>CM062293.1:72948196-75348196 GCA_031216915.1 Pictodentalium vernedei | reverse complement strand
GGTAGGGTAGTGAATTTCCAACCAGGGGAAGGACTGGGAGGGGGTTATCCCCCTCCCGATCCATGCCCCAGTTGGAAATTCACTACCCAGAAAATTTTTGAAAATAAAGCCGTGAAAGGGGGCATTAAAATGATTCTAGTAACTGAAATACCAACATATTTATGATAGAATTATCAGGTTATTATTATTTGGTATTATTCTGGGAATTGAATACGTGGTAAACAAATGTTCAAGCTGAGAACTTTGAGCAATTCACACTCTCCAAACATTAAATCAGATCTTATGCAGGAATGATCAAGTTTCGATGTTTGATCAATATGTAACTGTGAATGATGGAATTAACTCAGGATAACAAAGTTTTTCGAGGAACATAAAAATTACTCTCAAAGTTATAGCAGAAGTACTGTTAACTAGTTGCCATTACTTCTGTCGTAAAAATTGCTGTGGTGTCTGTTACTAAATAACGTTTCACCATATGAAAACTCAAAGACTGGTGTGTTGATTTACAGTGGGGCAAAGGTTTTTCTTTCAGAACGAGTGCATTCAACTCCCGCAATTCCCGCTGTTGCAAAATGGCGAATCATTTTCGCAAATTACCTTGTTTAAAAATAGACAATTTGTAAGACAGATTAATTAATATCTTGAACCTACAACCCAACTGTCTGCGGGTTCAAGATTTTAATTGGTCTACCATGTATGACAAACTAACATCCCTTTGACGGCTTATAATGAAGACAAATTAAATATAAGAAAACATCTTGGGTTTTGCTTTAAGATCGAACAAAATGTATGTCAACATTACGAAAAGTAGTTTCAAGCGGTATTTTCTTCGTAATGTTTTGTCGTGGATCATGCAGGGACAGATCCAGGAATTTTTAGGGGACACATGTTTTTCAACGAGGATGCCCCCAAATAAACTGAGATGTCTTAATACGGATGATTAGACCCCTGCATGTGTTCTGAAGTGCTTTTTATCAACTGCAAGTGTATAGATTTCAACACAATATATAGAAATAATTGCTTCAAACAGATAGACTGCAAAATTGAAAGATCTTTTCCTGCAAGAATTTGCGGACATGTGGGCTCCCGAGTTTGGGCGCCCACACCTGTACCAGGTATCAAATCGTCTCTAGATCCGTCCCTGTGTTGATGTATCGTCAGCTAGTTTCCAGCACTTCGGCCGTATTTTTTACCGTGTAGAATCATAGTTTAAAGGTCAAACAAATCGTCGTACCACTCATTTAAGTTCTCTAGGCGTTCTTCTTGTCGTCCTGTTGGCGTCGGCCGCAATGCGCCCGGAGTATTTCTAAATCGCCTCTCAAAATAGTAAAAATAAATGTTGGGAAGACATTTATAGTAGGTGGGGCTGAAGTAATAATAATATGGAGGGCAGTAGGAAATTGCCCACTGTCCGTTTATACAGGTCCAGTATCTTCTGCTATAGCAAAGTCCACAACTGGTGGCCAAATAAGTATTGATGCAAACTGAAAAGAGAAGTAAAGAAATTTGAAGAAATGATGGTAAATAATATAAAAAATAGTATTACACAGCTTGGAAAAGAATAAACTGGATACGTATTTTCAACACCCAATGTCATATCACGTTGGTCAGTTTTACTAGTAGAGGAAGTCGGAGTACTTGGAGAGAACCATTGAGCAGCGGCAAGCAACCGTCAAACTCTCCAACTAGCTCGGCTGAATATGTTTGAATAGGGAAAATATTTTGTCTTTCCCATATTCACACACCGCACGTCCAAAATACTATCCATCAGCTGGAGATGTGACTGTCCCTGGATGGGCCTATCGAGACTCCAGCATCACCTCCTCTTCGCCGCAGTGATTTGCATACCGCTAAAGCAATAGTTATAAAATGGGCACTACGGTGCTGAAATGCACATCCAGATTGAAAATGCAGATGTAATTTTCACCTAAGTCGAGAAAGCTGCATAAATTATGGCCAAAATAGTCCGAACGGAACTATAATCGCAGACAAACGTGTTCCAATGGCGGCGAATATGCAAGCCAAGTTTCAAAGAGATTGGCCTGAAAACATCGGACAAAATCGCCACATAAATTTATGTCTACGGACGGACAAGATGATTCCAGTAACACTATAACTCGTTGTGGCGGGTTTAAATATGCTTTTTGAACCGTTCATTCTTCCCATTCTAGAACTACATACCTGGTGCTGCTGGCATTGGTGTTGTGGTAGTTGTTGCTGTTGTTGTGGTGGTGGGAATTGTTGTCGGTGTCGTAGTTGTGGTTGGTGTAGTTGTTGTAGTGGTAGTGGCCGCCGATACTAATCTTTCTAAAATACAAAAGAAACGTGTGGAGAAATGTTTTCATAGATTTACATATCCCTCGCAGGAAACACGGCGATAAAATATCTTTTGATTTTTGCAAATCCCCCTTACAATACAGTTCGGTCTAAAAACGATGCCATAATAATAATAGCAAAACTCCAATTTCTGGAGCCCTCTAGCCCCTCTGAATTTGTAGGCTCAAAGCGCTTAACAAAGTAAGTTACGAGCTATGTGACTAAAAAGAAAGACTGAAAAAGAAAGAAAGCTTCCGGCTATTATAAGCATCCCCGCTACCATGTATGGTACATGGATATGTAATACCTGGATGTCGGTTTTTAAACACCGAGCAGCAGGCGAAGTGTTGAAATGAGACATCCAGGTATAAAATCTCCATATACCGTACATGTTGACGGAGATGACGTTTTTGTCCTGTTTGAAAAACAGTACAAACATAGTGGAAGTAAAATTGAGAACGCATTTCTCACGCTCCGCAATCACTTGGACCAAATTCGTGAATAATTGCTTTGTTTTTTACAAACGCACGGGTCAACATATAGAGTTACATCTCTTGGGCCGTTAAGGAAACGAGTAAACAGTACTTTGTTGACATATCGTCCCCTGAGTTCCAATGTGTTCTAAATGCCTGCTGGCACAGAGAACACATTGTTACTCAGGGGACGATATTTGCTCTTATTTTATTTTTCACAAGTTGTTTCATTTAATTACTCGACTGTTTAATTTATAACAGCAAAATATCATCGAATTGTCGGAAATCTGATGTTATTTGTGACTATTTTCAGGTTTTTGGGTTCAATTTTATACAGTGTCGAATGTGAATTTTGGGTTCCTGAAAACAGAAGGCCCGTTGTCCCCAGCATTTTAAGTTCATTTTTGAACAGACAGCGCAGCGAGCGCGTTGGTATGTTTGCAGTGAGGTGTGCAGAGAGATAGCTGGGAGAGATTCATTAAAGTATTTGAATACTAAAACATTTTTTATTCCTGAGCTAAATTCATGACTATCGTGTACTGAATGAGGGAGCACGGTGACTCAGTGGAAGAACTTCTATGCTAGAGGTCCCGAATTTGATCCCCGTTCGGGACGACCTGCGTTGTGTTCTTGGGCAAGGCACTGATGACGCCGTGTACTAAGGCGTACTGCACGTCGATGGTGCACGTGTCTTCAACCGCCGTTACCCTGCTTAAGCGGAGCTTGAACAGAGAATACAGTTGCCCGTAGATGCTCGGTGGTTCTCTCTGGATACTCCGGCTTCCTCCACCCGTAAATCTGTCACGGTCACGATTAGCCGTCGTGCATAAATATGTGACCATAAACACCAATAAATAAATAAATAAATTATGGAATGAGCGAGTTGAGCAATATTTTTTAACCTCGAAATTAGCCTTAGGCCACCCTGACAGTTGCACGCATTTTGGCCACGAACAGGTCCACATTCTTGCGCGCCAACACGCGCCACATTTGGGTCACGAAACTTCTCATCACGACAAAGTTAAGCATAGTTTGCGCCAGGTCGTGCCATCTGATACGCATTAATTACGAATTAGGTCTGAATCTACCACGAACACCTCTATGTCAAACAATGGTACACCATGGTAATCATCATATTACGCCATAGTTGCGCCAAGAGTACGCACTATTTGCGCATAAGTTGCGAAGTTGTCACGCCAGGGCACGGGTGGTTACTCACTGACACGCCATTGTTGCGCAAGGGTGAAGTCATCATGGAGGAATTTAGGGTGCGACTGCCCACGCATTGAGACGCTAAAACGGTCACGTGTGCACAAATTATGCGCAACCTATGCGTACCATTGCGTGCCAATGCGTTCCACTGGTGTTTACGTAGCCACGGAGGAACGCATTACCAAGCAGTGACACTCAGTGGCTCGCAAAAGTTGCGCATGAGTTGCGCATAGTTTGCGGAATAGGCACGTTATACTGGCAGGAAAATGATGTCGTGACACCTCAAAATTTATTTTTGAAAATTTCAATATTTCGGCCACGGCTTGGCACGAAGCTCCAAGCCCACTTCCACGGCTAGTTTCCTCATTGGCACGACACACTGCGTGCCTCGTTGTGGCACCTCTGTCGTGCAAGTGTCAGGGTGGCTTTACAATGTCGATGGTGAGCGCGCCGTACTGTGATTACAAAATCGGGCCGATTACGCAAATCCTTAGAAATGCTCTGTCCACTTTCCTGTCCGCAACACTGCAGAATCTGACCTGTCGACACTGACGTGCGGAAACGTTGAATCTCTCCAGTGCTTTTGTCGTTTGTCTTTCTTTACACTGCCTTGATTTCGCCCTAGTCCAGGTAGGGTATCCCGACCAACTGATATTAATGTGTAGCAACCTGAACGTGATCAGATAGCAACGTGATGGAGAGAGAGACCACTTTGGTGATGCCGTACTGAGTAACACACGAGTGTTGTCGTGGTGTTGCTCGCCAGAAAGGTGAACTATTCATTGTTGCCACCGCGAACCTTCGAATTCCCATCCCATCCCATCAGAAGCCACCCCCACCCCATGCCAAACACATACACTCCTTATTTGATTCGATTGCATTGATTAGGATATTTTCAAATCGCCGAGGTGTTCTCAAAATCCTGTCGTGTATCTCCCCTTGAGCACTTCTTCTATCATCAGGTCTACTGTGCAGGAGACCTGATGACAGAAGAAGAGTTCAAAGATATTCCGCATCCGAAACCACTTTGATTTCGTTCTGGAATATTCAGCTTTTTTGATTTATTTGATAACACAGACGAGTCGCCGTAGCATACAAAATTTGAGACGGACAATATATACTGGTGTAAGAAGATTCAATATCTACAACTTGAGTGTTGTGATTCGACTTGATATTCAATTCAGGCCTGGCATTCTTAAAAATGAAGGAGGACTAAAAATCGCTCACCTCGCATGGCCTGCATGGGCGAGTGATTCTCT
Organism: Pictodentalium vernedei; assembly: GCA_031216915.1. Lineage (NCBI taxonomy): Eukaryota > Metazoa > Mollusca > Scaphopoda > Dentaliida > Dentaliidae > Pictodentalium > Pictodentalium vernedei. The sequence continues at coordinate 75,342,936 of CM062293.1, read as the reverse complement.
CTCCCCATTCTTAGAAAAGCTAAAAGTGGAAAAATTAAATTTTACTATTACTAAATTCTGCCTCGTGGGCTTTGTACATTTTATTCGATGCTGTTGACAAGGCAGAGACAGTTACATTGTCCCTCTCAAACCTCCGGCCTCGGCAAGGCCCTGAGGTGTGGGCGGGGCAGTGTGGACCTCTTACAGAGAACACTAACATAGTAGAGATCTGAAAAGATGTGGGTTTTTAGGAATAGGCAGTTAAGGTAGTAATCATTTTCTAAAGCCAGGAGGGCTAATTTTCGCCTCTTTTAATTTTTTTAGGCGAGCGAATAAAATCGCTCTCATGAAAATGCCAGGCCTGTTGATTCGATTCGAAAGCATCTGCATGATTTCGAATCGAAATTGAGATTCGTGACTCCCTAGTGTTTAATGTTTATTGAATTTTAGGTGTTGGTTGTCGGGTTCAACCAAAGGTTGCACCAGCGGTGCTGGCATACCCCCACAAGTGTCAGGTTGAGTGATGGGGCTGTGTCTGGATAGACAAAATAAATGAAAGTGTCAATGACACTGTAGCTCAACTTGTCAAGACATGTACATGTATAGTATGTGACACAGCAATGACAAACATCTAGGTAATGACCTGATAACAAAGGTACATATAAAGTATTGTAACGGTCTGTCCATAAATACTGACCGTAGCCTGTAACAAATGTATAGGTAAAGTATTTAAAGGTGGGTGACAGTCAGATGCTAAACTAAAAAAGAAATCTTTGAGTCTCAGAGTGGGTCTGACTGAACCCCAAAATATTTGTTCTCATAGCACATTGATAACAAAGGCACCCCAAAACACACTCATTCCTGTTCCAAGGTGAAAACAAAGGTACCCAAGAAGTTTCGTGAAGATCAGTTCATAAATACAAGCTGTATAGAAGTTGTGACAAAAAACTGATTGGACCTAATTTCAGTACAAAATGGCCACTGGCAGCCATCTTGAATTTTGGACCGCACTCAGAAACACTCGTTCTCATCCCAAGGTAATAACAAAGGTACCCAAGAAGTTTCGTGAAGATCGGTTGATAAATACAGCCTCCAGCCCGAGCCGTATTGACATGTGCACTTACAGTGTATAAGTAGCACTAAATAAATCAAAATTCATCTAATTTTAATAATTTCTGCACGAGAAAAAAACCTGTACTATATGTGATGTATTCCATGTTACTAAACATTCATACAAAAATTTATTCAAATCAGAACTTTCATACAGAAGTTCTGTACAAAAGACTGATTGCACTAATTTTGGTACAAAATGGCTGCTGGTGGCCATCCTGAATTTCGGACCACACCCAAAAACACTCGTTCTCATCTCACGGTGATAACAAAGGTACCCAAGAAGTTTCGTAAAGATCGGTTCATAAATACGGCCTCTAACCTGAGCCGTATAGAAGTTGTGTACGAAAAACTGATTAGATCTATTTTCGGAACAAAATGGCCACTGGCAGCCATCTTGAATTTTGGACCGCACTCTGAAACACTCGTTCTCGTCCCAAGGTGATAACAGAGGTACCCAAGATGTTTCGTGAAGATTGGTTGATAAATACAGCCTCTAGCCCGAGCCGTATTGACATGTGTACTTCATCTAATTTGCATAATTTCTGCACGAGAAAAAAACCTGTATTATATGTGATGTATCCCATGGTATTAAACATTCATACAAAAAATTATTCAAATCAGAGCTTTCATGTGGAAGTTCTGCGCAAAAATCTGATTGCCCCTAATTTTGAACAAAATGGCTGCCAGCGGCCATATTGAATTTCAGACCGCACCCAAAAACACTCGTTCTCGTCCCACGGTGATAACAAAGGTACCCAAGAAGTTTCGTAAAGATTGGTTCATAAATGCGGCCTCCAGCCCGGGCAGTATTGGCATTTGCACTTACAGTGCTGAAAGTAACACTAAATAAATCAAAGTTAGTCTAATTTGCATAATTTAAGCATGAGAAAAAAAACCTGTATGATATGTAATGTATCTCATGGTACTAAACATTCATACAAAAAATTATTCAAATCAGAGCTTTCATATGGAAGTTCTGTACAAAAAACAGATTTCTGCATCGTCGGTACAAAATGGCCTTGAATTTCGGACCGCACCCAAAAACACTCGTTCTCGTTCTCGTCCCACAGTCATAACAAAGGTACACAAGAATTGTTGACGTACGGACAGACGGCCAGACGGACGACGGGCCATGACAAAAGCTTCGCCAAAGTTGAGCTAAAAATCACTGAACATTTGACAAAGTAAGGGACGTTACTCGGGTGAAAATGGTGTGCCGAACTCAGTTCAACGTCTGGCAGAAACGGGTCATTACAAGGATGTCGCAAACCGAATTTTGTTGAAATCCATCCACTCACTGCTGAAATGTGGATCCGGACGGACGGACAGATGGAGGGGCAGACACAGGTAATGACGTGTACCCCCAATCTCTTCGAGAGTGGGGGTATAAATACATGAGTAAAGCAAAACGCGTGTTCTGCAGTAAAAAATAAATGTTCCACATCTCGGGGTTCCCACTTATTAACCGGCACATCAAACTCGGCTGACAAGAAACAGTTGACAGCAAAATTAACCTTAAACGCAAACTGTTCACAAGCATACAAATGAACAAATAAACAGTCAGTTGGACTGCCGAATGTGAAACACCGGTGTTCCAACCGACATCAGAGAAACAAATTCAAACCATATTTATGCAGTCAAGGAATTCAACGATGATTTTTAAGGACTATCAGGGCTGTACAGATTGGGTAAATAGTCGTCCAATTCACCTCTACGCTTCTTCTAAAATGAAATAAGATGACCATTTACTTACATTACTTGATCTTTGACAAATGTCTTGACCCGACTTGCTATTCTATTCATTTTTAACTCTCCCAGAACCACTGGCCCCCTTGACATGTTTTTACAATCAGAACCATAGAGTAATGACCACAAATTGATGTTTTATCAAACATTCTCTGTGTTGATCGGAGATATGGTAATCAGGGTGAACAATAGGCAAACGAAACTATTGTTCACCCAATTTATGCACAGGACTTAAAATCCATTCCAATTTGCAAGAATCAGTTTTGATTCTCGTGAACTACTGCTGCGAGAATCAATTTTCAGTTTTTAAGTTATATGAGTTTCTTGTCTTAAACGTACGTGAAGACAACATATTCCAAGATACAGACATTCTATGGCAGTGGTTTCTATTAAAGTAGGGTTCTGCGAATATTCGGTATTCGAAATAATATTCGATTCGAAGCAGCATTCGATTCGAATTAGATACGGAAATCAGTGCCGAATATCTATTGAATATCTCCGCTAATCCTTGAAATCTTTCTCTTTGTGGGAATGCACCGGATATATTTATTTATTTATTTATAATTTATTAAGGTTTAACAACACTTTAAGACCAAGGTTATATGATATCAGTGACAGTTTTACGGGTGGAGGAAGCCGGAAGACCCGGAGAGAACCACCGACCAACGACGAGCATTCGCCAGCTCCCCAGAGCATTCGCCAGCTCCCCAGCATCGTAACTCCACGCTGCAGCAAAGGCAGGCTTAGATTGGTTGAAGACATGCGCACCATCGACGTGCAGTACGCCTTAGTACACGGCGTCATAGTGCCCCCATGTGGACAATCGGGGTTAATTGCCTTGCCCAATTACACAATGCGGGAGTCAGAATCGATCGCTCAGATGGTCACCCATCCAAGGACTAACCGGGCTCGACGTTGCTTAACTTCAGTGAGCTGACGAGAACCGGTTACCGCAACGCAACAGCGCCCCCGAAACAACCGGATATCGGCGGAAAAGAAGCGTGTTTTGAAAATAGGCACACATCAGCTTAAAAATGGATTCCATCTCCCGCAACTCCACATTCAGTGCCGGCGACAGATTTATCTGTCGCGTCGCTCGTACTTCCTATTTCATGTGCCGGCGACGGATATTTCCATCGCCGGCACATGGAATAGGGAGTACGGACCAACATGGTTATGTTTCGGACTAAAACACGATGTTTTTTTCGGGTAGCGCTACTGGTAACCATTCTAATAAATTCGTTTCGATTCGCGAATCCTGAGCAGTATTCGATTCGGTATTCGATTCGATCACATTCGATTATTCGCTGGGAACTATATTGAAGCCTTGGCTACGTGTATCGGCAGCGAAAACTTCACCAGAAACCTCTGCGAGGACAGAGAGTTATCTTATTATGGGGGAGAAAAAAATAAACAAAATTATCCAAGCATTTAAGGGCACTTTCAGAAGTTATGAGGAGAAGCAAATGAAGCTTTGCTAGAATCAAAGTTGATTTTCTTTGTTTTCTTGGCAAGATTTATTTGCGAAAGTCGAGTCTGCCGGCCTAGTTTTCGATCAAGCGATAAACAGTATTTGCATCCAGTTTATTATGATATTCACAAAACCCGCACTGTAAAGTTGCTCTGGAAGTGGCCAAACATTCATAATTGACCGAATTTCACTATACACTCACTGGATATCATTCATCTAATGCGCGGGATGGAAACTTTCAAGAATACAATGAAGCGATTCTGGTATAAATAAGGACTGCCAGGGATTATTTAGGGTGTCTACAGAAGGGGGTGGGGAGGGGGTGGGGGTTGGATTAAGACTCTTTCCCAATTTATTAATTTATTGGTGTTTAAGGTCACATACATATGCCCAATGGCTAATCGTGACCATGCCAGTTTTACGGGTGGAGGAAGTCGGAATACCCAAAGAGAACCACCGAGTATCGACGAGCAACGGTCAGTTCCTCAATAATCTAACTCTGTTCAAGCTCCGCTCAAGCAGGGTTACATCGGTTAAAGACGTGCACCTTCGACGTGCAGTACGCCTTAGAACACGGCGTCATCGTGCCCCAATGTAGGCAACCGGGATAAAGTGCCTTACAACGCGGGTCGTCCCGTACGGGGATCGAACTCGGGAACTCTAGCATAGAAGTTTAACAGTCTACCACTGAGTCACCGCGCTCCGTCCCTTTTCCCAATGACATGATGGCATTATTTTTCCCAATTCAAACAAAAAACTTCCCAATTTCAGTCACCATTCAAATAAAATAGTGATTCACAAATGGTCTCCTAACGGAGTGGTCCTTAGCGACCAGAAAACCAATAATTAACAACCTAACGAAGTACATAAAGCATCTAAATTCTAGTCCAAACAGGTTTTTCTTTAACTTTCAAACACCTAATTCCGACTTCAGCAAAACAGGTCTGGTGCCTCAATAGGCAGTTCTTAGATGCACTTGCAATTCACGTTCTAAAAATGTTGTCAGTCGAAGTTAAGCAACGTCGAGCCCGGTTAGCCCTTGGATGGGTGAGGAATCGATTTGGACACCCACGTTGTGTCCTTGGGCAAGGCACTTCATCCCGATTGTCCACAAGTGGGCACAATAATCCCGTGTACTAAGGCGTACTCCACGTCGATGGTGCACATGTCTTCAACCAATCTAACCCTGCCCGTGCTGTAGTGCAGAGTTACTATGTTGGGGAGATGGCGCTACTCGTCGTTGCTCGGTGGTTATCTCCGGGTACTCCAGCTTCCACCACCCGTAAAACTGCCACCGACACGATATGACATTGGCTGTTCAAGTGTCATTAAACATTAATAAATAAACTAATCTAGGCAAATCTTGGCTGCCAAGATTTACCTTGTCACAACTGAAAAGTTCCAGAATGTAGACGGTCAACATATAGCAAAAGTAAACAAAAGGCCCCAAGGAGCCTTAATCGCTCACCGGCCAAAGTGGTTCAAAGAAGTATTTGGGGGTTACATTCAGTTAGACATGGTTCATCAACACTACAAAGGAATGTAGTCATGAGAGACAAATTTTATGGAACTAGGGCCATGGCTTGAACAAACTTGAATCTCACCCCCCTAAAGATGTTGCATACCAAATATCAAAAGCATTCATATGCTGGATCTGAAGAAGAAGATTTTTAAAGAAAATTCCTCATTTTGAACTAAGTTATCATTCGGGCTCCCACAGTGAGCCCAAATATGAACCCAGGGCCTTGGCTTGAACAAACTTGAATCTCACCCCCTAAGAATGCTGCATGCCAAATATGAAAACATTCCGACTGATGAATCTGAAGAAGATTTTTAAAGAAAAATTCCTCATACTGACTAAGTTATAATTCGGGCTCCCATAGGGAGCCCAAATATGGACCCAGGGACTTGGCTTTAACAAACTTGAATCTCCCCCCCCCCCCCCCCCCCCCCCCAAGGATGTTACACACCACATATCAAAACATTCCGACTGCTGGATCTGAAGAAGTTTTAAGAAAATTCCTCATTTTGAACTAAGTTACAATTCAAGCTCCCACAGTGAGCCCAAGTATGGACCTAGAGACATGGCTTGAAAAAACTTGAATATCACCCACTAAGGATGCTGCTTACCAAATATCAAAACATTCCGACTGCTGGATCTGAAGAAGAAGATTTTTAAAGAAAATTCCACATTCTGAACTAAGTTATCATTTGGGCTCCCACAGTGAGCCCAAAAGTGGACCTAGGGACATGGCTTGAACAAACTTGAATCTCACCCCTAAGGATGCTGCATACCAAATATTAAAACATTCCGACTGCTGGATCTGAAGAAGAAGATTTTTAAAGAAAATTCCTCATTCTGAACTAAGTTATAATTCGGGCTACCACAGTGAGCCCAAATATGAACCCATGGACTTGGCTTGAACAAACTTGAATCTCACCCCCCTAAGCATGCTGCATACCCAATACCAAAATATTCTGCCTACTGGATCTTGGGAAGATTTTTAAAGAAATTTGCCTGAAATGCACTAAGTTCAAATTGGGCTCCTATACTGAGCCCAAATATGAACCCAGGTGGCCGTTTTGAACAAACTTGAATCAGATCCACCTCACAATGTTGCATACCGAATATCAAAAGATTCTGCCTGCTGGATCTAGAGAAGAAGATTTTTAAAGAAATTTGCCTGAAATGCACTAAGTTTGAATTCGAGCTTTTATAGTGAGCCAAAATATGAATCCAAGGGGCCGATTTGAACAAACTTGAATCATACCAAATATCAAAAGATTCTGCCTGCTGGATCTGGAGAAGAAGATTTTTTAAGAAATTTGCCTGAAATGCACTAAGTTCAAATTGGGCTTCTATAGTGAGCCTAAATATGAATCCAGGGGTCCGATTTGAACAAACTTGAATCAGATCCACCCCACAATGTTGCATACCAAATATCAAAAGATTCTTCTTGCTGGATCTGGAGAAAAGATTTTGTAAGAAATTTTCCTGAAATACACTAAGTTCGAATTTGGGCTTCTATAGTGAGCCCAAATATTAATCCAGGTGGCCGATTTGAACAAACTTGAATCTGACCCCCCTAGAGATAATGTATACCAAATAGGAAAGATTTCTGCCTGGTGGATCTGAAGAAGAAGATTTTTTTGGAAAGAAATTCATGGGTGCTATCAGAGTTATGCCCCTTGTGGTGCCCCCTGTGGGTGCGGCAAGTTTTTTTGTACAAGTTTGAATTGTCATATGATAGGGGACATGCACACCAAATTTGGTTCAATTTGATCCAGTAGTTTGTGAGGAGTAGTCGATAATGTAAAGTTCACGACGGACGACGACGGACGGCAAGTGATAAGTTAAGCTCCCTTCGGTGAGCTAACAAGAGCAACCCCCGGCGTGGCTAAATACGCCCGTTGAGCAATTCGAGTTGGAGCAATTTTTATTCCGAGAGCAGTGAAAAATGTAAGTCCACCTGGCGACACTTTGAAGGGATTAATCGGACGAGCCTCCAAAGCGCATATGCACAGATTCCTATTGTGGTTATTATCCATGCCAAACATGGAGATGATCGGTTGAAACACGACTTAGAAAACCACTGGACACAAAAAAGTTTGGGAGAGCAGTGGAAATAGGGCCATAACTGTGGAACGGTTAACCCTTTACCCAACGCAGACGATATCAAAATTTATTATTTCAAATATCATTTTTTAAAGTTTTTCAAAAAACTTCAACAAAACCATATCATGTGACCCCTCGTTGGAACGAGCTCGACGAGCTTGTTCCAACGAGGGGTCACATGATATGGTTCTGTTGAAATGTTTTGAAAAATAATATTTTTTCAACTGCTGAATTTGCATATTACGCGGGCGAATGCGGGCGATTCGTTGGGTAAAGGGTTAATCAGATTACCCTCAAATTCGAAGGTGTACAGGCCGCTATTATCCAAAACAAGTTTGGAAAAGGTCGTTTGAAAGACCAATAAACTTCCGGACAAGAAGGTAATGTACCGACGAACAGACCAATCACATAATTACATAATGCAATGGACCTCCGAAGGCTTACTTTCAGATTCATCCCTCGCGACCACGTATGATTCAGTGAACTACCACTCGCCTTGCAAAAGCCTGATTTACTGACCCGGGAGAAAGGCAGTGAACTTTTAAACATTAGCATACTTAACCTGAACAACATACCAATTCCATCTTTGTGTTTATTTATGAGGCTTAGTGACAAAAAAAGTTCATATGGTGGGACAGCTTTACGGGTAGAGGAAGCCGGAGTACGCAAGGAGAAACATCGAACATCGGCGATTAAGTGCCAGACTCTACAACTCAGCAGGAATGAGCAGGTTTAGAAACGGCTGAAGGCAAGCGCCACACATTGGCAATCGGGATGAAGTGTTTCGCCCAAGGACACAACCAGACCTGGAAATAAAGGACTTTTATCGTTATATAGCATGGTGGTAACCCACGGGAAAGAAAGTGCTGTGGTGCTTTTCCGCCGTTTCTTTTTTTACCACGCCGGCCATGCTGTTTTACGTCTTAATGGGATTCCTGCCTATACAAATATCAACAACTAAGGTGCGATCTCGCTTCGGCGAGATCGCACGTTAGTTTGTTGCTATTTATGATGGCGGAATTTCTTATAAGATGGAAACAGTATGTCATTCTATTCATGTGCGCATGCAATACTCAACCGTTCATTCAAGACAGTTCCGAAAGCCTGTCAAGTCTTTCTGGTAATTCAATAAAATTATTTTGTACTACTTTGTCGTAACCCGTATATCGTTCGCGTCTTTTACAGTTGACCTAACCCACAAGTAGCCTAAATGGTCGTTCGCGACTGAAGCTTATTTCCAGGCATGCACAACCCAGGTGACGCGGGTCGGGATCGAACCGTCGACTTTCCGATCTCAAGTCCAATGTTCTAACCAATGAGTCAGCGCATTCCCAATTCCCTGGGTGGTATATTAACTAAGAGAGGATCAGGTTGAAAACGAAGAATGGCCAGGTACAAAACTGATCAATCATTGGGTGGAGTTTCCAAACATGCAATGTCTTAAAATTCTGCAAAAATAAAAAAAGTACAAGGAAGTTTCAGCCAATGGACCTCAAGGTTTAATACGGAGGTCCACTGGATGGTTCTTCAGCCATGCTGCTTATTTTATTTACAGAATTTGATCTACAATATCTATGGAAACGGCAGTATCGGAGTACATCTCTGATGAGCTGGGAGTTCAGTAGTTACTGCCTTTGGCGTAGGACTTCTGCTCGCAAGATCGAGACGCGTGGATTGTGTGTCCTTGATCCAACACAATTCGCCTGACTGCTCTTAAGAAAGCACGACTGTGTGTTCTGCTGAGGCGTGAGGCACATTGACGGTACACACGACTGAATCGACATCAAGCTTGGTTTGAGATCGATTTGTACGTCAGTCCGAAGGTTGCCAATCGCTGCTGGCTGTTGAAAATGTTGTTAAATCCCAAATAAATAATTAAAGTTATTTATTTATTTATCTATTGGTGTTTAAGGTCACATATTTATGCACAATGGCTAATCGTGACCGAGACAGTTTTATGGGTGGAGGAAGCCGGAGTACCCGGAGAGCACCACCCACCGAGCATCGACGAGCAACTGTCAGCTCATCAACATTCTAACTTTGTTCAAGCTCCGCTCAAGCATGGTTACAGCGGTTGAAGACATGGGCACCATCGACGTGCAGTGCGTCTTAGTACACGGCGTCATCGTGCCCCCGTGTAGGCACCGGGATAAAGTGCATTGCCCAAGGACACAACACGAACCGTCCTGGACGGGGATCGATCTCAGGACCTCTAGCATAGAAGTCAAACAGTGTACCACTGAGCCACCGCGTTCCCGAAAGAAAGAAAGATTATTTTGTGTTGTAAGGTCGCTTTTAGCATCTATAGCTATATTATGACCACAGCGTAGATATGAAGTCAGGATAAGGCCCCCAAAATAAGATCTTCTGTTGTTCAGGCCATATTTTGTAAACTTGCATGTGGGCGGGCGGGCGGGCGTTTTTTTTTTATTTTTGTAATTATTTTTTTGCCATCTAAAGTTCGTGTTTTTGGTTTGGGTTATGCTTTAGGCCTGATAATCTACAGAACAGCATGGATGGTGATGTACTTTCGTATTTCCTAAAGCATTGCAAACCCTTGCGGCGCTCAAGGGAAAAAAATCCTTATTTTATTAACTTGGTTAAAATATCAGACAAAACCAGTTATTTTGTTATTTTTTGAAGTTTACATTGGTAGCCAAAAGGAGCATGGGGGGGGGGGCAAGAAACAGATTTTTATGTTTCTTTTTAGGCCTACGCCCCGATCGTTTCTTCCGATACTGAACACTTCATAGAACTTCCATTCAAGGCGTTGGTTATCGAGTCCTATTCTACCATTAAAAAATAAATAAAAAATATGTCGGCAATGTTATTCAAAATAAGGCATGCTGTGTGATACATACCTCTTAAAACAAGCTGGCACACCAGAAGAGCCACCACTATAAAAATTTTCTTTCGAATCTCCATTGTCTTCTCAAGTTTGGCTTCAAAATTTATCGTCGGCGAAAAAGAATTATGAAAATATTCGCGCGATTCTGTGCATTTTATAGTCTCATCACCTCACATATGTCTTTTATTTACAAACAAATACACATTTTTCATTTACAAATAAAGAATCATAAAAATGACAAATTAGTCTTTTAGAAGATATGATTTATGGATACTGAATGTTACGTCTCTGTGCAGTATACGAGATTATTGCTCACCTGTCAAATGATGCAGTATCCTGTCAATAACCCCCATTGGCCTAATAACGAGAACACGAATAGCAGACGACACCTGGAAAAAATATTCTTGGATAACTATTTAGTCATTTATTTATTGGGGTTTAACGACACTTTCGACATCCAGGGTCACCTCGTGTCGACAGTTTTACGGGTGGGGAATCCGGAGTACCCGGAGAGAACCACCCAGCAAAGGCGAGCAAATGTCAGGCTCTCCAACATACTAACTCCACGCAAGCAAGATTAGCATTGATTGAAGACAAGTGCACCATCGACGTGCAGCACGCCTTAGTACACAACGCCCCCGTGCCCACACGTGGGCAGTGGGGGTGAGGTGTCTTGCCCAAGGACACAACGCGGTTTCTGCAGGTGGGATTCGAACCGAGAATCTCTCGGCTTGCAGCCTGCACTTCTACTAGCTGAGCACACCACCCCGTCCTCTCCAGATATCTAAACGTTTTCGTTTTGGCCTAAAAAACATAGCTTTTGACCCTCCTTGGAACGAGCTCTACCAGCACGTTCCAATAAGGGCCATAATCTATGTTTTGGTAAAAGAAAGGAAGAATAAAATTTGAATGGCAATTTTTGTGAATAGCGTTATCCAGTTTTTGCTGTTACGTTAGGCAAAAGGTGGAATCAAAGCCCCAAAAGTAGAGTAGTAGGGTATGCATGTTTCACCTGAAAGTTGGGTGTAGTTCGTCGGGGACCTCGGAAGTGACGTCATGTTACGTGACCCAGTGGTGCTATGTTGTGTTGTCATGGGAACCCGAATGAGCGGCCATGTTGTGACGTCATTACCATAGTGATACCCGGTGCAAGTGCGCATGCACAGCAGATGTTGTTAGGGCAATACGTGTTTCCGTCGTCCATTTTGTATACTGAAGGCCGCATCTTGTTTCGATGGTAGCACGTGGTTGCTATGTTACCCAAAGGCCTACAATAGGACAGGGCTATGTTCGGGAGGTAGTTTCCCGATTCGGGGAGTTACCCAGATAGACCCGACAATCCCTTCAAATCACCAAAATCCACCCCAAACTGCCGAAAAGAACTTGGTAAAGCCCCCTTTTGGGGTTTATAAGAGTAGAACGTAGCGCTATAGTACCGAGTGAGCCCCTAGGGTAAGTTCTACTGAACTAGGGTCAATAATTATCTACAGGTTGTAAAGTTCTTTATTACTGGGTTTAACGACACTTTCAATAGCCAGGGTTACATCGGGTCGGACACTTTTACAGGGTGGGGGTGGGGGGACACCCGGGGAGACTCTCTATGTAGCGGCAAGTAACTTTCACACTCTCCAACTTACTAAACACTCACAAGGAAGGTTTGCATCGGTTTAAGGTGCGTGTTTTGATAGGTAATATACCAAAAACCGAACCCATACCTGTATCACATAACAGGGGAATACCAAAAAACCGTACCGAAACCATCAGGATTTTCAAATATTCCTACACTCTAAATCGGTTGGGTTAAAAATCAACCCAAATCGACTGGGTTGAGTGAATATGAACCCAATTTGGGTTCATATTCACTCAACCCAGTCGATTTGGGTTGATTTTTAACCCAACCGATTTTAGAGTGTACATTCGCTTTTTATAAGGCCAGGCTGAGGCTAGATAACAGATGAAAGTAGGTTCATTGTCATAAAAAAGTGACTGATTTTCTTTTCAGTTTTGTTAACCCTCAACGGTCTTGCAACTGTCCTGAATTCCCACTTGACTCCATCCTGTCCCTGTCCAGTTGCTTTGCGGTTATCTCTAGTTAAGTCTTCGCTGACTGTCAACAGCCAAGACCTGATTGGAAATCACTGTCCATGTGATTTGTCTATTGTCAGCAGGACTTCCTAAAGGTGGCTTGTCTCGGAATGCAAAATCCTGAAACAGGTTTTTAATAGTTAAGAGGCGTTATTTAATTATTTATTTATTCGTTGGTGTTTAAGGTCACATATTTCTGCACAATGGCTAATGATGACCACGACAGTTTTACGGGTGGAGGAAGCCGGAGTACCCGGTGAGAACCACCGAGCAATGGCGAGCAACTGTAAGCTCATCAACATTCTAACTCTTAAGATGCCTTTAGAACAGGTCACAACATTACTGTAGATAATTTTTGCGTTGGCAAAAGTATCCCGCTGTTGAGTTTATTGACAGTGGCATTTATAGCGTGGTGGTAGTTTAATCTGTTTTCTCCTGATGTGAATTCCCCTTCGATACTATCAGCAAATCTCAGTCAAGTCAGACACCGCATACCGAACCGATACCGAGGTATACCCCCAACCCCCCCCCCCCCCCTGAAAATACCGAACCGATACCGAACTCAAAATTCCAATATTATAATATAACAACACCTCCAGTATGTGCACCATCGATGTGCAATACACGTTAGCTAACCCTTTACCCAACGAATCGCCCGCATCCGCCTGCGTAATATTCAAATTCAGCAGTTGAAAAAATATTATATTTCAAAAAATTTCAACAAAACCGTATCATGTGACCCCTCGTTGGAACGAGCTCGTCGAGCTCGTTCCAACGAGGGGTTACATGATATGGTTTTGTTGAAATTTTTTGAAAAATTAAAAAAAATAATATTTAAAATAATAAATTTTGATATCATCTGCGTTGGGTAAAGGGTTAGCACACTATGCAACCGTGCTCCCACTTGGACAGCTAGAATTACGAGTCTCGTCTGAGGTCACAAAGCAGGTAACACTGTTAGGATCAAACTTACGGTTTTATGACACAACGCCGCCGCGCACCCAGATTGAAGAATAAGGGCAGATTTCGAAATTTCAAATCTTCCCATGTCTCCAATGTTATTAATTTATTTGTTTATTTATTTATTGAAGTGTAACGACACTTTCGACAGCGAGGGTCACGGTGGTTCTCTCGTCCTCGTGTTGAGAGAACCACCGAGCAACTGTCAGACTCCCCAACGTAATAACTCCACATAAGCAGGGTTCGCATTGTTGAAGACAGGTGCACCATCGACGTACATTACGTCTTAGTGCACAGCGCCACCGCTATCCCGCGCGGGCAATCTGCATTAAGTTCCTTGCCTAAGGACACAACGCTGTTACCCCTGGTGTGGTTCGAACCGTAGACCTCACTGTTTTAAGTTCAATGCCGTAACCACTGAGCCACCACGCTTCTCATGTGTCCAATGCGTCACCAAGTTTATGAAATTCCGTAACTTAAATATTGGTGCTGAATAGAACTATTACTGTCTTTGAATTTGTGTGGGAGGTGAGGAAATCCCACCTACATATATATATTATTTTATCTGATAACCATAGAGTATAACACCCGTTGTATATACTTGAAGTATATACAACGGGTGTTGTATATAATTATAATTTATGCGAACGACCTCTGACCTCTTTCAATTCCATTTTCATTCATTCATTCATGAATCATCGTTATATCACAGGGCAGGTTTTAATTGTACGCTTATTGCACTTTGTCAAAATCCTCTGATGGTGTCATTTCTTATTTATTTTGCTTCAATAAAGGCAACCTAAAATTTTGATTCAAAACATTGTAGAAATTACTTGAATGTTAATAGTAATTAGTATGCGGCGACTGCGAACTATTTATAGCCACGGCCTCGATCAAAAGTACTCGCGGAACTGCGCTAATTAAAAGTTCGTCTGCTCTACCTGAAAAAAAAACACTTCGTAAAAATTGTAAACAAACGCAAAATTATTTGTTATATTGGGACTACAGCATAAAGCACGGAAGAAAACTGGAACTATGTCAAAAAAAGAATAACTCTACTGAAACACCGTTTTGTTACTGTTAATAAAATAGTTGAAATTTATTTTGTTCCAGCGCAGTTACATGATGCAAGAAGTGCAATCGCACTTTACAATCGCCGTCATCGATTTTGTAATGTAAGGGACACAACTCTATGCGTCTTGTCCTATTTCTTTTGTCTCGTAGACTGGTTTTCTTTGGAGGCCCGTGGGAAGCATATATAAGTCGGGTAGCCGCACGAGACGGGTGTCTGTTTGTTATCAGATAAAAACAATAAACATATAGTGTGTTTTTATATCTGTGTTATACAACTCGTTGAAATATGGTTTATTTTTTCTCGGCGAAGCCTCGAAAAAATAAACCATATTTCAACTCGTTGTATAACACAGATATAAAAACACACTATATGTTTATTGTCTATATATCATATGACTCGTCCGTTTTGTTCACTTTAAAACATTTGATATTTTGTTTTCATATTAATCAGTGATAAATAAAGCCTTCCGTCAATTTCATTGATCAATTTCAAAACGAGACAATTTGATTGGCTGAACAAAATAGA
Organism: Pictodentalium vernedei; assembly: GCA_031216915.1. Taxonomy (NCBI): domain Eukaryota; kingdom Metazoa; phylum Mollusca; class Scaphopoda; order Dentaliida; family Dentaliidae; genus Pictodentalium; species Pictodentalium vernedei. Next base: position 75,327,518 of record CM062293.1, on the reverse strand, counting down.
ACTGGGCGACATTTTCATAATTTGCATAATTAGAGTTGGAAGCTTTCATTGGTCAATTTCAAAACTGGACAATTTGATTGGCTAAACAAAATACAACTGGATCACATTTGCATAATTTCAGTAGGGAGAATTTAAGTTATCTGTCCTATTTAAGGTGGGTTATATTGTATTACTAGTTTACCTACAAGAAAAACGCCATTAATTTTTTTTTATATTTTCACTTTTTGCTTCCAAAACATAGGTTATATGACCTCTCATTGGAATGAACTCGACGAGCTCGTTCCAATGAGGGGTCATAACCAATGTTTTGGAAGCAAAAAATGAAAATTTTTAGTGACACAGGGATGTTTTTTCCAAGAGCCGTCTGCAACTCCAGTTAGGTGATGGGTTAAAAAGTCCTACTAAGTGGCTAATTTGTGTGTGTGTGTGTGTGTCATATGATAAATTGAATATGAAATTAATGTTTTTCTCATATAATATTTATGAAACTCGTCCGAATTTTCTGTTTGGGCTCGCCAGAGGCTCGCCAAAACGGAAAATTCTTAGACTCGTTTCATAAATATTATATGAGAAAAACACTCCTTCCATATCCTCTATACTCTATATGTCACCGTGACACGAGGATTGTTGAGTGTCTGGGTCAAATATCTTTCCCCGGTACTGTTCAACCGATTATTGGAACCGGCCACCACAATCAGCCGATTGTGGACAATCGGATGACAACGGCAACCGCCCCTGGAACATCGGTTCAACCGATTGTTACCAAGCATTTTGTAATGATTCATTAACCACATTTTATTATCGTCTGCAATTGTTCAATTGTTAATGTAAGATGATGTCAATAATACCATTTAATAAAGTTGAGATACAACCACAATGTGTATTGTTAATCTCTGCAGACGCCCCTTTTCGGGATATACAAGTTTAACGACATGTGAAGCTTACAATTGAGCGTACATGCGGCAATCGCCAGTTCATACCAGAACAGTGACGGTTGCACTCCATTGACTAAGGTTGCAGTAAAATTACCGGTCGCACGCACTTGGGTGGTACACGTGGCTCTGAGAGACGCGTTTACTCTCCAAGTGTGCGCGACTGGTAATTTGACTTCGACCCCAGTCAACGAAGGTTAAACTGTAGTATTCAACCGATGATCGGAACCGACCACCACAATCGGCCGATTGTGGGCAATCGGATGGCAACGTTAACGGCTCCTGTAACATCGGTTCAACCGATTGTCGCAAAGCATTTTGTGATGATTCATTAACCGCATTTCAGTAATCAGTATCTTTTGCAATTGTGCAATTGTTAATGTAGAATGATGTCAATGATACAATTCAATAAAGGTGAGAAACAACCACTATATGTACTTTTAATCTCTCTAGACGCCCCTTTACGGGATATACAAGTTAAAAGACGTCTGAAGCTTTCAGTTTAGCGTACTTGCGGCAATCGCCAGTTCATACCGGAAAAGTGAAGGTTGTACTCCATTGACTCAGGTCGCAGTAAAATTACCAGTCGCATGCACTTGGGCGGTAAACGTGGCTCTGTGAGCCACGTTTACCGCCCAAGTATGCGCGACTGATAATTTTACTACGACCCCAGTCAACGAAGTTTAACACTGTGAAAAATGTTCAGTGCAATGTAGTTCTTTCGAGCCGCGACTTGTTGTCCAGTAGTGCACGGTATTACAATCGGAATCGGCATCAGAATCGGTCGGTTATAAGCTCAAATAACCGGTAATCGGTCAGAGACCATTTTTGGTAATCGGTTGAACACTATTAAACTGTTAAAAATGTTCTGTTTTATATGATAATGGAGTTCTTTCGAGCCCCGACTTGTCAAGTAGTGAACGGTATTACAATCGAATCGGCATCAGAATCGGCCGATTGTGAGCTCAGATAACCGGTAATCATGTCTATTTTTGGTAATCGGTTGAACACTATTCGCACTAAATCCATCATCAAAAGTGAAGTCACGGCAATGTCGTGTTGTTTCAATTCGCTTCAATGTGTTAACCCATGTTAATATATACCATGTTGCCTATTTTAGAGGACTTCCATCACAATTTATTTACTTACTGGTATTTAAAGTCACATATTTTTGTACAATGGCTAATCGTGACCGAACATGGATTTAAAATCAAGTCCAGCCAGTCGTTTGTACCCATGTTGACCATTTTAGAGAACTTCCACCCCAGACATTAGTTACCGGTCCCTCTTTTATCAGTAAAACAAGGCTTGTTTACCCCCGTAAGCAAGCAGTGCTTCACTTCTAGGTAACCCCACGGGAAACTTCCACCACAAGCATTGGTGACAGGGTCATTTTTTAGCGGTAAAGCAGAGCTTGTTTACCACAGTAATACATTATTTCACTTCCCGGAGTTCCCACTGGGGTTCAATTACCGATAATAAATCTTTTGATTAACTGATCGTTCCAGTCCAATTAGTGTCAAAAAATTAGGTCAACTGTACTGTCGTTTTATAACACCCAAATCGTGTCAAGTGTTTTTTACCCTCTTTCAACGAGAATAAAACACGACAATAAGAATGCATTTAACCACCTTACTGTTGGCGATGGATTTCCCTGTCCAGGACAACAAAGACCTTGCTATTGGAATTGGTGTAATTTGAGACTTTTAACAAATTATTTCTGTATGAAATGAATTAACCTTTCCACCAATGTTCATTTGTATTAAACGTTCATTGCTTTTTTCATCAAATCCAGTCATGACTGCTGTGATGCAGTGTTCAACCGAGGATCGGAACCGGCTACCCCAATCGGCCGATTGTGGGCAATCGGATGACAACGGCAAAGGCTCCCGCAACATCGGTTTAACTGATTGCTGGGGCGCGGTGGGGTTGCTGTAACCGGTTCTCGTCAGATCACCGAAGTTAAGCAACGTCGAGCCGGTCAGTCCTTGGAGGTGACCGTCTGAGCGATCGATTCGGACTCCCGCGTTGTGTCCTTGGACAAGGCACTTAACCTCGATTGTCCACATGGGGGCACGATGACGCCGTGTAGTAAGGCGTACTGCACGTCGATGGTGCGCATGTCTTCAACCAATCTAACCCTGCCTGTGCTGCACTGCGGAGTTACAATGTTGGGGAGCTGACAGCTGCTCGTCGTTGCTCGGTGGTTCTCCCCGGGTACTCCGGCTTCCTCCACACGTAAAACTGTCACCGACACGGTATGACCTTGGCTGTTAAAGTGTCGTTAAACACAAATAAATAAATAATAACTGATTGTTGCCAAGCATTTTGTGATGATTTCATAAACCGCATTTTATTATCTTTTGCAATTGTTCAATTGTTAATTTAAATTGCTCCCCTTTACGAGATGTATAAGTTAATGTAAACCTTACAATTGAGCGTACTTGCGGCAATTACATACCGGAAAAATGAAGGCTGCGCTCCATTGACCCAGATCGCAGCAAAAATTACCAGTTGCGCGCACTTGGGTGGTAAACGTGGCTCCGAGAGCCACGTTTACCGCCCAAGTGCACATGTGCAAGACTGGTAATGTTACTGGACCTGAGTCAACAGAGTTTAACACTGAAATATGTTCAATTTAAAACAGTCTTGTCGAGTCTCGAAAATTCACAAAATACTCAGCGGAGCAGGTTACGAATTACCAAAGTCAAGCAAAAGCAAGGACTCCCCGAACTGACAATAAAGTGTTTCTCAAGAGAACAAAGAGACTCGGAAAAAGAACATGGATCATGTAGGTCTGTCACGATTTTTGAATTTAGGAATCGATTAACTGTCGCAAATAATAGATCATAATCGATTAATCGTATATAGATGACTCCCCCCCCCCCCACGTCTCTCCCTCTCTTTGAAGTCGTTAAAAATTAAGTTCAAGTCAACCTACCTCAAGTAAATAAAGAAGACGATCCTCTTTTAGATACCTTCAAAACTTTGAAGTTCTGAACTTTTGAACCGTCAGTGTAATAATCAAGACCGGTCGGCAGTTGCGAACATTCGCAAGTTCGCACCTGCCGAGCGGTCTTGATTATTACACTGACGGTCCAAAAATTCAGAACATCAAAGCCTTCAATGTACCTAAAAGACAAATGCTTCTAACGGCCTCTTGGAGTTTAACGTCGACGTTCTTGACCTTTTGCCTTTAGAAACAAGAGTTTTTTCCTCTTTTTTTTAATTATTAAACGTCTAAAACGGAGTAAAATTTATCGATTCTTCGACAATGAAAAATACTAATCGATTTCGGTATGACCGATCGACAACGGATAAATCGTGACAGCCCTTTGGATGTATAATTTAAATCGGGTGTTATAGTTTCGCCTATCAGCGTTTTATTATTTATTGGTGTTTAAGGTCAAACTTTTCTGAACAGCGGCTAAACGTGATCGCAACATGGATATAAAGTCAAGTACAGCAAATCGTTTATACCCATTTTAAAGGACCTTCACCCGAGGTGCTATTTACCAGTAAAACAGAGCTCGTCCATTACAGTAAATAAGTACTGCTTCACAAATCGGGATTCCCACTGGAAATGCCAACTAGAGTTTTATTAGATGAATAGAATGGCATACCGTTTACATCTTAGCAGCATTTCCATCAAAAGAACTGGGAACATCCAGGTGCCAATACTATAAACCTTTTACAATTGTATTTCCTAGAAATGTATTTTCTAGTTATGACTTTAAATGGGTTAAAATGAACCATTAGCATTTTCAAAGATCTGGCAATTTGCCAATTGGCAAATTGCCATTTCTTTTAAAATGCCAATGATTCATTTTAGTCAGTTATATTAATAGGTAGAAAATACAATTCTATAAAATACAACTGTAAAAGTTTTATAGTATTGGCTCCACTTCTGACTATTTATTTTGGCGTATATTCTATTATGATTTCAACAGTATGGTTGATGTTTCTCTTACTTTTTATTGGGGTTTAACGGAAATATCGACATCCAGGGTCACCCGGTGTCGGACAGGTTTACAGACGGAGGAAGCCGGAAAATCCCGAGAACCAACGAGCAACGGCGAGTAACTGTCAGACTCCCCAACGTACTAACTCCGCACAAAGCAGAGTTAGCAATGGTTGAGGACAAGTGCCCCATCGACGTGAGTACGCCTTAGCACACATCGTCACCGTGCCCACACGGACGTTTCTATTTATTTGAGGAAAAATAATGTTATGACATAACCTTTTTACCCATCGAATCAGCCGCATCAACCGCGTAATATCTGAATATACAAATTCAGCAGTTGAAAAGAATCTATTGTTTTTTCTAAAAGTTTTAACAAAACCACATTATGTGACCCTTCATTGGATCGAACTCCTTGAGATCGTTCCAATGATGGGTCACACGGCGTGGTTTTGTTGGAATTCTTTTTAACAAAAATGAAAACATAATATTTAAATTAAGAATTTTGATATCGTCTGCGTTGGGTAGAGGGTAGTAAAATAGTATGGTTGGCGTTGTAAGACACAGAAGCATCCCAATACCTTTTCCTATACGTTACGACCATGTTACATATCGTAACCTGTTAACGGGTTACGTTGTAAACTCTTCATACCCAGGCCCTCGTGTACCGCGTACATATACGGAAATAGTAATGCGAGAACAACGTGTACATGGGGGTTCAAGATGAAAACCAGAGAGTGGATCCTGGTGACCCAAGTGCACAGTCAGGTCGTCAAGCGAATGTATCATAAACGTCTGAAATAATGAAGTCAACTACCAAACATAAATTAAAAAATGAAGACAGATCTGACAGCTTGCTGACATTTTTTGAAGACTTTGCGAGTGCGTTTAGCATTTAAAAAATAAACTGTGACACTTCTCCCCAAATTATGGGGGAACTAAATGTCAAATGTGAATTGTGTAATTCGGATGGTTTGTAATTACACGCCAAAACAGGTAGCAGTGCATTTTTCAAATACACTCAGAGATAGAGCCGCGAGATTTTGGCGAACTCAGCCCCATACTTTTCCTGAAAAAAACTCAACTCTTTATATATTCTTACCAAAGTCACTAACTTTTTACCTAACATGAAAAGCAGACGACACTTGCACACAGCATACTTGAATAACTAATTTTTTTCATTTTGTTGTCTCAAAACATAGGTTAAGACCCCTCATTTGAACGAGCTCGACGAGTCGTTCCAAAGAGGGGTCATAACCTCTGTTTTGGAGACAATATGGAGTCAATGTGGAAACTTTGAAATACTACCAGAAAGCTAGGAGCGAACGCCTATCGTTGGCTCAGTTGCAAGGTTATGTGAGATGACCTACATGGACTCTTCTACACTTTCTTCTCAAATACTGAGAATCTGAAACATGCACGGAGTGTGTTAATTTGTGGTTTTGTTTCTGCTTATTTTATTTGGTCATTTTCCGAAGTGTGAGTTTATATGGGGTTGGGGACACTCCTGGGCCCTTACAAGCTTGGACCCTGTATATTCACTCTAAAACCGGTTGGATTAACCCTTTACCCAACGTAAAGGCCAAAACCGGCCAGTACTCTTCTAAAAAATAACAAATTTTCATTATATTTTCCTTTTTTGTCCCAAAAACATAGGTTATGACCCCTCTTTGAAACGAGCTCGTCGAGGGGTCATAACGTAGGTTTTGGAGACAAAAAAAAAAAGAAAAAAAAAAGTTATTCAAGAACTTTGTTTTCAAGCGTCGTCTTCTTTTCATGTTAGGTAAAGAGTTAAAAATCAAATAATAGGACGCGGGAGGAGGAGGAGGTAACTACCATAAGGTTCCAGTCAGGACGACGTCTTCACAAACTATGGCATATAATGGCATATAAACCAATATAGTTACCATAACATGTTTTGTCAGCATTTTTTTTATTTCATGAATATTCAAGGCTTTTCAAGGCCTCCGGCCTATTTTTCTAGGATTTAAAAGAAATTGAACTGCCCTTCGTCTCATTCAAGCCGTTCATTGGATCCAATGACCTGCAGGAACCCTGATACGCTATTTTTATGATAGTGTTGAAGTTTTTAACATTCGCATTTGTATTGATTGATTGACGGGTATCGGTTAAGACAGCTGTGCACCACGGTATTTATTAATTACTTAATTACTTTATTTATTTATTTATTTATTTATTCGTTTATTTATTTTTTTAAGTACACGTATTTCTGAACAATGGCTAATAGAGATCGCACATTGATATAAAGTAAAGTTGAGCCAATCGTTTATACCCATTTTAGAGGGCTTTCACAACAGCTATTGATTTTCGATCCCTATTTTAGCAGTAAGCAGAACTTGTTTACCACAGTAAACAAGCACACTGCCTCACGTCGCAGTGGTCCCACTTCGAAATATAACAGCTGTACACCATGGTATTAAAAGTCGACCAAGCACAGTAAACACATCTTTCCCTACCTCTCATGCTACACTCTAAATCGGTTGGGTTAAAAATCAACCCAAATCGACTGGGTTGAGTGAATATGAACCCAATTTGGGTTCATATTCACTCAACCCAGTCGATTTGGGTTGATTTTTAACCCAACAGATTTTAGAGTGTACTTTCTACCCACGGACGGACGGACGGGCGGAAGGGAAGATATCCCAGTGGATGGGAATTCAACTATTTTCACGTTTCTTGGAAACTCAAACCTTAAACACTATAGAATAAAATTGTTTACTGTTGTCGGAGGTTTAACGACACTTTCAACCAGAGGTGGGCGGTATTAGAGTTTTGAGTACGGTATCGGTTTCGGTATTTTTACGGGGAGGGGGTCATACAGGGGTATCGGTTCGGTATTCGGTATCTGACTTGACTGAGATTTGCCGAGAGTGTCGAAGAGGAATTCATAGCAAGAAAACACAGAAAAAAATTGTTCTTGTGTCATTCTACCACAGCTCCACGAGTGCCACTGCCAATGAGCTCAACATTGGCATTCTTTTGCCAACATAAATCATATATCTACAGACATTTTGTGACTTGTTCCAAACACACCTAACCATTCAAATGCTTCTTTCGGGCGTTAGCGACCACAGATCATGTGCCATTAAAATGCCATTATTATGAGGTAACGCTGACAATAGATAAATCACCTGAGGAGTAATTTATAATCAAGTCTCGGATGCCTGTTAAGGCAGTCAAGACTTGACTAGACATCATTGCTAAGCAACTGGACGTGTAAAGATTGCAGTCTAATGGGAATTCAGGACAATTCCACAGGCCCTTAACGGTTAACAAAACTGAAAAGAAAATCAGTCACTTCTTTAACGAAAATGAACCAGTCAACTGCTATCAAGCCCCAACAAGGCCTTGTAAGTGGCGAATATAGGAAAATATGAATATTCAGACAGTTTCGGTATTCAATGATGATTCGGTTCGGTTTTTCGGTATCTCCATGATATCGGTATCCGTTCGCTTTTTCGGTATATTGCCCATCTCTACTTTCAACAGCCAGGGTCATATCGTGCTGGACAGTGTTATGGGCGGAGGAAAAGGAAGTACCCGAATACAACCATCGTGCAACGGCTAAGAACTAACCGGACTTTCCAACTTACTAACCCAGCACGATGAGGGTTAGCTTCAGTTGAATGCAGTGTACAGCAATGTTGTCCTACGCCTTAGTACACAGAACCAACATGCTCCCGAACAGGCAGTCGGGATGAAGTATCTTGCGCAATAGGACTGAAACGGTTGGCTAGTTTTCGTAACCGACTAACCGAGAGCTATAACCGTGACCATTATTTCACCGAATATGGGATCAAAACTACAGGAATTGGAAAGGAGTATTCTCAAACTATTCCGAAATGTGTATACAAACGAACGTTGTCGAGTATTCGACAACGTTCGTTTGTATACACACTATGGAATAGTTTCTGCGATTACTCATTACTCACGGAAACTGCCGATCTCTAACGAAGTCTTGAACGCCAAAGTCGATTATTTCTCATTATTCACAACACGGCTTCGATGCGTAGTCTTTCACAAAGGAGAAGCGGCAGATTTGTTACGTTTTAAACGTGGAATGACGATCATATCGATATTTCGGATAACCGGTTGACGGTTTTTCTAATCGGTTAGGTAGCTAACTGGTTTCAAACCGATTATCGGTTTACCTTTTCAGTACTATTGCGCAAGCACACGATGCAGTTAGCGCGGGTCAGGATCAAACCATCAAAAAATTGTGACCAATGAAAACAAGACCAAGTACACAGACAAATTTATTCTGTGTGTTGGGACACGACTCCAACCACCACGGTTCCGCAGTGAATTTTTACTTCTTCTTAGGGGGGGAAGTGGGTGGAGTTGGGGGGTGTGTTTTCTCTTTCTTGTATTGTTTTCAGGCCTTTAGATCAGCCCAAATTCACACCTTTTACAGGTGTGTCCAAATTAGAGAAGGTGTGAAGACATAAATAGAAATATATAAATTCTCTGTGTCTCTTCTGCATTTGTGAATAACTTCCATCATAATATGACCATAGAAACACAAAGAAAGGCATGGCAATAAAAACATACATGTAACAGGATAAAGCTGTTATATCTGGTTTTAATGTGCCCAAATTAGGGCAAAACGGTGTGCCCACAATAAATGAATTTAACCCTTTAAACACTGGTGGTATCTTCCAAATAAGTTCAATGACAGAAGCTGGAAGAGTCCATGCTCATTATTTAGAGGTAGACAAATTAATATTTTCAACGTGCAGCCTTGAGGGCTGCACGTTGAAAATATTGATTGGTCTACCACACACATGCACTTAGAATCCATCCTATTTAATGAAATTATGACGTACCATGTTCCTGGCCAGAAAAACGGCCGCTAGGGTTCAAAGGGTTACAAGCCTGTTTGTTTTGTTTGTTTGTTTTGTTTCAGGAATAGGCAACCAACGAGTAAGTTGAAAGCCATAAAAGAGAGTAATGCAAACCAAATGATACCTCCTCCCATGCTCGGGGGCAAGCTGCTGTTTAGATAAACACATGTTATATGATCGTCCCATTGCAGTTGTCTGCACATTCCGTACTCATTGGCTATCATTAGCGAAAAAACTTGAAAGAGAAAGACAAACAAAAAAATAAATAAAAGCACAACAAATGTCCGCTTTTATCAACCACAAAAACAATGACACAAATATAACATAACAAAATACCCAAGCCATTTTTATTTCATATACTTGAAATTCAAAACAGGAGATAAAGATCGAGGTGTCGAGATGTTTCAAATTCTGTAGTTGTTTCAGAACTTGAGAAGATGACATTTATTATTATTAACATGCCACCTATCAAATTAAACTAAAAAATATAGTAACGGAGTGCATCAGTACCATACTCTAAAGCCACTAGTCTAATTCTAAAAGACATAGGACGCTGTTATCTGCTGTTTGTTTACGTACTTTTTGTGGAAATTTGAGCGTAGACGGCCGTTGATGTAATGCGATAAGCCTTTATTTTCAGAGATAGCGTCCCTTGAGTGCAAAAAGATGTCATCTGCAATGCTTTTAGGCTTTAGCCTTGTAGATGGCACATTGTTGCACTCAAGGAGCGATGTACAGGTATTCTTTTTGTGCCCCGGTTATAAACATTCTAATCAATTGGTATTTAATTCCTCTTCAAAGCACCAATATATTAACATAATTTGTGGAACTATCCCGTGTAATCATAAGTGAGTGAGTGTAATCATCGAGAGTGGTGGCCGAGTGGACACTGGACAAGTGCGCTGGTCTCTTATGATAGAGGTCCAGCGATGGGGAAAATTCTCGAGATGTTAGAAAACTCTCTGTCAACATCAATTGTGGGGTTGAGGCTGTCACAGCGTACTGTCCTATCGGGTGGGAACATAAAATGGCTATCATCTGTGCGGAGAGAGAGACACACGCCGTGCAGGCTTAAGATCCCTTCGTAGTATTCGAGAAGAGCGAGGCCACGAAGTTGCCGGTACGAAGGTCATCCCACACACATGCGCCATTGAGCCAAGGCGAGGCGTTAATGTAAGTTGCACAACTGGTTCGCCAAGCCTTGGAAAACAAATAAACTTAACCCTTTCAATACTTGCGCACAGGGAGTATCATTTCAGTCAATACTGTCAAAAACTCCTTGTTTGTCGGAAGGTTCAGTAATAATTTAATTCAACAGCTCTGTCGAGCTGTTGGATTAAATTATTACCGAGCCTCGCTTCAGATTTTGTACTCTTTGTATCGTCTGCTCGTCCACTCCCATTTTTTATTCACGCACCCCGTATGAGAAGGTTAAAACATACTGTAATTCATCAGTTAAATTTGACCTCGTTGTTCTTTCTGAACCCGTAATTTGATTGGCTGAGAGTCGGTCGGCTCCGTGCTCTAATGATCTCAGGTAAATTCAATCTTACCGTGCTCTAACTGCCGGAAGCGGATCAATTAGAACATGTCTGTATCCAACGGCGCTAAACCGCTCCTATCACAAATCGAACTCACCTTGTAAATTCGATCATGGCAAATAGATGTTGATCGAAAATGAAATTGTTTTGATTGGTTTTCTTCAAATAAAATGGCTTGGAGAATGTTTTCACTTCTAACGATTTCAGAAATTACAATGGAGATAACTGTCTCTTGTTTCGTTAGACATTCGGGAATTTGACTTTGGAAAACCATTTGTTAACTATGGAAAGCCATTTGTTAATGGTTTTCCATAGTCAAATTCCCAATTGTCTAACGAAACAACAGACGTTTATCTGCTAAGGGCTGTCACGATTTTTTAAATTTAGGAATCGATTAATCGTCGCAAATAATCGATAATAATCGATTAATTGTACCTAGATGACCCCCCCCCCCCCCCTCTCTCTGAAGTCGATAAAAATGAAATTCAAGTCAGTTGACCTACCTCCGGTAAACAACGAAGACGATCCTCTTTTAAGTACATTCAAAGCTTTGATGTTCTGAACTTTTGAACAGTCAGTGTAATAATCAAGACCGGTCGGCAGTGGCGAACTTCGCAACTGCCGACCGGTCTTGATTATTACACTGACGGTTCAAAAGTTCAGAATATCAAAGCTTTGATGAATGTACCTGAAAGACCAATGCTTCCAACGCCTTCTTGGGTTTTAACATCGATGTTCGTAACTCTTTACCTTTAGAAACAATAGTTTTTTCATCAAATATTCTTTTAATTATTAAATGTCTAGAGCGGGATACAATTTACCGATTATTCGACAACGAAAAATACTAATCGATTTCGCCGTGACCGATCAACAATCGATTAATCGATTAATCATGGCAGTCTTTTATCTCCTAAATGTAATCCTAAAACTATGGCTGTGGTGAGTCTTAATTTCTGACTTTAATGTCATCAAAATGTCGATCAAATCAAGTAGTGATTGAGCTGCATTTCTAGATTTGATTCACAGAAATGTATCTTTATGGTATTTATTAGATTCAATCGCATAGAATAATTCAGATGGTTCTCTTTTATGACAAACAGAAATATTTCAGACGAGTGAATCTAAACATAGGCCATGACCTATTTGAGTGCAAGAAAGGTTCCAGGCCGCAACAGCGTCGAATTTCTTACAGAATTAGACTGGTGGTTTCAGAGCTTGTGTCAGTACATGTAAAAGCAATGCTTGAAAATTCGAAATAGCCCCAATTATTCGATTTAATTCCCTTAGTGTCTCGCTGATTCGTACAGTTTCGAATCATCGCGATCAGGCCTGCAACCAGGGTCGGGCATCGGGGGCGGGGGGGGGGGGGGGCTTTGTAGGGTGGGCACATCCCCAACCTGGACATAATCCCATCATTTTACCATCCAGAATCATTTTATTCAGTCGATTCGCGATGTTATGAAAATCCCACCAAGTGTCTCCTTCTTGAACTTTACTAAATCGTCTGTTCTCAACACAACCCTTCCGCATTTTTGGCAGGACAATGCAGCTGGTGTACATTCGATATAGCCAGTCCATACGGAAAACTCGTGGATTACACCCGGACTATACGATTTGTCGCGGATCTAACTTCAAGGGATTGGTTGTATGAAACCGAACGTTCAAGACTACTGACACAGACAAATTCGGATAAACAGGTGATAACAGAACGCTGGTAAAGATATCCCACTTTCAGCCCACTAGTGCCGGACACGTGTATTATTTATTTATTTTTAGGGTCACATATATATGTACAATGGCTAATCGACCGATACTTGTACTAACTGCCATCAAATAAGGGTATAGTTAACCCTTCGAATCCTGGTGGTATCTTCCACGCCAATCCAATGGCATCAACTGGGAGATATCATATTCGTTATTTAGGGGAAGGCATTCAAGATATCCAACGTGCAGCATGTCATTTCTCCGAAAAGTATTCTTCATTAGTCCCCAAAATCACCAGTGTTCAGTCTGCAATTACCAAGGTGAGTCGTATGTGGCGTCACTCGATCGAGCAATTGCTCTATTGCTCATTTGCTCGAAGATATTCGAGTCGAAAGAACATTCGCGCATGGGATTCATTTATTTATTTATTGGTGTTTGAAGTCACATACTTATGCACAATGGCTAATCGTGACCGTGACAGTTTTACGGGTGGAGGAAGCCGGAGTACCCGGAGAGAACCACCGAGCAACGACGAGCAGCTGTCAGCTCTCCAACATCGTAACTCTGAACTCTGAACCGCAGCACAGGCAGGGTTAGATTGGTTGAAGACATGCGCACCATCGACGTGCAGTACGCCTCAGTACACAGCGTCATCGTGCCCCCATGTAGGCAATCGGGGTGAAGTGTCTTGCCCAAGGACACAACGCGGTTGCCGCAGGTGGGATTCGAACCGAGGACCTCTCGGCTTGCAGCCTGCACCTCTACCTACTGAGCCACCGCGCCCCTCGCGCATGGGATTCGAGCCGCTCGAGCAATAACTTTTCATTAACCCTTTACCCAACGTAACGGCCAAAACCGACCAGCGCTATTCACAAAAATCGCCAATTAATTTTCATTATCTTTTTCATTGTTTCAAAAACATAGGTTATGACCCCTCTTTGGAACAAGAGCGTTTCAAAGAGGAATCATAACCTATGTTTTTGAGACAGAAAATGAAAAAAAATGAGTTATTCAAGAATTTTCTTTGCAACTGTCCTCTACTTTTCATGGAATAGGTACGAGAAGGATGTTCGAGGAAGTTGTGGTGGTATGATAGTGATGTGAACTGGTTCCCATTGCGGCATTAACTCCTTCCATGCAGCCGGCGGATATTCCTGCCCATGACAAGGAATAGTTGCCAGGAAAATAAGTATAGTTGGAGCACTTTTATCCAAATTCTCCCTTGTATATTGGATTATCTATTTGACCAATGATTTATTGAGTTAAATTCATATGAATTTTTCATCAAATCTCGTCATGGCTGCTTCACAGCAGCCATGACAAGATGTGATGAGAAATATTTAAAAAATACTCAGCGGGTTAAGAGTTAATGCACTAAGAGCTACTAAGTAGTGCCACAAGTTAGTAATGGTTGAGACACGAGAGAATAGCGGAAGCTAAAGGGAATAGTACAAGACCTTAATGGTACAAGACTGCAACGTTGGTAGAACACCACACTAAAGGTGAATACATACAATGGGGGATACTCAAAGGATTGACAGTTCAAGACAAGATGGAAGCCGATTTAAAGACTACCAGGATATGTGTAGGAGGTTAGAATCCCACCAAGAAAATCACTTTTTGAAAATGATTTTGGTTATGGAATCGCTTGTGCTCGATGAGCATAAGAGTCGTTTGTGGAGTCACTCATTGGAGCAAAAGCTCGATAGCTCATTTGCTCGATGAGATTCGAGTTGTCCGAGCAATGCCTGACCAGTTACTGCTCGATTGACTCCTAGACTTATTAATTGTAACCCTTGTATTTGAGAACGATGTGGTTGGGGGTTAGATGAATGGACTGATTTGACTGATTAGTTAGTTGCAGAAAGTTTATTGATTGGATGATCTGGATAAATGTAGCATGCTGTTCGAAACAAGAACAAGAGAACCCATAAAAGGGTTAGAACTAGCCTGAACAGGCCAGTTAAGCTAAATATAGTAACTATAAGCAAATCTGTTCCAGTTTATGGGCTCCTCTACTCTACTGGAGTATACTCCAGAACAATGGAACAGAGTCTGGTAGGCAGAAACTATAGCATAGCATATAGATTCATAGACAGAAAGCAGAGGATCCCGAAGGAATCCGAACTGGTAAAACTTGTCGTGTCTATTTATTCAGGTAATTAGATGCACTTCCATTTAATCGAGCATACACTCCGAACATGCCCCTTCCAATTAAAAAGGTTATGGATTGGATCACATAGCAACCATGTGCTACCATAAAAATTAAGATGGCGGCCTACACTATACAAAATGGACGACGAACGTATCGCACACTAGCACGCGCACTGAGACCACGTATCACTATCGTATATATATATCCTGTGGGTGCCACTGGAAGTATATACCATATTTACTCCCAATTTCTAATTTATTTAGGAACCAGAAATTAGTTCTCGCAGATGCAGATTTTAAGTCCTAAAAGATTTTGCGTGGCGCGTAGCAGGCCTTAAAGTCTGTCCCGATACGCGAGAATCAGTTTTGATTCTCATGAACACTTGCTGCGAGATTCAATTTTCAGTTCTTGAAAAATTGGAATTTGAGTCAACTGTTTTATTGTGTGTTAAATCAGTCCAATCCATATTCCAGAGCGATAAACAAGTCTCATATTTATACATTTATTTGAAGTTTGACCATCGAAGACAGAGTTCTAATATTGGTGAGTTTTTTGAGAACATATGTTTCAGCCTCCACACTTTTAGTAGTATAGCGGTTGGAAGTTATTGTACCATGGCAGTGGTTTCTTTTAAGTTCCTACTGCCCGTATATGCGGCCAAGATTTCATAAGACACCATTCCCAAGTCAGAGTGTTGCCTCATTGTGAGGGTGCAAAAAACAAGCAGTATTATCCGGAACTTTGGGGACACTTTCAGAATTTATGACAAGAATCAAATGAACAATTTGCGAGAATCAGAGTTGATTCTCATTGTTTTCCTTGGGCGAATTATTTGCGACAATCTATTCTGATTCACGCATTAATTTGAATCCTTGACTACAGACGATCTCAAGGATTTTTATTTTCACAAGGAGAACCACGAGAATCAACTATGATTCTCGCAAATATTAATTTGATTATTGTCACAGATTCTGGAGAATGTTTCCTATTTTTTCCTCCCTCATAATAAGATAACTCATCGATTTAGAAGTGGTGTCAGGTGAAGTCTTGGCTGCCTGTCCAGGCAGCCAAGACTTTACTAGAAACCACTGCTGAAGGGGGGTACTGTACACATAACCCTAGCAACCATAAGCCTGTATTGTAGAGCATGTGTACCACATGTAAGACTAGAATCTCATCATATTGGGAACTACGTGCATACCCTAAGGGTTAAACTCTAGTGCAATACAGCACACCCGCCGTGGACTGGTCACTTCCCATGGGGTGGTTCCACGGACGCAATGATATTACAATTACATTCCAAACATTAGTTATAGAAATAATCATCAAAAAAATTAATTAATGAAACACCGAGTTCAACCCGGTGCTTTATTAATTACAATCTTGCTGATGAGTATTTTTATTACCTGTTAAACGCATGTGTGAACATAACTACCCACGCGTGGGTTACGACCAGACCACGGAGGCTGTATTGTGTGAGTTTGTTTTCACTTTGGAATATCTACTTAATGAACTCACAAGGGTATAAGTACTCTCTCCAATTTTAAACAAGAGCTGGACTTTCGTCCGGTGCATACCCCACATGGTGTACCGTCTAGTGTGGGCATACCTATCAAAACAAATATCATTTATGAATATTCTCGTACGGACTGATGGACGGATGCATAGATGGATGGACGCAATCCAGTATACACCCCCACTCCCATTTTCTTCGAAAGTTTTCAACAATTTCCAACAAAGTCAAAAGGTATGGTAAATTGTTTGGTGTTTGGAAGTTTTATGCAATGGGGCAGAAACCTTTGTCATAGGCAAACTGCATGCCATATTTCACTGAAATCCGATAACCCCAATCCAGTATGCCCCCCTCCCCCTCCCATTTTCCTTGAAAGTTTTCAACAATATCTAAGTCAAAAGGTATGGTAAATTGTTTGGTGTTTGGAAGTTTTATGCAATGAGGCAGAAGCCTTTGTCATAGGCAAACTGCATGCCATATTTCACCAAAATCTGATAACCCATACCTGAGATACAGGCTGAACAGACAAATATTGTCTGTTTCCTACAATTTCTAAGTCAAAAAGGGGGGATAACTCTAAAAAGGAGAATGTGAGAAATATCGTTGAATCCTTTTTTTAAAGGCTATACCATAAGCAGTGTTCATGGCAAATTTCATTGCAATAGAACAGTCGATACCCGAGATACAGGCTGAACAGACAAAATTTGGCTCGGACGGACACAATTTCTAAATGAACAAGTAATAAAAAAAATAATAATAATAAAAATAAATAACTAGTGTGGGCATACCTATGACCAACAAATAGTATAAAAAATAATAATTTACTTAAGTTATGAATACTTTCGGACGGACTCACACACGGACGCACAGATGGACGGACGGACGAACGGACGGACGGACGGACGCATGTAATCCAGTATACCCCCATTTTCTTCGAAAGTGGGGGTATAATTATTTGAGAACGGAAAATGGATTCTTGCAGCAGCTTCTCGAAAGAATCAAAACCGGTTCTCGCGAATCGAGAAAGATTTTAGAGCATGCAGGGTTGAGAGTGACGCGTAGCTGGAAAAATAATAAACCTTCTGATACAAGCATACGTCAAATGTTGAGATAAAGAACAGAACGGAGTCGAACGACCTGGACACTGCAAAAAGAGAAGTACCACTGACACTTTATGCCAAGAAGGCCAACTTTGCCAATTAAATGAGCTGTTGAGATATTTTCATATCATGTCGTGCTTCTACCAGCCTTCACAAAATGCACCGTCTGCAATGTGCCTGTGAATGGTTACTGTGGTACGAGGCAGTGCAGTACACTTGTGGAACACTTATTGCACACACAACCCCCGCCCCTCCACTGCAATTTTCTTGTTATAACACACTTCTCAGGGCTTCAATACATGCCCCAAAAGCGATGAAATTGCCTCTTTCTAGTTTCGAAAACAAAAGTATTCTCACACGTGGTTCGGCAACATTAAAATTTTCTGGTAATAACAGGGCCGGCGCCAGACTATTTTGCACCCTATAGGAGAGGGCAGCTGCTAGCCCCACCCCTACCCCCATGCATTACACTTTACGGTTGCTAATTCCTGACAAATGCGAATATAGGTCCACTCCATCACACCAATCCATCACAACCGTGGAGATGTTGCAATCTGAAAGACACCGCAAGCTCCGACTGCTACTCATTAACACTCGGAAGACTCATGTGTCGGGAATCTGATGCACACCATAAACACCGCATTTACCAACAATGCAAGTCACAAATGTCGTACCCGCAGACACTTCCATACAAAAAGATCTGCGCCACACCATTAATGGCATACTGGAATTTGAGAACAACATGTCGCCGGATATCGACACTCTAGCTCAGCTGCTCTCCAAACCACCCAGCGTTTGGCACAGTTCCAACCGCCTCGGCGTGACCAGTTCGCGAGCGGACCTATATGTCAAACGCTCATGTATGGAAGCGGCACACATGCATGGCGACAAATGGAACGACAGTACCATCTTACCATGCACACTCGCCGACAAGGCTAGCAAGCATATTACCAACCTATCGACCTACACCCTCAGTACACAAAAGGAAATTGTACTTGGCAAGGGACTGAAATTTGTACCAACGCCTCCACATTCCACAACCTACTAGATCCTTCTTCAATGAAGACAATACGTCCCTTACCACGTAAAGCCCACACACCCCTGCACACATCAGGAGGCGCCATTGCTAACTCTGAGACCTGAACCTTTGATCTACTAGATAAACTGGAATGTTTCTTATTTTAAATATTAATAGCTGGTGTTACTTTGTGGGATTTTGTCCCTTGATTTCAACTGGGAATTTAATAATCACACAGATCAGAATAAGCATGAAACAGAGCGGAAAAAGTCCTCAAAATTAATAATCATACATGTATGATTATTTGGCACCCATCATCCGGGCCCACATTCACACAGGTAGGGCCACCACGGCTCTTCCACACCCAGGTAGGGTCACCATGGCTCCTCCTGTCTCGCACCACCAATAAATGTCCACACCTGAAGCTGCTTTGTCCCTTTATCATCATTTATTCATTTTCCTTTTATTAATTTTTTTTCTTAAAACAACTAATTAGTATAAAACTTTGGCTCTTAAAGGTCAGTACTGAGCTCCTCTGAGGTCTGCACCTTAGGCGGCTGCTTAGTAGGCCTAGTGGTGGCGCCGACTTTGTGTAATAACACACAACTCCGGGATGTCGACAAATGCCCCCTGGAGATGTGAGGACTTGACGCCTCTTCATTCCGGAAAATCAAACTGTTTGCTTTTTATTGTCTCTCAACCCATCCAGGAAAAAAACCGTCTATGGGTTTAGATACGCCACAGAGACGTAACTAGAGTCTTCAGAGGGGGTGATCTGTTAAATATCTAACTGGGGTTGGAGTCCCAGCACGACATAAGCATGTCCTGAGACCCACAGGCCCGTGTTGGGGGGGGGGAGAATTCGAGTATCGGTATCTTCCCCTCAATAGTGGAGAAGCCCCCCCCCCCCCCCGAGCGGGGGGGGGGGGGATTTTGGAACTTTGAGATGGATTCGTCAGTCAATTAAAATATTGGAATCCAGAAATTGAATGGAATCCGAAGTCGGAACGCATCTAATGACTCAAGCCGGTAAACGTAGAGGCTCTTAATCCTGATTACCCACGTGAGGACATGTTGCCGCTTTGTACTAAGACCTACTTCACGTGGATGATGCACTTATCATCAACCAATGTTAATCCACCCGCCTTGTGTGGAGTTAGAACGTTGGGGAGTCTGACAGTTGCTCGCCGTTGATCTGTAGTTCTCTCCGTGTACTCCGGCGTCCTCCACCCCTAAAACTGACCGACACGAGATGGCTGAGGCTGTCGAAAGTGTGTCGTTAAACCACCAATAAATGGAATGAATGAATGACGTGATAGAGGATCATAGATCCGATTCGAAACAAATCATAAAACAAAATGAGACAGATTAGGTGGTACAACACATGAGCATAGCTGCCATCATTGCATCTATCCATCATTCTTAACAGGTTAAAAGTTCACCGACCACTGCACATAGTAAGCTGTCAATATTATCAGCGTTTCAAAGTTTAAATCGATGATCAAAACGCGCCCGATTTTAACTACTTGGTTTATTTTGAAATGATTTTAATCACCACCGTCAGACTGATTAGTTGTGATTAAAGGGGTAGCAGCAGGCTTTTAGATTCATTTAATTTGAGCCCACAAGGAGACCATCAGCTCACCGTGGTTCAGCTCGGTGTCAGACTTTTCAGTGAGCAAAAACGTGAATATTCGCCTGAAACGTTTGATATAAATGTAATGTTTGTCATAAAATAACGATATTAATCACAACAGGGAAATAAGAGAAATAACACTAACGGGCATTATTATTATTATTTATTGGTGTTTAAGGTCACATACGTATGCACAGTGGATAATCATAACCGCGACAGTTTTACGGGTGGAGGAAGAAGATAAGCTACCAGCTCCCCAACTTCGCAACTCCGCACTGCAGCACAGGCAGGGTTAGATTAGACGAAGACATGCTCACCATCGACGTGTAGTACGCCTTAATACACGGCGTCACCGTACCCCTATGTGGACAATCGGGGTGAAGTGCCTTGCCCAAGGACACAACACGGGAGTCCGAATCGATCGCTCAGACGGTCACCCATCCAAGGACTAACCGGTCTCGACGTTGCTTAACTTCGGTGATCTGACGAGAACCGGTTACCGCAACGCCACTGCGACCACCCCCCCCCCCACCCCCCAACTCTTCCACATATTACTAAGGCATGAATATCTTGTTTCCTTGCTTTAGTTACAGTGAGGTCGCCGTGGACTGGCCAATTTCCACGAGTGGGCAGTATTTCCACGAACGCAATAATATTAGATTTCCAACTGTAATTATAGGAATAATCATCAACAATTTAATTAATGAAACATCAGGTTCAACCCGGTGCTTCATTGATCAAAATTTTACTGATGGTGATTTTTTATTACAGGTCTGGTAAAAGTATGCGTGGACATCACTGCCCACGCGTGGATTACGACCAGTCCACGGCGACTGTTCTGTAGTGTTTTTAGAGATGGGTAATATATCGAAAAACCGATACCGATATCGTGGGGATACCGAAAAATCGAACCGAACCAATCACCGATTACCCAAACCATCTATATTTTGATATTTTCCTTTTTTCGCTATTTTTAAGGCCTTGTTCAGGTCTGGAGATAAAGAGCTAACATCGTAACAGATTATGCTATACAATATGTTGATAACCTATAGGAAAAAAAGAATTGTGATGCTTTCCCGCCTTCTCTGTTTTTACAATGCCAGTCACGCTGTTTACAGTTTGACAGAATTTACGCGCATATAAATAGCAATAACTAACGCGCGATCTCGCCAACGTTGTTGCTATTTTGTGGGGCGTATTTTCTGTTAAGATGTGAACGGCATGCAACTCAATTCAAATGTGGCCACAACGAGCAACCTTTGTGTTGAGTTAGTTCTGAAAGGCTATCAAATCTGACTGGCAAAACATACGGGATTAGTAGAGCTGAAACGGTTAAGGGGTTTTCTTGATAGATTAATCACATGGATTATCCTTGGTTAACCGATTAATCACTTGTCCAGATTGATAAGTACTAGTATCTGAATAATTATTTATTTATTTATTTATTGGTGTTTAAGGTCACATATTTATGCACAATGGCCAATCATGACCGTGACAGTGTTACGGGTGGAGGAAGCCGGAGTACCCGGAGAGAACCACCGAGCAACGACGAGCAGCTGCCAGCTCCCCAACATCGTAACTCCGCACTGCAGCACAGGCAGGGTTAGATTGGTTGAAGACATGCGTACCATCGACGTGCAGTACGCCTTAGTACACGGCGTCATCGTGACCCCACGCGGGCAATGGAGAGGAAGTGTCTTGCCCAAGGACACAGCACGGTTGCCGCAGGTGGGATTCGAACCGAGGACCTCTCGGCTTGCAGCCTGCACCTCTACCTACTGAGCCACCGCGTTCCCCTAGTATCTGAATAATTGCCATACCGTTGATGATTTACAGCATGAACCCTTTATCCAACGTAACAAACATAACCGACTAGGCCTATATACAAAAATCTCCATTCAAATTTATTATGTTTTCAATTTTTGTCTCAAAAACATAGCTTATGATCCCTCGTTGGAACGAGCTCGTTGAGCTCGTTCCAATAAGGGGTCATAAGCTATGTTTTGGAAACACAAACTGAAATGTTTTAGTAATTCATGAATTTATTTTGCAAGTATCGTCTGCTACCCGCAGACGGTTAAGAATGACCATTCCAGCTGCTGATACAGTATGGAGATCGTGCTGATCGTGCAAGTAAACAAGTATGTCAGCAAGAACCTTGTATGCTTCACTCTGTCTCATATAATTGATGTGAGTCAGTATGACAATGTTTACCTGCTTTGGAGCAAGTGTCTTCCTTTGTTGACCCATATAATACAGTAGTTCAAAAGTAACGTTTAATCGATCAATTACGTTTTGGATCGATAAAGATGTTGATTGTTGATTATTGATTAATCGATTAATCGGTTAACCATTTCGGCTCTAGGGATTAGGGATTAAATTTATGTTGTATAGGTTTGTCGTAACCTGTAGTTCATCGAGTATTTTGCGATCGGCGTAACCCAGGCGTAACCTAAACGAAGGTTCTAGGGTTTCCAGGCCTGCTTGTTGAGGCTTGATACCAGTTGGTGTCATTTTTTGGAAAGAAATAACTGATTTTCCTGCAATCATTACAGGTCCATTTGCCGAGCAGTGATTTCTAGACAAGTTTTGGCCACAGGTATACTCGGCACAAGCTGAGAAATAAAAAACAATTATATCTGACAGCATTTTTGGATCGATGCTGATGTGCTCTCATAATAGTATATTAATATTAACAAGGTACCCAACTCGCTTTACGAAAACGGCAGCACTAATCTTCATTATAGACAAAACGCCCCCCTACCCACCCACCCCCAATTTGACTCATCCAGCGTATCAGCAGTACCCGGTGTCAGTGGAAAGTGGATTGAATAAGCTTTACAGTGGTGTATTACCCGACCGCTGGATGTTCTTGGGTTGATCATAATAACTGGGAGAAGTCACAGAAAAGGCCGAAAAACATTTAGTTGGACAAGATGCTGTTCAGTGAAAAGTGGGTCACGAGCGACGATTCTCCGATTTATTATGAAAATTCGAGGTGCCATTATCTATAGAGAGCAGATTCAAATATTAACCGTATACCTTTATCAATTTTCAATCTTGGGTTGACATTTATTCATTTCTGGAGTTCACATTTACCGTCTATACACTTGTTAGCCGTCACTTGAAAACTCATAAAGTTGACGGCGTCCACAGATACGACGAGACTCGCACAAAAACATCCCCATTCTCCCATTGGCTTCTTTTCATTTATGATTTTCTCGGCATAAATAGTAGCCAGTGGGAGAATAGGGATGTATTTGAGCTCATCTTTCGCTTCTATGGATGCCGACAGCCAGTTGAGTTTTCAAAATAAGGATAAAAAATGTATAAAAGATAAATGTGAACATCCGAAATGAATAAATGTGGATCCAAGAGTAGTAATTGATTAAGGGACACGCAACGGTTAATATTTGAATCTGCCATCCATAGACAATGGGACCTCGAATTTTTATAATAAATTGGAGAATTATCGCTCGTAACACACTTTTTCCACTGATCAACATCTTGTCCAATTAAGTGTTTTTCGGCCTTTTCTGCGCCTTTTCCCAGATAATATGAATCACCCAAGAACTCCCAACGGCCGTGTAATACACCATTGTAAAGCTTTTTGTTCCCCCTTTCCACTGACACTGGGTACGTACTGCTGGATGGCTTGTGCGAATCAAATTTGAGGCGGGGGGGGGGGGGGGGGGTATAATGAAGATGAGTGCTATCATTTTTGAAAAGCGAGTTGTGATATTTATATACTATTATGGGAGCACGCCAGCATTGATTCGAAAATGCTATCAGATATCATTTTTCTTTCGATTTCACAGCCTGTCTATTGTCAGCAGGACCTCCTAATGATGGTGTGCTCAGGGCACAAGAACTGGGAAAACTGAAAATTACCTTTAATGTTTAAAGTGTGTTTGGAACAAGTCACAAAATTACTGTAGATATGATGTGTGACAGTGTGGGCCATAGAATGCCATTGTTGAGCTCATTGGCAGTGGCATTTGTGTCACTGTATTAGAATGATACAAAAACAACTTCTTTATTTTTCTGATGTGTTTTTCCCCTTGGTTCTATCAGCAAACCCACTAGCCGAGGGGGGGGGGGGGGGGGACCGTAAGGGGGGCAAGGGGAGCAACTGGTTCGGGGTCCGGGACCCGTTAGGTGCCCGGAAATTCTGGTGTTTTAAAAAGGTGTAGGTTGACTTATCGATACATCTGAGCTAAAAGTCGTGCATGGGAAGGCTTTTGGTACGTGTCTCCGAGTCTCCAATGCTGGTGGAGGTGGCAAAAGTGCGTAGTTGCATTACTGATCAGGTTCCATTCATTTAAAAAGAAAGCTCCCCTTATTCCAGTTTGTTGGTTTTCCATCGGTCTTTCCTGCATCGTGGTGGTCACGATTATCTTTGGAGAAAAAAAATGCATCATACACACAGAAATACGGTCCGGCAATAAATTACGCAAATTATAAGGAAATAATTCATTCGATATTGTCAAGAAAATGCTTCTCCTAGCACTAATTTAAAAACATTTCTGAGGATGGACCAACAAACCTCCCGCTTATATCGTTTAAAATGAATTGAATGGAACCTGCTCAGTAATGCAACTGCGTACTCTTGCCACCTCCATCAGTCTCGGAGACCCGTAGCAACGACTTTCGGCTTCTTAAAGCACTAAAAATCACGGAAAGTTGCCCTGCCCGCTCCGTACACCCCCCCCCCCACCTCTCACCCACCCCACCCCCTGTCGCTAGTGAACGTATCTGTACAAAGTGCATTAAGAGATTACGTTAGGGCGGCTGAACCAGGAAAGGGGCACAGGAGTGGGGGGGGGGGGGGGGCGGTTGCGTCGCCTCTGCACTTGACAGATACAGTTTTCCTGAGATATTTATCCATGCGTCCATTCAAGCGGGGACGCTCTCATATATTAACTCTTGGGTGGGAAATTTGTTTATCAGGATTTCGACCGGCGATTCAAGATACGGGCTTGGGAGGTATTAAATTTATCTCAGGTTCTTAACTCGGAAGAGTTCGGATGTCAAAAAGGGATAATCTCCTTCACAGGAATTGAAATAAGTTAACAATTAGTGCTACGAATGAAAAGAAGTAAAGATGAAAAGAAGTAAGATGAGTGACTTGTCACTAGCCTTAAACTCTTTAACCCTCTGCACACTGATGTCAAAATGGCAAAGTTTTCAGCAGCAAATATTCTCAATAACGCAGTTTGATATTTAACCAAATATACCTTGCTTTGTCCAACACGGCTTTTTAGTTTGTAAAATATCAACTGATTCTGAATTTGATAATTTAAAAAAAAACAAACAATATTTATCAATCAAACCTTACAAATGTGGATGCCATTGGAACCGGCTCAATGGCCCGGTTCCAATTACAGCCATATTTGTACAATTTTATTGACGAAGTGTCAGGATATTTCAGGTCATGTTAGCCTTGTGTTGGTTAATTTGCTGTGCTATGCTAAGTAATGGGTAAAATTGACTCAATTCTTTTTCGTGCAAGTCCCAGCAGAGGTGCAGCGAGAATCTATATACTTGGATTCACGCTGGCTTTGCTGCGCGTATCTTTCCATGAATGGATTCTCGGATTTTCGTCCAAATATAAGCCCAGCGGGGCGGTCAACAAACTCACCGTACAGAATTGTGTGTCACAGCCGTCTATTTGTATGACTGACTCTGCGTGTGACATGAGTCCAAGTACAGAATCAGAAATCCTTGTTTACCCATTACGTAATGCCCA
This sequence comes from Pictodentalium vernedei, assembly GCA_031216915.1. NCBI lineage: Eukaryota > Metazoa > Mollusca > Scaphopoda > Dentaliida > Dentaliidae > Pictodentalium > Pictodentalium vernedei. Next base: position 75,301,344 of record CM062293.1, on the reverse strand, counting down.
AAACCGGCCAGCGTTATTTTCAAAAATCGCCAAGTAATTTTCATTTTTTGTCTCAAAAACATAGGTTATGACCCCCTCATTGGAACGAGCTAGTTGAGCTCGTTCCAATGAGGGGTCATAACCTATGTTTTTGAGACAAAGAAATGAAAAAAAATTAGTTATACAATGTTTTTTTTTTTTTTGCAAGTGTCGTTTGCTTTTCATGTTAGGTAAAGGGTTAATCCTTTGAACCCGAGCGGTCGCTTTTCCGGCCAGGAACATGATACATCATAACGTCATTATACAGGATGGTTGTTCCGTAAATGTGTGGGGTAGACCAATCAATATTTTCAACGTGCAGCCTCAGGGCTGCACGTTGAAAATATTGATTGGTCTACCCCAAATAATGAACATGGACTCTTCCAATTGCTGCCACTGAACTGGCTTGGAAGATACCTCTTGAGTTCAAAGGGTTAAGACTGGTACCATATTCTCCCGTTATAGTATTTAAAGTTGCCCTAGCCCATCATGATAAATACACTTATTTGTAAAGTTTCATGATATCCCGGGGGGGGGGGGGGGGGGGGGGGGGGGAGGGGCGAGGGGGGGGGGGGGGCATGACATCGATAAAATGGTGCTGCAGTGCTGCTGTAAGTGTCCTTGATATACCATAGTAGTTGGGGGTGAACTTCATCTCTGGAAACTCTTTTACGACTTTAACTAACCAGGTGCGACGGAACCGGGGGCGGGGGGCTGCAGCCCCCAACTTTTTTAGCCAGGCCATGTTTTTTTGTATGCATATATTTTAACACATCCAACGACTGGTAAAACAATGGGCGGATCCAGAGCCTCCCCTATATTTTCGCCAGCTATGTTTCTCTGTACTGGTTCAGTTTCGATGGATTTCGGATCATGTTTTCGCAGCAAGTGGCAGCAAACGCTAAAATGTATACAGTCTGTTAAAAATCGGTTAACTGAAGTAGTTCGTACGTAACCTTACAGACATACAAGTACCAAATCCACCCCCAGACAAGATAATCCACAGACAGTATAATTGCTGTTAACGTCTGGTATTTAAAGCATACAGGTGAGGTCCATTTATCAGCTTTGGTCGTTATGACCAAAGCTGATAAATAGATCTCACCTGTATGCTTTACCGACGTTTTTAACGGCTCTCAAAGTGTGAAATCTTTCAAATACATCTCCGAAAAAAATCTCAAAATATCCACTCAGGTGCATGGAAATGGGGATTTGGGACCCTGGAATTTAAAATTTAAAAAAAATCTCAAAATATCCACTCAGATGCATGGAAATGGGGTTTTGGGACCCTGGAATTTAAAATTTTCGTACGACGGGCCGAACCATGTTCGCCCGTCATACTGACGACCAATAATCATCCATCGCTCGATCCAGTCCCCCCCCCCCTCACCCCCCCCCTCCCCCCACACACACATACACTTTGAAAATCGCAATGAACAAGACCGACCAAATTCCAGCTGTTTGACAGTCGAGGCAGGCCTCTGCCTCGACGGTCGGATAAATGTACTAGTGGGACCAGCACTATTCACAATGATAGTGACGATGACTTTAGAACGGACAACATCCTAATTTTGCCTTTCACGTACTCCTACCCATTCTTACCGAGTAACCGTACAAATAACGTCCTTCGCTCCCCAAGCAATAACAATACAATAAAATAAAAATTTATCAACCCTTACAATGCTCGGACATGTCGTTTTATAGTCGTGGTGAGTGAACGACAGACAGTGTTTCACTTGATACGTGGTGGGGGGGGGGGGTGTATAGGTGTGGGTAATGTGCCATGTATTGTTGTCATACATGTGTGTGTCATGTTGTCATTGTTCGATTTGTTGACGTTCCGTGCAACCTGAGGGTATAATCAAAGATGTGATTTTGTGAATCTTGACAACTTCTGTCCTTAGTAGGCTACATGGGCAGTGAACATAAGTTTTATCTTACCTTTCTATGTAGGGCTATACTCCACTCTTCAAATATCTAGCCGATATTTTATCAATGAATGCAGTTCCCACTCGGGAGGAATCGTCAATAATGCAAATCACCGGAATGGATCTTTTGTCCACTGTGTCGTGATGTTTAGATAGTTCTTATGTAAATTACCGATGACAACCTGTCTCTTTACTGATAAACCATTTAGCACAATTATCAAAGCCATCCTCAAGCTTGTATCAGGGAAGAGAAAACACAGGCAACTGAGTATTTCAAACGCACACAAGCCAAAAGATCAAAAATTTTGTTTCCAGTCTGTTCAGATCATGCGTTATCTCCCTTGCAAAACGGAACAAAATACGAAAGGCTGGAAGCCTGGATGGGAAGGAAATGCGTACAAAATGAAAGAAGACTGGGACTCGAAAACGGCTTATTTCTTTTTCGTTGACCGTCGGTCAGTTGATTTCAAGCGAAAACAAAATCTAATGAATATTCACAAAAACAATATGAATAAAAAAAAATTGGAGGGATTTCGTTTGCGTGGTTTTATTGTTTTATTTGTTACTTCGAATATTTTTGTCGTTGGAATCAGAATGTGGTGATTCTAGAAAATTCCTCATTCTTTATGAATAGTATTCTAGGGCCTACATGTAGAACCTATTCCATTTCTTTTCAGATTTTGTGCGCGTGCCTTCAGAGAAAAATACTAAAAAATGGTACATCATTGATAAAGGATAAACAGAACCAAACAGAGTGTCAGGTCCAGGATTCTGGGTTTGAGGTGTGATACATTTCAATTCATGGCCTATTACTGGGAGCATCGCCCATCGCGCGTAACGGCAAGTTCGGGTGGCGTAATAGAACTTACTCGTATTGGCATGTTCTAAGCCTTTCTGGGATAAATGTTGGAAAATGGGAGGTTAATTCTTTACTAAACCGGTAACGGCCAAAACCGGCCAGCGCTATTCTCAAAAATCGCCAATTCATTTTCATTACTTTTTCATTTTTTTGTCTCAAAAACATAGGTTATGATCCCTCGTTGGAGCGAGCTCGTCGAGCTCGTTCCAACGAGGGGTCATAACCTATGTTTTTGAGACAAAAATGAAAAACATTAGTTATTCAAGAATTTTTTGCAAGTGTCGTCTGCTTTCCATGTTAGGTAAAGGATAAGTGTGGCACTCCGTTGGCCTCTTTACACTTGTTTACAATATTTCCCTGCCAAAATATTCCTGTAGTTTTATATAGACTGATTAGACTCATTAAAATTTCGAAATGGAGAAGTCCATTTATAACGGCTCAAATGTGATCAACATCTTAGCTGTAGCTGTGTACATTGGGAAACGATATTATCCGCGATAACCCACTGACATCCACTTCCACAGGTAGTGGATTGTCGTGGGTTATCGCAGGAAATATCGCGGTTAATATCATAATCCATGGTATTGGTGGGTGTGAAAAAAATTCAGTTTCACAAGGGGAGGGTGGGGTGGGGGGGGGGGGGCGCCGATTGCGCCGACTGCTCACAACAGCAGCTTTTTGTAAATTTCTGTCGTAAATTTTATGGCCTCGCATTATCTCGAGAAAAACCTTACCAACATCAATGTGAAAATGTCACAGGAACAAAATGGTCTGTAACCAGCTGTAATTTGTGTTTTTGTATTGCTGAATCCAGCTGGCATAAAAGTTAGTGCTGAACATCAGAAAACTGGACTACCTTTACAATAATTGTAGAGCTCAAAATTTGTTTAAAAATGAACGCGAACAAAGAAAAATGCTATTTGCATTTATTCCAATAAATCATTGGAAGATTTATAATACAATTCTTTTCACAAACTCTCCGAACTCATGGTGATCGATGAAAAAAACTTGAGAGTTAGCTCCCTTCTTCTTCCGGATTTGCATTACCCTGCATTTATTGCAGTCGGTCTATTCACATTCAAGAAACTGAACTATGAACCCAATGTGCAATGACTTCCGTGAATAATACCTCCCTTTGAAAACCCACTTGGCAGTTTTCTTAAGAACTGAAATGGGGCAATATCAACACAAGATCTGGTATTATTGATCGAAAAAGCAAGGTTTCCGATTTGTGTGTCGAGCAAAATTAAAAGTACTTAAATTAACTGTTTGCACAATGATGTCGAAATATGAAAATTTTAAGCTGCACAATGTTTCCAATATCACAACTAGAGAATTTAATCATTTCACTCTTGTTTGACAGAGCTCAGTGAGCAAGATTGAATTGGTTAATTTCCTAGTTGCATTATCGGCAAAGTGTTCCATTTGTAATTTCGGTATTTTAACATCGGAGTTCGGAGGGCTAGGCGAATAATTCTTTAACCTTAACCTAACCCAATGGCCGTGTCCGCCCAGAGCTATTCGTCATTGAGTTTTTATTATACTTTCAGCTTTCACCCCCCCAAAATAGTCGGTGCCCCTAATTGGAATGAGCTGGTCCAGCTGGTTCCAATATGGGTTATCAACTATGACTGTTGGGTAAAAATGAATTTTTTAAGTTTTTCAATTTCCTTTTTGCGAGAGTCATCATTTGGTCGTGTTTGGTAAAAGTTTAACGAGTAAAAGGGCAGACACAACTAACAGATTCAAACTGGACGTTGTCGGTTTACATTGGTTTTTCAACAATTTGCCCGTTTTCACTCGCCAAAGGAAAAGAAATGCCAAGAGTCCTTTGGTAATTCATTTTATATCACATTAGAGAGTAATATATATTATATCCGACAATGTGCACACTGCTGATGCGACTGAAACAAGGAAATCAGCCTTCTAACAAGTGTGAAAACACCATTTTCTATTTTAAATGGGTTCTGTACAGAAGTTAACATCCTTATGTGCAATTCAGTTTGGAAAACGTTGCGAAAGGCCGCTTCAAATGTATTTTATACAACTCAAGAGGACAATGTCTGTAGTTTGTCGAGCAATGTGCACACTATTGACTCAACCCTTTAACCCTTTACGTAACATGAAAAGCAGACGACACATGCAAAAAAAATTCTCGAATAACTCATTTTTTTCATTTTTTGTCTCAAAAACATAGGTTATGACCCCTCATTGGAACGAGCTCAACGAGCTCGTTCCAATGAGGGGTCATAACCTATGTTTTTGAGACAAAAAATGAAAAAAATAATGAAAATTAATTGGCAATTTTTGAGAATAGCGCTGGCCGGTTTTGGCCGTTACGTTGGGTAAAGGGTTAACCTTTCATAATTTCCAAATATATAAAAAGATTCCAATGCTTTTAAAGGTTACTTTCACCAGGCCTTTAAATTCTTCCCAGCTAACTACGGTAAACGTTGTTGCCAAATAAGATAATTGCGCCCAAACTAGGCGGGGTTTGAAACTTTTCCCAAAGTTTTGCAGTGTTTCGGCAATATATAGTTTGGCCAGGTTTCCCCGATGCTTGTAATATAGCTTAGAGCTTACCTTCGAATCAAACAATGCAACAGATAAATACTTTTTTAAAAAAAAAAACCACAGAGTTGGCCATAGAAAGGACAATCAGCGTCGACAGTGTCGTATACGACACTGTCGACGGCGATTGCTTTTCGGTGGCGAATTCTATATGATCATGCTCTTAAAGCATGAGATCTATTATATTCATGTTTGTGGCATTTCTCAGTAAGCGCCATGCGTAATTTAGCTTACATACAAATAGGCCTTTGGTTCGACACTAGGAAACTAAGAAGCCTTCTCGAGTTGGTCGAGTACACTAACGTCAAAGCGTGGTGGGAACCAGTGATAATGGTGAAGACCTATAACAAGGGGTTGTAAACTATCATTTTAAGACGGGGATCTAAAACCTAAAACAGACGCCAAGAAGAAGAAAATGCCGGTGTTTTTTCTCCAACCATTCAAGCCACATCCATATTACCGTTGTGTCCAAATTAGACTGATCTAAAGGTCTGATTATATATAAAATTCCAATGATTTTAATGTTACTTTCACTGACTGATATAGAAAGTTACTGGGGTGATAAGTTTCCAGAAAGTCATTCAAAGTGACGGAAATAATTCGTCCCCGGAGTACCAATGTGTTCTACGTGTCAGTAGGCACATAGAATACATTGGAACTCAGGGGACGAATTGGCAATGATGTTGCTTCCACATGTCTCCTTGTGTTTCAAAGGCATTGTTTCCAAAATGTTTTTGTCGACAGTCTGCCTGAAACTCGAGCAGTGTTCAACGTTTGGGCAACAGTTTGCGCGAAACCAGAAATCTGGTCAACAAGTATCACGTCACCAAGATACAACATTTGCTACCATGACACGTAACTTCCATAAGAACCCAATGGATGCAAGATATTGGGTCGTGTAACACTGCGTTTAATTTTCATCTGCAACAACATTTTGATCACTACACTCTGATTGGTCATACATGTTCGTTGAAACATAGAAACTATGCCGTTGTATCCCTTATTCATATTCAACCCCCCCCCCCCCTTCGTCCTCTCCAACACTGATGGCAACCCGACAAGTGGTCGTGACATTTACTAAAAGGCTGTCCTCATACAGAATCAATTCGCCCCCTGGGTGCACCGGGACGACATCTGGAAGTCTGAGACTGCCAGAGGCGCCCTGGTACGCTCATGGGACGAATTGCTGCACGAAATTCACACCAGGTTCATGGAATATAGGTTTGTAAAACTCTGACCGCACCCCATACCCACCTCACTTTAATTCACCTACCAACAATACCATTAATATAGGGACACCCCTTTATTTACATTGTGGCCCTCTACACTTTACCTGCTCCATTGTCCTCATTCTAATTGCTAGATGTTATTTAATTTACTGTACCTCATGTACCATAAATATAGTTCGAGTGTAATAAAGTAAAGTTAAGTTAAGTTGCTTTCAAAAACGATTTTTTTTAAATTAGTGTTCAACCGATGATCGGAACCGGCCGCCACAATCGGGCGATTGTGGGCAATTGGAGAACAACAGCAATGACTCCTGGAACGTCGGTTTAACCTATTGTTAACAAACAGTTTGTGATGATTCATTAGCCGCATTTTATGATCTTCTGCAATTGTTCAATTGTTAATGTAAAATGATGTCAATGATTCCATTCAATAAATTTAGAAACAACCACAATGTGTATTCTTAGTTTTTGTAGACAGCCCATTGCGGGATATACAAGTTAAACAACATGTAACACTTTTAAATGAGAGTACGAGAAGCAATCGCCAGTTCATACCGGAAATGTGAAGGCTGCACTCCATTGACTCAGGTTGCAGTAAACTTACCAGTCGCACGCTCTTGGACGGTACACGTAGCCACGTGTACCACCCCAAGTGTGCACAACTAGTAACGCAGCTTGGGACAGTTTTTACAGCTAAAAGAGCAACGCTAGTGTCTATTTCTTTCGAACAATGCCAGTTTCTGACTGACTTCAAAATCAAAAGCGATGCCGCAGATTAGGATGAACAGACTGCAGCTCGGACTGCAAACACTGAAATAGGTTCAAATTTAATGTTGTTTTTCAATGCCTCGAATTATCTAATAGTAAATAACTGTCAAGTATGTTAAATTTAATGTAGTTCTTTTGAGCCTTGACTTGTCTAGTAGCGCACAGTATTATGATTGTAATAGGCATCGGAATCGGCCGATTGTGGACTAAAATAACCGAAAATCGGTCCTCGGCCATTTCTAGTAATCGGTTGAACACTATTTGAAATATGACTTAACCCTTTACCTAACGTGAAAAGCAGACGACACTTGCAAAAAAAATTCTTGAATAACTAAATTTTTTCATTTTTTGTCTCAAAAACATAGGTTATGACCCCTCGTTGGAACGAGCTCGACGAGCTCGTTCCAACGAGGGGTCATAACCTATGTTTTTGAGACAAAAAATGAAAATATTTTGAAAATTAATTGGCGATTTTTGAGAATAGCGCTGGCCGGTTTTGGCCGTTACGTTGGGTAAAGGGTTAAATGGTTTAGTATCCCCACAAAGAACAAATAATGAAGTGTGTACTTTGTCACTCGCAAGGTGATTAAAATACTTTGTCGATTCTGATGAACATCGCTGGAAGCTATATTCGCTTGTTAGCTAACAGACCACGAATTAGGAACAGGGCAAAATATTTGGCAGATTCTGGTGAAAAGTGAACAAATTACTGTTCGTTTTGACTTAATAGACCACCGGATGGATACCGGTGGCCAATTAACAAAAACATTCTTCTCATTTGCTTGAATGTTTAATTGCTCAATAAGGAAGAAAATTGTTCGAGTTTCTACCCTGCGAGAGTCTGCATTGCAAATTATCAAGTTTATACCAAATCAAGACCACGTTACCGTCAGTTTATCACAATAACGTATATGTTCAAATAAATCTCTACCCATAGCCGAAAACCAACATCGTGTAATGAACAAGGCAACTTTTAACGATAACAAGTTTAGCAAATAAATCTTCCTTCTTCCCCAACACTTTAACCCTTTACCCAAAGAATCGGCCGTATCCTTCCGCGTAATATGCAAATTCAGCAGTTGAAAAAAAAATTATTTTTCAAAAAATATCAACAAAACCATATCATGTGACCCCTCGTTGGAACGAGCTCGTCGAGCTCGTTCCAACGAGGGGTCACATGATATGGTTTTGTTGACATTTTTTGAAAAAATGATATTTGAAATAATAAATTTTGACATCGTCTGCGTTGGGTAAAGGGTTAATGGACAAATAATTAATAAATTCGATAAAGGTCGAGGTCACTCCATCTTACTTCACATCGTAAACTATTTTTAATTTAAACAATACTTCTTACGGGACATCGTCTGCTGCACGTGAGGAAACTCTAGAAAAATGAATCGATTCACAAGTCATTCCGTCGATGAAATAATTGGAAAACAAGCGATCCCTGTTCAAATATTTCGCGTTGTGACGTCAAACGGTAACGTATGCTACTGGGCCCGTAAATAAACATAAAAAACTAACACGAGTTCTTGTCCAATCAGATTGTGAGGAATTAAATCCTACTAGAATTAGTGATTGACCGATAAGGATTTGCGACCGCCATCTGCTTGTCGATTAGATGAGCATACATCTGCCGGTTGTGAGTGCCGATGTCAGATAGTAACAACCAAAAGAAGTAGTATGTTTAAGAATGCATAGAACAGGGTTCATTTTGAAGTGCAGTCAGGTTGATTGGTTTGTTGACTTCAAGAGTATGTCAGTGTGTGTGTTAACATAAAGATACGACATCAGTGGAAACAAGTTAACAGCGCAGCGTCTTTGATCAACGATCAAAGATGCTGCGCTGTTAACTTGTTTGTGCTGATGTCGCATGTCATTGAGTCATCACACAACACGTGGGATGTGTGTCATGAGCAGCAATCAAGGGAAGATCAGACCAATCAAAGAGATTAGGTCAATCTTGATTCCTGCTAAAGGACCATCGGTATGGACCAATGTTCAAACACCTTTGCCGATGGCCAGCCGATGGCTCAAAATCGGCCGATATCAGATGCGATTGCCGAACATCGGTTAATCACTAAATAGAACGTGGTTTTATGTTAAGCCATCGAACAACTCTGGTGCCATTAAGGATGCCGATTGGCTATCGTATGGATAGTATGTATACTCTGTCCTGCATTCGTAATATTGAGAATTGAAACGCTGATCTGGTGGACATCGTCGAATTCGCCACTGACCATAAACACATTTCAGAAATTCGTCTTTGTAATGACAGGCCCTGCACTCGGCTACTCTTCCTTCGTAGCACACTGTAAAGAAGAAAACAAAATGCATAGAATTTTCAAAATGCTAGAAGTATTCTGTGTAACTTTCGGCCTCATTTCAGTTGCAAAAAAAAAACACCCAAAAGAAACAAAACCTTTCAGTTGGAAATGTCGATACCAGTGCATCGTTTTTACATTCAACACACACCGTTTTTGTGGGAAGTTGTTTTTTTTTTCCTTCTGTTCTCAGTGACAAAAAAAAAATGACAAGTTCCTCAAAAAGCCACTGTAACCCACCGTTGTCTTTGCGAGGACGGGGAGAAAACAAAGAGAAGTTTTGTGGGAACCCAAACGCTATTCTCTGTGTTCTAGCAAAATCGGGAAGACATACCGCCATATAAATCACGCACACACACTCACTAACACACACCCATCCACTCTGACTTGTAGTTTGTGACAACTGGGTACTACTGTAGTCACTCACACACGAAATATATTTTCATGTTCTTTTTACGAAAAGTTCAAGTTCTCACTCTGTTACAACAGAGGCATTTGGCAACCATGGACGTAAACTCATCTCCTCAGCCTACAGTGAATAATATACACCTGGCAAAAAGTAAAGCACCACCTGATAGAATTACATACAAATTTATTTATTTATTTATTGGTGTTTAAGGTCACATACTTATGCACAATGGCTAATCGTGACCGTGACAGTTTTACGGGTGGAGGAAGCCGGAGTACCCGGAGAGAACCACCGAGCAACGACGAGCAGCTGTCAGCTCCCCAACATCGTAACTCTGAAGTCTGCACCGCAGCACAGGCAGGGTTAGATTGGTTGAAGACATGCGCACCATCGACGTGCAGTACGCCTCAGTACACAGCGTCATCGTGCCCCCATGTAGGCAATCGGGGTGAAGTGACTTGCCCAAGGACACAACGCGGCTGCCGCAGGTGGGATTCGAACCGAGGACCTCTCGGCTTGCAGCCTTCACCTCTACCAACTGAGCCACCGCGCCCCCATTTCATACAAATAGAAAACCGGTAACACAAAACGAATTATGTTCATGCACTATTTGAACGTGTCCGAACTTGCATGAGGATTGTGATTGAACACGGAGTGCACATACAATAAGGTAGGGAGTGCTGGTTTATGGTGTAGGGCTATTGGTCGTCAACTGGGGGTACACTATGCAGTAAGAAGCAGATTCCAGCGATAAGATAAAAAAATCTAGACTGTTAACCCTTTGCCTAACAGGAAAAGCAGACGACACTTGCAAAAAAAATTCTTGAATAACTAATTTTTTTCATTTTTTGTCTCAAAAACATAGGTTATGACCCCTCGTTGGAACGAGCTCGACGAGCTCGTTCCAACGAGGGGTCATAACCTATGTTTTTGAGACAAAAAATGAAAATATTTTAAAAATTAATTGGCGATTTTTGAGAATAGCGCTGGCCGGTTTTGGCCGTTACGTTGGGTAAAGGGTTAAGGACATACCAAGGCCAGGACGACCAAAAGTAACGTCAGAACGGGAGGAAATGCCCTTTTGAGACTTGTGAGACGGAACCCCTTTGTCTCAAGCACGCGTTTGCGCCATGAGTGGTTTCCGACCAGAAGACACTGTACCAGAACTGGTAGGAATCATTTAAGATCTGCTGGTTATCGGGCCAGAAGGCCAATAAGACGCCCTTTGCTAACTGTGGACCATAAAAGGGCCAGACTGGAATGGTCTCGACTAAGAAATCGACACAATTTGGCAACCTGGAGATCGTCTGATGAAAGTCGTTTTTTACTGCATGTTACTGATGCCATGACCAGAGTCTGGAGGACACCAAATATAGCATATGCTGCAAGGAACATCCGGGAAACAGTTCCATATGGCGGGGGATCAGTGAAGGTATGGGAGGGGGGGGGGGGGGGTGTCTTTTCGCACAATTGCGAATTGGACCTCATCACCGTAAAACGACGACTTTCATGAGGAAAAGTACAGAAGGGACATATTGGAACAGAGCGTGATCCCCCATTTCGATAATCTCTCTTTAGCATCTCGTCCCCTGTTCATGGACGATAATGCTTGGCGTCATCGTGCACGTGCTACTGTAGATTTGCTGCAACGAAATGTCATCACAACGATTCCCTGACCTGCCCTTAGTCCCGATCTTAACCCAACTGAACATTTGTGGGTCGTTTTGGGGTGGAATATTCGTAAAAGGCAACCACCTGTGTGGACTCTTTATTAAATTGGAAGCAGTTCTTCACCAGGAATGGAAGCAGTTGCTACAGCAGCACCTGCGACGTCTGGTCCAAGCAATCAAGAGGTGAGTTGAAGCTGTCCTTCGAGTGCGTGATGGTTGCACAATATACTGACTTTTGTGATCAAAATTGATACAGGACTATTTTTTCTAACCATAGAAAGCGGACATTGATGACTGTTAAAGACATAATGTCCCCAGAATCAAACTTAACCCTTTACCTAACCTGAAAAGCAGACGGCACTTGTAAAAATAATTCTTGAATAACTAATTGTTTTCATTTTTTGTCTCAAAAACATTGGTTATGATCCGTCGTTGGAACGAGCTCGACGAGCTCGTTCCAACGAGGGATCATAACCTATGATTTAGAGACAAAAAATGAAAAAAATAATGAAAATTAATTGGCGATTTTTGAGAATAGCGCTGGCCGGTTTTGGCCGTTACGTTAGGTAAAGGGTTAAGACCGTTATGAAATGATCGAGAATACGCAAATGACGCATGTGATTGTGAACACAATTGTAATTCATTAACCGGATTTGTTCCAACTGTGTAGGCTGACGTTACGACTCATAAAATAGCACAACCACATCATCGGGGCATGCCTTCATCGACGGCATGCCTTGATGATATAGTTGGAATATTACCCACTAATGATTATAGTTCAGAAACAGGAGCGAGTGTGAGAATTACCAGCACTGGGCACTGCACAGGGCTAGCCACCAGCAACAACCCATAATCGGTATTGTCAGAAAACCATAAATTTGCATTTAACAATGGTCGTGACTAGAAATACCGGAAGTAGCACGTGTGTTGTGGCATGGGTGCAGTTGTTATCTATGTAAATATAGCGGAAATTGCTCCTCTTGGGAACCCTAGAAAGTGAAGCAGTGCTTATTTACTGTGGTAAAAAAACTCTGTTTTACAGGTAAAATATGACTCGGTAACTAGTGCCTGTGATGGGAACGATTGGCTGGACTTGACGTTATATCCGTGTCGCGGTCACGCTTAGCCATTAAATAAATAAATAAATAAATAAATAAATAAATAAATAAATAAATAAATAAATAAATAAATAAATTACACCCAGTCTTTATTTTCAGCAATATTTACGTACATTTTCAATCTAAAATATGCTCTTTGTGAGATGACGTAGGTGTCTGGTACCAAGCTATATTCCTGTGAAAAGATTCGAAAGGAAATGAATCGTGCAGTTGATTTTGAATCAAACCGAATAGCTACTTAAGATTCGAAATAAACTCAAATCTCACAGCCTAGCAAGGCCCTACATTTGTTAAATTATCTCAAAACAACCATAGACAATCCCGGGAGAAATAAAGGTTGACTGGGCCACCGTAGTGCATAGGTAAGGAGAGGGTTCACCCAGTCCATCGATGGGGGCCGAGGAATCTCTCTCTCTCTCCTTCTCTCTCTCTCTCTCTCTCTCTCTCTCTCTCTCTCTCTCTCTCTCTCTCTGTAAAATATTTGGGAACAGGGTGGCATTTCTCGAATTGTGGTGGCATTCTCACTAAATGATGGTAAGGAAAAAATAAACGAAGCTCTACGTTGGCTTGTCGGTTCTCCGTGGTATTATGGGATTTTCCATTTGGACCTCAGTTAACCCTTTACCCAACGTAGACGATATCAAAATTTATTATTTTAAATATCTTTTTTTTTAATTTTTCAAAAAATGTCAACAAAACTATATCATGTGACCCCTCGTTGGAACGAGCCCGTCGAGCTCGTTCCAGCGAGGGGTCACATGATATGGTTTTGTTGAAGCTTTTTGAAAAATAATATTTTTTCAACTGCTGAATTTGCTTATTACGCGGGCGGATGCGGCCGATTCGTTGGGTAAAGGGTTAAGTCTTTCATGTGCGACATCTTTCCATATTGAAATAAAGCTTGTTTGCCAACACTGTAGCATGGAATTATTGAGATGGATCATTCGACTAGGACTTTCGAACATAATATAATGATTTATCACACACATATTAATCTAAAACACGGGATTTCCACTGTTCTGTCTGTACGGTAAAATGATGTTGTATCGCACATGTGGTGATACAAAATACGTTCGATTTCGTTTTCAGCGTAAACAGTGAAGGAACCCGTCTAAATGAACAACGTCATCATTGGTCGAATGCACAGGAGTCGAGATCGCCTGGGAATTCCAAGTTCCTCATTTAGATTTGTTTACCTGGATTATTTAAACAATCAGACAGAAAATAACATTCTGACTGCTTGTTGTTTGTCAAATACTCTCCACAACTGGTCATATAATGATGGAGTGTGCTAAAGTTGTTAGCTATTTGAAAACATTTTGTTCTGTTATTCCCCACAGTTTAGTCTATATTCGAAGTTCGATCATCGTGACCGTGACACTGATCGGTGTCTATTGGTTTCGACCAATTGAATGCCGTAAAAATCAAAAAGCAAATTAGAGTTGGTACCCGGCCGACTAACATCGATGTCTCGTTGGCAACAAAGAAAACGCAGCAATTATCCTGTTGAAGAGAGTTTTTAGGTTAAATTTTCGTGTAGACTGGTTGTTTCATTGGAGGTGTGTGATAAATACAGAACCCCACATACATTGTACCTTTAAATGGGTTGCGGTTAAATGCCTAATAATCACACTCGATGGCTTCGACCTAGGATATCACTCGAGCCTTCGGTTCTCGTGATACTCTGGGCCAATGCAATCTCGTGCGATAATTCTGAACCCACTCAAACGTATGTGCGGTTCTGAATATTTATTACCTATGATTTTCTTTCCTAGAATTGCCCATTATCAAACTCGGCAGATATGACTTCAAGTTCCTCTGATATGACACTGATGTCGGCCAATATAAACCAAGCTAGAGTTGTCCTCCCTCGATACGTTACTAATCGCAATGAATTTGTTTACATGGAAATCGTTCTCAGTTATTCGTCGAACGCGATCAGAAAAATTACCAGGCATAAGGAAACAGTTCGAAGCTGAGTTTTTGTATGATGGGGAATTAATGGTGACAATAAGTAGGTAGGTAGGCGACGAGAAGAGAAAGAAGAGAGACGTACAGAAAATTCAACGCTAACTAAGATTCAGAGCCGGATGCGGAGATTCGTCGAAGTGGGGGAAGTAATTTGTCAGCTATCCGAACGCGGCGGCTTCCCTGGCGGGAGAGCCTTGACGCTCGAATAGCCGAACTGGGAGAAGAGGGAAACTTTGGTCTTGGTTATGGTTTAATATATTCCCGTTTCCCTTATAGAAACGGGAACGGGAATGAAATTACACCCAGAACCGGGAACAGGGAAGTTTCCCAGATAATATCAAGAAAATTTGCGAGTGTAACAAGACGTTCCGGTAAAATATGGTACAAAAACATGGACAACATGGACAACCAACTTCCAAGACTGCAAAACGGCAACAAAAACTTATATTGTTTTGCCAATGGCAATCTTATTTGGGGCAGATTCTTGTAACAATCAATTCACATTTCGCTCTCTTCTAGCAGAAGACTGTTCACTTGTCACAAAGACTATAGACTTTTCAACTTTCTGAACTTGCAGCCTTGTGGCTGCAGTTTAAAATTGTAAACTGGTCTTCTTTAAGAAAACAGAAAATTCATCATTTGATCCGGACACTGGTGGTATCTACCATGTCAGTTCAATTTATTTATTTATTTATTTATTTATTGGTGTTTAAGGTCACAGACTTATGCACAATTGCTAATCGTGACCGTGACAGTTTTACGGGTGGAGGAAGCCGGAGTACCCGGAGAGAACCACCGAGCAACGACGAGCAGCTGTCAGCTCTCCAACATCGTAACTCTGAGCTCTGCACAGGCAGGGTTAGATTGGTTGAAGACATGCGCACCATCGACGTGCAGTACGCCTCAGTACACATCGGCATCGTGCCCCCATTTAGGCAATCGGGGTGAATTGTCTTGCCCAAGGACACAACGCGGTTGCCGCAGGTGGGATTCGAACCGAGGACCTCTCGGCTTGCAGCCTGCACCTCTACCAACTGAGCCACCGCGCCCACATGTCAGTTCAAATAAGCAATTAGAAGAGTCCATATTCATTGCTTGGGGTGAAGCAATCAATATTTTCAACGTGCAGCCCTGGGGCTGCACATTGAAAATATTGATTGGTCTATCCCACCCTTAACTTAGCAGGCATTCTACTTAATAAAAGCATGACGTACCATGTTCCTGGGCCGGTAAAATGGCCTGTCGTGTTCAAAGGGTTCAGTTAAATGCATTTCACTTCAAAACAGTTTTGTTCTCCGAAAGATGAGCACT
Source organism: Pictodentalium vernedei (assembly GCA_031216915.1). Lineage (NCBI taxonomy): Eukaryota > Metazoa > Mollusca > Scaphopoda > Dentaliida > Dentaliidae > Pictodentalium > Pictodentalium vernedei. Next base: position 75,285,168 of record CM062293.1, on the reverse strand, counting down.
TCTCTATTAGAATTCCGTATGTCTTTTTTGCAGTTACGGCAATTGTTTCAATACAATTTACGGTGAAATGCCTGGTAGCTGTTTACCTGACATTTTGTCGCATTCGAACCATCTTCACAGAGTAGGACGTAATAGTACGTTGCTTCTCCTGGCGTACAGTTTGAGCTGGAAATACTGTAACAAAAACAACTCTAAAGTATTGATGAACAATTACACCATTTAACTGGCAATCTTCCCGGCGCACCAACTCCACACTAGCTGGGTACGCATTGGATGAAGACAAGTGCACCATCGATGTGCAGTACGCCCTAGTACAGAACGCTACCTTGCCCTTGCCCACGGATACAACACAGTCAGCTCTGGTGGGGATCGAAACGGATATCGGGATAGGACAATTTTTATATTCAATATGTTTGCACAGTTATTATTGCGCAGGTATTTTTTTCAAGGATCCAAGATAAGGAAAAAGCATCAAGGTGCTTTTTGCGACTCATGTCGGCCGGAAATGTAGTTAAGAACAGAGGCGACCGACAGGGACGAGGGTGAGGGTTGTATACCTGATTTGTCCCGACTGTGGTGACTCAAGTCCCGACTGACTGATATTCCAACTACATCTGCAAGACATGTCTTCGCCTACGGAGAGGAGGGATGCTAAAGTGGTACGAACTTGTCCCCATTCCATTTTGTACTTTTGGTGCAATAAAATATGTTTAAACAAAACGTAACGACCCAAACCGAACACAGCTAAATGTACAAAAATCGCTATTCAAATCTACTTTCTTTTCATTTTTTGCCTCAAAAACACAGTCTATGTCTCATCAGTGGAATGAACTCGCTAAAATGAATCCAAGGAAGGGCTTTAAGCTACGGTTTTGAAGAAAAAATAAAAGTTATAATTGTCCAAGATAATTTTTTGCATGGAGTCGTAACTCACATCTATCCTGTCTCGTTCAGTAGTCAGGTAAAAAAATTTCTAATACTCTCCAACTTATGGTTATTTGCCACCGCAACTGACTAACTGTAACTGAATTTCGAGTTATCTCCCCTTCGGTAAGATTCCTTATCACGAGTCTTCGTGTTAGATAAAGGGATAGAGGGATTGAATTATTTATTATTCGTTATTATTTAACGACACTTTCGATAGGACAGTTTTACGAGTGGAGGAAAAAGGAGTACCCTGAGTGAACCACCGAACAGCGGCGAGCAACTGTCAGACTACTCAACGTACCAACTCTACACAAGCAGCGTATGCATTCGTTGAAGACAAGTGCACCATCGACGTGTAGTACGCCTTAGTACAGAGCGCCACCGTTCCCTTACCCAAGGATACAACGCAGTCAGCCCTGGCGGGGATCGAATCGTGAACGTTTCGGTCTGAAGTCTAATGTCGCAACAACAGAGCCGGATAAAGGGATAGAACAATTTTTATCTTGAATATGTTTGCACAGTTATTATTACGCAAGGTATTATTTTCAAGGAGCTAAAATAAAGGAAAAAGCATCAAAGTGCTTTCTACGACTCATGTCGTTTGGAACTGTAGTTAAGGGCAGCAGCGACCGATATGGGAGAGGTGAGGGTTGTATAGCTGAGTTGGTCGGACTGTGATGACTCAAGTCCCAGTAAACTGATATTCCAACTGCATCAGCAAGGCATGCCTTCATCGAAGGCATGCCTTGATGATGTAGTTGGAATACTGGTCAGCTGGAATTATAGTTAATAAAGTCAAGGAAATTTATTAGTGAGTAAATAGGATGTATATATATTGACTTTTTATTTAATTAACATGCAAAGATCCGACACGAGGTTACCCAGGGCATCGAAAGTGTCGTTAAACCCCAAAATAATAAATAAATGCCTTGGTAATGTAGTCAAAATATGGTCAGCCGGAATTATAGTTCGTAAAATCAAGGAAATTTATTAGTGAATAAATAGTACGTACATATATTGACTTATTGATTAATTAACAGGCAAGGATCCGACACAAGGAGACCCAGGCCATTGAAAGGGTCGTTAAACCCCAAATAAATAAATAAATCATTAAATAGATAGAGAGTGTCACCTTCCTAACCCCGCCACTCCCTTAGCGACATCCCCTGGTTGTGTCATGCAAAGTACAAACAGTTCAGTACCTCTATATGATCTCCTTCTTGTTGTGTACGCTCTTTGTGGATGTGGATATGGAGTAAATGACTGTTGAACAGGTGGCTGTCGAGGTCGTTGATATGTATAAGCAGATACTCTCCTTTGGTTTTGCCAAACTCGTGTAGGAGTATGAACAGGCCTTGGAGTTCTAACATATGATGTCCGTGCTGAAACGACGATTGTTGATGGGACAGTTTTGGGGGGTAAAGCAGTTTTTATTGTTGGTATAATTTTTTTCATTGTCACTGAAATTGTTGTTGGTATAGTGGTAGTTGTTGTAGTAGTTCTTTTAGAAGTAGTTGGTGCCAAAGTTGTTAGAAGTCTCGTTGTGGTTGGAAATGTAACAACGGGTTTAGCTGTAGTGAAGATAAATCGTAGATTCATTGCCTTAACTGTGGTGTGTACGGGTTTTGTGGTAGTTTCTGTTTCACAGAACTCTGTTGTGGTTGTCGTTGTTGTTGTAGTTGTCGGAGTAGTAGTTGTTGTTGTAGTCGTTGTTGTTGTAGGCGTGGGAGTTGTAGTTGTCGGAGTCGTGGGAGTCGTTGTGGTTGTGGTTGTCGTGGGAGTCGTAGTCGTCGGAGTTGTTGTAGTTGTCGGAGTTGTTGTACTTGTCGGAGTTGTTGTAGTCGACGAAGTTGTAGTCGTCGGAGTTGTTGTAGTTGTCGGAGTTGTTGTTGTTGTTGAAGTTGTCGTTGGAGTTGTCGACGTTGTGCTAGTTGTTGTGGTAGAGGCGGTAGAGACTGTGGTAGAATTGGTTGATTGTGGCACAGTTGATGTAGTTGTCGTAGAAGTTGTTGAAGCTAAAGTGCTTTCTTCCCCAGTGTTGCTGACTTGGAAAGGTGATGGCGGGTGGGATCCTGAAATGCAAAACAAAAATCATATAGCCATAATCAACTCTCCACCATCGAGGCGAGAGCATGCTCTTTTACTTTTTTATTTGCACCTTGAGAAAGATTTCATTTGCATTTTTTAATATGTATTGACTATGATTTTTTGTTCATAGATTTTTTTTTGTTTTTGGTAGAAAGGAAGCAATAAAAGATGACAAGACTTTAACCCTTTATTCGATGAAGATTATATCAACATTTATTATTCCTGTCACATGACTGCACAAAGATTTTATAAATTTGTCGATATGAAATTGCATTAATATTAGGGTTTTGTGAAGCTTCGAAATTCGATTCGAGCCGAAATTGTCCCGTTGATTCTATCCGATTCCATTTGAGTCGCGCTGATTCAGAAATTTTTCAATCGTCGAGATCTTCTCAAACTCCTACGAGTCATCTCCCTCAAACTCTTCTGATGTCACCAGGTCTCCTGTATTCCAGGAGACCTGTGGTCGAAGAAGAGTTCGAGTATTCGAAATGATCTGCTAGATCCAATTTGAGATTTAATTCGATCTGAAATTTGAGATTAGCAGCGCCCAAATTAATTAATTCCAGGCATTCTTGCAATATTTTGTTGAGAAAGTATAAACAAATGTAGTTTTATGATACGCTAAACGATAGATTATCGAAACAATTGCGGAAAGATAGAAATCGTAACCCCCACTGTGAAAATATAGACATTTTCACTTTCACGGTATCAATCGAAATGGCCGCTTTCAAAGCATCACGTCAATGTGAATACGAGTAAAATTATCACTGGAAAAGATCAATTTGTTTTAAAAACGTATAATGAAAAAAAAATCGAGTGTTTTTGAGTGGATACCGATCATTTCCAGCAATAATTTAACACGGATTCACCTTGCATGATGCATGAAATCCGCCAGCTGAAAAAGATCGCAAGACGCTATCTGTTCGGAGTATCGATCAAATAACTTCCGTGTATCAATGCACTGTTTACTTTCATGCATAAATGCAAGGTGGAAACGAGTGGAATTATCGACAGGCATGATCGGATTCTTATAAAATGCGTATAATAAAAAGAAAATCTTGGGCTTTTGAGTGGATACCGAAAATTATCTCACTCGTGATGGAGACAAATGGTTATTCTTGCTCGCGCAAGTGCTCGTGAAAAATAAACATTTCTCTCGGTCTCTCATTAGATAATTTTCGGCATCCACGCAAAAACACTAGATATCCTCTATGTATTTGATTCGATTCCAAATATTCGCCATGATTCGATTCAATTCGATACGGGAATCATCGATTCGAAAATTTCTCTTCAAGATGTTGTCAAAATCTATCCTTGAACTCTTCTATCATCAGGTCTCCTGTACTAGGAGACCTGATGATAGAAGAATTCAAGAAAGTTCCGCTTCCGAAATACTTCGATTCCGTTTCGGAATATTCCGCATTTTGGATTACCTTACCCAAACAGACGAATCGATGTGGAACACAGCACTTGAGTGGAGATTGGTAATACGTTTGTTAGAAAGTGTAATATTTAAAACTTGAAAAGCCGTTATATTCGAATCGAGATTCGATTCAAAATCTTCTGCCTGATTCGACTGGACCGAAAATTCGAGCATTACAGAACACTTACTGAATCAGCCCCCGGCAAGCACACTTATATACACTTTTAACTCCTTCCGTTTGTCCTTGGGCAAGGAACTTCAACTCGATTGCCCACATGGGGAAACGGTGGCGCTGTGTACTAAGGCGTAATTCCCGTCGATGGTGCGCTTGTCTTCAACCAATGCTAACCCCGCTTGTGTGGAATTAGTACTTTGGGGAGTCTGGCAGTAGCTCACCGTTGTTCGGTGGTTCTTTCCGGGTACTCCGGTTAGCCTCCACCCGTAAAACTGTCCGACCAAAGTTACTCCGGATGTCTAAAGTGTCGTTGAACCCAAATAAATAAATAAATAAATAAATAAATAAATAAATAAATAAATAAATAAATAAATAAATCGGGAATAACAGTGTTCCAATAAGACTAAAATCCTCGCCCGCTGATTGGACGAGAGTTCGCGAAGGTTTTTTTTGTGTTTACTGCTCCAGTTGAATATATTATCGTTTGCCGTTATCACGAAAACATATTGGAAATAAGATTGCCCGTTTCGCAATTATTCCACGAACGGAGTGACTTACATTTTTGTAGATTTATCGCACGTGCAGCATACGTTGTTCCGAATGAAGTGTTGATTAAATTACAAATCAGGTTTCGATTTGAGCTGAGATGGTTTGACCTCCACCTTTATCTGACTTATTGATTTTAGTCCAGTGACGTCGTGGGGTACACGAAAGGTTTATTTACAAAACTTTTTATAGTTTAAAGTTGCCTTCTTCATTTCACGATGTGAGTTTTGGGCTATGGGTATGTTTCTTATTGGAAGATATACGTTGCTAAGATGAATTGTCGGTAACGTGGTACTGTGGTCTGAGGTTCGCGGTTCGGCGTGTATGTTCAACCGAAACGCCTCAAATCGCAAACACGAGGCCATGTTACCGTCGATTCACCGCAACAGCTTATATTCTTTGGGTCGATGGTTCAAATTTCCCTCTCGAAACGTGTTTCACACTACAGCATTTTATCGCCATAGTCAAAGTATACCAACTTTTATCATCATTTAAAAGTCGGTAATGGTTCTACAAGAGTTAACAAATGAAATCCAACTGCCCTTGGAGTATTTATTCGTGTCATTATTCTAAGATGTATCAATGTGGGAGAACGAAACCCTTGGTGGCGTATTTATCTTGAGGCGATCGACAGGCAGACGAAACAATCGTTCTCGAATTTCTATTATCAGTCGAATAGAACATAATATTTTTGGTAATACCAGTCCATAAAATTAATTATTGAAAAATATTCCAAGAGATCATTCCAAGATTTTGACGTCGAGGCATGTGCAACTGACGCACGGAAAAAGAAACAACTAGATGGTGTCACTTGTGTGCAAAGCACCCTATAGTGTATCCCCGCATTTGCATCCTTGACTTTGTATGAATGCTTGATACAAAGAAGAAATGTATTATATGACACACTAAAATCATATTGAGTGGCACAGGTGACACAGCTTCGTGCGCACCTACAGACTCCACTGCAACATTTGGGCATGGTTTTAGCGTTTCGAATTACATACATGTACCCTGGGAGCCTTTCGCCGGAAACGGTCTAAGAAAACATGAAAGTGGCAACGGTGGCACCCCAAAAACCCGAAACCTTCGTGCACATCTACAGACCCTACTGCAACTTTTGAGCATAGTTTTAGCATTTCAAATTACATACTCTGGGAGCTTTTCGCCGGAAATGATCTAAGAAAACACGAAAGAAAAACGGTGGCACCGCCACGTGGCATCTGAAAAATCTGAAACCTTTGTACGCATCTACAGACCTTACTGCAACATTTGAGCATGTGTTAAGCATTTCGAATTACTTACCCTAGGAGCCTTTCGCTGGAAACGGTCTAAGAAAACACAAAAGTGGCAATGGTGACACAGCCACTTAGCACCCAAAAAATCCAAAACCTTCCTACGCATTTACAGACCCTACTGCAACATCTCAGCATGGTTTTAGCGTTTCGAATTACATACTCTAGGAGACTTTTGCCGGAAACGGTCTAAGAAAACACAAAAGTGGCAATGGTGGCACAGCCACGTGGCACCTGAACAATCCGAAATCTTTGTGCACATCTACAGACCCTACTGCAACATTTGAGCACGGTTTTACCATTTTGAAATACAAACTGTAGGAGCCTTTCGCCGGAAATGGTCTAAGAGAACATGAAAGAGGCAACGAAAGCACAGCCACGTGGCACCCCAAAAATCCAAAACCTTCGTGCGCATCTACAGATCCTACTGCAACATTTGAGCATGGTTTTAGGATTTCGAATTACATACCCTAGGAGCCTTTCACCGGAAACGGTCTAAGAAAATGTGAAAGTGGCAACAGCACAGCCACTAGGCAGCTGAAAAATCTGAAACCTTCGTGCACATCTACAGACCCCACTGAAACATTTGAGCATGGTTTTAGCGTTTCGAATTACATACCCTAGAAGCCTTTCGCCGGAAACGGTCTAAGAAAACACAAAAGTGGCAACGGTGGCACAGCCACGTGGCACCTGAAAAATCCGAAACCTTCGTGCGCATCTACAGACCCTACTGCAACATCTGAGCGTGCTTTTAGCATTTCGAATTACATACCCTAGGAGCCTTTCGCCGGAAACGGTCTAAGAAAACACGAAAGTCGCAATGGTGGCGCAGCCACATGGCAGCTGAAAAACTGAAACCTTCGTGCGCATCTACAGACTCCAATTCAACATTTGAGAATGGTTTTAGCGTTTCGAATTACATACCCTAGGAGCCTTTCGCCGGAAATGGTCTAAGAAAACACAAAAGTGGCAACGGTGGCACAGCCACGTGGTACCTGAAAAATCGGAAACCTTCGTGCGCATCTACAGACCCCACTACAACATTTGAGCATGGTTTTAGTGTTTCGAATTACATACCGTAGGAGCCTTTCGACGGAAACGGTCTAAGAAAACACGAAAGTGGCAATGGTGGCGCAGCCACATGGCAGCTGAAAAATCCAAAACCTTCGTGCGCATCTACAGACCCCACTGCAACATTTGAGCATGGTTTTAGCATTTCGAATTACATACCCTAGCAGCCTTTCGTCGAAAACGGTCTAAGAAAACACAAAAGCGGCAATGGTGGCACAGCCACGTGGCACCTGAAAAATCTGAAACCTTTGTGCGCATCTACAGACCCCACTGCAACATTTGAGCATGGTTTTAGCATTTCGAATTACATACCCTAGGAGCCTTTCGCCGGAAACGGTCTAAGAAAACACAAAAGTGGCAACGGTGGCACAGCCACGTGGCACCTAAAAAATCCGAAACCTTTGTGCGCATCTACAGTCCCTACTGCAACATTTGAGCATGGTTTTAGCATTTCGAATTACATACCCTAGGAGCCTTTTGCCGCAAACGGGCTAAGAAAACACAAAAGTGGCAATGGTGGCACAGCCACGTGGCACCTGAAAAATCGGAAACCTTTGTGCACATCTACAGACCCTACTGCAACATTTGAGCATGGTTTTAGCGTTTCGAATTACATACCCTAGGAGCCTTTCGCCGGAAACGGTCTAAGAAAACACGAAAGTGGCAATGGTGGCGCAGCCAGGTGGCAGCTGAAAAATCCGAAACCTTCGTGCACATCTACAGACCCCACTGCAACATTTGAGCATGGTTTTAGCGTTTCGAATTACATACCCTAGGAGCCTATCGCCGGAAACGGTCTAAGAAAACACAAAAGTGGCAACGGTGGCACAGCCACGTGGCACCTGAAAAATCCGAAACCTTCGTGCGCATCTACAGACCCTACTGCAACATTTGAGCATGGTTTTAGCGTTTCGAATTACATACCCTAGGAGCCTTTCGCCGGAAACGGTCTAAGAAAACACAAAAGTGGCAATGGTGGCACAGCCACGTGGCACCTGAAAAATCCGAAACCTTCGTGCACATCTACAGACCCTACTGCAACATTTGAGCATGGTTTTAGCGTTTCAAATTACATACCCTAGGAGCCTTTTGCCGGAAACGGTCTAAGAAAACACGAAAGTGGCTACGGTGGCACAGCCACGTGGCACCCGAAAAATCCGAAACCTTTGTGCGCATCTATAGACCCTACTGCAACATCTGAGCATGGATTTAGCATTTCGAATTACATATCCTACGAGCCTTTTGCCGGAAACGGTCTAAGAAAACACAAAAGTGGCTACGGTGGCATAGCCACGTGGCACCCGAAAAATCCGAAACCTTCTTACATATCTACAGATCATTTAGCAACACCCTAGTGTAATTTTAGAACTCCGAATTACATAGGTTGGGACTATTCAGCAAAAAAGTGAAAAAATAACGCATTTTTTAAGTGGCTCCACAGAAGCCACCAGGTGGCACAAAAATTTAAAAGTTGTATTTTTGGGATGCACAGACCCTATCGAACAACTGTAGAAAGTTACAGCGTTTCGAATTACAAAACCGGACGTACGGACGTACGGCCGTACGGACGTACGGACGGAGATCATGACAATATCCCCGCATTTTTTAAAATGCGGGGATAATGAACCGACTCTAATTACGACAAATCCACAACTATTTATTCAATTATTTAGTGGTGTTCAATCCTTTACCCAACGTAACGGCCAAAACCGGCCAGCGCTATTCACAAAGATCGCCAATTGATTTTTATTATTTTTCTCAATTTTTGTCTCAAAAACATAGGTTATGACCCCTCTTTGGAACGAGCTCGTCGAGCTCGTTCCGATGAGGGGTCATAACCTATGTTTTTGAGACAAAAAATGAAAAAAATTAGTTATTCAAGAATATTGTTTGCAAGTGTCGTCTGCTTTTCATGTTAGGTAAAGGGTTAATGTCACGGTCCGTATCTTTGTCTCTGTAGTGATCGTAAAATAGGCTGAAGTCAATCTTTTTTATACCTAGGCGACCACTTTAGAGGACTTCCACGCCAGGCGTTGGTTTTACACCGCAAAAATATAGGTTCTCTTTAGAACCAAAACTGTTTCTAATCTTGTCCCTGAGATGGAACCAATTCTGTTTAAACAGTATTTATTTCAAATCAAATAAATTTATAAACATTAACATTAAATATTAAGAGAATTAAACATAAATTGAGGGAGTTTCAGTCGTAAGTTTAGAGCTTATACGAGGTTGTCTCAAATCATTATTAAGCAAAGGAGATATGAACAGTTGGCATATCGAACCAGTTTTGGTTCTATGCAGAACCAAAACTGGTTCGATATGCCAACTGTTCATATCTCCTTCGTTTCAAAATGTTTGGCTGAATAAGCTCCAAATTTACAGCTGAATCTACTTCAATTCATGTAATATTCTGTTAAACTTGAATGCTAATCTTGGTAAATTTATTTGATTTGAAATAAATACTGTTTAAACAGAACTGGTTCCATCTCAGAGACAAGATTAGAACCAGTTTTGGTTCTGAAGAGAACCTATATTTTTTGCAGTGTATAGTCCAATTTTATCAGTAAATCAGTACTTGTTTACCACAGTGAACAAGTACGGCTCCACTGCCCGGAGGTCCTGCGGGAAAAAATCCAAACTTTTTATTACTCACAGTGTAAATAGGTGAACCATCAGGCTATAATATAGACACGCACTGCACACAGCATCTACACAGTGGCACCAAATTTCGCTAAATGGGCGAGTCTCCCTCAAAATCATTAACAACAAAGAAATGTCAAGGTTTGTTTTTCAGTAGCCTAAGTGGGATAACAGTAAGCCTCAATGCGACATGTAGCTGGTTTCGGAGTAAGCCAAAAACAACCCAAAACCCGAGACAACAGCATAAGTACCGACAAAACGTAACACCAGGTAATAGATTGCTTTTGCTCAAACACCAAAAATAAGTTCATCTTTGCACGAATTCCACCACCTTTGTATTAAAACAGCACATGATTTGCCAACTCAGCATTTTCATTAAAGTGTCGGGGGACTATCAAGTGATGCATTCTACAGTAATTTATACTAAATATTTCTTTAAAATCACTTGCAAAACACGAATAGCAGACGTCACTTGCAAACAAAATTTTTCGAATAACTAAAACTTTTTCATTTTGCCTAAAGAAACGTAGCTTGTGACACCCTCATTGAAACGACCCAAGCAAACCCGTTCCATTGAGGGATAATAATCATTGTTTTGGGGGCAAAAATTGAAAAAAAATAATATAATTTGAATAGCGATTTTTGCGAATAGCGACGCTATTATAGTCGTTGAAGGGTTAACTCCTTGCGTTTTTGAAAAAGTTGACATTATAACACCAAGGCAATTATAGCGGGTGACGTGTTCTTGTCCTGTGACATTTGTTAAAGACAAAACGTCTGACATATTGGTGTACATTTGAAAACAACAAAGTAATAAAAATAACTAGTTTAAGGTACCGAAGATCTAATGCATGACAACCAGGCCTTAACCCTTTGCCTCACGAATCGGCCGCATCCGCCCGCGCAACTTATAAACTGACCCGTTGAAAAAAAATCATAATATTTTTAAAAACATTTCAATGAAACTATATCATATGACCCTTCATTGGAACGAGCCCGACGAACTGTTTTATTACATCCGTACCCATTCTTCCAGTACTATAATTTGAGCTATTCTGTTTGTCGTGACGTGCCCTATCTCCTCAGCCCTGCGGGGCCGATGGACTTTTTTATATTGAAACTTTATTTAGCAGCATACTCGGATACAGTTTACATAAATTAAAATATGGTAGCAATCAAAAAGATGTGTACTGCATGGAAATGGTATAGCCGGAGAGGCTGTCTTCCTGCCATTCCCAAACATGATATCCTGTCCTGACATCAAAGTCGTTTAACTCTTTATCCTCGTTGTTCACAATTGGTAAAGCTCATAAGAAGACTTTCTGTGAAGCTTTCCCCATATTAGGATTAAAACCACTTACACAATGCTCAAAGTAATTCAAAAAGATGAATTGTGACCTGGAAGGTCCTATGCTCAGGATAATTGTAGATTATCCCAAACACAGATCCCCCCAAATCACTATACAAATCTTCCGATCTTCAGATGAGATCACTTTATGCTGGGTTACAATCGAGACAGAATGGATTGTTCACAACTGGTAAAGCTCCCAAGTAGACTTCCAGTGAAGCTTTCCCCATGTTAGGATTAAAACCACTTACACAATGCTCAAAGCAATACGAAAATATGAATAGTGACTTGAAAGGTCCCATGCTCAGGATAATTGTAGATTATCCCGAACATAAGACCCTCCAAATCACCATACAAATCCTCGATCTTCAGTAGTTGGGAGGATGAGATAGCTTTATGCTGTGTCACAATCGGGACAGAATGGATTGGTGCAAGTAATGCCAGAAGAATATGCGTTTAAGAACATATTGATTAACTTTAAGCTGTTATATATACATATTATCGATAGAGTGAAGTGATCTGGGTCGCAGTATCACGTCTCGTTGAAGAATACTAGAGCATTGTAATATATGTAAAGGTGCATTCGGATTTCTCAAGCAGTTGAAAATTTACATGTAGCATATGGAAAAAAATTCACTTAGGGAGGTGTGGGGGGGGGGGGGGGGGGGGTTGGACAATTCGTTTTATCAAAACTTAAGTTGGTTGTTCGCCAATCGTATGTTACCCCTAACGAAAATCTCCCAGACACGTGCCTGTCCGTGATGCGATGTTACAGGTCACTTGCATTCTATTCACCAAAAAATAATAGGTCATTTGTAATGTCGGTATAATGTCCAGGTGACTGGTAGAAAATATTTAGCCTGTCATATTCTGCTTGAAATTGCACGATACAGCGAAATTTACTGCACTATTATGAATGGATCTGTCTATCACGACCCGGCTCGCTCCATTTCTGAAAACTGATGTTATTACTAAATAGATATTTATGCGTGGAGAGTATGTAAGACATACTGTCTAGTATGTGCGGGAAATGGCTTTTAACCCTCTGCACACTGATGTCAAAATACCATAATTTTCAACAGCAAATTTTTCCCACAATGCAACTGAGAATTTAATAAATCATATCTTGTTTGACAGAGCTCAATGAGCTCTGTCAAACAAGATGTAATTTGTTAAATTGTTCATGCTGGATGTGCCACATGGGGTCAATGACGAAAATTTTTGAAATACTACCAGAGTGCTAGGAGTTAATGGGTATGGTGCAGTATCTTCATTCGAGCCCCATAAATATAAGTTACTTATAACTATCGCAAAAAAAATCTCCCTGTCACATTCTTCCTGTCATTTCTTTCGCTTGGCTTGTTCCACACGCAGACAAGTATTACTGCTTAATATAATGTATGACGTGGAAGGGACCTTGAAGATCTAAGCTACGATTAACCATTAGGCTATGTGGAAATTTTAATTTTCAGGTACCTACTTACCTCAGTAAAATGTGGTCAATTAAATGGTCAATTTCATTCCCAATTCGGTTTATTTTAAGATTTATGATATCATAAAATTGGAACTCGGCTTTCCATATCTGCACGAATGTTGCGATTATCTTTGTTTGTTTGCCGATTGCGGTTTAACGGCACTTTCAACAGCCAAAGTTAGCCGCTTATGAAAATTTTTATTTCCTGGCAGTCACTCGTGAGATAATTATATTTATCGTACAATCAATCAATTTTTCCTCCAAGCTGAAACGTCTAGACTGATACAAATTTGTATCAGCCATAGTAACTTCTGCGAGCACGTGCGACCATTCGATCCAGAGAGAACGTTTTTATCTGCACTCTTCGAAGGCTGATTACACATGTCGTGGTCACTGTTTTGATAACAGTAAGTAGATACAAAAAAAATCACCAACTTAGCCAAACGAATTGGGCTAGATCAATTTTTGCCATGATAATATTTTTTGTATAGAGCTACCATGCATTAAAAGTGAAAAATAAAACCACGAGCCACACAACTGAAACACTACTATAAACTTAGGCGGTTGTTGTACAAGTGGAACAATGAATGGGGATTACATCATACACATCTCAAGAACGTAATGTCATAACGTCATCCTGGTTTTATTCATAAAAATCAATTCATAGACACTGAATGGTTGTCAAAATATATACGAACAAGTCGAGAAATGGAGGAATATTGTAAGACAAATTAGTTATTTTCACCAAGTGGGTTTCCAAGATGGTAAAATAAATTTGTCACCATCACTACGTGTTAATCGATAAACTTGTATCAATCCTCGATGGCGTTCCTATTATGTATCGCGACCCGTAGTTAATGGCTCGCCGCGACATCCAATATGAACACTATCTCGGCTTGATACCAAATTCTCGATCAACACATAGTGGTGGTAACAAAAACAGTACGTGGAGAGTGTATTATCACCAAATCACCCGCAGAGTGGAGATTCCACCCAAGCAATAATTGCAAATTTGTCGCAAAGCACAACAAGCACAAGCAAAGTTCCAGTCAATGGACCTCCGGGTTATACCCGGAGGTCCATTGGCTGAAACATTGCTTGTGTTTTTGTCGACATATACAGAGTTTGACAGTGATGCTTTGGATGATGACTCCACTCCCCGGGTGATTTAGTTACAATCCACTCTCCACGTACTGTATGTATCTTACAGAAAGCGCTCATAAATAATTGCCAGTTTACATAGAGAGTCATGGAATTCTCCCCCTTGAATATCCTTTCCAAAAAATAATTCACTCTCCTATAGGGATCGGGACAATAGGATCCGCTCTATAGTTTCGCACTATTGCACAGGGTGTAAATTACCAGGGGAATTATGGGAATCAGTGGCTTCGAAAATACGACTATTTTTTAAACGTCATTTTTACACCGAGTTGTTATCAGGCATGTAACTAAAAATGAGACATATTTATGCACAATGGCTAAACATGACCGTGACAGTTCTACGGGTGGAGGAAGCCGGAATACCCGGAGAGAACCACCGAGCAACGGACCTCTCGGCTTGCAGACTGCACCTCTACCTACTGAGCCACCTCGCTCCCGTGCCTTCACCATCTTTTGATGTTCCGAAACGTTTTTTTCTGAACATAATATCAACTGTGTGCGCATCTTGACATATAATACAGACTATCCTTTCCATTAACCCTTTACCCAACGTAACGGCCATAACCTTCCAGCACTATTCTCAAAAATCGCCAATTAATTTTCATTATTTTTTTCATTTTTTGTCTCAAAAACATAGGTTATGACCCCTCGTTGGAACGAGCTCGTCGAGCTCGTTCCAACGAGGGGTCATAACCTATGTTTTTGAGACAAAAAATGAAAAAAATAGTTATTCAAGAATTATTTTTGCAAGTGTCGTCTGCTTTCTACGTTAGGTAAAGGGTTAGTATAAAAGACCTGAAGGTAAGATTTGCAATTTTTTTCCTGGGAAAACTCAAAACATGCAAATTACTGTAAAAACACATTTGCTAAACAAGGAGCCATAGTGGACGATTTCTCTGTTGCTTCTAATTAGCTTGCCATAAAAAGCCAAGTTTCCTTTTGTAACTTTTAATAAACAGACAGCTCCGTAAGTAACAAAAGGAAATTTCGATTTATTTTCTACTGACGTCATAGGTGCCTTCTTAATTGGGCCTCCTCCACCAGTCAAATAATTTCAGAGGCGATAACTTGATCTAAAGTCAATTTTCATGACTAGAAAAGTCTGGTTTCCAAAATATTATGAATGAAGATTCACCACAGTTTTGATCGTATGAATACGACAAGTTGTCCAACTAATATTATTGTGGTAATGTCTTGATGTTTTCAATGCGAATTAAATGCTTATTGATTGGAATATCTATAACTGGACCTCGGAAGAATATTTTTATACTTTTGTGAGTAAAGGAACATGACATTAAACCAAGAGTCAATACTATAAAACTTTTACAATTGTATTTTCTAGAATTGTTGTTTCTACCTATTAATAGAACTGACTAAAATGAATCATTAGCATTTTAAAAGATATGGCAATATGCTAACTGGCAAATTGCCAGATTTTTAAAAAATGCTAATAGTTCATTTCAACCCATTTAAAGTCATAACTATAGAATACATACAGATTATCATGATAATTCATTTATCTAACAAGTCTATTCCCATAAACAGATTAAATTTTAACCCTTTACCCAACGTAACGGCCAAAACCTGCCAATGCTATTCTCAAAAAATCGCCAATTAGTTTCCATTAATTTTTCATTTTTTGTCTCAGAAACATAGGTTATGAAGCCCTCGTTGGAACGAGCTCATCGAGCTCGTTCCAATGAGTGGTCATAACCTATGTTTTTGAGACAAAAAATGAAAACAAATTAGTTATTCAATAAAAGTGTCGTCTGCTTTTTATGTTAGGTAAAGGGTTGGATTATTTTTAAACATTTTTGGGACATGATGTTCGGTCGATCACTGAAACGCACATATAATGTATCCATGTGCCTGTTATGATAGCCCGTAGCGCTACCGGAAACGAGTCGTCTATATGATACGGAATCAGAATGAGTCATCTATATGGTACGGAATCGGAACACATTATGTGATACGTACCGTTTCTCGTGGTTTTCAGGTCAAAATCTATATGATTGTTAGATAAACTTCTAGAAAATACAATTGTAAAAGTTTTATAGCATTGGCCCCCGCTGCAGAAATTGAGCAAACCTCCACAAGGGAGTAAACAACCCATAACCTTGCCGGATTCCTCACAGTATTTTGTTACAGCCTGAAACCTTAACTTCACTTATCTGATTACTGATAGAAATTTCATGCATGCTTTCTATCCCACCCATAAAAAGTCTATCTTCGCCATTGCACCAAGGTACTGATTACATCCGGTCCCGAGTTCGATCCCCGTCCGTGACGACCCGCGTTGTATCCTTGGGCAAGGCACTTTATCCCGGTTGCCTGGGGGCACGATGCCACCGTCTACTAGGGCGTACTACACGTCGATGGTGCACATGTCTTCAACCACTGTAACCCTGCTTGAGCGGAGCTTCAACAGATTTAGAATGTCGAGAAGCTGACAGTTGCTCGTCGATGCTCGGTGGTTCTCTCGGGTACTCCGGCTTCCGCCACCCGTAAAACTGTCACGGTCACTATTAGCCATTGTGCATAAGCATGTGACCTTAAAATAAACAAATAAATAAATAAATAAATAAATAAATAAATAAATAAATTACATCCGAGGGATATATATCCCATGATACCAAGAGTGAAAGAAAAGAAATCGAGGAAAGAGTAGATTCATATGTCAAACTCCAATCCATCCACTGCATCAAGTTTACAGAATTGTTTGAGGCATTTTACAACAATAACAATTCATAACCGTAAAGTGTCCCCGTCGTCTGTCTAGTTCGTTTAAAACAGTGACGACATTTAAAAGCGATGCAAAAATAACCTGATCTTTATTTGGATAATTGAGGTGGAAGAGATCTATTTTTAAACTCAAAACATTATATAAAGAAACTTAATTGATAGCACATCCCTGACAAAGGTAAAGCAAAAACATATTTTAAATGTATTCCCTTGCTTATGTGACACTGGGCGGAAACTTTATTTTTGTAAATTTAACTGATGAAATTTTGGTGCAAAAATGCATGTTCGCTAATTTCAGCTAATTGTTGTTTCACAGGTCTCTGCAAGCCATGGGGTGTGCGGTCAGACTGTGGGCAGGGGGTGGGGTACGTGTGATGAAAGAAAATAGTAGAAGTTGTGAGAAGAATCAATGCATACTTCATATTGAACACAATAATGTGTATATTACAATCACTCAGAAAATAATTCTGTATTATATTACAGAAATACGGAACCTGCATTAAAATAACGCCCTAACAACGTCGTACTTTGGACACATTCGATTGACGTTATATATATATAACTAGCGGGTGATACCCGGCGTTGCACGGGAGAAGATGGTTATGTCAGCTGTTTTCGAAATAGAAGGTCAAGGTCACCAATTTCAATGTTACCCCGCACGGGCAATCCGAAGAAGTCAAAATGATCGATGGGTCAATCTACCTGTACATATGAAATTTTAGACCGATCGGCCCAGCCGTTTTCGAAATAAAAGGTCAAGGTCACCAATTTCAAGGTCAAGGTCACCCCACACGCGCATCCCGATAACGTCAAAATGATCGATGGGCCAATATACCCGCACATATGATATTTTAGCCAGATCGGCCCAGCCGTTTTCAAAATAAAAGGTCAAGGTCATCAATTTCAAGGTCACCCCGCATGGGCACGGCAACCATCCCATGTTACTCACAGGGACGAATTACCCCGTGTAAAAAAATTGAGATCGATCGGTCGAGAAACGGAGGAGTTCACCCGGAGCAAAGAGAGAGAGAGAGAGAGAGAGAGAGAGAGAGAGAGAGAGAGAGAGAGAGAGAGAGAGATAGATAGATACAGACATTCGCATTTATATATTAGATATACCCACAGTAGCTTGGAATGTTCTTCACGAGTGGTGAAGTGGTGTTAACCGCGAGCTTTTGGCGAGCGGTTAACACCACTTCACCACGAAGTTAGGACAAGAATAAGTATTGAAGGCTTTATCAATTAATGACATTTTGAATTAGGATCTACCTTTTTCCTTTCATACCTCGAAACAAACGGTTTACAAACGAATTACAGATTATAACAACATAATACAACATAAATTAAATTGCTAACCCTACAAGTTTTCGCAGAGAGACTTAACAATCCTTCGGGACAAATTCGACTCAAAGGTCACATCCACACAGCCTGCGCATTGTATCCACAAGGGGCGCTTATTGAATCAATCTCAACCCTTTGGACACGGGCGACAGTGTTTTCGCCCACGAACATGATACGCCACAAGTTAATTAAATGGGATTGATGTTAAGTGCATGTATGTGGTAGACCAATCAATATTTTAATATTAATTGGTCTACCCTTAAATAATGAATATGGACTCTTCCAGTTGTTGTCATTGAACTGATATGGAAGATACCACCAGGGTTTAAAGGGAAAAGAGAATTTCAGCTAACAAAAATCGCAGGGATTGCGGCGACTCAGTGGTTAAAACATTGAATTACAAACCCAAAAGGTTCACTGTTCGATCTTGACGGGCGGCAGCTGCTTTGTATCTTTGGGCATGGCTCTTCGCATCGATTACTAATGTGGCGGCTCTGTGGCGCTGTATGGTATGGCGTCCTGCGCGTACTTCAATGGTGCACTTACCTTCAACTCTGTATCCTAGGTGTGGGCTGACTGTACTAGGGCCCCGCGAATCAAGCATTTTCGATTCGAATCGAATCTCGAATCAAATCACGTCTATTATTCGAAATCGAATCGAACCTCGAATCGAATCAGTGAAGATGACCAATGGGGGTTGGGGTGCTATAAACCTGATTTGTTACGACTGTAATGTCTCAAGTCCTGACTGATAAAATAATCCAACTACGTCACCAAGGCATGCCTTCGTCGAAGGCATGCCTTGATGATGTAGTTGGAATATTACCCTGTAAGGATTATAGTTAATCGTCGACATTGCTTAGAAACCTTAAATTTGCATTCAACAGTGGTAGGGACTAGTAATATTGGAATTAGCATGACTGGTAGCATAGGTAAAGATGTTGTTTATGTTAATTTAGCGGAAGTTACACTCCGTCTTTTAGTTTGAACTATACGTTTTGCAAATCGACGAAGATGACTGATACCATGCTATATTCCTATAAAAAAGATTCGAGAGGAAACGAATCGGGCAGCCGATTTCGAATCGAACCGAATATCAACTTATGTTTCGAAATCGAATCGAATCTCGAAGCTTCGCAGGTCCCTAGACTGTACGTGTGAGTAAGTACGTTGAAGAGTGTGAGTCGGCGGTAGCCCGTTTGGGAGTCTGACAGGTACTCGACGTTGCTCGGTTTTTCTCTACGAGTGAGCCGTCTTCCTCCACTTCCTCAACACCAATTAATAAACAAATAATAAATAAATAACAAAAATTGCAATAACTAATGCGTGATCTCACCAATTCGAGATCGCATGTTAGGTGATGCTATTTGTTTTAGCGAAAAATCTGTCAAGACAAAGATAGCATGGTTGGCGTGATAAATTAGAGAAGGTGGAAAAGGATCACAAAACTTTTTTCCAGTAGTTCATTTTACCACCATGTTATATATCGTAACCTTATAATTAATCTTAATTAGCCCCACTCACACTAAGTTTCACAGGGCGGAAACAGTTAAGTCTGACAAACAGTGGCCTGCCTTATTGAAATGATTTTATTCAGATGGGATCAAATGTTACGGATGTTCTAAGACCCATTCAGATAAGTTTTCAAACTTTCTATCGTCTGCGGGAGGCGGGCGTGCATTTTCTTGGAATTTTTACCAATAAATGCATCCTAAATGTTGCCCCTAAATTATGTTCGTCTCATTTTGAGTTCTGAAACATATGTAATCCTCATCTGAGACCAAACCACAGATACGGATACGAAACTACCGAGTGTGATCCGGCTACCAAAAATACGCCATATCATTGACAGGTATATTGGACGCCGACTGTCTATGAATATGCAGTCGCCGTATTTTAACACTTTGAACCATCGTTTCCTGGAATGGTATCGCCGTTGTGTACACTTAAAGTGAGGTGGGTGAGTCCAATATTAATATACAGGGAGGATAAAATAATAAATGCAGTCTGCAGCCGTTTGGTTGCTGACTGTAGTCATTATTTTATCATCAATGCCCCGTATATAGACCTCCTATAATAAGACAAAAATGGGACGAAATTACGCCTTGACCAGCAAAATCGGTCTTATGAGGTCAAAGAGTTAAGTTATATAAAAGAGATTAGGCACATTATAAACAGTAATGTTTTCCGAAATTTGGAAGTAGGGAAACGGTGGATTATCATTGTAGAAATGGTCGACTACATGCGTAGTTGGGAGATAGTCCGAGATGGGTATCCTCCTCTAGTTGTAGAGATTTGTGGGAACATGTTTAAATTTTCTACTGATAAACCGGATTCTCGTTGATTTTCTGCAGTAAACTACATTAGTCAGATTGCTTGATAATTCGGATGCTTCAACCTCCCTTCGTTATATTGAGAAAAAACGTAGAAATACTCTGGAAAGACATGGTTGAGTTACAAACAAAACAAACGGGAGTTCAACGTACAACGGATGTCACCTTCGTGGCGTCATTCTGTGTATATTCTTTTCTCGTGATATATTTTGTTTATAATTCAGAAAACAAGTAATGTACAGACAACTAAATGATTTTGTAGGCAGATAGCAAGATGAAGGAGTTCTCGCTGTGTTCAACACCTTCGTCTTGCTAGCGGCAGAGTATAATGGCTATTCGTTAACATCAAACCATCCCAGATTTTGAAATTGTGGGGGAACGACACCCCTCTCCTTCATAAATAAGTAGGGAAACGGCGTTCCCCCACGTTCCACCGAAAGTATCACTGATTATAAACTTTCTTTACTCCAGCCACATGTTGTTCCCTTAACATTTATAAGTAGGTGCACTTGTGTAGATTTATTCGTCTTACTGGGTTGCACATATTCAGTATTTCCAAATTCTATCGCCCCAGGATATGAAGAACTGCGCTCTACAGGTTATGTTAGTGGTTGACGCTTAGATGTGTCCGAAAACGCTAGACAGAAATGTGTAAAGAAAACCTAGACCTTGTCTTTGGTGTAGAGCCGTGTGGTGACATTAGGGAGTTATTGTTAATATTAACTTTTAAAATTAATACAGTAAAGTTCTAACCAACACTAGAACTGTGCCTAACAAAAAGGTAGATCCATGCAATTGTTTAGAAGACGGCTCAAAACAAAGTTTCATCTAATGGACCACCGGGTTCAAACCGGAGATCCATCATGTGACAGTTTTGCTAAGTTTGCTTGCGTTCCGTACTGCTTATTCATCAAATTCGATGTATCTTAATGAGACCGTACTGAGCCCCACAACGTAGATCTTCTGTTTATCGGGCCATTATTTGTAAAAGTGCATGCGGGTGAGCGGTTTATCATTTTATTTTTTATTTTTGTGATTATTTTTTTGCCATTAAAAGATCATGTTCTTGTTTTATGTTTTAGGCGTCATAATCTACAGAATAGCATGGGTGGTTGGGTTATTTCGTCCCTTGAGAACAAGAAGGCTTTGCAATGCTAAAGCATTGCAAAGCCTTCTTACAATTAATAGATAAATTTATCAATTTTTTAACTTGGGTAAAATATCAGACATAAACTATTGAATTTTTATTTTTTTTAAAGTTTACATTAGTTTTAAAAAGAGAGCATGCGGCAGCCAAAAGGACCATGCTGGAGGGCCTGAGAAACAGATTTTTAATTTTTAGGCCAAATTACAAAAGTAATCTTTTCCTTGATGTCCAAATTATCACATATGTCTTCGCAGCCGCCCACCAAACAGTCCGGGAATAACGACTGGAAGTCAACTTCAAAATAATGTCATGAATTTTATACCCGGCACTCATCGAAACTTTTGGATTGCTTCCCACGCCCGAGATACGTTTCTTGAGAATGTTGCCATATAAAATATGAAAATTGCTATGGTTTAATAACATGTTTACTTTATCCAACGACTGAGGAAGTAGATCTGTATTGTGACATGTTCTTTGTCAGTGTATATTACTTTTATATGACTTCTGTCATGTTGGCCCACACATCTAACATTTTATAGCAATGATGGTATTTATGTTGGTAAGAGGTGTGGAATCACGTTTCTTATACACTATTGAAAAATAAAACATTCTTGTAAAGTATTAGAAGAGTGCATCCTGTCACTCTACACACAGTGGAGCCAACTTAACCCTTTACCCAACGAATCGAGTAATATGCAAATTCAACAGTTGAAAAAATATTTTGTTTCAAAAAATTTCCAACAAAATCATATTATATGACCCCTCGTTGGAACGAGATCGTCGTGCCCTTTCCAACGAGGCGTCACATGATATGCTTTTATTGAAATTGTTTGAAAAATTTTAAAAAATTATATTTAAAATAATAAATGTTGATATCGTCTGCGTTGGGTGAAGAGTTAAATACCTCTAATCTGAATAACTATTCGAACACAAAACCATTTCCATACCACCAGAACAGATTAGTTTGTTATCAAATAGTCAACAGACAAGTTTCAGTCGTGGGACACTCCATGGTCACACGCAATAGCCTCGGGACCCAAGAGCGGACGATGAACCGGTCCTATTGGAAACTAACCGCATATGAGAAATATGACGTATTCAAGGAAAATTTCGTGTATCAGTTGCTCAACTATGAAGCACTCAGTCTGTAGATCTTAGCACCAGTCAATCCATCATTCCACCCTGCACCACCCCACCCCGGGCCCCAGGTGGGAGGACGATGTGGCCCAATAAAAATACGAAAAAGGGGAAAAACTAAAGTTACCGCATAACATAAATTGAATAAACAATTCTTGTAATATGTCTAGAATCAACTCTTAAAATAAACAATAATTTTATTTCTATTTTCTGAAATATTGCTTGTCGAAAGGCAAAGCTTATCCTAACGCCTCACCATACCCAATACAATTCAATGACCAACGTTCTTGTTTACAATCAAAATGTGGCCTCGCTCCAACAAATATAGGAATTTAATCTATTATATCTTGTTTGAAAGAGCTGAGATCTGTCAAACAAAATAGTTTGGTATAAATGCGCAGCTTTTCTATAGAAAACGGGAAGGTGACCAAATTCCTGTTAACTGATTACTCACGCTAACTGAATAATCTTCACTGGTAAAGTGGATATTCAGTTAACCCTTTACCCAACGTAACGGCCAAAACCGGCCAGCGCTATTCTCAAAAATCGCCAATTAATTTTCAAAATATTTTCATTTTTTGTCTCAAAAACATAGGTTATGACCCCTCGTTGGAACGAGCTCGTCGAGCTCGTTCCAACGAGGGGTCATAACCTATGTTTTTGAGACAAAAAATGAAAAAATTTAGTTATTCAAGAATTTTTTTTGCAAGTGTCGTCTGCTTTTCATGTTAGGTAAAGGGTTAACTTCACTAGACTTCACTGGAAATCAGGGAGAATGCTTCTTTTTCAAATTCCTCGCATTCCATAGAATCGAGAATGGTCACTGATTGTAACGCAAATGGCGTAGCGGTGGTTTGGAGAAATCTTGAACCCCAGAAATCTAATTGCAATCCTCTCTAATGGACCATTTATCTTTGGCGTCTAATTACACTTAACCCTTTACCTAACATGAAAAACATAGGACACTTGCAAAAACAAGTCTTGAATAACCAATGTTTTTCATTTTTGTCTCAAAAACATAGGTTATGATCCCTCATTGGAACAAGGTCGACGAGCTCGTCCCATCGAAGGGTCATAACCTATGTTTTTGAGACAAAAAATGAAAAAGTAATGAAAATTAATTGGCAACTTTGAGAATAGCGCTAACCGGTTTTGGCCGTTACGTTGGGTAAAAAAGGGTTAAAATACCAAAGAGTTTCTGTCATCTTCTTTGCATCTGCACCATAATTGCGAAGTTCAGGTGGAGCATAATATTTATTATACACTTAATACCCATTAGATTGATTATTAGGCACGGCTGGCACCAATGGATTGAAGGAGTAGACCAGGTATGAGTAAACAAGGGCAACGCAAAGCTTAGGCCACTGCCACAGCACCCGTTTCCAATTTCTCAGTAGCCTTGAGTACTGTGAGACAGAAAAAAAATGCTCTATGAGGAAAGAGTGAAAACAGAAAAAAAATTGTGTTCGAAAAAGGCCCATAACTCTGCAGAATAACGGGACAGACCCCGTGACTTGTGGATACTCATTTTCTTGTGCTAAGCGGGTCCATGCGCATACCAAGAACAAATCAAACCCAACATGCAGTGACTGCAATACAAAGGTCGAAAAAAATACAGAGTTTGAGAAAAAATTGTCTGAGTGGAAAAAAGCGAAAAAAGGCCATCACGCACTCTAGGAAAAATCATTGGACGGAACCAGTTCCTTGTGTATAGACATGCCCCTTTACAGGTCTATCAGCATACCAAAGGAGATCCAAATATGCTTGATGGCTTTAAAATTACAATGCGAAACGTTTGTATGAACAGACGACAGAAAGGGAAAAGGGACATAACTCAGGAAAAAATCATTGAACGAAACCCACCCCTTGTGCATATTCCTTCTGCATCTCCATATAGGCCTATGGGCATACCAAATGAGATCCAAATCCGACCGATGACTTTGAAGTTACAATGCAGAACGTTTGTATGGACAGACGGACATAGGGGAAAAAAGCCATAACTCTGTGAAACATCATTCGAAGGAAGCAGTCCCTTGTGTTTATCCGTTCCCTCATGCAGGTCTATCAGCATAGCAGAGGAGATCCAAATCCGACCGATGGCTTTGGAATTACAATGCAAAACGTTCGTACGGACAGACGGACAAACGACGGACAGACGGAGGGCTTCACTAGATACATCCGAATCCCCCTACGGAGGTCGGGGGCATAATAACCCATGATTGTTAAAAAAAATTCAGAACGACCAGGCGAAGTTTTAATATCGGTCTTCAAAATGCCCTAACACACAACAGGGTGACTTCGGACGAACGATGCCGACTATGGTTTTCAAGGACATAGCTAGAGGTTTCTGACTGGGGGTGTAGGATAGTGAATTTCCAACTATGGGGTGGGACCGGGGGGGGGGGGTTCCCCCTCTCGGTTTCTCCTCATAGTTGGAAATTCACTACCGAGAAAAAATTTAAAAATGAAGCCATGAAAGGGGCCATAAAATTGATTCAAGGACTGAAATGACAACACATTTATGATAAAATTATCAGGTTATTATTACTTGGTATTATTCTGGGAATTGAATATGTGATAAAAATTGATCAACCTGAGAACTTTGAGCAGTTCAGACTCTCCTGACAATAAATCAGATCTTATGCAGGAATGATCAGTTTTCGATGTTTCATCATTTTGTAACTGTGAATGATGGAATTAACTCAGGATAACGATTTTACATGATGCGATTTTCTTGAAGTGCATTTCGAGGATTTTTTTTATTACGATAAGTAAACGTACTATAGAAATCTCGTACCGATTGACACCATGCATACTTATGAAGCTCGATATTGCGTACACTGTAGTTGTAAATAGTAACAGTTGGAATTTTTGCCGATTTGAAGCTGAGTTGGAAATTTTGGGAAGTAAAGGAGACATCAGTATCACCAAAGAAGCTCTAAAATCCAGATAGATGGAGTTTCCAACTGCTCATGACGTGCCCTCCGAATTTCCAACTTTTGGAAATTTTGGCCAGGATTGCGCGGGGGTGGGGGTGGGGGTGGGAGTGGGTGAGACACCCCCATCTCGCCACGTCCCTGATGGTTTTGTACGATGAAAGAGAAAAAAGGCTGTGTGTATTCACCATCGATAGATACACCACGCATGGAAACCAGCCTGTGTGTAAGAACGGCATGTAAGAATACAACTGATTGATGTCATGACGTCAATGTAATGCTTTGACCCAAAGCAGCGTCAAGCAAGAAAGTAAACAGACCCCTGAAGGTGATATTTTTCTTTTAGCCCTTTACCTAACACAAAAAGCAGATGACACTTACAAATAAAATTCTTGAATAACTAATTTGTTTGACTTTTCGTCAAAACCATAGCTTATGACCCCTCATTGGAACGAGCTCAATGAGCTCGTTGCAATGAGGGGTCATAAGCTATGGTTTTGAGACCAAAAAAATAAATAATGAAAACTCAATATTCTGTGAATAGCGCTGGCCGGTTTTTACCGTTACGTTGGGTAAAGGGTTAAACTTTTGAACCCGAGGGGCCGCTTTTCCGGTCCATGAACATGATTCTTCAAATTGTATTAAATAACTTGGCTGCTAGATTAATGTGTGGGGTAGATCAATCAATATTTTGAATGGGCAGCCCTAAGGCTGCATGTTGAAAATATTAATTGGCCTACCCTCAAATAATGAATATGGACTCGCTCAGTTGCTGTCACTGAAACAGACATGAAAGATACCACCAGGGTTCAAAGGGATAAATATAGCAGCTTCATTTACTGAATTGAAGTTTAAAAATACACAGCTTAGATAGAGTATAGGAAACTGTACTCAACGATCCTTTTTCAGTGCTTCATGCGCGCCTTCCAGTCCGTTGATTTCAGTCCCCTGTTCTTCACCCTCGTTGTGTTATGTCATATTTTCAACTCGGCACACTATACGTCTCTTTTTGATGGTTCGAGCTGAGGAACGTCCTCGTTCCTCTTGTTCTCCCCCTTAACAGAACAGCAGCAGGTTTGGGGAGCGAGGTTGCTTATTGGACAACGCATCAGATCCGCGTCATCTATATTGTGTCGTTTTGTAAAACACTTAATCTCAACCGCCCAAGTGGGAACATCTTGGTATCGAGTGTCAAAGTGTACAACACGAGGACGGTACAATTGCATTCAGCCAGTGCTAACCCTACAAGAAGTTGAAGAATCTCGCAGTTGCTCGCCGCTGCTCAGCGGTGCTCTCCAGGTACACAAACTTCCTCAATCTGTAAATCTACCCAGTTAGCAGAGGTTCAATGTACATAAACACGGCTATCACAGGGGAAAAAGAGCGTAACGCCAACGTAATCTTGAGCGTCACCTCGTTTTTCTGAAATACATTTTTTTAACATCAGACAAAATAACTACTGCTGACAGGAATCCAGGTAACTCTGTGTATTATGCCATTTATTTGCTCGACTTATAATATGTGCTCGGTTTGTTCGGCATGATAGGTTTGCATGCTGTATCATAAATTTGTATTGTGGTTGGACATACACAGAACGACACACGCGGGTGAATGGATTAATCAAAATGGCACAAGTGCAAGCGCGGAAGGACAGAACGAGAGGCCTCAGGCCTAGAGTTTTATCCTTCCGCGATAGCACAAATGCTAAACCAATTAACCAATTCACATGCGCGTGTCAACCCGTGTTTATTACACGCCTTCACGTCTATAAATATAATTATTAGAAGGACACTCAGCAATTCATTTGACAACTATCAACAAAAAGAAAACATTTTATCGTCAACCAAATTTACAAGGGGAACCCGTGTTACTGTTTCGTCCCCTAAGTTTCAATGTGTTCAATGTGCCTACTGGCTGCCTACTGGCACATAGAACACATTGGAATTCAAGGGACGATTTTCAGCTATCGCTAATGATTCAAATCGTAATATCGTTTTACGATTTGTAGAAAATTGCAGTGAAATTTCGATTCTATTTAAAAGTAGACGTCAACGATTTCCGTTCCACACATATGTGCGGAACAGATTTCATTTTCCGCACGGTTTAGTGTTGCAGTAGATGAGAATTACTTAGCTTAGAAAAGGCATGTAATACATCCATGTATAGTCCTACTTGCTTGTCTTGTAGGTACTCGGTGACCATCCAGCACATTTGCTGTACTTAGGACACCGACCACCCTACCCTTGGTCAATGAACAGCAATGTTGATTCTTAGTCATATTTTGTTTACCGTTTTTCGTGTGGTTATTGAGTCGTGGGGGAGTTAATACTTGAATTGTGAGAACAAATTGAAGAACCATACACGCTGCAGGTATGTGATCCGATCTATATACGCCTGTTATCCTTTCGTTGTAAGCGAGGGATTATTTTATGACGCTCTGCATCGTGCAATAATCCTTCCTCCGAATTTCTCTGGAATATAACAACCGCAACGAAATCGAACCAGTAAACGGAAAAGTAAGTAATATCCAAAATATTTCATAGTATGTTTTGAGCAGAGGCAGTGGAACCTTGAAGTCGGATGACCGAATAAATACAGTTTGATTTCTTGACAATACTAAAGCTTTTATTAACCCTTTACCTAACCTGAAAAGCAGACGACACTTGCAAAAATAATTCTTGAATAACTAATTTTTTTCATTTTTTGTCTCAAAAACATAGGTTATGACCCCTCGTTGGAACGAGCTCGACGAGCTCGTTCCAACGAGGGGTCATGACCTATGTTTTTGAGACAAAAAATGAAAAAAATACTGAAAATTAATTGGCGATTTTTGAGAATAGCGCTGGCCGGTTTTGGCCGTTACGTTGGGTAAAGGGTTAACCAAATTAAAAAATAAACATATTCTGAGTGAGAAGAACTGGTGTGCTGGTGGAGTGGTGGATACTTCACGTTTCATATAACAGGTCAGCCAGACATTAATAATAAGCTATTGTAATAAGTTGATGGTAACATGGTCTGAGGTTTGTGGCTCGGAGCTTATGTTCAACCGAGACGCTAACCTACCTATAGCCCAAAACCCACATAGCGAAATGAAAAAAGGCAACTTCAATGAACAAGGCAACTTTAATGATAACAAATTTAGTAAATAAACCTCCTGTGTACCCCGACCGCACTGGACAACAAAAAATCAATAACTTGGATAAAGGTGGAGATTACTCCATCTCAGTTCAATATGGGTTATGTTTTTCGCATTATGATACGGTGGTTTCTCTCCATTCAATTTGAATTGTTCTTTAAAATGGACCAACAGCGACCCGAAGACTTCATTTGAAAGCCCAAATCAATTTTCTGGGAGACCCACCCCGTCCCACACACATACACACCTGAAAGAACTCAAACGAGCGGCCTATGGTTGATCGCGGCTTAGGAACTCGAGCAAATGTTTACGGCATTCGAATGTAATGCTATTATCCCAGAAGGACTCCAACGGACTTGCCCCCCCCCCCCCTCTTCATGGTAATTGGTCTCGCAGTTTCACCCTCGTGAAACATTTTGATGGCGCCACTGCCCCCATACCCCCACCCCCAAACCGCAATATCTAAATGTAGCACACGTTATACCTCTATCGTTGTCATATTACCAGTTAATTCCATCTCCCCAAACACCACCAACCAGCCCCCGGTGTGTAAGACGCTACACCTCCCTTCGCATCATGCAGTAATTTAAGAGTAGAATTTTCTTACCTTTAATCACACAGAGGAGAGATGAAACAAAAAATAATAGTAGAATGGAATTCCGCAGCATAGTGCGTTTTCTAGAAACACAATCCAGTCTTTAGTAATCAGAAGGAATAAAAAAAAGTGCCAAGATCAAACATAGCTCCGATCTGGTGACTACACGCGTGAAGGAAACCACACAAAGTAACCAAGGACAACAACACATTTTGTAGTAGCCACTGTTGAAAGGAATTGCGGTCGGAGTGCTAAAATTATAACGATATATTTGGAAAAGTTTTCTGGATAGACAACTGACTCCACTTTCTTTCACAAGAAAATTAATTGTGTTCTAAAACAGTTGTAGGAATTTGATTGATGTCAGAATATGTGACCCTGTCATTCGAGTGCTACATTTTAATACTGAGGGCGTTATGCCGTAAAATGTACAACTTCCGCGTTGATTAAATAGCCAAATGCGACCGCACAATGAATTTAAAGGCAGTTCTTTCCTGGGTTTGAAACTTTTTAAAAATCACACGTTTGACAATAACACATTAGTTACATAACATGGTATGGAAAAAATGTTAACAAAAATAAAGAACTTGTGTTTCAAGTTGATATTTTTGTCCAAACAGATACATACTGGTGCTTTCCTTAGTTTATAGATCATTATTCTCCTTCACATTTTCCTTTTTTGATCTGACAAGGCATTATTTTTCAGTCTACCTGACTTCCGGTCAGACGTCAAGACAAAGAGTCAGTGCCAAACATTCATGGTCAGCTTTTATCTTCAAATTAGTGGAAAGACGGTCTGGTTATCTCCCCTCGAAATTGTCGTTGTAGGGGTTGGAAATTAGCATTACGGAGATATAGAAGTTTTACAATTCCTAAGATTAAATTGAATGTTGAAAAGTTACATTATGGAGGCGTATGTCATCTGAAAGTCCAAAGTATCTTTTTTTGTGATTGTTGATTGTTGCCAGTTTACCATCGGTGCTTTGTTCCCCTGTCATTTATAAAAGTGCACTGTTTTCTCCAGTGCAATCATGCTAAAAATGTTTTAAAACAATGTTTCCATTGACTTTGGCCATCTATGTACGCTTTTTAGTTTGACAGATGACTGGGAATTCGGAAAAAATGATTTTGTGTCTCTTATGTGGTAAAAATGTCTATTTTCACTATTATTCCTTTGAAGTCTAAAATTCTGTATAATCTGATTAATTTTTTCACACCTTTGTGGATTATCCATGAAGCAATTAGCTGATGGGTTCTGATAGTCGATAAGGGTAGTTGCCCTAATATCCCGATAAATTCTGTCTTTTGATTGGTCAGAATGCCCTGGACAAATAGCCACGGCAAAGGGTGCACCCAACATCCGAGGTATATGATTTAGATATTGCGGTTTGGGGTGGGGGTATGGGGGCAGTGGCGCCATCAAAATGTTTCACGAGGGTGAATGACGATTCCAAAATTCCTGGGTCAGCGCGACACGACTCTAACCAAATCGTCTGGATGGGTTCAAAGAATCGCATTTCGAAGCTTTGCAATGGCCGTACTGCACAAAAAGTAGTCATATTATGGTGGTCCGTATGCTGATTTACCTTACACGATGTTTAGATCTTTGCCTGGGTGCACAAAGCGTTTGATTTTAAAGGTGGTAAGAGATAATTCAACTATGAACTGCACCGAAGATACGATACGTTTAAATGTAAACTACTCCCAATTTCAAATGTAATCAAACAAATAAACATGAACATATTTTGCGAATACTGAAATATAAGTCAAGCGCGTGAATGTAGTACAAGCTAGCACTATGAGAAATTCTAATATGGCAGATAAATATTTAACAAAGGAAAGGCAGCACACAATTTCAAACGCCATGCGAAAGAATTATTCTACTAATTGACAAGACCTACGTTGATGCAAACAATTGTTTTTGTTCGTGCTAAATAGGAAATACTCTCTGTATGATTGAAGTAGTTTTCCAGAATGACAAATTCATTATATAAATCTTCGGCTTTGGATACGCCTATGTAGCAGGAGGCATTTATCCAGTCGGAATTTTATGTACCCTGAGCAGCTCAGGCATACATGAACGTCCGAGACATAATATTTTTACAGGATAAATGCGGCCGTGTACCATACTAAAGGCCGTTATCTTACCACAAATATGTATTGGACACATAATTGCCTGAATGCAGCTTGTATCTGGGGCCTCTGATACAATATCTGCATAATGCAACTGCATAATACAAGCGCGTTCTTGATTTCAATTTGTTTACGTTACTATTTGTAGAACATTACAAGCCTTAGAAACGCGCTTGCGAGATACCTTATACGTTTCTATATACGAAAAGGTATTAGAGTCGAGAATTGTAAGATCAATCTATCAAAGCCAGCATGTTTGTGTACAAAATCGTGTATCAGAATCAGGTTCTTGTTTCTAAGGCTATATCTCGACTAGTCGAGACATGGCCTTAGAAACAAGGCCACGACTCTTATACAACATCTTGTACGTTATTGTTGTGTTGTTTTGATTAACTATCATTATACTCGTCTTGACGTCGTTGTTGTACGAACGAACGTTTGGTGTAAAGCTTTGCACGCATTTATCCGGCTTTCCGGCATTGACCATGTAGACAGCAACCAGTGCCCAAAATAACCTTTTTTCTTTGCGTAGCAAAATGCTACAAATTTAAAAAAAAATGTATAGCATTTTGTAAAAATTACATAGCTATTTTTGTATATCAATGTTATGCTGTTTAGTATTGAATTCTTCTAAGTAGATAGAATGGTTTCCATCCATTTCTGGACATTTCCAAATGATCTGCAACACATGAAACATTTACTATGTTTTTTTTTAACTGAACTGCCTTTAAGGGTTGCATGGACTTGGATATTTTCAAATAGTGTTTTGGTTATTCAATAGAGTTCTCAAAATGGAAGTTGGGATTTTTAATTTGATGGGCTTGAAGTTATTTTTAATGGACATTTTATGCAAAATGTTCTAAAAACAGGAATAATTTAAACCAATAGAATTCATCTTACACATGAAGTTGCTAATGATGCTTGATGGAGAGTTAATCTGAGTTATGCCTGGAATGTTCCACAATCAGAAGTAAAGCATCAGTGAACTAGTTTTGAAATTTGTTTGCAAATTTTCATTTACATTTTGCTATACATGATAATCAACTGCAGCCTAATAGGCTGCAGTTGATTATCTTGTATCTCAAAATGCTACACATAATTGAACATTGTGTAGCTTTTTGCAAGTTTTGCATAGCAAAAAGCGACGCGACACCGCTTATTTTGAGCCCTGACAGCAACGGTTACGACAACGACAATGCGTCTGTCGTTAGTTTTTGTGTACACATTAGTGCTGTAAAATAATAAACTGAATGCGAAATTACACACATTGATGTGGACGGTGACGAATGGGAAGTTAGCCTAGGCACGCGTAGATTGTAAATAGGGAACAAAAACATGAAAACTATGGCTGGAATAGCGGTCGGATGGCTGAAAGTAGACGGGTCAAACGAAGCACTCTCTGTCATGGTAGTTACTGCTAATATACTGTCAAAGTGCTCAAGAAATCTGGGCGATCAGCTGGAGGTGGAAGATTGGCATGATAGAATAGTGCGTGATGATGTCGTTATCATTTGGGATAATGTGATAGTGCACAAGAATGATCTCTTGCTTGAAACTGAAAACGCCGACAGAAATTTGATGGCAGCCAACCATTCTATTCTAACCGTTGTCACACCAGTTCATTTCAGCTATAGGTACCGGGGAATATGAGAATTTGGCCAGAGTGGGTGAAACTGGATTGGGGTTGTAGATATCTGATATGCTTAGTTGTGTCGGTGCATAGTAATCAGTTAGAGCAGGGCACCTATGCAAATTTGAATAAAATAGTAGACCCAAGTTGTGTGTTGTGAGCTGTTGTGGAAGAGACCAGAGTGTTCGTTTCCTGACGAGTCGAAGTGGTGGTAGGGTGGGATGTCTAGGAATGGTGACTCTGATATTATCTATGGCTATTATATTTATGGCTATCAGCATAACATAGCCTGTGGCCATTCACATTTTGTTTCATTAAATCACCTTCGTCACACATCTCTATACTTTCAAAAGTGTAATATTTTATTATTTACAGTAAAATTAGCTTGGGTTGGTTTAGTACTAAATTCTTTATAAAGAAGCATAATTGTTCTTATCAAGGACATTAATGTTTGTTTATAAAACGTTTAGTACTATGTCCACGTACCGTAAGCAACAGTGTTAGGACCCCGATGTAAACGCAGAAGACAGATCTCAGAGTGTTCCGATACGCCACTTGTCTGAAACCACACCTTGTAGTATCATACGTGGGTTGTCTGTCCTCTAATTGTTATTGCTCATAATGGTGCACATAATGGTGATGCGCAGAAACAAAATTTTCTTGCATATTATTATTAACCCTTTTGCTGTCACGTCCATTTTAGCCATATATGGAGGCCCTCTATGTACACCTTTATCCGAGAAAGTTTAATAAAAAATATAACATACTTGAAACTCTATCATCTGAGCCTTTTCCAACAATTGATCAGATGGTAGGTGTGATCTGCGCATACCAGAACGTACAGATAACCATCATAAAATACGTGACAATAGTCGTTTTCGGCAGCGAAAGTGTTAAGCCGTGTATGATTCCGTTAGAAGACGGCCCCGAATATCAAACGTGATTATGAGACCTGTTCACACATACCGAAGTTCATCTTTCCAACACGTGAATTTCAAGATACTTGTAAGACGCTTTCTCGTTTTCTTTATTTACCACATCACCTGTATCGTTTTCCGTTCACTAAACTCATACTTTGAGAGCGGAAAAGTACGAGAGTTCCGGAAGTAACTCAGGAGGTACGCAATTGTATTCTTGCGCGAAACCCGGCCCGGGAGCTCTCGTTGCCAATTTAAACTGCGTACGCTACATATCGATAAAATGCGATTCCTTACAAACTTTCCCGATGAATTAGTAAAAATCATGAGAGATGGCAGGGAATTGGGACAGGCATTAGTTTTGATGCAAATAGACAGTATTTTGACCCCCCCCCCCCCCCCCCCCCCCGCGCGCGCAACCCATCAGTAGCAAAATGCTTCATGCTACAGTTTGAGATCGACTGGGCGTCTCTTGTTGCTACATGTTTCAAACAACAAACGCCAAACATTTGGGGACAGAGCTCTCTCGAGATTTCGCTTGTCTTTTTTGTGGAGTGGCACAACAGAATATCTGAAATTAGTGACGAATTTAGCTCAATTCAAAAACTGTTTAAACGCTGTTCTCTTTTTAAAAAGTCATACGGACCACATTTCTATACCAATTCCATATATCACTTGCAGATAATGAGTTCTATTCATGTAAAATTGTCGATTATCAAGCTGGGCGGATATGGCTTCAACCTCTGCTGAAATGACACTGATCTCGCCCGATATGAACCAAGCTAGATTTGCCCTACTTGATGCGTTACTAGACGCAGCCATTTTGTTTACAGCGAAATCATTCATCGTTATTCATCGAAAACAATCAGTTAGTAAAATTGGAGTAACCAAGCAAAGGGTGGTAGTTTGTATGCCGAGGGATTAATAATGGAAATAAGTAACGATTAAGTGGATGGAGAGAAAAAAGAAGAAAGTTGTGCAGAAAAGTCATTGCAAACTAAAATTCAGATTCGTGAGAGGCGATTCGTTGAAGGGGGAGAAGAGGTAGTTTAGCCATCCCGAAGTTTCGGCTTCCCAGTTGGGGAAGCCACGACTTTCGGATGGCTAAACTAACTCTTCAGATAACTTGTGGATGGAAGAGTGGCCGCAGGAAGATAGATTCTCTGTATTTACCAGACCGCTTTCGACTATGTTAGTCTCTTCAGTGGTTTAAAAGAGTTTCGTGTAGCTGTCGGCTTCTCTGGCTCTATTTATATGTTTTTGTGACGGATAAGTGTACCGCTCCAAGTGTTTGTTGTCGAATAATATATCCGCTGATCTTATTCTTTATGACATCAAGAAACAACTTGACAAACCGGTAGCAAATCATTACAACAAAATATATCACACTACCAATGAACTCTCTATCCGCATTATAGAGGTTATAAAAGGCAACCCAGAAACCAAAAGGGGCACATTCATCAGGAAACGACGTGAACAACACTGGATTTACACTCTACAAACCCTAACACCTTTGGGCCTCAACAACCTAGACTAGGGCAACCCAATTTAATTTTACCTCTTCAGATAGCTGAACTTGGGGTGGAGGAAAGGGAAGTTAAGACTGTGAAATGAATGAGAAACAATAACATCGTAAGAAAACTGTAACAGATCTGAGAAGTATTTGTAATTATTTGTTTTGGTTTTATAAATAAAGAGGTTATTACTTGGTTAGTTTCGTATCGGTCGAGATATCAGGCTTCGGTAACTTCACATCAATGTTCCACCTTTGGTTCTCAGGCTGATATGAAGTTACCACGGGCTGATATCTCGGTCGTTATGAAACTAAACCAAGTGATAACCTTTAAATATTGTTATGGTGCTCTATTAAAAATATCTGTTTCGTACATTCATTCTCGGAATTGTCTAACGTTCATTCTTTTACAGTTTCCCACAATTTTGTATATGCTATATCATCTACGGATTTCCCCAATCTTAAAAACCACATAGCTGCTTGTCATATAGAATGGAAGAGTTGTTGCTCTTGCACGAGTGTGGCAAGGGCATTTGTTCCACACGCCTGATATGCCATGTTCCCGGAGGGAACATGACATACCGGATGCGTGGAACAGATTCACGCGTCTAACCTGCAAATAGTATGATCACACCTGTTTAGTATCCCTGTATTCAATGGCTATCGATTTATATTTCCTCGAAGCTTGTTCGTGCCCTTCAAAGTTCACATTTAAAAGAAATCGCGCGCAAAGCAAATAGTGAACAAATCTACTATTATTGATTGAACACTAGAATTATCTCACTCAAGAGTTCGATGACACTCAAAAAAATATTTCCCAGCCGTCCGCGAAAGTGTTCACTTGCTCGACTTTCCGCGTGAGATAATGCAATGGGGTCTTCCTGTCTACCCAGCCGCTATTGTTCTGGTAGAAGTGTGAAACTTTTCTTGATCAAAGAAATGCCGACTATAGTTTTGTTCAAATTACCTGTGTTCAGTTGGGAATTTAACTGCAAATTCAGAGGGCTAGGTGAGTTGGAAAATGACAAAAACGAACAAAAAAAAAAAAATCGTTTCCTGGAATGATATTGCCTTTGTGTACATTTACAGTGAGATGGGCCAGTCCAATATAAATATACAGGGAGGATCAAATAATAACTGTAGTCTGCAGCCGTCTTGCTGCAGACTGCAGTTATGATTTTATCACCAATGACTCGTGTATACACCTCTTATATTAACCCTTTTACCGAATGTAACGGCAAAAACCGGCAAGCGCTATTCGCAAAAATCCCAATTATTTTTTATTATTTTTTTCATTTTTTGTCTAAAAAACATAGGTTATAACTCCTCTTTGGAACGAGCTCGTCGAGCTCGTTCCAATGAGGGGTCATAACCTATGTTTTTAGACAAAAAAATAGTTATTCAAGAATTTTGTTTGCAAGTGTCGTCTGCTTTTCATGTTAGGTAAAGGGTTAACACAAAAATGGGACGAAATTATGCCTTGGACCAAAAAATCGATCTTACGTGTTCAAAGGGTTAATAACTGAAAGAAAATTAAATCAAATTCTCAAATAAAAATCCGGTGCTGTGGGAACTATCAGTTCTCTGTTTAGATATATCAACTCATCCATTACGTCCGGAGATGAAACACAAGCTCTCTGTTTTGATACGGACTATAACCATCGCCCATGGGTTAATTAAAACTAGTGGGCTGGGTGAACAGGAATAACCCAATGCAATGACGTATAAGGTTGTGTATGGACAATCGCCCTCTTGTTTTGTGCGCGCAATTTGGAGGCATAGCAGGTGCAAGTATTGAGACAAAACATGATACGCATAACCAGTTGATATATGATACACAGACAAAGTCACAACTTTTCATAGAAACTATTTCCAGAAGTTTTCTTTTTGTTTTCCAATATTCTAAACTGAAACAACAAGTTCAGTTTAATTATTGGTAAAGTTTGCATATGACTTGTAGATTATCTATTTAAAATTTCCATTGTGGAATTCGTGAAACAAGGAAGGCGTAATTAGTGCTTTGAGTTTGAAAAATACTCCCCTCCCGATGGCAATTCCACCAAAGTGTGCGTCTGGTTTCTCGTTGTTTAGCGACGGTATGCATCCATCCCCTACAAGCCAGAAAATAAGGAGACTGTCATCTGCAAAATGAGATCCCCAGAGGTTGAATTTAATGAGGGTAGCATCACTAAATTTATCCTCTGTGAAGCTCAATCTGAATCAGGGCCTCAAAATGAAACAGAAAGAGGTACCCAGAGGATGAATTGGCCCAATGTATGGGATAGCATCATCAAATTCACCCTCTGGGGACCTCATTCCGCAAATGTCAGACTGCTTATTTTCAGGCCTGATCCCCTAAGATTTTCGCCCCGCTCCATTATACCATGAGCTTCTATCTTCTTAGCTAAAATTTATGCGGAACACGGTGGCTCAGTGGTTATAGTATTATTATATTATTACAGTATTATTATAGCATCGAACTCCAAACCAAGAGGTTTGAACCTCACTTGGAGTACCTACACCCATTGGCAAGGCACTTAATCCCGCTTATGGGGACAAGGTCGCGTTGTGCACCTAGGCGTACTGCACGTCGATGGCGCACTTGTCTTCCAATGCTAACCGAGCATGGGGTCTGACAGTTGCTCACCGCTGCTCGGTAGTTCTCTCCGGGTACTCCGGCTTCCTCCTCCCGTAAAACTGTCCGACAAGAGGTGATCCTGGCTGTCGAAAGTGTCGTTACCCCCAATAAAAATCCTGAATTTGATATCGTAATGCTTCAAGGATATTTAACTGACTTGGCTACTATATGCAACCAGAACAATACACAGAAATTCTGATTTAACCCTTCTAACCCTCGTGGTATCCCCTTCGCCAGTTCAATGGAAGCAATCGGAAGAGCTGATATTCAATATGTGGGGGTACAACCATTTAACCCTTTACTTAACCTGAAAAGCAGACGACACTTGCAAAAATAATTCTTGAATAACTGATTTTTTTTCATTTTTTGTCTCAAAAACATAGGTTATGACCCCTCGTTGGAACGAGCTCGACGAGCTCGTTCCAACGAGGGGTCATAACCTATGCTTTTCAGACAAAAAATGAAAAAAATAATGAAAATTAATTGGCCATTTTTGAGAATAGCGCTGGCCGGTTTTGGCCGTTACGTTAGGTAAAGGGTTAATATTTTCAACGTGTAGCCTCTATGCTGCACGTTGAAAATATTGATTGCTCTACCCAGCACATTCATTGTGCACCCATCCAACTTAATGAAAGTGTGACTGTCATGTTCCTTGCCGGAAAAAAAGGCCTCTCGGTATCAAATGGTTAACTGGTTAAGTGCAGGAATCGCATATTTGGGCTATACTCTCCAGTGCAGTTATTGCAACTCAAAGGCTTCAACCTCTGTGGATGTCCTTCATATTATCTTTGAAGATAAATTATTTAGTCTGTAGGGAATTTCCTTGTAATAATTTATGGGAGAGTACCTACAGGCACTTTCCCATAAATTGTTACAAAGAAAGGTCCTGTGAAGAAAATCTGAACACTAAAAATAATTCAGCACTCTACCAGTTAAAATGTATCCTTTTTCAATGTTTGTCTTCGAAACATAGCATATGACGCCTCACTGGAACGATTTTATTGAACTCATTCAAATGGTGTGGCTTGAGCTGGGTTTTAAAATTTTAAAATCAAAATTTTAAGTTGTTCGAAATATTTCTTAACAAGTGTCTTCTCCTAGTCGCATCCGACAGAGTGAAACAAAAACAAGAAAACAAAATTTCCAACAGACATTTATTGCTTTAAAAATATTATATAAAACAAAAAGGGTTGTATCATTGAATGTTTCTGAATAAAATAATACAGACTCAAATGTGTTCTAAAAGGAACACATCAGCTGCATCAGGTGAAATTTTTAGAAAAACCCAATATATGTATAATGCCATTCTTTCCTTTTCATTAATCATACAGGGTGTCTCTCTCTCTCTCTCTCTCTCTCTCTCTCTCTCTCTCTCTCTCTCGTTTTGAACATCCATTCTTATAATAATATGTGCAATGAATGATGAAATAGGCTTTTTTCCCGTTAACCCTTTACGTAACGTAACGGCCAAAACCGGCCAGCGCTATTCTCAAAAATCGCCAATTAATTTTCATTATTTTTTTCATTTTTTGTCTCAAAAACATAGGTTATGACCCCTCGTTGGAACGAGCTCGTCGAGCTCGTTCCAACGAGGGGTCATAACCTATGTTTTTGAGACAAAAAATGAAAAAAATTAGTTATTCAAGAATTATTTTTGCAAGTGTCGTCTGCTTTTCGGGTTAGGTAAAGAGTTAAAAACTACGGACAAATGAGCTAAAACTTACAATTCGATATACATACATCTTTGCGTGAAGAAAAATTGTCAGTGGTGAATGAGACAACACAATTCACTACAAATCAGAAGTGAGGTTCAGTAATAATGTAATCCTAAGCTCCGTGGAGCTGAAACATTAATTTTTTTCTAAACCTCCCTACAAATACTGAATGGTTTCGCCCATTAGGCTGTAGGGAGTATTGTGTGAAGGGATACCATGCCGAGCGCCAGTATTGAAACTGTTCAAGTAGAAGCCAGAACATACAATCGAACGGAGCGTGACAACTGCTAACGGTTTCCACGGCACAAAGGAAAATTAAAAGATTTGGGTGGTACGAAAACGTGCCGAAAGGGTACCATACTCCATTAAATGCGAATTCCATACTGCGTTTCTCGCGGGGAAACGGTGGCCATGTGTACTAAGGTACTGCGCATCGATAGCGCACTTGTCTTCAACCAATGCTAAGCCTACTTGTGTGCAGTTGGTACGTTGGAGATTCTGGCAGTTGCTCGCCGTTGCTCGGTGGTTCTCCTTACTTTCGACAGCTAGGATCAACTCATATTGGATGAAGCCCGAATATCCAGATAGAACCACCGATCAAAGGCGAGAAACAGTCAGACTCAGCATGTGATAATTCCGCACGTGCTGGGTTAGCATTTGTTGATGGCAAAGGCACTATTGACGTGGAGTTCGCCTTAGTACACCGCACAACCGAGCCCCGTGTGGCCATTCGGGACTCAATGCTTTGTCCAAGGACACAACGCAGTTGCTCCTGGTCAGGATCCAACAGTGGCCCTCTCGTGCTGAAGTTCGATACTCACAGAGCAACCGCGAGTTCTGGAACCAGAAGTACATTTTAACGTTCTTTCAAAAGGCTCCGGAATGGCACCATGGGTCTTATTTCTGTTCATCCATGATTCCGGAAATGAGAATCGGTTATCAAATAAAATGATTTAGAATAAAATGTTTGTACATGACGCAAATAGAAGTTAATTTTCACCCAAATTTAGTTTTTAAAACAATCTCGGACGGCTATTAATTGTTTCCTGCACAAGTTCTCGACTTCATATTAAAAGAGTCAATTGAAAATGTTGGGAAACGGCCCCACGACGGGCAAAACTGGGGACTGAGAAAATGGACTGAACATCATCATTCTTGCAAGAGTGGATACAGCAAAATTTAGCTTCCTATTTTTTTGTTCACCGGAAACAATATTAGCCTTTACTTTGTTGACAATACAAACGATTGTATTTCCCAGGCAGGCCTGGCATTCTGAAAAATACAGGAGGGCACAAAATCGCTCTCCTCAATCAGCTTAGGAGAGCAATTAGCTTTACACAGCATTTTAAGTATCCAATTGAACGAACTCATTGAAACTGAAACCAACAGACTGTTACGTCAGTGATTTTATCAACTTTACTAAGGTAAAGCGAAATCTCTTAGACATCGAGATGTCTCACTCAACAACCGAACACACACTTGACAAGACCTGTGTGTGTACACAGACCTGTTGTCCAAGAAAGTCATACGCTTACCACTACCACCTTCAACCCCCCCCCCCCCCCCAAGGGGGTTGAAGGTGGTAGTGATAGGCGTATGACTTTCTTGGACAACAGGTCTGCTTGAATCTACAGTCACATCCTGGTGCAAGTGCTTCAAGTGACAGGATAGTAGTAATGGTAGTATATTATAGTGTCAATATTCCTTGAATAATTACCCCTCAAACTGTGATGTCAGTTGTTGAACTTGAAACTGACAGAAAAAAAAAATATTGCTGTGACCCATTTTGCTTCAAATGATTGCAACTGTGTTTGGGTATGGTTGCAACCATTACCTTTTACCACTAAACCACTTTCAAAATGAAATTACGTGATGTTATGTGACTTCGAAGTTAAATTACATTTTTGCTTTACAACAAAAATTTAATGTGAGCATAATACATGTAATCTCAATCATCCCAGACCAAAATATTTAGGAGGGCAATTTTTCGCTCTCCTTAATTCTTTCAGGAGGGCAGTAAGGAGAGCTAAAAAATCGCTCTCCTGAAATTGCCAAGCCTGCCCAGGTAAACTGATGACTGTATGAGGTAATCCGCTGATAAAATTATGTGGGGAGGAGGGTTGGGTTGACACAAAAACGGTGCTATTGCGTAACCTCACATGGGGCTGCCACTTTTGTCTTAACCCTTTGGGCACTGACGGTATATTCCTTGCCAGTTTTGAGCCAGTGGATACAGCAAAATTTAGCTTTCTATTTTTCTGTTCGCCGGTGTGACA
Organism: Pictodentalium vernedei; assembly: GCA_031216915.1. Classification (NCBI taxonomy): domain Eukaryota; kingdom Metazoa; phylum Mollusca; class Scaphopoda; order Dentaliida; family Dentaliidae; genus Pictodentalium; species Pictodentalium vernedei. The sequence continues at coordinate 75,242,831 of CM062293.1, read as the reverse complement.
GGAATGATAGTCCGTGGGAAAATTAGTCCCTCTGGACTATTATTCCGCGGAATTATAGTCCTAGGTCTAACATTTCTAGGAATAGTAGTCCGCCGGACTACTATTCCTAGAAATGTTAGACCTAGAACTATAATTCCGCGGAATAATAGTCCAGAGGGACAAACGTTCCTACGGACTATCATTCCTGTCACACCGGCTATAATATTAGCCTTGACTTTGTTGACAATACAAACTATTGCATTTCCGAGGTAGACAAGTGACTGAGGTAATCCGCTGTTAAAACTATGTTGGGAGGAGGTTTGGGTTGACACAAAAATGGTGCCATTGCGTAATCTCCCATGGGGCTGCCACCTGTGTCTGAACCATTTGGACACTGATGGTATATTTGTTGCCAGTTCTGACCCATCGACTTGTAGAGTCAAAATTCGTTACTTGGGCGAAGACAAATCAAAATTTTCAACGTGCAACCTCGTGGCTGCACGTTGGAAATCTTGATTGGTCTACCACACACATCCACTTATATTTATTTATTGAAGTTTTAGGTCACATATTTATGCACAATGGCTAATCATGACCGTGACAGTTTTACGGGTGGAGGAAGCCGGAGTACCCGGAGAGAACCACCGAGCAACGACGAGCAGCTGCCAGCTCCCCAACATCGTAACTCCACACTGCAGCACAGGCAGGGTTAGAGTGGTTGAAGACATGCGCACCATCGACGTGCGGTACGCCTTAGCACACGGCGTCATCGTGCACCCACGCGGGCAATGGAGATGAAGTGTCTTGCCCAAGGACACAACGCGGTTGCCGCAGTTGGGATTCGAACCGAGGACCTCTCGGCTTGCAGCCTGCACCTCTACCAACTGAGCCACCGCGCTCCCCACACATCCACTGAGTAACTATCTACCTGATGAATATAACTTAACCATTTGAACACGAAAGGACGATTTTCCTGGCGGCCAGGATCGTGGAACGGCATGAATTGATAAAGTAAATAGTTGCGTGATGAAATTGTATGGTAGACCAAACAAGAATTTCAACGTGTAGCCCAAAGGCTGCACGTTGAAAATATTTTTTGGTCTTCCCCGAAGTAACGAATACAGATTCGTCAAATTGATGGCACTGAACTCGCGTGGAAGATACCATCATGAGAGAGGTTGGGCGGGGCGGGGCGGGGCGGGGCGGGGCGGGACGGGCGGGGGAGGGGGGGCTTAGTCACCCTCCCCCCAATCCAGGCCAAAATTCCAAATAGTTGGAAATTCGGAGGGCAAGTCATGAGCACTTGAAATTCTTTCTATCTGGATTTTAGAGTTTCTTTGATGATGCTGATGTCTCCTTTATTTCCCCAAATCCCAACTCGGTTTCAAATCGGCAAAAATTCCAACTGTTACTATTTACAACTACAGTGTACGCAATATCGAGCTTCATAAGTATGCATGATTAAAATCGGTACGAGATTTCTATAGTACGTTTACTTATCGTAATAAAAATAAAAAAATCCTCGAAATGCACTTCAAGAAAATCACATCATATAAAATCAATATCCTGAGTTAATTCCATCATTCACAGTTACAAAATGATGAAACATCGAAAATTGATCATTCCTGCAAAAGATCTGATTTAATATTAGGACAGTGTAAATTGCCCAAAGTTCTCAGCTTGAGCATTCAGTTATTGTATTGATCAGGTGTGAATATGTAAGAGAAACAACACATCACTTTAATGAAATTAATTTCATGTAAAAGCACCTATCAATTATTCCAAACCGATCCTTTGGAGCCTGTCGGCAATCATATCTTATAACCACGCTTCCAGTTTCAGACATTTTCAGATGGCGTTCGAATCACTGGCACTTCGATACTCGGTGCGTGAAATAGAAGGGATGGGGGCTATTAAAATTCAATATTATAGGTATTCCAGGGGCCAATAGTATAACAATTTTACAACTGAATTTTCTAGAATTGTATTTTTTAACTGGCAACTTCACAGAACTTCGAAAATACTAATGGTTTATTTTAACTCATTTAAAGTCATAACTAGAAAACACATTTCTAGAAAATGTAATTGTAAAAGTTTTATAGAATTGGTCCCTAAGGCCGGGTATTCCAGCATATTTGTGGAGAACCTGCGTTTTTCTGAGTGTTCCAACTGAAATAAGTTGTGGGATACCACATGAAAATTTCTGTTAATTTTTGTTTGTTTTTGTCGATCAAAACAATTCTTGACATCGTTTGTTGAGAAGCACTCATCGAGCGCTTTCTAAGAAAGTATGTCAAGACTTGAAATTAAAAACAGATGGAAATGGACTGAAGTTTTTTCTGTGGTATTTCTTGAACTTATTTCAGCAAACACTGCATACATGAAAATATGTTTATGTAAAGCTCTTTGTTCTCTTTGACAGCAATTCTCCGACGGGTCAGTATACTGGATCGAATCGTCTCCCTCGGCCATGACCAATTTAAAGTCTGACTCAACCTTGCTATGAGAATGAAAATGTGATAACAAATAGACTGAACATCTAATATTTCAAATAAAAAAAACGTAACATCGATTTCTCTGTCATACGGTTGCACTGGTACTTCTTCTCCTTTGCAGCAGAAGAGTTATACACTTCCAAATACATCATGCACCGAAAAGGTCACCGAAGTCACCACCGTCTCCGCCAAAAAGAAACCAGTATAGAGGGAAGTTCGACACACAGGAAGCCTGCTGGATATCGAAGACAGTGCCCCAAGAACATTGCAAAAGCACCCATCTTCCATTCAAACACTGATAATAATAAGGACATCTAGTACATGCCACAGCTACATACGTTTCATCACATGCTGAAAATATAAAGAAGAAATATAGTACTATTCATTCAAATGCAAATGTTTGGATAAAAGTAGTATATCGTGCCGCGAGAGAAGCCATTGCAAATATATGTATATGTACACTCTAAAATCATCTAGGTTAAAAAGTAACCCAATCCAAAGGAGATTAGTGGATATGAACCGAACTGGGTTTTTTAACTTTTTAACCCAAATGCTTTTAGAGCGCATATAACAATATGTCCCAATAAGACTAAAATCCTCGATCTCCGAGTGGACGAAAGCTCGCTTAGTTTTTTTCTATGTTACCGTCTGACGTACCCACGCAAAATATTGGAAAAGAGGATAACAACGGGAGAAAATTCCAAATGCATACTGTCTATAAAATCGTATTTTTCGAGGCCATCGATAATAATTCTATGAATGTATTCTCACAATCCACTCATGAGTTCATGATATGAACTGAGATGGAGTAACCTCCCCCTTCAAGTGTTTGATTTGTTACTGTTCAGTGACGTCGTGGGGTACACGGGAGTTTTTTTTTTTACTGAATTTGTTATCGTTAAAGGTGCCTTGTTCATTCAAGTTGCCTCGTTCATTTCACGATGTGTGTTTTGGGCCACATCAGGGAATTATGGAATCACATACGTTATTGTACTGAATTAACCCTTTACAGTAGCCAACAACCTAAACCGGCCAGCACTTTTCGCAAAAATCGCCAATTAATTTTCATTATTTTTTTGTTTTTTTTGTCTCAAAAACGTAGGTTATGACCCCTCATTGGAACGAGCTCGTTCCAACGAGGGGTCATAACCTCATTTTTGAGACAAAAAAAATGAAAAAAAATTAGTTATTCAAGAATTTTTTTTACAAGTGTCGTCTGCTTTCCATGTTAGGTAAAGGGTTAACAGTAACATGATATGAGGTTTGCAGCTCGGATTTTAGGTTCAACCAAGCTCCTAGCCGCGAACCTCAGAGCAGTTTGCTTTCAATTCATCGCGATAACTTATAATAATGTTAAGCGGGGTGTGTTTTGGTTTGTGCCATTCACGTCCATCTAGAGTTTCATTCATGTTGTTGTGTGTATGTGTGTATAACTTAATTTTTTTAGGGCCAAGGATCGCGATACGTCATAACTTAACCAAGTAGGATACCTGTCAGGTTAATGTGTGGGGCAGACTAATCAATATCTTCAGCGTGCAGCCAAAAGGCTGCTCGTAGAAAATATTAATTAGTCTACCCCCAAATAATGAATATGGACTCTTCTAATTGCTGTCATTGAATTGACATGGAAGATGCAACCGGGCTTCAGAGGAATATGTTTCTTTAATGATGTCCGATTTGCTTGAAGATGATTGGTCAAAGGGAGTCTTTCATAATTCGATGAACATTTTGTCCTATCATATAAAGTTTTTTTTTTTTTTTTGCTTTTTCCTGTCCATCTGTGAAAAAACTTACAGGTGTACCTATTTATTTACTGGGATTTAACGACACTTTCAACAACCAGGATCAACTCGTGTCGGACGGTTTTACGGATGGAGGAAGTCGCAGTACCCAGAGAGAATCACCGTGCAACGGCGAGCAACTGTCAGACCCATTAACGTACCAACTCAACACAAGCAGGGTTAGCACTGGTTGAAGACAGGTACACCATCGACATGCAGTTCGTCCTATTATACAGCACCACCGTGCCCCACGTGGCAGTTGGGATTATGTGGTTTGCCCAAGGACACAACACAGTTACCCCTGGCGGGGATCAAACCGCAGATCTCTCAATTTTAAGTTCGATGTCGAAATCACTCAGACACTCCACTCTTAGAGGCGTATTTAACGGTGCAATTAATTGGTAGTCGCTGAATTGTTGCAAAACAATTATTCGTCATTGTCCACTTGGAAGTGGGCCGATGATGAACCTGATCCATACTTCATTCATCATAATTCAGAAAAATTAATTTACAAATTACTATTCACTTGGGTTATTTACACTATGTTATACAATGATTACCTATTCTACTACATATAAAAAGCCTATGACATAAATTTTAGCGTTATACACTAACCGTGGTGAAAACATGCGTTTGTGGTGAATACGCCAGAACTACATCCAAGTTGACCTTTGGTGACCGCGACCTGAATGCAAACGTATCTAAATTTATCGCTCGTCGCCGCGCGAAGAGTGACATAAAAGCGGCAATTATTTATTACGTTTTTAAATGAGTTTACCTCATAAGATACAAAAATTAACAAACATGCGTTGTCTCGTGTTAATAAAGCATCCATAACTCGAAATAGTATGTTTTTTCGTTATTAAAATAAAAAAGGTCCCGTGAAAGGCCACAGGCTCGCGATTAACACCACTTTATCACTCGTGGTGAACATTTGGTACACCAAGCGACAATGGGTATATTCTACATTTCATCTTGTATGTTCGAGAATGTGTGTATTTGCCAACGTTGAAAATTATAGAAGTATCACCCGGGGAAAATACTAAAAAACTTTTACAATTGTATTTTCTAGAATTGTATTTTCCAGCTATGAGATTAAATGGGTTGAAATGACCATTAGCATTTTCAAATATGTAGCAATTGGGCTGGCAAACTGCCATATCTTTTAAAGTGCTGATGATTTATTTTTGTCATAAAATACAACTGTAAATGTTTTATAGTATTAGCACAAGGACAAAAACTTGTATGTCATGGTTGGAAAATTACCAAAAGTGGAGACTTCGACCGCCTCGGGTAACTACTCTAGGGTCAATTATAAGAATTGAAATTAATTACCCACTGCTTTATCGGAGACTGAATGTAGGATGTGGGTGTAAGATTGTATGAAGTGCTGCATTCAATTGTATATACCTAACCCATATCCATGTTACAAAAAGCGACAGATAATTGGATATTTAGTTCAAACAACATTTACCCCACGTTCTCAGTGGGTAAAGTACCCCAAAGCGAACAGAAAGCGAGAAAGAGGGAGAGAGAACGGAGAGACACACAAAGAGAGAGAGACAGAGAGAGAGGCAGAGAGAGAGAGAGGTAGAGAGAGAGAGAGAGAGAGAGAGAGAGAGAGAGAGAGAGAGAGAGAGACAGACAGACAGACAGACAGACAGACAGACAGACAGACAGACAGACAGACAGACGAACGGACGGACGGACGGACGAACGGACGGACGGACGGACGGACGGACGTTCTTACTATGTGGGTTTAAGGGCTACGAAAAAAACATTTTATATGTCCATAACCTTATTTTAGCTGGAACCCCACCCCCTCCACCCTAGAACTTATATTTAACCCTAACCTCACCCCATCCACTCAAAAACAATACCCTAACCCTAACCCTACCCTATCTGACCCTAAACCCTAAAACCCAGCCCCTGACCCTAACCCCCACCTCCTGGGATCTAACCCTCCCTAACTCTTAAGATCTAACCCTAACCCAACCCAACCCCACCCCTGACCCTAACCCCACCCTAGCCAGACCAAAAAGATTATGGGCTATTTTTTGGTTTTGGGGCTATGAAAACTAAACCCCCCGACCCCCCCCCCCCCCTGGATCCTAACCCCCTGCAGCCTTAAGTCCTGCCCTAGGGCTATCCCTAACCCTAATCCCACTCCTCTCCTAACCCTAATACTACCCTAATTTGGAGGTACTCCCTAAAAACAATACCTCCTAAACAGGTTTAGTTGGCCCAGACAGAAAGACAGACAGACAGACAGACAGTTCAATAACCTTCTGTTACAGGCTCAGCTGATTATATTTCCTTCAACTATTTGGGGTTGGAAATGTGAACAAAGACAAGAACAGCCAAACACTCGGGGATGGAAACATTTTACAATTGATCCGAATGCTGTGAGAATATTATGGACATACTTCCAGTTTGCTTTATAAGGTTTCCGCAATATTCCGTGAAATGTCACCCCTTGATCAGTATAAAGTGTAAGGACGTGTCTTCACAGGAAAAGACACAAGCTACAATTGGGTGTATTTTTAAATTACACCAAATGATTTTATTTCTGTTTCAATGTTTCCTGTTATTTCATGAAAATGTTTTGTTGATTTTCTGCGTTAGCCCTTTACCCAACATAACGACCCAAACCGGCCCGCGCTTTTCACAATATTCATCATTTAATTTAACAGTGAGTGGTCATAAGTTATGTTTTTTTCAGTTTAACAATGGAAGTTTTTAGGTATTTGGAAATATTGTCTTGGCAAATCAGAAATTCTAGTAAAGTAAGGTGTTTGGTGCAAAAGTTAATGAATAAAACTAACGCCGGGTGGTTGTAGTTGGTGCAGCAGTTGTAGTTGTTACGACAGTGGTAGTCGCAGGTGCAGTGGTACTAGCGGTTGTAGCAGCAGCCGTGGAAGCGGTAGTTGCAGCAGTGGATGCTGTTGATGCTGTTGATGCTGTCGATGCTGTTGATGCTGTTGAAGCCGTCGATGCTGTTGATGCTGTTGATGCTGTCGAAGCTGTTGATGCCGTCGAAGCTGTTGATGCCGTGGAGGCTGTCGATGCTGTGGACGCTGTCGAAGCTGTTGATGCTGTTGATGCCGTTGATGCCGTTGATGCCGTTGATGCTGTTGATGCAGTCGATGCTGTAGAGGCCGTTGATGATGTTGTCGTAGTTGTGCCCTGTAAGTGCTTTGCTGAAAAAGTATAACAAATACTTCCTTGTATACAACGAGTGCATGAACGTTTGAAAAAGACAAACTCTGGCTGTTTTACGCATACACACCAGTGGCCAATACACGAGCTCGCTCCAACGAGGGGTCATAACCTATGTTTTTGAGACAAAAAATGAAAAAAATAATGAAAATTAATTGGCGATTTTTGAGAATAGCGCTGGCCGGTTTTGACCGTTACGTTAGGTAAAGGGTTAAAAGTTGTACAATTGCATTTTCCCGAATTGTATTTTCCACAAGTGAATATAAGAGACGGAAATGAAATCATTAGCGTTTAAAAAGATAATTGCAAATTGCCACATCTTTGAAAATGCTAATGGTTCATTTCAGTTAGTTATTTCCACAAATGAAAAATACAGTTATGAAAAATACAACGGTAAAAGTTTTATAGTATCGTCCCCAGACTGAAGAGATTAACATGACATGTGACGAATGACTCTTTTGAAATATGAACATCTTGTATTGGACTTGAGCTCACAGTAGTTGGCGCATAAGGAGTGTAGTCTATATAATAATGAAGACAATTCACATTCATTCTGAGAGGTATCCATAGGCCAATGCTATAAATTTTTTACAATTGTATTTTCTATTTATGACTTTAAATGAGTTAAAATAAATCATTAGCATTTTCAAAGATCTGGCAATTTGCCAGTTGGCAAATTGCCATATCTTTTAAAATGCTAAGGATTCATTTTAATTAGTTGTATTAATTTGCAGAAAATACAATTCTAGAAAATACAATTGTAAAAGTTTTATAATATTGGTATCCAGATGGTCTTCGCCGGAAAAAAATTGTTAAATATGCCACAAATGGCACTATTTTGAGGCTCGAATTAACGTCAGGCGTGGTATGTCATTTGTAACTTCATTCTTTGACGCCTCAAGCAGCTGAAACCAATACTATAAATGTTTCACAATTGTATTTTGTAGAATTGTATTTTTTACCTATTAATATCACTGAATAAAATTGACAGATCATTGAAAATGCTAATGGTGCATTTTAACCCATTTAAAGTCAAAACTAGAAAATACATTTCTAGATAATACAGTTGTAAATGTTTTATAGTATTGGCCCCGATCGTAGATTTCAGGTTTTTTTTTTAATAATTGTGGGTGGCGGGGGCAAGGTTTCCACGCCACAATGGCTGCACCACTGCATCAAACAAATGGATTTCATACATACAGTATCACGGAGTTTAGTGAGTACATGTTGTGGCAATACTTGTTTTAACTTAATGTTGTGTAATGAAAATTACTGGTATGGTTATCGTAAGATATGCATAACCAGGAAGTTCAAAGCAATGAATGGGGGAAAAAAATAGCATACAGTTCACGACAGAAACATTGCTATGCATTTTCTTACCAGTAGCCTGTGTACGACTACGCATCACTTCAGGACTACGTTGACTCTATGAAAATGCACGTCTTGTGGTGGCATAAGATGATTTACTTTGCATGCCGGTATTCTGGGGGACCGTGAAAGACAGTGCATCTCGTCCACAGAGCCCCAATGTGTTCTATGTGCCTACTGGCACATAGAACACATTGGAACTCAGAGGACGATCTGTTACAAATAGCGATAACGCTCGAATTGCGTTCATTGAGTGAAGGCATCCATTTTAGAAAAGATTCTATTCCGCGCAGGGAAAAATTACACTGTACAGGACACATGGTTAGTGGGTGATACAAAGGAGAGGGTTAGTATGCTTATCGGAGAGACTGGGAAGAATTGGGCACGGTAAGTCAAGCAGTTCGTCTCCGAGTGTTGGGAGGAGAGAAGAAGCGTGGGAACAGGGAGGCAGTTGGGAGCACAGTAGTAACCAAGGCCTTCCCATCCGAGAACAGCGACAAATCAGCGGCCGACCAAAGTCATATTATTATAGTGTAGAAAAGTGAAACACAACTAGAAGGACATGTGCTGGATTTGATTTCTTACAACTTCTACACAAACAAACCTCCAGTTAATACATCACCTACATATAACGTATAATGAAATGAAGCACTACAAATGTACCTAATACGTGGAGGATCTATAATGAGTTTCGATTTAACCCTTTACCCAACTTAACGGCTAAAACCGGCCAGCGCTATTCTCAAAAATCGCCAATTAATTTTCATTATTTTTTTCATTTTTTGTCTCAAAAATATAGGTTATGACCCCTCATTGGAACGAGCTCGTTCCAATGAGGGGCCATAACCCATGTTTTTGAGACAAAAAATGAAAACAATTAGTTATTCAAGAATTTTTTTCTGCAAGTGTCGTCTGCTTTTCATGTTAGGTAAAGGGTTAATATGACATTTCTCTACTGAGTTCACTAAACCTCGGCTCAGATCAATTTTAGTGAATAAGGATCAGAAATGTCATGTTAAAGCGTAACGAATTTGGGATTCTTTTTATCACTAATGTGTAAATTTTACCTTTTAGTAACGTTACGCCTGCATCAAGCCATGGCTATTCACAAAAATCGACAGCCAATTTTAAAAAAAAAAATTTCAATATTTTGCACCACAAACATAGCTTATGAACCCTCATTGAAACGAGTCATAAGCTATGTTTTTGAGAAAAAAAGTAGAAAATATTTATTTATTCAGGAAATGTTTTCTGCAAATGTCGTCTGCAGTCTGTATTAGGTAGACATTTAATAAAAATAAGGGAAGATTAATTCAATTCTACTTCCGAAACTACACTCGCAACTTTGCCACACCGACGTTGTCTTCCGACGTCATTCTCGTATTAGACGTGTTATGAGCAATATTTTCCGTAATGCGATATTTGATCGTGATTATGTGATAAATAGGGAATAAACACTTTTTTCGGTTGTTTTCGGTAATTTTAAAAATTAGTTCGATCCAACATAAGATTTATGTAAGATGCGGGTTTTCCTCTCCTATCATCTTCGTACTAAAATGAGAATCTTGCAGAATTCCACAACTGCCCCAAACTCTTTTCACGGGAAACGCGCACCCATGAACATTTTAAGTCAGCCCTTCAGCTTTGTGAAAATTTCAAGTCACAACAGTTCCCGGTAATGCACCAAGCGACCCACATTGTTTAAAAGCTCGTAAAAATTTACGTCTCGATTGTTGTGTCAGAATAATTAAAAGTCATAAGATGAACAATGATGGACACAGTGATGAAACAGTTTCGAACTAACAAAAGTGATTGTAGAAATGCGAATGAATATGTAGTTTTGAAATTTGAAAGACAGAACGCTGTTGCAAAGTTCTATTCTCCATTGTGGTTGTTTTCTAATGCAATATATGCACACGGAAACTGCAATCTTATTAACCTTTTCACGCTGGACCGAAACAGTCCGGTGCCACATTTTAGCCATTAGGATTTTTTAGTGCCAAACAAAGTGTTTTGGTGCCAAAACGCTAATGGGAGAGGAGGGAGAGCACATTGCTGTTTGGTCCAAATAAATTGATCGAGTTTAACCCTTTACCTAACATGAAAAGCAGACGACACTTGCAAAAAATTCTTGAATTACTAATTTTTTTTCATTTTTTGTCTCAAAAACATAGGTTATGAACCCTTGTTGGAACGAGCTCGGTGAGCTCGTTCCAACGAGGGGTCATAACCTATGTTTTCGAGACAAAAGATAATGAAAATTAATTGGCGATTTTTGAGAATAGCGCTGGCCAGTTTTGGCCGTTACGTTTGGTAAAGGGTTAAAAAGTGAACCGTCTATTATACAAGAGATGGACGGACAATAGGTCACCGAAAAACCTGACAGAAAGTTCCGACGACACCAATGATAGGCGAAAAGGCGGTCACCTAAGTTATATTAAAATAACCCTGATTCAATTAACCGTCAGGCCGATTGCTGTCGGAACGTATACATGTTGTTGCCCCAAGATAATAACAGATTAAGCGAGTAATTACCGTTAATCCATTTAGCGAGTTGCTAGTCTTCACAAAAGGCAGTATGTAATAAGACAAATACTTCATACCGTCGCGAGTGATTCGCGACGGTACGAAGCATTTATCTAACTAAATGCTGCCTTTTGTACAGTTGATAACCTACAAGGTTTTATTGAAGAAAAATGCCTCATACTCATTCACTGACAATTAACTTTTAATTTTTGTCCAAATACTATTTCTAACACCCTGTTGACAAAAGAAGCAATCAAAAAGCATTTTTTGGTTTCGTCATCGATCGAGCTCTTGACTACAAAAATGGTTTTCCTTCGCAAGTTAAAGAAGCATTTTGGGGGCTAAAAGTTTAGCCAACGAAGATTGTTTGGTACCAAATGAAAATTTGTAGTAGGATTTGCTAAATTGGAACCGACAGCGTGAACACTGCTTGTGTTCCAAAAAAATTATCGTTTTACATCTTACTGTTTACAACACACTAATAATACTATTTTATCAAAAGTAGAGAAAATCGATAATAGTTTTATAATCCTTTGTATTCTGATATCGAAATTCTGAAAATGAAAACAGAACATTTTCCCATAATGCAACGAGAATTTTTAACCAATTCAATCTTAGTTTAAACCATATTTTTATTCCATTCCAAAATATCGTGTTACTTGTATGCGGCATGTTGAATTAGAAAAGAAGATGTAACAAGGTGAATTATAAATTAAAAGTACACAAAATAACAAAGAATACAACCTGAAAGTCCTGAACTCGGCAATACATTTGGAGTGAGTCGTCTCCCTTGTTTTGACAGAAATGAAGTGCCGAACAAGAGCACTCTCAGTTAGAGAATTTTCCAAGAGATCACGATATGCAATAAGTTCTCAAATAGCTCTCAAATTGACTGTGACAAGAAACGCGCAAACGTGGAAGGCCAAAGACTAAAGAACATCGATAGACGATGGCAATGCTGAAAGAGCTTCCTTCGTATGGGAGGCAAGGGCTTATATTTCATTTAAATCTGGAAGAATTAATTTGGATTCTCGCAAAAATGGTTGCGGGAATCCATACCTGCTACGAAGTGGCCACCATGGTTGAACCGCTGTTGTACACTGTCATGTTAGCCTTGTACTGCTTAATTTACTGCCGCTATGTTAGGAAAAGGTAAAATTGACTCAATTCTTTTCACGCGAATCTTAACGGAGGTGCAGCGGGAATCTACATGGATTCTTCCTGTTTTGTTGCACCAATCTTTGCGTGAATCAATTCTCGGATTCTCCTCGAAACATTAGCCCTGGAGGCATAAGCATATCAAAGACGAAGACCTTTCAGTAAGGTGCACATCTGAATGTTTAAACACTAAATACAATGAAGGTTTCAACAGAAATCTGTTCATACAAGTTACTTGGAGGCTCAGGGCACTTTAATAGGTAACTTTAATACATTATAAGAAATTAAACCAATCCCAAGAAAATAGAAGTTCGGACGGTCGGGGACGTAGGATGCTATCCACGCTTAGTGTAGATGCAGGTAGACACAAAATATTGAGTTGCTCACCTTCCAAATGGTTGGGAAGTCCTGACAGCGAGCGAAGGCTGGGAGAGGTCGTTCCATTTTCGTTCAGTTTTTCTTTATTCTCTGTCCGAGGTTGGGGACAAACCCAATTGAGAGAAGTATGAGCGGAAGGAAAACTCATAGTGGATTAGTTGTATAATGTTAATCTATGATTTTTCGTATCAGCTATTTACATGCCACACTAAATGGAGACTAGGGATGGACTTCGCCCCGAGAGAGAATAGATGAAGGAGAAAAAGTGAAATAGTGAAGAGAAACGAAAAGAGAGGGGAGATAATAATAAGCCAACCTGAAGAAAGAATGTAAATTGTTCATGACGTCACACTCGATATTATTGGTGTGTGCACGATGCAGAAAAGAGAACATGGACACCTTGATGAGATATAAGAACTTGTTCAACTGGTTGAGTGATGGAAGTCCATATTTGGGCTTTATTCTGAAGTGTGGGTACTGCAACTTAAAGGCCTCATATTCAGTGGCTGTACTTCATATTATCGTGGAAGTGATGTTATTTATTCAGTAAATATTTTGCCTTGTTGTTGTGGGAGAGTGCCCAAACTGTAACAAGGAAAAAACATGTAAACAAATTTTGATGGTCAAAAATAATTTAGCACACTGCCAGTCAAAAATGTGTTGGGTCATTCAATTTTTTTTGTGGGAGCTCAATGAGTTGTTTGAAAAATCTAACATACACTTTTCAAAATCAGTTTTCTTTTAGAACTGTGGTGACATTTTAAGTCTCCCAAACAACGTATCGTAATAAATTTTAACTCGATCCTTCTGACAGAAATGAAGCTCCGTGCAAGAGGTCCTTCGCAGGAATTTTGTTCTAGATATCACGATATGTAGTAAGTTTTCAAATAACTCTCAAATTAACTGTGACAAGAAACGCGCAAACGTGATAGGCCAAAGACCAAAGTACATGGTCAGATGGTGGCAATGCTGAAAGAGCGGACTCTCGTGTGTGGGAGTTATAAGGATTTCCCAGGCCAAATGTAATGACGAAAATTGCTGATCCTCTGTGTTCGAACAGGTAAGAAGACCATTTAATAACTTGCACATTTTACATGGTGTACATGGTGTACATGGTGTAAACACAAAATACAATGACGGTGTCTGAAAAATCTGTTATGACAACGCATGTTTAAATTTTCTTCACTTGTTATGCAGATGAGACAACTGTTTCATGCAATCAATGAAACATGCCCACTGAACCGAAAACTGTCTATGAAACAAATACTAATAACAGAAAAAAACTAGACAAGAAATGCTAACCTTCTACTTTCATGTTGTAGGTTTTGCTTAAAAAATACTCTATCCACAAAAGTTTTACTTCAAGAGAAAATTATTAGCAGAAAAACAAAAAGGTTCTCACTCTTATTTCTTTCCTAATATTTACATTGTGTCACCCCGGAACGTCTATAGATCCCAGGAACTATCTGACACCAGAATGACAAAAGGCTCATTAAATTCAGAAATAAAAGCTTTATTTATTAAATATGATATTCTATCACAGAATGCCCATTGTCAAACTCGGGTGACATGACGCCGCTCTCGGTCGTACTGAACCAAGTTAGAGTTGTTCCCCTTAATGCGCAACTTCGTCGAACGAAATCAGGAAAAGTGGTGTGACCGAGCATAATGGAATGAATGGAAGCTAAGTTCTTGTGTGATGAGGAATTTACCCTTTACCTAACATGAAAAGCAGACGATATTTGCAAAAAAATATTCTTGAATGACTAATTTTTTTCATTTGTTGTCTCAAAAACATAGGTTATAACCTATGTCATAACCTATGTTTTTGAGACAAAAAATGAAAATATTTTGAAAATTAATTGAGGATTGTTGAGAATAACGCTGGCCGGTTTTGGCCGTCACTTTGGGTAAATGGTTAAAGGTGGCAATAAATAAGGATTAAGTAGGTGAAGAGAAGAAAGAAGAGAGTTGTACAGAAAACTCAACTCAAACTCAGATTCAGAATCATAAGTGGAAACTCGTCGAAGTGGGAGAAGAGAGAGTTCAGACGGGAAGACCGGATGTTCGGATAGATGCACCAGGAGAAGAGGAAACTTCGAACTTTGGGAAAAGAATGAGAAACAAACAAAAAATACTGTCAGAAAAAGTAACAGATCTGAGAACATCTTGCACTTATTAGTTTTAGTTTAATAAATAAAGAGGTATTTATTACTTTGTTAGTTTCAAACCGGACAAGATATCAGTCCTTGTTAACTTCACATCAGCTTTCAACCTTCGGGCTCAGACTGATGTGAGACTCATTGAAGTGGGAAAAGACGTTAGTTCAGCGAGGAAGCCAGAACGTTTGGATAGCTACACCAGAAAAGAGGAAACTTCGAACTTTGTGAACAGAACGAGAATCACTAACACTGTCGGAAACCTTAACCCTTTACCCAACGAATCGGCCGCATCCGCCCGCGTAATATGCAAATTTAGCAGTTGAAAAAATATTATGTTTCAAAAAATTTCAACAAAACCATATCATGTGACCCCTCGTTGGAACGAGCTCGTTCCAACGAGGGGTCACATGATATGGTTTTGTTGAAATGTTTTGAAAAATTTCAAAAACTAATATTTAAAATAATAAATTTTGATATTGTCTGCGTTGGGTAAAGGGTTAACAGATCTGAGAGCATTTTGAACTTATTTGTTTCAGTATAATAAATAAAGAGATTATTAGTTAGTTTCAAATCGGCCAAGATATCAGCCCTCGGTAACTTCACATCAGCCTTCGACCTTCGGCCTCAGGTTGATGTGAAATTACCTCGGGCTGATATTTCAGCCGATATGAAGCTATTCAAGTGATAACCTCCAAATATTTCTAATTGGACAATGTTTGATATAGTTCAGTTTGAATCTAACCTTAAATTCTCACGGACGCCTAAAATTTTACCTTTTCTGGGTACCTGTTATCTTATAGAAGGAAACGGCCGTAGGACACAATTCGTGTACATCACATACACGCCTTACGTTAACCCTTTGAACCCCAGCGGTCCTTTTTCGGGCCAACAACATGATACGCCATAACGTCATTAAATAGGATGGTTGTTCAGTAAATGTGCGGGGCAGACCAATCAATATTTTCAACGTGCAGCCTCGAATATTGATTGTCTACCCCAGATAATGAATATAGACTCTTCTAATTGCTGCCATTGAACTGGCATGGAAGATACCACTAGAGTTCAAAGGGTTAAGTACAGACTAGGACTTGATCTGTTCTGTTCTTTGTTCACTCAGTATGTAGAAGATCTCTCTTGAGTCACGATTTCATGTCAAATCGTGATGAATTTTAGATTCTTTTTTATCACATAATGTGTAATTGAAACTTTTAGATAACGTGAGTCACGTGACGGCCAAAGTTGGCCAGCTCTGTTCACAAAAATCGCCAACCAAATTTCTTTTTTTAAATTTTTGCCTCAAAAACATAGCCTATGACCCAGAAGTCTCAGAGCTCGCTCCAATGAGGACTCATAAGCTGTTTTTTCGAAACAAAAGATGAAAATATTTAGTTATTCGGGAAATGTTTTTTCGCAAATGTCTGCTGTTTGTGATCGATAGTTAATGAAAAATAATAGAAGATTATCTCAATTCTACTTCCGAAACCAGACGACTCTTGACAAAAACGTTTCTTGAATGAATAACTAAAAATGTTATTTTTTGCAATAAAACATTGCGTATTGACGCTCAATGGAACAAGCACTAGATAAAGTGAAGGGTGATAAGATATGTTTTTGAATTTGAATGGGACATTTTGTGAATTGCTGTCTCTAGTTTTCCTTGGTATGTTAGGCAAAGGGTCAACCACTGACTTAAATACTATCTATTGGTACTGTGGTATGGGTCGTCGTTTTCAATACAACGACGTCCCAAGGGATCCGGTAACAGGGTTATCAGCTACCTATCCGATCTACAGCCAAGTGGAGCAGGCTGTGCAATTTTCTGAAACTTCTGAAAGGTCCTCGTGTCGATGGGGTGGACATGTTTTTGTCTCCTGTAAGACCCTTAACGTTAACCTGACATGACATGAAGACTATATGGCAAACGAGTTTTCATAAAAAAAAATAATTTTTAAAACCATAGTCTTTGAACGATCAGTCATTTTTCGAGTCATTAGCTATATTTTGGAAAACAAACATTTGAAAAATAACGAGATTTCAACGGCAGCTCTTGTTTGAGGGAGCTTCTGGAGCTGCCATTAGCGGTCATGTTCGGGGGGAGCTAATGGACGTGCCAATACCGGCCAGTTTGAGCATTGATTATGAAAAAGTTTGTGAGACAGTGTCTCCCTACAAAGAATGCAGAATTTAAAAGATACGACCCAAGGGACAATACTCGAACTGAGTAACAATGAGCACGGCGACATGCTAGCTTGCATACAAGTCAGTCTTTCTAACATCAAAGCATTTATGTAGAAAGTCCCGGTTGATATACGAAGGAGAATATCTGAACGATTATTTCTCCCGTATCAGAACAAGATCGCCGTGTTGATTCTTAGAATGCTTTCACCCAGGGCTTTTCAAGAATTAACAAATGAGAGTGATATGATTGAGAGAAGAAAATATAACAGAATAATATTTTTAGCGTTTATTCAACTTTTTTTTCACCTGTTCTATGGTTAGGAGAGATTCTTGTGACAGCCTCAAATTCTAAAAAAACTGAGTTATGCAATAATTGAATATTGTTTTGGGTGGAAGCCAAATCTTAGCTCATAAGAAGTTTCCCTATTTTCGTCTATTCCATGTGTTTGATAGTTTTCAAATGTTCGATACACTCCCAAAATGCTAAAACATTTTTGCAAGAACGGTGTAACTCATCACATGCTGTTGGCGGATATCCCAGGCCAGGACAGTTAATCTATAGCCATTAAAATAAGTCAAGTTTGAGGATAATTAACCCAATTTTCCCCTATAAACTGTATTGACTTTTTAAGCAAAGATTTCTTGTGTCAGATTTGTATTGAAGATTCCATCAAATTTAGTCATGGCTGCTTCACAGCAGCCATGACTAAATTTCATGGAAAATATTTTTTAAAATACTCAGCGGTTTAGGAATTAGCATATAACCATATCCGGCAAGATGTATTCATAAAAATCACCATTCAAATGTTATTAATATTTTCAAGTTTTTCCCCCAAAACAGCTTATGACGCCTCATTGGAACGTGTTCGTTGTGCTCATTCCAGTGATGCGTCACAAGTAATGTTGTTTGGTAAAAACGGAAGTTATGTGACGACAGTTTTTTTTTTAAATAGAGCAATAGGGCAGTAACTTTGACGTAATGAAAATACCTGACTGTTGTGACAATAATTATAGGAAAAATGTGGAAGAACAGATACAACAAATAAATTGGGGAAGGGACCGTTTAACACATTACTTTTATTTTATGTTTTAATATTTTCACTTTTTTCTGCTCTTTCTTTTCTTATTTACCCATCATAAGATTGAAGAAGAAACAGAAGATAGATAGAGGTAAATTGTCTGCATCTAATAATTTTAAAGCAATACTGTTTAATTCATTTGAATGTTTGCCAAGAGTAACGGTCATATTCGACAAGCGCTATTTTTTTTTACATAAATCATGACTTTTTATTGGGGTTTAAAGACACTTTCGACAACCATCTCGTGTCGGATAGTTTTTCAGGCGGAGGAAGCCGGAATACCCAGGGAGAACCACCGAGCAGCGGCGAGCAACAGCCACACACCCCTCGTACTAAAACCGCGCAAGTAGGCTAGCACTGGTTGACGGGAAGTGCTCCAACGACGTGCAGTACACTTTAGTATACAGCGCCACGGTACCAACAAGTGGGCAATCAGGATTAAGTACCCCGCCAAAGGACACAACGCAGTTACCCCTTCTGAGGACTTCGGTTTGAAGTCCAATGACGTATCCACTGAGCGCCAAAGGCTCATTAGAAATCGTCATTAAATTTTAGCATTTTCCAATGTTTGCCTCCAAAACATAGCTTATGGCCCCCATTGGAACGAGCTCCTTGAGCTCGTTCCAATGAGGGGCCATAAGCTATGTTTTTAAGCACAAAAATGAATGTTTTTAGTTATTCAAGAAATTATCTTCACAAGTGTTGTCTACCAGTTATGTTACCCAAGCAGTTAGTTACCTGAGAGCAAAATGATGAACAAATATAGTAACATTTTAAATCAGTTACTGTTGCTATAGTCTAGTTGCAGCTGCTTCACAAAATTCCTGCGTAAAATCCGTGGAATAACCAGCTCGAGGGAACAAAATATCCGCATTTTCATTATTTTCCTTTTTATACCCTATTGTTGTTTTTTTATTTGTTTTATGGTGATCTACGAGGCAGACTAATCAAAAACTAACTTGTCAACAAACATCAAAGGTCTTGACAAAGCTAAGACAATCATGATCTATATCAAAAAGCATATCGTAAACATCACATGTGAGAAAAATAAACAAAAAACTACTAAACCTACAAGCCTGCAAAATCCACCGACATTTATGGGATGTTTATCATAATTTTGCCATCGCGTCACGCGACTTTGATTAATCTTGTAAATATTTTGAATCAGAGCGAAAAAATGGAAAATAAGGCTCGACCTTTACGTTGCAAGTGGGCAAGAACCCACCCAAGGCTAAAAACTAAACGTAGAAATTTTGGATTTCCTATATTTTGGCCTCCGATCCATGACCCGAATTTTTACGTAAACCGTGCTAATGGAGCCCACTCATCGAAAGGCTTAACCCTTTACCCCACGCTCACGATATCAGAAATTGTTATTACAAATGATTTTAAAGTTTTTCTAAAATTTCACCAAAAGCATATCATGTGATCTTTCATTAAAGCGACTTCAAAGTGCTCGTTTTAACGAGTGGGTCACATAATATTTATTTGGTGACTTTTTTTTGACTTTTTTCAGCTGTTCATTTTATAAATTACGTGAACGGTGGCGGCAGATCGGAAAACGAAGTGTTAAAGATACGCATTTGAAGAAAAATGTAATATTTCGATTATTTGTATAACAAGTTTGGCACTGCGGCTTCCTATAATAAATGTTCCCTTTGTCGTTATATTGATTGAATACTCTATAGTCTACAAACCCGTAAAAGGGGGTGAAAGTCCGTTCACGGACATTTGTGGTCTAACCCTATTTTCCCTGACACAATTATTGTGTCAGGGAAAATAGGGTTAGGCCACAAATGTCCGTGAACGGACTTTCACCCCCTTTTACGGGTTTGTAGACTAGAGTATTCAATCAATATAACGACAAAGGGAACATTTATTATTCAGTGAACGAAAAAACAAATTATGGGACGGGGACAGGTTGTGACACATTATGGAGAAATATAGAGAAAACAAACGGAGTTAAACCAACAGTCTCAGAATAACCCTGAATTCACATCGATGTAAATCCAAATGATGCGAAACGTTGTTTGAGGGCATTAAAACGGCGAATATGAACGACTGTTAAGACCCCTGGAAGAGTGCGAGCAAGAAAATCAGGAATGTTTGAATCCCAAGTAAGTGTGAATGTTTCTATGCAAAGTTTCTATCAGTAACTTTCTTCCCACCAAAGAATGTTTTTGTTCATCCCTTTGTTTAACCCTTTACCTAACATGAAAAGCAGAGGACACTTGCAAACAAAAATCTTGAATAACTATTTTTTCATTCCAAAGAGGGGTCATAACCTATGTTTTTGAGACAAAAAATGAAAAGAATAAAGAAAATTAATTGACGATTTTTGTGAATAGCGCCGGCCGGATTTGGCCGTTACGTTGGGTAAAGGGTTAAAGGATTGCCTGCACCTACGTAACATTAACCGGAAAGATGGCTGACAGTTGCCATTATTTTACCGCCTTCAAACCACAGATGGTCTCTAACTGGCCTCGCTTCAGTAAGGCCGTTTCGGCTGTATATTTTTCAGTTTTTTCCACGCAAGATAGGGTAACACCAACAATACATTTGGAAGTGTACGTCATCATCGGGGATTGTGAAAATGCGGAGAATTTGATCGAGTTGTACGAAACCTCGTAGGTTACTAAATCACGCCCACCAAAGGTTGGAAAACCGTCCAAACGTTCCAATATATCGTCCACAAAACGGGCTTAACTTTAGTCGCAGAGTCATTATGACAATGTAAAAGTCCCCGATGATGACGTACGTGCCACACCATGATATTAAAAGTTGCGGTACCTTTAGTTGACCGATACGGTGTCATGTGAGGCGAAGTGAGAACAATATTAAGCGAGGTTTTAGCCGAGCCTAATATTGTTCTCGCCGAGCCTCACGTAACACCGTATCCGCTAATTAAACGTCCCGTATCGTATTTATTATGCCAATCCTTTCTCCCCACATTTTATCATCAGTTGTGTTTGCAAGCCGATTCATGTATTCATTTCCTATTGGCATTCATTTGTTTATAAAAGTAGACGAGAAGTGATGAAATGCAAAGGAAGTAATCCAACATCTAATTGAATGCAAAGAAAAGTATCGATTTATTACCTCCAACATTTTTGGGTGCTTTTACAATTCCACCTGCGTCCCGAGGCTTTGAACTGAAAACAGACTTTCTAAATTGCCAATTAGCCGATTTTTTTCAGGTAAAAACAAAATGGCGGACAGTGACAATTAATATACCGCTAGTGTCGGTAGTTGAATTATTAAGGGGTCACCGTTGACTATTATTGTCGATGTATTCCTCAGTCACTAGTCAGGGTCGTTCATTGGTTAATCTATCGAGCTGGCTTAATAATATTAGTTACATGGAATGTCAATGGCCTAATATGGTATATATGGTACTAGTTAAATGAGATTTTCAAAATGGAATTAACGGACGCCGTATATTCTATACAGTGCAGTCGCCGTGGACAGATCGTAATCCGCGCGTGGGCATTGATGTCTACACATGCTTTTTACCAGGTAATAAAATCGCCAGGCTCAGTGGTTACGGCATTGAACTTCAAACCGAAAAGTCCAAAGTTCGATCCACACCAGAAGCAAGTGCGTTGTGTCCACGGGCAAGGCACTTAATGCCGACTGCCCACGCAGGGGCATGGCGGAGCTGTGTATTAAGACGTTACTGCACATCGATGGGGCACTTGTCTTCCACCAATGCCGACTCTAACCGCCCCAGTCGCGAAAGGTCGTAATTGTTTGTCCGCATTTGTGATTTTTGTAGTGTAGGGTGAGCAAAAGGTGAATTTCAACTCAGCCGTAGAGGGGAAATTACATCCCGATATGTTAACAGTTTTGACGAACTATCGAGAACCACAAGCAGAGTTTTATCTTATACAGTACGTGGAGAGTGTGTTATCACTAAATCACCCGCAGAGTGGAGATTCCTCCCAAGCAATAATTGCAAATTTGTTGCAAAGCATAACTAGCACAAGCAAAGTTTCAGCCAATGGTTAAACCCGGAGGTCCATTGGCTGAAACATTGCTTGTGTTTTTGTCGATATGTACAAAATTTGAAAGTTATAGCTTGGGCGAAAACTCCACTCCGCGAGTGATTTAGTTACAATCCACTCTCCACGTACTGTAGATCTCGAGAGCGTGGTGGCTCAGTGGTTACGGCAATGTACTTCAAACCCATAGGTCCACGGTTCGATCCCAGCCGGGCAAGGCACTTCATCCCGACTGCCCATGTGGGGCAAGGTGGCGCTGTGTACTAACGCATACTGCACGTCGATGGTGCACATGTCTTCAATCAGTGCTAACCCTGCTTGCGCGGAGTTAGTACGTTGGGGAGTCTGACAGCTCCTCGTCGTTGCTAGGTAGTTCTCTCCGGGTTCTCCGGCTTCTTCCACCCGTATAACTGTCCGACACGAGGTGACCCTGGTTGTCGGAGTGTCGTTAACCACCAATAAATAAATAAATAAATAAATAAATAAATAAATAAATAAATAAATAAATAAATAAATAAACAATCAGGAAGAGTCTAATTAACGAAACACGGTTGTACCCGGTGCTTGATTAATTAATTTTTTTGATGATTATTCCTGTTATTAGTGATGGAATCTAATATTATTGGGTCCGCGGAAATATTTTCCAAGCCATGGAAGGTAACCAGTCCATTGCGGCCGTACGATATTAGGTCACTAACTAACTTATATAGTAAGGCGTGTTGCATGTCGATGGTACACTTGCCTTCAACCAATGCTAACTCTGTTCTGCATGGGAAGTGTGACGATTGTCTGCCGCTTTTCTGTGGTTCTTTTCTGGTACTCCGGCTTCCTCCAACAAAAAACTATACGACAGGAGGTCATCATAATTAAATAATGAACATTTTGCAAGTGCCGCCTTCCGATCGCGTATCGTTACGCGTAAGATAAATCATTTACGTTACATGAAATATTATAGACGTGTATTTTTTGGTACCTTTCTATAGGAGGCAACGGTTGTTTGCTTAATAATATCTTGAGATTTAACCCTCTCTCTATCACCGTGTTTGATCCGAACTGTCTTTGTTTGTTTCTATCTCTTTCTCTGGCGTCTCTCTCGCTCCCTCTCTCTCCCATTCATGAGTTCATAGGTCACATTTCTTCTTTTGTTGTTTACAAGTGGAAGAACTTTGATTTGTTTGGAAATATCACATACAGCCTCTCTCTATCCCCATCTCTCTCTCTAGAGAGAGAAAGACAGACAGAGAGAGACAGAGCGACAGATAGGCAGATAAAGACACAGGGCGACAGAGAGAACGAGACAGACAGACAGACAGACAGACAGACAGACAGACAGACAGACAGACAGACAGACAGACAGACAGACAGACAGACAGACAGACAGACAGACAGACAGACAGACAGACAGACAGACAGACAGACAGACAGACAGACAGACAGACAGACAGACAGACAGACAGACAGACAGACAGACAGACAGACAGACAGACAGACAGGTAGCGTTAATGACATAGATACAGAGACAGACAGAAAGGGTCCGAATCGGCCATGGTGAAACGCCAAGCACAACTGTCAGAGGGCCCAACGAACCCGTGGTTGAGGGCAAGTGGGAGCGTGGTGGCTCAGTAGGTAGAGGTGCAGGCTGCAAGCCGAGAGGTCCTCGGTTCAAATCCCACCTGCGGCAACCGCGTTGTGTCCTTGGGCAAGACACTTCATCTCCATTGCCCGCGTGGGGGCACGATGACGCCGTGTACTAAGGCGTACTGCACGTCGATGGTACGAATGTCTTCAACCAATCTAACCCTGCCTGTGCTGCAGTGCGGAGTTACGGTGTTGGGGAGCTGGCAGCTGCTCGTCGTTGCTCGGTGGTTCTCTCCGGGTACTCCGGCTTCCTCCATCCGTAAAACTGTCACGGTCATGATTAGCCATTGTGCATAAATATGTGACCTTAAACATCAATAAATAAATAAATAAATATGAGTGCACCATTGACGTGTCGTACGCCTTGGTAAACATCGCCACAGAACCCTACGTGTCGTACGCCTTAGTATACATCGCCACCGTACCTAACGCGGGCAATAGAGATTACGTACGTTGCCAAAGGACACAGTGAAGATGGCACGTCAGGACAGATTTATCGATCTCACTGTTTAAATTCCACTGCCCTAACCAATAAGCCACTTTACTCCCAAGAGGCAGCGTAACGGCCACTAGCAATGTTTTTTTTCAGAACAAACCTTTTCACGACAAAGGATATTTTATTTCAATTTAAAAACTAAAAACGAAAACCTCTAGAAACTGTCCTCAACATTCAACCTGCCTAACAGCCCAAAAGAAAAGTAGAGTTTGTTCTTTAACATCTAACTGCATAATTACTTCTCAAATGTTTTTAGAGCGTAACGGGTATTGTGCTATACTTGAAAAACAAGAGTTCGACAAAATCCAAAATTGAAGGACGAGCTTTTTTCTGTAGCCAAGACCGGCTGTCGTTGGCTCGCTGCGTACACATTCCAACCCATTTCCTGATCTACAGTACGACAGCTGTGGACTGGTCACTTTCTACGGACACAATATTAGATTCCAAACACTAATTTTAGGAATAAACATCAAAAATTTAATTAATGAAGCACCGGGTACAACCACCGCGGAGCCGAGAGCAAATGTCAGACTCAACGATTTACTAACTCTGCATAAGCAGTGCTTGCTGCGGTTGAAGGTAACAGTCCCGCGTGGCCAAGCCGTTGAACCGGCTAGCACTATTCGCAAAAATCGCCATTCAAATTTTATTATTTTTTCAATATTAATATTAACCCTTTGAACAAATAACACCGATTTTTTGGTCCAAGACAATATTTCGCCCCATTTTTTATCTTATTATAAGAGGTCTATACACGGGGCATTGATAATAAAAAAAATTACTTCAGTCTGCAGCCAAGTTATCATTTTATCCTCCCTGTATATTGCTATTGGACTGACCCATCTCTCTGTAAGTGTACAGAAGGGCGATATAATTCCATGAAACGAGGGTTCAGAGATTTAAAACACAGCTTATGGCATCTCATTATATCGAGTTCGTTCTAAGCTATGTTTTTCAGGTAAAAAATGAAAAATGTTTGGTTATTTATGAATTTTACACGTGCCGTCTGCTCTTTGCGCCAGGAACACGTTTTAACGGATCCTGATATACGTTCTTGCAAAGCAAACACACAACTATTCTAAGTACACGAGTACACCCAGACAACTTCTAATAAGGTAAATATGTTTTTTATTTACACTGCGTAATAAGTTTCTTGGAAGGGTATATAATAATACAATGCATCCAATATGTGCTAACCTTACTTGCTTCTGCTTTGTTTACTATTTACAGCGTCCATTTCATTTTTTTCTACTCAATAAACAATAGCGGTTTATGATTGTGATGGATTACAGTTAACAGGACAGTTACGTTTATTGGGCAATAAAGGTTCCTGGCTGTGTCAGAAGTGTTTTCGCTAGCACTTTTTTATCCACTCACCAATAAACCTATCATAGCTTCGAGGTTAAAAGCGTTCTTCTATTTTATGATAGAGCAATCCACATTTCCGGAATAACTTGAACAACAAGTTTTGGTCCAGATCCAGATTAACGTCCTTCAATGTTTTCATCCAACCTCTGTTCTTGTTCAACGGGAACACTGCAAAAAGTCGGTGTTCACGTGACAAGCAGTCGACACTTGCAATAAAATGATTGAATAACTAATTTGTTTTTTGCTTCAAAAACCTAACTTATGACTCCTCGTTGGAACGAGCTGGTTGAGCTCGTCCCAATGGGGTCATAAGCAATATTGTTGAGGTAAACAAGGAAAAATACTGGAAATTGAATGGCAATTTTTGTGAAAAGCACTGGTCAGTTTTGGTCGTTACTTTGGGCTAAAGGGTTAAAAATACGACAAAAGTATTGAGAATCCAGTTATTGGTACTTCTGCAGTAAAATAACGTATTTAATTAATTTGTCAATGCTGAGCCTTTTTTATTCTATCTTAAACAAATACAATGGAGATGATACTGTTTTTTAACTCTTTACCTACCGAATCGCCCGCATCCGCCCGCGTAATATGCAAACTGAGCAGTTGAAAAAATTAATTTTTAACAATATTTCAACAAAACCATGCCATGTGACCCCTCATTGGAACGAGCTCATTGAGCTCGTTCCAATGTGGGGTGACATGATGTGGTTTTGTTGAAATTTTTTGAAAAATTTAAAAAAATGCTATTTAAAATAATAAATTTTGATGTCGTCTGCGTTGGGCAAAGGGTTAAACAATATTTTATTCTCTTGAAATGGTTCGGTAAACATGCTATAAGTCTATATAAATACCTTACCGTTACATATAAATACTTTTTTGAATTACAAACGATGGTGCATGAACAAGTGTGGAAAAATGAGTAGAATCATAGTTTACGCTGGCGTCTCATAAGGTTTGGTATTGAATCCGAACGTCTTGGATATTACTTCAATAATTCCATGTGTAAGTGATATGATGATATGATTTATTTTCTAATTTATTTCCATTTTCATGGAGTCAAGTTACAATGGTACGAAGAAAAAACAGTTATATATTGTACAGCACATGTCCGTGACAAAATAGCACGATAAATAATTATTCCATTCTCTCTCTCTCTCTCTTTCTCTCGCCCCCCCCCCCTCACCATTCCTCCCCCCCTCTCCCCCCTCTCTCCCTCTCTCATTTATGTCTCCTGGTTCAGAGCCAGCTTGACTGAGTTTTGGTGATGTCATGACACTCCCCAACATGCACCGCGGATATACCTGGGGTGAGATTGAATTATATAGCACATACATACACATTAGACAAAAATATCTATATGTGCAAGTACAAATAGATGTGTGTGTATATATATATATACATATGCATATATATGTGGATATTAAACAAGCTATGTTTGGGAACAAAAACAATATCAATATGGGAGAAAGTGAAAAATAATAATTATAACAATAATAATAATAATAATAATAATAATAATAATAATAATAATAATAATAATAATAATAATAATAATAATAATTGTAATGGGCAATTGAACTCAACAGTCTTGGAAGATCTGTTAAACATTGAGTTTTCAGCGAAATCTTCTTGTTTTATAATAAAGTTCTGTGTAGCTATGAAGATATTCCTATTTTCTATATCTAACAACATGGAGCTGCCAGATAAAAGTACTTCTGTGTCACATATTGTATAATCAGTGCTTTCAAATAATATTTGTCGCTGTGTAATATATTTTGGACAAGTTAGAAGAAACTGCTCGGAGTCTTCATAATTGAATCCACATGAGCATCTTGGATCGCTAACTAAAAATCGTTCAAACATATGACCTTTTAGGTCACTACACCTTTGTCTAAGATTGCAGCGCAGAATCTGGCCATTCCTCCCACCGGCGTAGTAATGCTTTGGAACCGCTATGTCGTCCCTTTTTAAATATCGCTTTAGGAGTTCTGTGGATTCTCACGATCTAACATTTGGGCCCAAAGTATTCCAAAGCTTTACCGTAGATGGCAGGAATGAGTTTGCAAAAAGCGACGTACGACATTGTATTGCACGAAGATTACATGAAGAATGTAGCGGGTAAGTCGAGATGATACTTCGTTTGACTTTATTACCTTAGAAGGCCGATGGTTTGTCTAATGCAAAAGCAGGAACTGAACAGTTGAATGCATTCGTTTAAAAACGGCTCGAACTGTTACCTGTCTTTACATAGAGTTCTCATGATATTGGAAACAGCCTAGAACGTAGCATTACAATAAACAAAAGAAATGATAACGATTCACTATAAAAACAAGAGCGCACGTATCGCCGAAGCAATACAATGTCCCCTACCGGACTAATGAGCATTAATAATTATACAAATGTTATAACCTAGATGTGATCAGCATGAATTCCGTTGAAGCATTTCCAAAAAAGTCCAGAAAACTGATATTTTGGCGCTTTTCCATATTTCCAAGGGCCATAACCCACACAAGAATAATGCAATCAGCATGAAACTCAAACTTGAACTGTAAGTCATCATTCTATAGTAGTTTACCAAAAATGAAATCATTCCGTTGAAGCGTTTCCAAAAAAACTCCGGTAAACTGATATTTTCGCGCTTTTCCATATTTCCAAGAGCCATAACTCACACAAGAGTAATGCAATCATCATGAAACTCAAACTTGATCTGTAAGTCATCGTTCTATAGTAGTTTACCAAAAATGAAATCATTCCGTTGAAGCGTTTCCAAAAAAACTCCGGAAAACTGATATTTTGGGGCTTTTCCATATTTCCAAGGGCCATAACTCACACAAGAATAATGCAATCCGCATGAAACTCAAACTTGAACTGTAAGTCATTGTTCTATAGTAGATTACCAAGAATGAAATCATTCGGTTGAAGCATTTCCAAAAAAAGTCCGGAAAACTAATGTATGACTGACAGACTGACTGACTGACTGACGGATGGACAGAGTGCAAATGAAACTTGATCGGTAAGTCATCGTTCTTTAGTAAACTACCAAAAATGAAATCATTCCGTTGAAGCGTTTCCAAAAAAGTCCGGAAAACTAAAGTATGACTGACAGACTGACTGACAGACTGACGGATGAATGGACAGTGTGTAAATGAAACTTGATCTGTAAGTCATCGTTCTATAGTAGGTTACCAAAAATGAAATCATTCCGTTGAAGCGTTTCCAGAAAAAGTTCGGAACCCTGATATTTTGGCGCTTTTCCATGTTTACATTTCCATAACTCACACAAGAATAATGCAATCAGCATGAAACTCAAACTTGATCTGTAAGTCATCATTCTATAGTAGTTTACTAAAAATGAAATCATTCCGTTGAAGCGCTTCCAAAAAAAAACTCCGGAAAACTGATATTTTGGTGCTTTTTCCCATATTTCCAAGGGCCGTAACTCACACAAGAATAATGCAATCATCATGAAACTCAAACTTGATCTGTAAGTCATCGTTCTATAGTCGTTTACCAAAAATGGAATCATTCTGTTGAAGCGTTTCCAAAAAAACCTCCGGAAAACTGATATTTTGGGGCTTTTCCATATTTCCAAGGGCCGTAACTCACACAAGAATAATGCAATCAGCATGAAACTCAAACTTGATCTGTAAGTCATCGTTCTATAGTAGTTTGCCAAAAATGAAATCATTCCGTTGAAGCGTTTCCAAAAAAACTCCGGAAAACTAAAGTGTGACTGACAGACTGATAGAGTGACAGACAGACAGATTGACAGACTGACAGACTGACAGACTGACAGACTGACGGATGGACGGAGTGCAAACCTATAGTCCCCTCTAGCGATGCCGGTAGGGGACTAAAAATTGGGTGTTTGACCAGTCGAAATTTTCACCGTGCAGCCGTGGTGATGAACGTTAAAAATATTGATTGTTCTTCTTTAAGTAACGAATATAGACTCTACCAGTTGATGGCTCTGAACTGTCATCGAATATAACACCCGGATCCAAAGGGTTAAACGAATGCATTCAGCTATCCACTTCCTGATATTGCATTATTCCCCTGGGAAATTCTATCTGTTTAAATAAGAATTGAAATGGATTTTCTGTGGGACAGGCGTGTTAACCCTTTACCTAACGAATCGTACGCATCCGCTCGCGTAATTATCAAATTAAGTTGTTAAAAAAAAAAATATTTAAACAAATTTCAACAAAACCATATCAGGTGACCCCCTCGTTTGAACAGTGAGGGTCACATGATATGGTTTTGTTGAAATGTTTTGAAAAAGTTATCACATGCCCATCCCACATTCATACTCCGATAAAGCGACAGACAATTCGTTTCAATTGTTATAATTTAATTTAGGGTGTTTGCTTGTATTATAATTTACTCTTCAGCGGTCGAATATTCCGTCATTTATGTTGTCATATCAACTTTTATGCAAACCACAGTTTGATTGTTTTCGTCATATGTCTCGAATTATTTTATTTATTGGGATTTAACGACACTTCGACAGCTATGGTCGCTTCGTAAGGGGTGGAGGAAGCCGGAGTACCCGAAGAGAACCACCGAGCAACGACGAGCAACTGCCAGACTCCGCAACATACTAACTCCACACAAGCATGGTTAACGTTGGTTGAAAACAAGTGCATCATCATCGACGTATGTTACTCGTTAGTACACAGCTCCAGCGTGCCCCCACGCAGGCAATCGAGATAAAGTGCCTTGCCCAAGGACACAACGCAGCCTGGCGGGGATCGAACCGTGGGCCTGTTTAAAGTTCAGTGCCGTAACCACTTAGCCATCGCGCTCCCATGGTCTCGAATACTGAAGAGAAATTTGGTATGAACAATTCACGCGAATAACATCTCATCTGCAGCAATTACAGTTTAATGGCAGTGTGGGACACACCCAGAAACGTTTCTTTGACAAATGGGCGGGACAAAGGAAAACATTCATACGATAGGAAAATTATTCATCGAGTTCAAAAAAACTTACTTCGACCAATCATATGCAAGCAAATAGGATATCACTGAAATAATTAAATTATTATCCACAAACATTTAACTCTTCTCTTTGAATGACAATGATACAACGATAATACGCTAACCCCCTTTACACCGAACTCAAAATACATAAATTTCAAGTAGCAAATTTTTCCATAATGCAACTAGGAATGTAGCCAATGCAATTGTGTTTACCAGAGCTCAATGCGGTGCTGCAATGCAATTAAAACAGCAAAACATATAATAAAGAGAATACCCACTGTCCTCTAGTATAGATGGGGCCGAAAGCACTTCAGGGCAGGGAGGGTCGTGGGCAGACCCCGGGAAACGTACATTTACTCGTACTTGCAGCCCCACCGTGACATGCGAAGCATGCATGTCTTGAAGGCCGAAGGCCCTAGATGGGGGAGTTTCAGAGGAGGTGTCCCTCCCATCGGGACGGGGCACCTCCTTCCAAACTCCCCAAACCCTCCCATTGAAATTAGATAGCTCTCAGAACAGATTTGGTGTGTATATTAGCTTTACTTTGAGAAAAAACTCATTGAGAAAATATTGAGCGACGAACCTGTGCAGGGCATTATCTGCCCCCTCTTGCCCCCGTGATGGCCCGCCATGACATGCGAAGCATGCATGTCTTGAAGGCCAAAAGCCCTAGATGGAGGAGTCTGAGAGGAAGTGTCCCTCCCATCGGGACGGGACACATCCTCCCAAACTCCCAAAACTCTCCCATTGAATTTAGATAGCTCTCAGAACAGATTTGGTGTGTATTTTAGCTTTACTTTGAAAAAAATATGAGAAAATATTGAGTGACGAACCTGTGCATGGTATTATCTGCCCCCTTTTGCCCCCGTGAGCCAAGAGCAGGGAGGGCAGTTGTCCACCTTTGTCCCCGTGCTTCAGGCATCCCTGCTCCAGTAGGTACCAGAATAATCTCATTCGTGACTGCAAGGAAATCTAAGGTTGGAAGTCGCCCTGACAACCTGTATTCAATTACAGTCACTGCTGAGACAATTCTCATACCTCCACCCCCTCCCCCAGCCCCGCCCTCCAAAACAACCCCAAACAGTATGTACACACTATCTATTTGTGTGCACAACCTGAGAAAATATCATCACTGCTGACAAGTGGTTGTATCGGTGAAATAAGGTTGATGACTCTTTTCCCATTTATCAAATCCGTGAGCGTAAAAAAAAATGATGATTAATGGCTTACCTTGACCACTTCAAAAACTCATTGATCAAACCATCAGTAAATTTTCCAGTTAAGCTGTAGGTAGATTCATTCCACAAAGTCATAATTACAGATGACATTTATTTGTCGTGACAAACAAATGTTGACAGCCCCTTATTTACAACCACTGTCCAGATGTCCAAATTTTGGATATTGATTAAGGATAAGAGTAGTATACCTGGTGGTGTGCTAACCCTTTTATCAGTCCGATTTTACACATACGATAGATAGCTCAGACATACTCATAATATTTCCAAGCTCTCGTGCCACCAATTCAACGATGCACTTTTCTCAACGATTCTCTTTTCCGAACAACTGATATATTCCAGACCACTGAATCTAAAAAAAATACCATAAAAATTCATTTGTTTGAATCAACAGAAGAACTGTTTTTCAATCGAGACTTAATTTGACCGCATTTGTGATGACATTCCCATAAGGAATGAAGAATGAAGACTTATGCCCGATTTGTTTCTTTCCCGTACATACGAGAAACACTTTACATTCAGCAGATTTTAGTAACATACACCAACAATACGAGACGAACTGAGAAGGATGACCTATCGCAGCGCATGCATTGTCAACAAGTTTCTTTCAAAAAACGTTTAAAGATATCCACGGTACGGAAAGTTTCCTTGTCAGGGAGAGTCAGGTGGACATGGAAAGCTGATTTAGACACAAACAACATTGGCCAACTAAAAAACACAGCTAAAAGAACAAATGGAAACCTGTTATTACTAATTATTATATGACAATTTTTTACAGATTATTAGACTACTTTTATAGATTAGTATTCAGAAAAAAAAGATTTGGATCCACTATATTTATTTATTTATTTATTTATTTATTTATTTATTTATTTATTTATTTATTTATTTATTTATTTATTTATTTATTGGGATTTAAGGGTTACATACTTATGGCTAATCGTAACCGTGACAGTTTTACAGGTGGAGGAAGCCGGAGTACCCTTAGAGAACCACCGAGCATCGACGAGCAACTGTCAGCTCCTCAACATTCTAACTATGTTCGAGCTCCGCTCAAGCAGGGTTACAGCGGTTGAAGACATGTGCCCATCGACGTGTAGTACGCCTTAGTACACGACGTCATCGTGCCCCAAAGTAGGCAACCGGGATAAAGTGCCTTGCCCAAGGTCGTCCCGGGTGGGGATCGAACACGTGACCTTTAGCATAGAAGTCCAACAGTCTACCACTGCCTTGAGTTCAAGAAGGCTTTGCAATGCTAAAGAATTGCAAAGCCTCGTTGCACTCAAGGGTCAAATTTATCAATTTCATTAACATGGGTAAAAGTTCCGACATAAACCATATAATTTTTAATTTTAAGTTTGCATTGATTATAAAATGAGAGCATGCGGCAGCCAAAAGTACCATGAGGGAGGGCCTGAGAAACAGATTTTTATATTTTTTAGGCTTTACTAATCTGTCTTCTGAGATTATTAGAAGGCGCGTTTTACAAATTATTTGATGACTGATTTACACAATGTAAGAGGTCTTTGTTGCAGATTGGTCTCGGAAAAAACATATTACTAATCTGCATTTCCAGATTTATTTATTTAGTTTAACCCTTTACCCAACGCAGACGATTTCAAAATTTATTATTTTAAATAACATTTTAAAAAAAAATTCCAAAAATTTCAACAAAACCATATCATGTGACCCCTCTTTGGAACGAGCTCGACGAGCTCGTTCCAAAGAGGGGTCACATGATATGGTTTTGTTGAAATTTTTCGAAAAATAATATTTTTTCAGCAGCTGAATTTGCATATTACGCGGGCGGATGCGGGCGATTCGTTGGGTAAAGGGTTGAACAATAGTTATTTAAAAAAAATTGTTATATGTATACAATATCTAAAATACATGACACAACAGAGAAAAATTAAAGTTAACAAATTAGGATACAGCGGTATACAATATAACGGATATGATGATTCTAAAATTGCCGAGGAAAGGAGGGATTCTACAGTAAGCTCATGTAAGTCGTCACTCTTTATTTATTTATTTATTTATTTATTTATTTATTTATTTATTTATTGGTGATTAAAGTAAAATATTTTTTTCACAATGACCAATCGTGACCTCAACATGGATATAAAGTCCAGTCCAGCCAATCGTTTACACTCATGTTGCCAATTTTAGATGACTTTCACCCAAGCAATGGTTACCGGGTCCTATTTTACCAGTAAAACAGAGCCTCTTTACCCCAGTAAACAGGCACTGCCTCACATCCTGGGGTTCCCATAGGGATGTATCTGCAGATTATATGAGAGTTTTTTTTCAAATTATTAGATGGCTGGTTTTACAGATTGTTAAAATACTGCTTTTAAAAATTATTAAAAAGTGATTATATGAAAGTGTCAAGATACGAATATGCAGTAGTAGTTTTTAGCTGCGACGAGCAGCTCTATGTGTGGCAATGTCGATCTGTCGGTCGGTCGGTCACCAACGAGTTTAAAAAACACCATAACTCCTAAAATACTTGGTGTAATGACACCATAATCGGTATGCAAGTGCATCTTCACGATGTCTACACCCTCCCAATAGTGCATGTCATTCGGATAATTTCTGTCATATTTATGGACTTGTCACCAACGAGTTTTTTTTGTCACAAACGAGTTTTTTGGTCACCAACGAGTTTTAAAACATCATTGGCGTTGCACGAATCGCCACAGCTTCGGCACTGTGACAGTGTACTCTAATCATACCATGATCACCTTTTCTACTATATATACTATTCAGAAAAGTAAGGGATATTTGATAAAAGTGAGATATATGACGAAATATATTTATATTTTCATCAAAAAGACAGTTGAGGCATTGTACTGTGACATCTGGTGAATGATTTCAGCGATAGTTGGGCGTCTGAGAAGCACACATTCCACGCAGTGAGATGTAGAAGACATGGGCGGTCAGTCAGAAAATTTACCACATTCAGTCCAAGACCTCAATACCTTGTAAATCCTCCTCGGTTCGCGAGACAAGCGCGGATCCGACGTGGCATATTCTCGCCAAACGTCCAATATCAGCTTGACTGATGTTATTCCGTTCTTCCAGTAGTGCAGCTGCGAGTTCCTGGACATTGATAGGGGGCTGTTGGCGTTGTAGTACGCGCCTGCCAAGCATATTCCCGACGTGTTCGATTGGTGAAAGCTCTGGATTTAGTGCTGGCCAAGGCAGTGTGGTGATGTTCTGCTCCTGGAGGAACTCCGTAGGGACACGGGACCTATGTGCTCTTACATTGTCATCTTGGAAAATGAATCGACGGCCGTGACGTCGAGCAAATGGCACCACATCAGCGGCTAACATGTTGTCACGGTAGTACTGCCATGTGACACGCCTTTGGATGACATGTAATGCTGTTCTATTTGTCATAGTTATGCCCCCCCCCCTCCAAACCATAACCGATCCACCACCAAAACGATCGTGCTGCCTAACGGTTACGTCATGGCATTGTTCGTTCCGCCGCCGCCGCCGCCATATTCTGTTTCGCCTGTCGTGGAAGTCGAGAGTGAACATCGATTCATCGGAAAACATGACGTTGCTCCACCGACGATTATCCCAGGGCTGTCGTGCTCCACACCAATTACGCCTTACTGCGATGTGACGTTCAGTCACACGTGGAATTATTCGAGGTCGTCGAGCGTACAAATTCCCGCTGTGTCGGCGATTTCGGATAGTCTGACCACTGACTCGCACATCTGTCGATCGGTGCAGCTGCTGACCAATTCCTGAGGCACTTTGATGGCGGTTACGTAATGCTGTGGTTCGGATGAAACGATCCTGGTTAGCAGTTGTCGCCCTTGGACGACTTGACCGACGTCTGTCATCAAGTTTGCCTGTCTGACTTTAGCGTTACCACAACCTGCTAATCACTGATTGAGTAACGTTGAGAATTTGAGCCACTGCAGTCTGCCTGTTGCCAGCTTCCAACATGTCAATGGCACGTAAATGTTCGTCACATGTCAGACTTCGCATACCTCAAAAGTAACGTTTCGACCAGAAACTACTGATGAACGAGTTTTTACCAAGAAAAGAACGATGAGATCCCCGAAAAACCCCGTCCATCACAAATGAAAATTTCAAAACGTACCCCACAGACATTAACGCGGCGCTCGTGCGAAAAATTTGCACGAATTTTTCGTGGGCCGATGACTTTCATGATCCACACTAAACTTGGTTACATATTGATGTGTCCAATCACGCGTATCCAATACAATTTTCCGAAAATATCAACATCAGTTTGGATATACCCTACTTTTTTGAATAGTATATAAAAGCCTATAACATCAATTTTAGCTTTACACTCCAACCGCGGTGAACACGCCAGCAATGGGATTTCAATCGTTAAATTTTACACCCACAGTAGAACTATATCCAAGGTGACCTTTGGTGACGTCGACCTGACTGCAAACTTGACGAAATTTATCAAACGTCGTCTCACGAAGAGTGAAATGAAAGTGGCAATTATTTATTACGTTTTTAAATGAGTTTACTTCATAAGATGCCACAAATTAACAAAACGAAATGGCTTGTTGTTATGTTATTAAAACGGGAAAGGCTCCGTTTCTTTTTCCATTTCGTTTTGGCGATAAAATTGACACCGGAAGTACCGCCCATCGGTACTAATGTAAACAAAAACAAATTCGTACGAGCCAAAGGTTCACGGTTAATACCACTCCACCACTCGCGGTGAACATTTGGTACACCAAGCTACTATGGGTATATTCTATATATAGCTTATAGACTCAGCTCAAAACGACAATCGTTCCTGGTGACAAATCTTCACTTGGACACAGTGTTTGTTTGAATTACGGCAAAAGGCATTCGGATGAGAGAAACAGGAATTTAAATATTTCTGTGCTTGTAACTCGTAACACAGAATTCGCCGAAAGTCAGGTTACCCCCATCCTAATTCCATATGACGCAGCATATTTATGTCTAAGCTTATAGTCCAGGCACATTAGACATAAAAATGAGAAAGTAAGGAAAAAAATCGGAGAAAGCTGATTTTTTTTATATGTTTCCGGGACACACATTGCGGATAAAGTGTGAAAAGTCCCCGCGAATCCGAGTTGCGCTTTTTTAGTTATAGCGTTTTTTTGATGAAAAAAATTTTTTTAAAAAAATTCGACCCAGCTCCATATTTCTCATTCTTATTCGCCTTAGTAGGGTGAGAATCATAAATATCGTGCTGAATTATATTGAGAATACATATCCCCAACAGAAAATGCCAACTTTGTACCAATCCTCACACTCAATGGTGAAATATTCACGAAAATGTACAAAATTACGAAAAAAAATTTATTGTTTTCATACACACAACGGTACACAACGTCCATTAAATCAAATCTACGACTACTTTGGGAGTTAAATTATATATCACAAATTGCAGAAAAGCAGTGGCTTTATAATGATATATAACAATAGTCATTTATTCCATAATAAACTGGTGAAACGTGTGAAATATTAACCATACCCCCTAAACTCAAATTCAAACGGCATCGACTTTTCTCATTCAAATACCGTATTATAGCATCATTGTTTCAATTTCCATGTTCGATTAAATCACATAATGTGGTGTTCGCCTACACTCAAGATGCATTGGCATGACTGAACGTTTGTCCAGTGACGTTTGACCAACCACTTTATATCAAAGCAGTGGAGATTGTGTCCTCGTCAGATAAGTTGACAAAAGTTTTCGTTAGACTCGCGGCTTCCATATGATTATGTCATATTTAGGGGCAATTGGTTCGATCATGGCTGGTAGCGGCTTGGATGAACTTTGGGGGACTGTTTATGCTGGTGGGTCAATCCATCATTTGATCAGTGGTCATGCATATTCAAGAGCAGTTCGTGCCCATTTGCTAACACAAATTGCCATTACAAAACTTGTGTTTGAAGAAAGCCGAACACTAGATAACATAGACTGCACAGAAGTCAATGAAATATTCTGTGGACTTGCCAGAGGTGACTGTACAACAGCTGACGCTGTCAATCAAGAAAGTGTCAACCATCTACTGTCAAAATTACACGAACTGCTCCAGAATGCGTCCGTAGGACGCACAGGAAAGCTTTGGGTACACTACTACGAGCAAATAGGTCTTCTCCAGTTGTTCTTGAGAGCAGAGCGCACAGGCGACTGGGAACTCCACACATATTGTGTTCGCAATATGATTCCAGTATTTCACGCAGGTGGTCATTTTGCATACGCAAAAAGTTCTCATCTCTATTTGCAGCAGATGAATGAGCTAACAGAAATAATGCAACAGGATGATTTGAAGTTGTTCACTGAGAAAGGTTACTTTACCATAAGGCGCTCAGATAAATTCTGGGACGGGATATATTCTGATCAGACCATAGAGCAGTGTTTAATGAGAATGTTCAAGCTCCCTGGTGGTCTCACACATGGCAGGGGAATAACCGATAGCACTGTTGCGAAATGGGTACATGGACTACCTCTTTGCCTTCCGGAATGTAATGCTCTCGAAAATTTTGTTCATGTTTACACTGGTCATGGCGAACAACATCGGGATCTCCGTCAAAGTTCACAATTGACTGATGCCAATGATATCACAAAATTATTGAACTGGCTCAGAGTGCATTCCCCCTTTCAGAATAGAGATCCACTACAATTAGTCTCTATAGCGAGCGGGCTTGTGGCCAACGAAACTGTGAACTGTGACCAAGTTCGCAAAGTTGGTGAATGTTGCGTATCGAATGTTGTAAGCAAAACGTTCAACAGCATCAAACTACGACGTGTTGACACTGTGAAGTCTTTCGCATCGATGGCAAATAGCATCAAAGTCCGTGGAAGTAAGGTAGTGATTGACCCCACAATTCTGTTCAACCGCATCACATGTGTTATTCAGTCACAAGCAGAGATGGAAGAGTATCTCAAATATGAACTCGCCCCGAAACCACCAGCATTGTTTGATTCTGCTGGAATGAGGAAGACACAGAAAAGCACGCTCGGTAAGATCCTCAAAACATACGGTTCCGAGCAAACTAAAATCCCAGAACATTCTCTGTTTGTTGTAGATGGTGGATTTTTATTGAGGGCAGTTGTATGGCCTAAACAGTCGTCATATAAGGACATATGTACATCATATTCCAATTATCTAGTGAGACATTTTGGGGCGAACGGCGTGGTTGTTTTTGATGGTTATGCTTGTACAATGTCGACAAAGGGCATGGAACAAGCCCGTAGATCTAAAGACAGGTATTCCATTGATATCAATATCTCACCCGAGTTACCAGCCACCACACCCCAATCCGATTTCCTTGCAAATGCCAAGAACAAAACCCAACTGATCGATCTTCTAATGCAGGAGCTATCTGCTATCAATATTCAGTCCAAGCAGGCCGAGGCTGATGCTGATGTACTGATAGCCGAAACTGCACTTGACATCGCTCAAGATGACAACAATGTTGTCGTTGTGGGAACAGACACAGACTTGTTAGTCATTCTTACCTCTCGAGTTCAACCGGGATGTAATATTCACATGATGTATTCCATTACCCCAAACTTACTAGTTTCAGTTAGTGAAATAGCAACCAAAATGGGTGACCATAGAAGCAACCTCCTTGTAGCACATTCTATAAGTGGTTGTGACACTACTTCTGCACTCTTTCGAGTTGGTAAGAAGAAAGTATTCAGTACAATTGTCTCCGATGTTACTAGCGACTCACAACAGTATGTCAACACAATTTTGGCGGATGACAGTACACCAAGTGCAGTAGCCGCTGCCGGGGAACAACTTCTCCTGATCTTATACGGGAGTAAAACTGTTTCCTCTCTCGACCAATATAGATATGTCACTTACAAGCGTTATGTAGCAAAATCTAAACTGAATAAACCCATCGACCTAGCCTCACTCCCACCAAGCAGCGATGCTGCACAACAACATGTCTACAGATGTTATCTCCAGGTCCAACAATGGCTGGGCACTTCGCTTCCTCCGACGGATTGGGGGT
The DNA here is from genome assembly GCA_031216915.1 of Pictodentalium vernedei. Classification (NCBI taxonomy): domain Eukaryota; kingdom Metazoa; phylum Mollusca; class Scaphopoda; order Dentaliida; family Dentaliidae; genus Pictodentalium; species Pictodentalium vernedei. The sequence continues at coordinate 75,202,784 of CM062293.1, read as the reverse complement.
GGTCGCTAGACAATGGACTTCTTGTACCGACTGCAGCCACAAAGCCATGTGCCCCCGATAACCTACTGAATCTGATCAGTTGTGGTTGCAAGAGTGCTTGTACAAAAAGGTGTGGGTGTAAGAAGGCAGGACTCTCTTGCTCAGGTTTGTGTAATTGCAGTTCGGATTCTTGTAACAACCACAGAAACACTGTCCTGTCGGAAATTTCTGAGTTCGATGAATAATATGTATATAGGTCATGTCATTTCTGTATATAGCGTTGATAATAGTCAATGTAACTTAATCCATGTTGATTGATTTGTACATTCTGTAAATATTATTTATTGATCTAATGCTGCCAGACACAGACGTGTCTGTTCGGTCCCAAGCCCGAAAATAGTTGAGTTCTCATGCTGACGAATTTTATGCCAAAAGGGGAACTCGGCCAGAAGCAGAGGGGGTCTTCCATAATGTCTATTTTGTAAGCAATGATAAAAGTCTTCAAATGGTGGTGGATTTTTTATCGTCTGTCCAACTAACATCCCGTTCTGTACTACGACCCTTTGGGCAAATCCGTTAGGAAAATCGTCATTTTTTGCGTAAATCCGATACTTTTTTGTGAATTTTCAATAATTTTTCGCAGAAATTGTCACAGAATGCACATTTTCCTCTAGGTAAATGTATATTAGACATTATGTAGCTCGAAATACGCGTAAACAAAAAAATACAGTTGGATCAATTCGAGGTTACAAAGTTCGTGCGATTTTTTTTTGATTTTTTTCAAACGCGTTTTCGAAAAAAGGCTGTAGAAAAAAAAGCTCAACTGGGATTTTAGGGGACTTTTGTCTAATCGTTCAGTGACATGTACTCGACATTCCCTGAAAAAATCAGCTTTCTCCGATTTTTTTCCCTAGTGAAACCTAATGTTCTTGGGCTATTAGGAGATTGTGTATCGGACAAGAGGCAACTTTGTCACGTTTTCAAGCGACGAAGTTATTTTGCAACCATGCGATTTATGTTTGACCGTTCCAATTTTCCTTTCACCAGATTCGGAAATTTTCGACTCATCGAGATCTTCTTGAAATTCTATGACGTGTCTCCTCTTGACCCCCTCTTCTATCATCACGACTCCTGTACATGTGACCCGATAATAGAAGTATAGTTGAAGGAGGTTCCGCTTCCGAACTACTTTGATTCCGTTCTGGAATATTCCGCTTTTTGACTGACTCGCTTAACCATTTACCCAACGTAACGGCCAAAACCGGCCAGCGCTATTCTCAAAAATCGCCACTTAATATTCATGATTTTTTGTCTCCAAAACATAGGCTATGACCCCTCGTTGGAACGAGCTAGTCGAGCTCGTTCCATTGAGGGATCATAACCTATGTTTTGGAGACAAAAAATAAAAAAAAAATAGTTATTCAAGAATTTGTTTTGCAAGTGTCGGCTGCTCTTCATGTTAGGTAAAGGGTTAAATAGATGAGCGGCCATTGGATACGATACTTAGGTGAAGACAAGCAACAACAGTAACAATTAACACCCTGTCTTACCGTTCGTACAGAACCATTCAACGATATTCACAAAAACTGAAATGACCATAAAACGTATTAATCATTCAATTTTAGACTCCAAAGCGTAGCTGGTGACACTTCATTGGGAGGAGCTCACTGGGCTCGATGCGATGAAAGGACAACAGCTATTTAATAGTTCATTTAGGGAATAATTCGTTTGGTTATTTATAGTGCAAGGGTGGATTAGCAATGAAATACTCATCGAGTGGAGTTTCCACCTTGGTAATAACCCATTGTCTATGAAAAATTATAAGACGCCGAGCAAAATTTCGGCCAATGGGCCTCTGGGTATAACCCGGAAGTACTTTGTTGAAATTTTGTTTGTTTTTTTTTTTGTTGCTTTATCAGAGAAATCAACAACTAATGAACCGGTGGAATTTCCACTCCAGGGCTTTTTTAGTGGCAATGTACTCTCCATGTACTGTGGATAAATAAAAAAAAAACTACAAAGAAGATGTCTGCGAACCATAAGTCTCAGGGTTGATGTAATAAAGCATTTGTTTATCTGACAGGGAAAGCGACTGCCACCTAAGACTACATTGATGTTACGGACAGTATTCTAATAAATTAACGGTCGAATAACGTGTGCAAGGCTAACACATCTTCAAAACTTTTATCGGACATTCTTTATGATGTGGTCGGTGATTAATACCCCATCATCCTTGAATATGGGTCATTTTGAATATTTCAATAAAACATGAGCCGTGCCTTGTTGAATCAGCAATTAAAATGACAAAGAATTTGTATCACGTATTGTGGGGTTAACCCATTTCAAATTTCGGTGAAAAAATATTTCAAGGTTGTCAGTTTAGTATATGTTAGTAGCGTCAGCCGTAACAATTCTATACGCAAAGATATGATCAATGATTCTCGAAGGAGAAAGTATATACATCAATCGATCTGTGCCGATAAGAATCTGATACCGCGGTGCTGAAAGCATGTCCAAACGCTGCAGGCATTGGCGACGCTGGATTTAAGCTTGACCCTCCGACTTGCCTCTCACTCCACACTACCCCGGGATTAGCTTTTAACCCTTCGTCTAACGGTACGGACAACCCTGTTTCGTAAAACACCCGAATATGCTCATACTTCACACTCTCTTTACATGTGAAAACACTAAATCCACTATGAATCTGGTTAAATATATAAAGGAAATTCAAAAAAATCATCAAACCTTCTCACTGTTAATTGCCTACCTGAATTTTCCTAAACCAAGATATTCATCTAGTTGCCCAGTTTATACCAAGATGATGACAAAGGAATATGTCTAAATGAGCAACATATATTTGGAAACGTTTTGCATTCCCTTTGTTCTTCCTTTGCAGACAACAGCGCCCTCCGTTTCGTCTTTTCGCGGTAAGGGTTTATTTAGATCATTTTTGAAAGTGCACTCTGCAAGGAGAGAAGCAACTCTGGCGAATGTTACATGTGGTTCGTTCTCGAGAACACATATTACATACTGATCCTAACAGTATAAATGTCTACAGTTAAAACTAGAAGACTTGTCATGAAAGGCGCACAAATAGCACGTCGCTCTACGCGTTAATCTACGCGTTATGACCATAGTAAGGCTATCAAATTCTGTACATATGGCTTGTGCACGAGCAATGTTTCAGCCAATGGATCTCCGGGTAACCCGGAGGTCCATTGGAAGAAATATTGCCTGTGTTTGCTATGAGTAACCAGGAGAACCTGCCATGCTTTCGGTGCCATTCGATATGGCAATTGCGCGCAATTCCTACGCGCAATTAAGCCTACATAAGCGCATAGTTCGAGACAGGACTTCTAGTTTTAACTGTATATCTGAAAGCATGGGAACACCATGAGTATGTACTATTGTAATCTGCTACAATGCACTCGGACATTGATCCAAAATGATGGACAATGGTGGAGAGGGAGGGGTGATGAGGGAGGTAGGAGAGGGAGGGAGGGAAGGAATGGAGGGATGGGGCGAGTGAGCGATCAACTAAAGTTGATGATGATATTATCTTGTGTGGATACATCACCTCCAGCATGCTTCTAACTTTTTACTTGTTTTGTATGATATTTATTACATCACCCCATATTACATGGAAACAAGTTCTGAAATAAACTGTCAAACTGACAGCGTTATTCACAAAAATCACTCTTCAAATATTATTATTTTCCAATTTGTGCCCCGTAAACCTAGTTTATGACACCTCATTGTAACGCCACCACTGTTTGTAAGGTGAGGTTGTCTGACGCCAATCTTCCCAACGTTTCTATTTTTTGGAGTTAACCCTTTAACTAATATGAAAAGCAGACGACACTTGCAAAAAAATTCTTGAATTATTTGAAAAAAAATTTTTATTTTTGTCTCAAAAACTTTGGTTAACCGACACAAGCAGTATATTAATTATCGCGGTACGCCATTTTGTTTTTATCGCAAAAATCGCAGCTTGAATTCGGTTAACCCTTTACCCAACGTAACGGCCAAAACTGGCCAGCGCTATTCACGAAAATCGCCAATTAATTTTCATTATTTTTTCATTTTTTTGTCTCAAAAACATAGGTTATGACCCCTCGTTGGAACGAGCTCGTTCCAACGAGGGGTCATAACTAATGTTTTGGAGACAAAAAATGAAAAAATAATGAAAAATAATTGGCGATTTTTGAGAATAGCGCTGGCCGGTTTTGGCCGTTACTTTGGGTAAAGGGTTAAAAGGCTTATTTTCTAAATTCTAAATATTATTTATTTATTTATTGGTGTTTAAGGTCACATACTTATGCACAATGGCTAATCATGACCGTGACAGTTTTACTGGTGGAGGAAGGCGGAGTACCCGGAGAGAACCACTGAGCAACGACGAGCAGCTGCCAGCTCCCCAACATCGTAACTCCCCACAGCAGCACAGGCAGGGTTAGATTGGTTGAAAACATGCGTACCATCGACGTGCAGTTCGCCTTAGTACGCGGCGTCATCGTGCCCCCGTGTGGGCAGTCGGGGTTAAGTGCCTTGCCCAAGGACACAGCGCGGGAGTCCGAATTGATCGATCGGACGGTCACCCATCCAATGATTCACCGGGCTCGACGTTGCTTAAGTTCGGTGATCTGACGAGAACCGGTTATCGCAACGCCTCCTGTGCGATTGTAAAGGTAAAACAGAATAGAACTCGTATTTTTATCGCTTCCCTCCTTTTGCTCTTGTAAATGTGGAGATGAAACACGAAATGGATTAACATAAACTGTCTTCACCAAAAGATCATGTTAGATGTCCATATCCCAATCTCTGATCCAGTTGAAACTTGACCCCACGGGGCATTTAATACTCTTGTGGTTCGCTCGCACTGTGGGTCCAACACTCTCAATACCAGTGCAGGATGGGATTTCATATCGACACTTTATTGCCAGTACCTTTTCTTATGAGAAAAATACATCTCATCGCCACTTTGTTATCGAAATAGGTATAATTTTTGGTGTGAAATTTAATATCGGAGACCATCGTTCTCCCCATTATTTCTAAACCCTTTTTTCGGCCAGGAACATGGTACGTCATAATTTCACTAAGTCGAATGACTGTTTAGTGAGTGTGTGGGATGACCAATCAATATTTTCAACGTGCAGCCCGAAAGCTGCACGTTGAAAATATTAAATGGTCCATCCCCGAGAAATGAATATGGACTCTTTCAATTGCTGTCATTTAACCAACTTGGAAGACACCAGCAGGTTACAAGGGGTTATTTATTTATTGGAGTTTAACGACACTTTCGACAGCCAGGGTCACCTCGTGTCGGACAGTTTTGCAGGTGGAGGAAGCCGGAGTACACGAAGAGAACCACCGACCAACTGTCAGACTCCCCAACATACTAACTCCACATAAGCATGGTTAGCATTGGATGAAGACATGTGCACCGTCGTCGTGCACTACGCGTTAGTACACAGCGCCACCGTGCCCCCACGTTATCAGTTGAGATTAAGTACGTTGTGCAAAGGACACAACGCAATTAGCCTTGGCTGGGATCGAACCGTTGACTTCTCGGTTTGAAATTCAGTGCTGTAACCACTGAGCCACCGCTCTCCCTACAAAGTGTTAAACGATAGGTTTGTAACTCTCGCCTCATCGTCGAAAAGAGAAAAACACATCGTGTCTGTTTATTTGGTTTTTTTTTATAGAAACGGCTCATGGAATTCACGTGACTGCTAGGGCGAGCAATTCCCCGTGGAGGCAAGTTTGTGTTATCTGATCAATCTTTGATCAATTGGTGTCAGATGACTCCGGCAAATGAAAGTGGATCTCTCCTCACTATCTGATTCGCTGATCATAATTCAGTAACATTTTGAAGGAGAACGATGTTCATAACTTCACTAGATATCCTGTATTTATTTATATAACAAGATGAATTCGCATTTTAACCCTTTACCCAACGAATCGACGCATCCGCCCGCGTAATATGCAAATTCAGCAGTTGAAAAAAATATTATTTTCCAAAAAATTTCAACAAAACCATATCATGTGACCCCTCGTTGGAACAAGCTCTTCGAGCTCGTTCCAACGAGGGGTCACATGATATGGTTTTGTTCAAATGTTTGGAAAAATTTAAAAAAATGATATTTAAAATAATAAATTTTGATATCGTCTGCGTTGGGTAAAGGGTTAAATTAATACGATTCGCCGTGACCTTCGGCCTCATATCTGTATGTTACGTGTATGTCATATATTCGAACACTACTTTCGTTTAATCATTATAAAAAGATGGCATACATCGGTCATGTTTCCTTCAGAAGTAAAGTTTACCATCCATCATTAGTGCAAACTCAACGAGGAGTCGCAAGCTATAAGAGTTGCTTTGACGAGTTCGTTCCAAAGCGACGTCTTAAATAATTGTTTTGAAAAAATAACGGAATTGGTCATTTTGTGTCGGTTGATGGGCGATCTCACTTGATACGTTGGGATGGGAGTTAACCATTTAACATAAACAGCGGTCAGCACATAGAAACAAAAACATTATTGGATGACTAGAATTTCCATTTATTGGTCTCAATACAAAGCATATCACCCTTTATTGGAACCAGGTGAATGAGCTCGTTCCAATGAGGGATATCATAAGCCACGTTTTGAGATAAATACAAAATGAAGAAAATAATAAAATTTGAATGGCGATTTTTGTGAATAGCGCTGGTTGATTTTGGCCGTTAGGTTCAAGAATTTATTACGAAATTAATAGTATATATCCTGATATTCAAATAATTAAAACAAAACTAAAAAAAAACAAAAAAAAAAATAATAATAATAAAAAAAAAAAAAAGAAGAAGAAAGAAGCTACATAAATAAAAAAAATACATTAAAAATGAGTTCTTTGGATGGCAGGAACCCATGACCATAACCCGATTTGATAATACGTAATAACTATAAAAAACAAAAAAAATCCACACCTGTGATCTGTTTTATTTTCGCAATATTTACAATATTAGAAACAACTCAGGAATGTCGACTTATTTCTCTAATGTGACGTTTGATAATGCATGGTGTTCCGTCGTACAACCCGAGTGACAAAAGAGCAACAAATGCAATTTTTCACATGTACTTTTGCATCCTTCAACTTTAAACACATACGATACACAATAGTCATATTGTTGATGATGCCGCTGTTGATGCTGATGTGTTTGTTATTACACTTCCAGGTGTCACAACAACATAACTCAGCGTCATGTTCCAATCATCAGTTTATCATGGGCGGTTTTTGGGTAAGGAACGGAGGGAACAAGCCTGCTTCCACAGTAAAATATTTTGTTTCGTGCGATCGAACTATCTCTCGAGTGGGATTGCTCCAAAGATGTCACAAAAGTATGTTATATTGTCATAATTATAGGCAAGGTGAAATCCTACCTTTGAATCTGAGAATCCGCCTCGCAATATGAGATGATTCATGAATTAAACTCTTCGTCTGATGTAACGGTCTAAACCGGATCAGACATCTCCGAGGTCTTCCAATAATGGATCGAAGTATGTTTTGAAGACGAAAAATAAAATAATAGTAATAAAAAAATTGATTTGCAATTTTCTACGAAGAGTCTTCGCAGAAAACTGCCATTCAATTTATTCTATCTTTTCTCTTTTTTCGCCTGACAAACCATACCTGGGACCTCTCACTAGGTCCAGTGCGTTCCACTTTACCTAACAAATAGCCCGCATCCGCCCGCGTAGTATGCAAATTGAGCAGTTGAAAAAATTAAATTTTTCAAAATATTTCAACAAAACCATATCATGTGACCCCTCATTGGAACGAGCTCATTGAGCTCGTTCCAGTGAGGGGTCACATGATATGGTTTTGTTGTAATTGTTTAAAAAATTGAAAAAAATTACATTTAAAATAATAAATTTTGATATCGTCTGCGTTGGGTAAAGGGCTAGAACGAGTTTCGTTCAAATGAAGGATTCTGTCTAAGCTATGTTTGGGAGGCAAGAAAATAAAATTCATAGTTATTCAAATATTGTTTTCTTATGTTACCTGTACCTGTTAGAAGAGGGTTAAACACCTTAACCAGTTGGATTTTGAGTACTTAACATCTTGTATTGCAGGAAATGTGCAATTTGAGAATCACTGAGATTGAAAATAATCTTACACCTCTTGGGCTATTAATGGTTTGCTGATAAAGTATTATTTATTTATTTATTTATTGGGGTTTAACGACACTTTCGACGGCCAGGGTCACCTCGTATCGGACAGTTCTACGGGTGGAGGAAGACGATGTACCCGGAGAGAACTACCGAGCAACGGCGAGCAACTGTCAGACTCCCAAATGTACAAACCCCGCACAATCACGGTTAGCATTGGTTGAAGACAAGTGCACCATCGATGTTCAGTACGCCTTAGTACACAGCGCCTCCCTACCCCACGTGGGCAATTGGGATTAAGTGTCTTGCACAAGGACTCTACCTTCTGAACCACCGCGCTCAGGATAAATTATTATTAACGAATCATAAATTTACTGTTTCTTCCACCAATTCTGGAACGCACTGCTAAGCCAAGGCGGTGTTGTATACTTTCTTTCCAGCAGCCATCATTTTTGAGTATCCAAAATGCCTACAACCATCAACATGATATTAGAGCTCTATGACATCAGCCCTTCTGGTGTAACAAATGCATGCCATTTGTCGTTAACGTCGTTTTCCATTATTTGAAGCACTAGGTGTGTGGACGTGGCATTTTTATACACTTTAGATCTTTTATTAAACTATTTATTGTTGACTAAGATGATACAGAACACTCTTCGACTATTTCCCTTTGCGATAATGAATTTGTTAATCTAACCTAACACATTTGCATTATCTATCGGATGTAACGTCACATGACGATTTTGGCGGTATCCCGCAAATGTCTAGAGATCTTCGTACGCTGATCACGTTGTTTGTCACCACGACGTTCGACGTAATGACTGTTGCTATAGAAAAGCATGTCTGTCATTTTAAGTTATTTTTCTGTTTTTGTTAGAAGTCTTCGTCTCAAAAATGAATTCTATAATACTCCTACATATCCATCCATTGATTTTACTTCTCCCCGTTTGACGTCGTATAAATGGGTACGTGTATCGGCGCGTTTACACGCAGCTACATATAAACGTGAATCCTGGGCTTTTAAACCAACCAGGTGGTTGATATTATAACTTCGATGTCTTTGACAGTTCATGAATGACCGCTCGTACCCAGATGTTTGAAAAATGGATTTTGTCGTAACAAAATTTAATTCTTGAAAACTGATTATTTCATTTCCTTGTCACGATGGTGCATTTGATCTTAATGTCACATGGACTTTCTATCAAGCCATTGTCTTTCAGTAGTATATTGGAAGTCGTCTATTAAGCTGCTGTGTGGTTCAAAAACGGAAGTGCTAATTTTCTTCCAAAACAGGAAAAAATTGCGCTAGTTTTGTATTTCTCCTGTGTTATCAAGTGCAAATGATGAGTAGCTGCTTTGGAATTCGTCAAGACTGGTTTTGAGACATTTGTCACTCTTTGCGTAGGCGGTACCATGATCTGGTAAAATGTAACTCAGGCGTCCAAAGGCAACCTCAGCGGGACGAAAAACGCACAAGGGCAAAGGTCAGCTTGATTTGGGTTTTCGGTAGAAATGTAAAGAGTGAATACGTGACCTTTCATAGATCTTAAAAGGTTTCAAGCAAGAGGTGTCAGAAATATAGCGGGACTGTAATCGTAAAATCCCCCTCCCCCTTTCCCGACTAGACCGCTGTATTGTCACGACATAGTTGTACTATTTATTTATTTATTTTTATTTATTTATTAGAGTTTAACGAAACTTTAGACACTCAGGGTCCCACTTGGCGGACAGTTTTACGGGTGGAGGAGGAAGCCGGAGTACCTGGTAAGAACCACCGATCAACGGAGAGCAACTGTGAGACTTCCCAACGTATCAACTCCACACAAGCAGGATTGATTGAAGACAGCTGCCCCATCGATATGCCGTCGCCTTAGAACACAGCGTCACCGTGCCCCAGCGTGAGCAATCGGGATAAAGTGCCTTGACCGAGGACACAAAGCAGTTTTCCCTGGAGAGGATCGAACCGTTGACATCTCAATTTGAAGTCCAATGCCGTATCCACAGAGCCACCGCGCCCCAACAGTTGTTGTACTAGTGGCCTCGGTTGTTTGAGAAATATATTGGGAAATTAAGACCGAATCAAAAAAGCGAACGGAAAAAGCATCATGTGATAGAGCGTCCGTGCATTTATTTTTCTACAGGCCAGATTCCATTGAATCGTGTGGAGGAAAGCGTAGAGATAGTTTCTACCAGATCGCGACCTGGTCGAAATATTCTTTCAGCTTTTGCATTCACGGTACTATGTCGTGGGAAACTGGCTTACGGCAGCCAAGCGTTCATAGTGATGTTTCGTGTTGAACTGTCGACATTGCCCTTTCCTATCATTGAAAAACAGAAGTGTCAAAGCGTTTGATTATCCACCCACGAATGCGAAACGTGAACGGAGATTATACAGCTGTGAGACAGCTTAGTTTTACCCGGTTCTTGCTCGGGACAAGAAAAAAGTGCAGTTGTGAACAAGAGGTTTACATGCTCGGCTAATAATCCGATGAAAGGTGGTCGTGGGATTGGGTGTAAGTGATAAGATGAAAATAGCCATGTTAAACTTTGACGGGAAGGTGCCCAACGCAGGAAGGCAATGGAAGGGTGAAATTACTTTGATCATTCCTTTGTACCTATCTGCGCCTACGTCAGCTTTTTGAGAGCTGACGTAGGCGCAGATAGGTACAAAGGAATGATTAAAGTAGCTTGGAGTTTTCAAGGTAATTATAGGTTATATACTCTCCCAAAAAGGAAAGTGTGCATGCTAAGAAATAACACTAAAAAAAGATATATATCATTTTCATTCATGGAAATTTTATTCAATCACCGATGAATCAATTTGTGATCAACACGAGAAATTTCATTACGCTACGACGAATACTCTTGGTGCCATGGAGAGTCAAAGACACTAAGGGTCAAACACAAAAGTCACACACCCAATATCTGGTATGACCTCCGTCTGCATCGACTACTGCTGTGCATCTACGCCTCATGGAAGCGAACAAGTTAGCATGGAAGTGTTGTGGGATGTTGTTCCATATTCTGATAAGCTGTCTTTGGAGTTCCATAAGCGTTGACGGTGCAAGGGCAAGCCGGCGTAGCTGACGTTTCATTTCGTCCCATACGTGCTCAATGGGTGAGATATCGGGCGAATTTGCGGGCCAGGGAAGAACATCCACTTGTTGTTGCTGCAGATACTGTTGAACAACACGAGCTGCGTGGGGTCGGGCGTTGTCCTGCTGTAGAATGACGCCGGGGCTGTGACGTTGCAGAAATGGGACAACAACAGGTGTAAGCACTTCATCACGATATCTGGCTGCATTGAGATTGCCATCAATAATGATCAGCTCAGTTCTGTTACGGGCAGTGATGCTACCCCACACCATGAGAGACCCTCCCCATAACGGTTTAGCTCCACGACACATGGATCTGCGTAGCGTTCGTTTCGACGTCTGTACACCCTCTGGCGGCCATCTGATGATGAAAGATGGAAACGACATTCATCTGTAAATAAAACACGTCGCCACCAGTGTAAGGGATGCCTGAGATGTTGTCTACACCACTGCAATCGAGCACGACGATGACGTAACGTCAAAATCGGACGAATTGCAGGTCTTCGAGGACGTAAGCCGTATTCTCTCAGCCGGTTGATTACTGTTTGAGGATGTATCCGTCTCAGGTTAGGGATGTTCCTGGCTGTCGTCGTTGCCGTTTGTTCCCGGTTCCGGAGATGGACGACACGGATATACCGATCTTGTGCAGGGGTGGTAACTCGGGGTCTCCCGGAGCGGGGTCGGTCTCGAACGTCATCATGTTGTGCATGTCGATGGACTAGCCTGTCTACAGTGTTACGGTGGCAGTTCAAGTGCTGGGCAACCCCTCTGTGTGTTCTGCCAGCTCTAATCATACCCGGGGCAAGGAGACGTTGATTCATTGTCAATTTTGACATGCTAATGTGGAGTCGTTTTAACAGCAGCGCAAGTTTGAATGTGAACGATAGGAAGGCCTTACTTTAGTGTTTACATACCCAAGGATTCACACTGCTGCATGAATTTTCAGACTCTCCACGTGCAAAACATGCCTTTTCACAAACGTGCAGCACGTCATTTAACGTTAATGCAATTTTAACGGGGAAAGCTGTTTTGTGTTCAATATAACTTATTCATGAACAGGTTAACACTCTTTACACCACGAAATTATTTTTTTGGAGTTTGATCAATTTCTGCAATGCACACTTTCTTTTTTGGGCGAGTATATATACTGGCTAACCAATAGTTATGGAGGCGCAGTATTAATCCTTCAGCAGCAGAGGGCTGTTGGATGAATAATTACCTAACATCCTTACAAATACAGAATGGATTCGCAAAGCGGAAATATTATTCTGAAAATCGGTGTTGAAAAAGCTTACTATTTTCATGGTATATTCACATCGAGATATTCTACCCAGTGACAATATCCAAGGAAGATTAGCTTTATCTCAGTTTCATCCATAGTTGTCTCTCTGCACACATCGGCCATTGAGATGTATGGATATTTTCGCGGTTTTGCGTATTTTAAGGTGCCGCAGAAAATGATAGATATAGATTAAAAACCTTTATGCACATCTAGAGACCCCACCTGAACATATGAACACGCTTTAAGCGTTTCAATTTAACCCCCCAGGAGCCTTTTACCGGAAACTGATTCGTCTCTAACGACAAAAGTGGTGCTACGGGTGCCACGTGGGCCAAATAAAAAATCTGAAACTTTTATGCACATCTAAACACCCCACCGGAACATATGAACAACATTTCGACATTTCGAATTAAAACCCCTAATAGCTTTCACCCGAAACAGATTCTCTATCGACAAAAGTGGCGCTACGGGCACAACACTGGACTAAATTAAAAATACAAAACCTCTATGCACATCTAGACATCCTACTGGAACCTATGAACACACTTTCAACGTTTCGAATTGAAACCACTTGGAGCTTTTCGTCACAAATTGATTCACACACGAAAAAAGTGGCCCTACGGGTGCCCCTCAGGGCCGAATAAAAAATCCAAAACCTTTATGCACATCTAGAGACCCCATTGGAACATATAAACACATTATCAGCGTTTCGGATTAAAACCCCCTACAAGCCTTTTGCCACAAATCGATTCTCTAACGACAAAAGTGGCCCTACGGGTGCCCGACGGGGCCGAATAAAAAATCCAAAACCTTATGCACATCTGGAGACCCTACTGGAACATATTAATACACTTTCAACGTTGCGAATTGAAATCCCAAGGAGCCTTCTTTTGGAAACTGCTTTTCTAACAATAACAATAAAATTGGCGCCACGGGCGCCACATGAGGCCGAATCAAAATTCCGAAACCCTTATGCACATCTACAGATGCTACCTGATCACCTCAGCATAGTTTAAATGTTTCGAATTACATACTCTTGGTGATATGAAGTTTGGACGTACGGGCGGGACGGGGCGGAAAGGACGGGACGGACGGGTCAGACAGAGATCACCACAATATCCCCGCATTTTTTGAGAAAATGCGGGGATAAAAAATAAAAATTAAATGGTTTATGTCCGATATTTTACCCAAGTTAATAAAATTGGTAAACTTGTCCATTGAGAACAATAAGGCTTTGCCATGCTTTAGCTCTGAGGGGAAGAAATAAACCACCACCCATGCTACCCAGTAGACTATGAGGCCTAAAATATAAAACGAACCAAGAACATGAACTTTTGATGGCCAAGAAATAATTACAAAAATAAAAAATTAAATAAAAAAACCACCCGCCCACATAAAATGGCGTGAGAAACAGAAGTTATACTTTGTGGTGCCTTTTCTACTAATTAAAAAGGTCGGTAGTATCTGGAGAACCACAACGCCGGTGGGTCAAATAACAAACATCCGCGTCTTTTAGCGTAAGCAAAGGGCGACGAATTATAATGAATGATTAATAATACAGGTGAGGACAAAACTGGGTTTAAAATCATAATAAGTATATCTTTGGGCAAAGAGACTCAAGAATATCAAATAAATTAATCTTTCAAAGGTAAACTTCGCAAATCAACCAGAAACATGACGTGCAAACAAATAAAACCTTAAACTTAATGTATATCCTGCTTAGACTTTGATGAACAATGACATTATGTAACAGAGAATGCACCACCCATCCCATTGTTTACAGCTGAGACGTTCTATATCGGAGAGCTTGATGATTAGACAAAATTAATTAGGCCTCTCTTCTTTAACCTTAAATGTTCGGTCCTTGGAATTTATTTATTTATTTATTTATTTATTTATTTATTTATTTATTGGAGTTTAAGGACACTTTCGACGGACGGTGCTGCGGGTGGCGGAAGCCCGAGTACCCGGAGAGAGCAAACAAGCAACAGTGAGCAACTGTCAGACTCCCCAACGTACTAAATCCACACAAGTACGGGTAGCATTGATTGAATACAGGTACACCATCGACATGCATTACGCCTTAATACACAGCGCCACGGTTCCCCACGTGGGCAATCGGGATTAAGTGCCTTGCCCAAAGGACCCCAACGCAGTTTCCCCTGGTGGGTATCGAACCGTGGACCTCTCGGTGTGAAGTTCAATGCCGTAACCACCGAGCCAACTCTCTCCCATCGATTGCAATAAGATCGCAGTTGAAATCATGTTAACCTATTGAACCCGTGTGTCCACTGTTCCGACCCAGGAACATGATAAATCACAATTCCATTAACCCTTTACCTAACGTAACGGCCAAACCGGACAGCGCTATTCTCGAAAATCGCCAATTAATTTTCATTATTTTTTTCATTTTTTGTCTCAAAAACATAGGTTATGACCCCTCGTTGGAACGAGCTCGTCGAGCTCGTTCCAACAAGGGGTCATAACCTATGTTTTTGAGACAAAAATGAAAAAAATTAGTTATTCTAGAATTATTTTTGCAACTGTCGTCTGCTTTTCATGTTATGTAAAAAGGGTTAAGCTGAATGGCTGCTAAGTGAATGTATGGGGTATACCAATCAATTTTTTCAACGTGCGGCCTCGATGCTGCACGTTGAAAACGTGAATTGGTCTAAGCACAAATAATGAATATGGACTCTTCATATTGCTTCCATTGAACTGATATGGAATATACAGTCATCATTCAAAAGGTTAATGTACATTAAACCTCCACAATGGAAACGTCTCAACCAACAATCAGAATAGCCAGTTGCAGAAGCGCGGCCTCAGGGGAGGGAGGGGTGGATTGTTCACGATTCCTCCCACTTTTCTGAAAAAGTCAACCTTATATACCACCATATATATTCCTGACGATAGTTTATATACACCTGCAACTTTATTAAGCACCCCCTGAAATGGTTCAGGACAGTGGAGTTGCTGTGACTGATTATTATGTTTTAATGATTGCTATGTCTTGCAGTACATTTCATCTAGTGAAACGTAATGTTTCTGGTTGATAGCGTACCCCAAATACACCCCATTGCCCACGTGAAGCATGCCTCCCACTAATGTCACGAATGTCACAAAAAAACACTATCATCTACATTTAAAACTAGAAGTCCTGTCATGAAATGCGCACAAATAGCACGTTGATCTGCGCGTTAATGTACGCGTTATGGCCATAGTAAAGCTATCAAATCATGTACATATGGCCTGTGCACAAGCAATGTTTCAGCCAATGGACCTCCGGATAACCCGGAGGTCCATTGGCAGAAACATTGCATGTGTTTGTCATGAAAAACCAGGAGAACCTGCCGTGATTTGGAAGCCATTCGATATGGCAATTGCGCGCAATTCCAACGCGCAATTAAGCCTAGATAAGCGCACTATTCGTGACAGGACTTCTAGTTTTAACTGTACATACAATATCAGGATATAAAACATAAATAATAAATGTCACTTCTTTTATCAATAAATGTTGACATGGCAAGGAGGAGACTGTCAGAGGCACTAAGATGGCAAATCGTCGGCATGCATACAACAGGCATGCCATTCAAAGCTTTTGGAAGGTAACTTAGCTATAGTCATCTCTCATCAGCAGACTTGTCCAAAAACATCAATAAACCAACGATGTTAATGGCCAACAAGGCCTTACAACCCCCAAAGACCTCTCCTCGGAAAGATCGGAGTCTGGGACGCCTCCTTTGGCGCGAATCCTTTGCATCAAGTGGCGTTTTGAAACGGTCTTGGCGTCCCAACAGGCGCTTGTGCAACAGAACTGTCAGAAACGGTCTCAAAGCAGTGGGTAGGAGGTCCAGAATGGACATCAAGCGTCCAGCTCTGTCCGATCAGCATCAAAGAAGACGTTTGGAGTGATGTATGGCACGATAACATTGGAATCTCGGGACCTGGAGAAGAGTCCATTGGTCAGACGAGAGTAGGTTCCTGCTTCACGGTACAGGTGGTCGCATGAGAGTGTGGAGGCATAGGAATACTGCTTACGTGCCCCGGAACATCAGACTATCTGTTCCTTATGGTGGTGGATCAGTAATGATCTGATGATGCCTCTCTCATGATTGTAAACTTGATATGATGACGACATTAAAATACTGGATATTTTCATCATTGTGTTGTCTTTCATTTGCCAATAGATCATTCTTTCTGCAAACAATCACTTTTGGCCACCTGGAAGATAGCATGAAAGTAAAGACAGTTTATATTAATAACACTGCGAAAAAAACAGGGGCTGCTTAATTAAGTTCCAGGTGTATATATTCCCATCTTTATATTTTTGGGTAATTTGTTATAGTTATGTATTCGCTTTCTGTGTACTTGAGCATTAAACACTTCACTTATGGAAACTTTGGTAATTTCCTGTGCTGAACCATATTTGGCGGAAATGGGTTAAAACGAAAGAAATTGAAAAAGCCTGGAAACTGCTCTTACATGCTACTAAATGTCAGTACTCATGTCAACATTATTCAGCAATGTCACAAGGAGCACAACGTTGAAAGGATTAAGAAATGCCATTACTTGTTTACACAGATACCCTCAGCCCCATCCCAGCACCCACATTCCAATCATATCATTAGAAAAGACGTTTGTATGACTTGAAAAAGTCAGTCCAACAGGGGTAACTTCAGGTGGTAAGAGACTTGGTCCAAGTCTCTCACCAACTGAAGTTAGATCCTATTGGACTGACTTTTTTCGAGTCATACACACGTGTGGCGAAGATCACGAAAGGTAACTCTAATTGTTTTAGCCATTGTTGCGTTTCCAAAACATCAAAAAGCGTACTCTGACTGGTAGCTGAGCAACAGGCCGTCATATATGTATTTGTTATACATTAAACGGTAGATTATCGAAGAAATTGCGGAAAGATAGAAATCGTATCCACCCACTGTGAAGATGTAGACATTTTCACTTTCACGGTTGCAATCAAAATGGTGGCTTTCAAAGCATCACTTCAATGTCAATACGAGTCAAATTATCATTGGAAATGATCAATTTGTTCTCAAAACGTATAATGTAAAGCAAATCTAGTGTTCTTGAGTGGATATCGATCATTTCCAGCAATATATCAACACACATTCACCTTGAATTGATGCATGAAATCCGCTAGTCTAAACATGGCCTGAACACCCTTAATATAAGTTTTTGGTTTGGTACGTCCTTTCAAAGGACGTACCAAACCACAAACTTATATTACAGACTTTCAGGCCATGTTTGGATTAGAAACCCGCCAGCTGAATCAAATTGCAAGACACTATCTATTCCGAGTATCGATCAAATCACTTCCGCGTTTCAATGGTTCAATACGCTGTTTACTTTCATGCATCAATTCAAGGTTGAAACGAGTGGAATTATCAGATTCTTATAAAAAGCGTATAATAAAAAAGAAAATCCAGTGTTTTGAGTGGATACCGAAAATTATCTCACTCAGTGTGACTGAGATAAAAGGTGATTTTTGCTCGCGCAAGCGCTCTCAAGAACTAAACATTTGCACCGGTCACTCATGAGATAATTTTGAGTATCCACTCAAAAAACACTAGATATCCTCTCTATCGTCTGTCGCTCACATTTATTACAACGTGTGCCTTCTATAGAGAATAACAATGTGCTATGGTATACTTTCCTTGGATGTGATATCTCCGTACTCTGAACTCAGGACATTAAAATTTGTATATGTACCAATATGAAACTATAGCAGCGAAAAGGTTAAAAAGTACTTTGACTGCCCAGCCAATCTGATCCACTTTCCACTTATAAATGGGAGACAGTTACTGATGTAAACAGTATCAACTGAAGGTAGTAACACTGTCAAAATACAAATCAATTTTGACTGAAAATCCAAAATTAATAATAAAAATAATAATAATAATAATAATAATAATAATAATAATAATAATAATAATGCAATGTTAACGTTTAGAATCCACCGCAGTGCTCTCTGACTTACATCATTACCCCGTATCATGGGCGAACACATCCTTTGATCACTCCATGACATTCTCAGCTCAACTCAACGAGCATACTACCGATGCTCCGGTATACTCTAACTTCGCTGATCCCATACCAGCCACTACTATGGGAAGCGCCCGAATCAATCGCTCAGTGGTCACCCATCCAAGGATTAACCGGGCTCGACGTTGCTTAACTTAGGTGATCTAACGAGAACCGGTCTCGCTTAGCCAGTGCTTCGCGATTCCTATATGCTATAAATAAACAATAGGCCCCCTGAGCTATAAATAAACAATAGGTCCCCTGAGTTCCAATGTGTTCTATGTGCCTACTGGCATATATAACACATTGGAATTCTGGGGACGAATACTCGACAGAAAAAGAGAAAAAAAAATTCTCAAAGGTTTTCAGCTTCCCGTCGCCTCACAGTCTCCGGTCGCTTTTTAACGTGTCAACCTTAATGTCTGCAAAAAATGAATATGTTTGTAAAGTGCAAATTTTTCGCAACAACAGAAAGTGAATATTTACAACATATTTCAAATATTATTGACACAAAACATATGCAAAGATTGGAAACTTAATACAGTGTTATTGGTTTAGTTTATTAGTTTTTGTGCAATGTAAACGCTATGACGTTTAATGAAGTGAACACTGCTACGCTGAGGCGTTGCATCTTCCACGTCATCAATCGTCACCCGTTGGGAGGAGTTATCACGTTAATTGAATTGTCGCCATCTTAAGGATGTGGAGCGGTGTTAGTGGCGATGTTTTTCGGTGACGTTGCAGCAATCCTGTTTTATAGAAATCAGTGGCTAACCCTCTGCCATTTGCTTATGACGGAACTGTATAGATCGTGATATTATAGAGTGCGACACGGTGGAGCCACGTGTATGTGGTTCGACACCACTCTTCGGAGTAATTCTATACTTCATGTTTATTGTTGAAACATGTACTTCTCAAAATGTTTCCGCTTGTACCTAATATCGTGTATTTCGTTTTTAAATAACCCCATTCGACGATTTATCATAAACCGTGGGTTATCAACTTTGACTCTTTGTTTGCAAAAGAAATATTGCTGTTACCGCGGCCATGTCCTATACGGGCCAAGTTCATCACAATTCGGACAAAGGTGTCAACGATTTGCAAGCATATCTTCCTCCAAACATTTCCAACTCCAACCCAAACATATGCTTCTCCATTTATTACCAACATAACGGTTTATTAACAAAGCTAGCCATTCAAGTGTTAATTATTTATTTATTTATTTAGTAATTTATTGGGATTTAAGGTCACATACTTATGCACAGTGGCTAATCGTGACCGTGGCAGTTTTACGGGTGGAGGAAGCCGGAGTACCCGGAGAGAACCACCGAGCAACGACGAGCAACTGTCAGCACCTCAACATTCTAACTCTATTCAAGCTCCGATCAAGCAGGGTTACAGCGGTTCAAGACATGTGCACCATCGGCGTGCAGTACCCCTTAGTACACGGCGCCATCGTGCCCCCATGAGGGCAACCGGGATAAAGTGCCTTGGACACAACGCGAGTCGTCCCGGACGGGGATCGAACTCGGGACCTCTAGCATAGAAGTCCAACAGTCTACTACTGAGACACTCAAGTGTTAATAATTTGTACCTAAAAGACTTAGTACACTCTAATGGGAATGAGAACGTCGAGAAAAAAATGAAAACAATTAGGCCACACAAAATAAATTAATTGAGTCTCAGGTACTTTTTTCAAATCAGTAAGGGAGGGAGAGTTTTATTTTTAATTTGCATTTTTCTTTTGCAAACAGTGAGCAAACATGGAAAGGATTTCGACTGACTTTTACACACCTAAATATAGAAAGAGCATATTTATACAAATAAATTCAATTTTAATTTGAAAAATAAAACATTCCTCCAAAAACTGCAATTCAAATGCCTCCTATACTTTCGATGCTTTTCATTTTATCTTTGCAGTATAAGTATTTAATCAATGGGGATTCGTCTCGTTACAATCTACAGACCTACAGACACTCTCCCATAAATTGTAACAGGGCAAACATATTGGAGACGCAACTAAATAAATATATATCAATCAAAAAATGTGAAAAGTTTCGGGTCTCCCCGAGTTCGTACTAATATCGGAAGACACTAAAAAGCAATAAAATGTTCAATGAGGGGATTCAAATTCAATGAGGGATTGCCTGAGAATCAAAACACTTTTTTAACCTTAATTATTGAAGATAATAGTTTGCACCTGTGTTCTGCTAGTTGGATTATTTATTTATTTATTGGTGTTTAAGGTCACATACTTATGCACAATGGCTAATCGTGACCGGGACAGTTTTACGGGTGGAGGAAGCCGGAGTACCCGGAGAGAACCACCGGGCAACGACGAGCAGCTGTCAGCTCTCCAACATCGTAACTCTGAACTCTGCACCGCAGCACAGGCAGGGTTAGATTGGTTGAAGACATGCGCACCAGCGACGTGCAGTACGCCCCAGTACACAGCGTCATCGTGCCCCCATGTAGGCAATCGGGGTGAAGTGTCTTGCCCAAGGACACAACGCGGTTGCCGCAGGTGGGATTCGAACCGAGGACCTCTCGGCTTGCAGCATGCACCTCTACCAACTGAGCCACCGCGCCCCCTGCTGCTAGTTGGATAAAGTAAAGAGTGAAAACTTGGGAGACGATTTTTCTTCCTCTCGGGATCTAGCCTTCAGTGTTATCAAAATGCACACGACCAAAGTCAAAATTACCATCTGTGGTCATGTCTTTCGCGTCCAAATGCCACCTTAACCCTTTACCCAACGCAGACGATTTCAAAATTTATTATTTTAAATATCATTTTTTAAATTTAAAAAAAAAATTTCAACAAAACCATATCATGTGACCCCTCTTTGGAACGAGCTCGACGAGCTCGTTGCAAAGAGGGGTCACATGATATGGTTTTGTTGAAAGTTTTCGAAGAATAATGTTTTTCAGCTGCTGAATTTGAATATTACGCGGGCGGATGCGGGCGATTCGTTGGGTAAAGGGTTAAACCTCTCCGTAAGCTATACAATGATGAATAACTGGTTTCCGGTGAGTTTATTCTTCAAGATCCGCATTTCGTTACACTTTGAAGGCCATGCGAATCAAATATGTTCGATTGTAATCACATCTCGATCGAATTGGGTCTATTATTCGAAATCGAATAGAGCCTCTTATCGAATAACAGGAGTTTTAAAAACGACTCATTGGGGTGGGAGGGAGTTGTAAACCTGATTTGGTCCGACTGCGACGGTTGAAGTCCCGTCTGATACAATACTCCAACTGGATCGTCAAGGCATGCCTTCGTCAAAGGCATGCCTTGATGATGTCGTTTGAATATTAGCCAATAAGGATTGTAGTTCAAAAACAGGGGTGGATACTAGGCAATGCACGGGCCAGACACAAAATCCACTAGCAGCAGGTCATCGTCGACATTGTTTGAAACCTGTAAATTTGCTTTAAACAGTGGTGGAGACAAATGACACTGTACTTAGCATGATATGGGTACAGATGTAATTTTTTGTTAATGTAGCGGAAATTACACTCAATCTTTATTTTCGCCATTATTTATGTACAATTTCCATCTATACGTTTTGTGAGACGACGTAGATGATACCAATCTTTTTTGTACTCTAAACAATAGATTATCTAAAAAAATGCCGAAAGATAGAAGTAGTATCCCCCCCCCCCCCCCCACCCAGTGAAAATACATAAATTTATTCTCACTTTAACGCGAATCCCACCTGCGGCAACCGCGTTGTGTCCTTGGGCAAGACACTTCACCCCGATTGCCTACATGGGGGCACGATGACGCTGTGTACTGAGGCGTACTGCACGTCGATGGTGCGCATGTCTTCAACCAATCTAACCCTGCCTGTGCTGCGGTGCAGAGTTCAGAGTTACGATGTTGGAGAGCTGACAGCTGCTCGTCGTTGCTCGGTGGTTCTCTCCGGGTACTCCGGCTTCCTCCACCCATAAAACTGTCACGGTCACGATTAGCCGTTGTGCATAAGTATGTGATCTTAAACACCAATAAAATAAAATAAAATAAAATCTCACTTTAACGGTATCAATAAAAATGGCGACTTTCAAAGCATCACGTCGGTGAATATGAGTCAAATTATCGCTGGAAAAGATCAATTTGTTCTAAAAACATATAATGAAAAGAAAATCTAGTGTTTTTGAGTGGATACCTTTCAGTTCCAGCAATAATTCCGTACGTATTCACCTTGAATTGATGCATGAAACCCGCTAGCTGAATCAGATCGCAAGACGCTTCGTGTTCCGAGTATCGATCAAATCACTTCCGCGCATCAATGCGCATCAGCTGTTTACTTTCATGCATCAATTCAAGGTTGAAACAAGTAGAATTATCGATAGGCATGATCAGAATCTTATAAAAGCGTATAATAAAAAGAATATCTTGTGAAAAAATAAACATTTGTGTTGGTCAATCATGTGATAATTTTCGGTATCCACTCAAAAACATTAGATTTCGCCTATATATTCCTGTGAAATGATTCGATATGAAATGAATCAGGCAGTCGATTCCGAATTGAACCGAAAAGCAACTTAAGATTCGAAATCGAATCTAATCTCGAAGCTTCGCAGTGGCCTAAAAGTTTTAATTCAAAACATGTTTTAATCCAAGCTCTTAGGCCACAAGGCTAATTCTGCTCGGAATTCGGCACTTTTATGAGCTGTTTGTTTACACTCTTTTGGAGAAACTTTGGGCGCAGTCGACTGTTGATGTAATTTGATATGCCTTTACATACAAACCTTTACATAGGTTTTCTGTCCTGTCCCAGTTGTAGATATTCCAAACAATAAGTATTTAATTCCTCTTGAAAACATCTAGATATTAACATAAATTGTGGACCTACCCGGCGTAATGATAGCACTATGGCTGTTGTGAGCCTTCATTCCTGATTGTAATGTCATTAAAATGCGATCAAAACAAGCAATATTTCTAGCTTTGATGCACAAAAAAGGAATTTTCATGAAAATATTCAGATTTAGTCGACGGGATTATATCATTGGTCGGAAAAGCGAATCGTAAAGGTTCGCTTTTCCAACCAACTGAAATATTCCGAATTCGGCCTCATGGGATACGGCTGGCTTCGGGTAGGTAAAAAACCCGTACCACGTGATCAGACACGGGGTAACGAATTTATCTATTGACTTTCCGTTTTAGAAGTACAATCTATTTAATGTGTGAACACACACAGCATGAGATCTTTTATCTTCCATTGTTGAGCCATACAGGTTTCTGTGGAATTTTTGTGCAAAAGAGTTTTTGTGAAAATATGCCGATAAGACTAGTATAAAAAAATTATTGAATTTCTTTTTTTCTTTTTTTGTCTCAAAAACATAGCTTATGAACCCCACATTGGAGGGTACTCGACAAGCTCATTCCAATAAGGGGTCATCAGCTATATTTTGGAGATAAAAATTAAAATATAATACATGTACACTGTAAAACTGGAATGACGCTTCTTCTACGGGGTATGGACAATTTGTAGATTTCGGAACGAGGCTTCCACTGGGTATGGGAAATTTGTCAGTGGCTGGGCGGACGTATCGTGGGTTTCAATGAATATGGTCTCATACCACGTATCTATCAACCAATCAAATCAAAAAATTCACTTTAGTCAATAGATAATAGTATCTACATGGCTTTATGACTAGAATACGTGTTTTTTTTCTTCTTTCCCAAGCCGACGATGTTTTATAAATATATGTTTTCTTGAATTTGAATTCAAAATAAGCAAACAGTCAAAATTTCATTTAACAGCAAACACAAGAAAAAGAAAAAGCCATTCAAAAAATTATTCTGTTAAATTTTACAGCTGTACTTATAAAAGCAAAGGTAGATTTAAAATGTTGTCTTCCATTTCTTGACGGCTTTATCCGCCTGGCCTGGAGACATGAATGTAAGAAGGTGAAAAATTAATGATGTTTTGAAAACGTAGAGTCATCTTGTTTTCCGATTGTAGTTATTCTTGTTGATTGGGTGTTTAGGATTGTTATTAAATGTTTTCGGGTTAGCCACACTGGACGTCCTGTTATGTTCGTTTCTTTCACATCCTATCACGATAACTCGGGTCAATGCATAATTAAACTTTCAAAACTGATACGAATGAAATACCAGAAGAGTTTACCCAGAGGAAATGAAGTATGAGTAAATAAACATGTTATCATCGAACTGCGATGACGTAGGTCGGGTAACTCTGCGATGAGTCGAGTCACGCCGAAATGGGTATAAATTCAGCAGAATGTTCCGTCAATAATAGAAGAAACAAAACCATTCATACTGAAGACTTATCAAGAGAAGATCAAAAATATGCTTTCTATCAGAGCTCTCAGTGTTGTCTTTGCAGTAGTTGCAAGTAAGTGTGATTTTTTGTTTTAATTTTTAATTGTTTTAATACAGCAGCAAATGCTGGGATGACAACGCAACAATGCACTCGACCTAATCATTTATCCAACACAAACAGAAGACGATAGATGCCCCAAAATTTCTTCAATAATTTTATTTTCATTTTTTTTTTGTCTAACAAAACATAGATTATGACACGTCATTGGAACGAGCTCAACGAGCTCGTTCCAATGAGGGGTCATAATCTATCTTTCCAATGTGGGTCATATTCTCTCATAAGAGAGTGGTGATCGAGTGGATAAGTGCGTTGGTCATTCAGGGCAGAAGTGATGGGATCTAATCATAATACGGAATGTTCTCGAGGTGTCCGATAACTCTCTGGTAGCATCAATTGTGGGATGATGCTATCACAATGTACCGTCCTATAGGGTGGGGACGCAAAATGGCTGTCCTCCGGGCGCAGAGAGACACACTCCGCGTTGGCTAAAGATCCTTTCGTAGCGCTCGATAAATACGAGGCCCTGAATTTCCGCTACAGAAGTCATCCCAATCCATTGCGTCAAGGATATATTTTGAACTTTCTCGCCAATCCCTGTAAAATCAACAAGCTTAGAACAAAACAAGATATTCTTTACACACACACACAAAAAATGAAAATTAGAAAAGTAGTTGTCTTGCCTAGCGATGGCCGGTTTTTGTCGTTTCATTAGTGATTATTATCACTTCGACGAGCGTTCTCTAGTATATTAACGGAGTTTAGCGGGAAGGTAAAACTCAATAATTCATGACTTCATTCAACCGGGGGCGAGCAGCGAGCGTTAATAAAAACAGAATTCACTAACAGTCCGTTGCCTGCTTCCGGTCACGATTATAAGAGTAATAAAATGATTTTGTCGAGCGTCCCAGTTTATTTATTAACGACCCTTGAGGACCGAATAACAACCCTTTGGGTTATTATCGGCAATAAACACTCGGGCTGTTATTCATTCCTCTCAGACCGTTACTAAACCGTAACGCCCTCCAAACACATGTTATTGTTATAGTTTCACACACAAGATACAAACAATGGCTCTTATTAACAAAGCACTATGAAAAGGAATCGTGTTTTTATAAATGGTTTCTTGGTGTTATCCTCAGGGACGTGGCTAGAATTTTCCGACTGGAGGGTGTAGGATAGTGAAGTTCCAACTATGGGGAGGGACCGAAAGGGAGTTCCCTCTCCCGGTTTCTCCCCAAAGTTGGAAATTCACAACCGAGAAAAAATTTAAGAATGAAGCCATAAAAGGGGCCATAAAATTGATTCTAGGAACTGAAATGCCAACACAATTATGATCGAATTATCAGGTTGTTATTATTTTGTATTCTTCTGGGAAATGAATATGTGCTAAACAAATGCTAAGCTTAGAACTGTGGGCAATTCACACTGTCCAAACATTAAATCAGATGGAATTTTTGCCGATTTGAAACAGAGTTGAAATGTTATGAAGCAAAGGAGACATCATCATCACCAAAGAAGCTCTAATATCCAGACAGATGGAATTTCCAATTTTGGCCAGGACTGGGAGGAGTGGGGGGGGGGGGGGGGGGGGTAAGACAACCCACACCCTCTCTCGCCACGTCTCTGGTTATACTCTACTGAATTCCCCATCAAATCAAGTCATGGCTGCTTTTCAAAGCCAATTTGTTTTTTCAATAGATTTAATAGTTAATTATAATTTTTGAACATCGGCCGTGATATAACCAATAAGTACAGTATCCGGAAAACGTACACTTGGAACTAGAACTCGAAAATCACAAAGTAGATTTTCTGTTTCTCAGGCCATTTTTGTAAAATTGCATGTGGGCGTTTTGTTTTTTATTTTTGTAATTATTTCTTTGCCACCAAAAGTTCATGTTCTTGGTTTGTTTTCTGTTTTAGTCCTCATAATCTGCAGAATAGCATGGGTGGTTGGGTGCCTATGCATTGCAAAGCCTTGTTGCAATCGAGGGACAAATTTATCAATTTTATCAACTTGGGTAAAAATATCACTCATAAACCATTTAATTTTAATTTGATTAAGTTTGCATTGATTATAAAAAGAAATCATGCGGCAACCGAAAGGACCCTTCGGGGCTATTTTGAAGCAGATGTTGGTGACGTAACAACAAGCATGCACATCACGCTTTTTCTAACAACGCACTTTTTACAGTCTAGGCAATGATATAGTCGTTATTTGAGGGGACGGGTTATGTAAACATTTAGAATGTGACACCAATCACACGGCTGTGAAAACGTTTAACATACGGTCTAAATTGGTATATTTTCCCCATGTCGGCTTGCATTACCGCGACCCATTTATTTTGATGAACATTCCTTAAGTTTATATATTATTGACATTAGGGTTAATTTATCCTCTGGTTTACTCCCAGAACCTGGGCATTTCCTGGGTAATATCAAGCAAATTTACGAGAGTAACAAGACGCCTTTATTTTAATGATAATAAGCATATTTCATTGGCAATCTCCCATCTCCAAACGGAAAAGTTCTTTTCCTAATATAAGTATGAAAACCCAAACCCACGTCTTTATTTTCAGAATCACTCGCTTTATCACCTCTACCTTCTCCAACATCAACACCCTTTTCTTCACTGCCGTCACCAGTCTCCTCTGCTTCAAGCAGAGGAGACTGGTGACGGCTGTGAAGAAGGTGTTGGTGTCAGAGGAGGTACTGAATAGTGATACCAGTGATTTTGAAAATGAAGACGAGGTTGAACTTTGAAGCGGATGAAGAAGATCTTGCTATTGAATGGGATGGGGAGGGGTCCTGCGGAACTGGTTGAGACCTACAGTGATTCGTTGAAAATGGTTCGTCAGGGATCAGAACTGTAAAAATTTCAGGCGTGGAAGGGCTGACGAAATCCTATAAAGTTTCAATTCAGAAAACTTCAGTCACGCTTGATTCCCGGTTCGGTGCTGTAGATTTCCCGGTATCGGGGCCGGTGTAACAGGAATAGAAGTCCGTAGGAAAATTAGTCCCTCTGGACTATTATTCCGCGGAATTATAGTCCTAGGTCTAACATTTCTAGGAATAGTAGTGCGGACTACTATTCCTAGAAATGTTTGACCTAGGACTATAATTCCGCGGAATAATAGTCCAGAGGGACTAACGTTTCTACGGACTTCCATTCCTTTTACATCGGCTTTCGGAACCGGGAACTCGGGAATTCCCGTTCACGGGATTAAACCCTAAATTACATAAAAATGATAGGAATGGCTTTGTATAAGTAAAAGTATCCTTTACCACACACAACAAGGTTCCATTTGCAAACAGCTTATGATAACGGGAAGTTTTTAATTCTTTCTTTTTTGTTTGGGGGGGGGGGGGGGGAGGTTCTACAAAATACACCTTACGATCCCTCATTGGAACGAACTCGTCGAACTCATTCTAATGAGGAGTCACAAGTAACGTTCTGAAGGCAGACAGTGAAAAAAATCAAGACTATTTAACCCTGGGAATCCTGATTGTATTTGCCGTGCCACCTCAATGGTATCAACTATATATATATATCCACTGGTGTTTAAGGTCACATACTTATACACAATGACTAATCGTGACCGTAACAGTCTTACGAGTGGAAGAAGTCGGAGTAACCGGAGAGACCCACCGAGCATCGACGAGCAACTGTCAGCTCCTCAACATTCTAACTCTGTTCAAGCTCCGGTCAAGCAGGGTTACAGCTGTTGAAGACATGTGCACCATCGACGTGTAGGCCTTGCCCCATGTATGCAACCGGGATAAAGTGCCTTGCCCAAGGTCACAACGCGGGTCGTCCCGGACAGGGATCGAACTCGGGACCTCTAGCATAGAAAGCCAACAGTCTACCACTGAGCCACGGGCTCCAATGGTACCAACTGGAAGAACCCATAAGCATTATCGGGGTAGACCAATTAATACTTTGGTCTCGACCAATTAGTATTTTCATTTAATCGTCTCGACGCTGGAACCCAATGATTGTTCCAAAGATATTCTTGAAAGTGATACCTTCTCAATTAGAAGTAAATTATGTTTTGTTCACGCGATTTTTTCTGTGGTCATTCACTGGAATGTTCCAACAGGTACTTTCCTGTACATTGCAACAACAAGTGGTTCGATGAACATGTTTAGACTATTGACCCTTTATACAACGTAACAACTGTCTTCTTTCTTCTCTTCACCTTCCTAATCCTTATTTATTGCCACCTTTAACCCTTTACACAACGTGACGGCCAAAACCGGCCAGCACGATTCTCAAAAATCGCCAATTTATTTTCATTATTGTTTCATTTTTTTGTCTCAAAAACATAGGTTATGACCTCTCGTTGGTACGAGCTCGTCGAGCTCGTTCCAATGAGGTGTCATAACCTATGTTTCTGAAACAAAAATGAAAGTGGCGTCTGTTTTTCATGTTAGGTAAAGGGTTAAAATAATCTAGCGACCTCATTGCAAACATGTACATTTTGATTACCATCTCTGACGTAAATTCTGATACGCACTTAAAGAAACAATCGATTAATTACATTTTTTACGACACGAGGTGACCCTGGCTGTCGAAGTGTGGTTAAACCTCAATACACAAATAAATACTTTTTGTGTTTTACAGTCATCAATGGTGTCTCTGCTGCGACTATTTCGACACCAACAGCTGATTCTACGACACTTCCATCCTCCACAGCCGAGACAACGTCAAACGTAACAGACAACGCAACTACAACACAAGTTCCTACAACAACGGAACCTGACAACATCACAACACCTAATACAACAGAATCAACAACGGAAGTTCCTACAACAACAATGGAACCAGATAACACCACAACAACCACCAACGCAACAGAATCAACAACGGAAGCAACAAACCAAACAGCTACCCCAGATAACATTCCTTTAGAGACGACAAGTGAGTGCAAGAAAGTAGTTTTATCCTTTATCTAATATCCGTTCAGTGCTAATCACAAAGATCACCCTTTAACACCTTGAACCCGAAAGACATTTTTCCATGACATGCCATCTATTATGTAAATAGGAAATCTCTAATTCCACAACTTCGTGATTCCGTCGGTCCGTCCGCCCAGCTCGACATTCACGCTTTGATTATCTCCCCTGATATGTAATGATTATAATTTTTCGCCACGCGGGAGGGGGCTTTCTGACCTGAGATGTGGGAACGCTAGTAATTTCATAAATTAATTAGCTGCTCTGTGAAATTGTAGGGAAAGCAAATATTAACTGAAAATATTAATTAGCCGAGACAAAATATTAATTAGTCTACCCCAATAATGAAAATGGGACTTTCCAATCCATGTCAT
This sequence comes from Pictodentalium vernedei, assembly GCA_031216915.1. Classification (NCBI taxonomy): domain Eukaryota; kingdom Metazoa; phylum Mollusca; class Scaphopoda; order Dentaliida; family Dentaliidae; genus Pictodentalium; species Pictodentalium vernedei. Next base: position 75,172,558 of record CM062293.1, on the reverse strand, counting down.
TGAACTAACGATGAAAATGCAATTGAGATTCCTTAGGTTAAATTGTATTATTTATTTTCAATGTTTGACTCCAAGGCTCGACTTATGACTCCTCAATGGGATGAGCTAGTCGAGCTCGTTCCAATGAGGGGGTCATAAGTTTATTTTGAATTTCCTGTTGCAAATCAATCATTCTTGTGTTAGGTAAAAGATTTATTTTATTTATATAGCCACAGATGAATATGGGCTATTACGTAGCAGACAATACTGTAGCTGGCCTTGGTGGATAGAATGCCACAAATATTTTTCCAAATTCGATATTATATTATCAATTTGTTCTACAGAACATACACCAAACTTATCTACTGATTTAAAAACACCACAACACGGATACTATGCAATATAAAATTCAGTTTTTGTTTTTTTACAAATGGAGTTTGCACTCGATCATAACAGAGCAAACACGTTAAAGAGCTGAACAGACGCATGCTTGTTCAGAAAACAAGTTTGCGTTAATCAATGATTGTTCGACCATTAGCGCTTGGTTCTTTCACTAGATACTTTGAGCGACGATTATTATCCCCGCATTTTAAAAAATGCGGGGATATTGTCGTGATCTCTGATTTTTCGGGTGACACGTGGCAGTGCCACCGTTGCCACTTTGGTGTTTTCTTAGACCGTTTCCGGCGAAAGGCTCCTAGGGATTGTAATTCGAAATGCTAAAACCATGCTCAAATGTTGCAGTTGGGCCTGTAGATACGCACGAAGGTTTCGGATTTTTCAGGTGCCACGTGGCTGTGCCACTGTTGCCACTTTCATGTTTTCTTAGACCGTTTCCGGCGAAAGGCCCCTAGAGTATGTAATTCGAAATGTTAAAAGCATGCTCAGATGTTGCAGTAAGGTCTGTAGATGCGCACGAAGGTTTCGGATTTTTTGGGTGCCACGTGGCTGTGCCACCGTTGCCACTTTCGTGTTTTCTTAGACTGTTTCCGACAAAAGGCGCCTAGGGTATGTAATTCGAAACGCTAAAACCATGCTCAAATGTTGCAATAGGGTCTGTAGATGCGCAAAGGTTCCGATTTTTCAGGTGCCACGTGGCGGTGCCACCGTTGCCGCTTTCGTGTTTTCTTAGACCGTTTCTGGCGAAAGGCCCCTAGAGTATGCATTTCGAAAAGCTGAAACCATGCTCAGATGTTGCAGTAGGGTCTGTAGATGCGCACGAAGGTTTCAGAATTTTCGGGTGCCACGTGGCTGTGCCACTGTTGCCACTTTCGTGCATTCTTATACCATTTCCGGCAAAAGGCTCCTAGAGTATGTAATTCGAAACGCTAAAACTATGCTCAAATGTTGCAGTGGGGTCTATAGATGCGCACAAAGGTTTCGGCTTTTAAAGTGCCACGTGGCGGTGCCACCGTTGCCACTTTCGTGTTTTCTTAGACCGTTTCCGGCGAAAGGCTTCTAGGGTATGTAATTCGAAATGCTGAAAGCATGTTCAAATGTTGCAGTAGGGTCTGTAGATGCGCACGAAGGTTTCGGATTTTTCGGGTGCCACGTGGCTGTGCCACCGTTGTCACTTTCATGTTTTCTTAGACCGTTTCCGGCGAAAGGCTCCTAGGGTATGTAATTCGAAACGCTAAAACCATGCTCAAATGTTGCTGTAGGGTCTGTAGATGCGCATGAAGGTTTCGGATTTTTCAGGTGCCTCGTGGCTGTGCCACCGTTGCCACTTTCATGTTTTCTTAGACCGTTTACGGCAAAAGGCTTCTATGGTATGTAATTCGAAACGCTAAAATCATGCTCAAATGTTGCAGTAGGGTCTGTAGATGTACGAAGGTTTTGGATTTTTCAGGTGCCACGTGGCTGTGCCACCGTTGACACTTTCGTGTTTTCTTAGACCGTTCCCGGTGAATGGCTCCTAGGGTATGTAATTCGAAACACTAAAACCATGCTCAAATGTTGCTGTGGAGTCTGTATATGCGCACGAAGCTGTGTCATCTGTGCCACTCAATATGATTTTAGTTTTATATAATACATTTCATCTTTGTATCAAGCATTCATACAAAGACAAGGATGCAAATGCGGGGATACACCATAGTGTGCTTTGCACACAAATGACACCCCCACCAGTTGAACAATTCGTCAAAGCCAAAAATAAGGAAAAGATCGCGACAAGGAATGAAAATAATATTATTCTATTGCCAAACTTTCAGTCAGGCATTTACATTTTTCGCGCCATGTCACGTGACACGGATGTACTGCCTGAAAGTGCAGTATTGTCTACACACAGTCAGTGGTTTTACTTGTCAATAAGTCGTTCGAGCTTCATTTATTTATTACACGCCTGCTCTATGTAATCCACATCTACAGCAACACGGAACCATGCGAAAAATGAAAATCTGTTCCGCACATATGTGCGGAACGGAAATCGTTGACGGACTATTTGTAAATAGAAGCGAAATTTCACTGGAATTTTCTACAAATCGTTCACCGCAATTACAATTTGAATCGCTAGCGATAGCTAAAAATCGCCCCCTGAGTTCCAAAGTGTTCTATGTGCCAGTAGGCACATAGAACACATTGGAACCCATGGGACGAAATAGTAACAGGCGTTCCCCTCGCAAATTTGGTTGGCGTTAAAATGTGTTCTGTTTGTTGATAGTTGTCAAATTAATTGCTGAGTGTCCTAATAATTGTTTTTCAAAGTCGTGAAGGCGCGTAATAATTGGTGCCATCTCTGAAGAATAAAACCCGAGGCCTGCGGCCTCTCGTTGTATTCTTCCGCGCTGGCACTCGTGCCATATCGATTAACCCATTCACACACGCATGTCGTTCTGTGCATTTACCTGACACTCTGGACCAGCCTCAGAGAGAAGCGACAATACAGTGAAGGAAAACATAATTCGCTGTAATACAAATCAACCATAGTAGAATGATGTATTTTTACAAACTGCTTGAAAAGAATAGGGTACATTCATGAACGGCGGGAGTACTTTGTAAATTTCAGTTGGAATTATCTTCTTGACTTTTTACCTGCATAACGTCACCGCGTTACACCTGTGCAATAACTGGAAATAGGGCCTAAAAAGTTAAAAGTCTGTTTATCGGGCCCTCCCGCATGGCTCTTGTGGCTGCCGCATGTTCTCTTTTTATAACCAATGTAAACTTAAAAAAAAAAATTAAATTGTTTATGTCCGATATTTTACCCAAGTTAATAAAATTGATAAATTTGACCATTGAGTAAAACAAGGCTTTGTACTGCTTTAGCATTGCAAAGCCTCCTTGCGCTCAGGGGACGAAATACACCACCACCCATTCTATTCTGTAGATTATGAGGCCTAAAACATAAAACAAACCAAGAACATCAATTGTTTGATGGCAAAAAATAACAAACCACCCGCCCACATGCAATTGTACAAACAAATGGCCTGAAAAACAGAAGATCTATTTTGTGGGGCCTAACACGCCATTGCTGTGAATGCCACAGTAGTTAAGTTTGATACTGCGTTTAAAAGTGAGGTGTGCGTCTAATAATTTAAAGGGGGATAACTTGATCGAAAGCCGATTTTCACGATGATATAAGTAAGGGATGTCTCCACGCATCAGAGTGTATAAGTTTGTCGCGACTCGATCACGATCTGGTCGCGAAAAATACCACTTATGCAATAACAGTATGTTGACCAAAACTGCCATAACACTAAATTCATATTTCTTTTTGTTTTATCATTTCAGCACCTGCTTGCGACCCACGCAGTCGACCAATAGCGATACCAAACAACCCGCTATACTTCAAGATCTGTCTGAATGGAAAATTAGTCACAAGACGTTGCCCAGGAAAAATGTTGTTTTCGGATTTCTTTGACTTCTGTGTGAACAGGAGAGTTTACTTTATGTTGTGGCGATGGATGCAAAGATTGTTCAACATGAGAAATGCAGGAACGAATATGTCGAATATGTCAGGAGAAGGTGCCTTTGATGACTGAATTATTTTTTAATTTTTAAAATTTTCTTTCTATCTCTCGTGGCGACAACAAATGCTAATGTTAATGGTGGGCCTTTAGATTTCAAGGGAGTAAGAAGACTTAGCAACGCACGCAGTAATTTTTTCTCAACCTGATTTTTTAGAACTAATGAACTACTTATCAGTACACAGCAAAGACAGCTACCCACTGAACACGAGACAAGCGTTGCGAGCAATACGTTAAAGCAATAATTAATGATTTTGCTTCACAATTTTAAAACCCCCGCCAGGGGCTAACTGCGTTGTGTCCTTGGTCAAGGCATTTAATCCCTGGGGGCGCTGTGTACCGAGGCGTACTGCACGTCGATGGTGCACTTGACTGCAACCACTGCCCTGCTTGTGTGGGGTTAGTACATTGTGGAGTCTGGCAATTACTCGCCGTTGCTCGGTGATTCTCCCCGGGTACTCCGGCTTCCTCCACCCGTAAAACTGTCCGTCACGAGGTGACCCTGGCTGTCGAAAGTGTCGTTAAACCCAAATACATAAATAAATTATAATTTTTTAAACACCTACACGGTGTGACAACTTAAATTTGATCACACCGAGACAGGCCAATTTGGAAACTAAAACATAAAATCACTGGTAATAATTTTAATAATAACGTCAACATTATTGCCAGTGATCGTATGTTTCACTGTACACATTGTACGCAGTTCAATTTGTTGTTATTGCACAAGTGGGGGAATGGTGGTGCTGTGTACTAAAACGCACTGCACCTCAAAGGCGCACTTACCTGAACAGCTGCTAACTGGGTTTGTGTAGAGTTAGTACGTTGGGAAGTCTAACAGTTGCTTCCCGCTAGTAGTGGTTCTTACCGGGTACTCCTTCTTCCCCACCCGTAAAACTGTCCGACACTATGTGACCCTGGTCGTTAAAAGTGTCGTCAGACCTTAATAAAAACAATTTCTTGTTTCCGTTGTTCGACAGCAAGATTAACATTAAAGGCTTCACGGCATGTAAAGGTCTTGACTTTTGACAAAAATATGGAAATTTAGGGATTTCTTGTTTTTTAAACCAGTCATACATGATAGATTCCTCGAAATAAAGGGTCCACCTTAGAATCTTATATCAGCTATATTTTCAACGACAATCAAATGCCGAAAGTAATGAATTTCGTACCACATGTGAGACTGTGATAAATCTTTTGTATTTTATGTATTGTAATTTGTATAGAGAGGATGAAAATAAATATTTTTGTATTATCTTACGCTTTGTTAGCTGCTGGACGGAAAAGGTTGAATGCATATTCGAGGTACTTCTTTGAACTAGTGCTAATCTGAATCTTGTCTAAACAAAACGAATGTACGGTAAGAGTCTCTTTCAGCGCACATATATCGTAATACCCCGCCCAATCCAATCCCCAATCACACACACACAATGGAGAGTTCAATTTAACTTCCTTCCCAATCATATCAAATGATACGTTGTGGAAACAAGCTCGACAAGGTTGTTCTACCGGGAGTCATAAGACACTGTTGTGAAGAACTATAAATAACAAATATTTTATCACCATTATGGTTATGTGAAAACTGTTCTATCAGAGTCGATCTCTTGTTTCGTTTCACCATATCTTGACGAGTAGCAGACGAGTCTAGATATAACCTTAGAAACAAGAGCGAGAGACATGATACAACGTTTCGTTGCAAAACATAATGGCGATGATAGATTCATCTTAAGTTCTCAACTGCATAGCCAAGACCTTGATTATCTAGCATTTTAGTTTCAGATTTCATTTTCAATCTCATAAAACACAGATCGTTTCTCTGAAATCTCTTTACGTCTTCATTGAACTTCCCCTATCCAAGGTTAACACTTTTACTGCTACGCCCACTTTAGCCATATATAGAGGATCTCTATGTACGCCTGTATACGAGGAAGTTTAATAGGATTAATGGCATACTTGAAACTCTATCATCTGATTAATTGTTGGAAAAAGGCTCTCTGAGCCCTTTCCAACAATTAACTCTTAGAAGCCGGGGAATCAGAATGATTTTATTGAACATGACATACCACGAAAAACTTACAGTAAACCAGGTGCTTCTAGTCAAGTGTCGTCTGCCTATTCAGGCAGACGACACTTGACTCGAAGCACCTGCTCAGTGTTTAATTCTCCCCAGCCCAAAGATAGCCGAACCGTCACAGCCAGATTACCTACCGTATTACATCACAGAAAAGAAAACTCGACTCCCGCCTTCTAAGAGTTAATCAGATGGTAGGTTTGATCTGAGCATACCAGAAAGTACAGATAATCATCATAAAATGGGAGACAACAATAGTCGCTTTCGGAAGCCTAAGTGATAAACTTAATGAGAGTGTTTATTCAACATTCCGGAAAGATTGCGCACCGTAAACGCGCGTTGGTTCAACTTGGATGCTGCCAATGTTCCAGAAAAAGAAACATAAATATATTTATTTATTTATTTTGTTTATGGTCACACACTTCTGCACAATGGCTAATCATGGCCACAATATGGAGATAAAGTCAAGGTCAGTCAATCGTTTATACCCCATGTTGCCTATTTTAGAGGACTCGCAACCCAAGCATTAGTGAATGGGTCCTATTTTACCAGTGAATCAGAGCTTGTTTACCACAGTAAACAAGCACTGCTTCACTCCCCGGGGTTCCCACGGGAGAACATAAATATAACGTGGTTTAATAATTTAATAATTATACTTTTGAAATTAGTATTTTTCCCATTTATATGTAAAAACGTGATATATACGTTCTCTTAAATGCCTCTCGAAAGCCTGTAATGTTCTATAAATAGTAAAGCAAACAAATGTTTGTATGAGAGGCCCCTGATATGCGTTGTATTCTCTGCTGCACTGCAATGTGATGTTACCATAATTAAATGGCTGCATGAATAGTGGATCTTCAACGAGCTCCAAGATTACAATTAAATTTACGAAACGGGGGCAGTAAATAAGGTCTGGATAACCTTCGTTACTGGACGAGGTTTGTAAATTTCGTTATAAGATGGGGAGAGTGTGAAGGTTGTATGTATCATTTGACCCCAAACCCGATAAAAGATGCCTATATGGGTCGGGAACACCGACCTCTACACTCTAAAATGAGTTGGGTTAAAAACAACCCAAATCAACTGGCGTGAGTGAATATGAACCCAGTTGGGTTCTTATTCACTCAACCCAGTTGATTTGGGTTGATTTTTTACCCTTTCGTTCCAATGAAGGGTCACATGATATGGTTCTGTTGACATTTTTTGAAAATTATTTTTTTACAATTGTCCAGTTTGTAAATAACGTGGAAGATGACACCGATGTTTTTTTTGTAAAGCGTTAAGGAAGTATATTGAGTTAGGTTTCAAGCTCTTATTGACGATCAATGACCAGGAAAACAGTGTTGGAAAACTTTAACTATCGCTCCTCCATGTCGGAAAACTTTGAGATGCTTTGGGTCTGTATTTTGTCTTTGTTGATAAGTTCAAGCCTTAACGTCATCTTTTGTGAAACTCCAAGATAGAGATTTTCGTGAAAAGAAATGTGACAAATCTTAGAAATATCGACAGAGGGAAGGGAACGGGATGACAATTTAGTATTGTTTCCAAGAAGTTACTTCAGCGGGTATTTCTCCAACAGGTAATTTTATAGGGGCGAGTCCGCATGGTTCACCCACCAGATTCAGATCTGGACCGAGTGTTGACTACTCTTAACGAAAGTGATGGAAAGGATAAATGGACATTTATATCCTGACATTGGTGAATTAGTTCAAAGAGGCGATAACCATCCAAGGCAAGACTAGCCGTTATTAGCAAAAACAAAAAGACAAAACAAAAAAAAACACATTGCATTTTACTTTTGACATTTCCCACAACACGTGAAGAGAAGAGGGCTGCCCGAGAACAAATGTTTGAGTGTTCAGGAATAAATAAGGAAAAACTCAAGTGATGGCAATGTATTATAGATATACTGTCATTCATTTTGGGTGATTATCATTCAAGTCCGCAAGTGACTTCCTTCGTAATGTAAGGTCAGGTTAAAAGATGAAACGTAGAACAATTATATTGAGTGGTAATTGATCTGACATGATATTGTGTCCTTCTCAACTCGACTGTACATGTCTCGGGGGTTTCGACGAAAATACATACATAGACTGGTATTGATGAAAGATCCCCAGCAAAGTCCCTAATTTGTTCAGACATTCACGAAAAAGTTGTTTAGTTATTTAGTACTTGACAGAGAATTTGGCTCTGTCCAGATCTAATTTACTGAACTGAAGTTACGCTATAAACTATGAGTTGAAGATTCCATTTATCCCCTGGACCAATATCCAATAAATGATGCCACAATGCAGGGCTTATACAGTACGTGGAGAGTGGATTGTAACTAAATCACCCGCCGAGTGGAGTTGTCACCCAAACTAAAACTTTCAAATTTTGTGCATATCGGCAAAAAACACAAGCAATGTTTCAGCCAATGGACCTCCGGGTATAACCCGGAGGTCCATTGGCTGAAACTTTGCTTGTGCTTGTTATGCTTTGCAACAAATTTGCAATTATTGCTTGGGTGGAATCTCCACTCTGTGGGTGATTTAGTGATAATACACTCTCCACGTACTGTATTTCATCTAAATGTTGGAGGAGAATCCATTTGGTTTCTCGCGAAAATGGTTGCGAGAGTCCATATCTGCTACGAGTGTCCAAGGATCCCAAGAGGCCACCATGGTAAAAAAAAATACTTACCAAAAGAACCTTACAAATATGGATGCAACTGGAACCGGCTGAATGATACGGTTCCAATGAGAGCCATATTTGTACAATTTTGTTGACACAGTGTCAGAATATTTCAGGCCATGTTAGCCTTGTATTGGTTAATTTGCTGGCGCTGTGTTAGGTAAAGGGTTAAATTGAATAAATTCTTTTCACGCGAATCCAAGAAGACGTGCAGCAAGCATCTACATGAATTCTCGCTGGTTTGGTTGCGCGGATCTTTGTGTGAATCGATTCTCGGATTCGCGTCGAAATAATAGCCCTGCAATGGTTAAAATACCGGAAAACAAAGCCTTCTATAGGGCCTTGAATTGCGTTGGTAAGGACGTTAGCAACCCCCCCCCCCCCCCCCCCCCCCCAATAGTTGTCTAGGAAGTGAATATTTTTCAAGCAATCAGGATATTATTGAAAGAAAAAATACCTCCCAATTAAAGAACACCGTGTTTTTGATAAGTAGCGTACACAGTCTTCCTGTTTCACGTAAGAATAACACACACACCTGACACCACTATGGGGATTTTTATTGAATGATCATGATTTACGGCTTCTGAAGAATGAGTTTACTACTCGGGAAAATGCGTGATGGTCATGTCATGAAACATAAAGTTCCACATGGTTACAATACATTTAATAGTGAATGGTAAGATTCCCGGTACAGTATGCTGAGGCGTTAATGTAAGCTGTAGAACTTGTTCGTTAATCCTTTTAAAATGTGTAGAACTTGTTCGTTAATCCTTTTAAAATGTGTAAGCTTTACCATTTGAACCCGAGCGGCCGCTTTGCCAGTCCAGAGGCATTATACGGCATAACTCCATTACGTCGGGTGGCTGCTGAGTGAATGTGTGGGGTAGACCAGTTAATATTTTCAACGTGCAGCCTCACATTGAAGATATTAATTGGTTCACCCCATATAATGAATGTGGACTCTTCCAATTGCTGCCATATTGAAGTAACATGGAAGATACCACCAGGGTTCAAAGGATAACAAAATGTACCCCAACAAAAAAAAACGAACATGGCTACAGGGAGACCAGAAAGGAATCCATTCACAATACAATGAAAACCTACATCTTCAAATACAAAGGAGTGTTTAAAGAACAACTGAAAAGAATATTTTCTGGAATGTATGCCCAAAACCTCTCGTGCAGTGGTCCACATGTCCTTACATTATAGAAATTAACATGGGATAAATTCCATATACAATTCATAAACACTTTATTATTTGGTGACAGAAGTTATGCCAAGAAGATTAATGTATGCGCATATGTTTGTGACTTAAACAATATTACAATCATGCGCTAACTTTGTTATTCCTTTGCTGGCGATCTTTTATTTTTGATGTTTGTATTTGCTGTTTAATCAAGTCATGGCTGCTGTGCTTGACTTAATTTAACATCAAATTCATGGAAAACGAGCTTTTTCTGTTTGGAGATCTTTGTTGAAGTTTTTAAGTATACATTCCTTGTACTGTTATTTGCGGATGATGATTTTCATTTGCACACAATCAATCATGAGCTATGTGGTATTCGGTATGAGCTCTGTGGTACCCATAAAGGCACTTAGTTACGAGGTGTATAACATCGGTCACGTTTTATACTGTCCTCATTTTTAGTTACGACTGATCCAATAGTAACAGAAGGCTATCGAGTTCCGAGACACTTTTTGACTGTACCAAGACTTTGACTGAAAACTGCGTCGGAAAATGTTAGAGAAAGCGTTTTGTTTTTCTAAATATTTATGGAAAAGTGAAAAATGCATATGCATTGTCGTTGAATGCAAAAAGTGCGGCTCAGATATTTACACTACATTGGAAAACCCCATTGCTCCTGATACAGTACCCGGAGAGAACCACCTAACAACGACGAGCAGCTACCAGCTCCCAAACATCATAACTCCGCATTGCAGCACAGGCAGGGTTAGATTGATTGAAGACATGCGCATCATCGACGAGCAGTACGCATTAGTACACGGCGTCATCGTGCCCCCGTGTGGACAATCGGGGTTAAGTGCCTTGCCTAAGGACACAACCGAGAGTCCGAATCGATCGTTCGGACGACCACCCATCCAAGGACTAACCGGGTTCGACGTTGCTGAACTCCGGTGATTTGACGAGAACCGGTTACCGCAACGCCACCTCGCCCCCATGGTTGGGATGGAAGGGATCTGCAAACCTGATTTGTTCCTACTATGATGGCTCAAGTCCCATCTGCTACAATACTCCAACTACATCATTAAGGCATGCCTTCGTCGAAGGCATGCCTTGATGGTGTAGTTGGAATATTACCCAGTAGGGGTTGTAGTTAAAAAAAAAAGGAAATGGAACTAGGCACTACACGGCGCAAGACAAGCAATCCATCGTCGCCATTGTTTAGAAATTTTAAATTTGTTTTCAGCAGGGGTATTAACAAGTGAGATTGGAACTGGCGTGGGTGGTGACATGGGTGCAGATGTTATTTTCTATTAATTTTGCGGAAATTACACCCGTTATTTATTTGCAGCATTATTTATGCTCTTTTTCCATCTGAATTATATGTTTTTCAAGACACCATAGATGACTGAGACCAAGCTATATTCCTGTGAAAAGATTCGAAAGGAAACGAATTGGGCAGACGATATCGAAACGAACTTAATAGCAATTTAAGATTCGAACTGGAAATGAATCTACTATGCATTATGGTTTTATGTTATTTTCATTCATTTTTCTTGCCCCAAAACAAATATTTCAAGTCCCACTCGTCGAAAATGATATTCCACTCACAGCATCGTATTCCACTTTTGGATTTTTTTTTTGTATTGAGTTGAATCAATAATAAGGGGTTGCTCTGGGAAAACAAACAAAGAGAAAAGAAAATGAATACAAAAGTTCACTGCTTGAATTTGAGTATGATTTTATCCTCTCGAGGGCTGCGTGGATTATTTCACTCGGCTTAGGCCTCGTGAAATAATCCTCCGCGCGCTCAACTCGAGGATAAAAATCGTACTCGAAACCGAGGAGTGAACTCTGTTGTCTGTATCTTCCAGCTTGCAGACACGAATGCGTTGGTGTGCAAACTGTCAGTCACGTTCAACAAGAGAACACGAGTCTGACCCTTGGATTTTATTTATGCTTGTTAATTCGATACTCACGATTGTTGTTAAATTGTTTTGGGATGAGCCAAAAAGAATATCCTGTCATGTGCATCTCTAAATCACTCTCTCAAAAACGCTGCAGACATTGATTAATTGAACGTCCAAAACTTTTATGAACGAAAAAGCAAATCCGTTCACACAGAGGAAGGGAACATGCGTAAGAAAACGTGATGTCTCACAATCATAATGACGTGGATCGGGTAACTCTGCGATGACTCTATCAACGAGTGATGTGCATAAATTCCACGGAATCGAACAATTTTACAAAATCTTTACATGGAGCTAGTCTTCGCACACTGGAACGTGTCTACATTAAACGAAAAAGATGGTTTATATTAGAACCTTCGGTTTTATTTTCATAATAACAGCAGGTTAGTATGATAATAATTATTCTGTTTCGAATCATTCTAAGGAAATAGAACATCATTCTTTCATACTTTAACCCTTTACCTAACGTGAAAAGCAGACGACACTTGCAAACAAAATTCTTGAATAACTAATTTGTTTCATTTTTTTGTCTCAAAACATAGGTTATGACCCCTCTTTGGAACGAGCTCGACGAGCTCGTTCCAAAGAGGGGTCATAACCTATGTTTTTGAGACAAAAAATGAAAAAAATAATGAAAATTAATTTGCGGTTTTGGCCGTTACGTTGGGTAAAGGGTTAAAAAAAGTAGCAATTAAGTGTCATGTATGACTGAAAAGCAGTTTGGGTTTCAGTCTGAGTTCGCAGGTGTGATGATTGCAGTGGTGGAACGATGGAGAGGTTGAATGAACGATAGAATAGGAATTGCTTGCCAAAGAGTGCCGGACAGTGCAAATCTGGGATTTTTACACTGAAATCGCTTCAGAGAAAACTTAAAGTTTATTTAGCCCGTTACCTGTAACGACAGACAGAGTCTGACGGCACTTTCAAACAAAAGTCTTAAATAACTAATTGTGTTAATTTTTACCTCAGAAACATAGCTTATCACTCCTCATTGGACCTAGATCACTGAACTCGTTCTAATGAGTAGCTATAAGCTATGTTTTTGCTGCAAGAATGAAAATATAATGAAAATTGAGTGGTATGTTTTGTGAATATTGCTGGTCGGTTTTGGTCGTTACTTTGGGTAAAGGGTTAAATCGCAATTGTCATCTTAGCTTATCACTCCTCATTGGAACAAGATCATTGAACTCGTTCTAATGAGTAGCTATAAGGTATGTTTTTGACGCAAGAATGAAAATATAATGAAAATTGAGTGGTATGTTTTGTGAATATTGCTGGTCGGTTTTGGTCGTTACTTTCGGTAAAGGGTTAAATCGCAATTGTCATCTTTCACCGTTTGAATAAACTGACCTATTGCGGTTGCGAAGCCACAACACAGATACGCCCTCCGTGGAAATGCAGTCCAATAAAACATTTTTGTCGTGTTTTCTAACCTCTGTATACATTATCAATGAATCTGAATTTTCAAAAATGATCTTGCCCGCGATGCTGGAAGAAGGGAGAGAATCCATGTACTGGAAAAACACCTCTTTGCCCAACGTGACGGACATGTATTGCACGTCTGTTCTGTGTAGTCTAAATCTACAGCAACACCAAACTATGCGGAAAATGAAAATCTGTTCCGCACATATGTGTGGAACGGAAATCGTTGACGGACTTTGTTCAAATAGAAGCGAAATTTCACTGAATTTTTCTACAAATCGTACAACGCAATTACAATTCGAATCGCTAGCGAAAGCTAAAATAGTAACACTTGTTCCTTTCCTCTCGTAGATTTGGTTGACGATACAATGTGTTCTTTTTGTTGATAGTTCGTGCCCCTGAGTTCAAATGTGTTCTATGTGCCCACTGGCGAATGGAACACTTTGGAACTCAGGAAAAAGTTGTCAAATGAATTACTAAGCGTCCTCCTATTAATTGCTGTTATACACGTGAAGGCGTATAGTAAACACAGAACGACACATGCGTATGAATGGATTAATGGATATGGTACTTGTACCATCGTGGACGGATAAAACTCGAGGCCTGTGGTCTCTCGTTCTATCATTCCGCGCTCGCACTAGTGCCATATCGATTAACCTATTCACCGGCACACGCGTGTCGTTCTGTGTATATGTGATGAACGGTATTCCAACGAATACATAATCACATTTTATTTCTTTCTATTTTTAGCCTTCCGAACATAGAGTTTGACCCATCATTGGAACGGGCTAGTTCAGCCCATTTAATGAGGCATCGTAAGATATGACTTTTTAGGCAAATATCAATATTTTAGCTATTAATGAAATTATTCCGAAACCATCATCTTTTATTCGTGATTGGCAGAGGCATAATGCCGTACATGGGCTGTGGATTTTCAACCAAAGCACCCATGAAGTGGAGATTCAACTAAAATTCGATGTTGCGTGTGAAATATAAGCAAAGTCTACGCTATCAGACATTCCTGTTAACACTGGACGTGGCAGGTTGAAAACATTGAATATCTATAGAATAGATTCACAGAGTTGCGATTTGACAACTTGTCCTCTGTGTTTTATTTGCTGTGGTTTACCGATACTACCAACAACCATATTAAATGGGACAGTTTTACGAGTAGGGGTTGGCGTAATTTCAAGTGTTGCAGAAAGCATTAAACAGAGGGCACAAATGAGCAGAGATAAAAGGACCTCAACAATTCCTTGTCCATAGTTAATTCACACATCAAAAATAAACCACACACATTTAATATTTTATAATTCCTGTCAAAATGACTATTCGTTACTCCATGCCACCATGCCTTAGGTAAAAAAATTATATTTGAGGAAGGGAATGTAAAATCCACATGTACGGGATTCGCCTTTCTGGCTGAAAGGATACCAAAGATGGGTGAAAAAGCGAACAAGTGACGAGTGAGCAATTAAACGGTAGAATGATAGAATGAATTCTCTCTCTCTCTCTCTCTCTCTCTCTCTCTCTCTCTCTCTCTCTCGCTCTCTCTCTCAATCGATTCTTCTCCCTCTCTTTCTATGTGGGGCCCCGACTTTTTGAATTTCGAAGAATCGATAAATCTTTCTAAAATGGACAACTGAACAAATTAACAAATCTCCCCGAAAGCAAAAAGCCGAGTGGTTAAGCACCAGTACTGTCATGTATTCACAAGGTTCCAACCCCATCGATAGCAGTATTATACGAAGATAAGCATCACACGCCGAATATATCACCTGGCTGCAAATTGGCACTTCACTTAACTTAATGACCAGCATGGGTTATTCAAAAACTTGTTTTTCAAATTTTGGACAGTCCTCAATGAAGTTATGTCTATCTGTTTCCCGTCTGAACAATAAAGCCCGTTCACGATTACCGTTCAGCCAAGACTGTATTTTGTACAAAGGGCAGGTGTGTGTGACTGTGTGGATGAAGTAAGAAACATGGGGCAATCAACCGAGATGACAAAGTACATTTTTGAGCTTACGACGAAATCAGTGTATCAACTGGATTTGAACTGCGCCACAGCGATCATTTTTAAACTAAATGACATACTCACGACCTGGTCCATTTTACTACTGACCTCTAGGCTACAATTCGACTAAAAAGAGTTACAATAACACTCAAGGAATCCAAGTGTTAACCCTTTACCTAACATGAAAAGCAGACGACACTTGCAAAAAAAAAAAATTCTTGAATAACTAATTTTTTTCTTTTTTCGTCTCAAAGACATAGTTTATGACCCCTCATTGGAACGAGCTCGACGAGCTCGTTCCAATGAGACGTCATAACATATGTTTTGGGGACAAAAATTGAAAAAAAATAATGAGAATTAATTGGCGATTTTTGAGAATAGCGCTGGCCGCTTTGGCCGTTACTTTGGGTAAAGGGTTAAAAATAGCAAATTTATCCAGATTTGTTAAACACTGATGGTTGGAAAGCGTCCAAAAGATGGTTATTTTCATTGAAATACAAAACCATTGGAGTAGGGCGGTAACATATTCATAATATTGGAGGTGTTTAACAAACTCTTCCCGACGACTAAATGAAATTCACCGACAGACAACATTAATATTATAGCGTGCAAGTTCGGTCATCAGATTACTGTATGTTTTGGAAGATGCATTTTTCTAAACGCTTTAGACAAAACCACTGTTGTTGGAATGCATGTCATTATCTAGTCCAAGCTTGGCCCCATTTGGGCGTTATATCATTGTTTGAGTTGCCGGGCGAGCAGCTTTAAGAATTATATAATACTATCACAAGGGTTAATTCCGTGACCAATCAACAAAACTGTGTTTACTGGAAATAACATAAGCTCATGACTTTGCAAACAATCTCCTTATACTTGTCAACACTAGCAAGTTTCTGATTGAAAGGAATAAAGCTCCTTATTGCCTTCACTCGTTCCGGCAAAACATGTATAACACTTTAAAATAATAGGAATTTAAAGGTTTTACGGATTAACGGATTACTGAACACAAAAAGGGAAAATTAAACACTGCCTGCAGAGCTAAGCGGCTCAAACTGTCCAAGGAGTATATATTGGTCAACTTCACTTGCACATTACATTACGTTATGTGAAAGTGAAGAAGTAAAATAAACAAATATATTCTTTGGACAAATTTTGATGTTCGCTGTTTTACTCTGCAGGTAAGCTGTATTTTCGTAAGAAAATTTATGTTAATATAATTTTTCTGGACTAGCGTGGATCAAATTCCCTGCGACTCCGTTGTGTGTGTCCCGTCCGGCCATGCGAAATACAATCACATTTATTCGAGTAAAACACACCGGAGCAGAATATATTAGTTAAAGAAATGAAAAATTAACCAGCAAACAAAAATTGTGTTCGCATATAATGAAGAATATATAATTTTTAGTTGACCATTTAAATGCAGCTCTGCGAGCCCTTAAACCCTCGAAATGTGTATATTAGAGCGTACCGTGCGCATGTATTATAAGTTTTGGTCTCGCCTCTGTTTATCAATCGATATGTGGAAACATATCGATTGGGAAACAGCGGCAGGCTTTTGCTACGATTTTTATTGTAAACTTTTCGGTGAAAACAATCGAATCTCACTCATATTTTTATATTTGTAAATATTGAAAGTAGATGTTATTTTAGTCGTTTTATTTATATAATTAGCCGTCAGTAACTCATAAAAATTTATTAATGTAATCAGCTTATTGAGAACATATTGGGCAGATGGATTTGTCAAGTGGTCACCATCCAATCGACTCTCGGCAGTCGATTGGGCGGTGGCTACTCGATCGGTTCATCACGCCCCCCCCCCCCAATCGACGTCCGGTGGTCGATTAAACGGCGGTTAAGTTAACCGTGTTATTATGCCCCACGCTATTTACATCCAAAAATGACGGCAAACAATTTTCATGTATTATGATGTTATGTCTGTGAGATATTAAATATTATTATGACATTACGTTATGTGAAAGTGAAGAAGTAAAATAAACAAATATATTCTTTGGACAAATTTTGATGTTCGCTGTTTTACTCTGCAGGGCACATGTACACGCCATAAATTCCCGGCCACCTCTCGAGTTCAATTCCCCAAATTGAATGAACAAGACAGACGTCGCCGTCAAAACTGACTGTTCCCACCCCTTTTGACGTAGATTTTCCCTGAGAGTACCATGCATGAGTTATTGATAGAGAAATACTGTAGTGCCTTTGATAAAGATACAAAACGCTTTTTGTTCCGCGGGTGGGGGGGGGGGGGGGGTTAATGCCTCGATAACTTAACAATGTTAATTTCGGGTAAGTAGTGGGTACAGAGGTGCTGTGGGTTTATTTATGGGATTAGCTTGGTCAATATCTTTATTTGATGTGCTGTTTAGGTCCATAGGTGTTATATAGTTACCATGTCTTACCCATAAAAAAATTAAGAATTCGTCGGCCAAAATTCGATTAAGTTTATACATGGTGAAAGGTGTTATAAAAAATCTGGACTTGGGAAAAATGCGTTTGTTGGAAAAGGTTGAAGAAATGAAAAAGTCATCCCAAGTTATGGAAACCATGGGCCAATACGTAAACTTAGTGGTGACGTCTAAAATAAAGTTTTCAGCATGGAAAGAGCAGTATTTTAAGCAGGAAGGGAGATTTATTACGGGTAGCATTACAGATGAGTTACCGTTTGTTATTTGTAAGATAAGACTGTTTTGTTGTCGGGGTTTTAGGAGGAAAAGGGCGCAGAGAAATAGAGAGAGTAAAATTATTATACTTGCGGGTGTGCTTATGTACATGTGTATAGTATGCAAATCTGTGTAAAGTGTTTGTGGCAATGTAGTGGTGTCTGTGTTTTGTGGAAAGTAGTGGAAGGGGGATAGCGTCATAGCTTTAGCTGTATGAAGAGTTGACGCTAATGCTACAGCTTTTGTTATTGTTTTCAGTTTGCACCACATAAAAATGAATCCAAGAATACAAAGACCACTGAGACCTGTTGAAATAATTAATAGAAGAAATTTTGAATCAAAAGTGTCATTTAAAAATAATTTACCGTCCAGGATGGGTTCAGCCAAAGAACTAAAAATAACTTGATTTTTCTTTGTGGCCTTTACCATTGTTTTTAGATTCAGGTGGGCCTTGTGATCGTTTGCAATGATGCTTGAGAGGTTGTGATGATATAAATTGAAAGATGGGATATCTATTGTGGGTGGGTTATTGAATATTGAATCGGCCCGAATTTTTGGTAAGACCCCTCCTGAGAAGAATTGTTGTAATAGTGCTAAGTTAACTGGGTATTGTATTGTAGTGATGTTTGCTTTATGTTGACAGTGATTCCACCTGTGAGGTACGTGTATGTGTGTAGCTGAAAATGAGCAGTGGCAGGGTAGTTCTACTACACAGAATGAGCACCCAAGTAAGTGTTGTGTTTGGGAAGTGCATGTTATGTTTATATGTGAAATGTTAGACATTAGGAACTTGGAGTGTGTTAATTGTTGTATTGTTGGGGTTATACTGTGCTGCCTGAAGCGAAAGTCACACGTGTTGTTAATTGAAGTGGTGTTAGCAAGGTACAGTGAGGATGAGCAAGATGGCGATTTCATTGACCTCAAGATTGGATGGAAAGAGCAGTAATAGTGATTATTGTTAGTGTGACAGTTGATTAGATCTAGTGTTTTAATTTCTATATAAAATTGATTGTCTTTACTAACTGCAAGATAAGTTGGGAGGTTCAAGATTTGAGTGGCATGTGATGACGACGAGTTAATGGGTACCGGATAGCTTAATATTTTATACATTTCAAACGGAAATTGAATTGTTGATATTGGGATATTCAAACTAATATATATATCCTTGTCATGGCGAAGTACTGTATATTTCACTGCCGTATAGTACGGGAGAGTGTGGTGAAACAGCAGGCTGAAAGGTGAATTTTTCGCGTTCAGTACGCTAGATATATTTTTGAGTGTTGCTTCAATAACAGATGGCGGTAAGATTTGGGGAGAGAGCTTACCCTGCAACAAGGATACGATTCCGATGTACATCTCTTCGAATCTCAGTTGCAATGATAATGACTCGCTTGTTTGTTCTAATAACAGTGCTGATAAATGATCTTCCATACTTTTTATACGGGCAACAGAGTCATACAATGTTTTATACACTTCTTTAATGGCAAGGAAATTATTTTTGATAGCTTTTAGTGAACTGGTAATTCTCCTGTCCGTTGATTTCATATATGAAGTAAGAGATTTGAGTTCGTGGCTAAACAAATGTGATATTTCAATATTTTGCTTCTGCACGGCTGCTACTCGTTGCGACAATTTTTGCATGTCTTCTTCCGTAGCGGTTCCAAACAATGTTTTACTGACACTGCCAACGAATGGTAACCAAGACCTTTTTCTTCGCCTAACGGGTTTTGGGAGTTGGTGGCTTGGTAATAGTTTATAAATATCGATAAGAGTGTTTTTAATTTTCTCTACAGTATTTTCATGAATGTTCATAAGTTTTTCTGCAGTTTTGGGAATATTTGAGCATTTTTCTCCACAATGAAACTGAGAGTTGGAAAATTCCGATACTGTAGGGAGTCTTAGCTGAAACGTGTGTGTCCAGTAGTGTGCTGTAGAAACTAAAAACTTATCTTGCTGTAAAACAACTCCGTAATTCAAACGTTGTAGTACTTTAGTTCCACTTGTTGTATTTAGTACACATGTGAGAGTAATTATCCCAAAGAGAAGCCTCATGTCCATTTTTTTCTACAAATAGAAGAAAGGAGAGCAAGAGTTAGATTTTGTGTGGATATAGTCGCGGGAATACTTTGTGAGGACTGGCCATGCCCTCTAGCACTAAAAAACGCAAAATATTTGCAAAATTTGAATTCAGGCGAGTATATCCAAGGCAATGGAGAAAGAGAAAGAGAGAGAGAGAAAGGATTTGAAGAAAAAAAAAACGGACGGTTGGATTACTTTTAGAATAATCTATCAAAGTACGGTAAACATAAGAAGAGCCGAAGTAAACTGTTTGTCTTGAAAAGCATTTCAGCAAATTGTTTTTATAATTTCACAGTCAATGTCGACACATTGTTCATCCTAATAAAATTTAATTTACTTATTTTTATTAATTGTATATTAAGGTTTGTTTATCAAGCTTTATTTATTTATTTATTTATTATCTATTAATTTATTATTTATTTATTTAATTAATTTATTATTTAGTAGTTATTTATTTATCATTATTATTTATTCAGTAGTTTATTTATTTTATTTATTTATTTATTTATTTATTTATTTATTTATTTATTTATTTATTTATTTATTTATTTATTTATTTATTTATTGGAAGCTTTGAAAAATATTATCCAACTGATTTAAGGGGAAAAGGTTGTCATTGTGTCTACCGTTTTAGCCCTGGCAATCGAACCTGGGATAATTTATTGGAAGTATTTAGGCGGTTTATACCTTTTTTCAAAAGCACCAAGTAGCGATTTAAAATCCTTTTTGTCGCTATCTATCAAGCACTCATACCAGTCTGCCGCGGGACCAACCATCAAAAGGGGGAAAAGGCGCGCTTTTTCTGCGTCCTCAATTTGCCTGTAATCTGTGTGTTTTTGAAAGTCCCTTAACCACTGAGAAGCTTTGGTCTGTTCACCCATAAATTTTGGAATATTGTTCAAGTCTGAGGCTGATAATGTACGCATACCTCTTGGTTCCTCGTCTGGTGTGGTTTCCAAGGTTTTATCCCGTTCTGGAATGGTGTTTAGTTTTGATGTGGAACGGAGATTTCTCTGATTCGCTGGTGCTGGCATGTACAATTTAGTTCTCCACCAGTTTTGACGGCGACGTCTGTCTTGTTCATTCAATTTGGGGAATTGAACTCGAGAGGTGGCCGGGAATTTATGGCGTGTACATGTGCCCTGCAGAGTAAAACAGCGAACATCAAAATTTGTCCAAAGAATATATTTGTTTATTTTACTTCTTCACTTTCACATAACGTAATGTCATAATAATATTTAATATCTCACAGACATAACATCATAATACATGAAAATTGTTTGCCGTCATTTTTGGATGTAAATAGCGTGGGGCATAATAACACGGTTAACTTAACCGCCGTTTAATCGACCACCGGACGTCGATTGGGGGGGGGGGGGGCGTGATGAACCGATCGAGTAGCCACCGCCCAATCGACTGCCGAGAGTCGATTGGATGGTGACCACTTGACAAATCCATCTGCCCAATATGTTCTCAATAAGCTGATTACATTAATAAATTTTTATGAGTTACTGACGGCTAATTATATAAATAAAACGACTAAAATAACATCTACTTTCAATATTTACAAATATAAAAATATGAGTGAGATTCGATTGTTTTCACCGAAAAGTTTACAATAAAAATCGTAGCAAAAGCCTGCCGCTGTTTCCCAATCGATATGTTTCCACATATCGATTGATAAACAGAGGCGAGACCAAAACTTATAATACATGCGCACGGTACGCTCTAATATACACATTTCGAGGGTTTAAGGGCTCGCAGAGCTGCATTTAAATGGTCAACTAAAAATTATATATTCTTCATTATATGCGAACACAATTTTTGTTTGCTGGTTAATTTTTCATTTCTTTAACTAATATATTCTGCTCCGGTGTGTTTTACTCGAATAAATGTGATTGTATTTCGCATGGCCGGACGGGACACACACAACGGAGTCGCAGGGAATTTGATCCACGCTAGTCCAGAAAAATTATATTAACATAAATTTTCTTACGAAAATACAGCTTACCTGCAGAGTAAAACAGCGAACATCAAAATTTGTCCAAAGAATATATTTGTTTATTTTACTTCTTCACTTTCACATAACGTAATGTAATGTGCAAGTGAAGTTGACCAATATATACTCCTTGGACAGTTTGAGCCGCTTAGCTCTGCAGGC
Organism: Pictodentalium vernedei; assembly: GCA_031216915.1. NCBI lineage: Eukaryota > Metazoa > Mollusca > Scaphopoda > Dentaliida > Dentaliidae > Pictodentalium > Pictodentalium vernedei. The sequence continues at coordinate 75,150,363 of CM062293.1, read as the reverse complement.
AGTGTTTAATTTTCCCTTTTTGTGTTCAGTAATCCGTTAATCCGTAAAACCTTTAAATTCCTATTATTTTAAAGTGTTATACATGTTTTGCCGGAACGAGTGAAGGCAATAAGGAGCTTTATTCCTTTCAATCAGAAACTTGCTAGTGTTGACAAGTATAAGGAGATTGTTTGCAAAGTCATGAGCTTATGTTATTTCCAGTAAACACAGTTTTGTTGATTGGTCACGGAATTAACCCTTGTGATAATACTAAGTGAGACAAAGCTTCAATTTGTCAACAATGATCGCATTTTGGTGTCCTCAATTTACCCCAGGCTCCAAATGCGTCCGAGTGCCTCAAATTTGACACAGCAATGGGATATATTATCTTGAATGTGGCATTAGCCCAACAGATCAAGCGCAATTTGCGAAAAAATATTACCTGAGATCAACAATAATTGGCGTGGGTCATTTACACGTCAACTGCCATTATGTTGGGCAATTGTGTCATGTTTTCTGGTCGATCGGTGTACAGTTTGAACCAGAGCTTTAATTGACATCCTTACTGAACAGACGATTTTTCGATAAGATATGTTCAATTGAACTAATCCGCAGTAGCACCTTCAACACCCTGATTAGGTTTCTATACATAGTAACCAATAACAAATGTTTTGTCCATATCTGAGTGAAAAAGTGATCATTCAGTGCCAAACTTTAAACTCCAATATCGCTCGAAATAATAAACGGAATAAGCTGATTTCTTTAGCCAAGACTTATGACACGTAGCTTGTGAGAAACCATGTCTTTTTTCAGCGAAACTTTTGTTCGTAAAATAGACGAATTACAAAAAAATCAAAAATTTACCTAACAGACGTTCATTTTTTGCCCCCTGTCCGTACTTATATCCATGCTCAACGTCAAACCCCAAAACCGGACATCCTTTTTCTAGAGTAAAGATTAACCCAGATATCCCTTCTAATGTCCTCTTTATAGTAATATCGGGCAACCCAGATAAACCGAACATACCAATAACGACAATGATTCGTTATCTTCAAACTTTCTGATATGAAGGCTTGAGACCAGAGGCTAAATTCTCGTCTTCAAGGAAGTGCACACGCATGTGAATGAATATCTGTGCGTTTATGGCTAAGGTCGGTAGAAAGCGTTATGTCGCGGGAGAGAGAATTTGTAGCATACTGTGTTCTATTTTGAACTTCTGATTTGGGGGTGAAGGAGGAGTGAAATTGCTTTGTCTCTACACCCATCGCCTCGATCTATTTTCTATTTGGAGAATTACAGAATTGATAACGAAAACGTTTTTGTTACGAGAAACAAAATTTCTAAATTATTCATTTAAAACTTTATATTCAGTATTTTTGCTGGTGATAGTGTTTGGAGGGGGAGGGAGTTGTGGATACAACGTTTCCCACACGAATTGGCGAAGCATCTTGTGGCTTAATTCAGGAAGCAAAATAAATTTCCCCAACCACTGTATTAAAAAATATCTCTAACCCCTCCCATACGCCATTTGTAATTTGAAAACAAACCTTTTGGTGGTGGGTCTGTTTGACTTCCCAGCGCGTCCTGTATTTTCACCACGCTATTTAGCCCTTTACCCAATGTAACCGCCAAAACCGGCCAGCGCTATTCTCAAACATCGCCAATTAATTTTCATTATTTTTAAAATTTTCTGTCTCAAAAACATAGGTTATGACCACTCGCTGGAACGAGCTAGTCGAGCTCGTTCCAGTGAAGGGTCATAAACTATGTTCTAGAGACAAAAAAAAATGAAAAAAATAGTTATTCAAGATTGTTTTGCAAGTGTCGTCTGCTTTTCATGTTAGGTAAAGAGTTAAGAATAACTGTAACTAAAATAATTTTCGTTTTCATCTCTTCAAAAATTGTTTGGAAAGAAGGAGTATAATTTCTGAGTCAATATATTCTCGGATATTCTACACTTTCTCAGCCCCCACCCCTCAACGAAAATGAAAGAGACGTCACCTCAATATTCCACTAAAAACGATGTGTGGGAGCATGGGTGGGTTTTACTTGTAATTTGCGTACAACCGTTAAAGCGAAAAATGCCTTTAACTCTCGGCTGAAAAATGCCTGTGTGGGTGTGAGAACAAGTTGAGGTATGAAGCAGGGCCTAATTTGAGGGGCTCTTCCTATGCCACCACCCATGCTGCCGCCACTATATTTGGGACAACTATCTTTTTTGTGTGGTTAAATACTTCAGATACAAAACCAGTAAGCTGCATGCAGGGACGTGGCGACAGGGATGGGGGTGGGGATGCCTCACACCTCCAGTCCAGGCCAATATTTCGTATAGTTGGAAATCCGGAGGGCAAGTCATGAGTAGTTGGAAATTCCATCTATCTGGGTTTTAGAACTTTTTTGGTGATGCTGATGTCTCCTTCACTTCCCAAAATTCCAACTCGATTTCAAATCGGCAAAAATTCCAACTGTTACTATTTACAACTACAGTGTACGAAATATCGAGCTTCACAAGTATGCATGATATCAAGTGGTATTAGATTATTATAGTACGTTTACTTATCGTTTAACCCTTTACCTAACCTGAAAAGCAGACGACACATGCAAAAATAATTCTTGAATAACTAATTTTTTTCATTTTTTGTCTCAAAAACATAGGTTATGACCCGTCGTTGGAACGAGCTCGACGAGCTCGTTCCAACGAGGGGTCATAACCTATGTTTTTGAGACAAAAAATGAAAAAAATAATGAAAATTAATTGGCGATTTTTGAGAATAGCGCTGGCCGGTTTTGGCCGTTACGTTGGGTAAAGGGTTAAAAAAATCCTCGAAATACACTTTAAGAAAACCACATCATGCAAAATCGTTAACCTGAGTTAATTCCACCATTCATAGTTACAAAATGATGAAATATCGAAAATTTATCATTCCTGCATAAGATCTCATTTAATGTCAGGAGATTGTGAATTGCTTAAAGTTCTCAGCTTGAGCATTTGTTTAGCACATATTTAATTCCCAGAATAATACCAAATAATAATAACCTGATAATTCTATCATATATGTGTTGGCATTTCAGTTAATAGAATCAATTTCATGCCCCCCCCCCCCCCCCCCCTTCATGGCTTCATTTTCAAAAGATTTCTCGGTAGTGAATTTCCAACAAGGGGGAGAGACCGGGAGGGGGTTTCCTTCATCTAGTTGGGAATTCACGATCCTACCACCCCCCCCCCCGATCGGAAACCTATAGCCACACCCATGGCTGCATGATGTATATTGTGTCTTTGTGTTTAATGATTTGAAAAGTGAAATCTTTATTTCTGATTGTTTGACTTAGATGTTGAATAAAAACATATCATTCACATACCTCATACAGGTCACTATGATACGAAATATATGAAACCAATCAAAAAAGAAAGAAAAATCAAATCGAGGCTACGCAAAACACACAGCAGGAATCAAACTTATTGAATTTGACTAATAATATTTATATAGAAACGTGACTTCGATTAAGTGCTTTTATTACAAAAACGAATCCCATGTCCTCTTTTCTATCATAGCATTGCAGAATCTCAGAAGGAGGACTATTGTGTCTGAGATGCAATTCCGTTTTTTTATATATATATAATTTGATTTTATTTAAGCAAAATATTTTTCACGAAATTCGAATTCAACGGAAAAAGCCTCACGCCCACATCGCAATCATAAAGCTTTTCAATAGAGAAGAACGCTTCGTCTACAGCAGTGTTATATCCTCTATTTATACTTGAAACACTCATTGGAATTCCATTTCGCATAAACAGATAGAACGTGATGTGTGTTTAAATCGGTGGTGTTTTACATAACTCGCTGGAATGGCGTAGTCACTATCCCCCCCCCCCCCCCACCCCCAACGGCTCTCACGAAATATGACTACACCATTTCAACTCGTTATGAAAACACCACCGATTCAAACACACATCGTGTTATGTGTTTAATACACATCCCATGCATTAAAATTCATTCAAATAAACAAATTTTAATTCTGATGTTTAAACCCAAGGGTGAAGAGTCCGTTTGTTTTGTTTGAAGCTGTACTGATCAAAGGGATCGATAAAAAATCAAAACAACCATTTGGGAACCAGTCTAAATTACATTCGTTACCTTTTCCATTCGGCGAGTTTGTTGAAATTCGTATCGCTGTTTCTCTTCGGCTGGTGTCCATTCACGCCTAACCATTCGGTAGCTATTAGTTAGTAAAAATATAAGAATGTTTTTAAAAGAAGTTCGAAGCATGCCAAGATGTCCGAAGATTTACCGAAATAATGTTGACCAATTTAGATATAACGCCTTAACGAAAACCGAAGACCAGACGGACATGGGATTGGGTGAATGTTGTGGTTGGAAATGATTGGGTTTTTTAATATTATCTCATTTTGGTAAACTAATTGTTTGTGAATCGACTTTATTTTGCTTTGGACATTTTCACTTTCACACTACGGAACAGACGATCGATAATTGCATAACGGAATCTGGAAACCTTTCAGCGTAACTGATGACTCAACGGGAAAGGAACTAGTATAAACAGGCTGGGAAAAAGATCGGACTTGAACATCACCAGTTGAATACAAAAGCATTTATGTCATAGCGGCGATTCCGTTAACCCTTTGAACACTAGAGGTAACTTTACCGTCCAGGGACATGGTACGTCATACTTTCATTAAGTAGGATGCCTGCTAAGTTAGGGGTGGGGTAGACCAATCAATATTTCAACGTGCAGCCTTAAGGCTGCACGTTGAAAATATTGTTTGGTCTACCCCCAAATAATGAATATGGACTCATCTAATAGCTGCATATGAACTGACATGAAAGATACCACCAAGGGGCAAAGGGGTAAGAACAAAGGTTTTAAGTTTAATGGATGTGTAATAAAAACATGTACGGATTGATATGTAGTAAATTTCTAAAGTTTCTTCTTTACGCTATGTCTATGAAAAAAACTTAATAATGTTTTTTCACAGTAATACATGGACTTTCCGCCACTACAGTTACATCATCCACGACTGGGTCAACGTCTGCAGCTACTATTTCATCAGCACCAACAACACATGTGTTGACAACGGCAACAGCAACAGCAACAGACAAAACAACAACTCGAAATACAAATACAACCGATGCAACATCCAGCCCCGCGAAAACAACACGTGAGTAGCGTAATACAGTATCCTTTATTGATATAATATATTGATCATAACAGCGGATAAAGAATTTCGATCGGATATCCAGTCGAAATTCATTATTCGCTTTCTTCTTTGCAATCCAGTGTAGAATCTCACCAGTCTAAAAATATAAACCAAGTGAGGAATCTCACTAGTGTAAAAATATAAACTCAGTGTAGAATCTAACCAGTCTAAAAATATAAACCCAATGTAGAATCTCACCAGTCTAAAAATATAAACCCGGTGTAGAACTCACCAGTCTAAAAATATAAACCCAGAGTAGAATCTCACCAGTCTAAAAATATAAACCCAATGTAGAATTTCACCAGTCTATAAATATAAATCCAGTGTAAAATCTCACCTGTCTAAAAATATAAACCCAATGTAGAATCTCACCAGTCTAAAAATATAAACCCAGTGTAGAATCTCACCAGTCTAAAAATAAATACGGGAACATTTGGGCTCCACAAAGTAGATTTTCTGTTTCTCAGGCCATTTTTGGTAAAATTGTATGTGGGTGGTTTTTTATTTCATTTTTTATTTTTGTAACTATTTCTTTGCCAATAAAAATTCATGTTCTTGGTCTGTTTTATGTTTTAGGCTTCATAATCGACACAATAGCATGGGTGGTGATGTATTTCGTCCCTTGAGTGCAAGAAGGCTTTGCAATGTTAAAGCATTGCAAATCCTTCTTACACTCTGGGGACACGTTTCTCAATTTTATTAACTTGGGTACATTATCAAACATAAACCATGTAACTTTTATTTTTTTATGTTTACAGTGGTTATGAAAAGAGCACGCGGCAGCCAAAGGGACCATGCGAGATGGCCTGAGAAACAGATTTTTAACTTTTGTAGGCCGTACCTACTGTTTCTACCGATTCACTGAATGAGAGATAGAATAAATTTCAAGTGCTCAAACCAGGAACATGAGAAAAATATTTACAAAATTGAGAAATAAAGTAAAAAACTGCCCGCCCACATGCAATTCTACAAAAATATCGCATGAGAAACAGAAAGTCTACTTTGTGTGGACTACACTAAATTCTGACGTTGTTCAATTATCTTTTCAGGAGCAACATGTCCAGCACTGAGTCGTCCACTTGCTATATACAGCTATCCATCATTCTACCAAGTGTGCGTAAACGGAGATTTCGTTATAAGACACTGTCCACAAAAAACATTATTTTACGAACACCTCGGCGTATGTTTGCCAAGAGGATTTTATTTCCTGTTTCAGCGCTGGGTGAGGAGGATGTCCCACAGGATGGATCTGAGGTTAGATATGTCAGCAGAAGACTTGTTTGATATGTCAGCAGAAGAGTCGTTTGATGCGTCACCAGAAGGTTTGTTCAACATGTCAACAGAAGAATTGTTTGATGATTAAACCTTGAGCAATCCGAATTACACATTTTCTATTCGAATCGAATCTCAAATCGAATCTAGTCTATTATTCGAACTCGAATCCCTCATCTTTTCTGTTTGTAACTTGTCTACTGTCATGTTGTGTGTTGTGTATCTTGAATTGTATCTTCTATGTCAAATTTGATTTACGATGCCCGACAACCAGGGAGTTCCCTATTAGGGCATATATGATTTCTGAACTGAGCATAAAATAGGTCAACTATTTTAGGGACTAGGATACGTTTGGGGCCTGGGGTAAATAGAGGACATCCAAATGCGATCATTGTTAACTAATCTAAGCTGTTTCCCACAGGGTGACCAACCCTAAACATTATATAACGCTCTATGAGGTCAAGTGTGAACTACTCAAGGGCGAGCGACCCTATATAACGCCCTATGAGGTCCAGTTTGAACTACATAATTGCATGCATACATAAAACAATGCCTTTCTCCCAAACGTTTAGAAAAATGCAAGTCCCCAAGCTGAAGTAATCTGATGAGTGGAATTGCATGCCATAATATTATTGTTAGCTATCGGGCATTTTCAGCTGGTCATCGGGCAAGAATTTGTTACAAGCCTTCTAATATTCTCTCTTTTTATGTTGTGTAAGCATGTCACATAATATTATTTCCTCTCAATAAATTCTGTTTAAACTAACCTCGAATCGAATCAGGGGCGTTTTGAAGATGATCGATAGGGGTGGCAGGGAGAAGGGCGCTGTAAATCTGCGATGACCCAAGTCGAAACTGACAAAACAATATTCCAACTGCACAATAAAGGGGTGCTTTCGTAGAAATATTGTGTAGCATATGCCCAGGTTTGTTCATTTCGGAATTTAGTCAAATAGGTGAGTTGTTTTTTTCTGTAACCCGACTTGTTCATACGACAATCAACCACTTTAATATTAACTGAAGTGGGATGAACTTTAGGCGTAAACTTTGCTCAAGCTGATTGAAAATTAATAAACTGGTAGAGTGCTAAATTATTTTTGGTCATCCAAATTTGTCCACGTCTCTTTGCCTTGTTGCAATTTATGGGAGAGTGCCTATTGGCACTCTCCCATACATTGTAACTAGGTAAATCCTCACAGACTAAATAATTTCAATTCACAAATTATATGACGCACATCCATAGAATATGAAGCCATTAAGTTGCAGCACCTGCATTTCAGGATAAAGCCCAAATATGGGCTTCCAGCACTCTACCAGTTAAGAGTGCCCCTTCATATCACTGTATTTCCCAATTATTTCCATCCTTATTTATTCACTCAAACCATCGTGTAATGGTACAAGAGGTACATCATTTGTACAATAAATACCTCACAAACAATGGTGGTTGTACACAATGTAATAGAAGAGAATACAAAAACAAAATAAGGGTAGAAACATTAAAGGTGTTGGTATTTTTTGTTTGTTTTATCTATATGGGAGTTGAATGGTATAGTTCCAAGTGCTGCTACAGGAAGAAAGGACCTTCCTCTAACAGGGTGGGAAAACCAATAATTACTGGTGATAACGTAACTTTAAAATGAACAATACACATCAGGCTTTTGCCAATATCTGGAAACGTGTAATTCTACCTATGACGCATGCGCCAATGGTCACAAAGCCCAGAAAATCCACCAATCCATACAGAAAATACTTCTGTTATACTAAACAGAGGCTGGACTAAACTACAACAGTCCACGAAACATGTCAAACGTATCCGAGAGTTCTCACAAGAAATCTACAATAAAATCAGTCACTATGAAACGGTACTCAACTTCTTCCCCGGAATAACATTTGCTTTAAAAGCACTCTCATTGATTCTTCAACAAAACAATGCAATATGGATTACACTGGTATCGGCTTACTGGGCCTATCCCATCGACATTCATACATACATGGTATAGAAATGGGTGTTATCTTCCACTGTGCGACCGGACTGAAAGCGTTCACGTACTTTTAGTGCACTTTGTATATAACGGGCAAGATTTAATAATATTTTCATACTTTGTGAATTTAATAGCTCAACTAGTTTATGTGTGCTACGCCGTCTCCAGTAATATGGTTTGATAAGCCTGTTCCTGACATCGCTGATAAGATATTTTCTGACACCACCCTAACCCTTTGAACCTGAGAGACCGCTTTTCGGGACTGGAACATGATGCGTCATAATTCCAAGTAGGTTGTCTGTTAAATGAATATGTTGGTTAGACAAATTAATATTTCCAACGTGCGCACCAAGGCTGCACGTTGGAAATATCAATTAGTCTTCTTATATTCATTAGTCTAATTCAAAACATCAGTTAGTCTGATGAATATAGACCCTTCCAGCTACTGTCATTGAAGTGACATGGAAGAAAACATCGGGTTCAAAGTACTAAATGTGTAGAGTGAAAAAGGGAAAGGAAACATTACGTCGAAGCATAAGTGATTACTATTTTCTTCACAACCGTAACAAATTTATTAATTTATTGTGCCTCACGTCTGTGACATCGGCCGTGACTGGTTAATTCAACCCATTCTAAAAGTCATAGTACTGGAGTTTTTGGACAAAACGCAGGTACTATCGGAACGTTCTTCCCTTGAGACAAGAGAAAAAGAAAATGTAAGCTCCACTTCTAATGATCAGCGTCGATTACGCACGCGCTGGTTGGAATTTCTCAACACTAAACGACGGCGTCGAGTCTGTTTAACTTTTTTCGTCACCGATAGACACAAACTTACCGACAAATATGTCATTTTCAGTGGGTGTGTTTTCAATTTCAACTGCAAACAATGAATTCAAAACAATCAGAAATATTAAAAACTCACGTTGTGTTCACCACTTCAGTGAATCATGAATGTGACTTCAATCAATTATACTTCCACAAGTTTAGTATTCGTGCTCCTCGTCCTCACTGAGTCTCCGCCTTAAGCTCAAGTTCAAAATAAATTGTTTCACTCCGCTTAATTCTAACAACAGTCGTCGTCCAAGAAACGTGAATTTATGTTCCATTATACAACTTATCACACAAGCACTAGTAATGAATTATAACATGAACACCATGATGTAGTTGTAAACACTGGCATTTGGTAATATAGAAACTCCCAAAACGACAGCACTTGGAACAAGGCATTTTCGAATTTGGTGAACTGGAAATCCCAAACTGACGTCATTCGTTCGAAACGACGTCACTAAACGCATGTTTCTGAATTCGACTACACTCTTACGAGACTGATGGCATGTTGCAGTTAACGCTTAACAATGGAAACTATTTTTTGTTCGGCCTACTAAAATAATTAGAACGTTTATTTTCATGTTCTATTAGTCGATAGTACCTGAGTTTGTGTGATTTCTGTTAAAAACCTCCAGCAGCTTCGCTACTTCAGGTTTTATTTCAGAAATCACACAAACGCAGGTACTATCGACCGATAGAACATGAAAATAAAGTTCTAATAGTATACCCCAATAATATAGTACGTCTTCACGAAATATCAACGGAACGGGAGACTATGGAAGCTACCTGCTGGTACATGCAGCTAAAAGATGAACATGGCTGGCTTTTTTCAGTGCTTCATTATGGCCAGCACGTCTGGATACGTGGATCTATAATACTTTTCTTAATGATAAGACAGTGGTATTTAGGTTGCGGGTGGAACCTGTAGACAAACGTCAGTCTCTCACTGAGCTGGGTTCCTCGTCTTCACTTAAATTAACAAAGTGGGAAAAGAGGAATATCACCCAAACAGACAGCGCATATTCCAGGGAAATTATAATGAAACTTACATTTTCATGTGTTGTAAGTAAAACCGGAGATCATATTATTTTTAACCCTTTAACAAACACGAAAAGCAAACGACACATGCAAACAGAATTCTCGAATTTTCATTTTTTGCGTTGAAACCATAGCTTATGACCACTCATTGGAACGAGCTAAACGAGCTCGTTCCAATGAAGGGGCATCGGTTATATTTTGTGACCCAAAAAACAAAAATGAAAATTTAATGGTGATTTTTGTGAATAGCGCTGGTCGGTTTTGGCCGTTACGTTGGGTAAAGGGATAAACACACTTCTCCATAGCGGAGAATATTTTTATATCAAGAATTTTCATTATTGATCTGTTCTTAGTGCAAAGTTTATCGTTTATGGTTATTAAATTTCCCGCTTTTAAAGAGCATTGCCGTTGTTTCAGAAACGTTTTCTTCTCAGTTTGTTCTACGAACAATCGTTCTGCATAGTAATACAACTACATGATAATACATCGAGACTCAGACAATGCTAGCAATCGTCCAGAATAGCGATAAAACTACATTATAATAGATTGAGACAAAATCAATGATCGGCCAAAGAATATTCTAGCTAATGTCGTCGTTCCAATGCTAACTGAATGATCCACATGTCTCCAAAATGTGTTGTAATTCCCACCATATCTGTGACTGTGATATATTTTTTTTTTTCGTTTTTTACATTGTTTTGAAAAATTAAAGAATGAAAATAAATATTTTTGTATAATGTTATATTATGCTTTCATATTTCTTAGGCAAGACATGGCGATTTTTCGCCATCCCTCTTTCGTTGTTTGAAATGACTTTCGATATAGTTTCAATTCAATTGAGCTTATTTCCCATTTTTTTTCCAGTTACATGGAGTGAAGCTGCGTACAAATGCGAATGTAGCTAATAATACAAGTACATGTCCGAGAGGTGTGAACAGATATAATAAAGAGAGTAATCGCTTGACTGGACGGGTTACGTGAAATAATTCATGAGAGGTGAGGGACGTTGTACAAACACGAGTGCGCGAATGCGAATGCGCACGAGTGTTTTACAATAAAATCCCTCGCCTCGAATGAATTATTTCACGTAACCAGTCCAGTCAAGCGATTACTCTGTTTATTACTTTTCATTACTAACGATAATTATATTATTTAACCCTTTACCTATCGTAACGGCAAAAAACGGCTAGCGCTATTCTCAAAACTCGCCAATTAATTTTCGTTATTTTCTCGTCGTCGAGCTCGTTTCAATGAGGGGTTACAACCTACGTTTTTGAGACAAAAAATGAAAATAATAGTATTCAAGATTTTTCTTTGCAGGTGTCGTCTGCTTTTCATGTTAGGTAAAGGGTTAAAAAAAAAACAAAAAAAAAACAAAACAAAACAATGAAGTCCCCATTACACCCACGGCAAAGCGACTTCGTTTGCGCGCACGGATACATGACACAATTTTTGATTGCATAATTCACTTGTGAAGTTGTAGTTTATAATCAAACCAGGAAATCCCAGTAAATCGCACTTTGGAAAGTAATAAATAAGTATAATCATATGAGAACTCTCTCTCTCTCTCTCTCTCTCTCTCTCTCTCTCTCTCTCTCTCTCTCTCTCTCTCTCTCTATTATGCACTCTCTCTCTTCTAAAGGTCATTCGATGAACTATCCAAAATTCCTTCTGTATGATATTTTCTGTTATTTTTTTTTATTTTGAGTCCCCCCCCCCCCCCCCCAGCACAGCGAAAAAATCTTACATATGGATTAACGAAAAACAAAAACGCAAACAGGCACATATATACATACTCAAACACGCGCACAAATACAGGCATCTACGTATGTATACACATACTCAAATACACGAGCGTATATATATGTACACATCTATCTATATATACATATTCACACATATACCAAATAAATTATAAAATATAACTTTTTTTATATGTTCTAACAGAGAGAAAACACAATGTTTTTGCTGAGCAGATTGCTAAAGCTCCAGAGCGTTGTTTGTGAAATTCAGTATATTGACGACACCGATACTCGATTTCATTAACATTCGAACAATCACAGATCACCCATTCACTTCATTTCAGCCATTTATTGTCGACTCTAAACCCGACTGGACTAAAACTGAGCGGGTTTTTAGAAAAACATTTTGTATCGAACAGCTTTGAACTAACAGTCGTTTTGGTCTCAACAGACCTTCCAGTACTTCTTGATTACTGGGGCGTTTTCGAAGGATATGCAAACTTATCTTAAATACTAAACGTGAGCCAATAGTCGAAGGATTAGTTTTTCACGTTACCCAAAGGCGGAGTTAGGGTGTTTTGGATATGTAAATTATTTTTCCAGTAGCATTTCCTTCTTTTCGTTTTTGCGAGGCTTTTTAGTTTTTTTCTGACTGCAATGTCGTGGACAGAACAAAATTTACACAAGTAAACCAAGTTAACCAAGTAAACTATCGTCCAGTAACCCCATACACTGCTATGAAGCAAACCGTGATCCGTGCAGGTCAAAATACGTAATTGGACATGAATGAACGACACCTTGAGGACGCCCCTCACCAATATTATACGTGAAGCTTCACATGGAACCCACAACGTAAGAGAAGACGGGATAGGCCACATGGAGGCGAGACATGGACACTGGTGTCTCAACGATGACAAGTATTGGGGTGTAAAACTGACTTGTCCCGATTGTGATGGCTCAAGTCCCAGACTGACAAAATATTCCATCGACATCATCAAGACATGCCTACGTCAAAGCATGCTCTGAATGATGTAGTTGGAATATTAGTCAGTCGGGATTATAGTGAAAAAAGACTTCTTGGAAATTTATTTACAGATAAATAAAATACACATGTCGCGGTCGTGATGTGGTGTGGTATTTGATTAACATGTATCGTACTTCAGACAGGCCATATGGGCACCCTAACCTCTATGACTGACTGTACGTGTAGCATTAGCCCACGTATTAACCCTTTACCCAACGTAACGGCCAAAACCGGCCAGCGCTATTCTCAAAAATCGCCAATTAATTTTCATTATTTTTTTCATTTTTTGTCTCAAAAACATAGGTTATGACCCCTCGTTGGAACGAGCTCGTCGAGCTCGTTCCAACGAGGGGTCATAACCTATGTTTTTGAGACAAAAAATGAAAAAAAATTAGTTATTCAAGAATTATTTTTGCAAGTGTCGTCTGCTTTTCATGTTAGGTAAAGGGTTAAATCCTGTGTGATAGTACAGTACAGTCGCTGAGAACTGGTCACTTTCCAAGGGTGGGCACAATTTCCACGGATGCAATAATATTAGATTCCAAACACTAATTATAGGAATAATGGTCAAACATTTAATTAATGAAGCACCGGGTATAACCCGGTGCTTCAATAATTAAATTGTTGCTGAATATGATTGGTATTACCTTGTAAACGCATGCGTGGACATCACTGCCCACGCGTGGATTATGACCAGTTCACGGCGACTGCACTGTACATGGTTTGTGGCAAAGGCGAATCTATAATTATGACACCAATCCAGACGTAAATACCACGACTGTAAAGGTTACTGGAGGAAGTGTTATCTACAAACGCCATCGCTACGCCACTGAACATGGAGAATGGGATGAGAATTGGGTGGGAGGTTACATGTGGCAGCAAGGTAAACAAGATGGAGAGGAATTGCCTTTGGCCTACATTGTGACTGGCAATGAAAAGGCACAAATTAAGTAAAAGTCCGTGAATCTCCGGATGGTTAGACTAGTTTATGTTTTAATCCTGCCACCAAACTCCTATAGAGCTGATTTATTTATTTATTGGGGTTCAACGACACTTTCGACAGACAGGGTCACCTCGTGTCGGAGAGTTTTACGGGTGAAGGAACCCGGGGTACCCGGAGCGAACCACCGGGCAACGACAAGTAGCTGCCAAACTCCAAACGTACTGACTCCACACAAACAGGGTTAGCATTGGTTGAAGACAAGTGTACCATCGACGTGCAGTACGCCTTAGTACACAGCGCCACACGGGCAATCGGGATGAAGCACAGTTATCCCTGGCGGGGATCGAACAGTGAACTTTGGGTTTGAAGTTCAATGCCGTAACCACTGAGCCACCGCACCCCCGCTATACAGCTGAAGGCTGAAAATATTTACCGAGCTACCCTTCGTATTGAATATGGTTTCTGCCGTACCGTGTCACCCGACTAGCATTAAAATCTCATCTGAAGTTTCAGCATGGACAGGTGAAATATGAAACAATTGTTCTAGCAGCTGCATTTAATACTTTCTCTGTCTAATATAAAAGAAATGATTAATCACTGCAACTGAAGATAACTGATGAAGCAGGAAACGATGTTGTCACCATTTTAATTTATTTATTTATTTATCAGACTGTTTAAAATATTTTGTACCGCGGGGGATTTTTGCAGCACTCCTTTCAGAGATGAACATATTTATGATAGTGGTCCAAACTTCCGTTGACTCATTAAATCAAATAAAGTGATCATGTATTGTGTTTTTATCTAACAATCAAATTCATTTTGGCTTGAAAATCACGAGAAACGGTACGTGTCACATTATGTGTTCCGATTCCGTATTGTATAGACGACCCTTTTGATCGCTTACAAAACAAAACAAAATTCCTTACAATTAGCGACAGAACTATTTAGCAAATTAGCAAATGACTCCCCCCCCCCCCCCCCCCCAATAAACAGAAACTGCACAATTAAATATTGCACACTTGTGAATTCAAGCGTATCATCGTAGGAAGTCGTTGCCTGAGTGCTAGAATGTTCTATGTCCCATAGGGGAGATAATACATAGTCCCATAGGGGACATAGAACATTCTAGCACTCAGGCGACGAAGTGACATTGAGAGTGAATAATTTTACAACAGAAGTTTGAAAATTTACGGTGACCGCGTTACTCATTGTTTGTTAAAGTGCACAACAATATTGTTCCATAAAATACGGGGTTTTTAAAACTTTTTCTCGCCCAACATTATGTCCCAAAACTGTATTAATAATTTAAGATTTAATCTGTTTATGTGACAGAATTGTTTGATAAATGAATTATGATAATGTACATGTCCTGTGATTTGCATCAGATTCTCGGTGGTGTCGAGAATGGGATCACAACTCACAGGCAAAGTCGACTCGTTGAAATACCATTCTGGACACCACCGAGAATCTGATACAAATCACAAGACATGCACATTATCGTGATAATCTGTATTTAGCACATTCTAGTCATTGGTATCGTGGTATTTACAGGGAACACTTTATTATGGAAAAAAATATATAAAACGGGCCTGAACTGATCTGATAAATACAGTTAAAACTTGAAGTCCTGTCACGAATAGTGCGCTTATCTAGGCTTAATTGCGCGTTGGAATTGCGCGCAATTGCCATATCGAATGGCTTTCAAATCACGGCAGGTTCTCCTGGTTTTTCATGGCAAACACATGCAATGTTTCTGCCAGTGGACCTCCGGGTTACCCGGAGGTCCATTGGCTGAAACATTGCTTGTGCACAGGCCATATGTACATAATTTGATAGCTTTACTATGGCCATAACGCGTACATTAACGCGCAGATCAACGTGCTATTTGTGCGCATTTCATGACAGGACTTCTAGTTTTATCTGAATGTACAATTAATGCCGTGTGTATCAATGCAGTGAAATGTATTCGGAAGAGTACGGGAATTACCCTACAGCAACTTACCCCCTAGTCATTCCCACATACCCCCTTACATTACTGAGGGAGATAAAGAACACAGAATTCCTACAAAATGTATAACGTGACTTATAAAAAAAACAGGCGAGGTGAGCTAATTCTGATAATTGGGCACATGATTTATATTTTGAATAACAACTGAATTTATATATACTGTATGGTGTTACGGGAACAACATGTAAAAATCGAGCTTGGTTGTAAACCCCAAGAAAGACAAAATACCAGCACTCATCAGTTATCCTTCTTACGGCCCTGCTTGATGTTTACCAGCACAAAGTTAAAATTCCATAGTGAAAGTTTTCATTATTACGTCTTCTACTAATACTACTGCTACTGTGCTGCTTGTGCAAGTAGTAGTACGGAGGCATACACAACGTCCATGGTACACTTGCAGTCAACCAGTCGTCCTCTGAGTTCCAATATGTTCTATGTGCCAGTAGGCACATAGAACACATTGGAACTCAGAGGACGCAGTGTTAGCACTGCTTGCGTCGGGTTGGTAAGTTAGAGCATCTGAAAGTTAATCAAAAATGTTCCGGCTTCCTCCGCCCGTAAGACTGCCCGTCACGATATTACCCTGGTTGTTGAATGTGTACTTAATCACTACATTCACTTAAACGCTTACTACCGTTCCTACTAACATTTCAGGAATAAAGTTCACGATCAAACAGAAATGAAGTCAGTGGTAAAGGGGAGATAATACCATTAGCGATTTGGACATGCGAGACAACAATTCGACATGGCGCAAAGATGAAACAACATTGCATGTGTTGTTTTCGAAGAGAAGTCCTTTTCATCACGAATTTTCAAGTTTACCTGTTTATTTGCTTTAATCATAAAATATAAAAAAAAACCCATAAGGGCAGGAAGTTACTAGAACTTGTCCAGAATCGTTCTGGCTTTGAAATCTGACCTAAATTGTTGTCTTCCTTCAATCGCAAAAGGGCTGTTCGGGAAAAGAAACACGGTAAACTCAACTGACGATAGAGGACGAAGAGCAAATAAGTTGTAAAGGTCTATCATAAATTTAACTCTTAAACGACTGAGTACTTTGTAAATATTTTTCATCACGTCCATGAAGCAGTCATGACTAGATTTGATGAAAAATTCCCACAAATTTAACTCTAGATATTATTGGTCAAACAGATAAACAGATATTATCACACACCTATTAACCCTTTACCTAACATGAAAAGCAGACGACACTTGCAAAAAAAAAAAATTGAATAACTAATATTTTTCATTTTTTGTCTCAAAAACATAGGTTATGACCCTTCATTGGAACGAGCTCGATGAGCTCGTTCCAACGAGGGGTCATAACCTATGTTTTGAGACAAAAAATGAAAAAATAATGAAAATTAATTGACGATTTTTGAGAATAGCGCTGGCCGGTTTTGGCCGTTCCGTTGGGTAAACGGTTAATGTTCTGCCTGCACGATAAAAGTAAAGTTGCATCGCACATGTGGTGAAACAAAACACGTTCGATTTCGTCTCCAACATAAACAGAGAAGGAACCCGTCTAAATAAATCACGCCAATCATTGGTCGAATGCACCGGAGTCGAGATCGCTTGAAAATTCCAAGTTCCTCATTTAGATTTGCTTACCCGGGATATTTAAACTATCAGATTCGAGTCAAAAATTTACAAAATAAAAATGAAATTCTGCCTGTTTGTTCCCTGACAAATACTTTCCACAATTGGCCATATAAAGATGGAGTGTGCTAAACTCATTCGCTATTTAATCCATTTTTATTGTGTTATCCCTCCGCAGTTTAGTCAATATTTGAAGTTCGATCATCGTGACCATGACACTGATCGGTGTCAGTCGGTTTCGACCAACTAAATGACGTAACATTGAAAAGCAAATTACGGCTGGCACCCCGCCAAATAACAGTGATGTCTCGTCGGCAATGAAGAAAACACAGCAATTCGTCTTTCGTGACATCCTGGGCCAAAGCAATTTCGTGCGATAATCCTTAACCCATTCAAACGTATGTGCGGTTCTGTATATACCCAATATACAGGGGGGAATTTGGATACCAGTGCTCAAATTAGACTAATTTCACTGGCAACTGTTCCTTGTCCTGGGCACGAATATCCGCCAACTGCAAGCAATGCGTTAATCCTACAGCCTATCAGAAAGTCTGGTGAAACTGTTACTTAGGGAAAGGGGGGTGAGGATGCACGTGTCTTCTGTGCCATTCAGCCCCATCACTTCTCCCTGAAAAATACGGTTTTAAATTTTAAAAGGAAAAACGCATTGCTAATCAATCAATATTTTTATAACCTGCAGTGTTCCCCAAAAGAACACGTCCTATTTCTTATCACACGAGCTTAATGCAAAATAAAAGAATAAAAACAACTTCCAACTTATTAGCTGGTAGAGTGCTAACTCATTTTTGACCATCAAAATTTGTTCACGTATCTTTGCCTTGTTACAATTTATGGGAGAGTGCCTATAGGCACTCTCCCATAAATTGTAACATGACAAGTCCTTACAGACTAAATAATATCACTTCAAAGATAATGCGAAGTTCATCCACTGATTGTGAAGCCTTCACGTTGCGGTATTATTTATAATTATTTATTGGTGTTTAAGGTCACATACTTATGCAAAATGGCTAATCGTGACCGTGACAGTTTTACGGGTGGAGGAAGCCGGAGTACCTGGAGAGAACCACCGAGCATCGACGAGCAGCTGTCAGCTCCTCAACATTCTAACTCTGTTCAAGTCCACTCAAGCAGAGTTACAGCGGTTGAAGACATGTGCACCATCGACGTGAAGTACGCCTTAGTACACGGCGTCATCGTGCCCCCATGTAGGCAACCGGGATAAAGTGCCTTGCCCAAGGACACAAAGCGGGTCGTCCCGGGTGGGGATCAAACTCGGGATCTCCAGCATAGAAGTCCAACAGTCTACCACTGAGCCTCCGTGCTCCCTCAAGTTGCGGTACCTTCATCTCAGAGTAAAGCCCAAATATGGGCTTTTAGCAATCTACCAGTTAAAAAAGGTTGATTTCGTTGAGGAACGAGATGATTGATGAGAATTTATCGTTTAAAATTGTTCACCTAGAGATGGTGCATTAAAGTGCAGCCGTCCTAAAAATCAATGCAATATATGATAACGTGCTCAACTGTCAAATGACACTGAAAATGAGCACATTGTGGTCGCATGTTTCACTCAAATACAGAACAATGTGGTAGTCTGGTGTGACCAATATTACATCGTGTCATAATTACACAACCTGTATATACCCAATATACAGGGGGGGATTTGGATACCAGTGCTCAAATTAGACTAATTTCACTGGCAACTGTTCCTTGTCCTGGGCACGAATATCCGCCAACTGCAAGCAATGCGTTAATCCTACAGCCTATCAGAAAGTCTGGTGAAACTGTTACTTAGGGAAAGGGGGTGAGGATGCACGTGTCTTCTGTGCCATTCAGCCCCATCACTTCTCCCTGAAAAATACGGTTTTAAATTTTAAAAGGAAAAACGCATTGCTAATCAATCAATATTTTTATAACCTGCAGTGTTCCCCAAAAGAACACGTCCTATTTCTTATCACACGAGCTTAATGCAAAATAAAGGAATAAAAACAACTTCCAACTTATTAGCTGGTAGAGTGCTAACTCATTTTTGACCATCAAAATTTGTTCACGTATCTTTGCCTTGTTACAATTTATGGGAGAGTGCCTATAGGCACTCTCCCATAAATTGTAACATGACAAGTCCTTACAGACTAAATAATATCACTTCAAAGATAATGCGAAGTTCATCCACTGATTGTGAAGCCTTCACGTTGCGGTATTATTTATAATTATTTATTGGTGTTTAAGGTCACATACTTATGCAAAATGGCTAATCGTGACCGTGACAGTTTTACGGGTGGAGGAAGCCGGAGTACCTGGAGAGAACCACCGAGCATCGACGAGCAGCTGTCAGCTCCTCAACATTCTAACTCTGTTCAAGTCCACTCAAGCAGAGTTACAGCGGTTGAAGACATGTGCACCATCGACGTGAAGTACGCCTTAGTACACGGCGTCATCGTGCCCCCATGTAGGCAACCGGGATAAAGTGCCTTGCCCAAGGACACAAAGCGGGTCGTCCCGGGTGGGGATCAAACTCGGGATCTCCAGCATAGAAGTCCAACAGTCTACCACTGAGCCTCCGTGCTCCCTCAAGTTGCGGTACCTTCATCTCAGAGTAAAGCCCAAATATGGGCTTTTAGCAATCTACCAGTTAAAAAAGGTTGATTTCGTTGAGGAACGAGATGATTGATGAGAATTTATCGTTTAAAATTGTTCACCTAGAGATGGTGCATTAAAGTGCAGCCGTCCTAAAAATCAATGCAATATATGATAACGTGCTCAACTGTCAAATGACACTGAAAATGAGCACATTGTGGTCGCATGTTTCACTCAAATACAGAACAATGTGGTAGTCTGGTGTGACCAATATTACATCGTGTCATAATTACACAACCTTTTCTTCAAAGGTTACCAGAGGGATAATTATCAATAATATTTGGACGAAAGCGATGGGGCTTGTTATTTGTTGGCCCTCTTAACTCTTTCAAACCATTAAGCGTATCTTTTGGAAAGAAGACACAGTTGGTCCTCAATGGACAGCAGGAAAATAAACACCAAATTCTGATTTGAATGAAGGTTAAAATCCCCCTACAAAATCCCCCTCCCCAAGTCATTTTACACACTTAACAAAAATGCCCCCACAGCTTCTGAAGGTAGTACAAAAATCTCCCCGATTGTTCTACGAGCAGTGCAAAAATGCCCCCCGCCCCTAGCTTCTTACGCCAAAGGGTTAGAAGGTAGTACAAGTGTAATTGTCATAAAGAGGATTTAAAAAATCATGTATTTAATTTGTGGCAATGGCAGCATTCCCATCGGATGGTAGTTTTATGTTCGCGTTTTTTGGTATGAGCATGATCTTCATAGCAAAGTTTTTTAGAATTACTCACAATGAAGTCCATTTTTGAAATACAGAGCCTATCTGGAACTGCAGCTTATATACCTCTTACATTTTTTTAATCTGTGTGAATAACTTAAACTGTATGAGACATAAACTGTATTAATTACGTAAAGTGAAAACAAGGGAAAGCTGTACAAACAATGTTTCCTTTGAGAATCAACGAAATCTCCAGAACTGATAAATGCAATTTCTAATTGCTTTGGGGAATTTTTGTGTCTTTAAAATATACTGCTAAGAAATTGTGGGGATAGTGGGGATTTTTGTTCTCCTGAAATTATGATCAGAGGGATTTTTGTTCGCCTGAAAAAAAACATAGGGGGATTTTTGCTCATTGTGTGAAAATGATTGGGGGATTTTTGGGGACTTTTGTAGGTTCCCTCTGATGGAGATTCAGTAATAATTTAATCCCACAGCCCTGATTATTACTGAACGTCTTTATGAATACAAAAATGGTTTTGTTGACTGAAGTGTATTAGAAAATACTCGAAAGGGCATCAGGGCGCAAAGGCTAAGAAGGTTAAACAAATTTGGTCATATATTTATCGATTCAGGAATGCTTCTTTTTTGAAGAAATATAAAAATAATAAGAAGGCTCTGTGTTTTATTTGTACCTCTAATTGCTGGAACACCTTAAAACTGTAATTCATTTTTGCACCTCTTTCATATGGGATAGAAATGATTAATCTGAAATCATGTCGCCGCGACAAAACAGGTAATTCACCTTTGGAAACTACGAAATGCATTTTGCATAACTTTACGATGCACGGAGAAAGTACGATTTGGAAATAAAGTGACGAGGTAATACACTTTGAACCCTATACATCACACGTCCAGATGAATGAAATTTGCATAAGCGTTTCTTAAATAACTACAAATTTTCGCTTTTGAGTCCAAAACAGTTTATGCCGCGCTTTGGAACGGGATCGACGAGTTCCTATCGAGTTCCCATAATTGTTCATAAGCTGTATTTTGGCCGTCAAGATTTAATGTATCACCTGATCTGATCCTTCTTTCGGTTGTTAAGCCCATTCATTAAAAAAATTATAATGCACGGCTCATCGAGCGCTGGAGAATAATCATAGATTCAGACCAGTGGGACGAGGAATGATAAGCATTTGTTGTCTATGACAGAAGTTGATGTTTATTTGAAAAATTATTTCATAAAATTTCTGTCACAAAATACTTCTTAATCTTTTCATGATCGGGGACTACTTCCTGATGCGGACACTGTGGATAAGCTACAAATCCCAATTTGCGACGTAATCACAGGCCTTATGGAAGCCGTCTTTTTTGGGGCGAGTGTGTGTTTGTGTGTGTGTGGGGGGGGGGGGGGGGGGTCACGTAATAAATGAAATCTTCAACTTGTACCCGGTTTATACCGACATTTACAAAATTCGTCTAGTACAGTACTTGGAGAGTGGATTGTAACTAAATCACCTGTGGAGTGGAGTTATCACCCTAAGTATCACTTTCAAATTCTGTACATGTGGACAAAAAACACATGCAATGTTTCAGCCAATGGACCTGGAGGTCCATTGGCTGGAACATTGCTTGTGCTTGTAATGCTTTGTAACAAATTTGCAATTATTGCCTGGGTGGAATCTCCACTCTGCAGGTGATTTAGTGATAATACACTCTCTACGTACTGTAAATTAGGTATTGACCTCGCTAAAGCTCAGTCCAGACCTAATTACTTGAATTCGTATTGTAAATTTCGATAAAAACTGGAGATTCGTTGGAGATCTCCTATTTATCACATAATCATCACCAAATAGCTAATTGCTGATAATATCATTTACAACACGTATAATACAGGAATGACGTCAGAAATCAACGTCGACGTCGTAACGTTGTGAGTTGGTTGCGGAAGCAGAATTGAATTAATCTTCACTTATATTTCATTTACAGTTTACATGATGCAAATAAAAGACGACAAATTGCAAAAAGTAACATTTCCAGAATAAGTAAACATTTTCATTTTGTCTCGGAAACATGGCTTATGACCCTCATTGGAACGAGCTCGTTCCAAAGAGGACCATAAGCTATGTTTCCAAAGCAAAAGTTGAAAAAATAATAAACTTTGACTATTTTATGAATAGCGCTGAGCTGTTTAGTCGTTACTTTAGTTAAAAGTTAAATTACACATTATGTAATAAAAATAACTTCAAATGCGTCCCGATTTGACATGAAATTTCTGAACCTCGTTCACTAAAATCGATCTGAGCCTCGGTAAACCTCGGCTCAGGTCGACTTTAGTGACCTTGGCACTGATTTTTCATATGAAATTACGACTAATCAGATACCCTATATATCATACAATGGACGACGATATCTTTTGTAAATAGCGCTGACCGGAAGTGTATTATGTAAGGCGATTGGTTAACACCTGACCCACTGCTGAACTTTTTCTCTTGTGAGCCACTTACGTTTATCCTCGAAACGGAAAAACCCAAAGTAACGGTTTTTACTATAATAATATTCGAAGTTTGCAAACAAGACAAAAATGTGGTTGGCACGTGTTTTGGCAACAAAAAGCCAGCAACATGTAAAACGGGATTTTTTGTTTCGTTTAGTCATCAAATTCGCCGCCATCGCCAGCGGAAGTCCCGGTGTTGAAGTCCTTCAGTAGCCATTCCTCAAACAAGTGATACAAATCGCTGGAGACACAATCATTAAAAAAGTCCATGAAAAACATGCCATCAGGACATCGTTTCGTAACCAGTTCTCCGTGGATGCATATTTCAAACAAGGATGCTTTTACTGACGAACATACAGGATCTGAAATAGAATTTGTTTTGCAAAATAAGTTTACACAAAAATTCTACAAGCCACTTACAGTACGGCAGCCGTGGACTGGTCACTTTCCGCGGGGTGGATAAGATTTTCCACGGACGCAATAATATTAGATTGCAAACATTAATTACAGGAATAATCATCAAAAATTTAATTAATGAAGCACCGGGAAAAATTTGGCTGATGATTATGTTTAGTACCTGGTAAACGCATGCGTGGACATCACTTCCCACGCGTGGATTACCACAGTCCACAGCAACGGTACTGAACCAAGGAATTACATGTAAATCAGATGACCAAACTCTTCTCCTACCAATGCAAGTTTCAAATGGATAAAAAAAGAGTAATTGCTGGTACTTCTTGTTATTTATTTATTTATTTATTTATTTATTTATTTATTTATTTATTTATTTATTTATTTATTTATTTATTTATTTTTTTAATGTTATAAGCAACTATACCTGGTGTAATATAACTCGTGCAAGCCAAGAAAATAAGCGCGAATCTTTTGAAATCACACTATGAAGACTCAGGTGACTAGTAACAGTTACTCAAATTTTACGAATCTTCAGAGTAACTATTATCCTGGCTGTCTGTGCTGCTAAGACACCAGTCAAAGTTTATGAAGAATGCGACGCGGTGTGGGCTGTAACCGGTATAGACCATAGACGTTCATGCTTTAGATCCTGTCGTCTGGAATATTTCAGTTTCTCGGAAAAGCAAGCTACCAAGCTTTTCCGACAGACGCAAATATTCCTGACGATTGAATCCAAAAGTACCAGAAACATTCACTTTCCATGAGTCAACGCAAGAAATGTTTCTTAGTCGAGAAGTGATTTATCCGAAGCTTTAATGGCTTCACAACACTGTTAGACAAGTGTGTAAACTATATACTTATGAGTCAAGTCTTACCACGTTTTACGATTACGCTGCGTAGTTTTGCCAATTATCTCAATATCCCGATATGCTTTCAAGGCGAAAGAAATATGTATTAATTGGAATATCTGGAATTGGAGTTCGAATGAATACCTGTCTATCTTTGTGAGTAAAAGGCCATCACATTAAATTTGCGCAAATTCCACGAAAGGTAGGTTAACAAAAAATACATATAACAGTGTCTGATTACTTATGGAATTAGGTTGATGGCTTGAGAGCTTGATTCGGACTGTCAGTGTTGGAGCACCTGTTGTACTCCATCGCATGCGAATTGACGGGACCCGTATTTCTAGATGTTAACTTACCGAAGGATGAGAAATGCAAAGAAAGTCAATATACCGCCCATCCTCTTTACTCTTTCTGACTAGATTTTGCAATCATGGTTTGATCTAGACATTCTCCCTAGAATAACGATTCCATTTAAAATTTATGAAAGAAGTGTACTAAATTTGATTCAAGCGTAGGTTTTCTAGAGCACAAATGCAATGTAGTGGGTGTGATGCATAAATTTCGGATAAATTCGTAAATAGAATCGCCATGAACTGAGATCTATTTTACCACATAAACGCTTTATTGAGAAGATATCGCATTTTCCAATCGAATGTTTTGGAAAACGATAAACCGCTTTCCTACTGAATTTACGTCATTGCACACGACCATTAACATGTTTTCTTCACTTTCAAGTACAACACGGCATTTTGGGCGGTAATTATGTTGCGCCGAAATTCTACCCCTCGCCTTCAGATAATAATGGAGTCAGACTGGAGATGTGATATCCTTAGAAACATTATGCGTAACAAGTGTAAAAATGAAACGTCGACGAGAAAATTGAAGCCCTCGTAGCTATGGTATTTGACTAATTTGTATAAAATGTAACATCACTGATAATAAGATCTGTTATATGTAGAATATACCCATAGTAGCTTGGTGTACCAAATGTTCACCACGAGTGGTGAAGTGGTGTTAACTGCTAGCCTTTGGCGCGCGGTTAACACTACTTCACTACGAGTGGTGAACATTTGGTACACCAAGCTACTTTGGGTACATTTTACTCATACCATGATCGTCAGATTATTAAGAGTCGCTATTATTTTTACTCGATTTTACTTAGCACCAGTCGCACATACGTGCGAATCTGTTTTTGTTTACACGAGCATCGGTGGGCGGTACTTCCGCTATCAATTTTATCGCCGAAACGAAATGAAAAATGAAACGGGGCCTTTTTCATTTTAATAGTATAAGTAGTATGTCATGTACCGGACACCCCCTATTTGGGGGACCCCGGTGGGGGACCCCGGAAGTGACGGCATGCCACGTGACCCAGTGCCGCCATGTTGTGTTGTCATGGTAACCCGCGTGAGCGGCCATGTTGTGACGTCATCCCCATAGTGATACGTGGTGTGAGTGGGCATGCGGAGCGCGTGTTGTTTGGGTGATACGTGTTTCCGTCGTCCATTTTGTATACTGGAGGCCGCCATCTTGGTTTCTATGGTAGCACGTGATTGCTATGTTACCCAATTTTTCTGCAATAAGACCAATAAGACGGGGTATGTTCGGAGGATATGTTCGATTGAATCGGAGTATTTTCTGGAACGACTTCCCTGGATAATTACCACAAACTTCCCAACAACTTGTATTATTTCGAATTCTTTCAGAATTCTCTGCTTCTATCTATATATACAATAGTTTACGTCTACCTAGGCATGTTCCTTTATTCTAGAGTATACTCCAGTAGCGTAGAAGCCTATTAATTGGAACAGCTTTTTCTTATAATTACTATATTTAGCAATTTCTGGTCTATTCTTGTTAGTTCTGACCCTATTCCAAGTACTCTTGTTGTTTCATTTATCTAGATTATAACTAACCAATCAGATTGCTTGATTTCCCATAATCTGTATGCAGGGTTATCTCCCTGCTGTATAACAAAAGTCCATATCCCATGGAATCCCATTTTTTGCAAAACACCTGTGGCTATGGAATCCTTTTTTTGTCATATGAGGCCATGAGGGCTATGTAAAAGCCCTCAATGAGTCCTCATTTATTATCCCTCATACCCTCATTGAATTTTGAGGTTATGAGGACCTTGAAAAATCCCTCAGTGGGGTATAATTTACAACGACTCTTATCCTCATTTCAGTATTTAACAGGTATATCCTATGGAATCCCATTTTGGAAAACGCCTGTGACTGTGGAATCCCTTTTTGTCGTATGAGGCCATGAGGGCTATGCAAAAGCCCTCAATGAGTCCTCATTTACTATCCCTCATAGCCTCATTGAATTTTGAGGTTATGAAGACCATTAAAAATCCCTCATTGAGGCATAATTTACTACGACTCTTAGCCTCATCTCGGTATTTGAGGATACCCATGGCCTGGTATTGTATTATTCGAGGATACCTATCGAGGATACCTTTTATAGGATACTTATCTGAGGATACTATATAGGCTGTACTTATCCCTATAGGTCTCTTGCTGGTCCTTAGTACTATTAATCCACCTGATGCTTTATGTTATCCTATGACTGGTATAGGTAGTATGCAATGCTAGGCATAGGGGTATTGTGGGTAGGGGTACTGCCTGGTAGTTTCGAACGGTACTATAGTATGGCGATATATACACCTATAGGCCCCTGTTAGTGCTTGGTACTATTAACCAACCGATTGCTTTGTTTTATTATATGGCTGGTATATGTAGTACGTTATGGTAGACCTAGTGATTTTGTGGGGGTGGGGGTAATGCTTGGTAGTTTAGAACGGTAGAATAGCATAGGCTTTACATATCCCTGTAGGTCTCTTGCTGGCCCTTGGTACTACTGATCCACAAGATGCTTCATATTATTGAGCGGTATTCTGGGGTGGGGTCAATGCCTGGTAATACAGAACGGCTGCAGAGTGTGGTTGGTATATTCCCCTATAGGTCCCATCCTAACCGTTCATAGTATTAACCTACCAAATGCTTTGTATCATCCTGTTACTGGTAAGGTGGTACGTAATACCAGTAGTTCCTACCTTATTCCGAGTACTCTTGTTATTTCATTTATCTGGATCATTTATATAAATTATAATTAACCAATTAGATTGCTTGATTTCCCATAACCTGTACTTAATCGTACAGAGTTATCTCCCTTCTGTATAATAAAAACCTATACCAATGGCAATATCCACGGCACCCCAATTTCGGCACTCCTTTTTTGAAAAGCATATGGCCTTCGGCACCCCTTTTTTCTGAAATGAGGATAAGAGTCGTATTAAAAATCCCTCAATGAGGGATTTTTAATACGACTCTTATCCTCATTTCAGAAAAAGGGGTGTCGAAGGCCATATGTTTTTCAAAAAAGGGGTGCCCAAATTGGGGTGCCTTCTGGAGAATCCCTTTTTTCTGAAATGAGGATAAGAGTCGTATTAAAAATCCCTCAATGAGGGATTTTTAATATGACTCTTATCCTCATTTCAGAAAAAAGGGGTGCCGAAGGCCATATGCTTTTCAAAAAAGGGGTGCCGAAATTGGGGTGCCGTGGATATTGCCATTGGTATAGGTTTTTATTATACAGAAGGGAGATAACTCTGCACGATTAAGTACAGGTTATGGGAAATCAAGCAATCTAATTGGTTAATTATAATTTATATAAATGATCCAGATAAATGAAACAACAAGAGTACTCGGAATAAGGTAGGAACTACTGGTATTACGTACCACCTTACCAGTAACAGGATGATACAAAGCATTTGGTAGGTTAATACTATGAACGGTTAGGATGGGACCTATAGGGGAATATACCAACCATACTCTGCTGCCGTTCTGTATTACCAGGCATTGACCCCACCCCAGAATACCGCTCAATAATATGAAGCATCTGGTGGATCAGTAGTACCAAGGGCCAGCAAGAGACCTACAGGGATATATACAGCCTATGCTATTCTACCGTTCTAAACTACCAAGCATTACCTCCACCCCCACAAAATCACTAGGTCTACCATAACGTACTACATATACCAGCCATATAATAAAACAAAGCAATCGGTTGGTTAATAGTACCAAGCACTAACAGGGGCCTATATGTGTATATACCGCCATACTATAGTACCGTTCTAAACTACCAGGCAGTACCCCTACCCACAATACCCCTGTGCCTAGCATTGCATACTACCTATACCAGTCATAGGATAACATAAAACATCAGGTGGATTAATAGTACTAAGGACCAGCAAGAGACCTATAGGGATATGTACAGCCTATATAGTATCCTCAGATAAGTATCCTATAAAAGGTATTCTCGATAGGTATCCTCGAATAATACAATACCAGGCCATGGGTATCCTCAAATACCGAGATGAGGCTAAGAGTCGTAGTAAATTATGCCTCATTGAGGGATTTTTAATGGTCCTCATAACCTCAAAATTCAATGAGGCTATGAGGGATAGTAAATGAGGACTCATTGAGGGCATTTACATAGCCCTCATGGCCTCATACGACAAAAAGGGATTCCACAGTCACAGGCGTTTTCCAAAATGGGATTCCATAGGATATACCTGTTAAATACTGAAATGAGGATAAGAGTCGTAGTAAATTATACCTCATTGAGGGATTTTTCAAGGTCCTCATAACCTCAAAATTCAATGAGGGTATGAGGGATAATAAATGAGGACTCATTAAGGGCTTTTACATAGCCCTCATGGCCTCATACGACAAAAAAAAAACGGATTCCATAGCCACAGGTGTTTTGCAAAAAATGGGATTCCATGGGATATGGCCATTGGATATAGTCTTTTGTTATACAGAAGGGAGATAACCCTGCATACAGATTATGGGAAATCAAGCAATCTGATTGGTTAGTTATAATCTAGATAAATGAAACAACAAGAGTACTTGGAATAGGGTCAGAACTAACAAGAATAGACCAGAAATTGCTAAATATAGTAATTATAAGTAAAGTTGTTCCAATTAATAGGCTCTTCTGCGCTACTGGAGTATACTCTAGAATAAAGGAACATGCCTAGGTAGACGTAAACTATTGTATATATAGACAGAAGCAGAGAATTCTGAAAGAATTCGAAATAATACAAGTTGTTGGGATGTTTGTGGTAATTATCGAGGGAAGTCGTTCCAAAAAATACTCCGATTCAATCGAGCATACCCTCCGAACATACCCCGTCTTATTGCAGAAAAATTGGGAAACATAGCAATCACGTGCTACCATAGAAACCAAGATGCCGGCCTCCAGTATACAAAATGGACGACGGAAACACGTATCACCCTAACAACACTCGCTGCGCATGCGCACTCACACCATGTATCACTATGGGGATGACGACACAACATGGCCGCTCACGCGGGTTACCGTGACAACACAACATGGCGGCACTGGGTCACGTGACATGACGTCACTTCCGGCGTCCCCCACCGGGGTCCCCCAAATAGGGGGTGTCCGGGTACATGACATACTACTAGTATAATAACATACCATTATGAACGCTTTATTAACATGAGACAATGCATGTTTGTTAAGTTTTTGTATCTTATGGCTTAGACTCATTTAAAAACGTAATAAATAACTGTCATTTTCATTTCACTCTTCGCGAGGCGACGTGTGATAAATCTGGACAAGTTGCATTCAGGTCGACGTCACCAAGGGTCAACTTGGATGTATTTCTACTGTAGGTGTAAATTTTAACTATTGAAATTCCATTGCTGGCGTGTTCACCACGGTTGGTGTGTAAAGCTAAAATTTTTGTCATAAGCTTTTCATATATAGTAGAATAGGTAATCATGGTATAAATATTAGTCACTGGGATACTCAATGTATCCTTTTTGTGTACTTTACGGTAATCTACCGCGCGTCAATTATGCACTGTCGTCAACCAATGGTAACCCTGCTTGTGTGGAGTTAGTACTTTTGGAAGTCTGACAGTTGCTCGCCGCTGGTCAGTGGTTCTCTCCAGGAACTGCTATTCCCCCACCCGTAAAACTCCCCGACATTAGGTGACCCTGGCTGTCAAAAGTGTCGCTGAACCCTAATAAAAAAATAAATAAATAAATAAATAAATAAATAAATTTCATTTGGAAAAAAGAAACTTTCATATTGCTAAACATCCACAGGTAATAAGAGTTAAATATATCGATTATAATGTCTCAACGGACAGAAAATGCTGACTTAGACCTCAAGAAATTCAGTGATGGCAGAAGTATCAACTTTTACACCGTAATTACCCTCGAAAAACAAAAGGAATTGTTCAACATAATACGCGGTTTATAGATTTATTGGACTTTGTCTTAACACCATATCCAGGCAACTGACCCAACACGTTTCCTTTATAACTCGAAGCGGTCTCGCTCAATAGCTTATGGCTGTTCATTTGGGCAAGCTTGACTAGTGTGTTCCGGACGGCGAGTATCTCTTGTATCTCGGCACAAAAAGAGAAATCATGCGAGGAAAATAACTTGACATCCAATCAGGTAATATTTGTTTAAATGAATTGAAAGTAATTTGATATTTGGGCAACTAAATCGTCCCCTTGTCATTCGTTAACCCTTTACCTAACGTAACGGCCAAAACCGGCCAGCGCTATTCTCAAAAATCGCCAATTAATTTTCAAAATATTTTCCTTTTTTGTCTCAAAAACATAGGTTATGACCCCTCGTTGGAACGAGCTCGTCGAGCTCGTTCCAACGAGGGGTTATAACCTATGTTTTTGAGACAAAAAATGAAAAAAATTAGTTATTCAAGAATTTTTTTTGCAAGTGTCGTCTGCTTTTCATGTTAGGTAAAGGGTTAAATAGTACAACAGATTATTGATAGTATCGGAAATATCAAATACTGATGGTAAATACTGAACAGATCAACCCACAATGGACCAATAAGGCCATCACTGACGTATATCATCATACAAATCGACCTTCAATAAAGTTATCTCTCTTGAAATTATTCGACGCGCGAGGAAAATCTTAAAAAGAAGCCAGTAATTGTTGAGAAAACACATATGACAACCACAGAAAATAAAACAAAGTTTCCGTTTGTTTATTTTTAATAAATAAAAACAACAGACAGCTCTCAAAGCAACTATTTATTTATTTATTTATTTATTTATTTATTTATTGGTGTTTAAGGTCACATGCTTATGCACAATGGCTAATTGTGACCGTGACAGTTTTACGGATGGAGGAAGCCGGAGAACCCGGAGAGAACCACCGAGCAGCGACGAGCAACTGTCAGCTCCTCAAAATTCTAACTCTGTTCAAGCTTCGCTCATGCAAGCAGGGTTACAGCGGTTGAAGACATGTGCACCATCGACGTGCAGTACGCGTCATCGTGCCCCATGTATGCAGTCGAGTTAAAGTGCCTTGCCAAAGGACACAACGCGTGTCGTCCCGGACGGGGATCGAACTCGGGACCTCTAGCATAGAAGTCCAACAGTTTACCACTGAGACACTATACTCCCTCTCAAAGCAACCAGTTTAGAGAAAATCCATCATCAAGAATATCCCTGAATTTTTCACCCACCAACACTAAAGTGTCTTATTCAGATCTTTGTTTGGCGAGTGTATTTTAATAGTAATTTGCTGTAAGTGTTTATTCTTCCAGGAAGAAGATGAGCACCTCTCACCCCTAGAGTTTTATCTTAATGGAAAGGACAATGCCTATATTATATTTTATGATGAGCACACTGTTGATATAATATACAGAAAAAATTATAGAACATCAAATGATTGTGAAAACACCGTTTTCTTATTTTTACATGGGTTTCAACTGAGAATAATAGTGAATCGTTCAAGCAGATTGGGGAAAAAATGTAAAATGCCTTAAGTTTATGAAATGACGCGCACATCGATGATACAAATTCGCCAGCATTTCAATTTGTAAATGAAATGATCATATCCTAAAGTGTTAAATGTCCTGACAGCCGAGAAATTAAAGGGAGGTAACTTTCCCGAAAACATCATCCAATGATACAAATTGTCAGCTATGGACAAACGGATCAGTAAATACACAGAACGACACACATGTGTGAATGGGTTAATCGAAATGGCACGAGTGCCAGCGCGGAAGGATAGAACGAGAGGCCACAGGCCTCGAGTTTTATACTTCCGCGATGGCACAAGTGCCATATAGATTAAGCCACTCCCACACGCGTGTCGTTCTGTGTTTATTACAAGCCTTCGCATCTATAAAAACAGTTATGAGAAGGACACTCAGCAGTTCATTTGACAGCTATCATTAAAACCAACTCATTTTATCGACGGCTAAATTTGCGAGAGGAACCATGTTACTCTTTCGTCCCCTAAGTTCCAAAGTCTAATGGAACATAGAACACATTGGAACTCAAGGAACGATTTTCAGCTATCGCTAGCGATTCAAATTGTAATTGCGTTGCACGATTTGTAGAAAATTCCAGTGAAATTTCGCTTGTATTTAAAAATAGTCTGGCAACGATTTCCGTTCCGCACATATGTGCGGAACGGATTTTCGCATGGTTTAGTGTTATTGAAGATGGAGATTACACAGAAAAGGTGTGTAATAAATTAAAGTAAATACAAACGGCCAGATTCGTAAGTTATTTTAAAATCTTTACCGAACACAGATGTAAAATTCTGCTACCAATATTCATAAAAATGGCTATTCCAATGTTATTACGTAGAACGTAGGGAATAATATTTTCACCCCGCGTTGGAGATAGGGCCTTGCAGATCACCCATTTTCACTTCTAATCGAATCTCGAATCGAATCGGGTCAATTATTCGAATTCGAATCAAATCTCGAATCGAATCAGAGGCGTCTTGAAGATGACCGACTGGGGAAGGGGTTACTGTAAACCTGATTTGTCCCAACAGTGATGGCTTAAGTCTCGACTGACAAAATATACCAACTATATCACCATGGCATGCCTTCGTGGAGGGCATGACTTGGTGATGTAGTTGGAATATTACCCAGTAAGGATTATAGTTCAAAAACAGAAACGGGTGCGAGAATGATAAATATTAGGCACTGCACATGACTAGCAGCTAGCAACAGTTCATCGTTGCTATTGCGTCGGCTGAGAAACATAATGCTCCAACTACCACATTCATCTTTTCGAGAAAATCAAGTGTACAGTTTTGAACCTTGGGTTCTACCCCATGTTATGGTAATAGGTATGTGTTGCGTTGTTATAATTATAGTAATTATTGCAATATCACATTTCAAGAAGTAAAATGTGTACCAAATTGACCCATTGAGCTAAAATCCACTTTTTCGTTTGGAGATAGAACACTTTTCATTTGTAGGGCAACATTTCATTAGAACCATTGTGGTGTTTGGAGATAGAACACTACGTTCATAATTTTTGGATAAATCGTCATTGTAACTACAGTGAAATGATGATGCCTCAACTCATGAACTTGTGATTTATTTTATCCCATGCAATTTAAGCTTATGAAGAGTATCACGAAGAAATCCAGAATGTGGTTTGCGTTATGAAATTTATGTGATAATCAGAAAATTCATAGCAAAGGTTAAGAATGTGCTAACGAAGTATGAGATACGTCGGTTTCACATCGGCAACCTTCGCTGTATGTGTCTACCCATGTGCAACACAATTATTCCTGACACTGTCTGTCTGTCTGTCTGTCTGTCTGTCTGTCTGGCTGGCTGGCTGGCTGGCTGGCTGGCTATCGACGTAAGGATATTTGAATGGATGACTAGAGTAATGATGATGTGGATAGATTAGGTATAAAAATCACATACGTGTTGATAATGAAGGGTAATTTGGGTTCTATTTCAATTTAACGGTCAAGAGACGGGTTAAAGATAGAAGAAATTGCAGAACGAATAAAATTTATTTTTAAACAATATTCAAACTAAAACGTTAAAAGTGACATCAATGGAAATTCAATATTTTTGTCAGTACATGCATTTTTATGGCTAATGTGAATGCACTGGAAGATCAAATAACCAAAACTAAGAATACCGTCAACCTTTCACAGGTGGAACCTGATTTACAGGCAGAATATTAACAATTTGGAGAGCAGACGACAACTTTCAACCCTGTTGTTTTTTTTTTTTTATTTCAATGTGCTGATGAAAAATATTTCAACCTAAATTTATTTATAACATACGATTAATTTTTTCTCGATTTTCCTACAAATAAAGGCAAGACATGACTGTTAATAACAACCTTGACTTGACTTCATAACAAACTCCAGAAAAGTTATAATCTAGGAATATTACCAACCTTATCTTGATTTGATAACAAAATCTTGAAAAGTTATGACCCAGGGAAATTATCGGTGAAAGGGTAAACGAAAATACTAAATGGTGTATTGTATATCTTGGGGAGTGGGTGGGGGTGTGGTGTCAAAAAGAAGACGAAAACACAATGTGTTTTAAATTTTTGTATGTAACCTGATATAACCCTTTACCTAACGTAACGGCAAAAACCGGCCAGCGCTATTCTCAAAAATCGCCAATTAATTTTCATTATTTTTTTCATTTTTTGTCTCAAAAACATAGGTTATGACCCCTCGTTGGAACGAGCTCGTCGAGCTCGTTCCAACGAGGGGTCATAACCTATGTTTTTGAGACAAAAAATGAAAAAAATTAGTTATTCAAGAATTATTTTTGCAAGTGTCGTCTGCTTTTCAG
Organism: Pictodentalium vernedei; assembly: GCA_031216915.1. Lineage (NCBI taxonomy): Eukaryota > Metazoa > Mollusca > Scaphopoda > Dentaliida > Dentaliidae > Pictodentalium > Pictodentalium vernedei. The sequence continues at coordinate 75,114,993 of CM062293.1, read as the reverse complement.
GTTAGGTAAAGGGATAACTAAACTGAACCCTTCCGTCGTCTGTAGTAAATTTTATATTCAATAACTGAATTTTTCTGTAGGAGCCATGTGAAGTGAATCCAACTTCTGGAATAGGGAAATTGACAAATCGAACATTCTTTGATAAAACTCAGAAAGCTCAGTCAAGTAACGAATGACTGAGCTAATTCCAATTTGCAGATGTACAATTATTTTTTTCATTTGATCGCTTATGAGACAAAAACTCTTATTGGGCGAAAATTGCCAATAAGTTATGATCACTGATGTTCTTTGTGCTATAACATTCTTAGATAGCGTAGAATTATAGTTCGCAGTACTTCAACAATCATCTTTAGTTAACCCTTTCCTTATTAAAGCTTTTAAATGGTTAAGTCAACGAATGAACATTATGAAAGTTATGTTATAAGCAGTATTATATTTTAATTCCAATGCCTTTAGATTTGAAGTTAAAACATTCTCACCCCCTTTTCTTTCATAGGTTTTTGGCCTCTGTTATAACACAGAATGGAAGACGAATTATGGTGCGTAAACGCATCACTGGTACTGAAATAGTTAAAAATAACAATTCCGCATGCCAAAATATGTCGGTACAATGTTGTTTTTTGTAAATTAACAATGAAGATCCTTTCTTGCAATAATTAATGTTGGTGTCTCTGTGCTGACGAATAACAGATACTCTAAAAATTTAATTAATCACGTTAATGTGTGGATTTTGTTTGGACAAATATACTACAGAATAAGCATTAACAAACCCTATTGCACAATAAAAACAAAGTATATAAAAAAATAATATAGCAACTACTATAAATAATATTTTGACTCTATATTTCCGTGATATTTGAGGAGAAACTTACCATTCGGACATGAAAAATGCGCATTTTTATTTCCGTGAAGGAAACTGTGTCACATGACGTAATTTACGTTATACGATTGGCGCGCATGGAGTTTGAACAGTGTGATCCTTAACCCTTTGAACACTAGTGGTATCTTCCTTATCAGTTCAATGACAGCAACGGGAAGAGTTCATATTCTCCTTTTGTGGGTAGACCAATTAATATTGGGGCTGCACGTTGAAAATATTGATTGGTCTCCACCACACCTTCACTCAAAAGTCAACCTTCTTAATGAAATTATGAACTATCATGTCACTGGCCGGAAAAGCTGCCTTTGGGGTTCAAAGTGTTAAAAGCTACTGCAATATGGAGATAGAACAAAATAATTCTGCGTTTTAAATGGCCGAACACTGTGTTTGTGTTGTGTTTTTTATTTTAAAATGCAGAAAAACATCCAAAGAATACAACGGAACCAAAATCTCGATTTTCACAAAAATGGATAGAGAACATTATGGTTCGCAGCCGACGACATTTGCCTGGAAACTTTTTATTTTCTTTCAGCAGTGGTAGTGTCTAGTGAAACTGGAATTGGCGTGGGTGGTGACATGGGTACATATGTTGTTTCTGCTTCGATAGCAGAAACTGCACTCTGTCTTTATTGTCAATATTATTTATGTACAATTTCCATTAGAAGAATACGTATCGTGAGACATCGAAGATGACTGATGCCAAGCTATATTCTAGTGATTCGAATGGAAACGAATCGTGCAACCGATTCCAAACGAACCGAATAGCACCTCAAGATTCGAAATAGAATTGAATCTCGAAGCTTCCCTGGACCCTATTTGGAGACACCCAGATGAACACAAAAAGCAGATACTTCTGCACAAAACGAAACGTGTGTTGAACGACGCCAACTTTATTTAAAGCTGTCAATTTGGTTGTCAAACTAAGAAAAAACATAGAATAAAGATTGTTTGGGTACAGAGAAAACATGCTTAACCCCATGAAAACGTGAGGCCGTTTTTTAATTCTGTGATCATGATACGACATACCTTTATAAAGTAGATGGTCCCTCTGTGAATTTGTATAACAGCCCAATCAACATTTTCAACGTACACCCCAAGACTGAACGTTGAAAATATACATTGGTCTACCTCCAAATAACGAATATGGACTCTTTCAATTGATGACATTAACTGGGATGGAAGATACCATCGGGATTTCAGCGTTCAAAGGGTTCACGCCAGACAGATATGTAGTAATGTTTACAGATCAGTCTGAAAGTATATATATCTATGCTACCATAATCAATAAAATTAAAGTTATCAGTAGGATTAAGGTTGTTCTTTCTAAATCCTCCAGACCACTTCAGCGCGTTTTATCTCACCAGCACTATATATTATTGTGATCAATTGACGGTAACATGGTCTGAGGCTGTGGCTCGGAGATTATGTTCAACCAAGATGCGAAGCGTCAAGGTTGAACATACGCTCCGAGCCGCAAGGCTCAGACCATGTTACCATCAACTAATCACAATAACGCATATGTTCCAATAAGACACAACCCATAGCCCAAAACCTACATCGTGAAACATGAGAGGCTTATTTACTAAACTTGTGATCATTAAAAAGTTGCCTTGTTGAAGACAACTTTTAACGGTCACAGGTTTAGTAGGTAAACCTCTCCCGTACCCCACGACCGTACTGGATAAGTAATGAATAAACCAGATGAACTTATTCCATCTAAGTTCAAATCGCAAATCGGTTTGTAATTTAAACAACACTTCATTCGGAACACCGTCTGCTGCACATGTGAAAAATTCATAAAAATGAAGCGGCTTGCTAGTTATTCCGTTAATGAAGCAATTACGAAACGGACGACGCCATTTCAAATATTTCGCGTGGTGACGCCAGACTGTAACGTTTGCGACGGGAGCCGTAAACATAAAAGAAACTACGCCAGCCTTCATTCAATCAGAGGGCGAGGATTTTACTCTTATTGGAATATAATGTCACATTCGTACAACTCACCAGAAAGAGGATATCTATGCCGGAGTTATCTCATGATTGAGAATAAGAATGTAGCAGTGAACAGAAGAGGGAAGCGGTGAGCATGGGTGAAAGTCTCTTGAGGATAGGTTTTTCACTCTCCCAATATTCAGAGTTTCCACGACAAAGTTCAAAGAGCACTAGAATCGTTTTAGCTAATGAATCACAGTGTTGGACACGGTTGTACATGGGGTGAAACTTTGAAGAAGCTTTCGAGGCATACTGTTAGAAATTTTAACAAGACCTCGAGTGGAAAATCAACTATGCGGTGCTTAAAAAAAACACTTAACACTGACATTCTGAGTTGCAATGTCGTATACAAGAGTGACTGAGGTTATTGACCGAATCAATTTTGCACTTGTGAAACGATTCAGTAAAGATTTAATCCAACAGCCCTGTGGGGCTGTTGGAGTGAATTAATACTGATCCCTCCCCCTTAACCACTTACCCCCGCAATGTTTTCAAACAGCCAACGCATTTTCATTTACGCAAACATTTATGCGTATCAGACTGAAAAAGGTATGAGTAGTCATAACAAAATCTCGCAACGGAGGCGTCATCAATTTTCATGATATCCCTCCGTTCATCAGATGCTATACCCACTGTAATAATTTTTGCAATTACCTGATTAATAACGACAAATTTCTACACTTACCGGCTGTAGTGGGTCCCTTTGTGCTGATAGGTGCTCTTGATTCCAACAATTCTGAAACTGACGTTGTTTTCTGACCATTGGTCACTGGTGAAATTGTCAACGTAGTTGTTGCTCCTGCCTTTGCTGGTGGTTCCAACGATGTGGCACCCAATGTTTCTTTGTCTGTATCATCTGTTTCTGGTAATTCCGCTATCGTCGTTGCAGCTGTTGATGAAGCGGGTGTTGATCCTGTCGATAACATCGTCGACGCTGTATTGCTCGCTCCATCTGTCACCAGTGAACCCGTTGTTGCGGCAGCTATCTTTGCTGATGGGCCCAATGATGTTACCTCCAGCGTTTCCTCTTCTGGATCATCTGTTTCTGGTAATTCCACACCCGCTGGTGTTGTTCCTGTCGATGCAACCCTCGATGTTGTTGTACTGGAGTGATCCGTCATTGGTGAGATTGTTGTCATCACTGTTACTGTTGCATTTATCTTGGCTGATGGTTCTAACGATGTTACTTCCAATGTTTCCTTGTCTGGATCATCTGTTTCTGGTAATTTCACGATCGTTGTTGAGTTCGTTGATGCAGCTGAGGTTGATACTGTCGATATCACATCCTCTGTCGTTGACAGTGTTTGATCCGTTACTGGTGAATCCGATGTAGTCGATATTGTTTCTGTTGCAGCCATCTTCGCTGTTGGTTTGAACGAAGTGACTTTAGATGTTTCATTATCCGTAGCACCCGTTCCTTGTAATTCGGTGACTTTTGTAACAGCTGTTGATGCAGGTGGTACCGTTTCATTCGATGTAATGTTGTCCAGAGTTGTCGTAACTGTAGCTTCGCTTGACACATTTGATACAAGGAGGTTATTGGGTGTCGCTGAGATAGTTGGACTATATGTGGCAGTTGTAATAGACTGGTCAACGGGTGTAGATTGTTCCGTTAAAACCCTGGATGTAGGGAGTGTCGCTGCAGATATTCCATTTATTACTGAAGACAAAAATAAACAAGGCATGGAACTGGCATATAAAATAGTGAACCAAGGAAGGATAAATTATTTTACAGTCAACAAAACCTTTTGTTTTCATGCCAATATGTGCTGAAATGTAAGGCCCTCCCTAAAATATGACAAAGACAAGTACAAAAATTTTAAAATTGTACTAAATATGAAACTGTAGTAAAATAAACATTTTCTTACATTACTCCCTCCCCACCCCCTCTCCATTGGAAAGTAAATGCTAACCTATTTATGACATCTACTCTTGGAGACAAATAGTATTAAGTAGGAATCCTAGGATGGCTACAAAGTGAATGTATCGGGCAGACCAATCAATATTTCTAATTGCAGCCCCGGTCTACCTTCAAACAATAAACTGACTCTTCCAAAATCTGCCATTGAACTTACATGAAAGATACGACCAGGGTTCAAAGGGTTAGGGAAAAATGGTTACTTATGGAAAATATTGTGTGGACAAACGGTTAACTCAAAGAAACCTCTTCCACAACGCAACAGAGGTAGGGACGATAAAATGGTTACTTATGGAAAATATTGTGTGGACAAACGGTTAACCCTTTACCTAACATGAAAAGCAGACGACACTTGCAAACAAAGTTCTTGAATAACTATTTTTTTTCATTTTTTGTTTCAAAAACATAGGTTATGACCCCTCTTTGGAACGAGCTCAATGAGCTCGTTCCAAAGAGGGGCCATAACCTAGGTTTTTGAGACAAAAAATGAAAAAAAGAATGAAAATTAATTGGCGATTTTTGTGAATAGCGCTGGCCGTTTTTGGCCGTTACGTTGGGTAAAGGGTTAACTCAAAAAAACTCTTCCACAACGCAACAGAGGTTGGGACGATAATATTTACTGTGATCTTATCTGGACCTGTTCATATCCGTTTCCTGTCCCGTACACTTCCTGTTCGTGAGTATTATTGAATCCATGTTCCATCGCAAAGTAAGTTAGCCTGAATCTCGTGTAACAAACGGTAGTGACGAATAAAAACAAAATGCAGAGTCAAGCAACAGACTAAAGGTTTTTTTTATACACCCGCCTCGAAATCACTGTAATAGTTAAAGGTTATTACAGTACATCGAGAGAAGTTTGTTATTTAATTAAACCAGTCTTGGCTGGGAAAAACATAAGAACAACGAGTAAAGCTTCAGCCAGAGGACCTCCGGGATGAACCGGAGGTCCTTTGCCTAAAACTGTGCTTGTCCTTTTCATGCATTACCAAATGAATGGACTGTTATTGTCTGGGTGGAAACTTCACCCCAACGAGTGATTTAGTAACAATCCACTCCCCACGTACTGTACGTGGTTAGTTTCAAACCTGTTGAGATAGCAGCTCGGGGTAACTTCATACCAGCCTGCGACCGAAGGTCGTAGGCTGGTGTGAAATCACCAAGGGCTGATATCTCGCTGGATATAAAATTATCAAGTAATAACCTCTTTATTTATTTATCTTAATAAATATGAAAAACTGGCTTAAAATCCCTTCTTGTCCAGGCCTAGGTGTTGTAGCGCTTTCAGTTCCAGAATCCATATCGTCTCAATGTATCGGAGTTGTCCTATTGTAGTGAGTGCCACGGGGGGTCGGAATGTAGTACCTGTATGATACGGTAACAGAGATCCGAAAGGGAATGAATGGTAGAATTGAAGTGTATGGCTACAGGCGTGTTACGTTAGTGTGTGATGTCCGCAATATGTTCCTAAATGCGGTCTCTAAAGATTCTCCTGGCTTCACCAGTGGATTGTTTTTTCACATTAGTTGCATGTTAGTGGATAGACGCAATTGCGAGTCATGCAATATATAGCTATTATTGATTGGACATGTTATACCAACGGAAGCGATTTACATCAGTTCATGAGCCTCAACATGGGCCATTCATAAACAACGAACAAATTCTCACGCTTCGAGTGATTCAGCCCAGTCCTTCACCAAAACTAATGGGTCATTCACCAAGTCACCTGCCAACAAACTGTTCACCAACCAGTCATTCGCCGGGTCATTCGCCAGATTATTCTCCTAGTCACCTGCCAAGTCATTCCCCAAAATCATTCATAATTGAAGGGCTACCATCCACTTTTTACTCTGCCTCTGACAAAGTCCATATCTGTATGAAACCGGTTAAGCTATTTCCGGGATAATAGATTCTCAGGTCATCTCGGACTCCAGTAGTCAGCGTCTTCCATTTATTCTTTATTTATTAAACCAAAACAAAAAAATTACAAAATGTTTTCAAATCTGTTAACCCTTTACCTAACCTGAAAAGCAGACGACACTTGCAAAAATAATTCTTGAATAACTAATTCTTTTCAGTTTTTGTCTCAAAAAACATAGGTTATGACCCCTCGTTGGAACGAGCTCGACGAGCTCGTTCCAACGAGGTGTCATCACCTATGCTTTTGAGACAAAAATGAAAAAAAATAATGAAAATTAATTGGCGATTTGTGAGAATAGCGCTGGTCGGTTTTGGCCGTTACGTTAGGTAAAGGGTTAAGAGTTTTCTAACAGTGTTATTATTGATTCTAACAAGTCTAAATCTGACGTTGTTTTCAGATCATTTGTTACTGGTGAACCCGTAGCTGTTGTTGTCGTAGTAGTTGTTGCCCTGTCTCGTGTTACTTATGCGACCATGACAAAGAACATTACAAATTCTCCAGGGGATATTATTCACTCAAAGGGATCAATGACCGATCGAAGCTATGTTCACGGGTGCAAAAATATAAAACATAATCACTCGGAAATAACGTTCATCTAATGGATTAAAATTTGCATAAAAAGTATGCAGGAAATGATACAGTAGTAGGTCTGACTGAACCTCCCTTGGGTCATGTGACCTCGTTTTGCTGGTTAATTCGCGAACAGTAATAGTTTTTATGTCTGTAAATGTTGACACCGAGAGGTCATTTTATTTCTAGGCTGCCCTTTTTCTCAACCGGAACATCAAGCCAATTCATTTTGTTTCCCCTACTCAATCGGGCAAATACTATAATAATAATATTATTACAACTACTGAATGTGCAACTGAATGAAATACGTCGATGGTATAAGTTTGTCCAATTTTATATTTTAATTCTTCAACTATTATCAACACGATCCGGTAATTCTTTACTATACAGCACGCCTACTCTGTTAGATGGATGAATGCAAATTCAAAGGAAGGGTAGTTGGAAAACTGACATGGGACAGGGTGCTACCCGTATTAATGGTATATTACAATTCACGGGACGTTTAGTTGGCGGATACGCTGTCACATGAGACGAAGTGAGAACAATATTAGGCAACCAGTATCCGAGCCCAGCATTGTTCTATCCGAGGCACACGTGACACCATATCCGTCAGCTAAACCTCCGTAACGTATTTATTATGCCAGCCGTTTTTTCTTTGCAATTTTGTCATCAGTTGTGTTTGTGTCAGTTGTGTTTGCAAACCGTATCGTGTTTCCGTTTCGACATTCGCCTATTTACAGAAGGAGAGGAACAGTAATGCAATGCAATGGGAGTAATCAGAGAGCTCATTGATCGCCATGAAAACCATCGATTTATTACCTCCGACATTTTAAGGCGCATTTACAAATCTGTGTGCTTTACGTCGCGTTGAACTCGACAAAAACCTTTCTAAAGTGCCAATTAACCCTTTACCTAACATGAAAAGCAGACGACACTTGCAAAAAAAATTCTTGAATGACTATTTTTTTTTATTTTTTGTCTCAAAAACATAGGTTATGACCCCTCGTTGGAACGAGCTCGTTCCAACGAGGGGTCATAACCTATGTTTTTGAGACAAAAAATGAAAAAATAATGAAAATTAATTGGAGATTTTCGTGAATAGCGCTGGCCGGTTTTGGCCGTTACGTTGGGTAAAGGGTTAACCGAATTCAAGCTGCGATTTTTGCGATAAAAACAAAATGGCGTACCGCGATAATTAATATACTGCTTGTGTCGGTTAACTGAATTAAAACGGGATCACTGTTGACCATTATTGCCGGTGTAGTCATCAGCTCTCAGTTCTCCAATAATATTACTTGCATATCATGTTAGTTGTATATACAAGATCACTTCATTCCACTCTCGCCCAAAAAGGAATCAACTGGAAGATATGTGAAATATTAGATAACTTACGATTACAGAAACGAATTTATCTCACCGACTTTTTAAATACTGAACTAGCAAATGTGGTCCTTAATAAATAGCAAAATTCTTACTTGTCTAACGTGGGCGGATATTGTCTGTTCATGTACAGCTTAAATGCATCATTGGGTGGGTGGGTGGGGTGGGGATCAGTGTGTCAGAGAAGCGGAATTCGATGATTATTGTCGCCAATGTTATACAATTGTCTCTAGCTGTTTACATCGTTGCCTCTCAAATATAAAAAAAAACAATATGGTATGCTAACCTTTTGAACTCTAACGCGACGCCCCAGTCACCCCCTCATTCCGGTTCAGAATCATGATACGACCTAATTTCATTAAGTAAATGGCTGTTCAGTGAATTTGTTGGGAAGACTACTCAATAGTTTCAACGTACAGCCTTAGGGCTGCACATTGGAAATATTAATTTGTCTATCATTAGAAAATGAAAATGGAATCTTTCGAATTAACCCTTTACCCAACGTAACGGCCAAAACCGGCCAGCGCTATTCTCAAAAATCGCCAATTAATTTTTAAAATATTTTCATTTTTTGTCTCAAAAACATAGGTTATGACACCTCGTTGGAACGAGCTCGTCGAGCTCGTTCCAACGAGGGGTCATAACCTATGTTTTTGAGACAAAAATGAAAAAAATTAGTTATTCAAGAATTTTTTTTGCAAGTGTCGTCTGCTTTTCATATTAGGTAAAGGGTTAAGTCAGTGACGTGACACGGAAGATGCCATCAGGGTTTACGTGTTGTTTTTTTTAAACTGTTGCACTATCGTTTGTTAGCTCTCCATAAATCGCTCTTCCGTCTATCGAAAGTGATCCTTACATAGCATCTATAATTACAATATTTAAACAATTCTGGTCCTGTTATTTTATCCCTGGATGAGTTCCCGGTACACTCCTTAATTGCTAATACGTTTAAGAATCCGTATTACAAACATTAACGCCGATTGCCACGAACAATCCGCAATAGTTTAAGCTCTTGGACGAGAAGTTCTCCCAATATTGAACTACATTATTGCTGGTGTTGGCCGAACAAGTTGAAGCGAAACAATATTGGCTTTTGAAAGTCTTCCGAAACTCCTTGTAGTCTTTGATAGTAACAGAATAAGTGTTGCGTTCAACTCCGTGTATGCAGCTTCCACACACTCTTCCAAATGTTAGAAAATCTCTTGCCACTAGCATAAGCATAATTTCAGAACTTACAATAAAATTTGTCTCTTTACAATGAGACAGTTTTTCTGTCATTGATTCATTTTGTCAAATTTTCAGCAACCGTGACTACATGTGGTGGAACCATTGTTTAAAATACCCAGCAAATCTGAGTAGAACAGTAGTTAAAACAAATGCAGCTAGAATGATATTGGGCGCGATACAGACGAGTACTATTCAAAATAGATAAGATGCTGCACAGGACCAATACATTTTCAAGTAAGAATTCAAAAACCTCACAAAATTTCATGTTTTTCTACGAGTAGATTAGAAATGCTTTAATTGCTGTACAATATTTTGAAAATATGTTTTCCGAGAAGGAGATTGAAAAATATTTCGGAATTTCTCTCCTCATCAAATGAGAGAAAAGTGGTATCGCTATTAACTTCTAGGGCATGATGGTTATATATCCATTTTTCATGTTCAGATTCGAGAACACGGGGAATATTGTGATGGAGATATCTCCACCCAACACTATCCCCATATCATTCTTGTACTGGACAGCCATACACAAGACAGATAGATAGTTTATTGCAAAAACATCAAACGCCAGGCAGATTGCATGTTACACAACTAAAAGTAAAAAACAATAATGTCAAGTCTTAAAGATACTGAATTAATAATAATTGGTTATTTACATGTTATGTGGAGGGTTTATACGATGTGTCACTCCATTAAGTAGCCATGGCATTTCTTCTGCTCCTGAAGAATTGAAGGATCATATTACAGATGATATTACATAATGGTGGGATTTCATTTTTCATGAGAAAGGCGAATTTCTCCGAACTGTCCATGTTGACGAAGTGCGGGTATTCTCTATTTATTTTGCCAAATGAATTAGTTCGGAGCCCTTCATATTCCTTACACTCCATGACAAAGTGATATTCAGTTTCAATTTCGCCTACATTACATAAACGACATAGCCTTTCTTTTACAGGCAAGGGTGGTTGGCTGTGCCTCCCTTTTTCAATCATCAGACAGTGATTGCTTATGCGCAGCCGCGTGAACAAGTTCTTCGCTTCAATAGATGTGTGCAGCAAATAATTTTCCACGTTGAACGTTTCTTTAAACTTTCTTTTGGTCCGTAATTTGTTTTTTCCGACTTTTTTCTCGTCATTAAATATATCCGAAATGAAGGTATTAAATTGTTTATTTTTAAAGCTTCTGTGAATTTTGCCCGAATTCAAAAAACTTTGACTTGGTACTTGTCCCCGGGGGTATGTGCGTTGCAATCAGCTGCAATATCATAATACTTTGCTATCATTGAATCTGGCATTGTATACTCTTCAAATTCAATTCTAGATTCATGGAGTAGTAATGAAGATGAGTCCACATACAATTTTGTTACATATTTCATCATTTGTATTGTAGCTTCTGTGTAGGTAGGATAAAGTCCACGTTCGGCTCTGGCTACGTGATTGGACGATTTCGTATTCACTCCAAGTAGGAGTTTGCAGAATTTGATATGAACTTGTTCGCACGGCGCCACGTCGCCTTGAGAATTACTGAGTTCAGACGCCCATATCTCACTGCCATAGAGCAGAGCAAAATTGGCTTCATGAGTGAATCGCACAATTTCATGAAAATCGTTACCGGAGGGGTACAATTCCTCTTGAAAATATTATGTGGACTGTAAAGGATTTTGGTTCCTTTAGTTGCCAATACATGTTGCGCAGTTTTTAGTTTCCCTTCCCTTGTGAAGCACAGGCCTAGATATGAGTATATAAGTGACTGTAGTTCTCTACATTTCTTCACGGGCTTCCCACCCGATAACTACAAGCTTTGAGCACCACGCGCGTTAATCCTTTATCTAACACAAGGAGTGGAAGGCTACTGCAATAAAACTAATTTATCGAATAACTAAGACAACTTCATTCTATACCTCAAAAAAAAAAAAACAAAGCTTATGGCACCCTCACTGGAGCGAGCTCGTTCCAATAATTGGTATAAGGTATGATTTTAAGATAAACTTTGCAACAAGATGAAATTCGAATGGTGATCAGTGACGTTACTCACGGTAACCTCGAGTTTACCCTCTGCACACTGACGTCAAAATAACAAAATTCCAAGCAGTTAATTTATACCATAATGCAAGATGGAATTTAACCTTTTACCCAACGTAGACGATATCAAAATTTATTATTTGAAATATCATTTTTTATAAGTTTTCAAATAATTTCAACAAAACATATCATGTGACCCCTCGTTGGAACGTGCTCGACGAGCTCGTTTCAACGAGGGGTCACATGATATGGTTTCGTTGAAATTTTTTGAAAAATAATATTTGTCAACTGCTGAATTTGCGTATTACGCGGGCGGATGCGGGCGATTCGTTAGGTAAAGGGTTAACCAATTCAGTCTTGTTTGAAAGAGCTCACAGACCTCTGTCAAACGAAACTGAATTGGTTAAAAATTTTAGTTTCATTATGGGAAAATATACTTTATTAAATTTTGATATTCCATGTTCAGAGGGTTACTTGGTCTTTTGCATCAAAAGGGACAGCCATATATATATATTGTGCAACAAACCTGTGACATAAATAACAATATGAACAAGAAATTTTAAAAAATCCATCTTCATTTCTATTCTATTGCTTTGGCTTATTTCAGGCGAAAAGCAGTGTGCAAGGTTAAATTGAAACAAAGGAGATTATATATACAAATCCCCAGGAACCTATACACCACAAAGTCACCCAAAGCACGTCCCCAGTTGTGATGACGTCAAGTGGAGATATACCCTGTACCACCCTTGTGTTGAAACTCTTGGTTCTCAAAAAGCATTTAAAAATTAGTATCTATTTCTCGTGCAGGGTGACTGAGTACGAGTGTTGTTCAAACAGGATGTCGGGTAAGAGTTTCTTCTGATATTAGCCTGTCTGTTGGTCGAATGCAGGAATGCAGATGTCTTTATATCTAAAATACCATAGAAAATATATTAAACACTACCCAAAAAGCAAAGACATCCACTCAATCTTGATTTGCTTGCGGGCTTAAATCCGCTAAAACCGCGTTTCTGAATTCATTTCTTGGTTGATTGACAATATTTTATTTCCAAACGAAAAGGATGAAAAGTGCCGAAAAAACAAAGATTACACACTATTAACAAAGGTTGCGAATTGAAAAATGCATCCAGCAGCAAGCAGACACTTATGTAATCTGTCTCCACCTCCAGTATTAAAGGTTGGAGTACTGAAGGCCGAAGATCACTTTTCTGTCGTAACGATAAAATGGTAATCATAGAAATGAGGTTGCATTTTGTAATAACAGAGTTTTATGGGGGTTTTTTGGTGGTGAATGCTGTAATAGGAGGTAGAGGTTGGAGTAGTTCACTGATCGAGTGCATACTGCAACTATCGGGCCCCTGTGGGATGGATTGGATGGAATCATTTGTATGTGGACTAAGTGTGTATTAGATTTAACTTGCCTCGTATTCTCAAGTAAAATGTGTGTGTTTTGTCCTGTCACGATCCAACAGGGATTGCCAGAGGACACTCCCCGATGAATCCCAACAGGACACTTATTTCCAAGCAGATTCATCCTGATATGTGGCACCCGGTGCTTTATGAAGAATGCCTTAGTAAGTAAGCCCATGGATCCCAACATGACACTTTCTGCGTTTCTGAATTGCTTGTTTCTTTGCTGTGGTTCAACGACACTTGTAAAAGTTGGGTCATATCGAGCGAGACAGTGTATGGGTGGTACCCGTAGGGAACCCCCGAACAATATCAAGGAACTCTTTGGGTCTGCAAGTTGCTAAACCGACCCAACCAGGATTAGCACTGGCTGAAGTCGGGAAAATCATCAACGCGCTTCTCAGTACTTTGCGTCACCGTACTCTCATTTTTGATAATTGAGATTAAATGTGTCGCCCAAGTCATGTTTTGGATGCAAAAATGAAAATATAATGAAAATGGAATAGCGTTGTGATTTATCGGATATGACGTTTACTTTAGGGAGAGCCTTAAGATCATTCTTTGTCGAATCTCATTTCAAAGATAATACTGGATAAATCTTTACAGCGTACGAAAACTGCAGATTAGATATGTGAGTGCCTGTACCGTAGAAGTGAGAATAATTATTGAATTCAGGATCCTTGGTGAGTGGGTAACTTTTTACCCAACGAATCGGCCGCATCTGTCCGCGTTATAACCAAATTGAACAGTGAAATAAATAGAGAGTAATCGCTTGACTGGACTGGTCACGTGAAATAATTCATGAGAGGTGAGAGACGTTGTACAAACACGAGTGCGCGAATGCGCACGAGTCTTTTACAAAATAGTCCCTCGCCTTGAATGAATTATTTCACGTAACCAGTCCAGTCAAGCGATTACTCTGTTTATTACTTTTCATTATTAACGATAATTATATTATTTAACCCTTTACCTTGCGTAACGGTCAAAACCGGCCAGCGCTATTCTCAAAAATCGCAATTTTATTTGTCTCTAAAACATAGGTTATGAACCCTCATTGGAACGAGCTGATCGAGCTCGTTCCAATGAGGGTTCATAACCTATGTTTTTGAGACAAAAAATGAAAAAATTAGTTATTCAAGAATTTGTTTTGCTAGTGTCGTCTGCTTTTCATGTTAGGTAAAGGGTTAAAAAAAAACAAAAACAATGAAGTACCCATTACACCCACGGCAAAGTGTCTTCGTTTGCGCAAACGGATACATGACCCAATCCTTGATTGCATAATTCACTTGTGAAGTTATCGTTTATAATCAAACCCGGAAATCCCAGTAAATCACACTTTGGAAAGTAATAAATATTATTTTTCAAAAGATTTCAGAAAAAACATTCATATGGACCCTCATTGGAACGAGCTCATCGATTAGATAAAATTCTATTTGATATAATAAATTTTGAAATCGTCTGCGTTGGGCAAAGGGTTGGACAATTGATGCGAGTGCAGGCTGAAAACATTCAGTAGACTACCCTAAATATTAATGGATCCTCAATGAAGTATGCATTGGTTTCTGGTGACTTTTTGAATTCTTTTGTTTGAGAGTTCGTAGCTAAATATCTGAGTGACTTTTTCATTAAAACGGTAAGAAAAGAAGACGAGCCCACGTTTCTTCGGGAGTCAAACATGCTTATCTTCAGTCTTGGCTGGTCTTGACACGCTTTAGGAACTGCGAAGGGAAGTTCGATAACCCTTTGATGATTGTGGTATATTCCAAGTCAGTTCAATGGAAGGAATATCTGGGGGTAGATCAATTAATATTTTCAACGTGCAGCCTTGGGGGCTGCACATTGAAAATATTGATTGGTCTACCCACACTTTAACTTAGTAGCCAGCCCACTTAAGGAAAGTATAACGTATCATGTTCCAGGATCCGAAAAACGGTCTCTCGGGTTCAACAAATCAATAGCGACGAAACGTGTATGGTCAGAAACTGTAACAAATAAAAGAACAGATATATTTATATAATAAATATAATGACTAAATAATTAGTGTTTGGAAATCGAATATTATTGCGTCTGTGAAAATATTACCCTATGTAAAGCCTCGAACTTCACAAGTACTACAAGGTATCTCCAAACTTTATGGAAAGTGTCTTTCCCCGTGCACACAGAGGACAGCCTTTTCACATATCATTCGAAAAGACGGGGTGCCATATCACTATCAAAAACCGTGTTTGTTTTTTGGTGCTAAAGATAACTATGAGCATTTATGTCTATAATATGACACGACATGAATATAAAGTCAAATTCAGAAAGTCATTAACCCTTTGAACCCTAGTGGTATCTTCAATGTCAGTTCAAAAGCAGCAATTAGAAGAGTCCATATTCATTATTTGGGGGTAGAAAACCAATAATTACAACAAGTAGATTGCACTTTTGCCTGCCCGTTATCACTTTGAACTCCAGTGGTATTTTCCATTGCAGTTCAATGGCAGCAATTAGATGAGTCCATATTCATTATTTTTGGGTAGACCAAACAATATTTTCAACGTGCAGCCTTAAGGCTGCACGTTGAAAATATTGATTGGTCTACCCCACACTCAAACTTAGTAGCCATCCTACTTGATGAAAGTATGACTTATCATGTTCCTGGGCAGAAAAAAACGGTCTCTCGGGTTTAGGGGTTAAACAAATCCAAAACGATGAAACGCGTGTATTTAGAAACTGTAAAAAATAAAAGAACTAAAGTCAAACTCAGTTGTATTTAACAACGCTCTTTATTTAAAAAAAACCCTCAATATTCAGATTCCATCTGGACAATTGCTCAGTGCCGTGTTTCAACCTTTTAGAACAATTCATCAATTGGACAACATTTTCTGTATCTTTGCCTATCCGTTTTGCAACTGTATGTTATTCTACGAATTGGAACAAAACTATCCCATCTGAAGAAAAACACAAAATATGGCTGTTTATTATCATTATATTAATACTTATCTCCCCTGACACTGGCAATTGGAGCAACATTGAGGCTTTCCTTTTTGAACAGCCATTGTTGCGGTGGAAGTTACTATTAAAGACCTGAACTCTTTTTTCGAAGTGGACAGTCACCTAGACTCGTTCGATGTCAAAGACTCCTTATTTCTTCTTCGACTTAATCTGCTTCACAATCGAAACGGACCGAAACTTTTCGGGTATTTCCGAATTCAGACACTGAAATGTGCAAAACTGACTCAGTCAAACCCAACAAATTTGTGACAAGTTTAAAAAGTCAGGCCATACATTTGTTTAGTACTTTGTTGTTTTACACGTTACCAACCACAATTGGATGACGGCACTCATTTTCTTTCTCCGAAACATTGCTTACGATCCATCGTTGGAACAAGTTCAGGGAGGGGATCTAAGCTGTGTTTTGGAGGGAAAATAATAATAAAATTTGAATTGTGATCTTTATGAACAGCTGTGACGGCGCGTAGGGTAATATTAGTTATCCTTGTGTTTTCCAGGGTGTAAGGGAATTCACACCGGTTTGGGAACTCATACACACTGAGGCGAAGCCGAAGGGTGTATAAGTTCCCAGAGCGGTGTAAATCCCATACACCACGGAAAACACAAGGATAACGGATTTATTTCCAAGCATTTTGGTGTACTGAATACTTTAACCTAAATTGTGGGAAAAAACTAACAGAAAATTTTGCTCTTTGTAAGTTTCTTAAAAAAACAGACAAATATGGATGTCATTCGAACTGGCTCAATGAGCCAGTTCATATGACATCCATATCTGTAATATTTTATAACACATAAATATTATTATTATTATTCATTGGTGTTTAAGGTCACATACTTATGCACAATGGCTAATCGCGACCAGACAGTTTTTACGGGTGGAGGAAGCTGGAGTACCTGGAGAGAACCACCGAGCATCGACGAGCAACTGTCAGCTCCTCAACATTCTAACTCTGTTCAAGCTCCTCTCAAGCAGGGTTACAGCGGTTGAAGACATGTGCACCATCGACGTGCAGTACGCCTTAGTACACGGCGCCGCCTTGTCCCCATGTAGGCAACCGGGATATAGTGCCTTGCCCAAGGACACAACGCGCGTCGTCCAGGACGGGAATCGAATTCGGGACCTCTTGCATAGAAGTTCAACAGTCAACCACTGTAAACTGAATTAGCAAGTTCCAATGACTTCTATATCTGTAATATTTATTGCACATAAATATTAAATTTCCTGTATGTTTATTTTTGTTCTAACATAACTGAGCAGAAGGTATGAATTACTAATTAACAGCTATATTGCCTGTTATTGTTTTTTTACACGGTGGTTAACCACGGTGTAAAAAAAAATCTACTGTGGATTGCAAGTTACACCGTATCTAACAGCCAATCAAAACGTAGTATTTTGTTCCATTTGGAAATAAGTGTTTTTAACTTCCACACCCAGATGACAATTTTATTTCTCCAAAATGTAGCTTACGATCCCTAATCGGAAGGAGCTCGCTCCAATGATGGGCTGTATGTTATGTTTCGGAGGAAAAAAATAAAAATAACATAGCTTGAAAAAATAAAATTGGTCTTGCGATTTTGTGACAGCACGTTAGGTAAAGCATCAATTATGTTGGCATCGCACCATTTTATCGAATAGGGCGGATTATTTTGTGTAACTTTTTAAACTTCCACCCCAAGCATTAGTGACTGGGTCCTGTTTTACCAGAAATAGAGCTTGTTTATCACCGTAAACAAGCACTACTTTACTTCTCGGGGTTTCGACAGAGATGCGTTGATCGGATATCATACACGCTAAAAACTAAAGTGTTAAAAACTACACTTGAAGTGCTGTATTTAACACTTACTAAGTGCTGAACTAGCACTTTGTTCAAGTGTAGATATCCCAGAACTTGACAGGTGTTGACAATAATACCACTTGGCAAGTGTAATGTTGCGACACTTAAAAGGAAACAACGCAGATGACGCGGATCAGGCTCGAACTCTCGAGCCTGATCCGCGTCATCTGCGTTGTGTCCTTTTAATTATGTACCCACCAAGCGCAAATCAAATTATGGACGATTCTGGAAGAACCACCAATGCTAGACACATGGGAAGTGCCATCAATTCAAGTTTCAGATGTCTGACGATTGTAATGTCTAAGTGCTTAAAGCATTGCACTTTGAGTGTTAAGATCAGACCCTAAGAGTTAGAATGGGTTTAGCACCTTGAAAGTGTCAGTTTTAACACTTTAGTTTTTAGTGTGTAGCCGTTTTCCAGGTTTGTTCTGTGTGTCAAAAAAAATTAAAGTTTCAACTGCTGAAAACATTTCTCAAAATAATCCAGGATATACTGGGCCAGTCAGATCGAGCTTAGCATCGCAACAGTTACATTTCTTATTGTAATAAAACAAATTAGTAAATTAGTTCTTCCCTACATAATTGGTTCTGCTATTCCGTCAAATAATAACCTGCACGAATTTTCTTTTTATTATTCTGGTACTAAACTTTTTGAAGTCACCCATTGTGAGATAAATACCAACGTAGATTATTGTTTATTGACGATAATGACAACATTCTTCCGCCATCAACACCAATTATCAACCTCCTGCAAGGAAATAATTTGCCAAGTACGTCGGCTAACAAAACTGGGAAATACAATTATATCTTTTGTGTTATAGAAAAATTAAAAATGTATACATGTTGTTTTATTGTGGAAATATCAAGTGTTTGAATCGTCTGTCAAATTAAAATTGTATCGAGTAATTATATCTGCCAGTTCGACTGAAAAAAGTCTTATTTTTAAGGAATATTCCAGACTACTTTCTAGCCAGCCTACTCAGTGGGAACTGCATAATATTACTGAGGTTGAATAAAACATAAAAACTAGGAAACAACGATTTGAAAGTAGTCAAACTAACGCGCGGAGTTTGTAAATGTTTGCACACGGACTGCAGGGGCCAATAATATAAAACTTTTACTTTTGTATTTTTCTAGAATTGTATTTTCTACCTATTAATATAACTGACTAAAATGAATCATTAACATTTTAAAAGATATGGCAATTTGCCAATTGGCAAATTGCCACATCTTTGAAAATGCTAATGATTCATTTCAACCCATCTAAATCCATTACTAGAAAATACATTTCTAGAATATACAATTGTAAAAGTTTTATAGTATTCGCCCCAGTGGTCAAAATGACTTGTGCACAATTGTGTTTTCGCACGAAAACCATCTGGTACTCCTGTAAACATAATAATAATAATAATAATAATACACTTTGGCCGGCCGCCGATGTGTCGCGTTTCTCGGGTAGAAAGGCCTCATAGGCTCAAAGCCTCAAGCTTTCGCCAAATACCCTCTTTCCATACTCTACGATGACGTTGTTTGGTAAAACTTTTCGGAAAGACAATATGATTTCTTCAAAGAACAACGAATTTTCAGCACGTTTTCCTGTTAAAACAATATTTATTACTGAAAGTGACAATTGAATACATCACGGAAACAGAACAGGAACAACTCATGAAATTAATGGTACACAATGTAACAGAACAACAGAATCCAAGAATTCATGTAAGGGATTCAACAGTAAGCTTTAAGAAGTCATCTCCCTTTTTGGAAAGAGTATTTGTCTAGAAGATACCATGAGTTATTTTCTGGACTAATATTGTTTAAACCATCGTTTGATTCCGTGTATTGGCGGCAGAAGTCTTGACGTCACCAACATGGCATGCATAGAAATGACTCATTTAGAACCCTGCAAAAAGTTTTGCTGATGTATTTTTATCTTGCCACAAGAACGTCTCTTCCCAAATACAAGTTAAAACGTCCAAACCAAGTACAATTCTGTATCTAGGGTAGCAACCGCACGTGCGATCATTCGATTTAAAAAAAAAAAGAACGCGTTTACGTACACTTCTGATTACACATGTCGAGGCCACCATGTTTTTATAACAGTAATTATTACTACTTTAGCAGGCGTTCTCTAGTACATTAACGCTTTACCTAACCTGAAAAGCAGACGACACTTGCCAAAATAATACTTGAATAACTAATTTTTTTCATTTTTTGTCTCAAAAACATAGGTTATGACCCCTCGTTGGAACGAGCTCGACGAGATCGTTCCAACGAGGGGTCATAACCTATGTTTTTTGAGACAAAAAATGAAAAAAATACTGAAAATTAATTGGCGATTTTTACGAATAGCGCTGGCCGGTTTTGGCCGTTACGTTGGGTAAAGGGTTAACTAAGTTTAATAGGGCATCACAAGAACGTAACGCTCTACTTCAAAACGTCACGTGACGTATCGGGCCGTTAATGAATTAAAAGTCTCATTAACAGCCCGACACGTCACGTGACTGTTGTTCCTCACTGTCGTACACTCGGAAATAGAAACGGTTTCTGGAAATGGTTTCAACTAGTAAACAATGTGATTTTTACTTCAATTTTAACCCTTTACCTAACACGAAAGGCAGACGACACTTGCAAATAAAATTCTTGAATAACTATTTTTTTTCATTTTTTGCGTCAAAAACATAGCTTATGCTCTCACTGGAACGAGCTCGCTAAACTCGTTCCAATGAGGGGTCATAAGCTATGTTTTTGAGACAAAAAAGTGAAATAAATAATGAAAATTGGATGGTGATTTTTGTGAATAACGCTGGCGGGTTTTGACCGTTACGTTGGGTATAGGGTTATATATGTAAAATGTACAACAAAGCTCACCCCATAAGAACAAGTAGCTGTGTATAGTAAGTAAGTCTGTATACATTTTAAGCCTTTATTTCTGACTTAAAAGCGGAAAATATCCGATATGTTTTTAAGTTTACGAACAGTTGCAATTGAAAGCGTATCGGTGGTGATCACATGATAATAATATGAGACCAGATTGTTTGACAATAGACGATACTATCATCTGTCAAAATTGAAAGCGTTAAGAAGGTCAAGTAGGTACAAGAGTCAAAACTTTTTCAGAATCCCAGTGTTAATAATGGTAATAACATGACTTTGTCGAGCCTTGTGGTTTATTAACGGCCCAACAGATGTAAATAACATCCCTTCAGCTTATTAACGGCCCTCGACTTCGTTTCGGGCCTTTCATAAGCTGTCGGGCTGTTATTCACACCTGTTGGGCCGTTAATAAACCACAATGCCCTCCAAAGTCATGTTATTGTTATATGAGACGATAAATAAAACACCACGACATAAATTTAACGACATCATCGTTTTTTGCCATGATGATATTTATGTATTGGCCTACCATGCGTTAAACCTGAAAAATAAATCAAACAATCACACGACTAAAATACTACTATAAACTCCAGCAGTAATCGGACAAGTAGAACAATGAATGAGGATCAAAGAGCAAGAACGCAATACCATGACGTCATGATCCTCATTCAAAAAAAATAACTACCGTCCTATAGGGTAGGGACGTAAAATGGCTGTCCTCTGTGAGCAGAGAGACATACTTGGTGCAGGCTAAAGATCCCTTCGTAGTATTTGAGGAGAGCTAGGCCATGAAGTTGCCGCTACGAAGGTCTTCCCACACATTTGCGCCATTGGGCCAAGGGGAGGTGTTAATATAAGTTGCATAACTTGTTCGTCAACCCTTGTAAAACAAGTAAGATTAAAAAAAAGAAGTGATTCATAGACGCCGAATGACTGTCAAAATGTAAGCCAACAAGACAAGAAAGGGGGAATATTGTAAGATAAATTGGTTAGTACCAGCAAGTGAGTTTCCAAGATGGTACATTGAAGTTTCGACTTCGTCTCCGATCATATATCGACGAGTCCTAACGGGACGATCTCGACTTCAATGTACCATCTCGGTAACCCACTTGGTGGAATTAACGACCCGGATCATACCTCGCCTCCCAAATGGACTCGTCGATATATGACCAGATGCGAGGTCTCGACTTTAATACACCATCTAAGAAGCCCACTTTGTGGAAATAACCTATATCTAAAACATATCACTGATCTTTCAGTTCTAATCATTGGGAAGGCGAGAACAAGTTATAAATTAGGGTCACGTGGTTGGATTTGTGACGTTGACCAGTTGTACAAATTGTGGTTTAAGGATGCAAAGAAGAAGAATCAAGAAACAGCATATATCTTAGTACTCTTTACTTTCTACGCTTATGAAATATGTATGTAACCTCACTCTATCCCAGTTGTACTTAAAACTTATCCTATTCTCATTCTGCTATAATATAACATAATATATATTAATACCCTCAAAGGTGGAAGCAGAACATACATGTTGAGTGTCAAGTTTAAATATTACACAGCACGAATTTGAATCTCGAATAAGCTAATTTCTCGAGTAATAAGCTATATTTTTTAACAAAAAGTGAAGAAAAAATTATAACCGGCAAGTGTTATTCATAATGTTTTGTGTGAAGAATTTCTTATTATTAGTTTTTGTCGCGATGGAATCTTCCGATGTATATAGTGTATGCATTATTGATGAATGGATGATTGTTATTTTTTAAATATCACTAATATAGCCACGTAGACAGCTTGACCCTTTGATTTTCATTCCTTTGCTCATTCATACATTACTTTCTCCTTTTAAATCTTCATATTCTAAACTTTTTACGTTATAGAGGGACAGGAAGGTAGAGAGACCTTAAAGCTATGCCTCTCCCCGAGGGGCGAACACATTATACTGTATTATTGATGTCATTAGTAACTGTGTACACCATAAATCCGTTCGTTCGTTCGTTAACCCTTTACCAAACGCAGACGATATAAAAATTTATTATTTTAAATATCATTTTTTAAATTTTTTCAAAAACTGTCAACAAAACCATATCATATGACCCCTCGTTGGAACGAGCTCGTTCCAACGAGGGGTCACTTGATATAGTTTTGTTGAAATTGTTGGAAAAATAATATTTTTTCAACTGGTGAATTTGCATACTACGCGGGCGGATGCGGCGATTCGTTGGGTAAATGGTTAATAAATTTATCCAAAGGTTTGATTCACGGCTGATACTTTTGTACGTCAACTTTCAGTTTTATAGGCTCAGTGTATGTCGACCGTGGCGGATCCATGAATTGTGATTAAGAGGGAGAAGGCATCACAAATCGTCTAAACCTACAGATCAGGTAGAATGCCTTGTTAGATGCCAGTAGAATGTTGTGCGAGCTCATTTTAGGAATGATCCATCACGGTATTGTCCCAAAATACCCAAGTATACCAACCTACAGGCCTGGTATACTCGGGTATTTTAAGATAGTGCATGTTGTACCATTGTACTTTTTGTTTGCAAGAGCTCTCGGGTGAGTGCACGGCTATTTCGTCGAACGTGAAGTTACTGCCATCAGAAGCTATTAACCCTTTACCAAACACGAAAGGAAGACGACACTTGCTAATAAAATTCTTGAATAACAATATTGTTTCATTTTTTTAAGTCAAAAACATAGCTTATGTCCCTTCATTGGAACGAGCTCAAGGAGCTCGTTCCAATGAAGGGTCATAAGATATGTATTGCAGACAGAAAAATGATAAAAAATAATAAAAATAGAATGGTGATTTTTGTGAATAGCGCTGGTCGGCTTTTTCCGTTACGTTGGGTAAAGGGTTAAGACCGAATGTTTGTAAAAATCAATGTCAAAATTATATTAGTACGCAGTTTACGCGAAAAATAGAGTAGTACTCCATTGAGCACATATGTACGCATTAGTAATTTGATTAAATTTGGAGTGAGGGCGTTCCCCTGGTCTGCCCCACCTGAATCCTTACTGTACAGGGTTGGAACTCGGTGGCCCAGTGGTTGGAGCACTGAACTTCGAAACGAAACGTCCACGGATCGGTCCTGTCCAGTGGTAACAGTGTTGTTTCACTGGGCATTTAAAACTGATTGCCCACGTGGGGTCACGGTGTCGCTGTGTAAGAAGGTGTACTGAACGTCGATGGTGCGCTTGCCTCCAACCGCGGCTAGTTTGTTGGAAGAATCTGACAGTTGCTCGCCGCTGTTCGATGGTTCTGTCCGTGTAATCCGACTTCATTCCCCCATAAAGACACCCGACACGATTTTATCCTAATTGCTGAAAGTGTCGTAAAACGGCAATAAACAAATAATAAGGAAACAACCTTGAGAAGGTGGTCAGTATTATTTATTAAACATATTTTATTGTCGTTAGATTTTGACTGACAAAAGGATTGGAATACAACTTATTAGAGTTCCTCCCCTGACATATAATGACAAAGCATGCAGAGAACTTTTATCTGAAACGACAATGGCACAATTTCATTCTGAGTTAGGTATGTTTAAAGAACAGATAGAGGACAGAAGTTAAGAAGGCTAAGGTTACCATAGTCGTTGGGTAAAAGTATATTCCTAGGCTAAACTTCAGCACGTGGAGAGCGGATTGCGACCAAATCATCCCCGGAGCGGAGTTATTATCCAAAGTATCACTTTCAAATTCCGTATAGACGGATAAAAGGGAAAGAAAACCCAAAACAAAAACAAAAAAACCCAGTAAACAAAAAAAACCCCCCAAAAAAACACACAAGCAAGGTTTCAGCCAATGGACCTCCGGGTTTAACCCGGAGGTCCGTTGGCTGGAACCTTGCCTGTGCTTGTTATGCTTTGCAATAAATTCGCAATTATTGCTTGTGTGGAACCTCAACTCCACGGTGACCCAGTAACTTTTATATTTATTTATTGGGGTTTAACGACACTTTAACAGCCAATGTCACATCGTGTAAGCAACAGTTTTACGGGTGGAGGAAGCCGGAGTACCCGGAGAGAACCACCGAGCAACTGCCAGCTCCCCAACCTCGTAACTCCGCACTGCAGCACTGGCAGGGTTAGATTGGCTGAAGACATGCGCATCATCGACGTGCAGTACGCCTTAGTACACGACGTCATCGTGCCCCCATGTGGACAATCGGGGTTAAGTGCCTTGCCCAAGGACACAACTCGGGGGTGCGAATCGATCACTCAGACGGTCACCCATCCAAGGACTAACCCGGCTCGACGTTGCTTAACTTCGGTGATCGGACGAGAACCGACCCAGCAACAACACACCCTCCACGCACTGCATGTTTAAGATAAAAAAGGATAACTAAGGTTAGGCGTGTGGTCAGTATAATATGGTATACAATCATTGAGTTTCTGGATCCAACACAGACTGAAAACGATCAATTCCCAAAAGGTATCGATAATATACTGAGTGCTTCTCCACTGGAATCTATGTTTGTCAGGTGCATACAGAAATAATGGGATTGGTAGGCAAATACTTTATGGTCCGAGACACAATAATGTTGGCAAATATCCGCTGCTGACAGATAAAGAACAACAGGTAATATTTACCGTGCGCGCTGACAACCATTATGATGGGATGGAGTGTATACAGGGTAACAAGAGGGAGTGAAGACATCACTTCATGGGTAAATAACTGTCAATTGATTTTTAATTTAGCCTATCTGATCGATAAAAGAGACATCATCACGCTCCAGGAAGTGTCAACTAATAATATGTGTGTGTAATAATTGTTCCAGTTGATACATCTATAATTTTATGGTAACCATTTCATAAACCCTTGACTCTTTACCCAACGAATCGCCCGCATCCGCCCGCGTAATATGCAAATTCAGCAGTTGAAAAAATATTATTTCTCAAAAGATTTCAACAAAACCATATCATGTGACCTCTCGCTGGAACGTGCTCGTTCCAACGAGGGGTCACATGATATGGTTTTGTTGACATTTTTTGAAAAATTTAAAAAAATGATATTTAAAATAATAAATTTTGATATCGTCTGCGTTGGGTAAACCCTTAACAATACACTGGGTAGAATTTCATTTACTGAAAGTCAGATTTTGAACAGTACCTTGATGCCACCTTTGGTGCGTCATTGTTGTTCAAAATGGGGTCGCGGTCGCTGGAGCTAAAGGGAAGAACAGGGAAAGACAATGAAAAAAAAGTGCCAAATGTGTAATTTAGGCGTATTTAAGATCCTGGAACACTTTCCATTAGAATGTCCAAAATACCAGTCCAAAAGAATAGGACTCAACGGGATTATGATAGGGAAGTGGGATGAGAGAATAAAGGACATTTGGTTAGTGGGTGACACAAGTGAGAGGGTTAGTGTGCTTATCGGAGAGATTGGGCAGAATGGGGTACGGGATGTCATCAAGCAATTCATCTCAAGAGTATTGGGAGGAGAGACGAGGTGCGGGGATAAGCAGGCATTTGGGAGAACAGGCTAATCATGGCCTTCTCAATTGGGAACGCGTCAAATCAGCGGCCGGCCAACGTTTTATTATTATTATTATGCTAAATAAATAGATCCCCAATATCATTGTAGTTTGATCTCCAATTCTGATTGGCCAGAAAGGGAGAGTGTCTACTTTTTAGTACTACTGTCGCAAACGACGAGAGCCACGCACGTCACAGATGTTCCCTGATTTTCGGGGCGATAATTTTACAAACACGAGACAAAAACACGACTGTCTTTAGTTTAAACAATATTTATTCAATGCATATGCTATACGTTACAGAACTGTACACCTCAAAAAGTAAGAGTACAAGGCACAGCAGTTCACAATATAACATATATTTAACAATAAACAAATTGCTATGTAATGGAGGGATTTGACAGAAAGTTTGTCGCTTATGTAAGTCATTTTCCTGAGTCAAACATAAATTTTCTCCGAAAGGTGGTATAAAACAGTAGTGGGACTCTTGTATCCCCGTCCGGAACCCAAGATCTATGATCGATCAGTTAGTTGATCAGCAACCCGGTGCCAAGCTGGGGAAACGCTAACTAAGGGCTGACTAGAGATTCTAAGAATGTAGACTTGGGAACAGATACATGACAGATCATTCACAATTAACTTAATAACATCGTGTTCAACACACACAGGTAACCACGAGTACAAAGACCGGACGCCCGGCCCGGCACATAACTAGAGAGACAGTTGGTGGTAACTATAATCACAGAAAGATGAGCATGGGGAGTCAAACCGCCGCCAGAGCCGATACATGATATGAACGAGTGTCTTTGCGCTGAACCAAATATTCAATGATTTCTATAATTTTATGTAGTTTCTAAATGTCACGTGTTAAATTTTTAAATGTTCACTGTCGTATAATAAACACATTATTACAACAATTAACCAATCTGAGTTGCCATATTCCGGCATGTTGACGAGAACAGACCAGGCAGGTCAAATATGACGCCCGTGGCGTCATATTTGATCTGGCCAATCTGGTCTCAGCACCTCGACGGAAAGAGACGATCAGGATAATTTAGTTTAGCTTAAACAATATTTTATTCCAGATTGCAGATGCAAACGATTACAATTCAGACGTTGATTTACAAATTTGTGGAAAAGGATTCAGCATCAAGCTTGTGGCTTATGTAAGCTGGTTCACTGAGACAATATTCAATTTGGATCGTAGAATTATTCAAAATCAGAGTTGATGTTTTGTTTAGAAGAGTAGAAAAGTAAAGACAGTCACGGAGAAAGAGTGACCAGGAGGAGGTGATGTGACGAAATGCTTATGTGGTCATTAGTGTCAAGACAAAACGCTCATGGAGGTGTTAACATCTTATAAGCTGTGATTGTTGAGGTATGTTTATTGCTCGAAGTTAATCAAGACTCCCAAACTGACTTCATGAATAGTACTAGCACTTCCACTTTCTGAAATGAAAGGAGAGGGATTGCAGAGTACAAATTTGTTATGCACAGTTATGATAGTAATAATAGGGTGGATTTATGGCAAGTATAATTTTCTGCAATGATCTGTGCACATTAAAATCGAAATATGTAATGGCATATAATTGTATTGTAGAGTACAGTGTGGATGATGTGCTGCCATCCTATATAGTATGGTGTGGTATGTTATGGTATTTTATTAAACACCTGTTCTATGAAATCCCCATCTACAGCAACACTAAACCATGCGGAAAATAAAAATCTGTTCCACACATATGTGCGGAACGGAAATCGTTGACGGACTATTTTTAAATAGAAGCGAAATTTTACTGGAAATTTCTACAAATCGTGCAATGCATTTACAATTTGAATCGCTAGTGATAGCAGAAAATCGTCCCCTAAGTTCCAATGTGTTCTATGTGCCTACTGGCACATAGAGCACATTGGAACTCAGGGGACGTGTAACCGACTCTTTATTGTTTTCGTTAATCATTGTTGTTTGTTTATATAGTTACCCATAATGCACATATATTTGTAAAATGTTTTTTGTAATATTTATATTGGAATACCATTTGCAAAGACCAGCTCACAACAGTACGGAAAATCCCTACTCGGAAGTGAGCACTGGTTAAATCATACGATGGAATCCAGCAGAGTCTTGGAAATAAAAAATCGTAGTATTTTCTCGAAGTTTATTTAATTCCGGAAAAGGAATATTTAGTGACCACAGCTTGGTCACAGCAAGCCCATAAATCTGTATACGATTCTCGGCCTCATCTGGAAGCAATATCACCACTGAATTCAATACAAATGGTTTAGTAGAATTCTCATTGGTCACATATAGAAACGTTTCTCCACCGCTGCCTTACTATAAGAGAACAATTCTCAACAAACAAACAGATGTCTCGGTTTTCAAGTTCTCGAAGCCACGCAGTCGCCGATAACATTTTAAAGAATATACTTAACTATCCTGTTCCTTGCGGTGTGATGTTTGCAGGTCTTCCTGTCTCTGAGACAGATCACGAATTCCAAAGTGCATGCTGAAGTGCGGTGTCGTTTAATTTAATTTTCACGCAACGAATTGTTGCGATAGAATTCTTGGCAGTGGGGGTTTCCTCGTAGTAGCCGTCACGTTGGACCCGATGTATCCACTCTATCTTCGACAGTCTGCCTGCTACAACCACATACTTCGCGTTTTTGTTTTACAGCAACCCAAATGAGCTAAGTATCGATTTTTCAATGTTTTATAAACCAACTTCGCCTAGCATAATTGCTTCTGGTCTTCATTGGTTTGGAGGATGGGGGAGCCAAATTTATTGAAATATTTCAATGACACATCCACAGGTGGACATTCAATCGCATACTCCATTAAATCACCAATATAACAGATAGTTCACTGATAATGTACCTTACTTGACATACACTGATCAGAATTCAATAAAAAGTTCTTCCAACCCGAGGGAGATGGCAGGTAGAAAGCCAATCTGGCTATGCCATCTCCCAGCAATATGCGTTATTTATAAGTTGTTTCTATGTCATTTGCTTGAAATTTGTAACATTGTAAAAAATATGCATGCTGCTGAATAAAGCATCTATCTAATGTATCTCGGTGGGATTCGAGCCGAGGATCTCTCGGCTTGCAGCCCGCAACTCTCCCTACTGAGCCACCGCGCCCCCATGTATCTATCTATCTATCTTCGATGTCAACAAAAATTAACTTGTTGTTAATGTGGACAATGCAAGTGGAACATTTACAACATAATAATAATAATAATAATAATAATAATAATAATAATAATAATAATAATAATAATAATAATAATAATAACAAATGAAATTTATATAGCGCACATATCACAATGATGAAAAGTTCCAAAGCGCTGAAGAACATAAACATAAACATTACTAGATGTAAATATATACAGTGTTTAGGTACTTCAAACATCAGATTAATCTTCATCGGGATAATATTTTTTAAAGAGATTTTAGCTTTGATTTAATAACTGGAAGAGATTGGACCACTCTCACAGAATCAGGTAACATATTAAAAAGTCTTTGAACATTGTAACTGATGGAACCTCCTACCGGTGATGCAAGGCCATATGAGGTCTGTTCCAGTAGATCTTGGCATGAGGAGCGACGTGGGCGTTTCGGCATATCTTTTGACCAAAACAGAGATGCAGGAAAGCGCTTGATTATTTTTGTTAATAACGATAAAAGGTGCCCGATTGGTAAGTTGATACAGTATTACTAGCTTTCGTGGTATGTAAACACCATGACGTTTGATGAAGTGAAAGTTGTTACGCTGTGACGAAGTCACAGCATAACAACTTTCACTTCATCAAACGTCATGGATTAGGAGGAGTCACCGCATTGATTGCCTTGACGCCATCTTATGGGAGTGGGGCGGGTGTGAGCAGCGACGTTTTTTGCTGACGTTCCTGCAATCCACTTGTATAGAGACTAGTAGTCATGTCGGAAAGGAATATTACCGCCGCGCCGCCTAACCTATATTCATGAATTGGATGATTTCCATGCGATACTATCTACACCCATATAGTCGAATCCATTTTGTACTTTTTAGGGAGGCTGAATAACATAAATGGTGTTCTTATTTGAGCAAGTTCCTTGTTTCGTGTGTTTATAGGCTTCCGGGTTGACCATTTATTAAAATGTAGGAATACCGCTTAAAAGCAGTTAGAATTTTTCATGAAGCGGATATTTGTTCACATTGGCCAATACATATATAACAAATTGGTTAACTGTAACAATATCAAAGTGGGGATAGTACTGTTAAAAAAAACAGAGTTTGACAAATAAACTGTTTAGCTGAAAATAAAACAACAATGGAAATTAGTAGATCATTAAACTGGACGAAATAACCTACTTTCGTCATATTTATGTTCCACGTGATCTGACACGCGTAAAGTGGGTTTAATAAATCAAATCATTGTAGGTGGAAAATAACGTATGCCCAAATTTATTTATTTATTTATTTATTTATTTATTTATTTATTTATTTATTTATTTATTTATTTATTTATTGGGGTTAAACGATACTTTCAACAGCCATGATCATATCGTGTAGGCGAGTTTTACGGGTGGAAGAAGCCTGAGAGAATCAGTGTTGACTGACTGTCGGTCTATTGTTAACCCCCACCAAGAGTGTCATCAACGGTAAAAGATATTTCTATCATCGATGTGACGTATGTCGTCGCACACTGTGCCAATGTTCTTCAACTCGGAAAGTGGGTTTAAGTGTCTTCTCCGTGACACAGCGCAGGTGTCGTGGGTCTGGATAGAACATACGGCCTTTCAGTCCAATCTTCAAACCAACGAACAGTGATTAACCCTTTACCCAACGTAACGGCAAAACCCGGCCAGCGCTATTCTCAAAAATGGACAAATAATTTTCATTATTTTTTCATTTTTTGACTCAAAAACACAGATTATGACCCCTAGTTGGAACGATCTCGCCGCGCTCGTTCCAATGAGGTGTCATAACCTATGTTTTTGAGACAAAAAATGAAAAAAAATAGTTATTCAAGAATTTTTTTGGCAAGTGTCGTCTGCTTTTCATGTTAGGTAAAGGGTTAAAAACATGAATCGTTAACTACTTTGTATCCACTTTGCGTTTACATTGGATACTCCCAGTATTTTTGTTCCTGCTTAGACAGTCGTTTCCAACTCTCGCCCACAGATCAATACAAGTTATTACAACACTGGATCTGGGTCGTTGTATTCCGTTAAAGCGACGAGACTAGGATCGGTAAGATTAAACAAGATGCCTTAAGTGTCGTGTTTGATTTGGCGGGTCTGGTCTCACCTATGGGGAAGAATATGATAATCCAGATTGTTTACCACTTACTTATTTGTGGATATTTAAAAACTATACTATACATGAAATGTAAAGAAGAAAGACATTCAGTTTATGAGACAGTGACGTTTTCTGGTGTACATTTGAAAACAACTGAACGACCATAAAAGATTCTTTTTAGCAGCAAGCGTCGTTTTATTCGCAATCTTGAAGGAGGGTGTATCGGTAGGCACAACTCGTTGCTTGAGTTCTTGAATGTACGAACTGCAATGCCATAGCATTGCAGTTCGTACAGTTAATCATTCACGCAACGAAGTGTCTGTAGTTTGATCTATATAGTTATATATGTTTGTACACCTCTGGATGCACAGGCTTGTAATTGAGGGGGTTGAGTGTTATTGGGTTTATTGAAGCTGGTATGGCTGCTTTAGAGTGTATGTATGCATGTGTGTGAGTGTGGGTGTAGATGTGTGTACATGTGTGTGTTTGTATGCTGCGTACGTTGCTCTGTCTGTGTGGGTATTCAGCTCATACACAAATACTATTATCTAGTCCTACCCTGCAGCATGTGCGCACATGTTTTTCAACCTTTGTAGTTTTAGGTGGCATATAGGCTTACTGGGCCGGGCTAAATTTAAATTTATGTTTGTTTTTTTTACTTTGTACCTGTGTTATATACTGAGTCAAAAAAGTAAGCACAATAAACTTTGAGGAGCAATTTTTTCAGTATTATCGACTTTAAACCCAAACAAATTATTGTAAATTCACATTTCGAGTCTAGCCCTATGAATTTGCATAATTTCATGTTCTTACTTTGCCAGCGTTACGTCAGGACGTCGCAATTCAGACATGGTGTGAAATGAAAAGTTCACACATGCAGTCAATAGCGTGTATGTCCACCGTTTGTCTCTTGGATGGCAAGACATCGACGGCGCATGGACCTGATAAGTCTCTAGATGCCCCCCTGTGGTATTGCGTTCCACTCTTGCCATAGAACATTACGTAAATCGTCTAACGTTTGAAAATCATGAAGTCGTACCCGACGGTCCAATTGATCCCAAAGATGCTCAATTAGCGACAAATCAGGCGAAAGTGGGGGCCAGGGAAGAAGTTCGATGCTCTGCTCCTCAAGAAAGTCGCGACAGATACGCGCCACGTGACATCGGGCATTGTCTTGCTGGAATAACTGCAATCCGACTTTAGCGTTGAACAACGGGACAACACCAAAGTTAAGAATTTCGTCCCTACATCGCTGTCAATTCAGATTACCATCGTTGATGATCAACTGCGTTCGATGATGCAAGGAATGTCCTGCCCAAACTATTACTCTACCACACCGAAAACCGTTCTCCTCGTCGGCGATACACCCTTGCCCTACCATCAGCGCGCCGTAAAAAAAGCGTGATGAATCACTAAAAGGAACGGTGGTCCAACGCTGCTGAGTCCATCGAAAACGCTGACGTACCCATTCCATTCTGACGGTACGATGACGTTGGATAAGGATTGGTCCGTGGTATGGACGCCTACTTCGGATGCCATGTTCAACGAGTCTGTTGCGGACAGTTTGTGCACTGATTCTATTATTAATTCTACCAGGTGCAATTGCTGTTGTCCTCGTCGCCGGGAGGGAGGAAGCGGTCCTGCAAGTGAGACGTCCTGATGTGTCGGTCTTGTGCAGGGGACGTAACTCTTGGTCGACCTGAACGCAGTCGGTCGGCAGTAGATCCAGTGGTTCTATACCTTCCAATGAGACGGTAAATAGTGGCCACAGCGACTCTGGACTCAGCAGCGAGCTCATCTGGAGGTATTCCAGCCTCACGCATACCAATGGCACGTAACCTCTGAATTTCGGTTAACCTTGGCATTTTTTAAAATGTCGGAAGACAAAAACTAGCGTGTTTTCTCAATAACCCAGGCTCTCTAGCACAACATAACATAAAGAAAATCTTTGGTCACCCATTCAGTTTGACATTATCGGGTAGCACGTGCTATTTTGAAATCCGTAGCAAAATTGTATACGGTTGGGTGGACAACAACAACATGCCATTAAACTTTCTGAACGACTTCTTGTCCACAAACATGCAACATTAGAACTATTATATTTCATCCTTTATGCTATTTTTCACATTTGTTTCTATTACACTTTCTTTTTTGACTCAGTTTCGAAAGCACATGTCACGTAAATAAAGATATTATTACTACTACAACTACTACTACTGTACTGTATCGCATCAAGCTGCTGACCTTTTACCAAGCAGGATTCCACTGTAAACAGTAAACATGCCGCAAACAGGCACTATTCCCCCTCCCACGGGGATTCTCCCCTCTCAACGTTTTTCGACGCGACTTGGTTTTGGCAGTTGAAAATATTGCCAACCCCAGTAAACAATGTGGAATGTAATGTATCATCATCTGAATCCACTTATTTTTTTCTCAAAGAAAAAGTGGGATACAACGATGAAACGATGAAACGATAATTTTGTTTTCTAAATGCACGAACACGCAACTTAATAAGTAATCGATGATATACTGAAATTGTATTGTTCCATTGTTTTTTCCACCCGTGCACATGATTGTGATGAAATGGATTTTGTGGTCAATAACGATTTTAATGCTTCAAAAAATTTGATAAGTGGACAGCCATTCAAGATTTGGCAGTGATTTTTATACGAATTTACATTGCATGACAACTTTTGACGTTTTGCAACAACTCTTTTAAAGGTTCAGAAAATTTGATAAGTGGGCCGCCATTGACGGTTTGACATTGCTTTTTAAACTAATTCAAATTGTATGACAGATTTTAACGCTTTGTGTGAGATAAAATATCAAAATCTGTATTCTTATTTCTCAATAAATGTAAAATTACATACATGCAGCACCAAATGGAGTTTGCCTTCAATGAGACATTGAAGTTGCACATATACTGACAAACTGATAAACAACCACACTTACTCCACTATCCAAGATCGAACACATGATCATTGATAATAGTTCGTACGTCACCAATAGTTGCGTCAGAAGTTGGGTCGATGGCGAATGTGCTGGCTTGTACATTGAACTCAATGTAAATATTTTGTAGTGGTCTTGCAGCGATAGCGATTTGATGAAGTCTGGTTGTGTTCAATTCATATTATTATATACGTTTTAAATAATCACATTTCTATTGGCTGGATCTTAAAAACACGTGACTGGTGCTCAAAAATTGGTGTACACCGGTTTTCCAGTGAATATCAACTTTCTAAATATAGCTTTTAGAAATCCCCTCTCTTGTTCTATTTTAATCGACATGCATGCGCAGTCAACCTGACTTCCGTCACATTGTTATGTTATACTGCAGATGATAACTATTTTTTGTTAAATAAAAGTATTTCTGGTTGATATAATTGAACTTTTAATTGACAAATAGAAGATTGAGTTTTTTTAGGATGGTGTATATAATAAAACAGTTACGGACTTTTGTGGTGGTAAATA
This sequence comes from Pictodentalium vernedei, assembly GCA_031216915.1. Lineage (NCBI taxonomy): Eukaryota > Metazoa > Mollusca > Scaphopoda > Dentaliida > Dentaliidae > Pictodentalium > Pictodentalium vernedei. The sequence continues at coordinate 75,079,737 of CM062293.1, read as the reverse complement.
TGATATGATGTGATATAAACCTAAAAAACTTATATTGACCGAGGCGATACGCCTCGGTCAATTTAAGTTTTTTAAATTCATATCACATCATATTTACCGTCACAAGTGTCCATAATTGTATAACGAGGGATGTCAAATGAGTTCCTATTTGATACGAAATATATAAGCCTTGGTTCAAATCGAATTTAGGAATCGAAGCATATAAATTTCGTATAAAAAACCAAATGTGAGAGCTATTTATTTATTGGAGTTCAACGACGCTTTCAACAGCCAGGATCATATCGAGTCGGAGAGTTTTATGAATGGAAGCAGCCAGAGTACTGGGAGAGATCCACCAAGCAGCGGCGAGTAACTGTTACTCCCTCCAACATCCTAACCAAGCACAAACAGGGTTATTTTTGGTTTTAAATAATATGCTTGGTCCAATCTGCAAAGAAGAAACCCACATTTTATTGCTACGTTTTGGAACCGAGTAAATAATGTCGTGACGTCATTGCACGTTTCCATATCACACATGTCGATACCATATTGTGAAAAAGCGGCAATCGTGTGATAAAAGATATTATTGTCCTTGCTTATGAAATATTTTCGATATCCAGTCAAGAAGTGTAAATATCAACTCTTTATCTTATCGTCTGTATCGATTGTGTAAAACGAGTAAAACACTTCCTTTATTTACGAAATTTTACAAAAACAAACAAAATTCAAAGGAAAACTATTTTTGTGTGAACGTGTGAACAGATAATGGATACAAAGTGTGTGTTATTATTTTATTGAGCGATGAGCCCTGTTAGTTGTAGATTAGACTACGATGACGGCCATCGCGATCCGATTCTCGTGAAAGTGATGGACGGGGCCTGGGCCGAATTGTGGAATCAGTCTCAGACGTCGATGTGGGGATGTCTATTGGTTTGCCGTTTCATCACTGCGTTCCCCTGTGGAATGACGTATACAATACTGCTTATAGTAATTGGACGAATCCATATTGCATTTGTTTTGGAGCTCAGTACTAACTGAATCCAACAGCCCCTAGAGGAGCTGTTGGATTAAATTATACTGGGCCTGCATAACTATCAGCTGTCTTTTTTGTTTGCTAAAATACCACCGAATCTTCGTTTACGCAAAAATATAGGCATACCGTTTGAAGGGGTTAAATTAACTCGGAGTTAAGGAGTCTACAGAATTCTGGAGTCACAACAAGGCTATCTCTGATACTTGATATCTGATAATATATTCATTGTTTGTTTACCGTCTAATGCGATACAGAGCGATTACCATGTGGCTCTATATAATTATTCTTTCGGGAATATGGCATCGTGTTTTCTGTCTTGTAGTAGCATTCCCAGCTTGTTATCGATCTAAAATATTAAAATATAATATAACGAAACAACCAAATCCATTAAACTCCAACAACGAAACCTTTCAACAATTTTTTTGGATCTGCGGTGATTGCTTGGAGTTCTTGAGCATCTTTGAGGTCCAGTGTGATATCTTTATGCAAGTCAATCACTTCCGTTGTTTGTGGACCCGTATATTTATATTTATTTATTTATTTATTTATTTATTTATTTATTTATTTATTTATTTATTCATTTATTATTTATTTATTTATTTATTTATTTATTTATTTATTTATTTATTTATTTATTAGTGTTTAAGGAGGGGATAGCAGGGCTTATATTTCATCTAAATTTGGGAGAATCCATTTAGATTCTCGTGAAAATGTTTGCGAGAATGCATGCCTGCTGTGAGAGTCACAGAATCCCATGAGGCCACCATGGTTGAATTCCTGTTGTATACCGATAACATATGTTAACCCTTTACCCAACACAACTTTTTAATTTTTAAAGCATATTCTGAATTTGACAATTTTTTAAAAAACAAATCAACAATATTTACCAATAAAACCTCACAAATATGGATGTCATTGGAACCGGCTCAATGGCCGGTTCCAATGACAGCCATATTTGCACAATTTATTGATAAAGTGTCAGGATATTTCAGGTCGTTGTTTGTGGACCCGTATATTTATTTATTTATTTATTTATTTATTTATTTATTTATTTATTTTTTATTTATTTATTTATTTATTAGTGTTTAAGGTCACATACATATGCACAATGGCTAATCGTGACAGTTTTACGGGTGTGGGGAAACGTAGCACCCGGAGAGCACCACCGAGCAACGACGAGCAACTGTCAGCTCCTCAACATTCTACCTCTGTCCAAGCTCCGTTCAAGCGGGGTTACAGCGGTTGAAATCATGTGCACCATCGAAGTGCAGTACGCCTTAGTACACAGCGTCAGACAGGCAGAGAGAAATAGAGAAATACGGAGAGAGCACGACATAATACCATATTGCCTCCAAAAATAAATAGACCTACCACGGGCATGCAGGTTATTTTGTACATGGAATACTGTTACTTTTAATACCCATCCCGGAGTAAGATAGTCAGAAAGAACGATTTTCGATAGAGTTATCTCCCTTGCAATTATTAGACGCTCGAAGAAGGTCCATTGAAGAAGTAAATAATTGTCGAGACAACACCTATGTCCAATGACATCAGTAGAAAATAAACCCAAGTTTCCTTTTGTTGCTTTCAATAAACGAAAACAAGACACCTATCTGATCTGTCCGTTGTTTTCGTTTATGAAAAGTAACAAAAGGAAACTTTGCTTAAAAGTAAGCTAATTAGAAGCACCTAGGTCACAAATGACCCGTCATTATGATTATCTACCAAAATCACATCTTCCAACACAAATTGGCTCTTTGTTTGGCGAATGTGTTTTTACAATAATTTGCAAGTTTTTATCCTTCCCGGTGTGACAGGAATGATAGTCCGTAGGAAAACTAGTCCCTCTGGACTATTATTCCGCGGAATTATAGTCCTAGGTCTAACATTCCTAGGAATAGTAGTCCACCGGACTACTATTCCTAGGAATGTTAGACCTAGGACTATAATTCCGCGAAATAATAGTCCAGAGGGACGAACGTTCCCACGGACTATCATTCCGTCACACCGGGAAAAAATTAGCAAATCACATCTCCTAGATATTAATTATAATGGAAAGGACAGCGTCTGTATTATATGTCACGATGCGCATTCTGTTGATATAAAGAACAGAAAACAGTACGGAAAATCAAAAGATGGTGAAAACGCCATTTTTGTATTTTTAAAAGGGGGTTCAACGGAAAATAACATCAAACGTTCAAATTGATTGGGAAACAATTGTTAAAAGCCAACTTCTGTACTTGTATATTAACGAATCGGCAATATCCGCCCGCGTAATATGCAAATTCAGCAGCTGAACAAATACTATTTTCAACAAAACCATATCATGTGACCTCTCTTTGGAACGAGCTCGACGATCCCGTTCTAATGAGGGGTCACGTTATATGGTATTGTTGGAATTTCTTGAAAACTATTAAAAAATGATATTTAAAATAATAAATTTTGCTATCGTCTGCGATGGGTAAAGGGTTAAACTTCACTGCCCGAGGTTTGTAAAACCATGCGTACATCTATTTTACAAATTCGCTAATATTTCGAAATTTCAGTCTTTATATGAAATTTTATATGAAATTCCCGTACTCTTAGTGTGAAATATACTGACAATGTTAGGAAATTAAGTGGAACTAAGTTATCACCAGATCTCCCCCAATGATGAAAATTGTCAGCCATTCAATTTGAGGGGAAAAGTAGAAATAAATGTAAACTCCGGCTTCATTGTAGTAATCTGAATGACCACCTCTATATGAACAACTTGGTTATTTCGCCTTTATGTGTATCTTGGGAGCGTGAAATTACAGATGATTTTTTGTTAGAATGTCCAATGTATAACATAGTAAGGAATGAAACCGTTGGAACCCTTACATGCTTCATAGATAGTTATATTCTTCTGTATGGATCCGAGTTTTATGATGACTTCACAAACAAAAATATATTTAAAACTGCAGTCATATATTCTGAAGTCAGAACGCTTCAAATAAGATCTGGATTTCTACAGAGTACACAACACTCTCTAATTTCCAGGCCTCAAACCCTGGACATGTCGGCCTGGGTATCCAGTATGCATGTCAAAGTACTGCCGGTACCAACATAACCGGTACCGGGACGGTACAGATCCTGTCCCATCGAAACCAGTACCGGTACCGGGAGAAGTCAACAATTGGGTGGCATCACAAATTCGTATTTAAACGGACCCATTCCCCAAGATCGCACAGATAAACATGGCCCAATTATTCTGCGGCGACATCAAAGTAGTCATAAAGCACTAAAATCGTGTTTTATGATAACTTTGATGTCGCCACAGAATATAATTTCTTTGAAGTAGCCGATGACGGTGCTTTCGTTTTCTTTGATGTCACGTTTGGAAGGTTAAAATGATCGGCCTTATCGAGGTGGTGGTGCAGACAGAACGTGCCCTTTAGAGTGTTTTGATATGTTCATTCACAAATAAGCTGAAAGTATGCTGTGTAAGCGTGCCATACACAATTCGTGCCCAGAGTTCCAATGTGTTATATGTGCCAGTAAGTACATAGAACACATCGGAACACAGGGGACGAATTATTGGCCTGTTTACCCTCATTCAGTTAGGAAAATCCCCATATAATAATTTTGTCCCCGTACCGGTTGGACAAAAGCTTCAGTACCGGTGCCGGTTGGAGCATGAGGGAACCGGCTGTACCGGTACAGGTACCGATTGACATGCCTGGTATCCAGTGTACACAGTCCGAACGAAACGAAATTTAACATTCAGTTAACCATCAAGCATATGATGCTTCTTTTGTTCTTATCTGTCTCCCTGTTGCATCTATTTCATGCATACCCTTCTTCATCTCCTTCTTTTTGATCACCTTTAATTTAGTTTGTGCCATTTTTTTTCTTCCTTTTTGTAACCAAGTTGAATGTAAAACGCTGTCACATTTGCCAATGATGTGAAATATGTTAATAGTGTCGAAACATCTTAACATAATCTTATAGCTTTCTGTTGAATACACAAATATGTTTTCTATGTTCTACTGTATTATAATGCAACTTGGAAATAAATAATGTTTAAACTAAAAAAATATCGCTGTTCCGATCAGGGAATTTTACACGACTGCACATGACCGTGTAACATGTAATGAGTATTTTACAATTGCATGGCGTTTTGAGCAGTAATTTTGTGATAAAATAATTTTCATGTAACCTGTATTTACGAACAAGAAACTTGCCATTCAAATGTTTTTTTAATGTTTAATTCCACAATATAGCATATGCCCCTCGCTGGAACGATCTCGGTGAGAGAGCTCGTTGCAATAAAGAGTCATAAGCTATGCTTGTGTGGCAAAAAAAGTTCACTTATTCAAATATTTCTTTTCAAATGTCGACTAAAAGTTGTGTTTGGTAATAAAACTAATAATATTTGGGCCTCCCGATGATTTGCCATGGCCCTCTAATGAGGAGCCCTACACCAACCCTATACCACACTGGGTACTTTCTTCCCCACTCTCCCTCATAGTTCCATAGCATTCGGACACAACCTGTTTTATAATTTCATCCATTGGCGCTTTTTCAAACTGCTCAACTATAATGCTGACCCTTTCCCCCATGTCATCCCTCACCCCCTTATCTCTCACGTTTTCAACCCATTCTTCCATTAATTTCTCAAGGAGTCTCATTCCACTTAGCAAGTCTCTGGAGAATTCTAAAATGAAACGTCTTATAGCTGCACTTACTCTCAAGCTAACGGATCAAAAACGTTAACCTTTTGATCCCTCGTTTCCAAGATTGGTATCGCCTTTGTGTACCCTTACAGTGTGATGGGCAAGTCCAATATCAATATACGGGGAGGATAAAATAATAACTGCAGTCTGCAGCCGGCTGGCTGCAGGCTGCTGTTATTATTTTATCATCAATGCACGGGCTATAGACTTCTTATAATAAGATAAAAGGGGACGAAATTATGCCTTGGACTCAAAAAATCGGTCTTACGAGTTCAAAGTGTTAATCTTAGTTCCGTTTTTCATTCGCTAATGACAATGAAGGGGTTCTCGATAAGCACCACGACTCTATTCATGGTCTGCCGCGTCGAGTTAACGGATCGATAAATAACAGTATAGATTAAAATCACTAATCACTTTCATCGGTGATGTTCTAATGTCGTAATTTCATAATTCTTTATATGAATGGTTTTAAATATAAATACAACAATGCGACTTGGAAGCTTACTCGTAACCCGATACTTTTCAATTGCACATGGGCGACAAGACTCCAAGTGCCACCAAGAGAAGAGAAGTTTAGTTCAACACAGATGGTATCTGGAGACACAGGTAGGTTGTTAAAGAGTAGACCGCGTTGTACCCGTATACAGTTTAATCACCATAGTGACGAATACGATTTCGCAAATATTATGTTATGACAAATTCAGTAATTCGAAAAGATATACTACATCTTTCGGGTTTGAATAGGAAGACGTTTTGAAGGATACAAATCTCTGTATAAAAAGAACATCCTTGCTTATCAGAAGGTTCTGGGACAGAGAAGCAAAGAGAACCGCTTGCAGTCGCGGTGGGGATCACGGGTGGATACGCACCTCCCCACAAACGGGGTCTTCTCCCCGAGGAATTATCTCATTTGTGATTTGAAAATTTTGATAAAATTGGGCGACCTCATTTAAAGTGATACATTGTACTCGCTGTGGCCTCGTCACAAAGAGGCCACAAAGAGTACGTTATATGGGGGGAAAAGTTGTTTTAACCCTTTACCTAACAAGAAAGGCAGGCGGCACTTGCAAACAAATTTTCAAATAAGTATTTTCTCTCATTTCTGGCGTCAAAAACATAAGCTATGACCCCCTCATTGGAACGAGCTCAAGGAGTTAGTTCCAAAGAGGGGCTATAAGCTATGTTTTCAAGACAAAAAATTGAAAAAAATAATGAAAATTAAATGGTGATTTTTGTGAACAGAACTGGCCGGTTGTGGCCGTTAAGTTGGGTCAAGGGTTAAAACATAAATGTTCTCAAGGAGTCTTATTCCACTTAGCAAGTCTCTGGGGAATTCTAAAATGAAACGTCTCATAGCTGCACTTACTCCCAAGGTAGCGAATAAAAAACGTTAACCTTTTGATCCCTCGTTTCCAAGATTGGTACCGCCTTTTGTGTACACTTACAGTGAGATGGGCAAGTCCAATATCAATATACGGGGAGGATAAAATAATAACTGCAGTCTGCAGCCGGATGGAGTTATTATTTTATCATCAATGCCGGTCTATAGACCCTTTATAATAAGACAAAATGGGACGAAATTATGCCTTGGACCGAAAAATCGGTCTTACGAGTTCAAAGTGTTAATCTACTTTTTATAACCCCGGCTTTCAAAAGTGTCAAAGCGTCTAGGCGTTTAACAGAAACTCGTTGGTGTTACAGGTATTAAATGTTACATCGAGATTGTCGCTGTTTAATTCCTGTCAGTATTACATATTAACATAATTACATATATAGTATATATATAATTTCACCCATTGGCGCTTTTTCAATCCTCTCAACTATAATGCTGACCCTTTCCCCCATGTCACCCCTCACCCCTTATCTCTCACGTTTTCAACCCATTCTTCCGTTAATTTCTCAAGTTGTCTTATTCCACTTAGCAAGTCTCTGGGGAATTCTAAAATGAAACGTCTCATAGCTGCACTTACTCCCAAGGTAGAGGATCAAAAACGTTAACCTTTTGATCCCTCGTTTCCAAGACTGGCATCGCCTTTGTGTACCCTTACAGTGAGATGGGCAAGTCTAATATCAATATACGGGGAGGATAAAATAATAACTGCAGTCTGCAGCCGTCTGCTGCAGGCTGCTGTTATTATTTTGTCATCAATGCACGGTCTATAGACTTCTTATAACAAAACAAAAGGGGACGAAATTATCAGGAAAATATAATATGTCTATCAACCTTATCGATTTTGTATATAATTGTTCACATATAATAATGCGAAAGTGCTTATATTTTAAATTCTAAATTTCAGATATTTTCCCATATGCTACCATGCATGGAGTTCCATTAGATACGAAGTTTTCACATTTTCTCTTCCGAGGCAACCCATGGTCGCCTCTATGGTCCAGCGCCTCTTGGTGCACCTCCTCAATAATTTTCCTGGTTACGCGCCTGTCTTGATACATTTAGCGAACAGATTGGACAGAATAATGTCTCTCCTGTAATTATATAAAGCCTTATGTTAATAAATAAATGAATAGTCAAAAGCTGTGTTCCGCACGCAAAGTGGATTTTATTTGGGTATTTAGAAAAAAAGCATCGCAAGTGTCGTTAACCAGGCATGAAATGTGTTAGAGGTAAGAGTTTTTACCATTGGACTAAATTTTGAAAAAAAGATGTTTATCGATTCCAAACAGGCGTAACGGCATGATCAAGCTCAATAATGCTGATATTGAAATAGAATAGCCTATTTTGAGAGAATTTCTTAGTCAAGTCAATTCGTCCATTTGATAGTGAAAATTAGGAAACTGGTCCAGTAAATTTGATCTGGGCCGGGCCTTTGGCACGGTTCAGTCCTAATCCTCTAACATATTTTCATAAATGTCTCTATAGCAGTGTTCAAGCTGTTCGAAAGTTTTTTGGCATCAAGTGGAATTTTTGTTTATGGTCAAATGAATGCTTTGGTGCGAAATGACAAATGTTATTCCCAACTGAAATCTGAGAATACATTAACAATGTAGCGTCCTTTTCAGTGCAATACTGCGCCATTTGTAATGCTAAAATAATGTAGATGGCGCCTTGTTGCACCCAAAGTACGATATTTTAATGTATTATATGACTACCATAAATAGCCCCTCAATACCACTGTAGTTTGTCCATCAAATCCAGCTCTCCGAAAATCAAGAGTGTCAAGTTTTCCAGATCGTTATCATGCCTGTCTCAAACAAGGCGCACGCGAACGTACTATTTCTACCAGTGACCTACAAATAGATATAGACCATAAGCACAGAACATAAACACGAGTGTCTGCTCATTAAACTCCGTTGACAAACATTCCAGTCGAGGTCTCTTTGATCAATTGCAAAATAAAAATTAACAACTATTTTCAAGATGCGAATCCAACAAAGCGTAGGAGAATCTGTGTTATCGAAATTCAAGTCTTGCCGCCATTGTTTTGACTTTCAAGTTTCCTGTCCGACACGAACGTTCGATATTACTACGCGTCTGGGATTCCCCAATTCCATAAATTGTTAATGGTTATTTGGCTAATATAATTCTTGTTGTATTTGATTTTTCAGGTGGTGAGATCAGTTTAAAATACTAATTGTCATATAATAAACAAATTACTACAATAGCTAATTGATTTGTGTTGTTGTATTCCGTCTCTTTGACGAGATGAGATCGACCAGATCAAACTCGATGCCTGGTGCGTCTCATTTGATCTGGCCGATCTCATCTTGTCAACTCGACGGAATACAACAACACAGATTAATTGACTATTGTATTAATTGAGTATTACCTGGCCATCTCAAGTATTTCAGTTGCAAAAAACTCACAAATGATAAAAATATAGATAAAAACTAAAAGTAATAAATAAATAAATTAAATGGCTATCATTAATGTTTACAACATATTTTCATGACTATTATTTATTCTATGTATTCACTCCAAATAAACTGGTTACCAAATAAATTATTTTATTTCCAAATGAAACAAAATACTGCGTTTTGGTTTGCTGAGAGGTACAGTGTAACTTCCAATCCACAGTAGCTTTTTTTACACCGTGGTTAACCACGATGTAAAAACAGGAATACACAGTAGCAGTCCACATGGCTAGAAAAGTACCCATTTTTAATTATTAATTCATACCTTCTGCTCGGTTATGTTAGAACAAAAATAAAAATACAGGAAATTTAATATTTATGTGCAATAAAATATTATAGATATGGATGTCATTGGAACTGGCTCATTGAGTCAGTTCCAATGATATCCATATTTATCTGGTTTTATTTAGAAACTTAGAAAGTACAAATTTTCTGTCAGTTGTTTCTAACAATTTAGATCAAAGTATCAAGTACACCAAAATTCTTGGAAATAAATCCTTTACCCATGTGTTTTCTAGGGTGTGTGGGAGTTTACACCGGACTGGGAACTCATACACCCTTCCTCTTCGCTACAGGGTGCGTGAGTTCCCAAACGGGTGTAAATTCCCATACACCCTGGAAAACACAAGGATAACTAATAATCGCCCAGAAAGAGTATAAAAAGGACGAAGTAAAGAAAAGCGGATTAAGTAACAAAGAAATGTTCTGATGAGAATCAAATTAACTGTTACTGATTATATCTGTTACCTATAGATTACTCGAAAGGTGTGAATTGAATTTCGGTCTCGCCTGTGTCGTCAGACAGTGATTTTATGGAAACGACGCGGGGGCGCGGTGGCTCAGTAGGTAGAGGTGCAGGCTGCAAGCCGAGAGGTCCTCGGTTCGAATTCCACCTGCGGCAACCGCGTTGTGTCCTTGGGCAAGACACTTCACCCCGATTGCCTACATGGGGGCACGATGACGCTGTGTACTGAGGCGTACTGCACGTCGATGGTGCGCATGTCTTCAACCACTCTAACCCTACCTGTGCTGCGGTGCAGAGTTCAGAGTTACGATGTTGGAGAGCTGACAGCTGCTCGTCGTTGCTCGGTGGTTCTCTCCGGGTACTCCGGCTTCCTCCAACTGTCACGGTCACGATTAGCCATTGTGCATAAGTATGTGATCTTAAACACCAATAAATAAATAAATAAATGGAAACGACGCACAGAGATAATAAATGACAAAGCCTTTAAACCCTACCAAAAGTATATTTTGGGGCCAAATGTGGGTGTCAAATGCTATATTTTCGTGCCAAAGGAATGATTTTAGTGTAGTTGGTACCACTGGCACCTGTCAGCAAGAACACTGCCCTATAAACTATGAATTCATTCTAGATCTTTTGTATGAACTTTTAGATAACTCATTTTGTTTAGGGTTGCAAGAATTGAATTTATGAATAGTTTTTGCTGATACAAGTTTCGAATGATCTTTCATCTGTCGTCTTACGGTCAATATTTTCTATACGAATCTTTGAATACATTTTGCTGACAACAGGTTCTGGTAACCTTTCATTACTTGTAATTAGGGCAAGTGAGTCTTCATTAAACTATTATACTTCGAGTCGTCCACCGTGCAGCTATTGATGAATTTGAATGCAATAAGAATGAATTCAAATACGTATAGATCAATATACATCAATATGTGATCTGATGGGAGGGCAAGTGGTTAAAAAAACACCTTCTGTATTACTGTCTTGAGTGATCTTTCATCTCTAGTCTACAGATCGATATGGGTGGAATTTCATTCATAACTGCGATCCAAAAAGTGAACAAGGCACACGAGACGTCAAGAAAATTGAATACGAAATTATGTTTACATCTTTATTTTCGGTACTTTTCCTGGAAACATTCATTAAATATGTAAATCATGTACCATTAACAAGTCAATATTTTAGAGAATCCATTTAATGGATTAATTCGATTTATTTTATATTCATCGTTATTCGTCCCCTGAAACAAGTCGTATTTCCCACTCCCACTCGCCAAAATGGTATTCCACTCTCAGCATCGTATTCCACTCTCAGCGATGACGGACTATTTTTTATTGTTTACAAAATGGTTGAGTTGAATCAATTATAATGGTATGTTTTGGGATAACAAATAAGGAGAAAATAAAATAAATACAAAAGTTCACTGCTCGGATTCGAGTACGATTTTATCCTCTCGTGGGCCGCGCGGATTATTTTACGAGGCTAACGCCTCGTGAAATAATCCCCCGTGCGCCACACTCGAGGATAAAATTCGTACTCGAATCCGAGCAGTGAACTATTGTCTGTGTTTCGAAACTTCGACTTCGACCTTGTTAACAGTGACAGTAAATGTAGTTTCTTGTGATATATCATATCCCGTTTTCAGTTGTAATTTTATCTGAATACGCACGATTAAAACTCACAGATATTGTCACCAACATGACAAAGGCAGAAACATTATTCACAAACTCAATAATAAATTAAAAGCTAACGTTTTGTTGCAAATTTCTCTTTTTATTTGGTACCAGGAGCTTTCTACAATCATAGAGATTCGTTTGTTAATGTATTTATTCAGAAACATAGCTTATGTACACGTATTTGAACGAGCCTGGAGGCTTATTAGAATAAGAGTACATAAGCTAAAAGCTATGCCCTGGAAGCAGAACTTGAACAAAATGGTATGAAAGATGCATCACTTAATTATACATACTACACGTCAATGGAAATCAACGAGAACGTCTGCTTTACAAATTTCCCGGGTGTCATAGAATGACGAAAGGACCCCGATTTTATATTGTAAATGGCATAGCGGGGGGTCGGACCAATTCCAAGAGAGTCTGTCGGTGGCCGAGACTCGTGCGTTGTTTAGTATAGTTTCGTTATGCGGCTGCTGCTGAAGGGAACTCTCTCGGCGTGTGTTAATGAAATAATATTGCGGTTTTAGTTAAGTAAACTCTCCTCGTTATGACGTTTAGTTGGCAGAATGGTTGTAATGTGCTATTCAAGCAAGCCTTAGGCCGATCATTGGGAACTCCCCAGGCTTAAACCTTTCAACACGGAAAACCCGTTTTTCTGGTCCAGAATGTGTGATGCATCCTGGATTCATTAAGTATATGTTTTGACTTTGACTGTCCCACTTTCTTTCTTTTTTTTCCTTTTTTTTGCTTTCCTCTCTTACACAATATTAAATTATTATTGATGATGTCTACAACGCAATGTTTAACTTAATATTTTCTAGCCATATGTATTTCATTTGTAAATTGTATGTGGAAACAGTCCATATAAGCTATTATCTTTCTGCTGAATCCCGTTTTATAACTATTGGTATTTTTATACTTTTATTATGTTGTAGTTATTTGAATAAACCTGCAAAATTTAGTAATGAAATAAACTATTGTTTAAATTAAAGTCGATGTTTGCTCCCTGAATTTGTATGGTAAACCAATCAATATTTTGAACGTGTAACCCCAAGGCTGCACGCTGAAAATATTAATTGGTCTACCCCCAAATAACAGATGTGAACTCTTTCAATTGGTGGCGAAGAACTAGCATGGAAGCTATCACCAGGCTTCAAATGGCTAATTCTGGTGCGAGAATAAAGGTCTTATAAGCCTTACTCGCCTTTCCGGGAAACGTTAAAACCTAAAACTGTATGAACAGTAGTTTATTGAAACGTTATGAGTACGATTGTTAAAGCTATCTATCAACTATATGAAATAAGTGTATTTTTACTTTTTTTGGACAAAATAACGCAGAAAGTATTAGGATATGCTTAATTTATTCTGTAGGGTTTTTAGCCGACATTTTCAGAAACATACTTTTTATTATCTCCAACCGTTGCTGAGGAGGCCTTTAATCCCATTCATCGCATGAAAGCGCCGACAGACTTTAATTTGTATATAAATATTTGAAGTCATGGTAATTGCGTGTGTTTTTTAATTTACCAATGCTCTGTTAACGCTATCACACTGTACAACAGTAATGTTACAAGATAGGTTGTATATCCAAAGATTGACAGCGTTTATCACACATTTCATCTAACAACGCTCTTTTACTACCCAAGTACAACAAAACAGTTGTAACAAGATTTTGTTTATTCAAAACTGATAATATAGGTGGCGACTTTTCTCTTACAGCCCGTGGAGGAAATTTTTACTTACCAACTCAACGAGAAGGAGGTGCCTTAAAACGTATTAAATGTAACTCATATAAATTGGTTTATTTTCATTATGTCAGTATGAAATGTCATGTCGAGTCAATTGTACAGACATTAGCATACCTCTATTATGTAAATAAACGCATCTTTCACGGCCACATGCAATGACGTATTTTCAACACAGAAGCCGTTTTTGATTCTACCCAATCTGTCTATATGGGACCGCGCAATCGTTTCTACATCTTGAATATGTCATAAAAATGATCTCCAACTCGTCAGTGTTCTCGATGGTTATAAACCTCTTCCACTAAATTCAATTTGAGCCTCCGCATTCTTGGGCTCGAAGCAAATTTGGCTAACTTGTTAAATAAATATCGTATAAAATGGCAATTCCTTAGATATTCTCTATAGAGCACAGTTACCATAACATAGTTCTCCTCGATCGGATCGCAATAGAAAAACGATCTGATTGTGTCACATTTATATCAGCAGAATGAGATTTTTCATAAGTTTTTGTAAGTTTTATTTTTATGGGTTTATAAGATTTTTTCATAAATAAAATGGAGACGGAACAAAGAAAAAGAAACGCAAATAACATCTGCGATGCAACTTTTCGAGGTTCTTTTTCGGAAGGTGAGATTGTAGGTACCGCGGACATATAGTACAGTCGCCGTTGACTGGTCGTAATCCATGCATGGGCAGTGGTGTCGACGCATGCATTTACCAGGTAATAAAATAATCAGCAACAAAATTTTAATTAATGAAGCACTGGGCTGTGCCCGGTGCTTCATTAATTAAATTTTTGATTCTTCCCATAATTAGTGTTTGGAATCTAACAGTTTTGTGTCCGTAGAAATATTGCCCACCTGTAGAAAGTAACCAATCCACGGCGGTCGTACTGAAGTAAGGGGCAGAAGGCAAACAAATTCGACCAGACCGCGACGTAGTGGCACTCTGGTCGCAATTTATGTCCGGTTTTAAGTGATACATCATTGCAGTCGACTTTTTCACCCACTTAGAGACTTTAATCGCTTATCGTGCTAAATGTTCTACCTTTAAAACACGGCAATCAATGAAGTTCAGCAAGCGTGGGGTGGATGCATCGATACCTGTTGTGATTGGAGAGCAACCCGTGGAGACAACTCTTTATTTAAATAAATACAGCAAATAGAGTAGATGTTTTATGTATCGATCCGAGTTAAGCTAACAGATTAATGGTATTTCGCATTTTCACATTTGTTTGCCTGGTGAAAAACATCGAGTTTCGCCGTGCATGGATTTTGTACACAACAATTTAAATTGATTTTGATGAAGTTGGATAGCACTATAAAATGCATATCAAACAAACATTCAATGGACTTCACGTGTCGCTGAGAGATTTTATTTTAAAAATAATATGATGAATACGGAACTCAGTGTCGTGGAATTCGGATCGTTTGTGTGGTTCAAATATTTATTTTTCTGAGAGCGAATAATTCATGACTTCAAACCAAAGAACTACTTTGTGTTAATGGTAACAGCAGGAAAGTTCGACGTGGGCTGTATTTAGACTACTCAGGCATAACCTCCCGAAAGGTGAGCGTATCCATTTACTTTCGTGTGAGCTATCTTGAAATATGGACGGTATGCTTTTGAATATGTCGGGTATTTTCTTTATGTGTTATATGTTCAAACTCATTTTGTTTTCGAAAATACGGTAAGATAATTGTTATGATAACGACCTATTGTCAAGTTTTGCAAAAGCAAATAACGACGTTACTGTTACATTTCTTCATTACAGAAACCATTATTATGGTACATGAGATTTTCATATGATTTTACAAAATTAATATAAACAATGTACGCAGATAAGCAAATTAAATGTGTGTTTATGGTCTCGAATGTCTCTTGAAATCAACTGGGCTTCAACGTGCCGACCAAAACGCCTGAAGTCACCTTACCTTGGTATCGAAATTGAGCAGTGATGAGTCACAGACACTTCGCCTCCCGCTTCCAAAATAGGCAAGGTGAGTGTTGGCGCGCAATAACATTACCTAGAACGAATTTCTTCAATGGGGAACGTAAATACGCGGGTGTGTGTATGTTGATCAAAGGGTGTATGTATGTAAACGTGTGATAAGTTTATCTTTAATATATAGCGTCATCCTGGCAGCCAACCTTGCTTGGCTTCAGAGCCTTGCTTTGCTTCATTAAGGTTATATTGTTAGGAACACTGGGGCTAAACAAAAAAGCAATTGATATATGTGAACTGCAGGACAAGAGAAGGAAGTAAGTTCCAGGATTTCCTTTTCCAGCTTGTTCTTGTAGGCTTCAAGGGGTTTGAGGTACACATGCTAACACTTATTTTGCAGCTGTCTATTGCTCATTGTTGTTGCTTAAATTTCTGATCATACGATTTCATTATATTCACCTCCATGTTATGCCAGTTATGTTCATGTAGCAAGGGCTTTGTGTTCTTAATTTAATTTATTCCACTCTTTGAGATAATAAAACTGTGTAGGTATTAACCCTCTGAACCCATGAGCCGGCTTTTCTGGTTTAGGAACTTGATACGTCATAAATTTCATTAAGTAAAACGCCTGCTACACTAATGTGGGGTAGACCAATTAATATTTTCGACGTCCAGCCTTTGGGCTGCACGTTTAAAATATGAAATGGTCTACCCAGAAATAATGAATATGGACTCTTCCTATGCCTGCCTCTGAATTGACATGGGAGATACAACCACGGTTCAAAGAGTTAATCATTATTCATCTAACTCTTGTTGTGTAGTGGGACAATTTTTTTTAGATTAAAATTTGTTTACGAAAACCAAGAGATTTTATGTTGTTGTTGCTGTAAATAGTTAAGGAGAGTAGATACCAAAGTGAACCTCATTTTCAATTTATCATTGCCCAAGGTTTTTTCGCTGAAATCTCTGGTACACTTTGATCATTCATCATAAGTGCATCTTCTCCTTTTTGAACCCAACTTATCGACCGTATCGCTGTGACCTGAGCCAGTTACAAAAATTGGCATTAAAATCTGATTACTTTTTTCCGATGTTTGCCTCCAAAAACTCTTGCAGCTCGTTCATCAAGGGGTTATGTGATATGTTTATCATGAAAAACGAAATTTTAGTTACTAAAAAAATATTTTTGGAGCTGTTGCAGGAAACCTGTATTAGGTAAAAGGTTAAATATTTATTTAAGTTGACCATTTCGTCAATTTATTTCTGAAAGGATTTACCGTGAGCAAAACTTATATAACCACTGAGTAAATCCAGCTTGCATTTCTAAAGACAGATGCAGTAATAATTCAATTCTCCAGCCCGAAAGGACTCCATGATCAATTCATAGACCAAAAGGGTATGATTACATTATTAGCCCACAAAAAAGGCTGTATGAATAAATTATTACTGACTTCCCCTTCACATTTGTTGTTCGTTGTATATATACTCATCAACAGATTTTCGCAACCTAAAACGTATGCGTACTGCGTTGAAAGTATTAACGCTGACCTAGAGGTCGCTTTATCATCCCTCTGGCTATTTTTGAAGCGTATCCCTGATTTATATCGTCATGCAAATCGACTTTCGATAAAGTTATTTCCCTTGAAAGTATTAGACGCGCGAGGACGGATGAATTAAGAAGAAAGTAACTAATGAGAAAACACCTATATCCTATGAAATTAGTAAAAAATAAAGCAAAGTTTCCTTTTGTTACTTTTAATAAACAAAAAAGGACAGAAGACTCCCGGGGCTGTCTGTTATTTTGATTTATGAAAAGAACAAAAGGAAACATGACTTTTATGGCAAGCCAGTAGGAGGCAACTACAGATAATCATTAAGAATATCTATCAGTATCATACCTCTCAACAAGACTTTTATATTAATGGCCAGGACAGTGCTTGTATTTTATACCATGATTACCTGTTCTACTATACATGAAAAGTCTATGACATAAATTTTAGCTTTACACACCAACCGTTGGTGAACACGCCAGCAATGGGATTTCAGTAGTACAATTTTCCACCTGCAGTAGAATTACATCCAAGTTGACCTTTGGTGACGTCGACCTGAATGTGAACTTGTCTAAATTTATCGCGCGTCGCCTCGTGAAGAGTGAAATGAAAGTGGCAATTATTTATTACGTTTTTAAATGAGTTTACTCCATAAATCTCCAAAAATGAACAAACATGCATTGTCTTATTAATAAAGCATCCATAACACGAAATAGTGTGTTATGTTATTAACATGAAAAACGGCCCGTGATTTGCGAGTTTGTTTTCCATTTTGTTTTGACGATAAAATTGTACCGCCCACCGGTTCCCATGTAAACACAAACATATTCGCACGTGTGAATATTGATTTATTTAAAGGCTCACGGTTAACACCACTTCACCACTCATGATGAACATGTGGAACACCAAACTACTGTGGGTATATTCTGTATGGACAGGACAGTGTATGCATTTTATGTCACCCTTTTGTAAACGATAAGGTGAATGAAATCTTCATCAACTATTTTATTTTTATTTTGCAGGATTGTCAGCGATCCATTGCAAGCGGAGATATTATTACAACACACCAGACAGAAAACGTGTTCATATAAACCTTTGTAAATAGATACATTGCTCTGAAATATATCAATTTTAAAAGGAATTCATTTCAAGAAAGAAGTTCCTGCCCTGGCGTTCGAATCATTCGATCTGCGTCAAAAAACTATTCGCGCAATATTGATTCAAGAAAATGGAACTTGGGTAATGTTTGTTTAGAAAACTGACCAACCTGTAATATGAAAACAATCATTCCACTCAAAAATGGATATCTGGCGTGGATTGCCACGGTGTTCGTTTTCTTAGAAATCTCGTCAGACGTGTTTGTCGCTGGTAAAATAAACCCAATTCAAGATGTCACAGAGAGTAGATATTTCAACCAAATGCCGTTTTACATCTGTCCTGTTAAGAATCATTTACAATGTTACAACCTATGCAAAAGGCAGGCCTATTGCAAATCAGTAAACTTCGGAAAACACGACAGACTGTGTCACCTGATCAGTGAATCTAGCTGGAACCAGACCAAAATGGTTGACGATTATGGAATGATATACTTCTCGGTAGGTTTTGGTTACACTACAATTATGTATAATTGTGTCATTGACCCTTTCAGTTGAAGCCCGCGAATTTGAAAATCTAGTCGAATCGAATGAAGCAGAGAATTTCAAATCAAATAGAATCTAGATTCGAACCTCAAGGCTCTTCACGTTGTATATATTACATTTTGTTACAGTTAGTCTCTTATCCGTTAATGTATTTATTTATTTATTTATTTATTTATTTATTTATTTATTTATTTATTTATTTATTTATTTATTTATTTATTTATTGGAGTTTAACGACACTTTCGACAGTCGGGATCACCCCATGTCGGACAGCTTTACGGCTGGAGGAAGTCGGGATTCCCAAAGAGAACCACCGAGCAACGGGGAGCAGTTTAGTCAGGAGACTCACAGACGTACTAATTGCACTCAAGCAGGGATTGTTGTGGTTGAAGACTGAGGAACCATCTACATGCATTACGCCTTAATACACAGCGCCACCTTGCACCCACGTGGGCAATCGGGATTAAGTACTTTGACCAAGGACACAACGCAGTTACCCCTGGCGGGGATTGGACCATCGATTATTGTATGTAACGGCGAATTGGTCAAATTAATCAAACAATCGGAATATTCCAGAACGGAATCAATGTTGTTTCGGAAGCGGAACTAACTTGAACTCTTTTTCTGTCACCAGGTCACAAGTACAGGAACTAACTTGAACTCTTTTTCTGTCATCAGGTCACCTGTACAGGAACTAACTTGAACTCTTTTTCTGTCACCAGGTCACCTGTACAGGAACTAACTTGAACTCTTTTTCTGTCATCAGGTCCCCTGTACAGGAACTAACTTGAACTCTTTGGTGGTGTCGGTACTTCGTCGACAAATGGTAAGTGAAAGACCCTTCACCTCAAATATAAAGTCTTGAGCTTGGCACTAACAGTAGAATACAATATTGTGGCCAAGTATTAGTATGGACCTGGCGATACACGGTACCCTCCTAGTAATGATGGACAACGTAAACTATAAACGGGGTATCACAACGTAAGCGAAACGAAATTCTTTCGCTATGATACTGACCAGAGTGGCACGACTTGAATATTCCAGAAACATTAAACAAGCTTGACTATCATCATGTTTGATAAGTCCGATGTCTGAACCCCCAACTGGCAACAAATACATTGCACTAACTACTTTCAAGATACAATCACTATTGGCTATATGGACCGGGAGATAACGCATGTTTGATGTTTGTTAACCAAATTAGATTTTTTAATATATCAGGATTGCCGGTCAGATTATTGAATGAGACCTGGTATAGCAAATCAGAAATAAATCACTTGCCATCACTCACCGACTCTCAATCCAGACGTTTTATGGATCACTCACCACTGGTTCACTCGCCGAGAGTCTTGGTTCTGTTGGAAACGGTTTCTGCCGACCTTTCCAGCTATATGTATTTATATTTACTTTTTTATTTACTTAATTAATTATTAGTGTTTACGGTCATTTTCAGCATCCACAGAAACACAGGTAGGAAGTCAAATTAAGTCAAACGTTTTACACATGCAGCCTGCCCATTTTAACCCTTTACCCAACGTAACGGCCAAAACCGGCCAGCGCTATTCTCAAAAATCGCCAATTAATTTTCATTATTTTTTCATTTTTTGTCTCAAAAACATAGGTTATGACCCCTCATTGGAACGAGCTCGTCGAGCTCGTTCCAATGAGGGGTCATAACCTATGTTTTTGAGACAAAAAATGAAAAAAATTAGTTATTCAAGAATTATTTTTGCAAGTGTCGTCTGCTTTTCATGTTAGGTAAAGGGTTAAATGACTTCCACCCCCGAAGATGGTTCTGTTTTACAGTAGAGCAGGACTTGTTTATCACAGTAAACGAGCAATGCACGCCTTCCAGAGGTTAACAGTATGTAACAAACCAGCACATTTCCTTTCTCCTGAATTGCATTGAGATATTACGGGAAGGCCATATCTACCTTGGCTCCAAAAAGTTAATGTATCTCTGTTTTTTATGTGTGAACAGAGTTTTGTCTGTGAGCAGGCTAATGAATTTTTAATGTTATTCAATATTATCAGCACAAAGACACTTTTTTGTTTTTGTTTATTCTTTCAAATTATTTTTTTATCAAGAACGCCATGTACGGAAACTGGAAGAATGTAGCCAATGGTTGTTTATTGAAAATCGATTATATTGTCCGCAATCATTCATTGTCGATCCTAAAATACGTATACATAAATTGAATTATAGGAATCATTCTTGCCAAAAGGTAGAAAAAATAATTGTCAAGGAACAGTTTTAATTAAAAAACATTTAGTCTATTATTCGACAAAAAAGCTTTCTATTTATATCACCAAATTCCATGAGCAACAACTACTGTCACCATTTCTAGTTTCAAGGGCTTATTTCTTACGGGTATTACCGCGATAATGTCCTACATAGGACGCGAGTGCAGTATCGGCTCTTGCCTTCCAGTGCATCATTGGCCTTAACTATTGTTTACAACAAAACGACTTGATAACAAGCAATCCGAGTTTATTGCGACAAATTTTTCACTAAAGTTTCGGTAATCACGCGCTAGCTGGACTAATGACAACCTTGTCACGACAAGGTGTTATTAACTCTTAGACACCGGAGAATCGGAATGAATTTATTGAACATGACATACCACGAAATCTCTACAGTAAAGCAGGTGCTTCTAGTCAAGTGTTGTTTGCCTATTCAGGTAGACGACACTTGACCAGAAGCACCTGCTCACTGTTTAATTCTCCCCAGTCCAAAAATAGCCGAACTGTCACAGCCAGATTACCTGTCGTATTGCATCATAGGCCAAAAAACACGACTCCCGTTTTTTACGAGTTTAGGAAGGAAGAAACATCTAGTCGAAAGGTAAGATTTTCGTTGTTTTCAACAAAGAAAATCATACCATTTGACGAGGTCATTCTTGCAGACATGATAGCATTCAACAAAGAACACTGAAGCCGATTTCTATGAACACGAGTGCATTAGAGCCCTCTGTTGGAAAAACGGCAACAATCTCATCCGCATTGATGCAACTAAACTGTCTCAAGACGGTTGATATCCGCGATGGGCTCTCAAGTTCTTCTAATCTACGCCTGGAGTAATACTTTCCGTCAAACATACAAATGGCTAAAACAATAGCTGCCAAACTGGTATGACTCTTGTACAGACGTAAGTTCTCGTGGTCTGATTTCGAGGCCGTAAATATCCTTGTGCTTCAACGGGCTATTTGAGTTGGCCATGAGAAGTTGTCAAGTTTCTTGTTGTTCACACCGGTGACCGCGTGGCATTTGTGAGACCTTGCATTGTAATGCATAAACACAACCAGATTTAGCATTGTCGAAGCATTAAAGATTAATATAGTGCATGTCATTTTGGCACTGCTGTACATCGATGTTTCCATTCAAACACCTCCATATAGTGATTTATGTTTATTGATGCCTTTGGAGCTGTATGTCTTTTTTTTAATTTGTGCCCTTACTTTCTAATTCGGACTTGGAACATACAGTAGGACAAGCAGCCAAGAAGACAAATCCATACAAATACCTGGATTACAGATTCTAACTTGTCCTCGTTAAACAACAAAGGAAATGAGCTTCACAAGTTTGGAGTTGCATTTTCGTACATCTGCTTCGAGAATGTTTGTTCGACACATAATATGAGGAGTGGAGGTGTTCCATTGTTGTAGAAATGGATCACATCTCACATGAATATGATAACAGAACCTTTTCTATAAAGTCAGTCACAAAGCCTTCCAGATCTTGAACTGATAATATGGCACATAGGTTTGGTCACCTCTATAGTTATTGGATGAGTATATGAGGGACCAGGAATCCCAATTGCTACAAATGTTATGCTATATATGCGTATTATCTCAAACTGTGGGCATGAGTGGTCTGTGGTGTTGTCTTCACCAGTGAGTATAGTGTTTTGCAAACGTTTGGTGTTTTTGCTAGACGATAGGTGAAGAGAACCCGCGAACGTAATAAATATTTGGTCAGAACCCACAGAAAGGTACCAATCTTACGATGTCCAAGCTTTTCCAGAGCTGAACCAATAAGTAATTACTAGGACACTGTGAAACTTGGAAATTCGATTCAGTTCGATTCTAAAACGTTCGATGCTTCTACTCTATTCGTTTCGGAAATTTTCGAATCCCTGAAAACTGCTCTCGATTCACGGAGAAGCTTGGATTAATTAACCCTTTACCCAACATAACGTCCAAAACCGGCCAGCGCTATTGTTAAAAATTGCCAATTACTTTTCATTATTTTTAAATTTTTTGTCTCAAAAAGATAGGTTATAACCCCCCGTTGGAACGAGCTCGTCGAGCTCGTTCCAGTGAGAGTCATAACCTATGTTTTTGAGACAAAAATGAAAAAAAAATAGTTATTCAAAATCTTGTTGTTTGCAAGTGTCGTCTGCTTTTCATGTCAGGTAAAGGGTTAATGAATACACATTATCTTCAGCGTCGGGGTGATGAAGGCAGACGCGTCTAATATTTCCAACTAATGTCAACAACTTCGAGTTCGTCAATACCGAATACGTGAATTCAGAAGTATCTTACTTTGGAATACAAACATTGCGTTACTGTCAATATTCCTCCTGTTTATCCATGCGGCAAATATTTGCTTTCTCTGCATTGGGTTTTCTGGAATTTGCAACAAAACTTGCCACAACAGGTAAAAGAGTACCATTGCACTCGGTGACAATTTTGTGAGCAGCAAAAGTAATAATCTCGGGATACCAATTTGGTTTCAATTTAGTTTGAAGGGCATAATCTTTATCGGAACATCCAACCGAAGTGATAAAATATCGTCCAGAAGGGGAGATAGTTTTGTTTAACCTTTTGTGACACACGTATTAATGCAAAACACAGGATTCCCACTGTTCTGCCTGTACGATAAAACTAAAGTTGTATCGCACACGTGGTGATATAAAACACGCTCGATTTCGTTTCCAACGTAAACAGAGAAGGAACCCGTCTAAATAAATCACGTCAACCATTGGTCGAATGCACCGGAGTCGAGATCGCTTGGAAATTCCAAGTTCCTCATTTAGATTTGTTTACCCGGGATATTTAAACAATGAGATTCGAGTGAAAAATTTACAAAATAAAAATAACATTCTGACTGCTTGTTCCTTGATTAATACTTCCCACAATGGTCACATAATGGTGGTGTGTGATTTATTAGCTATTTAAAATCGTTTTCTTGTGTTATTCCCCACAGTTTAGTCCATATTTGAAGTTCGATCATCGTGACCGTGACACAGATCGGTATCAATTGGTTTCAACCAATTGGATGCCGTAAAAATTAAAAAAACAAATTAGGGTTGGCACCCCGCCAACTAACAGTGATGTCTTGTTGGCAACGAAGGAAAAGCGGCAATTATCCAGTTAAAAGTGCTTTTATTTCAATGTTCGTGTTGACTATTGGTTTCATGGGAGGTGTGTGATAAATACAGAACCGCACATACGTTTGAATGCGTTAAGAATTATCGAACTCAATTGCTTTAGCTCAAGATATCACTTCAGCTTTTTTGCCAAATATACTTTACTTTACTTTATTCTGCCTTTACCAAAGAGAGGTGTTACAGATGTTCATAAAGAAACAGTTTAATAATACGTGTATTTACAAATATTACCACAAAGGGGCAAGAGATCCGCTACGACTTGCCAATCTCCCAATGTCCCAACATCATTATATCACCATCATCACCATTATCCCCGTCATCATCATCCATCGTCATCATCATCACCATCGTCGACGTCAATCGCCATCGTCCATGTCGTTGTCGTCATTAACAATGTTGCCATCGTCACTATCATCGTCATCGTCGTTAATCACGTTCGTCGTCATCATCACATCACATCACATCACTGGCTTCATCGTGATCATACAGGCTTAGTTTGGATTGAATTCCATGGGTCACCGTAATTATGATATTTAACCACGATCATGATAACGGCCGTGATAAGATTATCACAGTCACTATCATCATCCTGGTCATTACCTTAAAGATTTCAATCTTTGAAAGCCCTTTTTAAGGAACACACACAAACGCTTCTGTACCTGGGTATTATCTAAGCTTAGCAGCCCATATAATTTTCTATGTGAGGGGTAATGCCAGTAATACTCGGGGATGTATTTTTCGCGTAAATCTTTTACGACCTTACATTCCACAATGAAGTGATACTCATCACCTATTTTTGAACATACCGAACAGAGGCCACTATTGTTATACTCTTATATTTCTGCCATTTACTAGTTTCGTTTGGTAGTCTGTGGTTAGCGGTTCTAATTTTCAGGAGATACTCGGACAAGGACGGTTGCAATTTTATTAGATACCTGCTAAGGTTTGGAAATTCTTTGATATGGCAATAAAATTCACCTCTTGCAGATATGGAGACACTTACTTGCCATTTTTGGAAGAACTGGTCGATTAAGGTGCGTTTAATTTGCTTCATGCTGGCTCTAGAGAGGGGTTCCTGATTAATCCAATAGCTATTTTGACCTGCTTCTTGTAAAATGTTTCTGACAGTGTTTAGCCATTTTAACTTACCATTGAATATACCGTCTGAGGCGTCCAGTTGTACAATCAGCATATACAGCCGTTTCGCAATTAAAGAGCCCCCGGGACTTAACATTCTTGACCAATACCCCAACATTCTCATTTTTAGCGCTATGTTGATTGGAAAACGCCCAAGCTCCCCATAAACCATGTAACTGGGAGTACTGCTTTTCATCGATAATATCATTTTACATCAAATATTTATTTAGATCAATACGATTCCTTTGCTCTTGCAATTTAGCTTGTTGGTCTGAGTTTGATTCAGAATGCCAAGAAAAATTTCAAGGCTACGGAAATGAAAGCTATGATTACGGACATTTATTATACGCTAAACGATAGATTATCGAAGAAATTGCGGAAAGATAGAAATCGTATCCCCCACTGAGAAGATATAGAAATTTTCATTTTCACGGTATCAATCAAAATGGCGGCTTTCAAAGCATCACTTTCAGGTGAATACGAGTCAAATTATTACTGGAAATGATCAGTTTGTTCTAGAAATGTATAATGAAAAGAAAATCTAGTGTTTTGGGGTGGATACCGATCATTTCCAGCAATAAGTCAACACGTATTCTCCTTGAATTGATGTAAGAAACCCGCTAGTCCAAACATGGCCTTAAAGTCCGTAATATACGCCATCGGTTTGGTACGTCCTTTCAAAGGACGGACCAAACCAAAAACTTATATTATAGACTTTCATGCCATGTTTGGACTAGAAACCCGCCAACTGAATCATATTGCAAGACGCTATCTGTTCCGAGCATCAATCAAATCACTTCCGCGTTTCAATGAATCAATGCACTGTTTACCTTCATGCATCAATTCATTGTTGTAACGAGTGGAATTATCAAATTCTTATAAAAGGCGTACAATAAAAGAAAATCTAGTGTTTTTGAGTGGATACCGAAAATTATCTCACTTGTCATCGAGACAAATGTTTATTTTCGCTCGCGCAAGCGCTCGCGAAAAATAAACATTTGTCTCGGACATTCATGAGATAATTTTCGGTATTCAGTCAAAAATAATAGCCATCCTCCTATTTTTTGAAGTGGAATAAGTCGTAGATCATCAAAAGCAATCTTCTTTTTGCCTTCGTTGGTAATAACGGACCAGGATGTAAAGTCGCCAAAGGATCTATCAGAGACTCTTTAAAGAAATTCATCTAAGGTTTGCTATTTGTAACAGTAAATAATGATAGATCTTCTGGTGACAACTAAAAAACAAAATAGAAGAAACACGAAGAAGACAGTTTCGTTTTAAATGCGGCATAAATGCCCCAGAGACGATAGTTCTCTCCTGGACGGGTATCGATTTGGTACGAGGTCCAAATACAGCTCCCGTCCCAACATTTTAAGTTATTGTGATGAGTTGATGGTAATATGGTCTGAGGTTTGTGGCTTGTAGCTTATGTTCAATCTCGACCTCCGCAAACCAATACCATGTTAACGTCAGTTCATCACAATAACAGAAAGCGTGGCTCAGGAGGTCCACGGATCGATCTCCGCCAAGGGTAACTCCGTTGTGTCCTTGAGCAAGGTTTGGGGGCACGGTGGCAATGTGTACTAAGGTGTACCGCACTTCGATGATGCACTTGTTTTCAACCAATACTAACCCTGCTTGTGCGGAGTTAGTACGTTGCGGAGTCTGACAGTTGTTCGCTGCTCGTAGAACTGTCCGACACTAGGTGACCCTGGCTGTCGAAAGTGTCGTTAAACTTCAATAAATAATAAATAAATAAATAAATAAATAAATAAATAAATAAATAAATAAATAACGTATATGTTCCTGTAAGACCCTACCCACAGCCCAAAACTCACTTCGTGATATGAACAAGGCAACTTTATTGATAACACGTTTAGTAAATAAACATCTCGTGTGCCCCACGAAGTCACTGGACAAATGATTAACAAGTCATATATAGTACAAATCGTAAATCGATTTGTAATCCTGCATGTGTGAAAAATCTACAATGGAGGAATTTGCAAGTCATTCCGTTGATGGAATAATTCCGAAAGGGGCAACGTCATTCCAAACATTTTGCGTGGTGACGTCACACGGTAACTTATGGTACTGGGGCCGTAAACATAAAAATGTAGCAAGATTTGGCCCACTCGAAGGGCGAGGATTTAGTGGCATTGGAACATGTAAATATTTATATTTATATAAATATATATATATAAAGGTGGTAGAATTGTTTGTGTTATTCGCTGCCTATTACAGTTTAATATATATATATATATATATTAAACTGTAATAGGCAGCGAATAACACAAACAATTCTACCACCTTTCGCTGTTCTGAGGCCTTTATTGGGCGACACATAAACAACACTTGCACACATAAACCACAACTTATCACAATTTGAAGATGGACATCTATAAATTTCATATGAACTGCAACCAGATTGCTATAAGAATTTATAATAACCGTTGCAAAATGCAAAGTTATGGGAGGAAAATAATTCAGGTCAAACAATGAACAATGTCAATGAACAATGAATGTCCGAGAGTAGCCCAGCTCCTATTTATCGCGACGTGGTTGCAACATATCCCTCGAAACATCTCGAGAAACCGAGAACTACTTGATGGTCTGTTAAGATAGAGTGGTCTCTGAAAACATAGCTGTTCAATCCTAAACGTTTCTCGATCTTCGCGTGACGAGTCCATATTAAATGCCTTAGATTGAAATGGAAGGCTGACCCATTGCATTATATGCTACTAGTCCAAATACCCGCCGCTGCACGTGGTGGGAACTATCTCCAAGGTTGTGATCAATGATAAAAAAAATAGTATTGGATGTTTCAAACTTTACTTTTTGAAAATAATAGCGGGGTTTTAATTTGCTATGACTGACTAACACGCTTTGGTAAAGGCACAATAATTATTACTTACATCAATGGAGTTTTTAACCCATTATCCAACGGAACGCCCAAAACCGGCCTGCGCTAATCTAAAAATGGGCAATTTTCGACGAGCTCGTTCCAACGATGGGTCATAACCTGTTTTTGAGACAAAAAATGAAAAAAATAGTTACTCAAGAATTTTTTTTGCAAGTGTCGTCTGCTTTTCATGTTAGGTAAAGGGTTAACAAGTTTCTACGGTTTTCTACGGTCACTTACGGCTGGTGTCGGAAAAAATGAAATTGTCAAACATTTTGAAAAGCGCTCCGCGGTAAAAACAAGGAGGTGGAAGCGCGAAGTTTATCCATGAACACCACGGTCATGTCTGCAGGACCGGTACGGATTTACCAGGGACAATCACGGATTAAAACCGTGGGCTTCCGGCACCCCGAACCGTGAAAGTGAGAACCTATCTTTAGAAGTGAAGAAGAAAGGTTGTGAAATTACTGTTATTTTCTCTCTCTCTCTCTCTCTGTGGCTCCCTCTCCAGCTCTTCGTCTCCTTCGCTCCTCCCTCCCCTCCCTCCCCTCCCTCCTTAGTAAACTACCGCCCCTCCCTCCCCAAGTTTCTCACTCTCTATCACTCTATCCCCCTATCTTTCTCGTTATCTGTATGCGTTCCACCTATGGCCATCTTACGCTCCTGTTTTCTACTTTGTCTCGGTCAATTTTTAATTGTTAACATCCGGTGTTCCCAGAATTATGTACTTTAGTGTTAGTGTTCAACCGATTACCAAAAATGGCAGCTGGCCGATTTCTGGATATTTGAGCTCACAACTGGCCGATTCCGATTATAATACCGTGCACTACACGACAAGCCAAGGTTCGCAAAGAACCACATTAAATTGTAGATAGTTTACAGTGTTTACTGTCCGTTCACAACTAAATGAGTTGAAAGAACAATATTAAATTGACCATATTTCACAGTGATAAACTCGGTTGACTCAGGTCCAGTAAAATTACCAGTCGCGCAATCTTTGGCGGTAAACGTGGCTCTCAGAGCCACGTTTACCACCCAAGTGCGCGCAACTGGTAATTTTTACTGCGACCTGAGTCAATGGCGTGCAGCCGTCACTTTTCCGATGTGAACTAGCAATTGTCCCAAGTACGCTCAATTATAAGCTTTACATGTCGTTTAACTTATATATCTCCTAAAGGGGCGTCTAGAGAGATTAAGAATACACATTGTGGTGGTTTTTCAACTTTACTGAATGGTATCATTGACATCATTCTGCATTAACAATTGAAAAATCACAAAAGATAATAAAATGCGGTTTCCGAATCATCACAAAATGCTTGGCAACAATCAACTGAACCGATGTTCCAGAAGCCGTTGCCGTTGTCATCCGATTGTCCACAATCGGCCAATTGTGGTGGCCGTCTGACCGGTTCCGATCATTGGTTGAACACTAGCGAGTGTGCCTACTCTGTGTACTCTCCCGCCGAAGTGTCGGCATATAGAGAAAAAAATAAAGTTGAGTTGTGTTGAGTTGTGTTGAGTCGAGTAGAAAAGGTTAACTTTAATAATTTTGCAAACAGGAAATTGCCTTAACAGCTTCTCATCGACTTCAGTTAAAAAAAGGGCCACTCGTAAATAACCTGATGAAGTTTGATTGAGAGCGTTTATATCCATATCCATATCCACGACTCATCCCATCTTCGTTGGCGTTCTGGACAGCAGCAAGCAAAACCGATGAAGACATTCGTGACTATTTACCATAAACAATCATTATCGGTTTTACTAACATCTCAATGAGCCAAGATCAATGAGTACTTCCTTTGTCTGCATCGTGGATAAGTTCAGGTCATTGGATTCGAACTTTAAAAGCACTCTATCAGCTCTAACGTTTCGATCCTTATTGGAAAAAAAACATCGAATAACATCAATCATGTGCATGCGGCATGCTTGTTGAAACGGAGATAAAGATGAATGCCTTTTGTGCTAATAGGGCAATCGCACTTAGGAATGTGTGTAAAATTTACAAGGATGAGTGTTTTTGGAGGAGGAGAGGGGGTACATGTAGAAGCAACTAAACTTTGAATGGAAGTAGTATAGCATGTATGAATCGACCCTGATTACCCGGACCTTTGGGGGGGGGGGGGGGGGCAGCTAGTGTTAAATTCCCATAAGACCGGACTTGGGGAGCAACTTTTTCCTTTGCAAAAGTTCGGCTCCTTGAAGCTAGATCCGACAAGTGGTGTACCTACTGCATATATAGTATACTATGGTATGTAAAGTGGTATATGTACGCATGGGGCTATAGGTATATAATATGGGTGTTTGATGGAAAATTAATGTTGAAGTTGGGTTTTCTTGAAAGTTTTCCCCCGCGAAACGGCTGACGTTGCTATTGACGTCGTGATGTCATGATATGTACGCGACATCATAGAGACGTTGGCCACTATTGTTGTCCACTATGCAATCTGGCATAACGTTGATCGGGTCAGGGGGTATCGGACTTCTCGTATGGGGTGGCGGTGATATGGTAGTGATGGTATATATCTGTGTAGGTACACTATTAGCCCTTGGGTCTTCATATTATCCTATGTCTGCTATAGCTAGGTCAAGCAGTATTGTGGGGATGGATAGTAAATGATGCCTTATTGAGAGATTTCTAATAGGCATCATTGCCTCATACGACAAAAAAAAGGATTCTCCAGAAAGTATCATCGATAGGTATCCTCAAATAATACAATACCAGGCCATAGGTATCCTCAAATACTGAAATTAGGCTAAGAGTCGTAGTAGATGAGGCCTCATTGAGGGATATTGTATGGCCCTCATGGCCTCATACGACAAAAAATCAATTCCATAACCAGAGACGTTTCACAAAAAGGGGATTCCATGGGACATGGCCATTGGATATAGAGGTGATGAGAATCGGATAGGACTTCGTTGTAATAAGAGGAGATAACTCTACATAGAGATTACGGGGATGAAGCAATCTGTTTGGTTATTTAGCGCCAGTAAAATGAACTGATTGGGTGATCTAGGTAAATGAAACACAAGAGTGCTCAGAATAGGGTAGGAACTACTGGTATTACATACCACCTTACCAGTAACAGGATGATACAAAGCATTCGGTAGGTTAATACTATCAACGGTTAGATGGAACCGACAGGGGAATATACCAACCATACTCTGCTGCCGTTCTGTACTACCAGGCATTAACCCCACCCCCACAATACCGCTAGATAATATGAAGCATCTGGTGGATTGGTAGTACCAAGGGCCAACGAGAGACCTACAGGGGTATGTACAGCCTACGTTTTACTACCGTTCTAAACTACCAAGCATTACCCCCACCCCACAATATCACTAGACAACGTACTACACATACCAGCCATATAATAAAACAAAGCAATCGGTTGGTTAATAGTACCAAACACTAACAGGGGGCCTATATACCGCCCATAGTATACAACCGTTTTAAACTACCAGGTATTACCCTTACTCACAATACCCCTATGCCTAGCACTGCATACTACCTACACAAGCCATAGGATAACACAAAGCATTAGGTGGATTAATAGTACTAAGGGCTAACATGGGACGTGTAGGGGAACAAAGCTTACATCGTATACTACCACACTAGACTATCAGGCATTACATTCCCACCCCCACCCCTCCCCACAATAACGTCTGGTCTTACATTCTACCTAGACCAGTCAAATAAAGCATTAGGTCGATTAGTATTACCAATGGCTTTCGGGGGACCACAGAGGTATATATCGTCCATACTATACTGCCGTTCTATACTGCCAGGCATTACCCCCACCCCCCACTCCACAATACCACTTGACCTGCCATAACGTACTACCTATACCAGTCATAGAATAATACAAAGCAATCGGTTGGTTAATAATACCGAGGACTAACAGGGGACCTACAGCGGTATATACAATGCATCCTATCCCCCTTCTAAACAAACGAGTATAATACTGCCTGACCTAGCATTACGAACTAAATACCAGCCATAAGATAATACAAAGGATTCGGTAGGTAAATAGTACTAAGGGAGTAATAGGCCAACAGACCATTCATCCTATACTGCCAATCTAAACCACAACGGACTATCTCGCAATACCACACTAGGCGACCTTGCATTACCCCCATCCCCACAATACTGCTTGACCTAGCTATAGCAGACATAGGATAATATGAAGACCCAAGGGCTAATAGTATACCTACATGGATATATACCATCACTACCATATCACTGCCACCCCATACAAGGAGTCCGACACCCCTTGACCCGAACAACGTTATGCCAGATTGCATAGTGGATAACAACAGTGGTCAACGTCTCTATGACGTCGCGTGCGCATCATGACGTCACGACGTCAATAACAACGTCAACCGTTTCGCAGGGGGAAACTTTCAAGAAAGCCTAACTTCACCATTAATTTTCCATCACACACCCATACTCTATACCTACCAATAGCCCCATGCGTACATATATCACTATACATACCATAGTATACTATATATGCAGTAGGTACATCACTTGTCGGATCTAGCTTCAAGGAGCCGAACTTTTGCAAAGGAAAAAGTTGCTCCCCCAAAAGTCCGGTTCCTATGGGAATTTAACACTAGCTGCTCCCCCAAAAGTCCGGGTAATCGGGGTCGATTCATACGTGCTATACTACTAATGGATATAACAACCGGTAGTGCATATCTTGTCTATTTTTAATCATCTTGTTAAAGATCTGAAGAAGTTTCCGAAGTCATCTATCATTTGTTTGGTTCAATACTGCGACGGGAAATGTTTTTATTTTTTGTTTGTATGCTGGTGTTTAACCCTTTACTACAGAATTGATCGCATCCTTTCGCGTAATTTACAAACTTAACCGTTTGAAAACGACTATTTAAAAACGAAATCAACGAAACCATATCACGTGACCCCTGATTGAAACGGGAGCGTCGAGCTCGTTTCAGTGAGAAGTTGCATGATATGGTTTTATTGATTTGGGGGAAATTTGAAACATAATATTTAGAATAATACATTTTGATATCGTATGCGTTGGGTAAAAGGTTAAGATCACTTTTAGCATCTGTGGCTATATCGCTGCCGCAAGATTATTTATTATTTATTGGTGTTTAAGGTCACATACTTATGCACAATGGCTAATCGTGACCGTGACAGTTTTACGGGTGGAGGAAGCCGGAGTACCCGGAGAGAACCACCGAGCAACGACGAGCAGCTGTCAGCTCTCCAACATCGTAACTCTGAACTCTGCACCGCAGCACAGGCAGGGTTAGATTGGTTGAAGACATGCGCACCATCGACGTGCAGTACGCATCAGTACACAGCATCATCGTGCCCCCATGTAGGCAATCGGGGTGAAGTGTCTTGCCCAAGGACACAACGCGGTTGCCGCAGGTGGGATTCGAACCGAGGACCTCTCGGCTTGCAGCCTGCACCTCTACCAACTGAGCCACCGCGCCCCCGCTGCCGCAAGATTAAGAAAAAATTAAAAGTTAGCCAACCAATTATTTAATAAAGATTTGAATTGATTTTTAACCCAACTGATTTTAGTGTGTATTTGTCATCACAAATAGAGGCAGTTAATGACACTGTACCCCCTTAACTCGTTGGTTGAAGAATTAAGGTCACTTTTAGCATCTGTGGCTATATCGCTGCCGCAAGATTAATGAAAAATTAAAAGTTAGCCAACCATTTATTTATTAAAGAGCACATCCCAAGGTCAACTCAATCTATCCATAGTAATCACATTAATTCCTTCTTGATATTAGACTGGAACCATCCGTCCCTCTGACCAAAACCCCAAACTCACATAACACTGGATGCTGGACAGCTCACCTCAAGTATTATATATCCGTGCTAAGAGCGAGACTCACAGTACAAATTGGTATTTCCAAAAACATCGTTTTACATCCATGACTTGATTTTTACAACGATTATTACTATAAAACAATAATTTAAATATACAGCAAAAGTAGACATGTTTTAGGATTACTGGAAATAAATTGATATGACCAGTAACTGATTGTTATAGTAAGCTATAATGAAGAATGAAATGAATTCGTTAACCCTTTACCTAACATGAAAAGCAGACAACACTTGCAAAACAAATTCTTGAATAACTAATTTTTTTGATTTTTTGTCTCAAAAACATAGGTTATGACCCCTCGTTGGAATGAGCTCGACGAGCTCGTTCCAACGAGGGGTCATAACCTATGTTTTTGAGACAAAAAATGAAAAAATGGTAAAAATTAATTGGTGATTTTTGAGAATAGCGTTGGCCGGTTTTCACCGTTACGTTGGGTAGAGGGTTAATTACTTTAGCTGTTGTACATACACGACGAATAACTAACTTAAATAAAATATTCTAAAACCTTCAAGTGCTTTTCAGAATAATAAAATGTCATCATCTTTAGCTCAATGCTGGTATAGGTTTGATCATCCCACTTGATTTGCAATAAACTCCATTTCCATCCTTGGACGGGGGAACACCGAGTTTTTTCCGAGCGAATACTGACAGAATACCTAGTCCAGTAAGTTGAACAATGTAACAGGTCTGAAAAGTTTTGTTAAGAGGAGATCGCGATTTCCTCCCTAATGAATTCTGAATTTCAGCAGTTATACGTCGAATTTGCGTGTCGCCAATCCAACAACACGAAGAACAAAAGCAAATACGTGTTAACTGCTATTATTACCACTTTGCAGGGCGTTTCCTACTGCATTAATGTCGATTTAACGGGCAATCATATCCTCTATTGCTCGGTAGTCACCTGATAGGAGGGCCGCTAATGGAAAACAAAATTCATTATCGGCCCTCTTGTCACGTGACGTCTTTTAGAATTGAAAATTTAGAAATGAGGCGAGAACTCGCAAGGAAAAGTTGATGCTTTCGCCATGTTGCGGTCTTGTTGATCGACAGCAACAGAAACATTATGGTGTTCCTAAGTGACTGACATCATCAAAACATTTTCAAAACGTTCTTTGAGTTACGTGGTCCCAAATAAAATGTTTCTGTTTTATTAAATTTTGTGTCTTTTGATTGCTGGGATATCATTTTGGAAATGTGTAAAATTACAAATTACGTAGTGGTAATAATAGTAATAACATGATTGTTGTCGGGCATAATGGTTCGTGAGCGGCCCTGCATCGATGTTGAACAGCCCTTGGGCTTATTAACGGCCCTCGACTTCGTCTCGGGCCTTTAATAAACCCTCGGGCTGTTCAACATCGATGCAGGGCCGCTCACGAACCATAATGCCCTCCAAAATCATGTTATTGTTTAACTACTCTTGTTAACAAAACTGAGTGATACACACTAAAATCAGTTGGATTAAAAATTAACCCGAATCCACTGGGCTGAGTGAATATGAACCCAAACGGGTTCATATTCATTCAGCCCTGTTGATTTGGGTTGATTTTTAACCCAATTGAATTTAGTTTGCGCACCGGTAGTTACAGGTGGTGGTGAAAGACTGGAAGGATTTCGTTTGTTTTTTGTGGTTTAACTACACTTTCAACAGTCATGTTCACGTCGTGTAGTCCAGTTTTACGGTGAAGGAATCAGGAGTACCCGGAGAGAACCAACGAGCGGTGGCGAACAACTGTCAAACTAACCAACTTACTAACTCCGCACAAGCAAAGTTTGCAGTGGTTAACGGCAAATGCACTATCGACGCGCAGCGCGCATTGACACACAGAAAACGATATCGCGCCCCTCCACTCCTCTCCCTTCCCGTGGGCGATCGGGATTTAGTGTCTTGCCCAAGGACACTGAACAATTACCATTGGTCAGCCATTTGACCGTTCGCTTTGAAGCCCAATGCTCTAACCACACTGAGCCACCGTGCTCCGAAGATTAGAAAGAGGACTATTAATATTTCAATATTTAACTTCAGAAATGTAGCTTTTAGGGATACAAAGAATCACGACCTCCATTGTTTTCCATAACTCCGACAACCGAAGAAGGGACTCAATTTGCCGGAACGCGCAGTTGGAACCAATCTGTTTCAGTGTATTGACTTTGTAATTCATTGGTCAATCCCGAGTGGGCTGTTTTAGTTTTTACTCACTGAATCGTAAAGTACTTTATCACAACATAATATTCGATGTCCTTACTACCATCTGATCAATTTAAGCAATTTAAATTATTTATTACTGCAACAGTATGGGTTTGTTTCAATTCAATGGTTATGAAAGCACCAAACACTCGCGATCGATGTCCTCTCTTATCATCCACATTGCTATAAGTTGATCCGCGCATATTGCTTGCAGGAAATATCAAAATTTAAAACCTGAATTACGCGGATCAATAGATTTGACATTGACTTAACCTGCTCTATGAGGCAATTTAAATTCTATTTGAAAGTACCCTCCAACAAAAGAGAACTTCCTTCGACGACTACATTCAAACTCTTTATTGAAACAACCCTTCTGCTGTTTGTCTCTTTGAACTATTTAACTGGCTGAGTGCTAGAGGCCACCATCAGGGCTTTCCAAAAAATGAGGGTACCAACACTTTCCTTGCTCACTTTTCATATTCAGTCAAACGCAAATAATATTTTGTTTGCATAAATTTGCTTTATCACAATTTATTGAAGAGTCTCTATGGGCATACTTCAATAATTTGTAATAAAAGAAATCTATTGAACATATTCAGCCCACCAAAAATGTAGCCCTGGACCAGTTAAGTATCGACACAAGCTCTCAGACCACCAGTCTAATTCTGTTCGGAATTCGACGCAGTCATGGGCTATTTGTTTCTCCACTTTTCGTGAGTTTATAATGAAATGACAAATTTGTTGAAAATTTCAATACGTGGGCTTGCGGAATCAAAGTGCGTGTAGCCACAAATAAATCCTTATTGCCCCGACTGTGCTGTCTAGCCTTGTCTTCATTTATAAGAGTAGCCTCGACAATCCAGTCGAGTGTCTGTTACCCCTTAATGGTCAACAAGGATATAATATACAATGGACGTGGGAGCGCGGTGGCTCAGTAGGTGGAGGTACAGGCTGCAAGCCGAGAGGTCCTCGGTTCGTATCCCACCTGCGGCAACCGCATTGTGTCCTTGGGCAAGACACTTCATCTCCACTGCCCGCGTGGGGGCACGGTGGCGTTGTGTACTAAGGCGTACTGCACGTCGATGGTGCACTTGTCTTCAACCAATGCTAACCCTGCTTGTGCGTAGTTAGTGTGTTGTGGAGCTGACAGTTGCTCGCCGTTGCTCGGTGGTTCTCTCCGGGTACTCCGGCTTCCTCCACCCGTAAAACTGTCACGGTCATGATTAGCCATTGTGCATAAATATGTGACCTTAAACACCAATAAATAATAATAATAATATACAATGGACGTTTCTTTTTGTTAGACTGTCCTTTGTGCATTTATTTTCTCGTCCTAAATCAGTCTGGCGCTCGTTCAAGGCAGCTTCTTGACTTGGTCCCTGTCAAACATGTACCCAACTATGTTGATCTGTTGAAAAGTAATTTAGTGTTTGACTGAGGTCAGTTCAGTGGTGCCTGGTTGCCTTTGAAGTCCGACCACCATGTGCTCAACACACAGAGGTTAGAATGGACTTTAGCACCTCGGGCACGGCGAAAGCTTAATATAAACAGTACATAGAATACAAAATGTTGTAAATGCCTTGTTTATCCTCTCCTTTCTCATTCTTATTCTGTCTCACTTTTCTTTTCTCTTCTTCCTCGGGGAAGGGTAGGAAGATAGCCAATCTGGCTATGCCTTCCCCTGCCGGTATACATTTCTAGATTTATATTTTTCAGTTTGTGTATGTGTTTATTATTGTAAATTTGGATATTGCAGATTTACAAACATTTGTCAATGTTGTATTTGTTTAGTTTCCTGGTAAAAAAATATCATTATCAATATCCAGAAGGTTGCAAGTTGATATATTGATCGATCTACCATAAAAATAATGAATTTGGACAATTCAGATTGATGCCATGGAAGTGACATGGAAGGAAGATATACAATTTGTGTTCAAATTGTTAATTATTCAATTTTTTTCTTGATTGGACAGCACTTAGATATGCCCTAGTCCATTCAACTCGGTTTCTCAGAACAGAAACATCGAATACAATTCTTTTGTTCTGTAAATAAGCAAATGTATCCTCAGTTCCTTGGAGGTTCAGTAATGATTTCATCTTTAATTCCTAAGTTCCTATTCTCATACGGTTGTTTGGAATTACTATGCATTTTATCCTAGCTTTTTGGACCTCGAAAAGGTTTCGGACATATCAGGGAAACATGAAGCAAATTTGTCCATTTGCAATAGACGGTATTTAAAGGGAAGATTCCTTTTAGCCACATACGTTTGAAGGATTCTGAAAAATTTCACCCAATAAATATCCATTTAAAACGCAATTTAATTTTCAACGTTCAGTGAAGCGAATTTTATTCACTTTTCTCATTTTCAATAATCAGACAGTGTGATTAGCATACACTACGGGAAGCCGGTGGGCTAATCAGCCCCAGTCTGCACAAAGATGATGCATGCCTGCAGTAAGACCGCCGTAGACTGGTTACTTTCCACAGGTGGGCAATATTTTCATGTACGCAATAATATTATAATATTACAACGGACGCAATAATATTATATTCCAAACACTAATTATAGGAATGATCAACAAAACTTTAATTAATGAAGCACCGGGTACAACCCAGTGCTTTATTAATTAAACTTTTGCTGATGATGACTTTTATTTCTTGGCAAATGTATGCGTGAACATCACTTCCCACGCGTGGATTATAACCAGTCCACGGCGACTGTACTGTACCTATTCGAAAGGTTCATGGAGTAGCATGTAATAGTGGCGCTATGACTTTTCGTAGAAGAGGTACATGTTCATATTTCCGACATGTCTCCTTCCTGGTGGCAGGAGTTCAAACTCAGCATCATAATTTCTGAACATCCCTGGTGTTCTCTTGTAAACGAAAACTGCAGTGAGAGCGATTAACTCCTAAGAATAGGAGAGAGTCTCTACATAACAATGGTTATCATTTATGCTCAGAAGCATACTCTCTGCTGTCAATCTTTCCTCTTGCACCACTGGGTTCAACCCGGTGATCCTTGCTCTGAAAGTTTGTTATTGCTGCACATGTTTTATTCTCAGAAAGTGAAAACATCAGTCGAAATCAAAACCCACCCCGCTGTTATTTAAGTGGCAATCTACTCTCGCTCCGCCTGTATACGTTAAGGAAGTTATATATACTCAGACCTTTCAGAACTGAAGGGATGTAAGGTATCGTTCCCTCGGTGCATTAGCATTGCAGATGGCGCCTTGTTGCACTCACACTCCACTCTCACTGTGCATGTTGGAACATCTTACACTCAGACCTTTCGGAATTGAAGAGATGTAAGATATATCGTTCTTGGGTGCATCAAGGCGCCATCTACAAAACATTTGCTTTAAAGATGACACCCCGTTGCACTCAAAATCCACTCGCACTACAGCTGTACACGATGCAACACTTATACTCAAACCTTTCAGAGGTGAGGAGGTATAAGATATTGTTCCTTGGGTGCACCAAGACGTCATCTAGAATGTATTGGCATAGAAAGGCGCCTTGTCACACTCAAAGCCCAGTTTCGCCGCAGCGGTACACGTTGAGTCAGTTATACTCAGGCCATTCAGAACGGAGAAGATGTAGGATATAGTTGCCTATGTTCCTCAAGATGTCATCTTCAGTGCATTAGCCATGAGGATGGCGCCTCCTTTCTGCACTTAAACAAAATAGTATAACTGTCATCATTCTTGTGGTTTCATCCCCTTTGTGTATTAAATGGCATGTATGAAGATATGCTTCTGTGAATTGGCCGAGTCAAAGGTTTGAAGGCAACAAGGTAGACCAACAGGTTTGCCTTGAGGCACATTTACTAATGCCTGAGTTTGGGAATGTATAAACTCATGTCACTGTGAAGTTGGTAGAGTCAAATGATTGAAGTCGTAAAAGAGACTCCACTGAGTACAGTGCATGCTACAAATCCCTGACTTTTAAATTGTTCCTGACCTCTAAAGCATGTGTATTTTTGCCTGTTGGTTGACTGGATGAGTATCTCAAAGATAATTACGTTTTTTTCTCATTTTAGTCACGATGTTTTAAAAATGACTGCTGTCCAGTCATGTGTAAATTTAATTAATTTTTATACAGCTCATATTAATGTGATTTTAAATAGACGAAGTTCTCAATTTCCGCAGCATTTTGATACATCATTTTGATACATCGCATTGTCTAAAACTAGAAAGTTTGAGGGTCGGAAATCAGCAGGCTTATGACTAAACAAGACTTGAAGGAAATTAACTGTTCTATCACCTCGGAAACTATTGAAAAAACATTGAAATACAATTAGTTCTCGCGCAAGTGAAGGACATTCACTTTTATATTGTTGATGACTTCTAAAGAATGTGTATTTTTGACTGTTGGTTGCCTGGATCAGTATCTGAAAGATAATAACTTTTTTTTCTCGTTTTAATCACCATGTTTTAAAAATGACTGCAGTCTAGTCATGTGTAAATTTAATTAATTCTTATACAGCGCATATTAATATGATTTTAAAGAGACGAAGTTCACAATTTCCGCAGTATTTTGCTACATCATATTGTCTTATACTGGAAAGTTTGAGGGTCGGAAATCAGCAGGCTTATAACTAAACAAGACATGAAGGAAATTAACTGTTTTATCGCCTCGGAAACTATTGAAAAACATTGAAATACAATTAGTTCTCGCGCAAGTGAAGGGCATTCGTTCCTTCCGTTCTGGGATATTTGAATACACGGGCAGTTTGTTTTTGTGACGTCAGGTCATTCACCTGAACAAGGCTATTAGACATATTGATTTGAAGCTCAATGTTGAGACATGTTGCTTAAATTTTGCTATATGTGAGAAAAGGCGCACTTTAACCCTTTACCTAACATGAAAAACAGACGACACTTGCAAACAAAATTCTTGAATAACTATTTTTTTTATTTTTTTTGTCTCAGAAACATAGATTATGACCCATCATCCCAAAGAGGGTCATAACCTATGTTTTTGATATGTTTATTCACAAATAAGTTGACAGTATGTCGTGCAAGTGTGCCATAGACGATTATACCCTCGTTCAGTTAGGAATTTCCGCATAAAATAATTTTGTCCCGGTACCGACGGGACAAAGGCCTCAGTACCGGTACCGGTTGGAGCATGAGGGAACCGGCGGTAACGGTACAGGTACCGGCTGACATGCCTGATATCAACAGTGCATCGTGACAAAAAGTACAGACAAAATCCTTTCCATTAATATAATAGTCAAAGATTAGCTAATATTTTTTTTCTGGGGACAATAAAAACTTTTAAATTAGTGTACAAACACATTCGCTAAAGAAAAAT
This sequence comes from Pictodentalium vernedei, assembly GCA_031216915.1. NCBI lineage: Eukaryota > Metazoa > Mollusca > Scaphopoda > Dentaliida > Dentaliidae > Pictodentalium > Pictodentalium vernedei. Next base: position 75,038,042 of record CM062293.1, on the reverse strand, counting down.
CCATAGTGTCAAGTTACTTTAATTGCTTCCAATTAATGTGCCATAAAAAGCCAAGTTTCTGGGAGCTGTCTGTTGTTTTCGTTTATTAAGAGTAACAATAGGAAACTTCACTTTATTTTCCACCAAAGTCATAGGTATTTTCTCACCAATTACATGCTTCTTAATTGGACCTTTCTCATCTAATAATTCCAGTGGAGACAACTTTATTGACAGTCGATTTTCATGACGAGATAAGTCAGGGATGGTTAGTGATTATAGTTTAATCAAAGGGGAACTAATGGAAAGTGCTTGTGTATAGTAGAGCAAACTATTTAGAGATCGAATGCATTCATATCTCTTATTCAAACTTTGGAAAATGACATCGACCGTGCCTTATTTTAGTAGAGTCCATTGCTCAGGTCGATTAATTATAAATTTAACCACCGGCCATACGTCTTCAGGTTAAAGATATTGATTGGTCTATCCTTCATGGCAACTGGACAACCTTCTGGTATTATGAAGGAGAACCGAATATCCGTATTCGGATATTTATTTATTTATTTATTTATTTATTTATTTCGCAGGACATAGTTAAAAATCATTACATACTTGTTGCAGCAAATTAGTACGTGTTCTGATTCACTATTACTACAAACTAATGCCTTGAACTGAATGAAGCTGACGTTCTTCCAAGCATAAAACATTTTTTAGAAACACTTACTTCCGTTACGACCCATTACCGTCCACTAATCATAACCAGCAAACAAAAGAGAGAGGAGAATGTGTTTGGAAGAAAAGATGCAGCTTGACAGGTAAACGGTAGTTTGTGTTGACACCAAACCATGAAGTTACCCAATCTATTAGTGTGACGTATTTTATTACACGTGGATGCTTGACCTTTTTGCCCGTGCTCTTGGTTGTAGTGGTTGCGTGATTGAAAGGTATGGCAGTGCGTTTCGAAACAAGTTTTCATTTGCTAATGTCCCATAATTTGCAGGCAACAGTGTTAATATGTACATAGAAAAAAAAGTTAAGCACCCCCTCCCCCAAATAAAAAGACCAATACAATTTCATTGTGACAATCACCGATAATTTCAACAGTGACAAACCCATAATTAATGATTTGTCGATATGGGGGCCACCACTCTGAATAAAATGTAGCTTCACAACACAGCACACTATGCACGTGCTTCTTAACTCTCATGATTTTTCCCAAATGTAGTATGATCATGATTTACAATTTCATTATTAAAGACAGAATTTACAAAAGATTCACTATTACCTTTCACAATGACACATCCACGTTCAGGATGGTCTCCCGTGACGTCACAACGAGAAAACATATCACTGATACGGCTGGTTAGACGTCTTCCATTTGTATCAAGCGCAGTCCTGAAGCGTCAATAGCTACCACATCTCCGTCTGAGCACAAAAACGCTATAGACGTCTTCCATTTGTATCAAGCGCAGTCCTGAAGCGTCAATAGCTACCACATCTCCGTCTGAGCACAAAAACGCTATAGAATCGGTTGAAAACGGCTGCATTGGCTTCCAGAAGAGCCAACAGACGTCTTCTGTTAACCCTTTACCCAACGCAAACAATATCAAAATTTATTATTTTAAATATAATTTTCTTTAAATTTTTCAAAAAATTTCACCAAAACCATATCATGTTACCCCTCATTGGAACGAGCTCGTTGAGCTCGTTCCAATGAGGAGTCACATAATATGGTTTTGTTGAAATCTTTTAAAAAATTTCATTTTTTCAACTGCTCAATTTGCATATTATGTGGGCGGTTGTGGGCGATTCCTTAGGTAAAGGGTTAACAAATGACTATAAAAAAAGAAGATTGGTCTGGTGTTTAGCAAGAAGGGCTTGGAATTTGAGGTCATGGTGGTGAATCCACTGATCTGATGAAAGCCAGTTCCTCCTCCGTGTCAAGGATGGTCGAGTGAGAGCCATGAGGCGTAGAAATACAGCTTATGCCCCTAGGAACATCCTTCACATGGTTCCTTACGGTGGTGAATCAGTGATGGTGTGGGGGTGCTTCTCACGTGACTGTAAGTTGGACTTGGTAACCATACAGGGCAATCTGACAGGCGACCGCTACATCCGGGAGGTGCTGAATCCTCTTTTCATTCCTCAATCATCCTCTTGCGAGGAGACCAGAGTTCATGGATGACAATGCCAGACCTCATCGTTCCCGTGCAGTGACAGACTTTCTCCATAAAAATGCAGTGGCTAGGATTATATGGTTAGCTATGAGTCCAGATTTGAACCCTCTGGAGCATATTTGGGGCATCTTAGGTCGTCGTATACAGGAACGGGGCCTTTCTGTGCAGAACTTGAGGGAATTGGAAGAGTCTTTACATGAGGAATGCCAGCGGTTACCCATGTTTCAGTTTCAGGGCCTTGTTAGGGGTATGAGGAAGGGTGGAGGCCGTCATCCGTGCACATAGAGGATGCACGAGTTACTGACACTCACATGCTTGTAAACACCCTGCGTGTGCTCTGTGACAAACATCGTCATTTGTTGGCATATCCTAATGGTCCAAGTCCATAGTTACATGTCGTATTGATTTTCGTTAAATCCCCCTCCCCCCCCCCCTTTTTTTTGGGTCGTGCTGTATAGGAAATAATGTATAAGTGAATTAGTCACTTCAGGTGTTCCTCTAATAGCAAATGAGTGTTGTGTGATATCCGTCTCTTCTGCCACAGTTATACTATTTCGAAATTTCTCAAACAGCATGTGTTTATTCCCGACAGCAAGAAACATAGGTGGTGCTTTTTTTTCGCTATGCATATATGTCGTTGTAAATATGAAATTTGGTAGAATTTGTGATTCTAGTAGCAAAAGTTGGTATTGGATTAGAGCTCTGAGATTCTACAGGTAATGGACTTCTAGAGATTTTGGAATTTGGTGCGATCTGGAATTCTACTGATAGAACTGAAATTTGGTAGGAACTGAAATTCTACTGATAACTACGGAACAGACATTCTGAAATTCTATAGATAAAAAAAATTCCAGATAATCTTGAATTTCTGTATCTGTCAGTAGAAACGCAGACACTACCAAATTCCAGTTCTGCCAGCAGAATCTGAGCTCTTAACAAATTCCACAAAATCTGGAATTTCAGTATCTACAGTAGAATATCAGCTTTGAGTTGAGGACCTTCAACCAAGCGTAGAGATGGGCAGTATTGGAATTTTGAGTTCAGTATCGGTTTCGATGTTTTTAAGGGGGTAAACTTCGGTATCGGTTCGGAATTCTGTATCTGGCTTGACTGAGATTTGCAGATCGTTCCAAAAGGGAATTCATCCCAGGAAAATACAGAATAATTTCTTCTTGTACCATTTTACTACAGCGCTACAAATGCCACTGCCAATGAGCTCAATAGTGGCATTCTTTATGAAAACCACATCTACAGTAAGTTTCTGACTTGCTCTATACACACATTAACTTTTAAAGGTCTATTTCAGGCGTTTGCACTCTCAGAGCATGTACCCTGAAATGTTATCCTCAGGAGATCCTGCTGATAACAGACAGGTCAACTTGGCTACGTGACCTCGAGTATCCTGCCAGCTTCGTCATTCAGTGATTCCACGGCGAACAGGTCACGTCATCCGGTAGCCAAGTGACTCGAGGCCTGTACACTCCGGTCGCTCGCATAATAGAAGTATACACGGGGTAACGAACACGGAGCTTCCAGCGGCAAAGCATCGTAAGACCGCTTCTCCACAGGCCTCAGTGACGGACGTGCTATCCAAAATAGTACAGCTTATCGCAGCATCCCACCAAACTACAGAATCTCTGTCGGATCAGGAATAATCCGACGACGCTGGGTCGGTTCGCTCCGCGGATGCATCAGGTACGGACGACCGAACACTTCATAGGGTCCGACGATTTCGAGCTTTCCCTTTCGGAACACAGAAGCTGCCATACATTTCTTCCGGCATTGTCTTCCAGAGGTTGTTCCGTCGGACTAGAATGCTGCGATGCTGGATAAGAGACTAATAGCGTCATTGGACACAGAGTTTTTGATCAGTTCAGGGACATCGTCCCTGAGTTGCCGACACAGTCCAATAAGGTCACTAAAACTTTCGAATTATTGAACGACGCTATATATATAAGCTTGCTACCAAAACACGATAGTCTAGTTTCTTGTCCGCAAATGCTCTAATCTGCCTTTCATCAACTCTAGGAATAGCCAAGACTTGACTAGAAATCACTTCTTAGCACCTGGAAATATAGAGGTTGTAGTCTGGAGGGAATTCAAGACAACTGTTCAAGCCCTTAGGGGTTAACGGAACTGAAAAGAAGTTCAATCACTTCTTTCACGAAAATGAACGCTTCAACTAGTATCAAGCCTCAAAGAGGCCTTATATATAGTGAATGTATGGAAATTTTAAAATTCAGACAGTTTTGGCATTAAACTGGTTTGGTTCGGTTTTTTCGATATCCCCCATAAAATCGGTATCAGTTCGGTTTTTCGGTATACTGTCCATCTCTTGCCAAGCAGTATCACACCAGTCCGCGAATGTGAAGGTGTCCAACGAGATTCGATACAGTACACGAGAAAACCCCACTGTGCTGGTGATTTGTTTATTATATACCTGCCCTCAGGTAATAATAAAAATAAGATTTAGGAATTTGTCAAATCCATTTTGTATGAAATCAGGCGACAAACGTTTTGTTATATTAGTTGATACGGCGCATGTGCTCCGTCGTTTTCCCGGACATAGTGAACTCAATCGGTCTCACATTCTCGATTAATCTAGCACAAATCTAATGTTATGTTGTACAGCAATTGCTGAAAAGTGAATTAACGCATTTGTACAACGACGAATGTGTTGAAAATCTTAATAAAGTGCCGGTTTGTGGATTTTGAGAACAGTTTATAGAGCGAGGTGTCAGAAATGGACACAAGTCTCACTTAGCCTCGTTATCGATTTGTCAGTATCACCCTAATCGTGCACGTATCAATGATAGGTATATGTATACATTATCATGGCCATGTGCATGCCCTGTAACGTGTATCAGATTTGGGATCGTGTTTACAATCGGATCCGACTGTAAACGCGACCTCGAATCTGATACACATTACAGGACATCCACATGGCCATGCTAATACATTTATCTAAGAATCCCGTTACATAAAGCCCGTTTCCCCTATTTTTCCATTTAAATTGGGCTGAAATTGGTCAAAATTTTGAATTTCAGGAATTATATTTTAATGAGTAATAGTAATGCATATATGTGATAGTGCGGTGTTTAGCGGAAATCCAATTGGTCTGATACGAAATCGGAAGTGTGTGTGTGGGGGGGGGGGGGGGTGGGGGGGGGTTGTCCAAGTTTTGGGGTGCAAATTAAGTTGATTGTTCGAGAAAATAAAATACCACATAATCTTCCTAATGAAAGAAACGCAAAGATGAAAAGGGATTTGGGTGGCACAGTTGAGCTTACGCATGAGAACTGTTGAACTATTTTTATGGCGTCGTCATGCATATATTTTCATAGTGATCTTTTGTGAATTTTGATTCAATGTACGGATGATTACAACTCGTCACCATGAAGCAAAACCAAAATATCTTGTTTCAGAAAATTTGTGCTTGAAACCACAAACAAAAATTAACGACGGAAAAAAGCGGATTCCGCCAAATGTTGGAAGTTTACAATATATCATCGGCTGCAATGCACGAGAATAAATCCAGTAAATTACATGAAAATTTAATAAACGATTACACACTTTATTTTAATGAATGCCTTGACAATGACAATAAAAAGAACGATAAAAATAAATTGCCAACTTATTGCGCCTTCAAAAATGACATAAAATTCGAGCTCTCTTTAGCTTACTCAGAAACAAGGGAAGCGCAACATATGTTTACGAGATTACGGATGAGTAATCATAATTTGGCAATTGAAAAGGAGTAACATGCAAAGTCGCCAATATCCTTGGCAAATAGGATCTGCAATACTTCTGATGTTCGTAAGGACGCATGCGATGTGGAATCCGAGTTGCATTTTGTCATGGACTGCCCGGCCAATATAAACATCAGAAGACAGTTGTTTGCAATAATTAACAGGAACACAGACTTTTCAAATGCAAGCAAACAAGATCGTTTTGAATTTATTATGAAAAATAATACGCCCTCATGATGCCACACCAACTGCAACATAATCCTTCTTCAGGAAAAGAGAAACAATAACTGCAAACTCGTAGAACATTAAACTGACTTTGAGTTTTGACTTTATATACTTATATGTACGATACATCAGCCTTATTAGCTATTCAAAAACAGCTGTTTCGTTTGTTATTCGTTTATTATAATCACATCATATCTCTGTTAACTATTTGTGCAATCTGCCTCTCTGTACAGTACGTGGAGAGTGGATTGTAACTAAATCACCCGCGGAGTGGAGTTTTCACCCAAGCTATAACTTTCAAATTTTGTACATAACGACAAAAAACACAAGCAATGTTTCAGTCAATGGACCTCCGGGTTTAACCCGGAGGTCCATTGGCTGAAACTTTGCTTGTGCTAGTTATGCTTTGCAACAAATTTGCAATTATTGCTTGGGTGGAATCTCCACTCTGCGAGTGATTTAGTGATAACACACTCTCCACGTACTGTATGTGTTATTTGGCTTGAATAGACTATTACTACTATTACTATAGATAATGGTCTTCTGTGTCATTTAGGTTGTTCCACCAAGCGAAGAAAATGCGAACACTAATGTACCTGACAATGCAACTGTTTCTGACAACTCGACGACATCAACGAACATGACCAATCCGAGCATACCTGCCTATGAAACAATGCAAAACAACACCCTGAATGAACCGGAATACAGCTGCAGTAAAGATGAAATAGCAATACCCTCTTTCCAACAACAAACGAGATGCCAATCGGATGGTATGTTAATATTATCGAAATACACACATTATAACATGTTTATTTCTCCTAAAACAATGTATTTCGTTGTCTGTTTATAATTTCTTTCTGTTAATGAAGTAATTTGTGTTAAGGCTCCCAAAAAATAGTGTGGAGACTAAATGAGATGGGAAGTACTTGAAAGCGAGGGAGACACAGAGAGAGATGGGCAGAGACAAGGGGGGGCGAGAGACAGAGACAGAGAGAGAGAGAGAGAGAGGGGGGGGGGGGGCGGCGGAAAAGCCAAACAGTCAGACAGTTCTGATAACTAAACAGGTCCGGATCTGAATTCCATACCATTTATATTAAACGAATCATTCAGACAGCTTAACCCTTTGAACCCGAGAGTCAGCTTTTTGGGGACCGGGAATATGATACGTCATAATTGCATTAAGTAGGATGGCTGCTGAGTGAATGTGTGGGGGTAGACCAATCAATATTTTCAACGTGCAGCCTCAGGGCTGCACGTTGAAAATATTGATTGGTCTACCCCAAATAATGAATATGGACTCTTCTAATTGCTGCCATTGAACTGGCATGGAAGATACCACAAGGATTCAAAGGGTTGAAGATAAAAAATATATTGTAACCTGCATGTGAATCTAGATCTGCATACTATCAGTAATAGCCCACCAAATGGTAGGGGTGAATGGATACCTGCCGAAACAAGTCCAAGAGAAAAAGATAACGAATTTAAGAGTTGTTCCCAAAAAAGGTTGTTTTGATTTTTATCAATCTATTTGATCAGTACCGAACAAAAACAACGGACTCTTACACCTTTGGGTTTAATCATCGGGATTAATAAATGTTTATTTAAGTGTAATAGACACAGAACGCGATGTATGTTTGAATCTGTTGGTGTTTTACATAACTCGTTGGAATGGCGTGGTCATGTTTCGTTCGCGAAATATGAGCATGCCATTCCAACTCGTTATGTAAAATACCTACAAATTCAAACGCACGTCGCGTTCTGTCTATTTATTGTTCGTACATTTATCGAGAAATAAAACAAATATAATTTCCGTTGAAGAATATAAATGTATAGGTCTTCTGCAAGCACCACCCATCGGTCAGTTTAGATGAAGGAAATAACCGCGAAGGAGTCTCTCATCGATAATCTGTTAATATTATTGAGGTACACTTTTATGTATAACGAATGTCCCAGGATGGCGACGTCTTCGTGTTATTTTGGTATCGTGCGACTAAAATGTTTAGCCTCTTCTGAGTACAATTTACCAAAAATTATAGTGTACTTAATCCAGGGATCGGGACCAGTATTATAAAACGTTTTGTCTACCAATAAGTATGTACTGAATCCATAATTACCCGAATACAGCATGTATCACATGCCCTTATTACAAGATCTGTTTCTTGCAACTACAGAAAACAAGTCCGTGCTCGAAATTGCTGGGTTTTGAAAAGTGCTTGTGAGGAATAGTCTGCGTTTCTACATACGAAAATATTATAAACATTTCCATAAAGGTCGATTATTAAATATTGGCATCACATTGTTTTTATGCTTTGGTATCTGAATCATAGGAAGCATTCAAGTTGACACAACACACAGCTACAGGGCAAAGTTTTTACGAAATGTTGAACAAATGCTCTCTGTAAGTTTATCCGAGGATCGCAAAAGTTCAAGGCAGGCGAGTACAGTTTCGAGCGAATTGACAAGCTTGTTATGAATCTAAAAATGTAATCTGAAATAAAAATAGTTGAATAAGTCATTCATTGAAGATAAGTCTATCTTGACCATGACGCTTATGTACAAAATGTTATATCAGAGTCACGCACTTGCTTCTAATGTAATATCTCCGTTTTTATTACACATCCATTCAACTTCAAACCCTTGTATTTAACGGAATGGCCGCGATGACATAAATGATTCTGTATACAATGGGTGATGTACGCCGGAACTTTTTTCCCAGCATCGTTCCACTTGTTCCTTTCTCATCGAGTCATTAATTACGCTTCAAAAAATTTCCAAATTTCGTTATACAATTATCGCATAGTGTGAAAATGAAAACGTATAAAAGCAAATTAAAGTAGGTTCACAAAAAATTAGTTAACCAAAAATGAGATAATATTTTAAAAAAACCCAATCATTTCCAACCAGAACACTAACCCAGTCCCGTGAACGTCTCGTTTTGTGGATCCAGTCATATCTAAATTGGTCAACTTTATTTCGGTAAATCTTCGTACATCTTGACATGCTTCGAACTTCTTTTAAAAATGTTTCTCCCAGCTGTTTTGCAAATCTGCACAAATTTGTACTTATATTTTTACTAACAGTAAAAGCCACCAAATGGTTAGGCGTGAATAAGCACCAGCCAAAGAGAAACAGCAATACGAATTTCAGCAAACACTGGTTCCGAAAAGTTTTTTTTTATTTTTATCGATCCATTTGATTAGTACAGCTCCAGTCAAGACAAACGGACTCTTCGCCTTTGGGTTTAAACATCGGAATTAAAATTTGTTTATTTAAATGAATTTTAATGCATGGGATGTGTAATAAACACAGAACGCGATGTGTGTTTGAATCGGTGGGTGTTTTACATAACTCGTTGGAATGATGTAATCATATGTCGCTCGAGCCTACAGCTCTCGCGAAATATGACTACGCCATTCCAACTCGTTTGTAAACCACCCACCGATTCAAACACACATCGCGTTCTGTCTATATCTTAGACTCCGTCTAAATATGGCCTTTTAGAGCTCGACTCTGATACAACAGCTTGTAGATGGACATAATGGTGAAAATAATATATATGTATTTACAACTTTGAGCCTGATATAAAACCTACAGACCAGGTACCATCCCATACCTGGTCATTTGCCGATGATGTTAGGGATTTTCCCCACCGATGACCTTCCGGAATAAGGTTAACAACAATTTTACTTACATTTACATACCTTTACTGTCATTACCACCTGAAGAGGCTTAACAAAGCACTTTTAAATGTTCAAAAAATCACATTTAATCTGTTGAATAAACTGAAAAGAACATGTTCGCGTCAGGATTAAAAAATCGATAGAATCGCAAAAACAACAAAGAACTTTTTGGACTACAAATAAAAATACTCTGTCTACTTTTTAACAACTTAATTTTTAAATCAATATATACGTTACCTTGAAAATATTTTTTAGTACTTAAATTCCATTATGTTGTTTTAATTCAAATTTTTATAATTCGAAGCGAGTGGAAATGCATCGAAATAGTAATGGCGGCTACTAACCCAAGAAAGATAGCTCTTGGTCATCGAGTATTAAAGTGACAACTACCCTGTGCGGAATTTACCGCAGGTATGCACGTGACATTCTTAACCAATAAAATGATATATCAACTATCCTGCCAAATTGTCAGACGTGGGGTACTTTAAAAGATATAGCATTTTATTGATAAAAAATTCCCTCGCCTTTTTAAACTCTAATGTTACACCTCAGTTGTTTCATGGCCCTCTTAATCCATTATCACTTCTCTGGTACATATTTTATATACAGCCCGAAGTCAAGTTACAAGGGACTGAATGTTATAATATACGCGAGAACGGCACAAGCATTCATCACTGTGGAACGTTTAAGCCTATTTAGAAGAAGACGTTATTGAAACCGTGAACCGAAAATAGGATATCGATGTTTTTGTATGTGACGTTATCAGCTAAATTATTTTTTTAATCATCTGCTGTAGCCTTCTCAAACATCAGATAATTCTCCTTGCTTGTGAGAATAATATTTATCTTACAATCAACATGTGTTTTGTCTGTATTAACCCCGCAACTGTCGTGTATCTGATCCCCCCCCCCCCCCCCACCGATACAGATGTTTGTATCAGTGAGTCGGATTACAAGCACGTTCCATTTTTTTTTCTTTTTGTTCATCCGTACGAATAAATAGTTCGTTATATATTCGTCTACATTCTTGATTTATCCCCAATATATTGTAAGATAAAATGCTTATTACCATTATGTGGATGTACAAAATATGTATCTGAGTCTCGCTTTGGGTTCTAAGGGTAGATCACGACTCGTCTTCGACTCGTCGTGATCTGCCCTCAGAACCCGGAGCTCGACTCGGATACATATTTTGTACATCCACATAATGGTAATAATCTCTATTTATCACATAATCGCAATTAAATAGCCCATTACGTAAAATATCGTTCGAAACACGTCTAATGGGATTGACGCCAAAAGTCAACGTCGACGTCGTAACGTTGGCAATGAGTTGGTTTCTGAAGTAGAGTTGAATTAATCTTCTCTCATATTTCATTGACTGTTTACCTAATACAAGTACCAGACGACAATTGCAAAATAAGAGAAACTTGCCAAATACAAATAGCAGACAATTGCAAAAAAAAGAAACAATATTTCCTGCATAACTAAACATTACCTTTTTTTTTTGGCTCGAAACATCCTTTGTCACCCCCTCATTGGAACGAGCGTGGCGAACACTATGTTTTCAAGACGAAAGTTCAGAAAATAATAAATTTGTTTGACTATTTTTAGGAATAGCGCTGGCCAGCTCACTCGTTACGTCAAGTAAAGGGTGAAATTACACATTACGTGAAAAACAGAATCTCATATTCGTCGCGATCAGAGATGAAATTTCTGAGCCCAATTCATTAACCCTTTACCCAACGAATCGGCCGCATCCGCCAGCGTAATATGCAAATTCAGCAATTGAAAAAATATTTTTGTTAAAAAAATTCAACAAAACCATATCATGTGACCCCTCGTTGGAACGAGCTCGTTCCAACGAGGGGTCACATGATATGGTTTTGTTCAAATGTTTTGAAAAAGTTGAAAAAATGGTATTTCAAATAATAAATTTTGATATCGTCTGCGTTGGGTAAAGGGTTAAAATCGATATAAGTCTCGGTAAACCTCGGTTCAGATTTTAGTGAACTCTGTACAGAAATTCCAAAGGAAATCTCGACTCATTAGAGATCCCCAGTTTACGCAGAGAGAGAAATTTCTCCGAAGAAAGATTGTATAAAAGGGACAGTTGCTCCCGTTCCCTGTAATTCCGGTATTATCGAACACTGCCCGAGGTTGCGTACCATATAGCAGTTTATGGTTCAGTCAATGAAACCTTAATGTGCATTTTATTCCCTGCTTAGCTTCGTTCAATATAAACATTTTGTGTTGACTGGTCGCCAATAAACTGTCAAATGGCTCGCATTCTCTCGCACTGACTAACTAATTCATTTCGGTGATTTATATTCTCATTCAGAAAATAGATTTTTGGGACCACAGTTGTAAGCGTTTTAAAGTATTACCATTTGCGTGCTTCAATTTATAGCGTGGTGTGTTTTTTTCTCTTTTCAGGCTCATGTTTATTTACGGAGGGATACACATATGACTGCGTTTACAGACGTTGCGTTAAATTTCATCCAGAGCACGAGCTTTGGGAAACAGCCAACGAAACCTGTTTTAACGAGAGTACGTCGCTGTTGGCAGTCCACTCAATTGAATCGAATGATGACCATTTAGATTTCTTGTTGCGATTAGGAAGATATTTTCAAGGTTTGTTAACAGCCTTTAACAAGAAATAAGAGAAAAAACGATCAAATCTCACATGTTATCAAGTCAAACAATCGTCGCATAAAAATAAATTATCCGTACACAAAATTCTCTATTAAAAGTCCCATGGTGCATCACTGTCAACCACGTTATTGCCCCAAAACACCATAGAAAACCACAGTAGTAGGAGAGGGATGAAACGGGCCCCATTAGGTGGAGGGAATGGTGGAGGGAGAAGTGACGTCATAGTCACGTGACCCATTGGCGCCATGTTTGATTGTCATGGTAACCCCGCGTGAGCGGCCATCTTGTGACGTCATCCCCATAGTGATACGTGGAGTGAGTGCGCATGCGCAGCACGTGTTGTTAGGGTGATACATGTTTCCGTCGTTCATTTTGTATACTGGAGGCCGCCATCTTGGTTTCTATGGTAGCACGTGGTTGCTATGTGACCCAACACCTTCTAACAATTCAGGGGTATGTTCGGAGGATGTGTTCCTTTGTAGAAGAGTAATTTCCCGATTCGTAGAATCACCACAAACAACCCGACAATTCCTCCAAATCACCAAAATTGACTTTATTTCCCCAATTTATCGGTGTAGCACCTAGTGCTATAGTACCAAGGGGTACCGGGGGTGTGTTCGAAATTTTTTCTGACTTACAATTTTTCCCAGAATCCTCGTTTAATTACCCAAATAAACCCGAAAATCCCTCCAAATCGCCAAAAACCGACTTTATTTCCCCATTTTATCGGTGTAGCATGTAGTGCTATAGTACCAAGGGGTACCAGGGGTGCGTTCGATTGAACAGGAGTAATTGACTGGCTTGGTATTTGTCCCATGTCGTTTATAATTGTACCTAGAGAGCCCTGTGGATACGTTCCTTTAGACTAGAGTAATGTTTTTTCCCAATACATTGTATAAGAGTAGAGCTACATGACAAATTCCTTTGGTCATTACCCAGAATCCTCTATTTTTTTTTATATAGTTTCTATTTTTAGTAACATCCTTAAATGACCCCCATCACTATTTTAATAAGTTCCTTAACTTTATTTTTTTTAATGTGAGGATCCAGATTCCTTTTTGGATCTCCAAACTGACCAATGAAATAAAAAAATTATCGACCAATCAGATTAATGTATTCCTATTGTGTTTCTTTCCCATTACTTTCTATACTAATTTTCCCCAACTTTAACCTATAATCCAATAGGAAACAAACACAAACTCCAATCAAGAATGAAAATATCGATAAAAAAACGCTGTGACGTCATGACGTTTTCAAAAACGTCCGTCACGTCTAAATAGATTCAGCGACTTTGTGGCGTCGGCTTCATTCCATTTTCACCTCTTCACGGAAAAGGATCATCTCTGTGTACTCAGATTATTCAATTGGTTTTTGTGTGCTATTTTTGTACATTCATTATTCTAAGGATTATGGAGACTTCTGGATTTTCATGCGAGGATTGCGGGAAAATATTCACTAGGAAGGACAATATGGATCGACATAGGAGGACATCTCATGGACAAGTTAAGACATTTGACTGTAACAACTGCTATAAAACATTTACTAGGAAAGAAAATTTAGACAACCATAAAAAAGCTTGCTTAGATTTATATACATGTTTGGAATGTGGACAGGAATTTAAAGAACTTTTACATTTTAATAGGCATAACAACACCGCCCATCTCCCTGTTACTCTCCCCAAGAAACGGAATTCTGAACGACCGGCAACAAGCCTGAAAAAAACCCGTACTGTTTTGGACATTGACCCCATTGATTTTGATCAGGACCTTTTGGCAGAAACAAGTGATGAAATTTATCGTAGGAATTGGAATACTATTCGGACCCATCACATAACTAATAGGAAAATACAGGACATTTTTAATTACAGGCTAGACACAACTGATTTACCATGAATTATGAACTAAATAAAACAATCTTTCAATCTCAAAAAAATAAATTCAAAATTAATTTAAGCTACGGCTTCATTTTACGAAATAATGAAACAGAAGAACTAAGATTTTATCATTCTTCACAAAATAATGCCCGGGTTCTTGATAGGCCACCTCTTATTGAAAATGCTGTAGAATCTGGTAATTTTCTTGAAGACCTTGAACAGGAAGACATTTTGGAATGAGCTAGGCAGCAAAGACCCAACTCTAAATGGATTGTCCATCAATTGACCAATGTAACTTTTTATGTAAACAAGATTAAAAGTCAACCAATTGGGGGGGGAGGGGGTCCCTGAAACTCTTCCCAAGTATATTTTGGAAAATCATTCGATTGTTGCCCTTATCAGTGATCAGCACCACTATTTTGTTTATAATGACAATCTCTGTTTATTCCGGTGTTTAGCCCCCTGGAGCGGAAGTGAGCGCCATTCTTTGAATACTACTACTCAGACCCTGTATAGTAAATACACAAATGAACCAAAAGATAACTTTCCTGGTGTGAAATTAGATGAATTGCCCAAAATAGAAAAAATATTTGAAGTGAATATTTTAACTTTTATTGGAAGATGATGAAGTTTTGGCTAAAATTGTACAGAGGTCTAATAGAAATTTTGAGAATACCATGTATGTCAATTTGTATGAGAACCATTTTAGTTACATCACTAACATTAATCAATATTCTAAATCCTTTGCTTGTCGTAAATGTGGTAAATTGTGGAAAGTAGGGTTTAGACTGAATCGTCATGAGCTCTCTTGTACTGATGATGTGTCTTATAAGTATGTTGGTGGTATGTATCACATACCAAAGACCATTTTTGAAAAGTTACATGAAGAAGGCATTGTTATTCCAGAACACTTATGATCATATCCCTATAGGGTTACATTTTATTTTGAATGTTATTTTGATAAAACTTCTCTCCCCACTTCAACTGATACTCTTGTTTGTGAAGCTCAACACAAACCCCTCAGTGTTAGTGTATGTAGTAGTGTCCCAGGTTTTGATAATCCCAAATGTTTTATTACTGATGGTGACACACAGACATTGATTGAAAAAATGATGAATTATTTAATGGAAATTTCTCAGAACAATTACTCTCTCATGCAAGAGATTCACATGGCCTCCATATTATCCCTCAGGCAAATGATTCAAGATGCTTTGACACGGGAAGGTACAGATGATTCTAAACCTCACCCATTTGAAAAATTAGCTGCAGAATTTGATCGTTACATGAAGGAAATGCCCCCGTCTTAGGTTTTAAATCTGGAAAATATGATGTGAATGTGATTAAACGAGAACTGATGGAGTATCTGAAAAAGTATGACCCACTGTCTTTTGTTGTTAAAAAGCGTAACAACTTTATGGTTTTGAAAACAGATCAATTGAAATTTTTAGATATTTGCAAATTTCTCAAGGCTTTTGGGTGTTCCATTACTAAAGGATTTTTCCCCTATGAATGGATTGACTGTATTGATAAATTGGACACTACCGAATTACCGCCCCCCCCCTCCATGTTTCCTTTTATAGCTCTTTAAAAAAGGAAAACATTACCGAAGAAGAATATGCTTACTGCTAGCAAGTTTGGGGAGAAAATGGGATGAGGACATTTAGGGACTTCCTGATTTGGTATAATAACAGAGATGTCCAGCCATTCCTAGAGGCTATTGAGAAACAATTACAATTTTACTAGGAAAGGGGGATCGATATGTTTAAGAATGGTATTAGCCTTCCAGGACTGATGCTAAAATATTTATTCAGTACCATCGACGAAGGTATATCCTTCGAGAACATCAACGAGAAGAACAAGGATCTTCATCATCTCATCAAGGACAATATTGTAGTGGGGCCTTCTATCATATTCAATCCTTATCGCAAGAGGAATATTACCAACATAAGAGAATTTAGCCTTGGGTATGATGTGATAGAAATCTGGGAATGTGAGTGGCATCAGCAGAAGAAGACCGATGCAGACTTAAAGACCTTTCTCCGGGAAAAGTTTGGGACTTCAGTGGATGGTTCGATGACATCCAGCAAACTACTCGAGAAGATCCGCAGAGGCAATATCTTTGGCCTAGTGGAGTGCGACATTTCTGTACCCGACCAACTGAAGCCCTATTTTGAAGAAATGACACCAATCTTCAAAAATACAAATATTTCTCGGGAAGATATCGGGCCACACATGAAGGCTTACGCTGAAGCCAACAACATTATGCGCCAACCTCGCCGTAGTCTCATTGGTAGCTACTTTGGGGAAAAATTTTGCTGGCTACACCATTATTGCAATGGTATTTGGAGCACGGACTGGTAGTCAGTCGGGTGTATCAAGTCATCCAGTACCAGACCAAGGCGTGCTTCCAAACATTTGGTGATCAAGTATCACATGCCCGGCGGGAAGGGGACTCTGACCCAAGTAAAGCCATCGTAGCTGACACGATGGAGTTATTGGGTAATTCGGTCTATGGGAAGACAGTCACTAATAAGGCAAAACATAGGAATGTAGTGTATTATGATGAAGGTAATGTGTCCATCCTCATCAATAATCTGGCCTTTCGGAAATTGAACACCCTCACTGAAGAACTTTATGAAATTGAAATGAATAAAAGCAGAATCAAACATGACTTGCCCCACCAGATTGGTTTTGTCGTGTATCAATATGCCAAGTTACGTATGCTCCAGTTCTACTATGTTTTATGGATGTTTTTGTTGATCGTAAGGATTTTGAACTTTGTGAATCGGACACGGACAGCTTATATATAGCCCTTTCTGGATCTTCCCTTAAAGAAGTAGTCAGACCAGAGAAAAAAAGAATCATTCTATCGCCAAGCCCATAAATGGTTACCCTCAGAAGCCTGTGATGCCCATAGGGAAGATTATGTAAAAACTAAATTAAGGGGAGATAACTGGATGCCATCTAAATGCTGCAGGGACAGGAAAGCTTTTGATAAAAGAACTCCGAATCTTTTTAAAATTGAATGGGAGGGAGAGGGGGTTATTGGATTGAGTAGCAAAACTTACTATTGTTTCGGCCCATCAAACAAACTGAGTTGTAAAGGAATAAATAAAAGACAAAATGATTTAACAAAGGAAACATATTTAAAAGTGATCAAAAACAAACAAACAGGAACAGGAAAAAATAAAGGCTTCAGATTTAATGGAAATGACATGTTTACTTACATACAGACGAAAGACGGCTTGTCTTATTTTTATCCAAAACGACTAGTTCAAGATGACGGTGTATCGACTTTACCATTGACAATATAATTTTTCTACAACCAGTGAATATTCTTCCACAATCTTTACAGAAATCCAGAGGTAAGCATAATTCTTATATTCAAATTATCCCAAATCAATATTATTTTTATATTTACAGAGATGGTTATCCAAGATGAAAATTTTCTTTTCTTTTTTTTCTCATGGGGGTTGGTGAAAATAATTACTTGTACATATTTGTAAATAGTTTATGGAAGGAAATTATCATTCATGTTGTACACTCCTGATGTAGGCTAAGTATACTCAAAAAATTTATTTTTACTTTCATTCCATTTATTTTTTTTTTTAAATGTTGATTCCTGGTATCCCTTAGGTTACCCCTATTGGAACCGGATGATATCTAATTATATTTATTTTCAAAATACTCAAAAAAAAAACTTATGTTTAGTTTCATTCCATTTATTTTTTTTTAAAAAAGTTGATTCCTGGTATCCATTAGGTTACCCCTATTGGAACCGGATGATACTCAATTATATTTAGTTAAAAAAAATGTTTTAGGTTATCCCTACCAATGGAGTAATTCATGTTGTCAATTCATCATCATCATCATCTTCACCATCAATCATCATCAGCATCATCATCATCATCATCATCATCATCATCATCATCATCATCTTCATTCTCTGTTGAATAAATTTCCTTCTACCTTTTTTATAGAAAATTTAAAAAAAAAAAAAAAAATTTAAAATTTAAAAAAATAAAAAAATCAACAAAAAAAAAATCCTGTTGGGGGCTCAAGTTATTTGATGTTTATCTTCTTGACAAATATCAGACAAACTTGACCTGTCCCAAGTTTAGTACAAAATGCAGAGGGACACTTCTTACAGGATTGAAATAGAAAAAAAAGTACGAACTGTAGGGGGTGGGAATGCACTCAAGCTACTTGACTTATCTCCACAGGACAGGGATTTGCAGCTTGACCTGTCCCAAGTCAGTATAAAAATGCAGAGGGACATATCCTACATTTTAAGGATCAAGATTGCAGTTTGATCGCCAAAGTGACCAATCAGACCGAAGTTAATCAACCAATCAGATTAATGTATTCCTATTGTGTTTCTTTTCCATTACTTTCTATACTAATTTTTTCTATTTTTTTCTAACTTTAACCAATAATCCAATAGGAAACAAACACAAACTCCAATCAAGAATGAAAATATCGATCAAAATTTGCTGAACTGTGGTGGTGTTTTCAAACACGTCCGTCAAAGATATATAAGATTAGACGAAGAATGGACTTGGCATCATTCACGATCGAACCATTGACCAGAGTGGATGTTCCGACTTGGTAGCAAGCAGACTTACACTAATGTCACCCAGTACCAGGGTGAACTGAAGATACATGTTCGAAGATACTTTGAGGGTAAAGACCAGAAACCTTATCCAACGAAGACTGGGATTGCACTATGTTTAGAAGAATGAAATGCATTGGAATCCCAAATAGATGAAATAGATGCAGCCATCAACACCCAACAAACAGCTTTAACTGAAGATACTAAACCTTTGATGACTTCAAAAAGCCAATGGAACCACCCTTGAAGAAGAAGAAGATCACAGTAAGATGAACCAAACCACTACCATTGATCGCTGATGAAACTGATATTGAACTCAGGCAATTTCGCTTGCAACATGTGAAAGAGAAAAATTGACTCTGTAGTAAAGGAAAATGCTATGGGTGTACAGTCGATCATTCAAGTCAGATTCAGCATAATGTATGCCTCATGATGTCTGAAGAAGAGAAGATTATAACATGTTTTAGTAAAGCACTTGAAAGAGTTAACAAGAATGATGTCCATCTACTGTGACACCATAATACTTCTGGAATGAATCCACCACCAGTACAGAAAGAGAATGAAGATATGTTCGGGAAACCTCTCACAAATGAACAGAGATGTTGTATTATGGATTTAGTGATTGAATGCATGACCTTCAAGAAACCACTCAGTATGAAGATGTAAATAGATGGGGTTTTTTTATAAAATAAAGAAAAAAAAAGAAAAAAAATTTTAAAAAATAAAAAAAACGAAAAAAAAATTCCGTGGTTGCCCTTAAGCCACCTGATGAGTTTCCCTTGGCCAAGGACGATATATTTTATTCTGAATTTTGTTTTGGCAACCACAGAAAAGGTGTCGTGGATGTCTTCAAGTCGCCTGATAGGTTACTTTTGGGCAAGAACGGACCTTTTTCTTTCAACAAAAATAAAATTTAGTGTTCCCCTGCATACAGTACACGCATACACATTTTTTTAAACTCACTGTCCCCTTTCCAAAAACGTATAAAAGGGTGAGTAGTTCCCACATAGAACAACAAACATGGATCCTCGTTGGAAGCATCCATTCACTTGTTTATTGTGTGGTCCCACGGGTAGTGGTAAATCATCCTTTGTAAATCGAGTTATTCAAAACATTCAAAATATTATATCACCTGTTACAAATCACATCATTTGGTGTTATAGTGAAAAGCAACCGTTATACAATACTTTACCCCAAGTAGAATTCGTAGAGGGTCTCCCTCAAGAATTAAAATTTGACAGTTTAGTCATATTGGATGATCTAATGCTCGATGCAGATGTTCAAGTGTCTAGATTATTTACTAAAGGTAGTCATCACCGTAAGATTAGTGTGATGAACATTGTTCAAAATTTATTCGACACAAATAAAGTCCATAGGACTGTAGCTCTCAATAGTCATTATATGATCTTGTTTAAAAATCCTAGGGATCGTTCTCAGATCTCACATTTGGCAGCGCAGATGTATCCTAATCATCCCAAGATTCTGAGAGAAGTTTTCGAAGATGCCACTTCGATCCCATATGGTTACCTTTTAATCGATCTCAAACAAGATACTCCTGAACACATGCGATTGCGAAGTCAAATTTTCCCAGGGGAAACCCAATATGTGTACCTCCGAAAAGTATAAAAGGGGAGCAACAAATCTGTCTCAAGTCAGAAGTATGTCTGATGCTCTCAAGCGCAACATCGCTCTTCTCAAGATTCTTAATAAATCGAAACCCACACTCGTTAAATCCATACTAAAACATGCAGACAAAGAGTTGATTACTTGTTTGCGTGACTGTGCCTCGAATATCTTGAAAGGGGCAGTCCCTCTGACCAAAGCTCAGAGAACCAAACTCGTTCGTCAGAAACAACTAGTGACGGCAGAGGCAAATAAAGGTACTTCTGACAAAAAGAGGAGACAAATCTTGCAGAAGGGGGAATTCTTGGGGGCATTGCTACCTCCTGTACTAGTGGGTGCTGTTAAAGGTATTTTTGGATAATGATGGAATATGCAAAGAAGATAGCTATGGTGGAACAAAGGTTATTGGAACGTCTACAAGAGACTCCAAGACAACCGAATGAACTGGCTGTTTCATCACTGCATCGAGAAATGAGAGATATCCTCGATGCCCCTTTTCTTTCAGCTGATGAACCGATGACACATTATAATCAAATTTTACAAAGATACTTGACATTTCAACAAACGGTAATTGCTCCTCGACCGATTAAAGTCGAATTCGAGAAAAATAATAAAGACGAAGACGTTCTCGATTCTGTACCTATGACAATGAAAAGAAAGGGAAAGTTGTTGTTGAATCGTATTAGAAGTGACCCAAATATATCTTGGAATGAGAACGGTGAATTAGTCTACAAAGATCAAACAGTGGTAGGGTCGAATGTAACAGATCTTCTAAACGATTTACCTTAGAAGACGAAACTGTTTCCAACCTAAGGGATGGGAAGTATTGGCCGAAGCTTTGAGAGATAGTAACATAACCCAAGAACTGATTGATCATAAAGAACGTTGGGATTTTATGAAACAGGTCCCGATAAAGTCGGAACCTAAAGAACCAAAGAAAACAGAAACGTCAAAGTGGACCGAAAAAAGGGTATAAATAGAGCTGACACATGAAAAAAAGACAGTCATGAAAGCACTGTACTATGATTCTGAATGAAGCTCCTGGAAGTTTTGTTGGTATAGACGCTCTTCGTAGAGCATCCAAGAAAAAGACTAAACAAGTTGTGAAATGGTTGGAGTCTCAAGACACATACACCCTTCACAAACCTGTTCGTCGTACATTTCCTCGAAGGAAAGTGATGGTTAGTGGTATCGATGCACAATGGCGAGCTGACTTGGTAGATGTAGCAAACATAAGTAAATTCAACAAAAACACAAATTTTTGTTGACATGTATAGATGTGTTTAGTAAATATGCTTGGGTCATACCTCTCAAAAACAAACTTGGTGACTCCATCGTTAAAGCTTTTACTAAAATTTTTAAACAAGGTCGTAAACCAATAAAATTACAAACAGAAAATTTCAGAATGTTCTCAAAGATCACAAAGTCGAATTTTTCACTACACAAAATGTGGAAACAAAATCTCCATAGTAGAAAGATTCAATAGAACTTTGAAAACGAAGATGTGGAAATATTTTACCAAGAACGATACACTAATTTTTCCACTTCAAAAGTTGGTGAAATCGTATAATCATTCTCATCATCGTAGTATCGGTATGACCCCAATTGCCGTGAACTTTGAAAATCAAGAAGAGGTTTGGCAAAGGTTGTATGGCAAACCCATAAAACACAAGATTCCAAAATTCAAAGTGGGAGACAGTGTGAGAATCAGTAAAGTTAAGAAAACGTTTGAGAAAGGTTATTTGCCCAATTGGACTGAAGAGTCATTCACGGTGGTAGCCATCAAAAAAGGTCATCCAGTCACATTTGTCTTACAAGATTATAATGGGGAAATATTGAAAGGGTCGTTCTACAATGAAGAGCTTCAGCGAGTGGCATACAAAACTATTTACAAAATCGAACACGTACTCAAGAAACGTGGTCGTGGTAAGAAAAGGGAATTGTTCGTCAAGTGTTTAGGATACCCAGATTCGTTCAATTCGTGGATCAAGCAGAGTCAGCTCACCTATAAAAGGAAGTGAACCCCTGAGGTTTCGTCAAAATGGAAGAAGGATCGAACGGTTCTTGGCCTCTGTTTGGAAAAAGAATTCCAAGGAGCGAGATCACTTATTTTGCACAAATATTCATTTTGTACATCATCATCATTACCAGTGTTGTTGATCTCACTCTGGAGAACACAGACAGCAAATTGTGGACTGCTCTCTTGAGTAGTGGCATAGGATATCTGTTACCTAATCCAACCATTAAGAAAAAGTAATGTTTTATTTGACTCTACCAAGTAATAGTTCTATGAACGTGTTTCCTGAAAACACGTTGACTACGTACACCACTCAGTTATCACAACCAGTGAATCTCACGGGAGGATGGGAAGTAGGTCTAGTAGAGATTTAGTATCCAAATACTTGGTTCAATATTCGTGAGGAAGAAGCTTTCGTTACAGTGTTCTGGTCTTCGAAAAAGAATTATCGACTTACTCTCAAGGAAGGTCGATATTCGGATCCACTGATGTGATACGGGCTATCAATGGTGTTAAAGAATTACTCTTGCCTCGTCACGATAAGATATATTTTGAATTGGATGAAGTTACTGGTAAAGTTCGTATCATGGAACGTGATGGAGTCGTGGTCACATTGAGCCCTACTCTTCAAAATATTTTGGGATTTAATGAGTGTGTTTTTAAATCAGGAACTTACAATTCTTCCAGAGTTGCTGATGTCAACCAAGGATTTTATTCACTCTATATATACTGTGACCTGGTTCGTGACCAAGTCGTGGAATATATAAGAATACCTCTTTTTCGTATCGTACCTGTACATGGAAAATATGGGAATATCATCTCTAAAACTTTTGAGAATGTGTATTATGTACCAGTAGAACGACAAAAAATCAGTACCGTACGGGTGTATATAAGGGACGACACAGGTGCCATAGTACCTTTCGAGTTCGGGAAAGTAACAGTGACACTTCATTTCAGAAATCGTAGATCTCTTCATTTCACAAAAACATGACTTACTGTTGTAAGTCCAAATTATACGAAGAATATTACACGAAACAAGCTGGGAACGGTCTACCAGCTTTTTCTGGAGCTCAAATACAGAGAGGTTATGGTTTGGGAAGTATATTGAGAGGACTGGAGAATATGGTGTTACCTTTATTGAAAACTACAGCCAGGACGGTGGGAAAACAGTTATTGAGAAAAGGAGCAGCCTTTGCCGAAGGTGTCATTGAAGGGAAAAATTTTAAAAAGGCTGCAATCAAAAGAGTCAAAGAGGCTAGTGCGGGAGCTTGGAATGAAGTGGTTGGTGGTTTCAAACCACCCGGCAGGAAAAGTATAAAAAGGCCTGCACCATGAAAAACTGGCAAATCGACAAAACAAAGGAGAACTGCACAGACCCAAGACGTTCTTGGTGCGTGATGTCTCTCATCAATGAAAAATCTTGTGAGTGTGTCAACAGCAAATTCGACTTATTTTCCATACCACCAACACAGACTAGTGTGGAACATGGGCAATGGGTAGAACACAGGCCTTTGGCGATCATAGGAAACATTGGGCCAATATAATTCCATAATGCAGGCTTAGGAGATGATTATTTGAATTTGGCACAGACATATTTGTATGTTAAAGCAAAGGTTGTAGATTTCAATGGGGCATCAGTTGCACCCGATGCCAATGTGGGCCCAGTCAATTTATGGATGCATTCCTTATTTAATCAAATCGATATCAGCTTGAATGAAAAACTGGTATCTCCTTCCAACAACACTTACCACTACAGCGCATTCATAGAAACTTTGTTGAGTTATGGACCAGCTGCCAAGAAGTCACAACTGACTAATGCATTATGGTACAAGGATACGGCCGGACACATGGAAGATCTGACAGATGATAACAAGGGATTTCTTCTTCGAAAGAAATTTACAGAGAAAAGTAAGTATTTGGACATGTTTTTCCAAACTCGTTACTTGCTGAATGGAGTTAATGTTCATGTTAAAATGAATAGAGCCAAAGATGCTTTCGCATTGATGGCCGATGCTGATACATACAAGATCAAAATTCTAGATGTATCCATGTTTGTACGCAAAGAGAGACTCCAATCATTCGTGAGAATGGCTCACAAGAAAGCAGAAAACAAAAGCAACTGCAAAATATCCTATCGATCGCGTGGAAACCATGGTGTTTTCAGTGCCAAAAGGAAATCTGAGTATTACACGAGAAAATTTATTTTTAGGCCAACTACCTAACCGCATCGTAGTGGGATGTGTAGACAACAATGCTTTCAATGGAAACTGTTCAAAGAATCCGTATAATTTCAAGAACTACAAAATCAATTACTTGGCTTTGTACGTGGATGGCCAACAGATTCCAGCCAAACCATTACAACCTCGATTCGAACAACAAGAAGTGGCCAGATGTTATGCGACCCTGTTCCAAGGAACTGGACAAATGTATGAGAATGAAGGAAACCACATCAGCCGAGAAGAGTACATAAATGGATACGCCCTATTCGTATTCGACCTGACTCCAGACCTATCACATGGACAACACTTCGATCTGGTGAAGAGAGGAACTTTGAGACTTGAAGTCCATTTCGAAAACCCATTACCAACCACAATCAACGTACTGGTGTATGCAGAATTCTAGAACATCATAGAAGTGGATAAGAATAGACAAGTAATCTTCGATTACTCAACATGAACACGCTGCAGTTAGATAATGCACTTCGATCAGATAGTTGTTTGAAGAGAATATGTTTGGGAGTATTTGCAAGAAACACATCACCAAGAAGATTACTAGATCACAGACCAATGGCTTTGATAGCCAACACGGATCCAGACCACTGAAAGGGAGAACATTGGGTGGCTCTCTTTGTGAGTCACCACAACGCAGAATACTTTGATTCCTATGGATTACCACCACAACCCAGACCATTCGAGAATTTCCTGAAGAAGAATTCTATATATTGGAAGTATAATACAAAACGCCTTCAAGGACCATTACGAATGTGTGGACAATACTGCCTATTTTACTTGAAAGATCGCTGTCGCGGTGTACCGATGGAAACCATATCCAACATGTTTACGACTGATCTAATGGATAATGATGTGTTGGTTAATGACTTCATAGAAGAAACCAGCCACTAGATGTCGCTGTATTGAAGAAAAACTATAAAAATGAGTGCACTTGATGTTCAGCTCATTTTTTGTTTCGACAGCCAAAGAGGAAGGATGTCTACAAATGTTACCGTCTTCAAACTTAACAACGATTTACAGATTCAGCTGTTCAAGAACGACGCTGGGTTCCAGTTTACCACGAGAGATTGGGAACAAGTGACCAAAGCAGTGGTTATTGCAAAGAAGAGACGCCTTGAAATAGGAGAACCCAATCCAAAGAGAGAAAGAAAACCAAAGAAGAATGAAGATAAAAAAAGATTGAAGAATGTTCACTATTCCGTCGTTAATACAGATGGCACTGAATGATTATCAATCACGAAACCAAGAAATAAGAAATACAAGAGACTATGTAGAGAGGATGAGCCTTTCATTCGAAACGTATTTTCGTGATGTTCCACCACCACCACCAGTACTGGAGCAGTTATTACGTGGAGAAGAGAAAATAAGAAAGACAACATAACAAAGGCCACCAAAACATATCAAGTATGCATTGGAGGAAAATCGTCTCAAGACATTTCAATTCATGTTACAAAGTGAAAGTGTGAAAACCCCGAATAAACTGACAAAAGCTGGATTCTTTTATTTGGGGACAGGAGACAGAACTCAATGTTTTCATTGTGGTATTATTGTTCGTTTCAGGGAAACAGAAGATGATGTTATAGAACACAGAAAATATTCTCCAGACTGTTATTGCATTCATAATTTACCATCTGAATTCGTGGACAATGAAAAAGTTCAAGAAGAAGAAATGGCCATCAAAGAAGAAATGGACACATCCTTTCAAGAAGAAGATTCACGAAGGACGAAATGTAGTGTGTATTTATTAGCTGAAGCCAATGTCGCTCCGCGACCATGTAATCATTTGTGTCTGTGCAAAGAGTGTTGTAAACCGCTGAGAAGATGTCCAATATGCAGAAAGACTGTTTATGAATATCTGACAATCTACATACCATAGAAGATTTCATAAAAAGTTGTATGTTTTTGTTGTTGAATAAAAGAAATTAAAATGTTAAAAATTGTGTTATTTTTAACAAACCCTAAAGGTATCCTCAAAAGGTATCCTCAAATACAGAAATGAGGCTAAAAGGGATAGTAAACTAGACCTCATACGACACATCTCTTGGGTAGATCCTCACATGAGTATATGGTGGAACTTGAAGTTATTTTCCTGGATTTCATGTACACATATGAGCCCTACTTGTAATCTTTATAAAGGGTAGAAGCAAAGGATTCTGAGTAATGTCCAAAGGAATTTGTCAGATAGCACTACTCTTATACAATTTAATGGGAAAAAACATTACTCTAGTCTAAAGGAACGTACCCACAGGGCTCTCTCGGTACTATTATAAACCACATGGGGCAAATACCAAGCCAGTCAATTGCTCCTGTTCAATCGAACGCATCCACGGTACCCCTTGGTACTATAGCACTACGTGCTACACCGATAAAATGGGGAAATAAAGTCGTTATTTTGGTGATTTGGAGGGATTTTCGGGTTTATTTGGGTAATTAAACGAGGATTCTGGGAAGAATTGTGAGTCAGAAAAATACTTCTATTCAATCGAACACACCCCGGTACCCCTTGGTACTATAGCACTACGTGCTACACCGACAAATTGGGGAAATAAAGTCAATTTCGGTGATTTGGAGGAATTGTCCGGTTGTTTGTGGTGATTCTACGAATCGGGAAATTACTCTTCTACAAAGGAACACGTCCTCCGAACATACCCCTGAATTGTTAGAAGGTTTTGGGTCACATAGCAACCACGTGCTACCATAGAAACCAAGATGGCGGCCTCCAGTATACAAAATGGACAACGGAAACACGTATCACCCTAACAACACGTGCTGCGCATGCGCACTCACTCCACATATCACTATGGGGATGACGTCACAAGATGGCCGCTCACGCGGGTTATCATGACAACCAAACATGGCGCCACTGGGTCACGTGACTATGACGTCACCTCCCCATCCACCATTCCCTCCACCCAATGGGGCCCGTTTCACCCCTCTCCTACTACTAACCACAATTTACCAAGTGTATTTGAGACAAAGAACTTTTATAAATAAGGGATGTATGTGTATGTGTTATCAAAAATGCACGCATCCTACCGATAAACGAATCAATAGGGTCGCCTTTCACTTCTTTCGCTTTGCTGTCGAAATTTGCAGAATGGTGCCTGGTCGAAGCTTCTCCAAAAAACTACACCACATTGCGCACTGCACTTATATGCATGTTATGTGAATATACATTTTGCATTTATGCGACAGTTGAGTGACAAAGCAAAAGACTGTGGGGATGGACTGATACATGCAGCAATTCAATCGAACTCCTACAGATCAACAACTGGACATGACATACAAATAGCCCAGGACAAGCATTACGAACAGTGTGATGACCTCTTCCCAATTCTCAGCTATAGTAGATGTGAATCATAGGACTATTCTAACGGCTCTTGCACTCATTCAACTGGTAAGAAAGTGCATGTATTACGTTAAGTAGATGGTGTATTAACTGATAATTGGCAGGGGTTATGAGCGATCTTAGGGTCTTCTGAGACTCGTTGAAAGCAAACGTCGGGACCGGGTCTGAAGTAGCTGGCACAGAACAGAATACTGGAGCAAGAGAACCCAAACATAGCCAGGGATGGGTAGACTGGGCTACAAATTGGCAGAATATAGTCATTTGAAATATAAAACGAGATCTCTCTGAAATCGAAGCCAGATAAACATATTTAGGGATCAATTTGGGTATTTTTGGTACTTGTCGGAGCGTTTCCAGAAATAGATATACTTCCATATAGTCGTACATACTTTTAGAACACAACCCTTTACGGCTGCAGGCATTTGGGCCCATAGTCACCGCGGCCTTCATCAGCACGGCCTCAGGTCTCCATCATACATAATGGACGACGGAAGCAAATGCCACACACTGTGCATGCACACTAACACCATGTACAACTTTAATAATGACATCACAACAGTGCCGCGCATGCGGGTTATCATGACGATCAATATCACGACACTGGTAATATGACTGATCACGTCACTTCATATTCGTAGATTCCCCAGACAAAGCGGTAAAAGGTGCAGCGCCTACTGCTGACAATTTTACAAACGTGCGGTGAAAACTAGAGCCGTCTATATTGAACATTCTGGACGAACATTTCCGTTTACATTTCAGGTGTCGTATTCAAGTTTTAAATGTCCACTCCCTTACAAGAAACAAATTTTAATAATATTAACAACACTTTGGCCGGCTGCTGATTTGTCGCGGTTCTCCGCAAAGGTCTTGATTAGCCCTGTGTTCCCAAATGCCTCCTTATCCCCACGCCTCTCCTCTCCTCCCAACGCTCTGAGACGAACTGCTTGATGGCATCCCGTACCCTTTTGTTTCCAATCTCTCCGATAAGCATACTAACCCTCTCCTTTGTGACACCTACCAACCACATGTATACTCCATGTGAATCTTATTCTGTTGGACTGGAATTTGGACATTCTAATGGAAAATGGCCACGGGTGAAGGCTACGCCTAGATTACACATTTTTGGTATCCATTTTCATTGTCTTTTCCATTTTTCCTTAAACTGCACGACCACGACCTCATCTTGAACAACAGTGAAACCCAAAAATTCCATCAAGGTACTCTTCAAAACCTGGATTCTCTTTATGACTCGGGCCACCCAAAGACCTCTTTGTTTTGACCCCCTCTCGCCAATTCATGTCACAATCCAATCATGGTCTATCCACGCTATCTCTATGTTTGAATTCCAAGTATTCCAGAACATTAATTTACTCCACCGGCTGCCAATTACAATGGTTACCCCTTTACCTAACACGAAAAGAAGACGACACTTGCAAAAAACATTCTTGAATAACTAATTTTTTTCATTTTTTGTCTCAAAAACATAGTTTATGACTCCCCCCCCCCCCCCCTCGTTGGAACGAGCTCGACAACAATATTTCTTGGGTGGGGAGACGACTTAACCACCCACTCACTGTATCCACACCACTAGTGCTCACGGCGTTTGATTGAACTGGCAAATCTCGTCAATCGATGAAATATCGCAACCCATATGAATTGACTATTGTAATAATCTGTATGTTTCATTGGTTGAATATGGCTTTGACAAGCAAGTGTTTTTTTTCCAGGGCTTTCGATTCAAGATGAGTACTGGCTCATGTTTGCTGACACCCCTGACGGAAAAAAAGAATTTATGTCTGGTTTGTATGTTGCGCCTAAGTTCGGACTGCAGCTTAAAAGCATTTCGAGCACATGGATTACTAACGTTCGCTCATTTATCTGTGAAAAGAATTAACTATTATCATAATGTGAATTATGTTATACCCGTTCATCCATTATACTGCATGTGTTGCTACGAATTTCAAATATATTTTCCACGAATTGATATGAGAATAGACAGAAAGAAAGAGACTAGAAAAAAAGCAAGAGGTCATAGGTGGGGTGGGGTGGGGACTTGAGGCGCTCACCTAAATTAGAGATTCCCAGTAGTAAATCCATCAAAGTACATCTAGACAAGCAACCCACATTAACCGGTAGAGTGTTGGGCGCCCATATTTGTGTTTTATTCTTAGGTGAAGGTGCCTCAAATTAAAGACTCCACTTGTGAAGCGCTTCATATTATCTTTGATGGGAACTTATTTAGTCAGCGTGAATTTCTCATGTTAAAATTTAGCGCCTCTGGGCGAAATAAAATTTTGAAATAAAATTCGGGGATACTGATTAAGATACTAAATTCGAACATGATCCTTTGGTGAGTACAGTCCAAAATAAAGGCATTTGAAAAAATCTATTTTTAATTCCAGGGATACCCACGGAGTTTCGGGGATTTTTTGTTGTTGCGGGGGAGCATGAATCAAGTACATGTAGCCCCATATTACAACCGACCATATTACAACCCATCGGTTCTGAAAATGGAAATTTCGAATGGTGCTCAACATTAGATTCCTTTCATGATGAGCCTAAATATTGACCTAGAGACTTTTTTTCCTATTTTGCAGAACATAATGGACATATCAACACAAATACAAAACAAAAAATAGCAGTATTTGAATCCGGAAGAAACCCTATTCATCTGATTAACTGTCAATAAGACTTCTTTGAAGTCCAACCGCCAGTCAGTCATTGATACTTTTACTCTGTATTTAACAAGCTATATGGATTATTTTAGTGGTCCAAATGCGGTCTCCACGTTATATGCAAGAGGGTTTAAAAAAAAACAAAAAAGATACGTAGGCACAGTGGGGGGGGGGGGGGGGGGGGGGGGGGGGGTCGTCAATTTTTTTCCGAACACAAGGCGGTAGTGTGTGGGTTGGTCAGCGGCTCTGAAAACACGTTTTTCTCCATGCCTTGAATTTTTTCCCTATGAGATCTAATCTTTCAAATAAGTGATGCACATTGACCAGGGAAGCTTGTGCAGTCGTTTTTCCGCCACTCCATCTCCTCTGGGTTAACAGGGGGTGATTTGTTGTACAGGATAGGGACTAGCAGCATGGGAATGGAGAGAGACATTCACCGTTCCCCATCACCCGATCAGTGGTTCACGATTTTTGAACAAAGGTTAAAGCAATTTAAACAAATTGCCATTTATGTAATCTAACATAAACATAATCTAACCAGATCTGTCTATAACAGGATTCTTCTCACCATGAATAGTGGACATCATACAGAAGCATAATGCCATTTCCCAGTGCAACAGACTACTTTTACAGACTCTCATTATGTAATTATGAATTTTAGTCATATACATGTATGAGCAAAATGATGGTTGGTATTGATTATTCAAGCCCCATAGACTTAGCCGGTAGACTTCAAACCAATTCCCTCCCTTCAATTTGTGATATACTGTCGAATAGTGCATAACTATCAAATAGTCAGACATTATATCTTATTTATTACTTTCTTAAGTGTGATTTACTGGGATTTCTGGGTTTGATTATAAACGATAACTTCACAAGTGAATTATGCAAACAACAATTGTGTCATGTATCCGTGCGCGCAAACGAAGACGCTTTACCATGTGTGTAATGGGGTCTTGATTGTTTGTTTTTTTTTTTTACCCTTTACCTAACATGAAAAGCAGACGACACTTTAGAAAAAATCTTTGAATAACTATTATTTTCATTTTTTGTCTCAAAAACGTAGGTTATGACCCCTCATTGGAAGGAGCTCGACGAGCTCGTTTCAATGAGGGGTCATAACCTATGTTTTAGAAACAAAAAATGAAAAAATAATGAAAATTAATTGACGATTTTTGAGAATTGCGCTGGCCGATTTTGGCCATTACGTTAGGTAAACGGTTAAATAATATAATTATCGTTAATAATGAAAAGTAATAAAAAGAGTAATCGCTTGACTGGACTGGTTACGTGAAATAATTTATTCGAGACGAGGGACTATATTGTAAAACACTCGTGCGCATTAGCGCACTCGTGTTTGTACAACGTCCTTCACCTCTCATGAATTATTTCACGTAACAAGTCCAATCAAACGATAACTCTCTATATATTGACATGGAAACTGATTCTCTGTTAACAAACTACTTTCTATACACTTGTATAAACAGTTTGTTAATATGGAATCAGTTTAGTTAATACGAAATAATTCAGCTATTTACCCCTGAACCATAGTGTATAGCACATGTCGTGGAATTGAGGAAGATACTGGATATCCGAGAGAAACCTGCGAGATCTGAAAACTTTGCAAATATATATAAGACACCTGGTTGGGTTATCTTATAACAAATAAAGCTAACTTCTTTAAAATAAACTATAGCAATCTGCTGTAACAAAAAGTAAATTAACTCATAGAATAAAGGGTGTTTGAATCATCTGTGTCAGAAAGGATCACATATGCATTATGTTTCAGTGAGAGTAAGCTGAATGTTGCAGAAAACTGCTTGGAAAGTGACTGTCCTGTGACTCCTGCTCTGTAGCATATTTTGAGCAATCAGGCTTCAAGCCTCTGAGTTGAATGAACAGTCTCCAATATACTGTAGGATAACACTGACATTCATTGCGTGAAAGGTAATATTATATAAATCACAGGGGCATCACTCGACACATCATAGCCCCAAAATTACCATAATGCATCCTAACCAAATTTGGGGGAGATTTGGTAAACCTTTTCAGCTCACACGATCACCATTTCTTTCTCACTTTCTCATCTGACTTGCTAAGATGAAACAACTTTGTGGAATTACTGATAGTATATGAAACACGTTATTGGTCTGAGAAGCCATAGTGACTACGTCTGAGACCCGGAGTGATTCATTTGCAATGTATGTGACATAAAACAGACGAATCTAAAATACAACCTCATAAACTCGGCGCCGTTTACACTTGTCGATATTAGTAGTGCATCCTTTGACTTTGGTCATGCAGTAAGAGAACATCCCAACCATTTGGCCCAGTTACGACCGAGGGAAAAAATAGCGGTAACGTAGGTGCCTTAACCCTTTACCCAACGTAACGGCCAAAACCGGCCAGCCTTATTCTCAAAAATCGCCAATTAATTTTCATTATTTTTTCATTTTTTGTCTCAAAAACATAGGTTATGACCCCTCGGTGGAACGAGCTCGTCGAGCTCGTTCCAACGAGGGGTCATAACCTATGTTTTTGAGACAAAAAAAATGAAAAAAAAATAGTTATTCAAGAAATTTTTTTGCAAGTGTCGTCTGCTTTTCATGTTAGGTAAAGGGTTAAAACAGTTTATGCCACACGCAATTCCCTTGTGTTTCCCCTGGGTAGTAGTAAATATGCCACATGGTAGGAATTCTCTCTTACTGTCTGACCAAAGCTTACTAACTGCTCTATCAGATGAAGCACTATTCATATCGGCCAAGGTGCAACAGTTTAGAGTTTATGAGGGATGAATTTCCAATACCAAAGAATCACCCCCTCATCACATCGACTATTGACAGGTTCAATACAACATTGAGCTAACTGCCTCTACAAAATTCTGCACTTGTTAACACTTAATAAATTTAGATGAAACTAAAATCAAGTGTAGAAATGGATAGAAACAGAACGAAATCAGTGGAAATAGCAGCAAATACAGTGGTGAAACCAGGTAAAACAACAAACATTTCACTCGATTTCACGCCTGTTCCAGCTACAGCTGTATAAATGCTGTTCATGTTGAATGCAGTATCTTCTGTATACACTCCAGATTACCCATGTATATACTGATATACTGACTCCCAGTGTCTGTGACAAAGTTTGAATAAATTCATAAACTTGCTAGGAAATGGGACCACATTCCAGTAGCTGATTGTGGGTAGATTAAATGTCAGGAATGGTTACTGGAACAATATAAACCATGTTCCACCGCTGAAAATGCGAATCAAAGCGTTCATTGTTTCCGAAATGTTTTCCTGAACCCCTTGGTAGGAACGTAAAAATCTGTCAACACTCTTTAAGGAAAGAAGAATCGAGTCTGGAATTTTTTACGTATCTCCATTCTAAAACTGTTTTCTATTTTTTTACATATGAGTACGGTAGTATTTCTATTTGTATTAAATTATTACATGCTTTGGAGAGAAAAAAAACCCCTTTCTCCCATTACTTTTGTATTTGTCTTGTAGTATTTACCTCGATTCCGCCTTTGGACAGCTTAAATCGTCATCACAAACGGAAGTTGTATACAAAAGAACAAGGCATTCTCGCTGGTGGTCCCCTAGAAGATTTGTGAAGAGTTTATGTGCTGTGCGTCCACATATGGTACCCCGTGACACAACCCAAAGCATCTTTTTGACCCATTCGATTCGACTGGTTCTAAGAGATCTTCTTTTCATGTAATTTCACTGCTCAGCGTGGATTGGAAAATTGTGTTTTTCTCAACTCATGGCATTCTCAGCATATGGTCCAATTATGCCTTTTACACACGGGGTTCAAGTCGACCCATCATTTTTGAAATATAAATTACCGATAAGACCCAAAATTGCGATCCGTCCACGATGAACCCAAATATTGAGACTCAAAGGTACGAAATGAATTTTTTAAACAAATCCTTCAGTTTGTCTACCCGCATTTTTAACAAGTACTGCATTTCAAAACGTGCCTACATACTATGTCATATTATATTTTTGACTGAAAGTTTCATACGTTTCGGACTACCGCCAGCAGATTCATCGGAAAGTAATTATTTTCATCATATGACTCGTCCGTTTTGTTCACTTTAAAACATTTGATATTTTGCTTTCATATTAATCAGTGATAAATAAAGCTTTCCGTCGATTTCATTGGTCAATTTCAAAACTAGACAATTTGATTGGCTGAACTAAATACAACTGGGCCATATTTTCATAATTTGCATAATTGGGGTTGAAAGATTTCATTGGTCAATTTCAAATATGGACAGTTTGATTGGCTGAACAAAATACATCTGGGTCACATTTGCATAATTTGAGTGGGAGAATTTACGTTATCTGTCCTATTTAGGGTGGGTTATATTGTATTAATCTTTTACCTACAGGAAAAACGCCATTCATTTTTTTTATATCTTCACTTTTTGCTTCGAAAACATAGGTTATGACCCCTCATTGGAACGAGCTAAATGAATTTTTTTGTTATGCGAGGATGTTTTTTCCAAGTGCCTTCTGCAACTCAAGTTAGGTGATGGGTTAAAAAGTCATACTAAGTGGCTAATTTGTGCGTGTGTGTGTCATATGATAAATAGAATATGAAATGAGTGTTTTTCTCATATAATATTTATGAAACTCGTCCGAATTTTCCGTTTGGGCTCGCCAGAGGCTCGCCAAAACGGAAAATTCTAAAACTCGTTTCATAAATATTATATGAGAAAAACACTCATTCAATGTCCTCTATATATGCGATAACTGGGGCCAATGCTATAGAACAATTGCATTTTCTAGAATTGTACTTTCTTGTTATAACTTTAACCCTTTACCTAACATGAAAAGCAGACGACACTTGCAAAAAAAATTCCTGAATAACTAATTTTTTTCATTTTTTGTCTCAAAAACATAGGTTATGACCCCTCGTTGGAACGAGCTCGACGAGCTCGTTCCAACGAGGGGTCATAACCTATGTTTTTGAGACAAAAAATGAAAATATAATGAAAATTTATTGGCGATTTTTGAGAATAGCGCTGGCCGGTTTTGGCCGTTACGTTGGGTAAAGGGTTAAATTGGTTGGAATGGACCATTGGCATTTTCAAAGATGTGGCAATTTGACAGTTCAAATTGCTAATGATTTATTTTATTCAGTTACATTAACAGTTGGAAAATACACTTCTAGAAGATATAATTATAAAGGTTTTATAGTATTGACTCTTGGTAATACCAGCATAATCGTAAGCTAAACTGTCAAGCTTTCGGGTAAACAGTCTAATTCTGCTCGGAACTCGACACTGTTATGGGTTGTTTGTATATCCAGTTTTTGTAGAAATTTGCGCTCAGACGGCCATTGATGTAATCTGATGAGCCTTTTTACTTGTAGTGATACGCAGACATTCTTCCCTGGCCCCTGCTAAAATATTCCAAGCAATAAGTATTTAATATCCATTGAAAACCTAAATATAGTAACAAAGTTTGTGGAACTACCTTGTGTAATCATAACACGTCGGTTGTGGTGTGTCTTCTTTTCCGATTGCATTGTCATAAAAATGCCGATCAAATCAAATCTCGACTGAATAACATTTCTAGCTTGTATTCAAAGAAAATGAATCTTTATGATTTTTTTCAGATTCAGTCGTCCTGAATATGTCAGGTGATTGGAAGGACGAACCGTAGGTTCTCTATTCCAACCATCTGAACTATCTGAAACAAGTGAATTTAAACAGAGGCGATGACCTATTTTAGAGCAAGGCTGGTTCCATGTCATAACATTGTCGAATTTTTAACAGAATTAGACTGCTTGCTAAAATGCCTTTAAATTCTTTGCAGAGTCTCCATTTAACTTTTTAATTATCATTCTCCCCTGGAGACATCCACAGCATAAGTTTCTAGCATCAACAACTTTTTGGTTCACTTACAAAATTTGGATAACATAGAGAGTAATCGCTTGACTGGACTGGTTACATGAAATAATTCATGAGAGGTAAGGTACGTTGTACAAGCACGAGTGCGCGAATGTGCACGAGTGTTTTACAATATAGTCCCTCGAATGTATTATTTCACGTAACCAGTCCAGTCAAGCGATTACTCTGTTTATTACTTTTCATTATTAACGATAATTATATTATTTATCCCTTTACCAAACGAAACGGAAAAAAACGGCCAGCGCTATTCTCAAAAATCGCCAATTAATTTTCATTATTTTTCCATTTTTGTCTCTAAAACATAGGTTATGACCCCTCATTTGAACGAGCTCGTCGAGCTCGTCCCAATGAGGGGGGGTCATAACCTATGTTTTTGAGTCAAAAAGTGAAAATAATAGTTGTTCAAGAATTTTGTTGCAAGCGTCGTCTACTTTTCATGTTAAAAAAACAAGTCCCCATTACACCCACGGCAAAGTGTCTTCGTTTGCGCGCACGGATACATGACACAATTATTGATTGCATAATTTACTTGTGAAGTTATCGTTTATAAACAAACCCGGAAATCCCAGTAAATCACACTTTGGAAAGTAATAAAAAAAGGTTTTATGCCCTGAAAAGTAGCTGTTGTGCTGCAGTTAGGTTTGTATGAGACCCTATGACCGCATTCTTTCCCCATTGCCCACGTGGGGGCACGGTAACGTTGTGTACTAAGGCATACTGCACGTCGATGGTGCACCTGTCTTCAACCAATGCTAACCCTGCTTGTATGGAGATTTAGTGATAATACACTCTCCACGTACTGTATATTAGTTGCATTCATAATTCTATGACAACAGTAACATTGCGTTCATGCTTTTGTAACAATAATGCTGTTTGTAGATAGCGAGTTCTTTTAAAAACTGATGGTGGGAGCGCGGTGGCTCAGTTGGTAGAGGTGCAGGCCGAGAGGTTGTCAGTTCGAATCCCACCTGGGGCAATCCCGTTGTGTTCTTGAGCAAGACACTTCATCCCCCCCCCCCCCCCCATTTCCCACATGGGGGCACGGTGGCGGTGTGTACTAAAGCACACTACACGTCGATGGTGCACTTGTCTTCAACCAATGCTAACCCTGCTTGTATGGAGATGGTATGTTGGGGAGCTGACAATTGCTCGCCGTTGCTCGGTGGTTCTCTCCGGGTACTCCGGCTTCCTCCACCCGTAAAACTGTCACGGTCATGGTTAGCCATTGTGCAGAAATATGTGACCTTAAACACCATTAAATAAATAAATAAATAATAAATAAATAAATAAATAAATAAATAAATAAATAAATAAATAAATAAATAAATAAATAAATAAATACCGCATTCTTCAATATTTACACAATTCAGCAACAACACACTACAATATTATCTATAACATAAATAAGATCGCGGTGGTTCATTGGTTACAGCATTGGTCTTAAAACTGAAAAATCGATGTTTCGATCCTGTCCAGCGCCATTTGGGCTGTGTACATGGCCAAGATATTTGGCCCATTGTTCGGGTGAGACACGGCGTCGTCTTGTACTTCTATGCACTACGCATCGATGGTGCTCTTGTCTTCAACCGTTGCTTGTGTTGAGTTAGTACGTTGAAGAGCCCAACAGTTACTAGAGGCTGTTCGGTGGTTCTCTCCGGGTACTCTGGCTTTCTCCACTCGTAAAATGGTCCAAGCTGAAGTGACCCTGTTTGTTGAAAGTATTTTTAAACTTCAAAAAATAAATAAACAAACAATCTATAGTTAAATTCTATTCCGGAAAATAAGCGGTTGCACTATTTGAACATTTTAACAGATCGCCGGACAGTTTTCATGGTCGTCCGATGGGATTTTTCCCGGAGAGAGGCAAACACAACACCACATAAAAACATCACTACGCTTTAACCCTATTTATTCGCTTTAACCCTATTTTACTTGTGAGGTCAGAAGAAAATGAACAACAGAAAAAAAAAACAACAGTCTTTCAGCTCATGGATTATTGGTCCATCATCGAAAGGGCTGTTAGTATTTTTCTTTCTTCTGATGGAGTCTACGGTTTTTGGGACTGAAGTGCTGCTTATACTACCTGTGTTCTCTTCCGTAAATGTAAAAAAAAAAACAGGTTAAATATCAACGACACGACGTTTTAACCCTTTTAACTTGATGAGGGCTAGATTTGTTTTTGGTAGTCTAAATGTGTTATTCAAAATTTATTCTATTACAAATTATTGGATAGTGCCCACGGGCACTCTACAATAATTTGTAACAGAACAAATCTATATAAACAAAATGTTATTTGCAGTTGACTTAACCCTTTACCTAACATGGAAAGCAGACGACACTTGCAAAAAATATTCTTGAACAACTAATTTTTTTCATTTTTTGTCTCAAAAACATAGGTTATGACCCCTCGTTGGAACGAGCTCGATGAGCTCGTTCCAACGAGGGGTCATAACTTATGTTTTTGAGACAAAAAATGAAAAAAATAATGACAATTAAATGGCGATTTTTGAGAACTGCGCTGACCGGTTTTGGCCGTTACGTTGGGTAAAGGGTTAATATAACACATGAGCAAGGAAAATGTTGGTTTTTGCTCTGTTATCCTCATTTTTGAAAGGCATGTTAGGGCCCTGGCACTCAACCAGTTAACAATGACGCACCGAATGGAATCATCACATACGCTACAGTATACAACAAGATGTGTTGTATTTGTGCGGGAACTTATTAAATCCGACAGCCTGGGGAATGTCGAGGTGCTGAATAGATGGGTCAATGTCATTCCAAAACCCGGAAACCACCAATTCAGCGCCTCCACGAATCTCTATTTAAAAAAACCATGAGAGACGAGGCTCGAAATTCAAACCGTACAGTCATCTGATGTAACAGCCTTTTGCGCCCGACTGTACTACCCTATCGTCTGCACTTCAATAAGGATTTTCCTTATTGGGCGCTGCATAGATGGTTAAATATTATTCCAAATCGCATGATATCGATCAATCGCCTCAACAGTAGTTGATCTCAATAAATATGCGAGACATGTCCGCAGGCGCTTTCGTAGAGCACCCAAACATGATGCCCTCTGAATGCACTGCCCGACATTGACGCTCAATTCACACAGATTCATCCCTTTAACGTTCTCCGAACGACATCGAGTGCTTGATGGGACCTGGCACTGAGTAATGGAGTGGCCACCAAGAGCGGCTAGTTTTGTACCAATGTACCAATCTCTAACCACCGATATCCTACTGGCTCTTGTGCCGGAAAACATGTAAATAAATCTTAGTAGCGAAAACAAATTGAGCCCCAGTTCCAACATTGCGTCACATACTTTTTCCCCCAAACCATTTGGTTACAGTCCGTTTGCAACTACACTTCCTTCCAGGGGGTGACTATGTCACCCCCTACAGTATACGACTTTCTAAACTTATGAAATATGTGAATTTGTAACTATTATTTATGTATACTGTAAATAAATTATCTGAATCTGAATCTGACAGATCTCAATTTGAAGAAAGCTATAAGAGATAAGTCTCTAAATTCATACCTTACAGATATGTAATGTAATAACCTTTTGTGCCTCACCTGTACTTCCATATCTTCGGGATCTCAACATTCTAGAGACTATGTTTTATTGATTAGACCATGTAACTTCAGTCATTCTTTGGTACTTTACATACGGCAATGGCAGTGTTCGTATGAACTATTTTCATCAAATGGATTTGGAATGACATTGAACCATCTATTCATTGCCTCAACAGATCTTAATTTAAAAAGCCAATGAGAGAAACTGGCGAGGATCACCAACGAGCACTCAGTTTAGAGCGACTTCATACCCTATAGATATACTAAGTCATAACACTCTGTGCTCCGACTGTACTTCTATACCTTCGAGATCTCAATATTATAGAGACTGGATCTTACTGAGGTCATATTAGGCCAGATTAGACCATGTATGTAAATTCAGTCATTCTTTGGTCCTTGACTTGGGATAAAGGCAGTATCTATCCCAAACTATTCACAAAATTCGTCATTAAAATCCGTCTTTTCTTTTAGTTTTCAGTTTTTGCTTCCGGAGCACGGTCTGTGATCTCGGACTGGATTGAGTTATTCCAACACTTTATATTTGAGACAAGGGCTCGTTCATGGTAACAATGACTGAAAAGTTGAACAAATGAAATTAAATAATCGAAAAATCTTTAGTTATTGAACCCTTTGAATACAAGAGGCCGCTTTAACGGCCCAGGGCCACGGTATGTCATAATTTCATTAAATAGGATGCCGTCTAAGTTAAGGGTGGGGGTAAACCAATCAATATTTTCAATGTGCAGCCCGAAGGCTGCACGTTGAAAATATTGATTGGTCTATCCCCAAATAATGAATATGGACTTTTCAAATTGCTGCATTTGAACTGACATGGAAGATACCATCAGTGTCCAAATGGTTAAGCACATTTCTCGCAGATGTTTTCTGTTCGTGGAAGTAAAAGCTAAATGATAGAAAAGATTCTTTAAGAATTTAGCAAAGATGCAAATTGTTTCTGATATTGATGTCAGAATTAGATTCAGTTTTAATATGGGAATGACATGAAGACAGCCCTCGGGGCTATGCTATTTCCACGCAGTGAACCGTTACTCTCGTTCATTGATTAGGGCCTTGCGAATCACACATTTTCGGTTCGAATCGAATCGGGTGTATTATTCGAATCGAATGAAATCTCGAATCTCATGCTGGGTGTCTTGAAGGTGACCGATAAGGGGAGGGGGGGGGGGGGGTACTGTAAACCCGATTGTTCTGACTGTGATGGCTCAAGTCCCGATAAAATATTCCAGCTACAGCATGAAGGCATGCCTTGGTGTTGCAGTTCGAATATTACCCAGGAACGGGTGTGAGATTTACCAGCACTGAGTGTTGCGCAGGACAAGCCGCTAGCAACAGCTCAACGTCAACATTGTTTAGAAACTTTTACTTTGTTTACAACAGTAGTACGGATTGGTGAGACTGGAATTAGCTTGGGAGGTGGCATGGGTCAAATGTTATTTATTCCTCTATATTAACACAAATATAGGGGAATTACACTCTGTCTATATTTTAAGCATTATTCACGTTTTAAGTTTTGTGAGATGACGAGAATGACTAATACCAAAGTATATTCCCGTGTAACAATTCGAAAGGAAACGAATCGGGCAGCTGATTTCGAATCGAATATCAGCTTAAGATTCGAAATCCAGTCGAAGGGACCTAACATTTATATAATTTGTTAACCGTGGTTATGTTATGTAAATATATAGAGATTATTACCATTTTGTGGATGTACAAAATATGTATCCGAGTCGAGCTCCGGGTTCTAAGGGCAGATCACGACGAGTCGAATCAAGAATGTAGACGAATATATAACGAACTATTTATTCAAAAAGAAAACAAATGGAACTCACGCGAAAGGAACGTGCTTGTATCCGACCCCCTGATACAAACATCTGTATCAGGGGGTCGGATACACGACAGTTGCGGAGTTAATACAGACAAAATACATGTTCATTGTAAGATAAATACTGGGAAACAAACAAGTTTCAAAACGTCCACTTGTTCTGTTACGAATACATACATATGGAACCAACGCTCCGAGTTGGAACTTTTTCGTGTAATTCACGTATGCCGAAGGAACGGGTGAAATACAGAAAAAAAACTCCAACACAGTCGTTGATTCCTGTCCCATACTATACCTGAGTTGTCTTCAGTAATCCTGCCACTATTAGACTTGAATTCAGTGGGTGATGTTGATATATCGTCTCCTGCGGTCTGTTTACATTCTTGCTTGATAGTGGTTTATGTCGAAGCATTTCATTTCGCGATATTACGTCACTCAGATGCGTAACGACCAATCCGATGTGTTCTTATATGATGTTCTTACAGTAGGGCCGCCATGGACTGGTCACTTTCCTGGGTGAGCAATATTTCCAGGAAAGCAAAAATATTAAATTTCAAACACTAATTATAGGAATAGTCATCAAAAAATTAATTTATTAACCTTTTACCCAACGCCGACTATATCAAAATTTATTATTTTAAATATATTTTTTTCAAATTTTTAAAAAAATATCAACAAAACCATATCATGTGACCCCTCGTTGGAACGAGCTCGACGAGCTCGTTCCCACGAGGGGTCACATGATATGGTTTTGTTGAAATTGTTTGAAAAATAATATTTTTTCAACAACTGAATTTGCATATTACGTGGGCGGATGCGGCCGATTCGTTGGGTAAAGGGTTAATCACCGGATGGTGATTTTTATTACTTGGTAAACGTATGCGTAGACATCGCTTCCCACGCATGGATTACGACCAGTCCACGGCAACTATACTGTACTCGTAGGCTGAATTCCACGAGTGATGTACGGAGAACACTTCTCAGTTACTGTAACGTATCGGGTAACGTTTAATACACATAGCAATTGTGATAGAAACTTCAATCCAGTTTTGTTTGTTATTGGAAATTAAAATATGCTGTACTTAAAACGTTTTTATGTCTTTTGTTTCGATTTCATCTTTTAAGCCTTTAACCAACGAATCGACGACATCCGCCCGCGTAATATGCAAATTCAGCATTCAACAAAA
The DNA here is from genome assembly GCA_031216915.1 of Pictodentalium vernedei. Classification (NCBI taxonomy): domain Eukaryota; kingdom Metazoa; phylum Mollusca; class Scaphopoda; order Dentaliida; family Dentaliidae; genus Pictodentalium; species Pictodentalium vernedei. The sequence continues at coordinate 74,994,669 of CM062293.1, read as the reverse complement.
CCATATCATGTGAATCCTCTTTGGAACACGCTCGTCGAGCTCGATCCAGTGAGGGATCAGACGATATGGTTTTGTTGATAGTTTTTAAAAAAATTAAACAAATGATATTTAAAATAATAACTTTTTATATCGTTTGCATTGGGTAAATGTTAACATTAATCTACGTAATCTGCCTCCTTCTATGATTTGAAATATTCTGATTTAGAATAATTCAGACACCTCTTGAGCTTGTTCTCGTATGCAATATAAAACAACAAGCAGCAGAGAGACTCTAGAAATCATGGCAAACTCGATCTGGCATCATTGTGGGGGGGGGGGGGGGTGCCTTCTTCCCTTCATTAAAACATTTCAACACCATATGACCCTATATGAAAGCGTCATTAAATCCCGGTAACAAAATGAATGAATAAATAAAGATGAATGAAAAGAAGCACTTGGAATGTATACAGAGTATCGCCCATGAGTGCTCAGTTTAGAGTGACATTGTCGAAACTAGGTTATTAAATAAATTTGGCCCAGTTCTAATTATTGAGCGAGTTTCGTAAATTCCCATGATACCGGACATGAGTTGAATGTTCTTTTTCATCTATTTATCTAAAGTCCGATAAATTTAAAGTCACCTAGATTGACGGGGAAATAAATTTCGCTTCCTTCTATAGTACAGCCGCCGTGGACTTGTCATTTTTCCAGGACGCAGTAATATTAGATTACAAACACTAATTATATGTATAACCCGGTGCTTCATTAATTAATTTTTGCTGCTGAGGATTTTTATTACCGGGTGTACGCATACGTGGACATCTCTGCACACGCGTGGATTACGAAAAGTCCATGGCGACTGTACTGTGCGTTCAAATTTCGTTGTTAAAGCAATGCGATGCTTGTCAAAGCGTTCGTTCCAAAATTTATCCCCTGTGACGTAGAGTTTTATTGAACCAGAGTATCAAACGGATTAAAACAGGGTTTTTCGATACGTTGCATATACGACATCTAAACAAGCCACCATAATTTTTAGTTCAAGTGTCGCGCAAGAATACAATTACTTGCGTCGGAATGTTATTGAGTGCCGCTTTTTTTTAAAGTGTGAATATAATGGTAGTAAAGAAGGTCGAAGCATATGATCAATTGTGCTAGGCATCAATGCGAATTTTAAAGAAGTTAATTATATGCGATTATGGAAGCGCCTCGTACCAAGTCTGTGGAGCACAAAGCAACATTCGGGAGCATCTCGTGGGTCGACTATTTGCTTCAGCATGTTTCCTCGTGAACTGTCGGCAGGTTCACTCAAAATTTTGCTTTCGACAAGTTACTTGAAACTCGAGCACTGTTTAACATTCAGGTGACATGTTGAGCAAAATAATGAACGAAAACCGATGATCGACACATGTGACTCAGAAAGATCGAGGGATATCCTGTCATCTTGATCTGGAGGTTCATATTAGATTAATTTAGAGGATGAATGACAGAGACATGACGATAAGGAGACTATACACCCCTCTCTCACACACGACATGTTAGGTACAGTCGTAAAAGCCAGAACGCACAAACTAAACTGAAATATAAAAAGTAAACTGCATAGTGTTTTGATGACGTAAATAACCACGTCAGGTATTTAAAACGAAGTGTGTTCCAGATAGTTGAACTGGTTGATTTATACAAACGGCATCCCTTTTTGTACAGCACCAGTGCGTCAAAGCACAAAAAAAAAACGCGAATGAAAGGAGAAGGAAGAATTGGTTGATTAACTTTTGAAAACATGCATAAGTGTTAAGAAATATCGCGCCTGTATAAGTACAAATATCGCTTGCCTCGGACCAATGTTACGAAGACTTAACATACTGCCCATGCATGTTGTACATGCTGCGGCATAGTAACTTCTTGCATGCTGTTGGCGACATTCTCGCCCAGGGGAAGAGTTCTCTTTCCACTGAATTAAGTATGTTTACACATTTAATCGAATTTCCGTGGGGACACGGTGGCGCTGTTTGCCAAGGCGTACTGGACGTCGATGATTCTCTTGTTTTCAGCCATTGCTAACCCTTGTTGTGTGGAGTTAGTACGTTGAGCAGTCTGACAAAGATGCAAGCCGCTACTCGGTGGTTCACTGCGGCTTCCTCCACCCGTAAAATTTATTTAAAATAAATATATAAATAAATTTTAACCCTGCAAATTGGGTGAATTTTTCACCAATAATTATTCTTCAGTTAAACTTAGATGAATTTTTTAACAAATTTTAGTCATGCTGTTTAATGAAAACTATCTTGAAAGTACTCAGCGGTTAAGAGTTAAAAGGAATGTACATTGTGTAATCAACGATATAAATCTGAAAGTACAGTCTATACCGGAAGAATCAAACAATAATACATTTCCCGTAATTAATATTCCGCCACTATCGAATAATTTTGCATTTTTAATAATGCAGGCTCAGGTCACATGACTTTATTGTATGAAACTTGTTCGGGTAACTTGTGTATGATGTCATGCTGAAGAAACTTTTGTTGTGCGACATGCTGCTTTCGTAGGTTGTAGGTTGCTTTAACACTTTACCTAACTTAATGACCATACCTGGCTAGCGAAATTCACAAAATTCGGTATTAAAATTTTCATTATTTTTTTCAAATTTTACCGCTTAAAACATAGCATACGAGCATTCATTTGAACGAGCTTATTCAGATCGCTCAAATGAAGAGTCATAAGCTATGTTGTTCAGGCAAAAAAATGAGGTATTCAAGATTTATTTTAAACGTGTCATCTACTATTCGTGCTGGGTAGAGGGTTAACAAGTTAATTTAACAAACTACCTCGTATTCCATTGGCTTTTTCATACCATAGTTATTGGCGGCTCAGTATCATGACACACGTTTTATAACCGAGCTTTCCACCAACTCAGCTCACACCAAGGTCAAATGTTACTGGACTGACATTAGAACGAACGACAAGATCGCGAATGTTTTTATCGTTTAAACGCAAGAGCAGGAGTTTTGGAAATATCTTTGCTAATGCTGGGGTGTTCTCAATAAGCCCCAATTGTTTCTAAAAATGCTGGAAAAAGAACGAAGGATCTATAGGTGAAATATGGTAACAAATTATAGGCACTTGTCCTGAACTGCAAGGCGATAACGCATAAGTTCATCTCGTGGGAGGGCATTAGCTATGGCACCGACCTTGTCAATCCGCCAATGTTAGAAAGTTCAGACCTTAAACCATTAAAGGCAGCTTCATCATCGCTAGGCCGGAGCAGATCTATTTAATTGTAATAGCGTTAGTGTATGGGATTGTTTTCACAATGTGTTTTTGGATGGTAGCCAACTGGAAGTAGATACTAGTATGAGGTTGTAGATTACAATTCAAGCTGATAACAGCGAGATTATTTTAAATGTGTGAGGAGATGTCGGTGGATTAATACAATGGTGAAGCGTGTCGAAGGGGTGGCGGGGGGGGGGGCGTTTTCTAAGAAATCAGTTTTGTTCCAGCCCACGACAACTCAATGTCACCAATAAACCGTAGAAATGAGAGGGTGATGAAAATAGGGAAGAAAACAGAGTCAGTCACTTGAATCCCCCCCCCCCCCCCCACCCATAAAAATGCCGGCATAAGAGTGCCCATCGCAATTTCACCAACCCTATGACTGCTACTTGTTCATGTTAAAAGCAAGTGTAATGAGGTCTACAATATTCTCTATAGGATGTGCTGCTGGACAAGGCCGTAAATCCAGTACCTCCTTGCAAACCATTAATTCATTGCCATCTAGGTTCTTTGTGTATAGAGAAACTACGCTGAGCACAGTAGGGTGTCATCTGAAAGGTCACCAACTTTGTCCATTGATCCTAGCCAGTGTGTGGTATCTATCCAATGAGGGGGCAATTGTCAACAAGGTCCGGGATGAAACTAAATTTCATTTTTTTTTTGTGGGGGGAGGGGGGTTGGATGATTATTGCCAGAAAATATAGGAAGAGCTGGATTACTGGCTTGTGAACATTGGACGGAAAATTGAATACTACCAGCAAGGGGTTCGTTTGACAACAGATAATCACGAGATTTGTCCCTTAATATATATGGCTGCTATAGCTTTACTTTTTTTCTCAAAATACTCCTTGGTGGGTGGGGGTATGGTCTTCAAGTCGTCCATGCAAACGTGCATCAGAAAGTAGTTTGTCTGCTTCAAGAATAAAATTGTCCCGGTTGTGGTGTCTCAAGTCCTAAGAAAATATTCCAGCTACATCACCAGTGCATCACTTTGTTGAAGTCATGTCTTGATGATGTAATTAGAATATTGGTTTGTTGGGATTATTTAACTCTTTATCCAACGTAACGGCTAAATCCGACCAGCACTATTCTCAAAAATCGCCAATTAACTTTCATTATTTTTTCCGTTTTTGTTTCAAAAACATAGGTTATGATCCCTCATTGGAACGAGCTTGTCGAGCTCGTTCCAATGAGGGGTCATAACCTATGTTTTTGAGACAAAAATGAAAAAAAATTACTTATTCAATAATTTGTTTGCAAGTGTCGTCTGTTTTTCATGTTAGGTAAAGGGTTAAGAAAAGAAAAACAAAAGATTTTGAAAATATATTTTTGGATAAATACACGTTGTTGTCGTTACGCTTGCACCTCCCAACTGTTTATTTAAATCGCTCATGCTGGGCACCCAACAACCCAAATCCTATACTACAAGCCTCCATTTCTATGACCGACTGTCTATGTGACATAAACCCCAACAAAAAATCCGGTGTTGTAAGAATGAGTATGATTAATAGCAAGAACGGATCTATATCTAAGTCTCTAATCCAGACAAAAGGGAGCACGGTGGCTCAGTAGGTAGAGGTGCAGACTGCAAGCCGAGAGGTCCTCGGTTCGAATCCCACCTGCGGCAACCGCGTTGTGTCCTTGGGCAAGACACTTCATCTCCATTGCCCGCGTTGGGGCACAATGACGCCGAGTACTAAAGCGTACTGCACGTCGATGGTACGCATGTCTTCAACCAATCTAACCCTGCCTGTGTTGCAGTGCGGAGTTACGATGTTGGGTAGCTGGCAGCTGCTCGTCGTTGCTCGGTGGTTCTCTCCGGGTTCTCTGGCTTCCTCCACCCGTAAAACTGTCACGGTCATGATTAGCCATTGTGCATAAATATGTGACCTTAAACATAAATAAATAAATAAATAAATAAATCCAGACAAAAACGTACCGAACTGAATAATTATTTGGGAGTGGCGCCATCCCTACATCTGATTAGTTACTCCCTAACCGAGTCACGCACACTAAAAAGAGATGCAAGTCGATGTGTAAACATTTGCTGGCATAAATGTTATATATATATATAACCGTATAACTATATATATAACCGTAGGTGTGTTCATTTCCTCGGGCTTTTATTACCAGTACATTACCTTTTTGTGATTAAGTAATAATGCGCCTCAGTTAACTGAGAGCCAGGGGCGAGCTGAATTAATAATCTGTCCTCACAATGAGAATCAACAAATCGCGAAACCTTCTCCTTCAGAATCGTATGCCTCATGTTTAAAGATACATTTTGGATTATTGTAAAGACGACAAAATAAAGTGAGTGTTGTTCAGTTAATAGTTTTCAATTCCATCTGTTTATCTGTGTACTTTTAAGATCCAGAAATCACGGGAGAACAAAATAATTTTAACAGAATATAATTTTTTTTAAAGCGCTTCACGAATTTGAAAAACACAGTATTTTCGTTCATTGCGCTTTTTGATTTTTCTTCTTAAGACAGAAAACATTGAGTATAAAAGGACTATAAAAGAAGAAAAATCGAAATAATGTTTTCTTTCCTAGCTTTTTGTGGGGTTTTGTTCAAAAGCATCTTGAGTGTTACATATTTTAACCCTTCGAACCCCAGCGGCCGCTTTTCCGGCGAAGAACATGATACGTCATAACGTCATTAAATAAGATGTTTTTTTAGTAAATTTGTGGGTAGACCAATCAGTATTTTCAACGTGCAGCCCGAGGCTGCACGTTGAAAATACAGATTGGTCTACCCCAAATAATGAATATGGACTCTTCTAATTGCTGGCATTGAACTGGCACGGAAGATACCACTAGAGTTCAAAGGGTTAAAGTGTCTTTGATTTGTTAATGTATTTGGTTTCATATTATCAGGAAAGCATTAGTTTCTCTTCCAGCATCACGTGTTGCTGGTGTTGTTTTCAGCCCTTTTCAGGGATCCGATGATGATGCCCTTTTTTAGATACATGTAGCACCGAGCAATGGCCCAGTATCTTCTAAATTTCAGGAAAGTGTTTTTTCATTGGGTTTCTATTTACAATTTACGGGCAGAATATTTTTGTCCTAGGGAAAACTGAACATAATTAATTAAATAATTAATTTTCCTGTTGCAGTTGCGCCGAATCACCCATCAAATGAAGTTTAATTTCTTGTCCCTCGATTTACAAAATCTTCTGTTAACAAAAGCTGACCTACTACTCCCTTCATTTGTTTATTGGCAGTATGTCTGCACGGCTTCCAAAAATTTAGAAGCTATAAATAATGCAGAGCCCACTTGTATTGACACACAGCGCAGTTTTAGAGAGTAATGGGTGTACAGTACGTGGAGAGTGTGTTATCACTAAATCACCCGCAGAGTGGAGATTCCACCCAAGCAATAATTGCAAATTTGTTGCAAAGCATAACTAGCACAAGCAAAGTTTCAGCCAATGGACCTCCGGGTTAAACCCGGAGGTCCATTGGCTGAAACATTGCTTGTGTGTTTTGTCGATATGTACAAAATTTGAAAGTTAAAGCTTGGGTGAAAACTCCACTCCGCGGGTGATTTAGTTACAATCCACTCTCCACGTACTGTATATGCGAAATTGATTGAATTGCTGGATATTTTCAACATCTCTGTTGTGTTGGAAATTAAAATAAAAAATTTCTGAATATTAATTTCCAGGTATTTCGAGGGCATATTTCCTTATAATTCCTTCTTGTTATTATATGTTTTCTAAATTGTCAAACAAAATGCCACTTTTTATGCAGGGACGAGGAAATTGTATACAAGTGCACCATCGACGTGTAGTGTGCCTTAGTACACACCGCCACCGTGCCCCCATGTGGGAAATGGGGGGGGGGGGTGAAGTGTCTTGCTCAAGAACACAACGGGATTGCCCCAGGTGGGATTCGAACTGACGACCTCTCGGCCTGCACCTCTACCAACTGAGCCACCGCGCTCCCACCATCAGTGTTTAAAAGAACTCGCTATCTACAAACAGCATTATTGTTACAAAAGCATGAACGCAATGTTACTGTTGCCATGGAATTATGAATGCAACTAATATACAGTACGTGTATTATCACTAAACCACTCGCAGAGTGGAGATTCCATGCAAGCAATAATTGCAAATTTGTTGCAAAGCATTACAAGCACAAGCAAAGTTCCAACCAATGGACCTCCGGGTTATACCTGAAGGTACATTGGCTGAAACATTGCTTGTGTTTTTTGTCCACATGCACAGAATTTGAAAGTGATACTTTGGGTAATAACTCCACTCCCGGGTGATTTAGTTACAATCCACTCTCCACGTAATGCAAATGTAACAGAGACGACAAATAATATATTGAATACCAAATAATACCATTGAAATAACAATAATAAAACTATTGTACATAAAGCTTCAAAAACAAATCTACAATAGTTTTTTAGATTAATGTTACAAGGACTGATGAGTAGATTCTACTATTTATTTAAACTTGATCTTTCAGCGATGGGTTGTAGATTTTGTGGAATAACTACAGTACAGTCGCCGTGGACTGGTCGTAATCCACGCGTGGGCAGTGATGTCCACGCATGCGTTTACCAGAAATCACGATCAGCAAAATTTTAATTAATGAAGCACTGGGTTGTACCCGGTGTTTCATTAATTAAATGTTACGATGATTATTCCTGTAATTAGTGTTTGTAATCAAATATTATGGAGCCGTGAAAATATTGCCCACCCGCGGAAAGTGACCGGTCTACGGCGGCCATACTATACAAGCGCACAAACCAGTTTGATATTGCCCAGGTACACGGGTTCTCTTCTACGCAGATAATATTCCTCTCTTCTGGCATTGCACAGCCGTGTTTGAAGTGTATAAAAATCGTATAATAAGCAGATCTGACGATGAAATGCTCAGAAGTCCAATGCAATACACGTTGATAGTCAATATAAGATTTTCAAAAACTACTCCTGACCAATGTATAGGCATCCGTGTTGGTGAAGAAAATATAAACCAACTTCGAAATTAAAATTGTCTTGTAACACTATTTTTGATTCATGCCTTATATTTCAAACAAAAATTCTGTCAAATGTACTTCCGAAAAGTTTGGAAAATTAGGGTGGTCCAAAACATTTTTTTGTGTAGAATATTATAAAAATGATGATCGGGCCTGATGGAACATTCTGGATTGTCAACCCAATAAATCTATTCTGGCAAACGAAATTATGAATGAGGCTGTCGTTAAACCCCAAAAAGAAAATCAGCAAAATGTGAGAGATCAAATTGTGATATTAAACGCAAAATCCAACCCCAACAAAGGCACGGTTGAAGGACAAGGAAATGGGGGAAAGTTTTACACAATTCGGTCTATCCGGATAACAAACACTACAGTAAGTAAACTTTCATCTCTATATACACGATTTGATGGGTTTTTCTCTTTTACTTTTTCTTTCAAACATGTCAAAAAGTCGCGTCTCCCCGTTTTGGCATGTGGGGTAGACCAATAAATATTTTCAACGTGCAGCCACAAGGCTGCACGTTGAAAATATTAATTGGTCTACTCCAGATAATGAATGTGGAATCTCCCAATTGCTGCCATTATGCTGACATGGAATATACCACCAATCTAAAGGTTAAAAACAGTATTTCCATTTCACCCTGATCCGGCGAACAACTGGGTATATCACTCCTTTCACCCAACCCAGGTCAGCTGATCGGTCAAATGAATCGGAATAGATCGTTGGAAACCGAATGTAATTGCATGTTGTAGTAATCTCTATTCATTTAACTAGAATGAAAAACCCAGTAGCTGTATAACAAAGTCAGAATTTGCGTTAATTGAGATGCAAAGGTTTCACATAGACTCTCAGTGAATTGAAGAAATCGCTCCTTACAAACTTGTAAATCCAAAGATTTGTGGTGTGCGGAATTCTAAAATAATGGGGTCTAATTTTTCATTCATATTTCAATACAAAATGAAGTCCTCGGTGTCACGGTTCAGCCACCCCCATGCCCGAACGCTGAGACTGAAAGGCTAAACCAAAAGCAACAGGACAACAGCAAGGGAAGAGGCAGTATCAGCTACTCACATAACAACAACAACACTGCCTAATTCCATAATCAGTTTATACGGATGATGGGTACGAGATCAGGGCCGGACTCTCCACATCAGTGAAGACTGTACTTCCAGTGTGTGACTGCCAGGTTTTATCATTCACAAGTTTTTCACGTCTGTTTAACTGTTTACCTGTCTTAAAAACGTAGCATTCGACTTTTCATTCGGAACGGGTACGACAAATCCATTCCAACGAAGGGATATAAGATAACTGGAGACACAAACTGAAGTAGCAATAAAACTTCATATGGCGATACAGTGGAACCCATTTAACCCTTTACCTAACCTGAAATGCAGACGACAATTGCAAAAATAAATCTTGAATAACTATTTTTTTTTCATTTTTTGTCTCAAAAACATAGGTTATGACCCCTCGTTGGAACGAGCTGGACGAGCTCGTTCCAACGAGTGGTCATAACCTATGTTTTTGAGACAAAAAATGAAAAAAATAATGAAAATTAATTGGCGATTTTTGAGAATAGCGCTGGCCGCTTTTGGCCGTTACGTTAGATAAAAGGTTAACTGGATATTGCTTAATTGAATAACTGTTAATTGAATATAGCTCCCAATATAAAACCATTCACCATAGTTTCAGTAACGTAATATAAATTCTTGACATATATCAAGAACGCACACTGAAAATCATCAAATTGTTTATATATAGATCTATTTATAATAATAATATAAGAAACAATACAGCTGGAGCCTTGAAACAGCAAACATGATGCGCTCTCGGGCTTTACAATGCTCTGTTAGTATATAGCAAATGTGTTTTATTACACGCCTGTTCTATGAAATCCCTATCTACAGCAATACTAAACCATGCGGAAAATGAAAATCTGTTCCGCACATATGTGCCGAACGGAAATCGTTGACGAACTATTTTTAAATAGAAGCGAAATTTCACTGGAATTGTCTACAAATCGTGCAATGCAATTACAATTTGAATCTGTACCGATAGCTAAAAATAGTAACACGGGCTCCCCTCGCAAATTTGGTTGACGATAAAATATGTTCTTTTTGTTGATAGTTCGTTCCCTGAGTTCTAATGTGTACTATATCCCTTCTCGCACATAGCACACATCGGAACCCAGGAGACGAGTTGTCAAATGAATTGCTGAGTGTCCTTTTAATAATATATTTTAAAGACGTGAAGGCATTAATAAACACATAACGACACACACGTGTGAATGGGATAATCGATATGGCACTTGTGCCATCGCAAAAGGATAAAAGTCGAGGCCTGTGGCCTCTCGTTTTATCTTTCCGCGCTGGCACTCGTGCCATATCGATTAACCCATTCACACGAGCGTGTCGTTTTGTGTTTTTATGGAACACGGGGAGAACTACTAAACTCGAATGAAGAGGTGTTTTTTTCGTGACTTTTTTTAAGCTTTTCAGCGTCTGTGGTGTCTTAAGATGGAAGGGCAGCCTTTTCTAAAGAAAGGGACTCGCCACGAAAAAGCACTATCGCTTTCCGCTGCGAGACCGTCTGGTTTGTATAACAGGGAGTTCCAAGTTGTTGAACGGAGGAATCGAGATGGTACATACCTTTGTACCAGACAGCTCCGATAGTCAGGAGCTAGACCGTTCAGGACTTTGAATGTCGGAAGGAGCGTCTTATATTCTAACCTTTCTTCAACTCTCAGCCGTGCAGACGAGAGATTTTGCATTAATACACCCAATGCAGACATTGAATCTATTATATCTTGTTTGACAGAGCTCTTTGAATTCTGTCAAACAAGACATAATAGAGTAAATGGTTAATTTATGTCTAGAATGCCGGAAAGCGACCAAATCATTTTTTATTGAATTCTCCCATTAATTGAATAAAGTGACTGTTCAATTAACAGGGTTCCATCGTATTTGTGAATAGCACGAGCGCCAAATATGTCCGCTACGTTGAGTAAAGGGCTTAACTGTACATTGGTTAGGTTTTATCATTCATAATTTCAAGTCGATTTAAAACCCCGGAAATGGAAAAAACTCCACTGATCTCAGTTATATTGTTCTCAAAGTGTAACAACAGTCATTCACTATTCTACGTAATGGTTAATGTTTTTAAATGGTATCCGATTACTTAAGTTTAGGATTCACGGTGAAGTTAAGCACTGGAAAGAAAATGACTCGGAAATACACCGATTATTATTAACACATCATAATAATGAAACATTGCCTTCCGGTAAAAGATTTCGTTGGAGATGGATCGACAACGAACTCCGTGACATGCATAACAGTGCATCCATTACATGTCTTGAGGCATTACTACTCTCCCTTCAAATGAATTACCATACACACGAACAGCTCGACAACTCGGCACACTCTTAACACTAGGGTGACCATCCTATTGTGTTCATTATTTCACCCTGATGTCATTGTATCGATTTGAGTCGTCTTTTGACAGGTCTGGGTTAAAAACAACACACCTTGGAACTCTTTAGAAACATGTCAACGTCATCATTCGATTAGAGAAATGCAGCACAACGTAAACATGAATGTTTTGGAAGTTCATGGGCGCGACATCAAATGCTGGAATTTCAATTGGGCGGGTACCTCCAGGGAGGGAGCGGTGGGTAAACACTAATCACTCTGAATCTAAAAACTTATTGAAATCAAAGGAGTGCATTGCCAGCACATTTTTCTGTGCGTGGGGGATTGGGTGGATCGGTGGGAGAACACACGGCGTGCGTCCCTCCTCATTTCTTGTAAATCAATTTCTCAGCAAGCACCCAGACCAGAGGCATGTTAGTATCATCAATAATGCAGGACATTCTCTCGCCGGGGTAGTGAATGTTCATCTCCTATCGCGGGAGAGGTCGTATCATATGAATATAGTTATAGCTTCTGCGTGAGTCTCCTGTTTTTGTAGCGTTATAAATTGGATTCTGACGACGCGATGGTCCCCAAATAATTCCATCTATCTATGTTTTGAATGTGGCGCACTCTCACTAGCCATACATCCTGGATCCACCATTAGAGCTTGATAATTCGTATTATCCAATTAGGACTGCACGGTATTCGAAACCGAATACCGGATTCGGTGTTCAAAAAAATACCGCGGTATACCGGTATTCGAAAAACTGTTCATATACGTACCATAATCGAGACTTGAGCCACCACAATCGAACAAATCAGCATGCCTTGATGATACAATTCCAATAACCCTTTACCCAACACAGACGATAACAAAAAAAAAAAATAAATATTAGTTTATCGAATTTTTTTAAAAAGATTCAACAAAACCATATCATGTGACCCCCTCATTGGAACGTGCTCAGCGTGCTCGTTCCAACCAACGGGTGGTCACATGATAGGGTGTTCTTGAAATGTTTTGAAAAATAATATTTTTCATTTCCACAATTTGTATATTACCCGGGCGAATGCGGCTAATTCGTTAGATACAAGGATAATATTATTCGTTTGGGACTACAGTTAAAAAACTATAGGCACCTTGAAAATAAATTGTGGCTAAATAAGCAATGACGATGAATCGATATTTTTGTAATTACACCGGTATTCAATCGATACTGGTTTGAATACTGTTATGTATGGGTTTATCGATATACCGTGCAGCTCTATGTCCAAAAAATCAAAGTCACACATATTGCTTTGAGCTTTGTTCTCTTTTTATACTCCTATTTGTCCTATTTGTAGGTGCGGAGGATATCGATAACACCTAGAATATTGAATCGCGTCCCCTTCCATGTTCACAAACTATATACGGTTCTCGCGTATTTTTGCGTGAAAGAAACGTCGGAGATGGGTTAGCTAACAACATCATGTACAGACAACCAACAGTTAAGGAGACTGTTGACATGCCAGAAGATAGTGAGGTCGGTTCGCCCCTTTCCCCAATGACGCTGTCTGTCGGACATTTTTGATGTCCCGGGAGCGCGGTGACTCAGTGGTTACGGTATTGGACTTTAAACGGAAAGGTCCACGGTTCGATCGCCTGTCTGGAGTAACTGCGTTGTGACCTTGGACAAGGCACTTCATTCTGATTGCTCTTATAGGGTACGGTGGTCCTGTGTACATAGGTGCACTGCGCGTCGTTGGTGCACATGTCTTCAATCAATGCTAACCCCGTTTGTGTTGAGTTAGCACATTCGGGATTCTGACAGTCAGATTCAGATTCAGATTCAGATTCTTTATTCACGGTACACATACATGTAAAATGGTTACAAATAAACATATTGCACAACTGTAATGAGTAGTATACCGTGGGAAGTGGCATAGCCAGATTGACTGTCTACCTGCCACCCCCTGGAAGAGGATGGGGTGATTGCAAATAGACTGTGACTGAAAGAATGAACTGAGAGCCAATTATGTGACACACGATGGAGAATGACGATCGAATCATTATTTTTCTGGGATTAGAGTATTGGTGCTTCATTTTCGCCACCGGAAAGACGGTGCTTCAAGGTAGACAAGAATCAACCTGCCCATAGGATCCCTCCACTGCTTATCATAACATCTGAGGGCGGCAACAAGTCCCATCGTGAAGTTCGTATCATTTAGACTGCGACAAGGAGGTTGGTCATGATGTTTGGGCGTGGTGTTTACGTTAGCTGCATCATCATCGTAGGATGACGAATGTTATGATTTATTTGTTTAGACTTTTGTTTGCAAGTTCTTAATTGTATCCATATAGTATTTTACATAGCACCACTGTAAGGAGGCAGCGCAACAGGTTGCACAAGACGAGGATTCCAGATTTAGACGCGGACAACGACTTTGACAATTTCCAAATTTACGAAGTTTACGAAGTGCAATCGGGGCAGTAGGGATTGTTGCAGCTGACATAACTGGAATATGAGGAAATGAATGTGGAAGTTAAGTTGTTCTTAAGCATGCTTCCGTCGCTAATATTACGAGTTGTGTCGTCCAGAGCATTCCATAGTTTCGGGAAGGAGTATAAAGGAAATTTATCCAGAGTTTGGATCCGTGTTTTTTCTATGTATGGGAGGACCGACTGTTTAGTTTTTCTACCAGATGGATTGTCAATAATTTTAAATATATCATTGAAAGAAACCGATAATCTGCCGTTCTGCCAGTCAAACACGAACAGTAGTGCATGCAGCCTAAACAAATCATCAACCTTGAGTATTTGGTTTTCTTTAAACAGGGGATCTGTATGAGAATTGCACTTTTTGTTACAGATCCCCTGTTTAAAGAAAACCAAATACTCAAGGTTGATGATTTGTTTAGGCTACATGCACTACTGTTCGTTTGATCACCGTTGCTCGGTGGTTCTCTCCTGATACTCCAATTTCCTCCATCCGTAAAACTGTCTGACATGAGGTGACCTTGGATGTCGAAAGTTAGTAAAATCTCCCAAAATAAATAGATAAATTTTGATGTCCGTCGAAAAAAAAAATGTTGGTCGCTTGAACGCCAATGTTTTCTCTGTAAGTTGACCATGGCTATGGGGAAATTACAGTTTTTCTTATTCAAAATTATCCCTGTTTTTCAAATATCCTTTGTATAAAAGCGATCGTTACAAGTATATGACAATCAAATTGCCCAAAATATAAAATAATTTTGTGTTTTATTATTATTTAAAATAATAATAATGTAACAGGAGGAGAGATAAGTGCGAGAACCGGGGTTCGAGCTGTCGGCCTCTAGCACACAAAACGACGATTTACCACGAGACTAAGAGATCCGAACCAATCAGGCTGGTTGACTAATTACCTTTATACCTAGACCGTTACACTACTCTCCCCTTCTTTTGAGATTCACCTGCGGTGAATATCACCCCACCCCAGATTCCACCTCAGAGCGGTCGAAACACCCACCATGCTTCACCACAGCGTCCACAGCGCCACCAACTCCTGAGGATCAGACGAGCCCTCAAATGTAACAGGAGGGGAGATAAGTGCGGGAGCCGGGCTTCGAATCGTCGACCTCCAGCACACAGAGCGACCGATTTACCTTGAGACTAAGAGATCCGGAACGACCAGGCTGGTTGGTAAAATGGCCTTTATACCTCGACCGCTACAATAATAAACGAACGTTTCCAGTCTGTATCGTTCTGGAAACCCAACATTCTTTAGAGCAGGTACCACGACTTAACGATTTCCAAATTATTTATCATTCAATCCCTTCCACTCTGGCGCATTCGATTTTGGTCAGAGTAACCATCGAACCCTTTGAACTCGTTATACATACATTTGTGCGTAAATAAAACACAGCATTCGATGGCAAGGTGGCAGAATACACAACAAATCGGTCAGGGGATCAGCAATAATTTAAATTAGAAGCCACGTTTTGAAGAGTGCCTTTATGGAACCTTTGGGATGGGGGGGGGGGTGGGGTGGGGGGGTCACTGTTGTTCAAGCCGAGGATGCGTACCCTGGGGCTTAGGGGAAAATTGGGAAATACATTGAAAAGGAGTATAAACTGTGTAATGTAGGCGTAGTGAAGACTCTGAAACACTTTCTATTAGAAAGTTCAAAATACCAGTCCAAAAGAATCAGATTCACTGGGATTCTGATGGGGAAGTGGGATGGGAGAATGAAGGACATGTTGTTAGTAGGTGACACAAGGAGAGAGTTGGTATGCTTATAGGAGAGACTGGGAAGACTGGGGCACCACGGGATGTCATCAAGCAGTTCGTCTCAGAGTGTTTGGAGGAGAGAAGAGGCGTGGGAATATGGAGGCAGTTGTGACCACAGGGGTAACAAGGACTTTTCACCGGAGAACCACGACAACTCAGCGGCCGGCCAAAGTGTTATTATTTTTATATTCTGTGGATGTTATTCACGTTATCTTCGAAATGAATTTATTCCATCTGTATGGATTTGCTTTGTTACAAGTTTTGGCAACTAAGAAAAAGTCAGCATTCCGCCATTTACCCTTTGAACTCCAGATGCCTTTTTTCCGGCCGGGTCACAAGCGACGTCATAATGTCATTAAGGGGGATGACTGCAAGGTAAATGAGTGGTGTAGGCCAATCAATATTTTCAACGTGCAGCCCCAAGGCTGCACGTTGAAAATATTAATTGGTCTACCCTCAAGTAATAAATATGGACTCTTCCTATTGCTACCATGGAACTGAATGGAAGATACCACCAGGGTTCAAAGGGTTAAGTATATGTATATTGAGTTAGGTTTCAAGTTTGTACCGGCGGTCAACGACCTGGAAACACTGTAGACAATTTTACTTCTCGCCCCACCATGTCGGAAATGTTTAAGCTCATAGATTCTGGCCTGGCTGATGGGTTATATTATTATACCACGACACTTGTGTGTGTGCAACGTCACCCGATATGATACGGATATCGAGGAACGAGCTAGGTACACCACTCGTTGAATCCGCCCGTAAGAACGCATCTGATTGGTCGTTATGTATCCGAATGACGTTGTGGTGTGAATGAAACACTTCCACACAAAATAGTGCCAAGTATGGATGTAAAATATCACCCTCATTCACGTAATCCACATTGAGTCGTGGTATAGTCCATTTCCATGGACTGTCCGTTATCCACACGTGGGATGTGATGTCCACGCGCATGCGTTTGCCAGGTAATAAAAATCATCAACAGCAAATTTTTAATTAATGAAGCATCGGGTTGTACCCGGTGCTTCACTAATTAAATTTTTCGATGATTATTCCTATAATTAGTGTTTGGAATCTAATATTGCGTCCGTAAAAATATTGCCCACCCATGGGAAACTGACCAGTCCACGACAGCCATACTGTATAATTACAAAACAAATCTCGAGTAAAGTATGGGGGGGGGGGGGGGGGCTGGAATCAGCGACCCCTGTTGGAAGTTCGACGCTCAAATAATACAGGAAATCCTCCAACCCAGTTTGTTTATTCCAACCCCCGCCCCCACCCCCGTACTCCACCCTTGATTAGTTCTCTCTTATTTCCTAACCTCCTTAAAAATACAAAATGGATTCGCGCAATCGTTTTTATATGAGGCAGTCCCATTCCAGAATTCTTTATTGAATCGCCTTTATCTTAGAGAGTCCCATTTCCGATTTTTTTAATAAATCGCTTTTTTATGAGGCAGTCTCATTTCAGAATACTTTACTGAATCGCTTTTACATGAGGCAGTCCCATTCCAGATTTTTTCCATTTTCTAGCATTTCTCTCAAACTATTTCATTTCTTCTAACACTTCAGAAAAAGCCTGGAATATTTTTCGTGGGGTGGAATTGTCATACAACTATTGCTAGCTATAATATCACCACAACTCAAATTGATGGCTTCTAATAAAAACCTGATATCAGGTTTTGTGCAGAAATGATTTTCTGAATGCAGAAATTTTGTTGAAATGGTGCGATCGCTGATCTGTTCAGTTGGGAAGTTTCCGTCCTAAGATTTCCTACAGCGTCCTAAAATGGGGCATAACAAGCACTGGTGGGTCTTCGAATCATGGACGTAAGGGCTAGCATATAATAAAAAGAAAATCTACTCTGTTTTAGTCAGTATCGGGAATAATCTCATGAGTGTGGACCAGAAAGTTTTATTTTTCACGAGCGATTGCGCGAGTGAAAAATAAAACTTTCAGGTCCACACGATGATTTTTTTCAGTAGCTTCCTAAATGTTTTTACCATTCGGCGCATGACGGCGCCTTGGACGCCGCCTTAAAGGAACGACCAGCAGATCTTTGTTATTGTCTTGAAACTGTTTGCGGTCCAACTGGGCTGAATATTGTGCAGTAAAATGTCAAATGGATATCTGGTAAAAAGAAAATCTACGCTATGGGCATGAATGTATTATTTAATAATAAAACAAAACTCTCAGGTCCACACTCATGAGATAATTCCCGATATTCACTAAAACAGCGTAGATATCCTTTATATTTTTGATATTTTGATACATTTTGCAATATAAAAGATATACATATCAAAGATAATTTTACTTGCTATATTTTAATGTATTCATCTCTTCTGAAGCGATGAAATACACTGAAACATATCAGGTAAAATTATCTTTAACGACTATCTGTGTTTAAGTGCATATTTTTTTGCATATATGAAACTCGTGCTTCTATTGGATTATATATATATATATGTGTCTCTTTGTGATACATTTTGAAACGTACTAGTAAACCCCCGAAGGAACAGATAAAGGATAGACATGATTAAAGGGATTTCTCATGAACATCCTCTTTAAGTTGCTGTATAAAACGATGAGTAATAAAAAGGAAAATTAAATAAAATTATTAAATATGTTGAATTCATATCAATTCCTTAAAAATTCAGGTGTGCCTTCAAGGTGGGTGTGCTTTGACAAAACCCAATAACTGCCGTCGAATTCTCAATCCCCCGTACTTACAAGGTGAAGAGAGAAATCAGGACATGGTTTTGTTATGTTTTTCTATTGTGAAGAAAGGAAGATGCATGGAATTATATCATTCATTTAACCCTTTACCTAACGTAACGACCAAAACCGGCCAGCGCTATTCTCAAAAATCGCCAATTAATTTTCATTATTTTTTTCATTTTTTGTCTCAAACACATAGGTTATGACCCCTCGTTGGAACGAGCTCGTCGAGCTCGTTCCAACGAGGGGTTATAACCTATGTTTTGAGACAAAAAATGAAAAACATTAGTTATTCAAGAATTTTGTTTGCAAGTGTCGTCTGCTTTTCATGTTAGGTAAAGGGTTAAACGATGAGTAACAAAAAGGAAAATTAAATAAAATTATTTAATATGTTGAATTCATAACAATTCCTTAAAAATTCAGGTGTGCCTTCAAGGTGGGTGTGCTTTGACATAACCCAATAACTGCCGTCGAATTCTCAATACCCCACTACTAACAAGGTGAAGAGAGAAATCAGGACATTGTTTTGTTATGTTTTTCTATTGTGAAGAAAGGAAGATGCATGGAATTATATCATTCATTTAATTCACTGGAATGTGTGAAGTGATAAAGATATTGTTTTATACTTTTGTGTGTTTCTTTTTCTGTTTAGGTGAAGTTACAAACCTTTTGCTAACTTTGTCCTCGAACGAAAAGAACCCAAATTCAGAAGTTTAATCGTTTTCAGAATCCTCATTATAATAGTTTCCTTTCGCAATATCATCCTGTTCCAGCAGGATTGGAAATTCAACCAACTTTGCGGTGTTTGACAGATCTCAATGGGCTCTGTCAAGCAAAATATAATTGGTTGAGTCTGTAATTACTAAAATCATCTTGCTCTTTCGAATAACGCACTTTATCGCCCGAAAAATGGAAGGTAGCCCAACATCAGAGAAACAACACGATCAGATGCACAGTAACAATCATTCTATTACCATCGTACCGAGACTGCTAGAAAGTAAACCAAGCAAAAGGGCAAACTAAAAATATTGTTTTCGAGACGAGCGACTGGAAGTTATAGCCTAGGGCGCACATGTGATGATTTAAGGAGAAGTGGTAAAAATGGTTCGAAAAGATAATGTTATTTCTTATGATATTTTCATCGGTTTCTTTCGCTCGAAAAGAAACTGGCAATCAGTTACATGATGTAACCGAAAGGTATCCTGCCACACGACCTTTCTAGCTGAATTTTCCGTACTGTTTCTATTGAAGGTTACGCCACTTGAAAGTAAATTGACTTCAGTATTGATGATTTTTTCTTTAAATTTTAAAAGAAATATCACGGTTAACAGTTCGAATTGTGTATGATTGTTATTCTTTCTTGGACAGCAATAATTCTTTCACTTAGTTGACTTCATGAAATAACCTTCTACATAAGACATACTGTTGGCCTCAAATCGAAACAGTTAGCCATTGTTCATTTGCTATCGAAAAAAAAACCTTTACATTCTGTTAGCGACATCGGATCCTGTTGTCGTGATCACGATTCTATTTTGCCTGCTGCATTGGATCCTGCTCCGGTAAACATGAGACACTATTTTCTCCCACCACTAAGGTACTGATACATATATAAAGTCGTGTGAGACAGCTGGGAGAGATATGCCTGTCTCGTCCAACCCTCTTTTGGCTTATTAGCATATTTAATGAGCGCAGGACTGTTCAATTAAACAAACAACGTAGTGTCACGTTTCGGAAATATTAGCAGGCGAACGTTTGTCGAAAAAATAGAAATAAAAACATAGACCGCAAAATCTCATTTTTCATTTATCTCAATTTTTGGATGAAAGCCATTATGAGTGGAGCGAGTTTCATGAAATTCCCTTCAACAAGTTATGCGAATACATTGTAGAATTCATAATATGACGTCATCGGAATGTGTCAATGTTCATTTCACCACAAATCTTTAAGCCCTGTCTTGCCAGTGTTGGGATTTAATTTTGTGGTATATACCTGTGGGATATACAGAACTCTTTTTGCGCTCATTCCGATAAGCAAATCAGTTTTCCACAGAAATGGACAACAACATTGTCCGATATGTCTGCGCGTGCCCCTGAATTACTTTTGATGACGTCAGACTGTTTTGGTGGGGTAAGAAAAATTATCCCTTATGTGGGCGGGGTGAGATGGGGAAATATCACCCTCGGGACAAGATATTTGGCCCAGACACGAGGCTTCGAGTGTCTGGACCAAATACCTTGCACTCGGGTGAGATTTCACCATCTCTCACTCTCACCCAACAGGGATAATAATATACAGTACGTGGAGAGTGTATTATCACTAAATCACCCGCAGAGTGGAGATTCCACCCAAGCAATAATTGCAAATTTGTTGCAAATCCTAACCAGCACAAGCAAAGTTTCAGCCAATGGACCTCCGGGTTAAAGGTCCATTGGCTGAAACGTTGCTTGTGTTTTTTGTCGATAGGTACAAAATTTGAAAGTTATAGCTTGGGTGATAACTCCACTCCGCGGGTGATTTAGTTACAATCCACTCTCCACATACTGTACTACTTTAACGACAGTTTGGAATTGAGACTTTCTGCCGAGTGAGAATGCGAAGAGCAATACTTTTTTCTGTAAATAGAGAGTCGCGATTTCATATGAAATTTCTGTACCGAGGTCACTAAAATCGACCCGAACCGAGGTTTACCGTGGCCCAGATCAATTTTAGGGAACGAGCGAGGTTCAGAAATGTCATATCAAACCATGACGAATTTGAGATTATGTTTATCACGAAAGCTGGTTTACGCTTTTCACAAGAATATTAGTATTTCTTTTAAATTTTTGTCCCCAAAACATAGCTCATGGCCCCTGATTGGAACGATCTATGTCGCGTTCATTCCCACGAGGGTGATAAGCTATATTTTCGAGACACAAAATGAAAATAATAGTTATTCACGAAATGGTTTCTGAATATATTGCCTGCTACTTGTATCAGGTAAAAAATTAATGAAAATCAGTGAAAATTAATTCAATTCTCCTTCCGAAACCAGCTTACCCACAACGTTGCCACGTCGACGTTGACTTTTGACGTCATTCCCATATTAACATGTTATGAACGATATTTACCGTAATGAGATATTTGATTGTCATTATGCTATAATTAACTTTATGTTTATCTCTTGTAAGTCTCTTTATAAGATGTTAGGTTATAAGATCGCGGGGAATTTCTAACAACTTTTTTCGATATCTACTATCTCTGTAGATAAAGGAGATTATTTCACCGGAAGTGACGCGTACAGTACGATACTGTTAGATCGATATCAATGTTTAACCGTTTCGATGCATTAAATTCCATTAAAACATGTTTAAATTGTAATTCAAACATTACAACGCATACAATAAAAAAGAATACATTCTGTGTATGAGCAGCTGCCAGCAATATTTCAGCCTCCAGTAAAAACTTATATTTCATTGCATCCACTCATAAGTACATTCTGGAACCAACTCTACAAAACAGTAGGTATCCTCTCTATGTATTTTACGACCATGCATGCGCACGTGATGTCGCTAAAGACGATAATGATTGATAAGTTTTTTTTTTTCCAGTTCTTAGTGTATTATTTTATTTCTTGTGACAGGGCTCTTCCGTTCTTTTTATATTTTGTATCGAATAAGCTTATTACGACCAGAATTATTGTGAGACCTGGTCCTAATCAATGGCGGACAAGCATAATTATATTGCCGTCTCGAGTCAGCCTGAGGTTCTCCCTATTCCCATGCGTCGTCATTTGTGTTTTTGGTGGATGGTTTCATATAGAGATCTGGATTTCAGGGCTACCATCAAGAGGTGCCGATTAGGCGCCTATTGACTACCACAAGTCATATTTTGGAGATAGTTGGTCGCACCAAGATGTACAGTCGACTATCACTGCAATATCGCTAAGATGACCACCTCAAAAGGCTTCGCACGTACACTGAGGTCCCGATTTTAGCAGGCGTAGTGAGATTTCGATAGGGGCTCACATTCGGGCGCTATCGATGCCAAAAGAATTTACAGAATTCATTGCCTGAGCGCTACAATGTCCTATGCCCCAAGGGATATAGGGCATTCTAGCACTCACGCGACGAGATGTTATACCAGACAAAGAGAAAATTGATTTTGTTTCTTTCAGGTCCTAAATTAGTCTAAGTAACAAATTTAAAGGCATGGCGGATAAGAAAGAGGCTCGGTTTCGAACTAATGTGGCGGGTGACACAGATGATCTTGCACGACTGGAAGAGTTAACGGAAGATATTATATTAGAAGAACTGAAAGGACGATATTTTCAAGAGAACTTCTATGTGAGTTTTATTTGTAGTACAGTATTAACGGAATAGAAGACTGCACAGTTATGTTGTCAGCAACTATGGCACTTTGGGACAGGGAGCACAGAGATACTGCATGGCAAGAGCGATGTTTATCAATAATGTTTTTCATCTGTTCAGTTTCAGTAGTATTCTATATCTAAAATTTGGAATAGAAAGGGTTTTCACCCTTCTGAATCGTGGTGAGTGGACATTTGGATTTTCTTTTTCTCGGCGATCGCAAGAATTCTCGTCAATATTATCGACTGTATGGTGTTAGAGATTTGATCATACACCATGATTACCTATTCTACAATATATGAAAAGCCTATGACATAAATTTTAGCTTTACACACCAACCGTGGTGAACACGACAGAAATGGAATTTCAATAGTTAAAATTTGCATCTACAGTGGAACTACATCCAAGTTGACCTTTGGTGACGTCGACCTGAATGCGAACTTGTCTAAATTTATCGCACGTCGCCTCGCGAAGAGTGAAATGAAAGTGACAATTATTTATTACGTTTTTAAATGAGTTTACCCCATAAGACACCAAAACATAACAAGCATGAATTGTCTCGTGTTAATAAAGCATCCATAATTCCATATGGTATGTTATCATGCTATTAAAATGAAAAAGGCCCCGTTTAATTTTCTATTTCGTTTCGGCGATAAAATTGACAGCGGAAGTACAACCCACCGATGCTTGTGTAAACAAAAACAGATTCGCACGTATGTACGTCTGGTGCTCAGTAAAATCGAAAACAAATAATAGTGACTCTTAATAATCTGACGATCATGGTATAAATAAAATATACCCAAAGCAGCTTGGTGTACCAAATGTTCACCACTCGTGGTGAAGTGGTGTTAACCGCGCGCCGAAGGCTCGCGGTTAATACCACTTCACCACTCGTGGTGAACATTTGGTACACCAAGCTAATATGGGTATATTTTATATATAACTCATGAATACTTGCGATCAAATCAGTATAACCATACAGTCGGGGAAAAGGAGAAAACTGATTGTGATGGAATAACAACAAGCTACATTGTACTGTCGGAGCAAAAAGGGGGCCAAAAACAGATTAGAAGTTATGAGCTTATATATACAAAAGGTGTATTATCACTAAGTCACTCGTGGAATAGAGTTTCCGTACTGACAGAAACTATTTGTTTGTGAAAGGGCTTGAGGATGACAAAGTTTTAGTCAATGGACCTCCAGGTCGATCCACAACTAAATTTCCAAGCTGATTTTTTTGTAAACTAGAATCTCGATTGACTAATATTTTCACGACATCCTCTTCGATCCCGACCAGCGGTAAGTTCGTTGTGTCCTTGGACAAGACACTTAATCCCAAAGGCCCATATTATGGCATGGTGACGCTGTGTACTAAAGTGCACTGTACGTCGATGGTGCACTTGCCTTCAACCATTGATAAACTTTCTTGCGCTGAGTTGGGATGTTGGGAGTCTGACAGCATCTCACCGCTGCTCGGTGGTTCTGCCCGCCGGCTTCATCCACCCATAAAATTGTCCGACACGACGTGACGCTGGCTGTCGAAAATGTCGTTAAACCTAACGAAATACATAAATATAGAAAAAACATAAACTCGAATGACTTTTGAGTAACCAGAAGAATAGATATTTAACTAAAATATAATTAACATTTTGTAATATATCTTTTGTTTTAACCTGAAGAATAAATACTATACTATCCATAACTATATGTAAATGTATGCAAAATATGTTGTGTTGCAGGATCTCCAAGAAACGTTAAAATGTCGGTCAAAACAGTACATTGATTTATTGAAGAGTACAAACAATATTAGTAAGCCACACTCGTTTTAACTGAAGAGGACACTCTTTATTCTTGTTTTGTGTTTCATTGAAAATTGTCAATAAAAAACACAAATAAAATTTTCCAATATGATTCTATCGGACTGCAAAATTTTCATTTACTTTGTATTTTTTAACCGTGTTATACACTAAACATCCCACGGGCATTAGGGTCACAAAGTACATTACCCGGTTTACTGTTTTCCTTTTTAGTGTCGTGAGATTGTTGACAATGTTTATAGACTTTTTTAAACCCCCACCTAGCGTACCGATCATAACCTGCTTGAGTTATTTACAATCACCATTAATTTTTTTTAAAATTCGTAACTCAAAGAGAAAAGTTATAAACAAAACCGGAAAATAAGCAACCTGTCATTTGCAGAATGAGATCCCCAGAGGTTGAATTTGCTGATGCTATCCCATACAGTGGACCAATTGTTCCTCTGGATACCTCTTTCTGTTGAGGACGAGCTCTTGATTCAGATTGAGGTTCACAGTGGTAATTTTAGTGATGCTTCCCTGCTGAGCAGGGTAGCATCTCTAAATACACCCTCTAGGGACCTCATTTTGAAGATGACAGCCTGCTTATTTTCTGGCTTGCTTATAATAAGTTATATTTTGAGACCAAAAATTACAATATTTAAATATTCAAGAATATTGTTGAGATTGCTATTTGTTATTCGAGTTAGATAACGGGTGAACTTTTTTTTATCTCTCATCCCTTTAACAGTGTAGTTCCTGGACCCTTAAGAGTATACATTGCAACTGGGAAAGTGTACTGTAGTTGTCTTTACTCGTTTGGGGGGGGGGGGGGCGGGGCAATCAACGAATTTAATCCGACTGCCCTACAGTATTTATTGAGGTGTTTTGTTCTTTCTCAAAACTTTCAAAATTAATCATGTGTCTTCTTTCCATCCACTGCCAGAGTTGTTGGAACAAGGGGGCATTGAGCTGCAGTCAGCATGCTCTCAAACCGAGGAGCAGGATGGTGACGAGTGGCTTTCTCAGAAATTTGTAAGATTCATATACCAGAAACGACAGCTCTCTTTCATTAACCCTTTAACCAACGTAATGGCCAAAACCCGCCAGCGCTATTCACAAAATAGCCAATCAATTTTCATTATATTTTAATTTTTTCTCAAAGACATAGGTTATGACCCCTCTTTGGAACGGGCTCGTCGAGCTCGTTCCAACGAGGGGTCATAACCTATGTTTTTAAAACAAAAAATGAAAAAAATTAGTTATTCAAGAATTTTGTTTGCAAGTGTCGTCTGCTTTTCATGTTAGGTAAAGGGTTAAGACAAACCGAATGTCATCTAACATCTTGTGTCTAATGATAGTTCCTGTATGAATTCATTAGTAAGGGGGTACAATTAATTTAACCGTTTCAACGCAGATGCCATGATTGGTATATTCCCGTGGAGTACGAACAAAAGGTAGTGGGCGAATCGACTTTTTTATTCATGGAGAGGTTTTGCAATAATTCAATTTTTAAACCTAATAGTTTTTTCTCAATACAGTTCTTTTATAGCGCACTAACCAATTATCTTTTCGGCCCTTCATGTTTATAGACAGTGAGCTTGCCATTCCATTTCAACATTTTTAAAAAGCAATAAACTTGGACTTAGAAACAGGAAACTGATGTATAAAAATAGAATAAGAAGGGAATATAAATTTATGTCTTTTATTTATTGTTTACTGAGAATATACATGCCGTAATGGGTTCTGTAAAAAATTCAGAACTATAGTGTTAGGAATAATAGGTAATTTGTTTTCGGTACATTTTTATCAATTTTTATTGTGTATTTTTCAGACTTTCTTGGGAGATGTTCTCGTTGCTGTCAATCCAAATAAACCTTTACCCAGGTTATATAGTTCAGAGGTGAGTATCATTGGTTATAGTCCATCTGCATTAGCGGATGCGCTTTGCCTTTTTGTTCAAGAAAACTTTCAGAATATAAAACACAACACAGTGTTCTTTGTTGGTAGACCGCAAGAACATATAGTTTTAATGTAACGATCTACATCTGTCCTTCGTTACATTAAAACTATATGTTCTTGCGGTCTACCAATCTGTCCCAGAGAAAACTTGCTTTGTTCCTTAATTTTAACGCCAACTATTCCGTCTAGTCTAAAAAGCTTTTGGTGCACACTCGCATCGCTGAACTACAGCCCAGCTCGTATGCCATATATATACAGGAAAGTCCGACGTTATAGAGATGAATGTTCTGATACTGACGGTCCTTATAATAATGAGCAGAACATGTATACAGGTGTAACTGTTTAGAGTCACGTGCCACTTTCCCAAATAGGCAGTAAAAACTTGACGAGAAACAACTGCTCGGTAATACATTTTTCACGTTTGATGTTTTTTATTGATTAGTAACCCACCCTTAGGGCAATATAATCGTTGGGTAAATCTTGCATTCAAAAGGGGAGGCAGTAATAATTTAATCCCGCAGCTCTGTAGAGCTGCGGGATTAACTTATTACTGATCCTTAGTACTGACTTATTGTCCGTTATATCGTCTGCTCTTTCACAGACACAATTTTCGCAACGAAAAAAAAATATTGTTAACACAACGCCGGCGAAATAAAAATGTAATATTTTAATTATTTTTCTTCAAACTTTTCTGAAAATTTCAACCAAACGATATAATGTGACCAACCATTAGAATTAGTCCGATAAGGTCGGTCCAATGAGGGGGTTAGATGAAATGAATTTGCTGGTTTTTTAATTGTTTTCCAATTACTCGATTTATACATTATACGAGCGGATTCTGTCGATTCGTTGGATAAAGGTTTAATTTTAAGATTGAAAGCTTCTAAAATGGTACTAAGATTAAAAGCAGCTGTATTGTCTGGAACTGAAAAAGCGCTAGCAATGACTGATTTTCAAGTGAATTTTAATTATGGGGTTTACAGTGCACTCTTTGCATAATAGCATAATAACTTTTTCTTACAAAAAAAGAGTATCACGAAGCCCACCAATCCAACCATATCCCCCACCTTCACTAACGATGTGACGTATATAACACTATTTTTTGTCGAAATAATTGTTTAAGATCAAATACATTATTAAATATAAGAATGGAACTGACCAAGAATATGATAGGATATATTTCAAAGCCCTGCTTAACTCCATGATCTATATTTGTTCAGGTGAAATACTAAAATGTACTCACCCTACGGTTTGGTTGCTAAATTATATATAATAATTTATCATATGACTCGTCCGTTTTGTTCACTTTAAAACATTTGATATTTTGCTTTCATATTAATCAGTGATAAATAAAGCCTTCCGTCGATTTCATTGGTCAATTTCAAAACTAGACAATTTGATTGGCTGAACTAAATACAACTGGGCCATATTTTAATAATTTGCATAATTGAGGTTGAAAGATTTCATTGGTCAATTTCAAATATGGATAGTTTGATTGGCTGAACAAAATACAACTGGGTCACATTTGCATAATTTGAGTAGAAGAATTTACGTTATCTGTCCTATTTAGATTGGGTTATATTGCATTAACCCTTTACCTAATAACACAATGACCCAAACCGGCCAGTGTTACATACGAAAAATTTTCATTTTTTGCTTCCAAAATATAGGTTATGACCCCTCATTGGAACGAGAACATCGCGCGCGTTCCAGGGGAGGGGGGGGGGTCATAACCTATGTTTTGGAAGCAAAAAATGAAAATTTGTAGTTATATCATGATATTTTTTCCAAGTGTCGTCTGCAACACACGTTAGGTAAAGGGTTAAAAGGTCATACTAACTCGTTAATTTGTGGATATGTGTGCCATATGATAAATAGAATATGAAATAAGTGTTTTCTCATATGATATTTATGAAACTCGTCCGAAGTTTCCGTTTGGGGCTCGTCAGAACAGAAAATTCTTAGACTCGTTTCATAAATATCTAATGAGAAAAACACTCATTTCATATCCTCTATATATTACAGAAATCCTAAAAGATTTAATAATATAGATTCAAAAGAGGAAGCAGTTTTCGTTTTGCGGTAATGTGATCAATCATTTCCAAATATTACATAAAAATCTTGTGACAACTGCATTTTTACGGCTTATTGTTCTTTTTTGGCAACATAACGTATAAGTGGCAAACAGAATGAATCGTCCACTACTTCCCGCCAAACTGAACAACACAATTATATGGTTCACCAAATCGTAGACATTGTTGAGGCTCTGAATATATTTACATCGTGGTTTAGTCTGGTCTAAAAACATGAGTATGCAGACAACGTGATACATTTGTAGAAAAATTCATAATCATGGAATGTGATAATGGCACATTACAAAAATTAAGTATGCTACTTTTTTTAAAATAATGTCAAATTTATATCTTTAGATTTGTGTTATTCATGACAAGAAATGGCTCACTCGTTGAACTATGTTTTAGGGCACAGTTTATAATAATTGTACTTTTTCAAAATTTGTCGCAACACATGTATACCAGTGGGCTGAGATTTTAGATACAATAAACATACTGAAATCAAGCTCGAATCAACAAAAGTAAAACATAAAATGAAAGAAACTCCCAAAATAAAGAACAATTGCCATCTAAGATTCAATGTAATCTGTTTCGAGATTTTACATATTGCGAGGGGAGAAGTTGAGAGAGAACTTCGACCAGATTCCATCACAGTCGCGATCCGGTTGAAAGTCTATCAGTTTTCGAAATCGGGGTACTGTATTCTCTGTTCTGATCAATAAAGTAGCGTGACCCTTATTTGATTTTCCTCTTTTACGCTAATGAAAAAAACATAGAGACATTCTTCCTCGAGCTAATAACCAAGCAAATACGATTTTGTTGTATTTACTTTCATTCTTTTTATTTGCTTGTATAGATCAGACACAGAATTCTACGTATATCTTCACGACGTTGCGTGTACTCGTACTATCGTGTGCAAGCCAGGAAAAGTAAGCAGACTGTCATCTGCAGAATAAGGTTCCAAGAGGGTGAATTTGCAGGATAGCATCACTAAATTTACCCTAGGTGGACCTCAATCTGAATGAAGGCCTAGGGCCTAAACAAAAGAGGATAAATTAGTTCACTAATGGTATAGCATCAGCAAATTCACCCTCTGGGAGCCCATTTTGCAAATCATAGATTGTTTATTTCCAAATTTGATCATGTGACATGTTAGAAGCTAATAAGATGTTTTTCCTTGCTCGAACTTTCACGTCATTTCGACATCCAATTGAAAAAAAAATTGTATTATGGTTATGGGGCCATATAGGGTCGACAACATGCTCTCAAACCACCATTTAAATTCTTAAAACGAATCTGATGCTGCTACAGTCGGGAACCAGTCTAGCACTAAATAACTCATCACTTACTTTTAGATTCAATCGGATGGAATATTTTCCAACCAATAGAATTATTTCATCCGATTGAATCTAAAAATACCATAAACTTTCATTTACTTTCATCAACGCAAGAAATGTTTCTCAATCGAGATTTGATTTCACACAATCTTGGATGAAATCTCCATTACTATAAGAAATGTTTGTTTACTAAATATTATTAATACTTACACTGCCGAAAGCGACTAATGTCACCTATTTTATGATGATTATCTGTACGTTCAGGTGTGCGCAGATCAACCTTCCATCTGATTAATTGTTGGAAGGTGCTCTGAGATTCCTTTCCAACAATTAATCAGATGACAGAGTTTCAAGTATGCCATAAATGTTATTAAACTTTCTCGTATACAGGCGTACATAGAGGTCATCCATATATGGCTAAAGTGGGCGTGGCGGTAAAAGGGTTAATAAAGACTCCCCATATCTGCAGCTTTTTACGATTAACCCTTTACCTAACATGAAAAGCAGACGACACTTGCAAAAAAAATTCTTGAATGACTATTTTTTTTCATTTTTTGTCTCAAAAACATAGGTTATGACCCCTCGTTGGAACGAGCTCAACGAGCTCGATCCAACGAGGGGTCATAACCTATGTTTTTGAGACAAAAAATGAAAAAATAATGAAAATTAATTGGCGATTTTCGTAAATAGCGCTGGCCGGTTTTGGCCGTTACGTTGGGTAAAGGGTTAAGTTGCATAGTTCCTCTAATCATGTTAATACCTTGAGGTTTTCAATGTGAAGAAAATACTTATTGATTGAAATAGCTCTAATGGGAGTAGAAAAGAATATCTGTATTTTTGTGACAAAAAAGACACCACATTACAACAACCAATAGTATCTGTGCGCAAAAAATAGACCATAAAGCCTCGAATCCTTTACAGAACTTGACAGGTTGCCTGAGAGTTTGGGTCGACTATTGTCATAATATGGTCAACACTACCAAACTGGGGCGAGGGGTGGAGGTGAGTAATATGTATTAGATATTACAACTATTTATAATCGCTAACTGATGTGACAGAGTCGAGTTGGCCAACGAAATATTTGAACATGTAATGATGGGTCCAATCTCATTTACGGTTGCAGCAGGGTCTTTAGGGGGAAAGGGGGATCAACTTTGAGTGATAACGTTTCCAGAATCAATGATCTATTAACGAAGGAAAGATGTTGATTTGTGCTTTTGCCGCGCGATCGTGCGATTATGGCTCCATTCGGGTAGGTATTGTCACTGAATGAAGAAGATAACCTCCGTCTAATTTTTTTCAGGCACATGAAAGATACAGTGGCTCTGCTGCTCTAAGTAAGGAACCGCATGTGTTCTGGGTAGCTCACAATGTTTATATGACTTTATTGGAAACGCGACAAGATCAATGCATTTTAGTGAATGGAGAATCTGGATCCGGTAAAACAGAGACCACCAAGCTGCTGATACGTCACCTCGCTCATATGGCGCCGTCATCTTCGTCATCTCTACACGAAGCACTCGTTAAAATCAACCCTCTGTTGGAATCATTCGGAAACGCTGCAACGTCAATGAACGACAACTCAAGCAGATTTGGAAAGT
Source organism: Pictodentalium vernedei (assembly GCA_031216915.1). Taxonomy (NCBI): domain Eukaryota; kingdom Metazoa; phylum Mollusca; class Scaphopoda; order Dentaliida; family Dentaliidae; genus Pictodentalium; species Pictodentalium vernedei. Next base: position 74,962,934 of record CM062293.1, on the reverse strand, counting down.
ACATCGAAGTTTTGTTTGATGACAACGAAACTCTAATTGGAGGTATCGCTTTTTTTATTAAACACCCATTAAACTTTAAAGCCTTGTATTTAACGGAATCGCTGCTATGACATAAATGTTTCTGTATTCAACTGGTGATGTACAAGTCGGAACTTTTATACCAGCAACGTTTATACTAGTTCCTTTTCCGTCAAGGCATTAGTTACGTTTCGAAAAGTTTCCAAATTTCGTTATACAATTATGGATCGTCTGTCGCGTAATGTGATAATGAAAGCGTCCAAAGCAAAATACAGTCGGTTCACAAAAAATACGTTAACAAAATTAGATAATATTAAAAAAAACAATCATTTTCAACCACAACATTAACCCAGTCTCATGGTCGTCTCGTCTGCGGATCCCGTTATATCTGAATTGGTTAACTTTATTTCGCTAAATCTTCGCACATCCTGACAAGCTTCGAACTGCTTTTAAAAAACATCTCTCATCTGTTTAGCAAATCCGCCCAAATTTCTACTTATATTTTTACTATCCGTAATAGCCACCAAATGGTTAGGCGTGAATTGGCACCAGCCGAAGAGAAAGAGCGATACGAATATCAACAAACACTCCCAATAGACAATGATAACGAACGTAATTTAGACTGGTTCCAAAAGGCTGTTTTGATTTTTTATCGGTCCACTTGATCAGTAACCCTTCAAACAAACAAGCGGACTCTTCACTTTTGGGTTTAAACGTCGCAATTAAAATTTGTTTATTGAAATGAATTTTAATGCATCGGGATGTGTAATAAATACAAAACGCGATGTGTATTTGAATCGGTGGGTGTTTTATATAACGAGTTAGAATGGCGGAGTCATATTTCGCGAGAGCAGTAGGCCCTACCGAAATATGACTACGCCATTCCAACCATTTATGTAAAACACCCACCGATTCAAACACACTTCGCGTTCTGTCTATTATTTCCTAGAGCAGAAAAATCAAGTTACCTGATTGGTTGAAAATACATGTGCCTTGGGTCTACAGAAAACAATTTCTATACATGCTGACAACTAAGCCTCTCTTGGGCAAAATGTACAATGGAAACGATTTCATAAACAGAGCAGTGGAAACACAAATACACACATTTATCTAACAAAAACATGCGTCATGTATTTTGAAGGTTTTATATGTGTGGTTACATCCATTCCAAACAAATGTGCGCTGTGACCGAAACTGGTTAAAAACATCACCCTCAAAGTGTGTGCTGCAACCGAAATTGGTCTGATGGTTTGGAAGCTTTCTAGAAGTAATGATGTTTTTAGAAAACATCCTGATTTTTAACGCCTGTCTCGGTCACAGCGCACACCAAGGGGATGATGTGTTTTACCAGTTTCGGTCACAAACACCAAACGGATCCCCTCTTACAATTAGAGTATTGTGTCAACACTTTAAACTGAAAACACAGACCAAATGATACCGTTGCCATTATATGAATATGCATGACCTTGAATGAAAATCGAGGTCGTGTGACTAGGTCAAAGCACAAAAGTAGTAGTGCTCGCACGTTTCAGGGGCAGGTTGCAGGACCCCGGTGCAGGACCCCGGAAGTGACGTCATGTCACGTGACCTAGTGCCGCCATGTTGTGTTGTCATGGTAACCCGCTTGAGCGGCCATGTTGTGACGTCATCTCCATAGTAATACGTGGTGTGAGTGCGCATGCGCAGCGCGTGTTGTTAGGGTGATACGTGTTTCCGTCGTCCATTTTGTATACTGGAGGCCGCCATCTTGGTTTCTATGGTAGCACGTGATTGCTATGTTACCAATGGCTTCTAACAAGACAGGGGTATGTTTGGGGGTGTGTTCCTTTGTAGAAGAGTAAATCTGATTACCACAAACAACCCGACAATCCCTCCAAATCACCAAAATCCACCCGAAATCACCGAAATTGACTTTATTTCCCCATTTTATCGGTTTAGCACGTAGTGCTATAGTACTAAGGGGTATAAGGGGTGCGTTCGACTGAAGTGGGGTAATGTTCTGGCTTAGAATTCTCCCAGAATCCCTTTTTGGATCTCTATCCCATGACGTTTTCCCCTATTAAGAATAGCACGTAGTGCTATAGGACAAATTTACCCAGAATTCTCTGCTTCTATCTATATATGCAATAGTTTACGTCTATCTGGCCATGTTCCTTTGTTCTAGAGTATACTCCAGTAGCGTAGAAGAGCCTATTATTTGGAACAGTTTACCTTATTATTGCTATATTTAGCAATTTCTGGTCTATTCTTGTTAGTTCTGACCCTATTCCAAGTACTCTTGTTATTTCATTTATCTAGATCATTTATATAAACTGTAACTAACCAATCAGATTGCTTGATTTCCAGTAACCTGTATGCAGAGTTATCTCCGTTGTGTATAACAAAAGCCTATATCCAATGGCACCCCAATTTTAGCACCCCTTTTTGAAAAACATATGACCTTCGGCACCCCTTTTTGTCATATGTGCTTATGTGAAAAGGCACAATGTGACACAATGTGCCCTATCACATAGGCACATGCTTTATGTGCCAATATGTGCTTATGTGAAAAGGCACAATGTGACACAATATGCCCTATCACATAGGCACATACGGGTATTTGAGGATACCTATGGCCTGGTATTGTATTATTCGAGGATACCTACTAGAGAATCCCTTTTTGTCATATGTGCTTATGTGAATAGGCACAATGTGACACAATATGCCCTATCACATAGGTACATGTTTTATGTGCTTATGTGAAAAGGCACAATGTGACACAATATGCCCTATCACATAGGCACATACGGGTATTTGAGGATACATATAGCCTATTATTGTATTATTTGAGGATACCTATCTAGGATACCTTCTGGAGAATCCCTTTTTGTCATATGTGCTTATGTGAAAAAGCACAATGTGACACAATGTGACCTATCACATAAGCACATGCTTTATGTGCCGATATGTGCTTATGTGAAAAGGCACAATGTGACACAATGTGCCCTATCACATAGGCACATACGACCAAAATGGGATTCCATAGCCACAGGCGTTTTCGAAAAAGGGATTCCACAAATGGGATTCCAAAAAGGGATTCCACAAATGGGATTCCGTTTCCATCTTGTCGCCAAAGCTCCATCGCCACTACTGGTCTATGGTCCTATCATTAGCTTCAACAACAGCCTTGTTCCATTGCGGCCTTGTACCAGTACTATTGACTAAACTACCATCAATTACTTCCTAGCTATACCTTCGCTGAAGCTTTCAAAATGTTCCATCTGATTTCCCATGTATACATATAAGGCATTCCGTAAGTGGCCCAGTCCGTAAAAATTGGATTCCGTGTTTTTACATCGACACTCGAGGGTATGGAAAGGGTTTGATAACACCCAATTCAACAATGACTACAAGACTCTGAACAGAGACAACCAACCACTACAAAACAATAAAGGTACAGATCCAACATAACCAAGATCGAAGTAAACATAACAAAGTGAAAGAATGTCAAACTAGTTGGATTGATCGAACAAGTTTGACAGACTTAACAGAACAAAGTGAACAAAGATCCAACACAAATAAGATCGAAGTGATCAAAACAAAGTGACGAAAATCGAACTGAACATATAGAAGAGAAATGACCCAATGAAGGTATCGAACTGAATTGACCATAACAAATTGAACAAAATTCTGAACTATAACCCAATGTTAACCCTCTTGAACTGTTTGAATGAACTACAACCCTAATGGAGGTATATATAATTACCCCCCTTGAACTGAATGAATTCTATTTTTTAACTATATCCCAATGTTAACACCCTTTGAACTGAATAAATTTTTAAACTTAATGAAAATATAACGAAATGTGATCTGAATTTTTAAACTACAACCCATTGAACTGAATTCTTCCAATAGGGAATGGGAATACCCTCGAGTGTCGATGTAAAAACACGGAATCCAATTTTTACGGACTGGGCCACTTACGGAATGCCTTATATGTATACATGGGAAATCAGATGGAACATTTTGAAAGCTTCAGCGAAGGTATAGCTAGGAAGTAATTGATGGTAGTTTAGCCAATAGTACTGGTACAAGGCCGCAGTGGAACAAGACTGTTGTTGAAGCTAATGATAGGACAGATAGACCATAGACCAGTAGTGGCGGTGGATGGAGCTTTGGCGACAAGATGGAAACGGAATCCCATTTGTGGAATCCCTTTTTGGAATCCCATTTGTGGAATCCCTTTTTCGAAAACGCCTGTGGCTATGGAATCCCATTTTGGTCGTATGTGCCTATGTGATAGGGCACATTGTATCACATTGTGCCTTTTCACATAAGCACATATCGGCACATAAAGCATGTGCTTATGTGATAAGTCACATTGTGTCACATTGTGCTTTTTCACATAAGCACATATGACAAAAAGGGATTCTCCAGAAGGTATCCTAGATAGGTATCCTCAAATAATACAATACTAGGCTATAGGTATCCTCAAATACCCGTATGTGCCTATGTGATAGGGCATATCGTGTCACATTGTGCCTTTTCACATAAGCACATAAAACATGTACCTATGTGATAGGGCATATTGTGTCACATTGTGCCTATTCACATAAGCACATATGACAAAAAAGGGATTCTCTAGTAGGTATCCTCGAATAATACAATACCAGGCCATAGGTATCCTCAAATACCCGTATGTGCCTATGTGATAGGGCATATTGTGTCACATTGTGCCTTTTCACATAAGCACATATTGGCACATAAAGCATGTGCCTATGTGATAGGGCACATTGTGTCACATTGTGACTTTTCACATAAGCACATATGACAAAAAGGGGTGCCGAAGGTCATATGTTTTTCAAAAAGGGGTGCTAAAATTGGGGTGCCATTGGATATAGGCTTTTGTTATACACAACGGAGATAACTCTGCATACAGGTTATTGGAAATCAAGCAATCTGATTGGTTAGTTATAATTTATATAAATGATCTAGATAAATGAAATAACAAGAGTACTTGGAATAGGGTCAGAACTAACAAGAATAGACCAGAAATTGCTAAATATAGCAATAATAAGGTAAACTGTTCCAAATAATAGGCTCTTCTACGCTACTGGAGTATACTCTAGAACAAAGGAACATGGCCAGATAGACGTAAACTATCGCATATATAGATAGAAGCAGAGAATTCTGGGTAAATTTGTCCTATAGCACTAAGTGCTATTCTTAATAGGGGAAAACGTCATGGGATAGAGATCCAAAAAGGGATTCTGGGAGAATTCTAAGCCAGAACATTACCCCACTTCAGTCGAACGCACCCCTTATACCCCTTAGTACTATAGCACTACGTGCTAAACCGATAAAATGGGGAAATAAAGTCAATTTCGGTGATTTCGGGTGGATTTTGGTGATTTGGAGGGATTGTCGGGTTGTTTGTGGTAATCAGATTTACTCTTCTACAAAGGAACACACCCCCAAACATACCCCTGTCTTGTTAGAAGCCATTGGTAACATAGCAATCACGTGCTACCATAGAAACCAAGATGGCGGCCTCCAGTATACAAAATGGACGACAGAAACACGTATCACCCTAACAACACGCGCTGCGCATGCGCACTCACACCACGTATCACTATGGAGATGACGTCACAACATGGCCGCTCACGCGGGTTACCATGACAACACAACATGGCGGCACTAGGTCACGTGACATGACGTCACTTCCGGGGTCCTGCACCGGGGTCCTGCAACCTGCCCCTGAAACGTGCGAGCACTACTACTCACAAAGATGTGATAACTTCGAATCTTTGATATCACTCTCCACTTAACCCAACGACTATAACCAGCCACAGCTGTTCACAAAACATCGCCATTTAATTTTTTATCTTAATATGTGCTTCAAAAACATACCTTATCACCCTCAGTGGAAAGAGTTCGCTCCAGTTAGGGGCATAAGCAATGTTTTTGAACCAAAGTTGACCTCTTTTAGTTATTCAAGAATTTGTTTTGAAAGTGTCGTCTGCTATTCGCGTTAGCTGAAGGATTAACTATGGGGTGATCAATGTATGTAAAACATATCCTCCTCAGATATGAAAAAATACTAGTAAAATACGAATTGTTTTTCTTAAAACGTTTTCACGGGTGCGGGCAGAAATACTTTTGAAGATGAGTTGTAGTTTATTTAGTATTGGTTCTTTACGCCGCATCAGCATCTGTGGTTATAAAGCTAATCACCTTTTTAACACTAAACACTGATAATATTTAGCGTAAAAATGGTGATTATCTTTTATGACGGAAACAATTGCTTAACCCTTTACCCAACGTAGCGGCCAAAACCGGCCAGCGCTATTCTCAAAAATCGCCAATTAATTTTCAAATTATTTTCATTTTTTGTCTCAAAAACATAGGTTATGTCGAGCTCGTTCCAACGAGTGGTCATAACCTATGTTTTTGAGACAAAAATGAAAAAAATTAGTTATTCAAGAATGCTTTTTGCAAGTGTCGTCTGCTTTACATGTTAGGTAAAGGGTTAAAACCAAGAAATCATTACATTTCAAGTACAGAGACATCAAATGTAAGTATGGTGGGTAGAGATGCACTTACCAGAGTCCCAAATAAGAAAAAAAATCATTTATTTACAGCTAAATTGAGAGACTATTTATTAGAGAAATCTCGCCTGGTGAGTCGAGGGCATCAAGAGAAAAACTTTCATATATTTTACTACTTATTTGCCGGTCTGGGTTCGGAGAAAATGGATCATTTGCGCCTCCAGGAGCCGTCATCTTACAGGTAACCTTAAATATATTAATCATACAAACGACTGGACACCGTATAAACCAAATGGACATAGAAGATCTGTAATCAGTCGCGATTTCATGTCAAATTGTGACGAATTTGAGATTCTTTTTACAAATTATTTATTTATTTATTTATTTATTTATTTATTTATTGGTGTTTAAGGTCACATATTTCTGCACAATGGATAATCACGACCACGACAGTTTTACGGGTGGAGGAAGCCGGAGTACCTGGAGAGAACCACCGAGCAACGACGAGCAACTGTCAGCTCTCCAACATACTAACTTCACACAAGCAGGGTTAGCATTGGCCGAAAGCAGGTGCACCATCGACGTGCAGTACACAACGCCACCGTTCCCCCACGTGGGCAATGGAGTTGAAGTGTCTTGTCCAAGGATACAACGCGGTTGTCGAAGGTGGGATTCGAACCGAGGACCTCTCGACTTGCAGCCTGCACCTCTACCTTCTGAGCCACCGTGCTCCCAATTCTTTTCAGAAGACAGTGTGTAAACTTTTAGCTAACGAAATAACTAAAGCTTACCAGCAGTGTTCACAAAAATCGTCAGCAACTTTTATTATTTTCTTTCAAATTTTGCCTCCAAAAATAGGTCCTGATCCCTCAATGGGACGCGCTCATCGAGCGTGTCACAACGAGGGGTCATTGGCTACGTTTTTGAGAGAAAAAATGAAATTATTTAATTATTCAGGAAATGTTTTCTGCAAATGTTGCCTTCTATTTGTGTTAGGTAAACAGTTAATGAAAAATGGGAGAAGTTTAATTCAATTCTACTTGCGAAACCAAGGTAAACAGTTAATGAAACATGGGAGAAGTTTAATTCAATTCTACTTGCGAAACCAATTCATTCACAACGTTACCACGGCGTCGTTAACTTCTGACGTCATTCCCGTATTAGACTTGCAGTGAATGATATTTTCCGCACAAAGCTATTTGATGGTGATTATGTGATAACTAAACAATCCAAATGGATGGACAGGGGAGTAGTCATTAATCTCTGTGGAGTTTCTCCAGCACCGTGATCGTATTACCGAAATTTCGCCTGTGTTTGTTTCTCTCAGTTACCCTGCACTGAAAGAATTTCCCTTTAACCCTTTACCCAACGTAATGGCCAAAACCGGCCAGCGCTATTCTCAAAAATCGTCAATTAATTTTCATTTTTTGTCTCAAAAACATAGGTTATGGCCCCTCGTTGGAACGAGCTCGACGAGCTCGTTCCAACGAGGGGTCATAACCTATGTTTTTGAGACAAAAAAATGAAAAAATAATAGTTATTCAAGAATTTTTTTTGCAAGTGTCGTCTACTTCTCATGTTAGGTAAAGGGTTAAGGGGTAGGACTAGCGGTGTTGACCACCCTACCAAAATTTCGCTTGTACACTCTGTTATCGGCACCATTGCTAACAATTTTCGTTTTTGGAAGAGAATTGCGGGAAACTTACCGCCCCTTAATTTCAGAAAACTGTCAGTATAGTAACACTTAGGGTATGGGAATATCATTTAAAAATTGAAAATTTCGAGATGCTTACGTAGTTGTATCATCGATGGATGCATCATTTCACAAACTTATGACATTTTCCTGAAGAGTAGTGTAAAAATACAGAAGCTGGCTTTCTACAATTTTATCCCAATCAGTTTGAATATTTAAAAATAAGAAAACGGCGTTTTCGCCATGCTTTGATGTTCTATAATTTTATTATATTCATTGTGTCAACGACGTGCACATCGTGATATATATTAAGGCAAAAAAGAAAGTATAATAAACTTTGAGGAGCATTTGTTTTAGTATTATCGACTTTAATCCCCCCAAAATTATTGTAAATTCATATTTCGAGTCTAGCTATGTGAATTTGCATAATTTCATGTTCTTACTGTTGCCGGCGTCACGTCAGGACGTCGCAATTCAGACATGGGGTGAAACGAAAAGTTCACACATGCAGTAATTAGCGTGTATGTCCACCGTTTGCCTCTTGGGTGGCAAGACATCGGCGGCGCATGGACCTGAATATCTCTGGATGTCACCCTGTGGTATTGCGTTCAACGCCTGCCTTGGAACATTACGTAAATCGCCTAACGTCTGAAGATCATGAAGTCGTACCCGATGGTTCAATTGAGCTTAAAGATGCTCGATTGGCGACAAATCCGGCGAAAGTGGGGGCCAGGGTAGAAGTTCGATGCTCTGCTCCTTAAGAAAGTTACGACAGATACGCGCCACGTGACATCGGGCATTATCTTGCTGGAATAACTGCAATCCGACATTAGCGTTGAACAACGGGACAACAACAGCGTTAGAAATTTCTTCCCTAGATCGCTGTCCATTCAGATTACAAGATCAACTGCGTTCGATGATGCAAGGAAATTCCTGCCCAAACTATTACACTACCCCTGCCGAAACGGTCGCATTCCCGCACGCAAGCATCAGTTTGTGCACTGATTCTATTGTTAGATCTACCAGGGGTAATTGCTGCTGTCCTCGTCGCCGAAAGAAAGCGATCCCACAAGTGAGACGTCATGATGTGGGTCGTAACTCTTGGTCGACCTGAACGCGGTCGGTCGGCAGTAGATCCAGTGGTTCTATACCTTCCAATGAGACAGTAAACAGTGACCACAGTGACTCCGAACTTAGCAGCGAGCTCATCTCGAGGTATCTTAGCCTCATGCATACCAATGGCACGCAACCTTTGACTTTCTGTTAACCTTGGCATTTTTTAAAATGTCGGAAAACAAAAACTAGCGTGTTTTCTCAATAACCCTGGCTATCTAGCACAACATAACACAAAGAAAATCGTCGGTCACCCATTCAATTTGACATTCTCGGGTAGCACGTGCTATTTTGAAATCCGTAGCAAAATTGTATACGGTTGGGTGGACAACAACAACATGTCATTAAACTCTTTGCACGACTTCTTGTCCACAAACATGCAACATTAGAATTATTCTATTTCATTCTTTATGCTATTTTTTCACATTTGTTTCTTTTTTACTCTTTTTTGTCTCAGTATATAATACAAGCAGTGTCCGTTCCATAAATATAAAAGTCTAGGAGGTGAGATTTGCTATTTTGTCGCTGAGAAGAATAAAAACTACCAAATTACCTTAAAACACATTCGCTAAACAAAGAGCCAAAGTGGACGTTTAATGTTGCTAGGTGTGATATTTATTTATTGATTTATTGGTGTTTAAGGGGAGCGCGGTGGCTCAGTAGGCAGAGGTGCAGGCTGCAAGCCGAGAGGTCCTCGGTTCGAATCCCACCTGCGACAACTGCGTTGTGTCCTTGGGCAAGACACTTCATCTCCATTGCCCGCGCGGGGGCACGATGACGCCGTGTACTAAGGCGTACTGCACGTCGATGGTGCGCATGTCTTCAACCAATCTAACCCTGCCTGTGCTGCAGTGCGGAGTTACGATGTTGGGGCGCTGGCAGCTGCTCGTCGTTGCTCGGTGGTTCTCTCCGGGTACTCCGGCTTCCTCCACCCGTAAAACTGTCGCGGTCATGATTAGCCATTGTGCATAAATATGTGACCTTAAACACCAACAGACAGATTGGTGTTTAAGGTCGCATAGTTCTGCAAAATGGCTAATCATGACCATGACAGTTTAACTGGTGGAGGAAGCCGGAAAACAGTGAGAGAATCACCGAGCAACGGCGAGCAACTGTCAGCTCCCCAACATACTAACTCCACGCAAGCAGGGTTAGCATTGGCTGAAGACGGGTGCACCATCGACGTGCAGTACGCCTTAGTACACAACGTCACCGTGCTCCCAACGTGGGCAATGGGGGTGAAGTGTCTTGCCCAAGGACACAACGCCACCGCGCCCTCACTAGGTGTGATACTGATAGCTATTGTTAACCTTTTACCCAACGTAACGGCCAAAACCGGCCAGCGCTATTCTCGTAAATCGCCAATTAATTTTCACTATTTTTTTCATTTTTTGTCTCAAAAACATAGGTTATGACCCCTCGTTGGAACGAGCTCGTCGAGCTCGTTCCAACGAGGGGTCATAACCTATGTTTTTGAGACAAAAAATGAAAAAAATTAGTTATTCAAGAATGTTTTTTGCAAGTGTCGTCTGCTTTTTCACGTTAGGTAAAGGGTTAATGACGGGTTATCTGTGAACTACTTGCTTCTAATTAGTTTTTCTTTCGTTGCTTTTAATAAACGAAAACAGACAAATCTGAAAGCCGTCTGTTATTTTTATTTATTAAAAGAAACAAAGGAAACTTGACCTTTTTGCTGGAGTTTTCTTAACAATTACATACTTCTTAATCGGACTTTACTCGTCCGTCTAATAATTGCAAGGGAGATAACTTTATCAAAAGTCCATTTTCATGACGAGAAAAGTCAGGGGTGGAAGGGAGGGGCCCTCGGATGAATATTACATGTGCTTGTCGCGGAGGATCACATACGGTAAACAATATCTCTAATCTAAGAAACCCCTTAACATTATTCCAAGTCACTTTTATTTGGTTGGGTTTACTTTGTGTACCAGCAGTTTCACCGCAGATTAAAATTAAGCCACACTCGTGCAATGATGTCCAACAATGTTTACATCAAGAGTGGCGTATCTGCATATTGCACCAGATTTGAAGATAAAAAGTCTAATACATTGTGGCGTGGTATTCTGTTAGAATTCCCAAATTTGAGATAAAAACGATAGCACAAAATGATGCTATACTGCCTTCTCCCGCGGAACGTACAAATTCAGCAACTGAAAAAAATCAGCACATTTCAACAAAAACCATACCATGTGACCTTCTCATTGGAACCAGCTCGTCCCAATAAGGGGTTATATATCATGGTTTTGTTGAAATTTATTTTGAAACATTAAAAAAAAAGATTACAATAACAAAATTTGATATCCTGTGTGTTGTGTAAATAGAGAGTAATCGCTTGACTGGACTGGTTACGTGAAATAATTCATGAGAGGTGAGGGACGTTGTACAAACACGAGTGTGCAAATGCGCACGAGTGTTTTAAAGTATAGTCCCTCGCCTCGAATGAATTATTTCACGTAACCAGTCCAGTCAAGCGATTACTCTGTTTATTACTATTCATTATTAACGATAATTATATTATTTAACCCTTTGCCTAACAGAACGCCCCAAAACGGCCAGCGCTATTCTCAAAATACGCCAATTAATTTTCATTATTTTTTCATTTTTGTCTCTTAAGCATAGGTTACGACCCCTCATTGGAACGAGCTCGTCGAGCTCGTTCCCATGAGAGGTCATAACCTATGTTTTTGAGACAAAAAATGAAAATAATAGTTATTCAAGAATTTTTTTTGCAAGTGTCGTTTGCTTTTCATGTTAGGTAAAGGGTTAAAAAAACAAAACAAAAACAAAAAAAAACAAACACTGAAGGCCCCATTACACTCACGGCAAAGCGTCTTCGTTTGCGCGCATGGATACATGACCCAATTGTTGATTGCATAATTCACTTGTGAAGTTATCGTTTATAACCAAACCAGGGAATCCCAGTAAATCACACTTTGGAAAATAATAAAAGTTTAAAACCCGTCTTTGGAAAGCTTTAACTCAGGGTGTGGGGAAAGTGGTGTGCTAATGGAATTTTAAACTTGCTGGAAATTATGTAGTGATAGTGGGAAGTTTGCCTACCGGATGGTGGGGTGCAATTTAAAGATGGACATCCCCATAAGGGACCCCTTATCAACCTCCCTGGTCAAGCTCCTGCCTGTTCCAATGTTGGGGTCATGAGCTATTTTTGGAAGCCGAAAATGATTTTTTTAGTTATTCAAGAAGAAAATTTCCAACCGCCCTATTGTGTAAGCTAAATGGTTTGGTTATTTTGGTTTTTAGAGTCTAACGACACTTTCAGCAACCAGGGTCTCACAAAGGGTCAGATAGATTTACGGGTGAAAGGAAGCTGGAGTGCTATGAGAGAACCCTCGAATAGTGGCGAGCAACTGCCAGACTCTCCATTTTAGTACCTCTGCGTGAGCAGAGTTAGCATCGGTTGAAATCGAGTGCACCGGCGAAGTGCAGTTTGCCTTAGTACACATCGTAACCGTGTCGCCACGCGAGCAATCGGGATTAAGTGCCTTGCCCAAAGACACAACGCAGTAAACGCTTGTCAGAATCGAACTGTCGATCCTTCGGTTTAGCTTCGAATGCTCTAACCACCGGGCCACCTCGCTCTCCAGTTGTCTTAGATAAATGGTTCAGAATTAACCTAAACTGAAAAGATATCCATAATTAATACATTGATGCAGAAAATGTGCTTCAAAAAACCAAAATGCGATTTAGGTTTGAGATAGATTTAGGAGATTGCAAATTGTAACATCGCACAGAATTAAAACAATGTTTTGAAAAACGTATCTCAGACAAATTGTCATATTCTGGGGATGGCATACTGTCACCAAAACGTGGAATCGCATTGTGTTGGAAAGAAACTTAACGGCGATGACACGAAGTAAGATTTTGAGGTAAAGCCGAAAAACAAGACCGAGAAAATGAAGACAAACCGGGAATGAATTATTGACATTTCTACAAAAGTGCAATAAAAGACACAGTAAGCAATTTATTTTAAAAGCATAATTATAAAGTCGATAAATGTAACACAGATAACAGGAAGTTGATATACGTCGGGATGCTGGTCTGCAACAAAAGCATTTTATAAATGCTTATTCATTTCTTGATCGAACCGCATGTTTTACTGAAACTGCAGCGTGTTGCAGTTCTGATAATATTATGAATAATGACATGTTTTGTATCTTGTATAGAAAACCATTTTATTCTTGTCTTTATCTCTGGAAACGCCATTACATTTGAAAATCTCAGGTGAAAGCAAAATGAAGCCGAGCAAAACCAAATACAGACAGGCGTTCTCTCAGTACAAAGAATTCTTTTGAAACCTGTAAGTTCGCAAGTGGTGCATAGGAAAGATTTATGGAATTTCGATTACCACACCCAAGTAAAACAAGAACGTTTCACAATTCAAATTGTTTTCCAATGTTAGGTCTGTCAGCACTTTCATGTTGATTCTGAACAAACCAATTTTTGTCATTGGAGTAGATAGCTGTGTCTGATATGGTCTCCAGGTGTGTGTGTGTTTGTTGGAGGGGGCTGTGAGTGAGTTGAGACCATATCAGTTCGAATAGACAAACGTCGCATAGTTTCAAACAACTCTCCAAGGGCTGTTTGAAACTATGGAATGTACGGCTCTTTGTTATGGCTCAGCAAACCACATATTTTCGATCCGAATCGTATCTCGAATCGAACCGAGTCTATTAATCGAAATCAAATCGAACCTGGAATCGAATACAGGCGTCTTGAAGTCCCGACTGATAAAATATTCCAACTACATCATCAAGGCATGCCTTCGTCGAAGGCATGCCTTGATGATGTAGTTGGAATATTACCAGAAAGGACTTTTGTTCAAAAACAGAAACGAGTGTGAGAATTCTGTACTGAGCACTGCGTGGGGCAATTCGTTAACAACTGAGCTCATCGTCGATATTGCTTGGGAACTTTAAATTTGCTTTCAGCAGTGGTAGTGACTAGTGAAACTGGAATTAGCATGGATGGTGGCATAGGTACAGATGCTTTTTATGTTAATATAGCGAAAATTACACTCACTCTTTATTATTTACGCACAATTTCGTTCTCAGCTATACGTTTTGTGAGATGGCTAAGATGAAAAGAAATTCCAGTGAAAAGATTTGAATGAAAATGAATCGGACAGCTTATTTCGAATCGAACGGAATACCAACTTAAGATTCGAATTCGAATCGAATCTCGAAGCTTCGCAGGGTCCTACTCTGTGTTGAGATGGGATATCCTCCATTTCAACTTGAATCTTTATTTTTTTTTATATATATCGACAAATCGTATTAAGATAATTTCAATGTCAATGGATAACCGCTTGTGTAATAAACCTTATTAACTCCAGATTTTCGAACCGCCTCTTGCCGGAGGAATTGGGGCGTTCTCTTTATCTCTTTATGTCGTCAGCACTTGTTTATGCATTGCAGAATAATCTGAGAATATTCCATAAAGCAATAGCCACAATCTATATCTGCGGGTTTAGCAACACAAATGGACAAAAGATCTGAGTTGAGATATTCCACTGTTTAAACGTCAAGGTCATTCGGAGCGCCCCAAAATAGAAAATATCATTTGTGGAGTTTTAACCCTTTGCGACTACGGTATGTAATATTACGTACGAAAATTCCCGTGCGTTGCAACTACGGTACGTAATATTACGTATTCCGACTTATAACGGGTGCGTCTGGCGTCGCAAAAGACTTGTTCTATGTGACGTTAAAACGTCACATTAACCGCAGTCGGAAAGGGTTAAGTTAAGCTGTAAGAATGTTGTCATGTAACACACTGTTAGAAAGGGCTTCTAAAGCGCTTTCTAATCCCTTTACAAAAGTGCGGTGTAAATCTCGGCTTAGGTCGATTTTAGTGAACGTGGTACAGAAATTCGGTAAGAAATCGCGACTCATTAGATATCTTCTGTATCTGGGTATGTCAGGAAAATACCCTGGTACATTTTTAAAAGGAAATGTGGTCCATGGCTTGGTGTGTATTTTCTGACGTTGCACTTCCCGACAAATAATTGATCTGTCTGCTTTTTCTTTACTTTAGAGTACCAACATGTTTTTCTACTTCAAGTGGGGAAGAAATCGTTTTTATATCAACAGCATTTGCGTTTCAAAGAAAGCGTTTGAAGTTGTTTTTATCAAGATGTTGAATATCGCTGCCAATTGTGTAAAACTATATCACTAAAATGTTATTGCCCAACCGACACCCACTTAGTTTTTTCGAGTAACTACTCTGTGTAATGATTTAGCACTTTATGGTTCAAGGTGCACTTGAAAGCATTCTAGTAGCAAATTATCGTTTGTATCTTTTCGGTGCAGAGACTCCACGTCATAATGAACGGGTACCCGGCAGCACTTTATAACAATGCGTTTGCTATATTCATCTCAGGTAGGTTTTTCTTTGATACGTTGAAGAACACTCTCTACCGTTCCGAAGCCGTTTAAAGTATTCAAGTGACTCCGAGTGACGGTTTGCATGGCAGACCTATTGCCGACTTTCGCGCAGAGTCTACAGAGGAGGAGTGTCTTTTGGGTAAATTCGAACAATGCTGATACATTCGTCGCAGTGCTTTGGTACCTAGGCAGTGATTTCTTTGATTATCAGCAGAAAAAATGAAGAAAAGGTAATGTGTGTTTAAACTATGGGTTCTCAGTGTTAGTGTTTATTACATAGTATAAATCTAATTTCAGAATACTCATGAACGGAATGCCGATCGTAGAGTTGTGGACTGAGCGTAACAGAGAGTACTTCCGAAAAAAATTCAATGAACAAATAGAAATCATGAAGATGGCTGGGCTGGGTGATGAGGTTGGTAAAACTTTATGTTAGGGGCGTAGCCTATTGGTACAGAAGACGGGTGCATGGGCAGCTTTTAGTTTGAACGGTATTACATAAAGCACCTTTCAACCTGGTGTGCATAAATTTTTGCGTGAAGAAAAAATTGGTAGTGGACGAGCAGACAATATAAAGAGCAAAAAATCTGAAGCGAGGCTCTGTAATAATTTAATCCAACAGCTCAACAGAGCTGTTGGATTAAATTATTACTGAACCTCCCAACAAACCAGTATGGTTTCGTCCCTGTCGCCTTTGACAGTATTGGCTGAAAGGATACATTCCAGAAAGCCAGTTTTGAAAGGGTTAAGTACCCTATATGCAGCACAAATAACTCGACTTTGCATCAAGTACCGCTTGATATCAAATACCGCTTTCATTATATCGGAGTGGTGGGGGATAAGACTGTAATCATTGTAAAAAAAACTGTTTAAGGTCAGCAAGCTTTATATCGGTGCCAACTTTCTGTGGCAAAAAACTGTCAAACATTGACCAAATCGATTGTGATCTTGTCTTCAAACAATGCTAACCATCTTCGTCGGAGTCAGTTCGCTGGGGAGTCTGACAATTGCTTGACGCTGCCCGGTGGTTTTCCCTGGGTATTCTTTCTTTCCTCAATCGTAAAACTCTCCGCCACGAGGTGGAAAGTGTCGCTAAGCCCCAACAAAACAACAACAAAAACACAAAAATCTAGGGATACATACATCTAGTCTCATGTTGGCGTAAGCTATGTTTTTCACGCAAAAAATTAAAAAAATGTAGATTTTCAATAATTTTGTTTGCAAGTATCGTCTGCCTTTCGTGTTAAGTAAAAGGTTGATCAAATGATCAAGCATCTGCCGATCCGATGCCCCGGCACCATACCCGAGAAATAAACGGTGCATCTTTTACGTCCTTTTGAGAATTATGTTTCATACTAGGTTCTCCAAGAGATGTGAAAGGTGCCAGTATGTAAGTCCTAAATGTTTTCAGAGTTCAATAAAAGTAAAAGTAAAAACAAAACTCTTTTCAGCCTTTTATACACACATATGTCGTGAGCTAAGAAAACATTTCTAATGATTCTAATAACACCAATACACAATCCAAGAAAATACAAACAAACTCGGGAATTGAATTGTGGCGAGGCCACGAGTCTTTCGTCCGTTCGTTATTTATTTTTCGTTGTTTCCATGTTATGAAAGATGAATACTAAGAGAATATTACTTGGTTAATTTCATTTCGGACGAGATATCAGCCCGAGGTAACATTATATTTACCTGAGACCGAAGGTTGAAGGCTGATGAGCCGTTACCGAGGACTAATATCGCGACCGATGTGAAACTGACCAAATAATAACCTCTTTATTTATTCAACCAAAAGAAATAATTACAAAATGTTCACAACGTCCGAGGTTTCCTCTCCTCCTAGTATATCTATTCGAACGTCGCGGCTTCTCACCGGGGAAGCCGCGAAGTTCGGACAGGTGAACTATCTTTTCTCCCACTTCAACAAATCTCCACTTACGACTCTAAATCATAGTTTGCGTTTAATTTTCTTTACAACTCTCTCCTTTCTTCTGTTTTCTTCGTCCATCCTTACTTTTTGCCATCATTAATTCCTCAGTATCCAACATGTCAGCTTCAAGTCACTCAATAATGGCTGGTAACATCACTTTTCCTGATCGTATTCGACGAATAACAGTGAACGACTTCGCCGTAAACAAATAGACTACACCAAGCGACCAAGCAAAGGAACAACACTGACTTGGTTAATATTTATTTGTTTATTTATTTATTTATTTATTTATTTATTTATTTATTTATTGGTGTTTAAGGTCAAATACTTATGCACAGTGGCTAATCGTGACCGTGACAGTTTTACGAGTGGAGGAAGCCGGAGTACCCGGTGAGAACCACCGAGCAGCTGTCAGCTCTCCAACATTGTAACTCTGAACTCTGCACCGCGGCAGAGACAGGGTTAGATTGGTTGAAGACATGCGCACCATCGATGTGCAGTACGCCTTAGAATCATCGCGCTCCCATGTAGGCAATCGGGGTTAAGTGCCTTGCCCAAGGACACAACGCGGGAGCGCGAATCAGTCGCTGAAATGGTCACCATCCAACTACTAACCACGCTCGACATTGCTTAACTTCCGTGATCTGACGAGAACCGGTTACCGCGACGCCACCGCGCCCCCCGACTTGGTTAATATCGGCCTAGATTGGTGTCATATCAGCCAAATGTGAAGCCATATCGGCCGAGCTTGATAATGGGCATTTCTGGGAAAGAAAATGATATCTAATAAATAATAATTGATTAAAGTAAAAGATGTCAGACTTGTAACTATATTATGTTTTCAGGATGTTAATGCAATCTTCACGTTCTTGGCAGCTGTGCTGCACATCACAAACATGGCGTTTGTTGAGGATCCTTTCACAGATGGCGTAGAAATTGAGAACGAGCAGCATTTGCGTGTAGGTTAGTACTTGATGGTAACAGACTTTTAACTTTTTATACACTAGTGGTATCTTCCATGCCAGTGCACTGGAAGCTCTTGGAAGAGTTCATTTGCATTATTTGGGGTAGACCAGTCAATATTTTCAACGTGCAGCCTCGGGGTAGCACGTTGAAAATATTGATTAGTCTACTCCACACTTTTACTGAGCAGCCATCCTATTTAATGACGTTATGACGTATCATGTTCCTGGTCGGAAAAGCGGCCTCTAGGGTTCAAAGGGTTAAAATATGTTTGTCCCTGTATCAGTATGCATCGCGTCTTCTGGTTGGTCAACGTGACCGAAACAAATAGCCATGGAATCGGTTATCTTCAGACATGCGGGTGATAAGAGCGCGAGCCGTTGTTCCCCGTTTGTCACTCGAGAAACATCCAGGTGATAAAAATAACCTTTGACCTTTGACCCCGACTCCTATTAGAACTGTTGAGTTATATCCAACTTATTGTCGTATTGTAGTGAATACTAATACAAATTAAAAAACATCGTTGCAGCCCTATGAGTAGAAGCACTTGTTGGCTGTCGTATTCGATGAGAGCTGAACAGATTGAATTGGGTTCGCAAATATACTTTTGCGCTTTGCGGGGTGAGGACATCAAGGGGAGCAACTCATCTGTTTATCTTCGATAAAGCAGAATACAAAATGTCAATCTCTCGCTTCGCTTGTCGGGGTAAATCCCGGCCATAAAGTATTTTTTCAATGAAGGGTCACAATTTCAGTGAGGGTTTTGGAGCCAAATTGAATTAAACGTAGGAAATCCACGGCGGGCAAAAATACGGGCATAGTGAGCCAGTGTAAGACTTGGTGTCAACAACAAATTAACATTACCAGGGCATTAAAATTTAAATCTCGGCGCACTTCATAATTTATTTTGCGGTTTCCGATGGTCAGCGTAGAAATGTATGCTATTAATTCCACCTACCTTTTACAAAATTCAATGACTGCGGCTCAATTCAAAATCTTCAAGTTTAAACCCAAGTGGAGTCTGAAATTGTGAGACATCGTTCCCGAAATTCAAAATGTCACCTTCCATGTTCCATGTCCAGCGTCGTTTGGAGTGAATATTTAAGCTATTCTCCCAAAGACATGAATATTCAGAATAAAACACACAACACAACACATGCCGAAGCTTGTTCCATGGAAAAACAATACACTCTGGAAGGCTGAATTTACACGGTTTTAAAACTTTTACAACGAATTCAAATTCACCAAACTGAAAAACTTCTCCATGTGTGACCTGGTTTATAAACAACGATTCGGAAATAGACTCGGTCTATTTATAGTTTTTCTGTGACGTTTGTTTTTCGCTGTTTAGTTCAATACCTGAGGCTCAGTGTGGGGTTTGAACTTCGTCGCCAGAGTCTTAATGTGTGATCATATTTTACATCTCGGCATTATTTCTGTGTTACGAGGTGGGACAAAATCGTTATCTCGGGCAACATCCAGGGTACATGGAGATTTAATACCTGGATGTCTCCTTTTCAACCATTCGGCTTGCGCCTCATGGCTGAAAACCGACATCCAAAAATTAAATCTCCATGTACCCTGGATGTTGCCCGAGATAACTTATAATCTATGAATCGACGCCCTGTTATTGATCTCTCCGTTGGGAACTGTTCTCCTTTGGAGTTGTATATCAGGTACAGGCGCGGACACTATACCTTACAATACAACCCTATAGGCGAGGGAGACACTGTTGTTTTGATTGAGGTCGCGGTCGCTGGAGCTTAGAGGAAGAAATGAGAAGTATAGTGAGGTGGAGTCCCAAATGTGTAATTTAGGAGAAGTGGAGACGCTGGATCACGTTCTGTTATAATATCCAAACTACCAGTCTAACAGAAGAAAATTCACTGGGAGTGTAATGGGGAGATGAGATGGGAGAATGAACTATATGTGACTAGTGGGTGACATAAAGGAGGCGTTAGTGTGCTTATCTGAGAAATAGTGGAGAATGGGGTGCGGGGTGTCATCAAGCAGGTCGATTCCGGGTGTAGGGAGATGAGAAGAGGCGTGTGAATAAGGAATGGTACACACAACACTTCTCGCACATCTCATGTGTTTTAAGAATATTATTTTTAAGAAATACAAGAGCATACATTTGTTGCTATACACTATTATATCTATTATAATCAGGCTTTATCAAGTTTTAACAACCGTCTGTATAAAAGAGGTAACCGTTCCTAAATCCATTTTAGGTTTTGTCTCCTGGGGGAAAGGTCATCGCAATTGTAGTCCCGTTGTCGGGTATGATGCGTCCGTAGTCGAGATCCCCGAGGGATCTTCTAAAGGTAATGTTTCTTCGTCACCAACAAATGTCCTACTTTTTAACATGTGATGTACTAAACGTTAACAATTAAATCACGATGATAATACATCGAAAAACTCAAGACAATCCTAAACAACTGAAGGTATCTGTGGATATGCGACCTGACAAAACCGACACTGCCTCTCCATTCCAAAACGTTGCGTATACTCTGAACTGACTTTTGTTCACAGGTTCGCTGTTGTGGGAATCATTGAGTAAAGCGGGTTATATTGATCTATTATAGAATTCGTTTAACCCATTACCCAACGAATCGCCCGCATCCGCCCATGTGATATGCAAATTCAGCAGTTGAAAAAATATTATTTTTCAAAAAATTTCAACAAAACCATATCATGTGACCCCTCGTTGGAACGAGCTCGTCGAGCTCGTTCCAACGAGGGGTCACATGATATGGTTTTGTTGAAATTTTTTGAAAAAAAATTCAAAAATTATATTTAAATTAATAAATTTTGATATCGTCTGCGTTGGGTAAAGGGTTAAAGAAAGAGTTTATACTTTAACTTCTCAATTTCTTTAAAACAACATCAACTTCGGATCAGACAATTTGGTTACAAGGAAGTTAAGTTTTTAGGTATACCTGTTATGTACCCTGTGACATACCTCAACGTTTTCAGTGCAAACTGTGTCTCAAGAATATTGATGTTTTGATGTTACTTCTAAATCGACTTTGAAAAACATAATTCAACCTATAGTGCAGTCGCAGTGGATTGGTCGTAATCCACACGTGGGCAGTGATGTCCACACATGCGTTTACCAGGTAATAAAAATCATCATCAGCAGCAAAATTGTAATTAATGAAGCACCGGGTTGTAATTTTTGATGATTATTCCTATAATTAGTGTTTGGAATTTAATGTTATTGCATCCTTGGACATATTGCACACCCGTGGAAAGTGATCAGTCCACGGCATCCGTACTATACAGTACGTGGAGGGTGTATTATCTCTAAATCACCCGCAGAGTGGGGATTCCACCTGAGCAATAATTGCAAATTTGCTGCAAAGCATAACCAGCGCCAGCAAAGTTTCAGCCAATGGACCTCCGGGTTAAACCCGGAGGTCCATTGGCTGAAACATTGCTTGTGTTTTTTGTCGATATGCACAAAATATGAAAGTTATAGCTTGGGTGATAACTCCACTCCGCGGGTGATTTAGTTACAATCCACTCTCCACGTACTGTATATAGCAGTGATGTTCATTCGAACACAAACATATTGATGTTTATTTTTCTGTTTTACAAACAATGTGGATAAATATACTTTTTCTTGAGAGTTATAAACATTTGATTATGTCAGAGAAGTGTGTAAGTTGTCAAGGCGTATTGAAAATGCCTGTATCTGTGCTCTCGTCCATCTGTTACATACATTTATCACTATCGAAAACAACTTAGCTCTTTATTTTGCCTAACTTATGAGCCTGGCGAATGTTTTGATTTAGCAACATCCAGGGCCGAATTCACCATGAACAAAGCAACCGAAGACGAATGCCATGCACCCAAGAAGTCTTATATGGGAGTTGCACAACGACGTCTTTTTAGAAATTTGGTTTACAGTTTCTAGTAGTTTCTCAAGTTGCAGAATTATTCATAGCAAAGTGGACGAATTTATTCTCTAGTCGTGGGGAGCTTCACCAATAATTTAATCCTGCAGCCCTGTAGAGCTGAGTGATTAAATTCTTTCCTGATCTTCTGTAGCGATGCGTTGTGTATTTTTCCACCTTTCCATCGTGTGCTATTATTTTCATTGCGCCAATATTTATGCATAACGAGCCGAACAGGTTATTTATTATTTATTTATTGGTGTAAAAGGTCATATACTTATGCACAATGGCTAATCATGACCGTTACAGTTTTACGGGCGGAGGAAGCCGGAGTACCCGGAGAGAACCACCGAGCAACGACGAGCAGCTGCCAGCTCCCCAACATCGTAACTCCGCACTGCAGCACAGGTAAGGTTAGATTAGTTGAAGACATGGATACCATCGACGTTCAGTGCGCCTTAGTACACGGCGTCATCAGGCCCCCATGTGGACAATCGGGGTTGAGTGCCTTGCCCAAGGACACAACGCGGGAGTCCGAATTGATCGCTCAGACGGTCACCCATCCAATGATTAACCGGGCTCGACGTTGCTTAACATCGGTGATCTGACGAGAACCGGTTACCGCGAAGCCACCGCGCCCCCTAGCCGAACGGGTTAGTTTGTATTCCACCGAAACCTATTATACTGACATCACTATTTTATTTATTTCCAGTCGCAAGTTTGCTCTCGGTAGACGAGGAAGACCTCACATCAACATTGGTGTCTAGCAGAATAATGGTGAGAGGTAACTATCAGTATTGCTAGAATGTGTTTCCAATGAACAGCTGTATATTATAGGAATAAAATATCACATTCATTAGATCTGATGTACCTTATTGATATGTACTGTTTATTATGTGATATGACCCGTCTTCCGGTTTTTATATAAACATTTGTTCTCTGTTACAGTAGTTAATGTTTATTTGAAGAACATGTCATTAAATTTGTGCCATTAAGTACCTCGCAGTCTCTTCTTTATCGGGGACTATTTCCTGAAGCGTGACGCGGACACTACGGATAAACCACACATCTTAAGCTGTAATGTAACCGCAGAGTTTAGAGAAGGCGCTGTGTGTTTCTCATTCCATTTAAGTGTACTGTGAGGGTTTGGAGATCATTTAATAAATAGACTTTTCAACTGGTCTCCGCTGTATTCACAAAACCCGTGCAGTAAATTAGGTCTGGACCGAGCTGAAGCTCGGTCCAGACCTAATTTCCTGAACTCCTTTTGTAAATTTCGAAATAAACTGGGGACTGGTTGGAGATCATCTGTACTCGTATTCGTGTCATCCATTACCCTTATTCCACATTCAAGCCTCAGGGCAATGATGATACAGATAGTGAGTGTACTCCTCCTTAGTTCAAAGTCTCGGATTGGGAGGTTTAAACAATGGCATTGTGTAGAATATATAATATTTTCAAACCAAAACCTTTGGTTGTGACTGATATTGACACGAGCAATTTATAATTTGCACTTTAAGAAACTCAGACTGACAATCTAGCTAGTTGTGGAAAAGATAATGTGCCTGGATGTTCAATCATCCAACTACGTGTTTATTTATTATAATTTATTTCCTTTTCTATTTTTTTAATTTTTATATTTATTTTTGTTTTGCAGTAGTAATTAGAACAGAGAATACCTTCAATTTTTCCCACAACGTTGTTATCAATATTTTTGAGAGTTGTATGTCCTTCCGTGCAAATATATCAATAATTGATATTTTTACATTTAGGTGAGAGAGTAGAGAAGTTGAAGAAACCTGATCAAGCAGAGGACGGCAGGGATGCTTTAGCAAAGTCGATATATGCTAGACTTTTCGGTTGGATTGTGGCTAAAATTAACATGTACCTTGAACCACAAGAACGTCAAGGGTTCGTTATTCTTAGTGCAACTTTACTTCGACTTATTGTTCAGATGCGTGTCTGGCACAACACAGTATGGAAATAATGAGAGTAGCGAAAGATTGGGTTAATAAAGTCTAAGAACATGGTATTATATGTCAGAGATAAATGTATGTTAGCCTCTCTCCAATAGAATGTTTTAGTCATATATAATCATTTTAACCCTTTACCTAACATGAAAAGCAGAATAGCGCTGGCCGGTTTTTGTCGTTACGTTGGGTAAAGGGTTAACCCTTTCGCTGCTATAGGTCCGAATTGAATACGGACCCTAATTTTGATGTCCAGTTTTTTATAAGTCCATAATGAGTACGGGGATATCACATGCGGGGAGTGGATACCACAGCACATAATTATTCTCAAACATCAAAAAAGGTACCTCCGACTAATAGCTGAGCAGGTAGTCCAAATTTGGCCCCACGGGCCGTTATATATTTTTGTGTTTTGGTGAAGGAAATCTCTGGTAATGTAATCCCACATCCTTATACAATGCTGATTTTTGTTTTACATCCACTTTTCCTCCGGGACTAGTAAAGTCGTACCCGTTCTATCCTTGAAAAAATATGAAAAATCAATATTGAGTTAACACCATAACATCCCGCTATCATATCAACTCAGTATTGAGTATCCGGATTTTTTAAAAATATAATTGTCCTGCGGGAAGAGTAACTCTAAAATCGTACCCTTTTCATAAGATAACTGGATTGTCCTTGAAAAATATCAATACAGATTTTTTTATTTTGTTTTTTTTAAATGAACTTTTCCTGTGACTAAATTGCACCCGTTGAAAAATATGGAATATTGGGACGCTATTGTATGAACTCACCATTGATTTTCCATTTTTTCATTTTTTTAAAATTTTACTTTCCTGACGGACGAACGATTGTAAAATCGAATCCGTACTACAAGACATAATTACTGGCTTGTCATTGAGAAAATATCAATTACTGATTTTCTATATTTTATTTTTGAAAATGGACTTTTCCTGTGGGACGAGTGACTCTAAAAATCGCACTCGTCATACAAAAGATGATTAACTTGTCTTTGGAAAACAATTTGGAAAATCCCTCTATTTTATGAACTTATTGATTTTCCATTTTTAATTTTTCTTTTACTTTCGACATTTCTACCCACTCTCCCTCCTGGTCTCTCGGTTAGAGTCAAAAAAAGTTTCATAATTCCCCCACTGGCACCTTCTCAATCTCTCCAATGATAAAATTAACCCTTTTCCTCATGCCATTCCTCATCCAATTATCTTTCATGTTAATATTCCATATTTCCATTAGTTTCCCAAGGAGTCTTATTCTACTGGGCAAATATTTGGGCCATTCTTAACCCTTTACCCAACGTAACGGCCAAAACAAGCCAGCGCTATTCTCAAAAATCGCCAATTAATTTTCCAATTAATTTTCGAGCCCGTTCTAATGAGGGGTCATAACCTATGTTTTTGAGACAAAAAATAAAAAAAATTAGTTATTCAAGAATTTTCTTTGCAAGTGTCGTCTACTTTTCATGTTAGGTAAAGGGTTAAATGAAATGTTCCAGGGTCTTCGTTACACCTAAGTTACACATTTCGCACACTCTTCCGTCGCCTTGCCCGCCCCCACCCAACTCCAGTGACTTGGATCTAACTTTGACCCCCGAAACGATTCATCCAAATAATCCTCAAGCACCCTTTCTCTTACAAAACTAATCTCCTGCTTCAGTCCCCTTCTAGATCTTCAATCTCCATAGAGTAATTTTCTATTAGCTGCCTCGCCTGCCTTATCCATCGTGTCTGAATGTTATAGTTCCATAATGGTTAATCGTTGTTTTTCACCATCTGATGTTTGGGAGATTAACCAGGTAATTTAGGTAGCATAATCTAGCCTATCTTTAAAAACGGACCTCGGAGTGCGTAGGCTCATTGGTTAACGCATTGGACTTCAGATCGAAAGATGACGGTTCGATCCTGGCCTACGTCAGCTAAGTTGGGTCCTTGGGCAAGACACTTAATCCGGATTCCCCAAGTGTGAGAGCCGTGATGCGGTGTACTAAGTCGTCCAGTACGTCGATGGTACTTGCCTTCGACTATTCATAGGTCTCGTTACAGTTATTCAGGTGAAAATGTCGGCTTTTCAAGAAATTTTCAGCTTATGATTAACACGGCCAAGGATATTTCGCATTTAAATTACCTCCCCCATTCACAATACTCACAATGTATATAGTTTCTGGAAGCTCTGAATATGGCCCATTCTGGAGACAACTGTACACAACAAAAATCTTACAATATCACTCAAATACACTCAGCCGAATGACACAGTTGATGGCTAAAAAATGGCTCAAAATGGTCAAAATTTTCTCATTTTGGGGATAAATCTCCAATTTTCGTGCATCGATAGTGATAAAACTGTGTTATAGGAATTCCTCATTCCTCCACTGAGGATTTTACAGCATAACATGATCATTCTGACAAATAAAAAACATATGGGTTTCTTATTCATTTTTTCAGAAGGCTTTCTCAAAGCAAATTTACACAAAAATTGTCCCATTTGTAAACTGCAAATTGTCAGGTCCCAAACAGGTCTGGGTTTGCCATTTAACACTTCCATGTGACCTTGACCCCCAATTGAAATGCACTTGACAATACACAGTTTGAATCAAGACCATCAACAGATTATTTTGGCCATAACACCATTAAAGACAATTATTTACTAAATCCACACCACCATAAACTAAAACTATAGCTCAAAATAGTCATTTGGCTGAGGATATCCAATAACCTCGGAAATGACCTTTTAATAGGAAACGAGACCATAACCCTGTTTGTGACAGGACTTTGATTTTCTGAGTCGGACCGTGACTCGCCGTTTCTTGGTGATTCTTTCCGGGTACTCCGGCTTCCTCCACCGGTAAAGCTATCCGACATAATATGACTCTGGCTTATTAATCCTTTACTCAACGAATCGGCCACATCTGCAAATTCAGCAGATGACAAAATTTCAGCAAACCATATCACGTGACCCCTCTTTGGAAAAATCTCGTCGAGCTCGTTCCAATGGGGGGTCACATAATATGGTTTTTGTGGAAATATTTTGAAAAATTTAAAAAAAAAGATATTTAAAATAATAAATTTTGATATCGTCTGCGTTGGGTAAATGGTTAAAGTGTTATTAAACCTCAATAAACAAATACACATAAACGCTTGAAGTAGTCCCAGCTTCAAAAACACGTGGATTTTTTTCCTTTTTGTAACCGTTATGGATAACATGTTGGGGCTGCTCCCAAACCAGCGACTGTTTTCTAAAACAACCAACAAACTGCGGTTTCAGTATTACCATAAATATGCCCAGAGAAGAATCCTTGTAGCTGTGCATAATTCCAAGTCATCTTCCAGTTCGCGGTTCTCGGGGATCTGAACCCACCACCCTCCTGCCAGTGCGCAGACTCAAACCAAATAAGTTTATTGGTTTTCGGTTCCGACTCTCGTGGATTCATAAGCAGATAAAGTTAAAAAGGAAATAAAGTTATTCTGGTCGCAATGGATTTAAATCTCACATTGTCCCTGTGCGCATTCGGCGCCCTGAAACTTTTCATTCATCATTCACCGGTATCACATCTACAGTGCGCCCGTCGTTGACTGGTCAGTTTCCATGATATCCATAATATTAGATTCCAAACACTAATTATAGGAATAATCATCAAAAATTTAATTAATGAAGCCCCGGGTACAACCCGGTGCTTCATTAATTAAAATTTTGCGGATAATGATTATTACTACCTGGTAAATGGGGCGCGGTGGCGTTGCGGTAACCGGTTCTCGTCAGATCACCGAAGTTAAGCAACGTCGAGCTCGGTTAGTCCTTGTTTGGGTGACCGTCTGAGCGATCGATTCGGACTCCCGCGTTGTGTCCTTGGGCAAGGCACTTAGCCCCGATTGTGCACAAAGAGGTACGATGACGCCGTGTACTAAGGTGTACTGCACGTCGATGGTACGTTTGTCTTCAACCAATCTAACCCTGCCTGTGTTGCAGTGCGGAGTTACGATGTTGGGGAGCTGGCAGGTGCTCGTCGTTGCTCAGTGGTTCTCTTCGGGTACCCCGGCTTCCTCCACCTGTAAAACTGTCGCGGTCATGAGTAGCCATTGTGCATAAGTATGTGACCCTAAACACCAATAAATAAATATGCGTACGTGCCACCAATTACTGACGGAAGTAATTACGACCAGTCCACGGCGACTGTAGTGTACTCTTTATACATGCGTAATTTCAGATCATACAGTGCTTCCATAGGCATCTTAGACATGGCAGGATTTGAAGTATTTCCTCACAACACATTTGACCAGCTATTAATTAATGCAGCCAACGAGAGATTACAGAATCATTTTAATAAGACGATGTTCGAACTTGAACAGAATGATTATGCAGATGAGGGGATCGACACAGACCAATTTGACTTCAGAGATAACACGCCCATAATTGATTTGTTTTTCAAGGTACGATAAACACATGCGATTCTAAATTGTGGCCTTGGTTGAGAGGATTGGCTGGTGTTCTACTGGGACGTAGGAATCGTTGAAGAGCAGAGTGTGTGTGTGTGGGGGGGGGGGGGGAGGGATACGTGCCACTAATTACTACGGAAGTAGTTAGAAGAAACACATTGATATGCACTTTTAGTATCAGGAAAACGATAGCTTTTAGATATTTGCTGGACAGCAGAATTTAAATTTTTGGTAACTCAGGTGGAGCCTGATGTATTGGAATAAATTTTCCTAGGAATTATGAGAATCAATGGCTTCGAAAAATTGACTATTTTTAGGATGTCATTTTTACACGGAGTTGTTCCTCGGCATCCAAGTGGAAAATGAGACGGAAATATATAATTGTTTGGACATTTTAGAAACAGCGGATGATATACTCTAAGGGTAGATAGGTGGGTGTAATGGCTACATTCTGTCTGTGAAGATTCTAAGAGAGTGAAAATGTCTGGTTTCGTCATTTTTATTGCAGTTTTCTAGACTGAAGCCTTGTATTTGTCAGCGAATTAGCCTCCCCCACCCCCACCCCCCCCCCCCCCCCACACACACAAAAGTTTGTTTATTTATATTTTGACAAATGGTGTAGTCTGTTTTCAATGAATTATGAAAATGTAATGTGTGTCAGGGGGTAGATAACTAATTTTGATAATATTTCCATTTTCAGAGAGCATGTGACACGCCATTTTACGAAAACGAAAAGTCCGAAAAGTTGTGGAGCGGAACATAACCCTTTGAACACGAGCGGCCGCTTTTCCGGCCAGGAACATGATTCGTTATAATGTTAGAATGTCTGCTCAGTAAAAGTGTGAGGTACACCAAGCAATATTTTTAAAGTGCAGCCCCTAGGCTGCACTTTGAAAATATTGATTGGCATACCCAAAATAATGAATATGAACTCTTCTAATTGCTGCCATTGAACTGACATGGACGGTACCACTAGAGTTCAAAGGGTTAAGTGTTAGCATTCTACGCGTAAGAAACGTACCCCAAATGGAGAGCTGTCCATGCTTCTACAGCATGCAACCCTGTCCCCGTTTCAGAAATGTCACATCATCACTTGAGAAAAACGAAAAAATTAAACACTGGGGTTCAATTGTGACACAATCCATAGATTCATATTAATAAGATGTGCCAGGTTGTGATGGTTTCTGGAGTGAATAAACATAAATTTAATTAAATATTGATAACGTAACTGTAAAAAAGACGATAAAAAGTTTGAATTATTACCTTTCAACACACGTTTCATCTTGAGTTGATTGCGGATGATTTAAGTTTCATGATACAAGGGATATAACTCTACTCTTAAACAACTTTTTTTTCAGCGACCTGTGGGCATTTTTCATATCATCGATGAAGAATCGACATTTCCCAAGGCAACAGATGTCACCTTAGTGGAGAAGTTGGACCTAATAGAGGGAGATTCGGAGTACTACGCTCCTTCACGTGGAAACATTCCAGAATTTTCAATTAGTCATTATGCAGGAAAGGTGAGAGATGTTATCAACAGGAGATAAATCCCCAGGGATGGGTGGTAGAGTGTGGTGTCCCATACAGTTCTTTGTATGGTCGGGCACCAGTCTAGCAAAGTACCATTTGCCGACAGTTGGTACAGTACAGTCGCAGTGGACTGGTCATAATCCATGGGCAGTGATATTCACGCATGTGTTTACCAGGTAAAAAAAATTATTATCAGCAAAATTTTAATTAATGAAGCATCGGGTTGTATCCGATGCTCCATTAATAAAACTGTTGACGGTTATTCCTATAACAAGTGTTTGGAATCTAATATTATTGCATCCGTGAAAATATTGCCCTCTCGTGGGATGTAAGCAATACTGTATGTTCAGAGACCTTCACAAATACATCAAACTATCAGAATGGTAAGATGCGAGGATTGGAAATAAAAATTAGCCACGTCAACAGACACTATCATGGTAGAAGCCGTGGAAGTCTACCAAGATTTTTAACACAACACCCGAGCACGACATTAATTTGCCCTTCGGTAGTCCGGTACAAAAATCTATGCTTTTCAAGAAGCCGTTCATGGAATGGGTCTACGACCACATGTCCGAATAGCTGGAATAGCATAGGTGTGTGGGTGTACGTTAGAACTGTGGGGGAAATTCATGTCATTGTGATGCAATTATGGGTCGCCCCCATCCTCCACCCAATCTCGGAAGATAGTTACAGCCCAAGTTATTTATGCTCCACATATATTATCACCATTTTATCTTATACCTGTTGAAGATATAGGCCATGTGTTATAGATTATCTATAACACATACCCTATGTCATATAGATTGGAGAACGGACTATAGTCTTTTTCTATATTATAATATAATGACGACATTCGCAAAATTGTTTATAAATCGTGTCAAATCTGGTGAAATTGATTATCAAACATATTTTTGTCATAAACCATAAGAATTGAGGCGTAAGTATATTTTCTGTAATTGTTTTCCCAGTTACAGGGCCACTTTCTAAGGGGAACTATACTCTATCATTCACTTGAATTTGTAGCCTTGTTACGCACCAAAAGCTTTTCCGGGCACATCACATGTATTCATGCCCAACAAGAGAAAGCAGTCGACTCCTCTCCAGATGAGTCGACATTTAGACACGAAATCATCCCCAAAACCCTTTTAAAAATGCAGAAAAGAACAAAAATGGTCGGTATAAGATAAATACAACAATACCATAGTGTGTTTTGATATGTTTGATATCTCAACTCGTTGAGATATCAAACATATCAAAACACACTATGGTATTATCGTATATGTACAAAATGTTGTGACAGAGTCTAGCTTTTGTTTCTAAGTCGAGATATAGCCCTAGAAGCAAGAGCAAGACTCTGATACACCATTTTTTACATAAAAATAAAGGCGATGATAGATTCATCTTATAATTCCCAGATGTACTGGTACTGCCTTCTGGGAATCTCAAAGAATTTTTTTTATCACTCTTTCGTTAGTCACGGAAATATAAATGTACCAGTCGAAAGTGGGAAAAACAAAAGGATCATAAGGATGCTCTTTGTTTTGTCTTCAGTGGTGCTACCAGTTAACCCTTTACCCAACGTAACGGTAAAAACCGGCCAGCGCTATTCTCAAAAATCGCCAATTAATTTTCAAAATATTTTCATTTTTTGTCTCAAAAACATAGGTTATGACCCCTCGTTGGAACGAGCTCGTCGAGCTCGTTCCAACGAGGGGTCATAACCTATGTTTTTGAGACAAAAAATGAAAAAAATTAGTTATTCAAGAATTTTTTTTGCAAGTGTCGTCTGCTTTTCATATTAGGTAAAGGGTTAATGGCGTTGCTTCTTGGAATGTCTAAGAATTTTATTGGCTGCCAAAAATGGGAGACGTCTTTTTTCCGGTATCTGTAACTTTTCCTATTACACTGAATATAATATGCAAGTCTTAAGTTTCGTTCTGGAAACCTCTGAATTACAAAACACTACCCTTTGAACGCCATTGTTCTGAATGTGATCACAATTTACAACACTGTCTACCTATTATCATTCGAGAAGAGGTTTTGTAACAATTTAATCCTCCAATCCCAAAGGTCTGAAGGATAAAATTATCACTAAACTAATCTATCCATTAGTTTTCACTGTCACTATTCGTAAGGTGGCAAATTTCCTTTTTTCCCAAACTTCATAGATACGGGGATTGAAATGCCCAAATACATATTCAATCCATAACATATATGTTTATCTGTTGCCTTGTGTCTGCAATAATAATGAAATATAATTGAAATGAGACTAACTAAGAAACTGTCCGAGCGATTAGTTCAAAAAAGTATAAGATAAATTTAAGACTTTATGAGATCAATCTCTCAGTGGGAAGGGTGACCTTGTAAATTACATCTTCAGTAACCTGGTAGAGTGCTACGTTATTTTGGGGAGTCGCAATTTTGTTCAATAATCGCTTTGTTACCGGTATTCTCCAATAAACTGCAACCAAAACAAATCTATATTGACAAAATATCATTTCTTGAGATAAATACGAAACCCGAGCTTAGACGAGGGTAACGTTATTAAGATTCCTACATATTTTAATCCTTTATTTACAGGGTAATCCACGCGTGGGCAGAGATGTCCATGCATGCGTTTACTGGGTAATAAAAATCATCATGGGCAATATTTTAATTAATGAAGTACCGGGTTATACGCGGTGCTTCATTAATTAAATTTTTGATGATTATTCCTATAATTAGTGTTTGGGATTTAAAATTACTGCGTCCGTGTAAATATTGTTCACCCGTAGACAGTGACCATTCCACGGCGGCCGTACTGTAACACGAAAAGCAGACGACACTTGCAAACAAATTCTTGAATAACCATTTTTTTTTCATTTTTAGGCGTCAAAAACCTAGAGTCCTGTAACACGAAAAGCAGACGATACATGCAAACAAAAGTCTTCAATAACCAATTTTTTTCATCTTTATGCGTCACAAACCTACTTATGACCCCTCATTGGAACGAGGTCAACGAGATTGTTCGAAAGAGGGGTCATGATCTATGTTTTAGAAAGTAACATTGGCTAACCCTTTACCCAACGTAACGGCCAAAACCGGCCAGCGCTATTCTCAAAAATCGCCAATTAATTTTCATTATTTTTTCATTTTTTTGTCTCAAAAACATAGGTTATGACCCCTCGTTGGAACGAGCTCAACGAGCTCGTTCCAACGAGGGGTCATAACCTATGTTTTTGAGACAAAAAATGAAAAAAATTAGTTATTCAAGAATTTTTTTGGCAAGTGTCGTCTGCTTTTCATGTTAGGTAAAGGGTTAAAGGGTAAAATAAGCCTAAATTAGCCAGTAAAGCTAGTGTCCCAGCATTACAAGTGGAACCGAAAATTATGCATGAAAAGTTATGATCAGTACAAAACCTTCTATCTTTGTTGACTAATTTATATCAATATTCGAATACCAGCAGGAATTTTCTCTAAAATAGGCTTTAAACGGTTATGGGAAGGAATGGGTTCGGCATGCAAAACCCCTCCTCACGCATTCGGTCCTCCTTGCCGTTGTCACATCGAGCAATATTACGTGGAAGGCAATATCACCGACACACTGCGATGGTGCTGTACGCTTCACACTGAGAAGTGTTCAGTTTCGAGAATCAGTGCGAAGTATTCATAGTTTTCAAAATCTTACAATGAACAACTGGTTTTCAAGTAATGGATTCGGGTCCAGGCTTAAATTATGGACTCGTTTCAGCATTTTAAAAACATGGGGAATCTCAGAAACAAACAAACAGAATGCGTCGATATTTGGTGTGAAAATAGACTTTGATCTTCTGAATAGAACCACTTTATTTATTTATCACGAAACATTCTAATAAAAAAGAGAATTTCAAAACCTTTTCTACAATCACCAAAATGTTGTTTAGGTTTTTGCCCTTTCTGTTCACATGTACATGTTTCAATGCACCGCTGACGTCATAACACGTTCCAAACCGGAGCAAAGTTTACCCTTGCATTCGCAAAGACCTGTTTCGCAGTATAACGGAGTACGGTAATTAGTTAGAACACATCAGCAAAACGGAGCGCTTTCATCAAGCTTTCGACAACTTTTTTTTTTTTTTATAAATTAACGTCCTTCCTTCCTTCGTAGTTTATTGTTATTATATCAAAATTTATTACGTGCGTGCATTAATTCACACACCAATATGAATACATCTCCACAAATCTACACACATCCAAAAAGAATAAAAAAAGAAACCAAGAAGGAAAAAAGTCAGACAAAAAGTAGAAATGTCTTTAACAGTACAATGAATCTTAGCATTGTTTGGAATTGGGAAGGGAGGCAATTTCTACCTGGATGTAACCCTGGTTTACCTTGCCCAAAAGCGTACTTAGGGCTTTGATACGAACATCTGAAAGTCTCCAATCCATACACAGTGGTTTGCATAAAATAGTCCCCCTCCTGGATTTGGTTAGACACAATGAGTTGTTCAGATTGTTCAGGTACCCAATAAACTGTTCCAGTACAAATTTACTAGTTGTTAAATACAGTAAAAAATGTCATGACATGTCCACGTCTAGTTTCAAAAGTGTTCCAACCACATCGTTTAAACATGAAAGGGGAGGGGTAGACCATGGACTTTCCGACGGAAATTTCCGCTGCAAAGCATCGTCGATTTACATAGCTATGGCTTATGTCACCCGTGAATCTATCTGGCAGGGAATTTTATTTTAATTCTGTCTGTCTGTCTGCCTGCCTGCCTGCCTGCCTGCCTGCCTGCCTGTCTGTCTGTCTGTCTGTCTGTCTGTCTGTCTGTCTCTCTCTCTCTCTCTCTCTGTCTCTCTCTTTCTCTTTCTCTCTGTCTGTCTTCCTCAAAATCTGTCTCTCTCCCTCTCTCTCTCACAGTGATGTGTAGTATATGTAATTAGTTGATTCAACCGCCTGATACCAATAATGATTGTGACGTAATTTGTCAAGAAAAAAGTAAAATGCCGACAAGCAATGATGCAAATTGCTCATTTAATTATCATATGGAAACAAATTATTAGTTCAGACTTAGTTTACGATCTTTACAAGGATTGGGAAGCAAATTTCATAACTTTTACTATGCATTCCCGTTACGACTCCCACGAGGCTTAATGGCGACGGCTTAATGGGACGCCAACGTACCTGCACTATTGCGGCCTTACCCCTTTGAAATGGTATGTAGTGCCTTGTTTTCCACAATCCATATGTTGATTATTATTACTGCTACCACTCGCACAGGCGGAAACACTATTGAGAGATCCATTTAACCTTAAACCTAACGCCACGACTTTATACGACCAGCGTAACACACAAACTCTCTGTTCAAATGTTATCAGTTTTTTCATTTTGTCTTCCAAAACATAGCTCAAATTCCCACAACTGTTTCAGGTAACATACGATGCCACGGGCATGGTAGAAAAGAATCGAGATACACTTAGTGAGAACATGGTACAGTGCATGAGTCGCAGCAAAAACGAGCTGGTTAGGACGTTGTTTCTCACCGAAATTCCAGACACGGGTTCAATTTCCAGGTAAGAGTTTCCCATTTACTCAAAGGACCCGACAAACACTCGAAAATCTGTTGGGTTAAAAATTAACCCAAATCAACTGGGTTGAGCGAATATGAACCCAATAGGGTTCATATTCGCTCAACCCAGTTGATTTTGGTTGATTTTTATTCCACCCGTTTTTGAAGTGAAGGAGCTTTTCTGAATATCTATTCCAGTTCTTCATTTCTGAGGTGCGCACTCAACCCTTCTGGGTTCCAGTTATTTGTAACTGAAGTTTTCCTTTTTTGAGCTTCTAAAATATGATCACTTGTAATATATAACACTTTCTACGCGCTATCTCAAACCTACCTGGGCTCTAATGCCAGATAGGCCAGAGGGAGCGCAGTCCGACTATCAGCAAAATAGACATGGCTAAGGTGCTCCCGTAAACGGGATACGACGTTTTGTTCCCATTGGTTAATTTAAAATTCCTTGATATGCCTCTGAATGCACACAGGTCTGACGTGTGAGGTTAAATTCTTTTGCCATTATTTCACGGGTTATTGTTATTTCTGAACTTTTTATAAGAGCTACCGACAGATAAGAAAATTAGTAACTCTGAAGATATTACACGAACAAAATACTTTCTTGAGAAGAAAATTATGTGTGTGTGATTTATCCCATAATCGCCATCAAATAGTTTATTGCGAACAAAATATCGTTTATAACACGTCTCTACGGGAATGGCGTCCGAAATCAAGGTCAACATGGTAACATTGTGAGTCAGTTGGTTTCGGAAGTAGAATATGATCTTCTCTTATTTTTCATTAACGGTCTACCTAATACAAATAAAATACAACATTTGAAGAAAACATTTATGGAATGGTCGTTTATTTTTGTCTATTTCTTGAGTTATGAACCCAAAAAAACAAAGTCCAAACTGTGTAAATGGGCGTTTACGCGATGTTTGGACTTTGTTTTTTGGGGTTCATAACTCAAGAAATAGACAAAAAGAAACGATCATTCCTTATAATTAAACGTTCGCGACCCAAATAAATAAATAGTGTTAGTCGTCCTCCACTTCAGCGAACAAAGACTTGAAAACTAAAACTGGTAGACATATTATTTTTCTGGCATAAAATAGGGCGCATATTATTGAAATGCAGGTAGCAATTGACACACTTTCCAAGTCAAATGCACTTATGTCATTAAATTTTTTATTGACCAATGAATTACGTAATGCAAAGAAAGCGTCATAAGCCACAAATTTCAACTGTTCACTTCACGTAAAAGTTACGTTCCGTGGTAGGTGGAAGTAGGCCATCAGTATTACATTATATTTTGGTTTTGACTGTTTCCCGAGAACTGAAAAACACAGTTTGTAAAAGTGGAGTTAGATATAAAGCCAGATGACATGAAATTAGTTGAATTCAATGTCAAAATTGCCGTATTCGTCGTGACCAGCCATTGTTTACAATCGATTTGGGTAAAACGATGAACGCAGACGATCATCCAGTGTGCGTAAAAATTGAAATGTCAAATAAATACAGTTGTGAAGAAAAAGAAAAATTGACCCACCACGGTCATTTAAATAATTTATAAATAATTTCATGGTGATAAATTAGTAATATAAATTTATTTTTCTTTTCCAAATTTAGAACGTGCCAGTGTTCTAACTTCTATTGATTTGACACCATGTTGGAACTGGGAAGACTGGTATTTTAGGGGCGTGGCTGGGGGCGGACCTAATTGTGTTTTTTTCGGTTCATTGAGTTATGAAAAGAAAAAACAGAATCGTGTGAGCCAATCGTTTTATCTGAAAACGCATGAACCGAAAAAAAGTTTAATTATTCCTAAATAACTTAATATTTTCATTTCTCTGTCTCGAAAACATAGTTCATAACCTATGATTT
Source organism: Pictodentalium vernedei (assembly GCA_031216915.1). Lineage (NCBI taxonomy): Eukaryota > Metazoa > Mollusca > Scaphopoda > Dentaliida > Dentaliidae > Pictodentalium > Pictodentalium vernedei. Next base: position 74,925,009 of record CM062293.1, on the reverse strand, counting down.
TGAGGCAAGAACTGAAAAACTTAACACATTTGGATGGTGATGTTTTTTGAACAGCGCTGGCCAACATTAGTCGTGACATTAAATAACAATTTAAATTGCACACTATGTGATAAAAACAATATCAAATTCGTCACGATTTAACATGAAATCTCGACTCTTTAGAGATCGTCTGCTGAAATCACTTGCCTTTAATGTGTGTGATAGCAATTTTAGCTTCACCAACAACGTATTCTGATGGGTTTAGGTGCACCCTTTTAAATAGCCTCGTTTTGACAGAAACGAATCATTGTTTTTTTCAATACCCGTTTGTGCAGCCAACATCCGTCCATATGACATACTATTGGAAATGGCTTCTCTTCTTTATTGAACACAAAACTATCAAGCCAAAGCTTAATCTTTGTTAGTCACCCAAAGCAAGAAGAATACCGACTTCGGTTGGTTGTAATGATGTTGATAGGTTTGCGTAGTGACGGTGTAGTGGTGGTGAAGGTTGTAGATCATTGGAATTCGGTCAGAGATTGGCAATGAAAAGCATCGCCGCGTCCCACAAACGTCACGCAACGATACTTTGCATAACTAAGTTCTAACGGCGTTTGCATGGTTAAACATATTAAAGAAGGTTACCCTTCTATCTCAGAAAGTGTTTGAGAAATAAACATCATAGATGAAGATGCAGAGTCTTCCAGGGGATGGGGGTAGTGGAATTAACATTGCCTACCCTGTCATGGAAGCTGCCGTCTTTATTCTTGACTTGAATGGCACTAGCATAATCCCTTTGGCGGAGGCCACACCCCCTCCCTGTTGGGGGAATCATGGAACCACCATTGGAGGAGGTCGAGTATTATTTTAATCCAACAGCCCCATAGGGCTGTTGGATTAAACTATTACCGAAACCCCATACAAATGCAAAATGGATTCGCTCATTTACTGTAGCCAACATTGTATTTGATCATCCCACTCTGGAACTCAGTGTTGAAACAGTTTAATGTTCTATTAGTATGCGTCATAAGTAGCTTTTGATTCTGAAACTTGGAATAAAAATGTTGGGCTCTGGGATTAATCAACTTTAACACATGCCATTGTTTAACCAATTAGAATTATGTTTAATATTATAATAGAAGAAAATATCTAAATTTCAGAGCACACAATAAACTAAAAACACGCCCGGGACTTCCATTTCACAGCACCAGTCAACAGCTAAACAGAAGTGACAGCGATACAAGTCTATCGAGAGCCACGTCAAAAAGGCTGAAGCGATTTGTTAAAAGGTATGTTCTGAGTCAAAACTAATGGTGTGGAGAAAAAGAATTGTGGTGAAACAAAAACATTTTCATCTGTTTTTTTTCCTTTGTGTTATGTTTTATTTCGAACTCGTTAGTTAATTAGTTCATTGCCTTAGTACACGGTAAAAAAGTGACGTTGAAAGTGTGGTAAAAATATCGTATCAAACTGTAATTGCAATGCCGATCCTTTCATGCTCAATCGTGGTTAAAACCAAGTACACTATATTTGTTTTTTTTTTTTCTCATCAGTCAAGAAGGCTAATCACCTGTCATAAAGACAATACCAATTAAAATCTTGCGGCTGCAGGGTATATTTTAATTACACCATTTTAACGATTGACTCTTCCAAAACAAGGCAATTTTCGAAAGGAACGATATCATGTTTCAAAAGCAGGAGCTAATATTTATTTATTTATTTATTGGTGTTTAAGGTCACATATTTCTGCACAATGGCTAATCATGACCACGAAAGTTTTACGGGTGGAGGAAGCCGGAGTACCCGGAGAGAACCACCGAGAAACGGCGAGCAACTGTCAGCTCCCCAACATACTAACTCCACACAAGCAGGGTTAGCATTGGTTGAAGACAGGTGCACCATCGACGTGCAGTACGCCTTAGTACACAGTGTCACCGTGCCCCCACGTGGGCAATGGGGGTGAAGTGTCTTGCCCAATGACACAATGCTGTTGCCGCAGGTGGGATTCGAACCGAGAACCTCTCGTCTTGCAGCCTGCACCTCTACCTACCGAGCCACCGCGCCTCTAGCAGGAGCTAATAAGCTCAGTCGATTGTTCTGAAAAAAAATGTTCCATTGTACGCAAGCCCTCATCGATTAGGATTTACGTATGATTTACCTTTAAGCAATAACAATAGTTTTTTTTTTAATTAGGGTTTAACGACACACTTTCGACAGCCAGAGTATCGGAGAACCAGACGATAATAAAAGTTGCAATAGGATGCTGGTTACCTGCACAGTTTTATCTATACGATATTTGTTTTACAGAAAAGCTAAAACATGAAATAAAACATATGCTTATATTTGTATGAATTGGCTTGAGACAGCACTATAAAATGCAGTTGGAAGTGAAGCAACACTGAGAACAACAGGGCTAATACTATAACAAAAATTTACAATTGTATTTTCTAGAATTGTATTTCTACCTATTAATATAACTGACAAAAAATTAATCAGTAGCATTTTAAAAGATGTGGCAATTTGCCAACTGGCAAATTGCCACATCTTGGAAAATGCTAATGGTTCATTTCAGCCCCTTTAAAATCATAGCTAGAAAAATACAATTCTAGAAAATACAATTGTAATTTTTTGTTATAGTATTAGCCCTGTTGTTCTCAGTGTTCTCTCACTTCCAACTGCATTGTCTGCATAATTTGTGCCCAAACAACTCATTGAAAAGTTATGAGACTAAACAACCATTGCAATCACATGTTTTTCGACCGAATAGGTCTGCAAGGCAAATTGTATCCGTAAGCTGATTCCGCCCGCCAAACGCGAGGCGATTGTGTCACCAGGTAAACCTCGGACCCATTACGTCTGCAAAACGTGAGAACGGTCGTGTCCGCTGGTACATGTATACCCACAGACAAAATGGGCGTGCGTTTTGCAGACGTAATGGGCCTGCTGACACAGTCAACTTGGGTTTTATGCATGTAATTGGTCTGCCTGCGGACATAATCTGCTCGGGTTTTGTGTTTGTTAGTGACCGAGGCCTGTCTACGTTCACCATCGGCACGTTTGCGAACACAATCAGCTAGAGTTTTCCAGATTTAATTGGCTTCAGACATAATCGGGCTTGCGGGCGTAATCGGTCAAAACATACGTGTTAATTTGCATAAGAACATGAGAAATCATTTTTTTCTGTTTATAGATCATAAATCATGGACTTCGCGGAAAAACATACGTTATTGTTAATACAATGGAGCCCACTTAATTTTACATCTTTTAATTGAATTAACCTGTTAATTTTTTATTGGTGTTTAAGGTCACAATTAGCATCTATGGCTATCTCATGACCGCAGCGTTGGTATGATGTCAAGTTTACTTATTCGTTTATACTTATAATGGCCACTTTAGAGGACTTCTGCTCCATACGTTGGTTAACGGGTCTTATTTTAACAGTAAACCACTGTACTGTACTTGTAAACATCGTCATTCATATTCATTACAGTTAAAACCTCAAGTCCTGTCACGAACTGTGCACTTATCTAGGCTTAATTGTGCGTAGGAATTGTGCGCAATTGCCATATCGAATGGCATCCAAAGCACGACAGGTTCTCCTGGTTACTCATAACAAACACAGGCAATGTTTCTGCCAAATGGACCTCGGTTACCCGGAGGTCCATTGGCTGAAACATTGGTTGTGCACAGACCATATGTACAGAATTTGATAACCCGGCTTACTATGGTCATAACGCGTAGATTAACGCACAGATCGACGTACATGTACTATTTGTGGGCATTTCCTGACAGGATTTCTAGTTTTAACTGTAGCTCATTTTTTAATATTCTTTTTTTCTCATTTGTCTAATTTTCCAGAGGAGATATGAACGATGACACAAACAACAACTATAAACGCCACAGCTTCGTGACAAGACAGTTTTCGGTAAGTAAACAACGGATCACGAATAATATTCCGGTTTACAGAATGTACGCGATCGAAAGACATGCTCTGTCTGTCACTGCGTATATGCAAACATGCAAAGAACATTCAGCTGATGACGTCATGTTATAAATATATCGTCCTAGTACACAAGCTGAAGTTTAGAAAAAAACAAAACCACCCAGTGTCGGAGTGGGAAGATCGATCATGCCTGAGTTCAGGTTACGTCATAGTTGTCGTTTGGGCAGCCACGCCTGACTCGATAATCAGCACAAGATAAACTAGTTTGGTTCGTTCTGTCGTAAAACAAATACAAGTTTGTTTTCCATTCAGCATTTCTTAACTCATGGAAACAAAAATAATGGTGCTACTTATGGTGACAATAATAATATATATCAAGTTTTCTACCACAATTTGCGGTCACGATTTGACATTGTGCGGAAATATGTGACCTTAAACATCAATAAAATAAGTCAATCAATTAATAAAAATAAATAAATAAATAAATAAATAAATAAATAAAAAATAAATGAATAATAAATAAATAAATAAATAATAAATAAATTAATAAATAGAAATAATTAAATAATAAATTAATAAATTAATAAATAAATAAATAAATTGTACCACGATTGCTGTGCGTATTCAGAATTACGCAATACAATAGACACATTGGGTTATGTTCTAGATACCCCACGCCTGAAATCTCGATCATGAGTAAGAACGTCAATTAAGAACGCATTCCAACTGGACGTTATGCGTCTCGGTAATGTTTTGGCGTGGATGAAATGTGTCGATGCAAAACAATGTCACCAAGCAAGTTATCAGACCGCCAAATGTGATATTTTTCTTTTAAAAACTCAGGTTCGTTCACTGAATTCAAGTTTAATCGTGGTATAAATACAGAACACAACACGGGGAGAGTACGGGGGATAGGAATAAACGACCTTGGTGAAGTTTTTCCTGTATTTCACGTGCGCCTTCAGCGCACGTGAATTACAGCAACAATTCCAATCGGGTAGTTGGTTCCAGTCCCCGTACTCCACCCACGTTGTGTTCTGTTTAAATGTCCTCTTTCCCAAGTGAAGTGGGATCGCGGTGGCTCAGTGGTAGACTGTTGGACTTCTATGCTAGAGGTCCCGCGTTCGACCACCGTCCGTGATGACCCGCGTTGTGTCCTTGGGCAAGGCACTAAATCCCGGTTGCCTACATGGGGTCACGATGACGCCGTGTACTAAGGCGTACTGCACGTCGATGTTGCACGTGTCTTCAACCGCTGAAACACTGCTTGAGAGGAGCTTGAGCAGAGTTAGAATGTTGAGGAGCTGACAGTTGCTCGTCGATACTCGGTGGTTCTCTCCGGGTATACCGGCTTCCTCCACCCGTAAAAATGTCACGATCACGATTATCCATTGTGCATAAGTATGTGACCCTAAACACCAATAAATAAATAAATAAATATTCCCAAGTGAAGTATACTCCACCTCAGATCTTGTTTGAGGTGCTCAGCACGTAACGACAATGTACAATGGAAATCCCAAGTCTGAAATGCCATCAACTTCAAATACATATGCTTATATGCAAACTATACACAAAAGTAAAGGTTGTTGTCAATAGAATACAAAACAATATTCCCTTTTGAATCAGATAGATGGTAGCAGGCCTGAAGCGTTCTTCAAAGTCAGTTATACTGCATTCGTACCAGAACTGAAAAACAAATTCATGTAGCCAAATCGTCCCCTGAGTTCCAATGTGTTCTATACTGTACTGGCACATAGAACACATTGGAAATCGGGGGACGAAATGTGAATGAAGCTGGTAATTCAAAACACTTCAAGGTGTGGTGACATGAGTGCGTTGAGGATACTGCCAGCCAAAAATGCCGGCATTCGTTTTGTGATGAACGAGATGCTTGTTAGTTTGGTTTGATCCCCGCCAGGGGTAACTGCGTTGTTTCCTTGGGTAAGGCACTTAATCCCGATTACCCACGTGGGGACACGGTGGCGTTGTGTACTAAGGCGTACTGCACGTCGATGGTTCACTTGTCTTTAGCCAATGCTAATCCTGCTTGTGTGGAGTTAGTACGCTGGGGAGTCTGACAATTGCTCGGCGTTGCTCGGTGGTTCTCTCCGGGTACTCCGGTATACGCCACCGACACGAGGTGATAAATAAATAAATAAATAAATAAATAAATAAATAAATAAATAAATAAATAAATAAATAAATAATGTTGTTTATGTTTAGGTCAGGGTCAGAAGCGGCTAAAAATCACCGATGTACCATGCCTTCTAAAAAGACATTTTGAGACTGATCGTCTTCACACAACAGACTGTCACCATCAGAAAATTTCGAAGTTGGAACATTACTTATGTGGTATTATGACACTTGTTTGACTTTCTCAGAATTTCCAAATCATTTTCCGATAAAAACTTGAGGTTTTCATGTGACAAAAATAAATTCTACAACATGGCGTCCTTCTGCAAGAAATACAACAGGCAGTAGCGTCGTCGAAGCATCGTTACATCTCGAAGCGTTTTGAATTCCAATCTTTGTTCTCTTGGGCGGTACCACGAAGACAGTCAGGTGGTCATGGTTCTGTCCAGTTGCAGTATACTGGTCATACAAACATCAATACTGAAATTAACCCTTGCAACCCGGTATGCATACATTTTTATGTGAATAAAATACTGATAGTGGACGAGTAGACGATATAAAGAGCAAAAAACTGAAGTTAGACTCGGTAATAACTGAATGGCTAAATGCTTACATTTGAATTGCAAGTAATATAATCTTCTAACTGAATTCATGTTTCAAGGCTGTTGGTATCAAGCCTGGAAATAAGCAGACTGTCATTTGCAAAATGAGGCCCCCAGAGGTGAAATTGGTGACGCTACCCTGCACCATACCAGAAAATAAGTGGTCAGACAAGGACAATATCAGGTACAAAAAGGCCAATGTCTGACTGAGGTTTAAAATCATCAAAATGTCTGATGCCAAAATTATTGATGAAGTTCAGTGATCAGAACATCATGCATGCTGGAAATCGTGTACATAACTAGCAAGCCTAAAATCAATGATTATTGTGATTTCTGATTCTGGCAAGTTGGGAAGTATGAAGAAAGTGACTGTACAGTTCATCAGTATTAACAGCATGTGAAGGAATATGATTTGATAAAGCCATACATTTATCTAAATTATGTGTGAAGGGTAATTCAGTTCCAATTCAGAATGAAACCAATTGCCAAACAAGGTATGGTTGGATGAATTCTGAGCAGTTTTAAGATGAAGGTACATATACATCCAAAACATAATATTTCGAATACTCAAACTCCATTTTGTATTATGTCAGATATCATTCTTAAATGACAGACATGATTCATTTGGTGTCTGACATTTTGTCTGGAAGGGCAATGAAAATTATTTTCAGGCTTGCCCTGCACCCTAAATTTACCCTCTGTGAACCTCAATCTGAATCAAGGTATCAAGCCTAAACCGAAAGAGGTAACCAGAGGATACATTGGCCAAATGTATGGGGTAGTTTTGGCCAATTCACCCTTTGGGGACTTCATTCTGCAAATGACAGATTGTTTATATCCAGGCTTTTTTGATATGATTTGTATGCATATCCAATATATCTCAACATTCAGATTCAATATTCTACAGTCGAGGCTTTGTTGATTAAAGCATGTACTTTCTGTAATGAGCCACTCCCCTCCCCCTTACCTGGCACCAGGCCTGAAAATAAGCAGCCTGACATTTGCAGAATGAGGTCCCCTGAGGGTGAATTTGATGATACAATCTCATACAGTGGGCCAGTTATCCTCTGGGTACCTCTTTCTGTTTAGTTTTGAGACCATGATTCAGACTGAGGTTAACAGAGGGTACATTTAGTGATGCTACCCTGTTCTGCAGGTTAGAATCACTAAATTCACCCTCTGGGGACCTCATTTTGCAGATGTCAATCTGCTTGTTTTCTGGCTTGCCTGGCACGATGGTCTTGTCCGGCATGCACTGTTCACAGAGAGCGCATTTCGGATTTTATTCCTTTCTGTTCTTGCCTCCGGAACGGGGCTCGTGGTTTCGCACTAGGGTGAGCTCATCGAGATCATCCCGCTGAGGGCCATGACCTTGTTTTGAGGCAGGGATTGGAAGTCAAAGGACTGAAAACCAAAATTAACGGAGATTCTAGTTAAGAACATTTCTTGTGAAAATAGTGTTCTGTTTGCGCTGGGCGATCGGTTAAATAATTAAGCAATATAAGTGCTCCTCATTAATCCAGTAAGGATGCAAATTGTTTGAAGTTTTGAGTCAGGATTGTAAATGACATTGTAAATTGGGAATGGCAGGAAGACAGCCCACAAGGATATGATGTTTCCATGCAGTGCACCTTTATTTACGACTCTTAATAATCTGACGATTAGGGTATAAATAAAATATGGCCAAAGTAGCTTGGTGTACCAAATGTTCACCACTCGTGTGGTGAAGTGGGGTTAACAGCGCGCCGTAGGATCGCGGTTAATACCAATCCACCACTAATAGTACACCAAGCTACTATGGGTATATTCTATATATATCCACTGACTATGATGCCTTATGTTGTGAGACCTGCACGTTAAAATATGGGCTTCCAGCACTCCACCCGTTAATGATGAGGAGACTGTCCAGGTGAACATATGAGTGTCTGTATTTGGTGATATGTTGATTAATAAGAGGACCTGTTTGTTATGGTAAAAGACATGTACGTAAAACACAAACTTGTGTCAGATGTCAGATGACACAGACCATAATTAATTTGTCTTTTTGTTCTTTTCAGCATTCTCTGAATGAACTGATGACTCGTCTCTCAAAGGCTAAGCCGTGGTTTATTAGGCAAGTACATTAACTTAACGCTCTACTTAACGTAACCTATAAAAACGGCAAGCGCTATTCACAAAAATCGACTTTCACGTTTTATTATTTGTTTATTTTAGGAGTCAAAGAATAGCTTGTCACCCCCTCATTGGAACGAGCTCGTTGAGCTCGTTCCATATAGAGGTCAAACGCTATGTTTTTGACGCAAGAAATGAACAATTCTAGTTAATCAAGAAATAGCTTTGCAAGTGTCGTCTGCTATTCTTATTGGGAAACTAATGTGTAACCTTTCCCCATGGGAACCATGGGAAGTGAAGCAGTGCTTGATTACTGTTGTAAACAAGCTTTGTTTTACTGGTAAAATAGGCCTCAGTCACCAATGCCTGGGGTGGACATCCTCTAAAATGGGTAACACGGGTATAAACAAATAACTAAATTTGACTTTGTCGCCATGTTGCCGTCACGAATGCCCATTGTGCAGACATACTTGACCTTGAAAACAGCAATAAATAAATAAATGAAATAATGTCTAACATTACGTTGTAAAATATCCCCCGTCAACATTGTTTGCCTTCTAGTTGTTGACTTCTAAGAGCAGAAATGCATTGTCAAAATAGTCTGTGAAAAATGTGCCCTTTTTAAACAAAATTGATCGGAAATGTTCAAACAGAAACCCAACTCGGAAACATGGTGCTTAAGGTTGGGTTATCTATTCAAACTTCAAAAGCAGAGCTGAATTGTCTTCTGAGGCAAGTTGTACTTTTCTCACAAATTTGTGCACTGCCTCGAGGTTATGTACAAAGCCATCCAGTGTTTTGTAGAACATAGAATAGCTATTTGGACACACCGGGACAACGAACATTGTAAAAGATAAAAATGAATTGCATTTTCTGCTGCGGGTTTTCAAAATGCTCAACACTATTAAAGGCTTTCAATTTATTATTCTTTTGCACTTTGATGAAGCGGGCGATATTGCAGTGGTGAAGGGGATTGGGTAAAATGGTGCGAAACAATCAACAACTGTTTAATCCCACAGTCTTTTAGACAAAAGAAAAAAGTAATTATTAAACCCTTTGGGCATTAGGACTAATTGTTTTACTTATGTTTTCGGTAATTATAAAATCCAGTCGCCCATCACCATTTATTGAATAAAGCATCTCAAAGTGAAAACTTCGAAACGAAATGCAAATGTATTTTCGTTACAAGAAAGGCGACATTCCCAGAGCTGACATAACTATTCCTGCAGACAATCTCAAAGGGCTTTAGCACAAATTAACTGACCCCCCCCCCCCCCCCTTTCATTCTTACGGAAACATCGTCAATGTATCTATACAGCAAATTCCGTGACAATACCATTCAAGAATACAGGGTTGCGAGATGAAAGATTGACACAGTTGGAGTAATTAATTATATGCTGGAGTAGTATCATTTACACTTACAGATAGGAACAATCTGAATACGTTTTATTCAGTTAAGGTAATTTAGGAATCTAGAGGAATAAGGTTGTCAAAGGGGAGATCACTTCAGTTAAACCAAAGAAAAGCTGTCAACAAAAAATGCCGTTCAAATTATATTGGGGATCGCAGTGGGTCAGTGGTAACAGCATTGGACTTCAATCCGAAAGTTCCACGGTTCGATCCCCGCCAGGTGCAACTGCGTTGTGTCCTTGAGGTAGGCCCTCAATCCCGATTGTCCACGTGGTGTGTGACGGTGGCGCTGTGTACTGAGGCGTACTGCACGTCGATGGTGCACATGTCTTCCACAAATGCTAAACCTGCTTGTGTGGAGTTAGTACGTTGGGTAGTCTGACAGTTGCTTTTCGTTACTCGATGGTTCACTTCGGGTACTCCGGCTTCCTCTACCCGTAAAACTGTCCGACACGAGGTGACCCTGCATGCTGTCGAAAGCTTCGTTAAACCGCAATAAATAAATAAATATTAAAATTATATTATCTTTTTTAATTTTCGTCTTCAAAACATAGGATATGACTCCTTATTGGAACGAGCTCTTTGGGCTCGTTCCAATAAGGAGTCATGGGCTAATGTTTTAAAGCAAAAAATTAAATTCTTGAGATATGTAATAAAGAAATTTGCAAATGTTGCCTGTTAGTTCGTTTAGCTGACGAGTAAGATATCGCAAATCATACAATCCTCCGTGTAATAAACGAATTTGTTCAGAAAAAGATGTAATGCGTGATAAAACAATACCCGAATCTCTAATGTTCATTTGACAATCCCTGTGTACATTTGTGTGATGGAGTTGATAAACACACGTTTTCGTTTGATGTTCTACTAAACGTTGTGTTCTTAATTAATTGTTAACAGATGCATACGTCCCAACGCCCATCTAGCTCCAGGCAAGTTTCAATCGGAGATCGTCATGAACCAACTTATTTGCAATGGACTGTTGGAGATTGCTAAGATCAGACGTGACGGTTTTGCAATTAGGATACCATACGGCGAATTTGTAAACAGGTAAGTTAAAATAAAGCAAGACATTCAATAGTCAGACAAAACAATATTTTGAACACCAAAACCTTAGTTTCACTATTAATAAAAAATAGAGAATTTATTTTTATGTGTCGTCTGGTCTCTCTGTGTAAGCTAAACCTCATTTGTCATGGTGCAAAAAAAAAATCAGTTTTGGCTTTTTGTGTTCATATCAGTGAAGAGTTGGGTAGTGATGGGTGGTATTGGAATTTTGAGTTCGGTATCGGTTTCCATATTTTTAGGGGGTATACCTCGGTATCGGTTCGGTATTCGGTATTTGATTTGACTGAGATTTGCTGATAGCACCAAAAAGGAAGTCACGCCAGGAAAGACAGAATAAGTTGTTGTGCTATCATTCTACCACAACGCTATAAATGACACTGCCAATGAGCTCATCAGTAGCATTCTTTTACGACCACAAATTATATCTACAGTAATTTTGTGATTTATTCTAAATGCACCTTAATGATTGAAGACCTATTTCAGGCTTTTGCGATTTCAGAACATGTGCCTTGGCCATGCCAACTTCAGGAGGTACTTCTGACAATAGACAAACCACCTGGGAAGTGATTTCTAGTCACGTCTTGGCTGCCTTAACAGGCAGCCAAGTCTTAACTAAAAATCACTGCTAAGTAGTTGGACATGTACGGGTTGTAGTCTAGTGGGAATTCAGGACAGTTGCCCAGTCTATTGAAGGTTAACAAAACTGAAAAGAAAATCAGTCACTTCTTTCATGAAAATGAACTTTTCAACTGTTATCAAGCCTCAACAGGGACTTATAAACAGCGAATGTATCAAAATTTGAAAAATCAAACGGATTCGGTATTCAATGATTGGTTCGGTTTCGTTTTTCGGTGTCCCCATGATATCGATATCGGTTCCGGTTTTCGACATATTGCCCATGTCTAATAAAAAATAAAATAATATCTTTATTTGCTTACTAAGTTTTCTTATTCTGTTAATTCTTCACGAGCTTTATGGTATACTGAGTTAAGAAAAGGACCCGTTAGTGGCTGTCTGTACAGGGTCCAGACAGGAAGACACCCACTTCTTTCTCAGATCTTGTCCGCCCCAGCGTTTTCAACCGAAAATGCACACACTCTGCCTTGCATACACGCAGACGCAGTAGAAGTCCTCACAAAACGCGTAAACAAAGCCGAACTCATTGTTTTCTTTGCGGGTATTCTGAAAAAAAACTCCCACCCCCCCCCCCCCCCCCCCCACTCCCAATACACACATACAAACAAGCATGCCGATTTCCCGCGTGAGGGTACGGTGGCGATGTGTACTGAGGTTATTATAAAGTTTACAGAATTATTTCAGTAAAATGTTGGTCCGGACGATCCTTTGGAGAGGCGTTCATACGTAATTGACTTTGCAAGTATCGTACAATACACTGCAAAGTATGGACGAGTCCCAGATTCTATGTATAACTGGATCAAAACCCCGATGAAAGGTTGCTGAATGGATCGAGAAGCTATCACCTCTTCCTTTAAGGTCTCGAATTACGTTCCGCGTAAGAATACAACTATGTACACATGGATATTTACGGAATGTTACGAAATGATCGCGCTCATTCATTTTAAAGCATGAATTTAAAGGGCAGAAAAAGAGTCATATCATGTGATAATGGTGAATACATTATCATAGTTACAGAAATAGTATTTTTCTCGGTCGGGGGCAATACTATAAAACGTTTACAATTGCACTTTCTAGAATTGTATTTGCTAATTATGACTTTAAATGGGTGGATATGAACCATCAGCATTTTAAAAGATCTGGCAATTTGCCAGTTGGCAAATTTCCATATCTTTTAAAATGCTAATGATTTATTTTAGTCAGTTATATTCTGACGAAATATTGGTAGAAAATATAATTCTAAAAAATACAATTGTAAAGATTTTTTTCGTATTGACTCTAGGCTTACATACCAAAGATTAGATTTCATCAACAAACTGAAGCAAAATCAAAACCGAATCAAGAAATCCTGGTAACAGAATACTTTTTATCCCTTATGAAATATTATTTGTTTCAGCCGCAATAACACATCTAATAAATAAATAAATAAATAAAAAATAAATAAATAAATAAATAAATAAATAAATAAATAAATAAATACTCGCAAAACAAAAACAAAAGACTGGATGCACGCTTGAAGTATTTGACACTGTCATAAATATGTAATTTCTGTCGCCTTGTTTGACAACTTGACATTTAAAACATCATGTTTTCAGATTCCGGTCTATTGCATTTGCACCATCTGTATCCAACGGTCTTGAATCCAACGAGAACAACTGCAAAAGAATCCTGCATGAAGCTGGAATTACGGACTATGCGTTGGGAAGGACGAAGGTATGATTATCAGTAGTATTAAAAGAACGCATTGCGTGCAATTTATATGTGCATCTCTTTATCGCATAACCGCCTCGCTCGCGTCTTATCTCGTGTGTAACATCCTTCGGTGAAGGGTGTTATACACTAGGTGGGATGCGAACGAGATGGCGATGCGATAAAGTAATAATTGGCGCGATTCCTTCTCAGTAAGGAACTTTCACGAAGTTCGATACTTCTAATTTTAGGCTTGCCGTCGAACATATTAAACTTCAAATTAATTCCCCTGGGGGCGCGGTGGCTCAGTAGGTAGAGGTGCAGGCTGCAAGCCGAGAGGTCCTCGCTTCGAATCCCACCTGCGGCAACCGCGTTGTGTCCTTGGGCAAGACACTTCACAAGCATTGCCCATGTGGGGGCACGATGACGCCGTGTACTAAGGCGTACTGCGCGTCGATGGTAAACATGTCTTCAACCAATCTAACCCTGCCTGTGCTGCAGTGCGGAGTTACGATGATGGGGAGCTGGCAGCTGCTCATCGTTGCTCGGTGGTTCTCTCCTGGTACTCCGTCTTCCTCCACCCGTAAAACTGTGACGGTCATGATTATCCATTGTGCATAAATATGTGACCTTAAACATCAATAAATACATAAATACATAAATAAATAAATAAATAAATAAATAATGCCCCATGTCCGAAGAAAAACATCCAATCAGTGAAGATGATTTTGACGAAACGGTTCGTTTTGTCACAACCGGACCCCGCGGTGGCACAGTGTGCACTAACGCATACGGCAAATCGATGGTGCATATTGAACAAATGCTAACCTTGCTTGTGTGGAGTCTGTACGTTAGGGAGTCCGACATTTGCTCTGTAGCTCTCTCGGGTACTGCATCCACCCGCAAAACTGTCCTACACGACCCTGGCTGTCGAAAGTGTCATTAAACTCAAATAAATAAATAAATAAATAAATAAATAAATAAATAAATAAATAAATAAACACAACCAGACCCGTGTCTACCATCAGACATGGGGATGGGGCAGGTTTGCCTGACCCTGACATGAATTTGTCCGACGGTTCTTATGAACACGAACCTATGTGCTTATAAACCCGAAAGAATATTAGGCGTAAGTGTTGCGTAAATGTTCTAAGTGATTTGAAGGTGTACTCACGTATACAGTCTCTGTTTTGATAGATGAGGTAAACTAGTAATATGAGGTGTATCGTACAATATCGAAATTTGTAGAGCTTGTCCGTTAAATTCTATTAGAACCTTGGTTTTGAATTTAGCGAAAGAGCGGAGATTTCATTCGAAATTTGCAGACCTTGTCCACTGATTTCAACCCGAGCCTCCGTTTTAAACCGCGCATTGGCTGGAATTTAGTATCATGGTTCATAACGTTGGAATAAAATTTCGACGTATTTAATATCCAGTCTGTCATATGAACACGCTGCTGAAGATTTCGGAATCTTCAGAATGCTTCTGATTAAGAAAAAAATCGCTTTCATATTAAAATGGTTTCATTTGAATTATTCGAGACATTTTTGACTGGGATACCATGGATAGTCAAATATAAAATACGTGTAATTTTCGCGCCGCGTTCCAACCTTACAAGTGGATGCACAAATTGGATAACTTCGCATCCAGTTCTCACAAAGGTTATCCAAAATCTTCTAGGGAGCGCAGTTGCTCAGTGGATACGGCATTGGACTTTAAACCGAAAAGCTCACGGCTCGATTCCCGCCAAGCGATGACATCGTTGTGTCCTTGGGCAAGACACTTAATCCCGATTACCCACGTGGGGGCACGGTGGCTCTGTGTACTAAGGCGTACTACACGTCGACGGTGCACTTGTCTTCAACCAATGCTAACCCTGCTTGTGCGGAGTAAGTACGTTGAGGAGTCTGGCAGTTGCTCACCGTTGCTCGGTGGTTCTTTCTGTGTATTTTGGCTTCCTTCACCCGTAAAACTGTCCGACACGAGGTGTCCCTAGCTGTCGAAAGTGTTGTTAAATAAATAAATGAATAAATAAGTAAATAAATAAATAAATAAAGAAAGAAATAAATGAATAAATAAATCTTTTAGAATAACCTTTCTCACTGCTCTCTAAAATTACCAGGTTTAAATTAGAGTTCAAAACAGATTTTTCATAAACCCTTTCCAACTGTCAATTACTCTTCCTCTATTTTGGGGGGGCGGGGAGGAGGGGACTAGTCAGTAGGTGGAGATTACTAGGAGTTGTAGTACAGGGTCTAGACGACCCCTATCTTATGGATCTCATCTGGTGGATCTCATATGACGTCATACCGCAATGTATTATGGGTATCACGTGGTTGTCATGGTAACCCATGTGGGCGGCCATGTTGTGACGTCATTGTCATGGTGGTGGGTGGTGTGAGTGCGCATGCACAGCTCGTGTTGTTAGGGTGATACGTGTTTCCGTTGTCCATTTTGTATGAAGGGGGCGCCATCTTTGTTTCTATGGTGGCGCGTGGTTGCTATGTTACCCAAAGGCTTCTTATAGGGCTAAGAGGTCTGTAACAGGGATGTTCGATTGACTGGGAGTATTTTCTGGAACGACTTCCCTAGATAATTACCCAAATGAGCCCGAGAATGGGCGTAAATCACCGGAACGTATCTTTTTTAACCGAAATGGACATGTTTAGAGTAGCACGTAGTGCTATAGATTTTTTAAAAGGTCGTGTTCGATTGAATGGGAGTATTTATGGCTCTACATAATTACCCAAATGAGCCCGACAATCCCTCCAAATCACCAAAATCCACCCCAAAACTACCGAAATGGACTTGGTAAATCCTCATTTTGTTTTATGAAGGCTCCAATTTTGTTATTCCGGGTCAAAATCCTCGTTTTACCTCTGTTACGGGTCTATCGGCACATGCAGCACATCAGCACATGCAAAATGTGCCAATATGTGCCTGTGTGCAAGTGCACAATGTGCGCACAAAACATGCAGCACATGCGCACATACGGGTATTTGAGGACCCGTGGGAACCAGTGATTGAAGACCAGTGCTTGGGGACCAGTGTTTGAGGACTATTGGGGAACAGGCTTTGAGGACTAGTGGGTACCAATGTTTGGGGACCAGTGTCAGAAATATTGTCTAACCACCGTCTCTTAACTCAGTACTAAAGTTTCTGCTGCCAACTGTTTTACCATTTGCATCCAAGATCTTGGCTATATCCACCCCAAACTACCGTGAGATGTGATTGTACACAATGTGCAAATAGCACATGTAGCACATGCAATATGTGCCAATATGAGCCTGTGTGTATGTACACAATGTGCTTTCAAAACATGCAGCACATACGCACACACGAGTATTTAAGGACAGCAAAGGCCATTTTGGGGACCAGTGAGGACCAGGCTTTGGAGACTAGAGGGGACAAGTGTGAGGACTAGTGAGTTCTATGAGATGTGATTGTAAACAATGTGCAAATAGCACATGCAATCCCCAGTGAGGACCAGGCTTTCCCACTTACGGAAACCCTTATATAGCCGGTCAAAAAAAATTTTACATTGAAGGCTGTACAAAATGGTACAAAATGGAGAACATGAAGCAATGTGACCGAGGGTACAGTCGAGAGAGAGATAGGAAGTAGTGTTACAAGTCAGTAGTAATGGTACAAGATTGCTGTAGAAGCTAATGATAGGACAGACAAGATGTAAGTTGTTGGTAAAACTACCTGTACAGGAGCTGTATAGGAGCCAATGTTATTTGTTCCCCCAACATACACCACAGGTCCCCAAACATTGGTCCCCACTAGTCCCTAAAGCCTGGTCCTCACTAGTCCCCAAACACTGGTCCCCAAACACTGGTCCTCAAATACCCGTATGTGCGTATGTGCTGCATGTTTTGTGCGACATTGTGCACTTGCTCTGACACTGGTCCTCAAACCCTGGTACCTATGCATTGGTCCCCAAAGCCCGGTCCTCACTAGTGCCCAAACACTGGTCCCCACTGGTCCTCAAATGCCCGTATGTGCGCATGTGCTGCATGTCTTGTGCGCACATTGTGCACTTGCACACATGCACATACTGGCACATTTTGCATGTGCTATTTGCACATTGTTTACAATCACATCTCATAGAACTCACTAGTCCTCACACTGGTCCCCTCTAGTCTCCAAAGCCTGGTCCTCACTGGTCCCCAAAATGGCCTTTGCTGTCCTTAAATACTCGTGTGTGCGTATGTGCTGCATGTTTTGAAAGCACATTGTGTACTTGCACACGGGCACATATTGGCACATTTTACATGTGCTACATGTGCTATTTGCACATTGTGTACAATCACATCTCACGGTAGTTTGGGGGTGGATTTAGAGGAGCGGAGGAATAAGCCAAGATCTTGGTTGCAAACGGTAACACAGTTGGTTCCAGAAACTTTAGTACTGAGTTAAGAGACGGTGGTTAGACAATTGTTATTTGCTTACTAGTTCCCCCAACATACACCACAGGTCTCCAAACATTGGTCCCCACTAGTACCTAAAGGCTGGTCCTCACTAGTCTCCAAACACTGGTCCCCAAACACTGGTCCTCAAATACCCGTATGTGCGTATGTGCTGCATGTTTTGTGCGCACATTGTGCACTCGCTCTGACACTGGTCCTCAAACCCTGGTACCTATGCATTGGTCCCCAAAGCCCGGTCCTCACCAGTGCCCAAACACTGGTCCCCACTGGTCCTCAAATGCCCGTATGTGCGCATGTGCTGCATGTCTTGTGCGCACATTGTGCACTTGCACACATGCACATACTGGCACATTTTGCATGTGCTATTTGCGCATTGTTTACAATCACATCTCATAGAACTCACTAGTCCTCACACTGGTCCCCTCTAGTCTCCAAAGCCTGGTCCTCACTGGGGATTGCATGTGCTACTTGCACATTGTTTACAATCACATCTCATAGAACTCACTATTCCTCACACTGGTCCCCTCTAGTCTCCAAAGCCTGGTCCTCACTGGTCCCCAAAATGGCCTTTGCTGTCCTTAAATACTCATGTGTGCGTATATGCTGCATGTTTTGAAAGCACATTGTGTACTTGCACACAGGCACATAATGGCACAGTTTGCATGTGCTACATGTGCTATTTGCACATTGTGTACAATCACATGTCACGGTAGTCTGGGGTGGATATAGCCAAGATCTTGGTTGCAAATGGTAACACAGTTGGTAGCAGAAACCGTAGTACTGAGTAAAGAGACGGTGGTTAGACAATATTTCTGACACCGGTCCCCAAACATTGATACCCACTAGTCCTCAAAGCCTGTTCCCCAATAGTCCCAGAACACTGGTCCCCAAGCACTGGTCCCCAATCACTGGTCCCCACTGGCCCTCAAATACCCGTATGTGCGCATGTGCTGCATGTTTTGTGCGCACATTGTGCACTTGCACACAGGCACATATTGGCACATGTTGCATGTGCTGATGTGCTGCATGTGCCGATAGACCCGTAACAGAGGTAAAACGAGGATTTTGACCCGGAATAACAAAATTGGAGCCTTTATAAAACAAAATGAGGATTTACCAAGTCCATTTCGGTAGTTTTGGGGTGGATTTTGGTGATTTGGATGGATTGTCGGGCTCATTTGGGTAATTATGTAGAGCCATAAATACTCCCATTCAATCGAACACGACCTTTTAAAAAATCTATAGCACTACCTATGTGCTACTCTAAACAAGTCCATTTCGGTTAAAAAAGATACTTTCCGGTGATTTACGGCCATTCTCGGGCTCGTTTGGGTAATTATCTAGGGAAGTCGTTCCAGAAAATACTCCCAGTCAATCGAATATACCTGTTACAGACCTCTTAGCCCTATAAGAAGCCTTTGGGTAACATAACAACCACGTGCCACCATAGGAACAAAGATGGCGCCCCCTTCATACACAATGGACGACGGAAACACGTATCACTCTAGCAACACGAGCTGCTCATGCGCACTCACATCACCCATTACCATGACAATGACGTCACAACATGGCCGCCCACATGGGTTACCATGACAACCACGTGATACCCATAATACATTGCGGTATGACGTCACATGAGATCCACCAGATGAGATCCATAAGATAGGGGTCGTCTAGACCCTGTCCTACTACTACTAGGAATTGAATGGTTTATGCATTCATTTGCCTTGCGGGTCGTGTCATTTAAAGATTAAAGCCCCAACCTGCGCATCTGACTAGTTATATACTTGGGCGATGAAGGTCGAAGGAGAAGATAAACAGTTTATTTTCGTGTTCATGAATTGAGAGAGGGCTGGAATCCAACATTTGGTCTTTATTCTGAAATATAGGTTCCGCAACCTAAAGGCATCATTTTCTCCTGATGTGCTTCATATTATCTTTGAAGTAAAATTATAAAGTCTGTGTGGATTTACATTGTCACTACTTATGGGATAGTGCCCCTGGACACTCTCCCATACACTGTAACAATTCAAAGACAAGTGGGCAAAACTTTGGTAGAGTAATTCCGCACTCTACCAGTTGAAAAGACCGGGGGCGCGGTGGCGTTGCGGTAACCGGTTCTCGTCAGATCACCGAAGTGCGTGGGTGACCGTCTGAGCGTTTGATTCGGACTCCCGTGTTGTGTCCTTGGGCAAGGCACTTCACCCCGATTGTCCACATGGGGGTACGATGACGCCGTGTACTAAGGCGTACTGTACGCCGATGGTGCGCATGTCTTCAACCAATCTAAGCCTGCCTGTGCTGCAGTGCGGCGTTACGATGTTGGGGAGCTGGCAGCTCCTCCACGTTGCACGGTGGTTCTCTCCGAGTACTCCGGCTTCCTCCATCCGTAAAACTGTCACCGACACGATATGACCTCGGCTGTTAAAGTGTCGTTCAACCCTAATAAAATAAATATATAAATAAGTTGAAAACCCCACTGACAAAACAGTGAACATGAAGTTTTCTTTGCTCAAAAGGGTTATGGAAATCGTGCATCATCTTTGTGAGGTTATCTTAAATTTTCAATTTGTGTATCCCAGCGCTAGTAGACTGCTGGATCGCATTGTCCCACCACCCATCCGACGTGTTCAGGGCTATAAAAAATCTAGTCGATGGAACTTGGGTGCGATGCTCGAAAGTTGGTCCCAGTGGTATATCAAACATTCGCATTGTAACAATGGGAATGTGTCATTCACATAATATGAGCGACCAACGAAAGTCGTAAAACAAAAGGAGAGATAATTTGCCGGGAATAAAGTTGTCAGCCAGAGGCGATTTGGCGATCATCGGTTATACATGTACTTTTAGTCAACAGGCATGTCGAAAAGAGATGTTATCTTTCGATTGTGGAAAAATTAGTGTTGCGGCGATCGACAACATGGCGACGGGACCATTATCTATTCTCCAGAAGTTTCAGAGGGCAATTTTGGGAAATATTTCGGACTTACCGGAGTGATGTTGAAAACAACGTTCTTCTTCGTTTTAGGTGTTTTTACGGCACTGGCAGACCCCGATCCTGCGAAACCTATCACAGGAAAGGCAGAAATACTACAAGAACTTGCAAATACAAGCTGAGTTAGACAAGGCAATGAAAGAGAAAGAGAAGCGAAAAAATCCCTCAAACTACAATAGCACGTCCACTCCAACTGAATCTTCAGTTACCAACGATCGGATAGAGGCGTGGATAAGTACTGCGAAGACCATGCTACCGAAAGAGAACTATGTTTCGACCAGCCAAGACACGTCATATGAAAATCAGGTAAATATTTAGAGGATTTTACTCAATTAGTTTCGTATCGGCCAATATATCAGATTGAGGTTAATTCGTATCAACTAAGACTGTCAAGATTAATCGATTAATCGATTGTTGATCGGTCACGGCGAAATCGATTAGTATTTTTCGTTGTCGAAAAATCGGTAAATTGTATCCCGCGTTAGGCGTTTAATAATTAAAAGAAAATTTGATGAAAAAACTATTTTTTCTAAAGGTAAAGAGTTAAGAACATCGATGTTAAACCCCAAGAAGCCGTTGGAGCTTTTGTCTTTCAGGTACATGCATCAAAGCTTTGATGTTCTGAACTTTTGAACCGTCAGTGTAATAATCAAGACCGGCCGGCAGTTGCGAAGTTCGCAACTGCCGGCCGGTCTTGATTATTACACTGACGGTTCAAAAGTTCAGAACATCAAAGTTTTGAATGTGCTGTTTACTGGAGATAGGTCAACTGACTTGAACTTCATTTTTTGTCGACTTCAGAGAGAGGGAGTCATGTAGGTACGATTAATCGATTATTGCGACGATTAATCGATTCCTAGATTAAAAATCGTGACAGCTCTAGTATCAACCCGAGACCGAAATTCGTCGTGTAAATCAATAAACAACAAATGCGGTGCAGTCACCGTGGACTGGTCGTAATCCACGCGTGGGCAGTGACGTCCACGCATGCGTTTACCAGGTAATAAAAATGATCCTCAGCAAAATTTTAATTGATGAAGCACCGGGTTAACTCGGTGCTTCATTAATTAAATTTTTGATAATTATTCCTATTCCTATAATTAGTGTTTGGAAATTAATATTATTGCGTAAGTAGAAATATTGCCCACCCGTGGAAAGTGACCACTCCACGGCGACCGTACTCCTAATCTCTTACTAACGGCCCAATTCGCCACGCGTTATGCAGATAAATTGTCCTTCGAATTTTATTTTACGCTTTTGCTTCCAAACAATTACGTGTAACCCCTCTTGGAATGAACTCATTGGGATTGTCCAAATGAGTGTCCACATGACATCTTGTAGACGCGAAAAAGTGAAAGTGGTTGGTTTGTTTGGGGAAAAATGAGGTTACTGTTAACTCAGCCTCTGCGTGTGATTTTATTCTCGAGCGCGAGGTGAAAGCCATATGACACAACGCCAAGTGATGTGAAAGAGTACAGATAAACTACAGGACGCAATCCACACGTAGGCAGTAATGTCCACGCATGCGTTTACCAGATAATAAGAATCATCATCAGCAAAATTTTAATTAATGAAGCACCGGGTTGTATTTAAATTTTAGATCAAAACTCCCATAATTAGTGTTTGGAATCTAATATTATTGCGTCCGTGGAAATATTGCCCACCCGTGGAAAGTGACCAGTCCTCGACGGCCGTACTGTACGAGAGAATACCAACCATGTCAAAATCTAAACGTTTATTTTCTGTATTGATGAGATTTCTTCACATGTATTCAGAGGTCATCACTTAAATAGTTTCATATCGGCCGAGATATCAGTATGAGATAAAACTTCATCTCAGACATGAAAGTAACCAAGAAATAACCTCTTTATTTAATAACCCTTTACCCAACGCAGACGATATCAAAATTTATTATTTTAAATATTATTTTTTAAAATTTTTCAAAAAATTTCAACAAAACCATATCATGTGACCCCTCGTTGGAACGAGCTCAATGACCTCGTTCCAACGAGTGGTCACTTGATATGGCTTTGTTAGTTTAAACAATATTTATTCAATAATTGACATGTGTATACATATCACAATAACAAAAGAATAACAAAAAAATTCTGAACAGCACTAGATACAATAGTATACACAAAGCAAGGAAAGCAGATTACTTCGTAGGGGAGGGATTCGACAGAAAGCTGAAGCTTATGTAAGTCGTCTCCCTGGTTTTGTTGAAATATTTTGAAAAATTTAATTCTTTCAACTGCTCAATTTGCATATTACGCTGGCGGATGCGGGCGATTCGTTAGGTAAAGGGTTAAATCAAAACAACTAATTAAAAAAATTCTCTGATCTGTTACAGTTTTCTGACAGTTTTATTGTTTGTCATTCGTTCCACAAAGTCCGACGTTTCCTCTTCCTGAACCCCAGTTCAGCTATCTGAACGGTCTACCGCGGGGGCAATTGGGATTAATTGCCTTTCCTAAGAACACAACGCAGTTATCCCTGGAGGGGATCAAACCGTTGACCTCTCGGTTTGAAGTTAATGCCGTAACCACATAGCCACAGGGCTCCCAACCGCTCACCCGAGGTAAGAACTAAAACTGGTCAGCGCTGTTAGCAAACATCAACAATATAAGTTATTGTGATTAACTGACGGTAACATGGTCTGAGGTTTGCGGCTCGGAGCTTATGTTCAACCGAGACGCGAAGTGTCGAGGTTGATCATACGTTTTGAGCCGCAAACCTCAGACCATGTTACCGTCAATTCACCACAATAACGCATATGTTCCAATAGACACGACCCATAGCCCAAAACCTACATCGTGAAACACGAGAGGCTTATTTACTAAACTTGTGATCGTTAAAAGTTGCCTTGTTCAGGGGGAGGCGAGGTTTAGTAAATAGACCTCTCGTGTATCCACGATGGCACAAGATAAATAAGCAATAAACCAGAAAAAGTATTTCCACCTTAGTCCAAATCGTAATTTAAAGAACACTTCATCCGCAACACCGTCTGCTGCACACGTGAAACATCCCGAAAAATGAAGAGGCTTGTTAGTCACTCTTGATGAAGCAGTTACGAAACGGACGACGTCATTGCAAAAATTCCGCGTTGTGACGTCAGACGGTAACATTTGCCACTTGAGCCGTAAACATAGAATAGACTAAGCGAGCTGTCGTCCAATCAGAGGAGGAGGTTTTTAGTCTTATTGGAACATTAAATTTAAATATTTCTTTCAATTTTCACATCGAAAACATAGCTTATGGTCCCTCACTGGAAGTAGCTCGTAGACCACAATCTATGCTTTCAAGACAAAAAATGTAAAATTATTCAGGAACTGTTGTTTTCAAAATGTCGTCTGCCATTTGCATTAGATATACCCTTTTATTTAACCCCTTGAAACCTAGCGGCCGTTTTTTGTCATTAAATAGGATGGGTGTTCAGTAAATGGGTGGGGTAGGCCAGTTAATATTTCAACGCCGAAGCAGCACGTTGAAAATATTAATTGGTCTACACCAAATAATGTATATGGACTCTTCTAATGGCTGCCATTGAACTGGTGTGGAAGATACCACTAGAGTTCAAGGGGTTAATACAACAGAAGATAAACTCAATTCTGTTTCAGAACCAACTTACAATATTACGACATCGACGTTGACCTCTGACGTCAATCGTTTATTAGATGTGTTGTGAACGATATTTCAGTAATGAGATATTTGATTGTGGTTGGGAGCTCGGTGGCTCAGTAGGGAGATGAGGCAGGAAGCCGAGAGGTCATCGGTTCGAATCCCACCTGCATCAACCGCGTTGTGGCCTTGGGCAAGACACTTAATCCCGGTACTCCGCCAACCTCCACCCGTAAAATTGTCCGACACGATGTGACCCTTGCTACCGAAAGTGTCGTTAAATCCCAATAAATAAATAAAAAAATAAATTGATTGTGGTTATGTAATAAAAGATGTACGTCTACTTTTATGCCAATGTCCGCTTTTGTGGTGTTGTTAAAGATGATAAAGTTTGGATTTGCTATATTTTATCACACGAAAGAGTTACTGGGTTTGTGGAATTGAGAGGCATGTGTCTGAACCACTTTATTTCATTCCAGAACTACGAAAACGTTCTCCCTGACTTGAAAGTTCAAATGCCAGATATGAAGGGTCCAGTTTTAGATCAGTAAGTTATTAGATGATATCGATTGTTGCTTCATTCCATGAACTAATGTTTTCTTGAAAATTATGGGAAAACCGGACCATTAAAGAGCACCAACAAATAAACGGGAGTAATCGTTATGCATATTGATAAGTTGTCGGCTCTCAAGTTCAGGGCTTATATTTCATCTAAATGTGGGAGAATCCATTTGGATTCTCGCGAAAATGGCAGCGAGCTTTCATACCTGCTATGAGTATCCCAGGATGCCATTAGGTCGCCATGCTTGAACTCCTGTTGTATACTGATAGCACATTTACCCAACACATCTTTTAAAGTTTTAAAACATCAACTCAATATGATTTTTTTTTAAATAAACAGCATACACCAAAAAACCTTACAAATATGGTTGTCATTGGGACCGGCTCATTGGGCCAGTTCCAATGACAGCCATATTTGTACAGTTTTATTGACAAATTGTCAAGATATTTCAGGTTATGTTCGCCTTCTATTCAAGCCAGAAAATAAACAGACTGTCATCTGCCAAATGAGGTCCCCAGAGGGTGAATTTTGTGATGCTACCCTGCACAGCAAGGTAGCATCACTACATTTACCCTCTGTGAACCTCAATCTGAATCAGGGTCTCAAAACTAAACAGAAAGAGGTATCCAGAGTATATATTGGCCCACTGTATGGGATAGCTTCATCAAATTCACCCTCTGAGGACCTCATTCTGCAAATGTCAGACTGCTTATTTTCAGATTTTCAGGCCTGCTTCTATTGCTTAATTTGCTGACGCTGTGTTTGGTAAAGAATAAAATTGATTCAATTGTTTTCACACGAATTCTTGGAGAGTTGTAGTGAGAATGTACATGGATTATCGCTGGCTTTGTTGTGTGAACCTTTGCGTGAATCGTTTCTCGGATTCTAGTCGAAATATAAGCTCTGAAGTCGTATAGACAACCGCAATGTTCTAGGACGAACGAATTACCATGGTGATGTTGGTGATGATGTGAATGTCGGACGGAATGGTTTCATGCGCCGATGGCGCGCAGGGACGATTTTGGGGAACAAGCCCCTTTCGACCCTCAGTGACTGTATATGGTTAGTTTTCACATGTCTAGGCGTGTTGGAGGGGGAAAAGGTTCAGGTACTCGGCAGGTGTCTCCGGTTGCGGCGTGATGGCTTCGTTGACATATCTCGGTTGAACCCTCGGATGAGGACCAGCGTGGGAGGTTGGGTCCTCTCACAAAGGTACTACCTCCCTCCGAGGGTGCAATGGTTCTAGGTTTTCAGGCAAGTATAGTCTGCCACTTCGGGGATGATTTTGAGTGATGGCCATCACTGGCAAGTATAATCTGCCTCAGGCTGTCTCTGTTTGGTTGGACGTCTTTGAAAGAATACAACAACGACCCCTTTCTGGGACCACCAGAAAGAAGAACTTCCCTGGTTCGGGGCAGGCCTGCATTGTAATCCTATTGGGTTGGGACAAAAGATGCACAATGCGCTTACAAAAAGGGACAGAGGCGGGACGCAGGACCATCGCTCGCCTCCCTTAAAGTGGTCGACCACTTTTAGGGATGGAGTGGAGGATGTTATGTGAATGTCATTCAGTTGTTTTTTCTTTTTTACTCCTGCTCTTCTGTTTTGTTTTTTAAGGAGGTGTCGTATTATAGCAGTGATTGTTTTTTTTATTTTTTAGTTTGACGCGGTAGTGGAGGATCGGGAACATGGCCGAGAAAAGGAACTCATGATGAGCAAAGCACCTGAACAAATATCATTTGTGTGTGTGTGTGTGTGGGGGGGGGGGGGGGGGGGGTATTCCTGTCGGAGGATATATATTGTTCTGTTACCCGATAGTGACCATCCCTGACTTTTTATGCCATGAAAATCAACTTTTGATAAAGTTACATCCCTTGATATTATTAGATGGGCGAGGAAGGTCCAATTAAGAAAAACGAAACTGTTCAAGAAACACCTGTGATATCATCAGAAAATAAAGCTAAGTTTCCTTTGGTTTCTTTTAACCCTTTGAACTCTTGTGGTATCTTCTCTGCAGTTCAATAAAAACAATAAAAACAATTAGAAGAGTCCATATTCATTATTTGGGGTAGACCAATCAATATTTTCAACGTGCAGCCTCTGGTCTACCTCACATGTTTACATGTTTACTGAACAGCCATCCTATTTAATAACGTTATGGCGTATCATGTTCCTGGCGGAAAAGCGGCCGCTAGGGTTCAAAGGGTTAATAAACGAGAACAACAGTCAACTCTCGGAGAATACCGTGTCATGTTAACGAATATTATCAGTCCCCCCCCCCCCCCCCAAAAAAAAAAAAATTTTCAGGAGAATACCAGCCCTTGCGCACGGGCCTACAAATGTCAATTTGTCTTCCCGCCTTGTTTCTTTGCATCAAAATTTTTTAAAGAGCTTGATATTTCAACAACTTTAAAACGAGACAGAAATCCAATAAATGTTCACATAGGAACCATATAATGTAGACAATAACACATATTTCCTCACAGTTTATGACAATGGCATTCACCATATCTGTCATCTTTTCATTCTTCGGTCCACAAACAGAACATGGCAGCTTTTTTCGCATGTTATACTTCTGTAACATTACACAGCATAAACAATAGATTTTCTTCTCTACAAAATACTTTGTTTATCCACAGTGTATGTCACTTTGCAACCAAGAATAAAATTCATAAAGCGAACTACCCATACACTGCCGGCAGAAAAGTATATTTTTGTATAATTTTAGGGGAATCTTTCTTTGAGAACTCTTCATAAATGATATTAGATGCTTATTTTATCGGAGGGGGAAAAGAAGTGAACTGTTAATGCCGCTTCTTGGAAAGCTAACTGTGTGAGCTTTCCAATAATCAGTATCACGGACTAATATTATCAATCAACAAGAGAGAGGGACAGATATAGGATAGAGAGTATATATAGACGGACGGACGGACGGACGGACGGACGGACGGACGGACGGACGGACGGACGGACGGACGGACGGACGGACGGACGGACGGACGGGCTTTCGGGCGGGCGGGCTTCAGGCGTATAGGCAGGCAGGTAGTTAGGGACAGATAGAGGGTAGAGAGTATATATAGACAGACAGCTAGACGGGCGGGCCGGCAGGCAGCCACAGGCAGGCAGGCAGGCAGGCAGGCAGCCACGGGCAGGCAGGTAGGCAGAGAATAAGACATTTTACTTGGCCTTGACGCATCCTTCTACCTTGTTGTCAGATTGTGTAGATTTATAAAATCATTGAGTCTTATGCAGTTAAGTGGTGAGGTCAAGTTTGCTACCCAACTTCAGAGTACAGTAAAGGTGTCGTGGACTCGTAATCCACACGTGATGTCCACGCAAGCGTTTACAGGTAATAAAGGTCAGCAGCAGCAAAAATTTAATTAATGAAACATCGGGTTGTACCCGGTGCTTCATTAATTAAATTTCTGATGATTATTCCTATAGTTAGTGTTTGGAATCTAATATTATTGCGTCCGTGGAAAGTGACCAGTCCACGGCGGCCGTGCTGTTCATCCGATTGTGTATATATTTTGACAAAATGTGCAGTGTACATGTTGTGAGCGAAGGCTGGAATGATGATGAAAGTCATTGGGAATTTTCGTCACAATATATTATTCCATTTACAAAATTATTGTGTCTCTCCTGTTTGATATATATTGCATATTCACTTACAGCGCTTCGTTCACTTCAATAGCTTTCATTTGTTTTCTTGTAAACCGCATAAGAATTTTATGTCATTCCTCCAAGTTCGTGGTTACTGGTGTATTTATGTTGGAAAGATGTAAGCAATATATTCATCATTACTGTCTACATTGGATTTTACAGGTATGAATTTAGGCGTTGATTTTGAAAGAAGAACTCGCAGTGCTGTCATGGACAGTCGTCCTTAACACATCGCTTTTTTGCTATTTTGTGACACAGTCACCATAGGTAGATTTGAATTCTGTCCATAGTGGACACATATAGAATATATCCCCTAGCAGCTGGTGTACCAAATGTTCACCACTCGTGGTGAAGTGGTGTTAACCGCGCGCCTTTGGCGAGCGGTTAACACAACTTCACTACGAGTGGTGAATATTTGGTACACCAAGCTACTTTGGGTAAATTTTATTTACACCATGATCGTCAGATTGTTAACAGTCGCTATTATTTTTTATAGATTTTACAGAGCAGCAGACGTACACACGTGCGAATCTGTTTTCCGAAACGAAATGGAAAAAGAAACACGCAAATCACGGGGCCTTTTTCTTTGTAATAACATAATGGCATACTTCTTAATTTTTGGTATCTTATGAGGTAAACTCATTTAAAAACGTAATAAATAATTGCCGCTTTCATTTCACTCTTCGCGAAGCGCCGAGCGATAAATTTAGACAAGTTTGCATTCTGGTCGAGGTCACGAAAGGTCAATTTGGATGTAGTTCCACTGTAGGTGTAAATTTTAACTATTGAAATCCCATTGCTGGCGTGTTCACCATGATTGGTGTGTGAAGCTCAAATTTATGTCATAGGTTTTTATATATAGTAGAATAGGTAATCATGGTATAAATTACTTTTCTCGTTCCTCGTTTCTTGAGTTTCGAAATAGGTGAATATTTACAGGTTACTACTTGGTTAGTGACACATCGCCCGAGATATCAGCCCGAGGTAACTTCATATCAGCCAAGACTGAATATCGAAAGCTGGTGTAAAGTTACCGGGGGCTGATATCACGGCCGATATGAAACTAACCAATTAATAAGCTCTTTATTTACTAAACTAAAACAAAGGCCGACGTTTCCTCTTCCTTTAGTTCAGCAGAGGAGTTCAGGAGAAGTAGCGACGTTCGGATAGCTGAACTAACGCTTCTCCCACTTCGACGAATCCCCGCGTACGACTCTGAATCTTAGTTTCCGTTGACTTTTCTGGGAATTATAAGTTACATGGCGTGTAGCTGGCTGATACATAGAGATTATTACCATTATGTGGATGTACAAAATATGTATCCGAGTCTCGCTCCGAGTTCTAAGTTCTAAGGGTAGATCACGACACGTCTTCGACTCGTCGTGATCTACCCTTAGAACTCGGAGCGAGACTCGGATACATATTTTGTACATCCACATAATGGTAATAATCATTTTATCTTACAATATATTAGGGATAAGTCAAGAATGTAGACGAATATATAACGAACTATTTATTCGTACGGATGAACAAAAAGAAAAAAATGGAACTCACGCGAAAGGAACATGCTAGTATCCGACCCCCTGATACAAAAATCTGTATGAGGGGGTCGGATACACGACAGTTGCGGAGTTAATACAGACAAAATACATGTTGATTGTAAGATAAAATTCCATACAAGACGATGAGAGTTCATATCAGGTGAAGTGAAGCCGAACCTGATATGAACTCTCAGAGTTTTGTATGGAAATTGTATCAGCCAGCTACACGCCATGTAACATATTTATTATATCGAAAGTCCATCTAAAGGGATGAATTAAATTTTCACGAGAAACATTTTTAAAGTGATTTTTTTAACAGTTTAAAGTGCTTTGTTAACCCTTTTCAGATGGTAAATGTATGTAAGGGTACAGTACAGCCTACAATAAAGTGGAAACCTGGACGCGCCCATAACGCGTTATTTGGGCGATATTTGCGTCACAATCGTATCTGAACATTGTGATATTTTTGTAGCAATAACGCACCAGTTGATAGTGATTTGGTCGAACGCGCTAACACAGCGAATAAAATATAAACAGCATGTCCAACATATACATGTGTGTTCTTCTCTTCATCCAACGAATCCTTACCCATATTCATCATCAATTCCCCACCATACAGAAACTTCAAACTTCTTTATGCCTGATAACACCAATTTTTCTACTTGCGTTCGACGAATAACGGTCACCGATATCGTTGTAAACAAATTGATTGCGCCTTTAAACTACACATCAATGTAAACAACTCTGTCTTGGTTCATATCAGACGAGATCGGCGTCTTTTCAGCCGAGTTTGAGACATATCGGCCGAACGTGATAATGGGCAATTCTGCGGACGAAAATCGTGTTTAATAAATAAATTGTTATTTTAACCCTTCGCCTAACGCAACGAACAGCGATATATGATCATCTGTCTTGGTCAAGTTAGTCATCATCTGGAAGGTGCTGTGATGGGTCAACTGCTTCATTCTCACGACCACTAGTTGGTACATGCAACCAGTCTCTACAAAATAAACTCAGAAAAAATGATACAACAATGCAATTAGGCCTAAAAAGTTAAAAATCTGTTTCTCAGGCCCTCCCGCATGGTCCTTTTGGCTACCGCATGCTCTCTTTTTGTATGCAATGCAAACCTAAAAAAATAAAAAATTAAATGGTTTATGTCTGATATTTAAGTGAATAAAATTGTTAAATGTATCCCTTGATTGCAACAAGGCTTCGCAATGCTTTAGCATTGCAGAGTCTTCTTGCACTCAGCAGACGAAATAGACCACAACACATGGTATTCTGTAGATTATGATACCTTAAACAGAAAACAAACCAAGAACATGAATTTTTGATGGCAAAGAAATAAAAAATAAAATAAAAAACCGCCTGATACATGCAATTTTATAAAAAAAAATGGCCCAAGAAACCGAAGATCTACTTTGTAGGGCCTTCAACATCAATGTATCCAGTGTAAAATTTGTAACAGTGAAACGAGAATGCCATATTTTCATAATCCCTTATATACTACTCAAAGTTTGCTAAGCACGAAGTACATCCAACTACCTGATTTACGTTTTAGTTCAAATATTGTTTATGAAAAGTGTATATATTTTTATTTAATTATATCTTTAATGATTTAAGTACAGAAATTAAGATTTTATTTGTGTTTGACATTATTTTTTAGCTTTTGAATACGATAACCATGGAAAATGGATATTTTTGGTAAAAGAGGAAATTTTTCAATATGCCAAAAAGTTGACGGAGCGAACTGGTATGGGTTCAATATCGAGTATGAGGTCCATTACTGTTAATTACAGCTTGACAACGCCTTCTCATGCTCCCAATCAGGCTCCTGGTGGTCCTTTGTGGGATGCTGTTCCATTCTTGAACCAGCATGGTACCAAGCTTCCTGTCTGGACTGGACGGGTTGAAATTGCTTGCTGTAACTCATTCCAGACATGTTCGATTGGACTGAGGTCAGGGGATCTTGCTGGCCAGTCCATACGCCCAATCCACTCCCTATGTCGGTACTCTCCGACAGCATGGGCAACATGAGGACGGGCATTATCGTCCACCAGAATGAATCTATCACCCACTGCACCTGCATACAATCTGACGTAGACATCCAGGATCTCATCAATATACCGTTGTGCAGTCAATGTACCACGTCCAAAGACACAGAGCTCTGTTCGTCCATCACAGCTGATGCCACCCCGACCATGATTGACCCTCCACCATAGCGGCCATGCTCAGCAATGTTGGCTGCATGGAATCGCTCTCCTGGTCTTCTCCACACCCTAGAACGCCTATCTGTGTGGTCTAGGCAGTACCCTGGCGCATCTGTAAAAAGGACAGGTCCCCAATCTTCTCTGGTCCATCCAACGTGGTCCATGCCCCATTCATATCGTGCCTGGTGGTGGTTCTGGGGCAACGGAATGCGAATACATTGTCTTCTCGATCGGAGACCACCCTTGTGCAACCTTGCCCGGATAGTTTGCGTCGAAACATTTACCCCGGATGCATTCTGAAGGTCACAGCGAAGCTGGATTGCTGTGGTAAAGCGGTTCCTACGAGCCTGAAGGATCAAAAACCGGTCTTCAGCTGCAGATGTCGCCCTGTCTCTGCCACCACCATGCCGTCTTACTGGTGTGGAATACTGCTGAAATATTGCCCAGGCTCTGGTGATCATCGTATGGTGCACACCAAGGGCTTCACCAACCTGACGATGGGTAGCCCCTTACTCCACCATCCCTACAGCCCGCCACATTTCTGCTTCAGACAAATGTCTTCTTACATTTGCATTTGCCATATTCAATCATTAAATCACAAGGGTTTGTGTTGAAATGAAGATTGAATACCCTGCACATGTCATGTACATGTAGACAGTACACGAAGACATCATGGAAATCAAGGGGTACATGCTCTCCATGACTGTCACGAAAAGTCTGCCTGCCAAGAGAGCTAATGTAAACACTGGGGACCATCTCAATACATTCCTCAATCATATCCACCAAAAATATTGCAAATATGTCACAAGCAAATTTCACAATGATGTGTCAAATATTTGGTGCTTAGCAAACTTTGAGTAGCATATTAACCCTTTACCTAACGTGAAAAGCAGACGACACTTGCAAAAAAATTCTTGAATAACTAATTTTTTTCATTTTTTGTCTCAAAAACATAGGTTATGACCCCTCGTTGGAACGAGCTCGACGAGCTCGTTCCAACGAGGGGTCATAACCTATGTTTTTGAGACAAAAATGAAAAAAATAGTGAAAATTAATTGGCGATTTTTGAGAATAGCACTGGCCGGTTTTGGCCGTTACGTTGGGTAAAGGGTTAACTTATTTCTGCTTTTTCACACCCTTTCCTCTTTTTATTCACAGGCGGACATGGGATCGTTTTCAAATGATTCCAAGAGAACGAGTGAGTTCAGGGGAGAGTTTTCTTCCTTTCGTCAAGTTCTTCAAGTTGGTTTGCTACGTTCTATTGTTTCTCCTTGTTCTTGGATCATCGGTGATGAACAAAATTTCTATCTTACTTATGACATCCGGGGTTTTGAAGGTAAGCTACAAACGCCTACTTGAATTTGTGGGAAAGGCGGCTGAATATTGATGTGAATTCATCTTGCTTTATTTGAAAATTTATGCTGTATGGTTGACTTTTTTTACATCAAATCGACATGGATACATTCTCCACAGTGATGTTACCAAAGACAAACGCAATGTTTATTGTTTTACACTTTTTTTCTTTTCCTGTGTTTGTGTACAACAGCCACAAAGGTGTGCAAATATATTTATCACACACGTATTAATGGAAAACACGGGGTTTCCACTGTTCTGACTGTACGATAAAAATAAAATTGTATCGCACATGTGGTGAAGCAAAACACGACAAATTTCCTTTCCAACGTAAACAGACAAGGAACACGTTTAAACAAATCATGTCATCGTTGGTCAAATAAACCGGAGACGAGATCGCTTGGAAATTCCATGTTCCTCATTTAGATTTGGTTATCCGGGTTATTAAAACAATCAGTTTCAAAGTAAAAATTGTTCAAAATGAAAATAACATTCTGACTGCTTGATCCTTGACAAATACTTTTCACAACTGGTTTATAATGATGGAGTGTGCTAAACTTATCAGCTATTTAAAAACTTTTTGTTGTGTTATTCCCCACAGTTTAGTCAATATTTGACGTTCGATCATCCTGACCGTGACACTGATCGGTGTCAACTGGTTTTCGACCAATTTATTACCGTAAAAGTTAAAAAGCAAATTAGGGTTGGTACCGCGCCAACTAACAGTAGTGTCATGTTGGAAACGAAGGAAAATCAGCAATTGTCAACTTAAAAAGTGCTTTTAGTTCAATTTTCGTGTAGACTGGTTGTTAAATGGGACGTGTGTGCTAAATACAGAACAGCACATAAATTTTAATGGGTTAAGCATTATCGCACTCGATTGCCTTGGCCCAGAATATCACGAGAGCCTTCGGCTCTCGTGATATCCTGGGCCAAAGCAATCGAGTGTGATAATTTTTAACCCATTCAAACGTATGTGCGGTTCTCTATATATTCGTGCACTTGTTTCGAGTAGGCCCCTGGATTTAGCGAAGAGGGTTTGAAGGTGACTCCGTCCAATAATTTATTCCAGTCGGGACGTTTTCGTCTGAATTGGAGTCTAAAGTCTGTTATATATGTCATCTTACCGTCGACTCGAATTCAATTAAATTAGATTCGTCTAAAATCCGTCAAATCCTCATTTGATAAATATATGGGTTTTTTACTTGGACTAAGACCACACACACTGTCGGCCATACAAATTGGCGGCTGTGGTACCCGATTTGGGCAATTTGCGGGCTTGTATAACCAATCTGGAGTACGGTACGTGGTAACAAAATACGAGGTTGAGTCACGAATACTACCTGCATATTTTATTTATCCTCAAATAAGTTTCCAAGAAATTTTTTCAACTACAATACTGATTCACTAATATTCCAAGTACACCATCAAGGCATACCTTCTACGAAGGCATGTCTTGATGATGTCCTTGGAGTATCTGAACTTGAGTCAATTTGAGTCGGGACAAGTCAGGTTTCTCACCACCACCACAATTGTCACCTCTGTGTTGGAGCAGTCGAAAAATATGATAATGGTTCAGAACATGAATTGTTCTTATGTAAAGAACACTGCCTAATTCTCGTGACACTGTTACTTACGTTCAAAAATAATAAAAGGTATGGAACTTTCAGGTTACTTCAAAAGTCAGTCGCGAGAGTTGGTCATATTGATGTCAACAATCTTTATCTGCGGTGGCGATAAACATGCTAGTCACCGTCACGATTGAAAGCATAGTTTGAAATCGAACTACGGTGGGGGTGGGGCGACTAGAACATGCCATAGATGTAGTTTTAGAATATTTCTCCCGTCGGGACTTGTGCCATGAGTCGTGACAGTCGGGACAATTTGGTTTGACATCCCACAGCTCTAATCGATCATCTTCGTGACAATCCTGGGAAGAAT
This sequence comes from Pictodentalium vernedei, assembly GCA_031216915.1. Taxonomy (NCBI): domain Eukaryota; kingdom Metazoa; phylum Mollusca; class Scaphopoda; order Dentaliida; family Dentaliidae; genus Pictodentalium; species Pictodentalium vernedei. The sequence continues at coordinate 74,889,121 of CM062293.1, read as the reverse complement.
CTGTGATAGTTTAATGCTACAGCACTATGGGGCTGTAGAAATAAATTATTACTGCAATTCCCCACAAATTCCAGATAGAGTTACCCATTCACTGCATACAGTAGTGTATACAAAGATAATATTCAGTTCGTCAGAGTTTACAAATACCGCAAACGTTATACCCAAATCCTTGTTACGGTCTCCTCTTTGAAGGCATGTTTTTATTACGCCAGCCTTATTGATTAACCAATGAACGCTCATAATTAGTGACCGAGAACTGGGGAATACATCGACAATAATGGTCAAGAGAGACCCCGTATTCATTCAGTATACCCATACTGGTGGTATATTAATTATCGCTGTCCGCCATTTTGTTTTTATCGCAAAACTCGCAGTCTGAATTTGTTTTCGAAAGTTTGTTTTCAGTTCAAAGCGTCGGAAAACAGGCAGAATTGTAAATGCACCCAAAAATGAAAGTCGGAGATAATAAACCTACAATTTTCTTAACGATAAATGGGATGTTGGATTACTCCCCTTGAATTGCATCACTACTCGTCGGATTTGTAAACAAATGAATGCTGATAGGAAAATTTAACGAAAATGTGAAACGGTTTGCAAACACAACTGATGATGGAATTTCGGAGGAAAAAAGTTTCCATAATACATGCGTGACGGGAACATCATAATGTGACACCGTGTCCCCTGCTATGCGTTCCATAACTTATAGTATTCTCCCTTAACTTTGAAGATAGTTTTGTGTCAAGAAAACGTATATATTTAATCAAACTCATTATAAAGTCGGTCTACCACATGTACACGGACGGTCACCACAAATATCTCGCCTTGTTTGACGAATGATCTTGGTGTGTGTCTGAGTTAGCAATTAATTGTGAATCTGATCTTGTGATGAATTGTCTATTATCTAACTTGTGACGAGTGACTGCCTGTGGCGATATGTTTGCAATCTGTATATTCGTTTTTATCGTTTATGAAACAACGATAGATCACTTCTGTGGTGTACAGGATGACGATTACAAATGCGTACATCCCCAGGGAACTCCAAGAAGTGGAGCAGTGCTTGTCTATTTATTTATTTATTTATTTATTTATTTATTTATTTATTTATTTATTTATTTATTTATTTATTTATTTATTTATTTATTAAGGTTTAACGACACTTTAACAGCCAAGCTCATATTGTGTCGGTGACAGTTTTACGGGTGGAGAAAGCCGGAGTACCCGGTGAGAACCACCGAGCAATGACGAGATGCTGCCTGCTCCCCAACATCGTAACTCCGCACTGCAGCACGTACAGGCAGGGTTAGATTGTTTGCAGACGTGCGTACCATCGACGTGCAGTATGCCTTAGTACACGGCGTCATCGTGCCCCATGTAGACAATCGGGGTTAAGTGCCTTGCCCAAAGACACAACGCGGGAGTCCGAATCGATCGCTCAGATGGTCACCGATTGGTTACCGTAACGCCACCGTCCCCAGGTGCTTGGGGTAGAAGTCCTCTAAAATGAGAAACGAGTGTATAAACGATAGAGTGGAGATGACCTTATCTTCATGTTGCGATCGCGATTGGCCATTGTACAGAAATAGGTGATCTCAAAAAAAAAAAAATAAATTAACAAACAAATAAATAAATGACAATAAATAAATAAATAAATAAATAAATAAATAAATAAATAAATAAATAAAATTAAATAATTAGATAATTAATCCATTAATTAATTAATAAATTAATACAAAAGCGGGCAGAGAATTTCGACCGGATCGCGATCCGGTAAAAATAATCTGTTCGCTTTCCTGCCCACTACTCTTTAAAAATCTCTCCTTTCGATTTATTTATTCATTTATTTCTTGGGGTTTAACGCCACCCTCTACAGACAGGGTCGGATGGAGGAAACCGGAGTACCCAGTGACAACCACCGAGCAGCTTCAAACAAAGTACTAATTCCACACAAACTGGGTAAGCACTGGTTGAAGGCAAATTAATCCCCGACGTGCAGTATGGCTTTGTTCACAGTGTCACCGTGCCCCACGTGAGTAAATGTAACTAGGTACCATACCCAAGGACACAACGTAGTTACGGCTGGTCGGATTCGAACTGAAGACCTTTACTTTGAAGTCGAATGCCACAAACACTGAGCCACTGCGATCTCTCTCATGTCGATAAAGGAAAGTGAAAGTATTACATCCCTGTGCTATTTTTGGTATTAATGGTATCTGGGGTATTAATGGTATCTGAACCCAAGAATGTAAATATTTTGCGACCAGCTCGCGATATGATCGAGAAAGACAACTTTTCCGATCACTGAACTGTACTTTGGGACGAGGGTGTAAATACTTCATGTTCTCCAAGATGTTGAGACCATCATATTTGTGAAAAACGTCGTTCAATAGGAGTGAGATTTTGAGAGACAATAGATCTTCTAATTCCATTAACTGGTAGAGTGCTGGAAGCCCATATTTGGGCTTTATTCTGGAGTGAAGGTACCGTAGCTTCAAGGCTCATATTCAGTGGATTTGCTTTGTATTATATTTGAAGTGATATTAATAAGTCTGTAATTGTTTGCCTTGTTACAATTTATTGGAGAGTGCCTACAGGCACTCTCCAATGAATTATAACAAGGCAAAGACATGTGCACAAGATTTGATGGCCAAAAATAATTTAGCACTCTATCAGTTAAATACGTTTGTTTATGTGACCTTAAACACCAATAAATAAATAAATAAATAAATAAATAAATAAATAAATACGTTTGTTCTCCGCTTTTAGATCATTAAAATTGGTTTTCGAGTTATGGCCCTTTGAAGCGAAACGATCTTTGTCTGCGATTTTCCAATCAACATCCCTTTTAATTGCTCAAACTGATAATTTCTAACTTTTTAAAACCTCTCAGCATTTTCAAGTTATTGGCTCTTATCCTCTTCTAAAATCTCATTTGAAAACATAGATCCGGATATCGAAGGCTTCACTTTCTAACATTCCGCGATTAATGGCATTTTCGTTTTAGTTTGTTTGAAGTTCAAAGCGTCAGAAATGTATAGAATTGTAAATGCGTCTAAAATGAAATGTCGGAGGTAATAAATCAATAATTTTCTTTGGGGGGGGGGGGGGTGATTATTACTCTTGCTTTGCACACTACTCGTCTGCTTTCATAAATAAATGAATGCCGTTTGGAAAATTTAAGGAAAACATGAAATGGTTTCCAAACATTTCGTAGGCTAGCAAAATAAATACATTATGGGACCTTTAGTTTTCGGATCTGGGGCGCATGAGGCTCAGCGAAAACAATAATAGGCTTGACTAAAGCACATTCTTATATTGTTCTCACTTCGCCCCATGTGTCCGGCAGCAAAACGTTCCGTAACCAATAATATTGCTCTCGTCACCTTTTACCGCAAATAATATGTTCCCAAACAGAAACAATATAATTCATGTTTAATACTATTTACGTTTTTTCTCTTCTGAATCTTAAGCCAATGATAACTATAGTATGCAACTACAACCGCGTATAATTTGTTCCTATTTGACGTGAAGAAATATCACCCAATGAAACGGTATATTACAATTTATTACTTTCCAAAGTGTGATTTACTGGGGTTTCCAGGTTTGATTATAAACTATAACTCCACAAGTGAATTATGCAATCAACAATTGTGTCATGTATCCGTGCGCGCAAAGGAACACGCTTTGCCGTGGGTGTAATGGGTACTTCATTGTTTTTTTCTGCTTTTTTAACCCTTTAGCCTAACATGAAAAGCAGACGACACCTGCCAAAAAAATTCTTGAATAACTATTATTTTCATTTTTTGTCTCAAAAACATAGGTTGTGACCCCTCATTGGAACGAGCTCGACGAGCTCGTTCCAATAAGGGGTCATAACCTATGTTTTAGAGACAAAAAATGAAAATTAATTGGCGAGTTTTGAGAATAGAGCGGGGCGTTTTTGACCGATGCGTTTGGTAAAAGGTTAAATAAATATAATTATCGTTAATAATGAAAACTAATAAACAGAGTAATCGCTTGACTGGACTGGTCACGTGAAATAATTCATTCGAGACGAGGGACTATATTGTAAAACACCCGTGCGCATTCGCGCACTCGTGTTTGTACAACGTCCCTCACCTCTCATGAATTATTTCACGAAACCAGTCCAGTCAAGCGATTACTCTATTTATTCTTGTTCAGAACTTTTACTAGCAACCAAAACTGCCACTTATCCTAACCCATAAACCTCAAACTGCTCACCCCGTACACTCTGAATACCAATCAATGGCATGGAACACTGGGTCGAGTCTGGCTTTTACTTAGGGCCCTGTGAAACGGGCATTCTCGATTCGAATCGAATCACGTCTGTTATTCAAAATCGAATCGGACCGCGAATCGAATCAGAGACGTCTTGAAGATGAGGGTTGGGATGCTTTTAACGTGACTCATTCCGACTGTGATGGCTGAAGTCCCGACTGAGAAAATAATCTAAGTATATCAAACGTGCCTTCGTCTAAGGCATGCCTTGATGATGTAGATGGGTTATTACCCTGTCGGGATTATAGTTCACCGTCTACATTGCTTCTAAATTTAAATTTGCACTTAACAGTCGTAGGGACTAGAGATACAGAAATTAGCATTGTTGGTGGCACGATTTCAGATGTTATTTATGTTAATGAAGCGAAAGTAACACTCAGTCTTTTATTGCAACATTATTCATATCCGATTTGCATCTGAACTTTACGTTTTGTGAGACGACGAAGAGAGAGAGAGAGAGAGAGAGCGGATACTAAGCTATATTCGTGTGAAGAGGGGACTCGGTGGCGTCGCGGTAACCGGTTCTCGTCAGATCACCAAAGTTAAGTAACGTCGAGCCCGGTTAGTAGTTGGATGGGTGAATATTTCAGCGACTGTTTCGTGCTTCCGCATTGTGTCCTTGGGCAACGCACTTAACCCCGATTGCCTACATGGGGGCACGATGACGCTGTGTACTAAGGCGTACTGGACGTCGTTGGTGCGCATGTCTTCAACCAATCTAACCCTGCAAGTGCCGCATTGCAGAGTTCAGAGTTACGATGTTGGAGAGCTGACAGCCGCTCGTCGTTGCTCGGTGGTTCTATCTGGGTACTCCGGCTTCTTCCACCCGTAAAACTGTCACCGACATGATATGACCCTGGCTGTTAAACGCTAATAAATAATATAAATAAATTCGTGTGAAGAAAGTTCGAGAGAAAACGAATCGAGCAGTCGATTTCGAATCGAACCGAATACCAAGTAAAGATCCGAAATCGAGTCGAATCTCGAAGCTTTGCAGGGCCCTACTTTTACTCGGGTAATCGAAATCGAACATATTCTCTTAACCCTTTATCCAACGCAGACGATATCAAAATTTATTATTTTAAATATATTTTTTTTAAATTTTTCAAAAGGTTTCAACATCATGTGACCCCTCATTGGAACGAGCTCAATGAGCTCGTTCCAATGAGGGGTCACATGATATGGTTTTGTTGAAATATTTTGAAATATTTATTTTTTTCAACTGCTTAATTTGCATATTACGCGGGCGAATGCAGGCGATTCGTAAGGTAAAGGGTTAAATGCGATTAAGTTTTGGAACGCATTATTTACTCTTTACCTAACATGAAAAACAGACGACACTTGAAACAAAATTGTTGAATAACTAATTTTTCCATTTTTTGTCTCAAAAACATAGGTTATTACCCCTCGTTGGAATGAGCTTGTTCCAACGAGGGGTGATGACCTATGTTTTGAGACAAAAAATGAAAAATAATGAAAATTAATTGGCGATTTTTTGAAAATAGCGCAGGCCGGTTTTGGCTGTTACGTTGGGTAAAGGGTTAAAGACGAGACATTGCTTTGCAGAAAGTAAGATGTGTCTGGATCAGCCGTAAATAGACGACGTTTATTGCCGTTGTATAAAATAATGTAGGAGCGAAAATAGAATAACCTTTGTCAGCAAAAAAGTACAAAATGTTACCACAAACAGCACACTGTGTAACCTGATGCATGTATGCGCATTGAAACAATTTTGAATATTTTAGCCTTGAGCAATACAATGTCCTTTGAGTATTTCCGTTCCAAAACTGGTCTGATCGGTCCAAATATACAGGCAATTCCTAGAGTTGCTTTTATTAAAGCTGGCGCAAGGATGTTATACATGTATCATATATTTTACAGAAATAGATTTTTAAGAAAAACTGTAATTTTTAGTGCTCGGTCCATATATATAATTATAACGTTCAACTAATCTGTGTCGTCGTATTTTGTCGAGTTGACAAAACCAGTTCGGAAAGATCAAAGAAGACGCTGTTGGCGTCCTCTTTGGTCTGACGAATGAGATGTTGGCAACAAGACGAAATTCAGATTGACTGGCCCTTGCATATGAAATGACAATGAACATCTGAAGTGTTAACAGAAAAAAAGAATTTTATTATATGCTGGCCTGAGAACTATCGCAAATTATTTGAACGATATTTCTCGATAGCCATCGACTTTATGGATAACGCGTAATATCCCTCAGTTGCTTCCTAAATGACGTGACGCTTCGGCACCTCACTTCGCCTTCGATACTGTTACAAGCGATTCAGTGCCTACTTTACCAGCAGTACCAGAGGTCCTGGAGATTGGTGATTTTATGACTAAAAAATTAGATGCATAAAAATCATAAAATAATAAAGTAAAATAATTAGATTACAGAAAGTGACTCAGAGAGTAATATTGAGCCTTGAACTGGGTAATTTTTCCGAAAAACCTTGTTGGTCGATTCACTTAGGAAGTTTTGTTTTGGATGAGTGGACGCACTCAATTCCAAATTTCTTGTTGTAAATTGACATTTAAAATGTTGCAAAAATTAACATTAAAGAAAAATATGAGAATATTCTCATTTGTAGTATTATAATTATTAAATTTCATCTGTGAGTTGAACAGTTAGTTGGTAAATGATCGTTGGGAAGTGGAACTATTTGTTTATGTTTGAGTGATTTTGCTAGTACACGCTTGAAAGAACGATTAGCTGATCTTTGTTATTGTTTTGAAACGTACGTGTTTGCAGCCGAATTTGGGTTAATATTACGTAGTAAAATGTCCTGTAGCATATCGTAAAAAGAAAATCTAAGCTATTTTAGTGAATATTGGGAATTATTTTATTTATGTGGACCCGAAACTATTATTTTTCACTCCCGCAAGCGCTCGTGAAAAATAAAACCTTCAGGTTTGAGATAATTCCCGATATTCACTAAAATAGCGAACATATCCTCTATATATTAAACAGATGTCACATTATAACCTCTGATATTTGAGTATACTATATATATATATATTATATCTCACATGACTTCCTTGCATTTTGATTGGCTAAAAGATGATACCCTATTTCGTGTAGTTTGCATCCACAGAACTGACCAGGCACCACACAAGGCCTTACACGTTTTCTATTTTTAGAAGACTACAAAATCAGTTTTCTTTTCATACTGGGCGAATAAAACTGATCAGGCTAAATTTAAAAATCGATTTGCAGAGACACAACATCCACAAAACGACCCGGAAAGAAATCTCTGTGGAAAAATGTATCGCTTTTCCATTGTTAAAGTCACATTTTTCGAGGCGTTCATTTTATTCCTTGAGAAGATGATCCATATCTCGTTTCAAAGAGAATGATCCATACCTGGGTCCAACTTTCATGAGAACGCGTCCGGATATGAAAAATCGTTTGTTTCGCTGCTCATATTATTTCGCTATTTAATTGTATGTTTTGCGCAGTAAACGAATAAATAATGGAATTCAATTGAATCTTCGGAGTTTGTATCCCGTGCTGACCCATTCGGTAATGTATATGTGTGACAAATGTGTGGAAAGTATCAAACTGCGTTGTCAAATTTCGAAAATTTTAGTTTTCATTCGCGAGTTGCGCGATTCTAGAATACACAGTTCCGTTTGGGGGAAATGTTTTGTTTACCCTTGCCGACCGATTCAAAATCTGTCTTCTGCTCATATCAATAATCCAAGTTAGTCGTGTTTTGGAAGAAGAAAATGTTTTTTTTTTAAACTACATGGTATTTTTTTTCTATATAACGCTGGTTGGTAGGGCTGCTACCTTGGTAATAGATTAACAAATCGGACATATGTTTTTCTTGATGAGTGTTCGATATAATATAAGTATTAGTGCGTGTCTTGTCGTTGACTACGTCCATATAGTGCCCAGTGAGGTGGAGTAGTTCCCTCCGCTTCGCGGCGGGAACTACACCACCTCACTGGGCACTATATGGGCGTAGTCAACTCCAAGCCATGCACTATTCCTTAAATATATACATGTTAATTTGTATACATATAACATCATGTATGTGGTATATATATGATAGAATAAAGAAAGTAAAGTAATGTCATAAAATGTCGAGAGATCCAAATTTAAATACATTGCGAATCGTTTTCAAAAACACACATTCTCTTACGTTTGTCGAGAGAAAGCTTCATGAAAACTGTTCAGTACCGTATTTTCAAACTGGGCTTCCAACTTCATATCGTCTCGAATGTTTGCACAAAAGCACTCGCGTTTTTATTTCGCGTTTGTCAAATAGCCGTCTTGAAATTTGGCGCATGTCACATGAGCCTCGTTTGTGACATACTTAATATGACTTTCGAAATATTAAGAATCCCGTTTCCTCACAATGTGACTAAGTATTTGATCAGTTCAGTCTTGTTTGACAGATCTCGATTTGCAAGATTCGATAAATGTTTATTTGCAAAATGGGAACAATTTACAGACTGGAAATTTAATATGTTGACCTTAGTGTGGTTAAAGAAAATGTAATTTATTTGCTATGGTTTTTGTTACTTGCTAAATGGCCTTATCGTCGATTTTGCGTAAATTCAACTAACTTATCCGATGTGTTGCCGAGGTTCGCGTTTCCTTTACTATAAAACGTTTACAAATACTATAAAACGTTGACAATTGTATTTTCTCGAATTGTATTTTCTGTTTGTGGAAATAATTAATTGAAATGAACCATCAGCATTTTCAAAGATATGGCAATTTGCTAACTGGCAAATTGCCATATCTTTTGAAAGGATAATGGTTCATTTCGTACATTTATATTCACTTCCAGAAAATACAATTCGAGAAAATACAATTGTAAAAGTTTTATAGTATTGGTTTCAGAACGCACCAATTTACATGTGTAATTCTGGACTTTCATTTCTGAACTTGTTATTAAACTGTTGTGTGGTGAACAAGACAGTCCGTTTCAACTGTGAGCAATGTTACAAATTTCCGTTGGGTGTATATTGTACAACTAGCCATTCCTTTTGTAACTCATGTAACCTTTATATTCAAGCAAATGGTTTTAAAAATACCAGTTAAAATATTGGTGTGGGTGATATTCTAGGCTTCTGAAGCTGTATTAACTTTGTTTTTTCACTAACTTGATAAACTAATCCAAGTGAAGAGTTTTTTTTATTTTGTGTGCACGCCCCTGTTCAAATGATTAACACATTTTTTTTTTGCTTTTTACAGGATAATACAGAAAAGAGTCAGGAACCCACCATCACAATGTTGATCATAGCAATGTGCTTTCCATATATAACCTGTTTCTTAGTTTATGCTGCAAAATCTTTCTTTGGAAGTGCTGGCTGGCCTTCGCCCAAAGCAACTGCTGCGGTAAATAATTTGCTATCATCAAATCTCTATTAAGGATTTTTGTCATACGCGATTGAAAGGTCAGCAGCTCAATAAATATTAGCGTTGGTAATTAGTTTGGTGGTGAACAAGCGTGATTGTGATCAAAATGTATTAGATTAGATTATTTTTATTTATTTATCTATACATTTAGCAGCATGTACGTTTTTTTAGATAGCGAAATACAAAAACGTAGGAAAAATAGACATACAAACACACTGGTGGGGGAGGACATAACCAGATTGGCTGTCTACCTGTCGTCACCCAATGAAAATACATGTTGTATAACATTATGTCCAGACCAAGCTGAAAAATAACAGGAAGAAAACGATAGAAAGAACAAAAAAGCAATGCACAGTATTGCTAATTCAAGGAAAGAAATGATTTTGCAACTTTGGATCAGGTGATTGAGTAGGCATGAAATATTGTCTTCCCCGATTACTACCCGAGAAGGAAAACACTTGCGTGGCAATGCTCAGATATTAATATTTCTACCACTACTTAATTAAGTTTTTCACCTGTTAGTCTTGGAAGCCAATTTGGACAAGGTAAACAGCCGAGAAGTAGAAATGACTCTCAGGCATGTTAATATTTGGTAATAGTAATGTATGTATACCCAACATAAGAGACCTGTCTACTCGAGAAGCTGCCCGTGTTTGCATTATGGTGATCCATGTCAAATCACAATAATGAAAACAATGACCAAACTTAATCTAATAGAATTTAAAAACATTTTTCCGTTGATGTGTTTCCGAAAAAATAACTGAAGGCCAATCTATAATCTTTAGGGGAGCGTGGTGGCTCAGTGGTAGACTGTTGGACTTCTATGCTAGAGGTCCCGAATTCGATCCCCGTCTGGGATGACCCGCGTTGTGTCCTTGGGCAAGGCACATTATCCCGGTTGTCTACATGGGGGCACGATGACGCCGTGTACTAAGCCGTACTGTACGTCGATGGTGCACATGATTTCAACCACTGTATCCCTGCTTGAGCGGAGCTTGAACAGAGTTGAAATGTTGAGGAGCTAACAGTTGCTCGTCGATGCTCGGTGGTTCTCTCCGGGTATTCCGGCGTCCTCCACCCGTAAAACTGCCACGGTCACGATTAGCCATTGTGCATAAGTATGTGACCTTAAACACCAATAAATAAATAAATAAATCAAAAATCTTTATCCAGCCTCCAATAAATTAAGAGGCAAGTGCATGGTATTGCAATTAAATCGCCCGATTAGTAGGGGATTATTACTTGTTTGAAGTCTCTATAACACTTATTGTCCCTATATCCGATAAATTCTGTCTTTTGATTGGTCAGAATGCCTTGCACAAATAGCCATGACAAAGGGTGCACCCAACATCCAATGTATATGATCGCGTGCAACATCCAGGGTATAAGCGCACGCGAAACATCGGGGATATATGGTTTCAATGAAAGATTTTCGCTTCCGCTCGCCTCATTATAAAGCTCGAACCAGTAGGCATATAGAACACGTTGGAACTCAGGGACGATATGTCAACAAAATACTGTTTACTCGTTTCCTTAACGACCCAAGGGATGTAACTCTATCTGTAAAACAAAATATTATCACGAATTTGGTCCAAATAATTGTGGAGCTGAGAAATGTGTCCACAATTTTATTTCCACTATGTTTGTATTGTGTTTCAAACGTGACAAAAACGTTATCTCCGTCAATATATATGGTATATGGAGATTTAATACCTGGATGTCTCATTTAAACACCTCGCCCGCGGCTCGGTGTTTAAAAACCGACATCTATGTATTAAATCTCCATATACCATACATGTTGGCGGAGATAACTTATAGTTTCAACCTAATCTAATATTCTTTTTATGTACATTAGTTTTAAACTCGACATTTGTTTAAATTTAAAGTTACGAAATATATAGAACCCGAAGCCTTCCGTGACTTATCTCGTCATGAAAATCAATTGTCGATAAAGTTATCTCCTCTGAAACTATCCGAGGTACAAGCAAGTAATTGGCGAGAAAACACATATGATCTAGAAAATAAAGCGAAGTTTCCTTTCATTATTTCTAACAAACGAAAAGAACAGACAGCTCTGGAGATGTCTGTTGTTTTCGTTTGTTAATAATTACCAAATGGAACTACTTCTAAACTAATTAGAAGCAACTAAGTAACTGTTCACTTTGGCACTTGTTTAGCGAATGCGTTTTTATTCTCGCCAAGAAAAAAATCCCAAATCTCACTTTCTAGACTGTTATATTAATAGAAAGGATAGTATTTGTATTATATGTCACGATGCGCACATTGTTGGTATAATGAACAGAGAACAAAGTTTTAGAACACCAAAAGATTGTAAAAGCGCTGTTTTCTTATTTTTAAATGGGTTGAAACAGAGAAATATAGTGTAATGTTCAAACTGATTGGGGAAAATATTGTACAAAGCCAGCTTCTGTATTTTTATACTATTCTACGGGGAAATACCTCAGGTATGTAAAATGATACGCATATCGATAATACAACTTCACTAACATTTCGTAATTTCAATTTTTATTTGAAATTCAAATACAATTAACGTTAAATTTACTGAAAACTTCTGAAAATTAAAATGAGCTAACTTTCCTGTATACCCCTTTCAATGGCGAAAATTGTCAACCATGGAAGCGTGAGCAGTTCAGTTAACGAGGCGAATGCGCGTGCGTTTGTGGTGGTGCAGGGCGAAACAAGAATCACGTCGGACAATTGCCCGGGTAAATTGTTTAAGCTGAATTCAGATGTGTATCATTCTAGTTTCTTGGAATATCAAACAAGGTTGAATTATGCAACAAAGAAAGCATATATTATAAAACAAACCGTTGGTATCTAAATAATAATAAAAACAGATTACTACTTATCTGTACGGTCCTAGGTTAATAACATACTACCATGGACTGGTATCAAGGTCAATATAACATCAAACAAATAATAACCTCTGAGTGTATAGGCGCCAATATGATATAATGTTCTAATAAGACTACAATCTTCGCCCTCTGATTGGGCGAGAGTTCACTTAGCTTTTGCTATGTTTACGTCTTCAATAGCATATGTTACCGTCTGACGTCACCACGCGAAACATTTGAGGTTGTCCATTTCGCAATTAGTCTGCAAACCGCTTCATTTTTCTAGATTTTTCACACGTGCAGCAGACGATGTCCCCGGTGAAGTGGTGTTTAACCCTTTGAACCCTAGAGACGGTTTTTCTTGCCAGGAACATGATACGCCATATCGTTATTGAACAGAATGGCTGTTCAACAAACATGTGAGGTAGCCCAATCAATATTTTCAACGTGCATCCCAGAGGTTGCAAGTTGAAAATATTGATAGGTCTACCCCAAATAATGAAGATGGACTCTTCTAATTGTTGCCATTGAACTGGCATGGAAGATACCACCGGAGTTCAAAGTGTTAAATTACAAGTAGATTACGATATGAGTAAGATGAAGTGACCTCAACCTATATTATTTATTGATTACTTGTTCAGTGACGTCATGGGTATACACGGGGGAGAGTGGTTATTTACGAAACTTGCTATCGTTACTGAAAGTTCATTTCACGGTGTGGGTTTTGGGCTATGGGTAGGGTCGTATTGGAACATATACGTTATATTCCTTCTATTATAAAATTATTTACTGACAGTATATAAAAATCAAAAAATATTACAAATATTTTTTTCTATCTTTTATCTAGGTACTGTGTGTCGAGTTCCTCCATACATTTGGACTGTGTTTACTCGTATTCCGCTTACTTCCGAGAACGGACATGGTGAGGGCTTTGGTACTGATGTCGGCAACGGGAATGTTTCCTTCCTTCCTCCGTTGTATTGGGACAGTCACCGACGCGACATTGGTCACGTGGAAGCGGTATTGTCTATTCGCCACCTTAATGGTGGCGGCTATCGTCCAGTTTGCAACAGTGCCTTTGATTTCTACGTTTGGAACGTTGTTTGAAGAGAACGACAAAGATAAATTATTAGAGCGTGGCATGACACAGTCATCTAATTTGTCTTTCAATATCCTAGAGCGACCTGTTCCCAAAATGCGGCTCGAGCTCAGCTGGGCGTTATATGTGTCTTTATTTTTGGTGTCTCTTGTGTATTGGGAAAACTTTCTCGATGCGGACTTGAATTTTTGCCATGTGACTATACCTGTGACTAAATGGAAGCGGATGCTTCATCTTGTCCGACATAGACTCTATATGTTTGTAAGTGTGTGGAAAGCGGCCTGGACAATGATATTTGCCGTATTTCTGTTACCAGGGTTCACATTCAATATGAACTTTTCTGGCTTCGACCAGAAGCTGAACGAAAGCATTGCAGCAAGTACCGTGAAGGCCGAAAATATCACCTCTGAAGACGGAAACATAACATTTAGTTCCAGCAGTACTAGTTCATCTATAGCACCAGAAATTAAAGTGAACTTTGAGTACTACGGACCCTTATACGCGCAGCTATTTTCCAGTCTGTTGTGTTCTTACCTTGGTGGTCTTGCCTGTAAGCTTTGCATGCAAAGAATCTGTTTTTCAATCCCTCTGACTCTCGCGACACCTCTATCGTTGGTCGTTATCATGTGTCAGTGCTACTATAATTTCATTCCAAGACATCTGGATGAATACGTTTGGATGTGTCCCGAGAAAACCGGTAATCTTCTGTACTTCCACTTCATGTGGCTTGGACTGATTTGGATATCAAATTTAATTTTGACAGCACATATATGGGTACCAGAATGCGGAAGGATGTCTCAGGTCGAAAGGTAGGAGGTACTGGCGTGATATTTATTCATAGTTCTTAATTTTGTCGTTTAAACCAATAAACAACAAATAACCTCTTATTTACGCCAAATTCGCCAAGCGCTGTACAGAAAAAATGCCTTTGGAAATTTTATTTTACTCTTTTTGCTACCGAAACGTTACGTGTAACCTTTTTTGGAATGAACTTGTTTGGCTCGTCCAAATGAAAATTCGCAGTGCGTGTTTTAGAAGCGAAATCGCCCCCTGAGTTGCAATGTGTTCTATGTGCCAGTAGGCACATAGAACACATTGGAACTCAGGGGACGAAATGTTAAAGAGGTTGGTTCTGTTTGGAAAAATAAGGTGAGAGTTAACTGGCGATCTGCGTGTGATTTTATTCTCGAGCTTGAAGCGGTAGCCTCATGCCACAACGCAATGTGATGAAGTAACGATAAAGTACAAGAGAATACCCATCATGCCATGCCAAAATCGAATTAGTTGTGTTTCGTATTGATGAGATTTCTTCACATTTATGCACAGTACAGTCGCCGTGGACTGGTCGCAATCCACTGGTGGGCACTGTTGTCCACGAATGCGTTTACCAGGTAATAAACATTGTGATCAGCAAAATTCTAATTAATGAAGCCGGTGCTTCATTAATTTAATTTTTGATGATTATTCCTATATTTAATGTTTGGAATCTAAAATTATTGCGTTCGTGGAAATATTGCCACCCGTGGAAAGTGACTAGTCCACGGAGGCTGTAATGTAGAGGTTATTATTTGCTTAGTTTGAGTTTGGCTGAGATACCAGCCTTATTAAATCAAAACAAATAACTACAAAATGTTCTCAGATCCATTGCAGTTTTCTGGCAGTGTTATTGTTTCTTATTCAATTCACAGAGTCCGAAGTTTCCTCTTCTCCCAGTACGACGGATCTCCACTTACGACTCTAAATCTAGTTTGCGTTAAATTTTCTGTATAGCTCTCTGATTTCTTCTTTCCATCCACCTCTCCTTATTTTATTGCCATCCTCAATATCTCGTCATATAAAAACTCTACTTCAAACTATTCCATTATAACCAGTAACGCCAATTCCCCCGATTGCGTTCGATGAATAAAGGTGAAAGATTTCGATGTAAAGAAATTGGTTGTGCCTAGTAATACATCAAGGAGGATAATTCTACCTTGATTCATATCAGCCGAGATTGGCATAATATCAGCCGAGTTTGAGGCCATATATGTCAAGCTTCTAATAAATAATCATCCATATTTGAAGATAAATTTATTCGAGGGCGATCTAAATGCAACTGATATTTCAGACGTTAAGACCAAAAACAGTCCGTGAGTATAATACGGAAGGCGAAAGTTAATTCCATTTTCGTTACGTCATGCAAGCTCTCAAAATTACCAACAGTGTAATAAAATAAATATTTGCTACACAGCTTGTCGGTGATGTAATATTGCATATACGGTACATGTTAGTTCCATATTAAAGAGTGCAACGAATAATATCTGGAAAAAATTGAATACAGCCTAATGTTTACCGGGTATTTTATCCGAATCGCAGGGAACACTTTAACCCTTTGAACCCTGGTGGTATCTTCCGTGTCAGTTCATATGCAACAAATAGAAGAGTCCATATTCATTATTTGGGGTAGACCAATCAATATTTTCAACGTGCAGCCTTAGGGCTGCACGTTGAAAATAATGATTTGTCTACCCCACCCTTAACTTAGCAGGCATTATATTTAATAAAAGTATGACGTGACATGTCCCTGGGTCGGTAAAGCGGGTTCTGGTATTCAAAGGGTTAATTCTACGGAAGAGGGTCAAAATCATTTCTACGTTGCCGTTAAGTTTAACATGACACCACAAACGAGGAAATCGACTTTATATCTTGCCCGCCCTTGTTACTACCTGTGGGAAGCCTGTATGTCAAATTTTAACTTTTAACCCCACTACCGGTGTAAAGCTTCTACTGTGGTTAACAGGTTTTCAATGGGAATTCTCCTGAAAACATTAACACCTATAGTAGAAAACTTAGCGATGTTTCATTCACACATACGACGTTTTGTGATACTATCTACTACGTGCAATGTCTTATTAAGTTTAAAATACCTACAATTAAATATTTAGAATTGTTAGTAATAATTTTACTGAAAAAGCAAGGTAAATTCAATCAATTTTGACAATGTGTATAGCTGTTAATCAAGCATTCATGTGCAGCCGAAAGTACTGCCTGTCGGCGCAGATGTAAACAAAACAAACCCACGTGTTTGTGATAGAAAGTATCGTTTTTTCTCCATTTTAAGTGACAAAGTCGATTATTTATTAAGAGCATGGTATAAATAAGACAAATAGGTACTAGGCCGGCAATCAGATTTAAATCACTCGTAGAGTAAGGGGTTTAACCACTCGGCAGAGCCTCGTGGTTAAAAACCTTATCTCACTCGTGGTTTAAATCTGATTACCGGCCCAGTACCTATTTATTCTATATTTCCATTGGCGAACTGTGATAAATAACAGCCTTTATTTACTAACTGTGAGATAGATTTAACTCATCCCCACCTGAGGGAAACTCGGAAGTATAAAGCAGTGCGTCTTTACTGTGTAAACAAGTTCTGTTTTACTGGTATTGTAGGACCCCGTCCTCAACACCGGAGCGGAAATCCTCTAAAGTGGATAATATAGGTATAAAAGGTTAGCCATAATTGATCTCATACCCCCGTGGAGCAATAGATGCTAACGGTGACCTTAAACACCAATGAATAATGACTTAACTCTATAGATTTATCGATTCGGAAAAGTTTTTCGCAAACTAATGCAGTAGTCTTATTGTGCTCGCTACGTTCGACACTGAAAAATAAGAAGAAAGTTTCCCCTCATATATATTATTTATTGTTCAAACGTCTTGGTGCTTGTCTCGTGCTATTTCATAAGTACCTGAAGCTCGTTTCGTATTCCTAAGGTTATTCGCTAACCTTGTCATCGGGTCGAACGCTGTCTTTCCTTTGTATTACAGCATTAACTTAACATATCGTGCTCTTTGTCCAGGTGCCTCGTTGACTATCACCGACATCCTAATTATCACAAACAGTTAGGACATGGTTAAGCTGAGAATATGATTGTTACTTTGAATTATGCCATTTTATTATATACTAACCTGTGAATTATCGCAAATTATCCAAACGACATTTCTCGATATCCATCGACTTGGTGGATATCGAGGAATATCCCCCAGTAGCTTCCTAGATGACGTCCCGCTGCGCCGTATAACGTCGCCTTGAAGGAACGATCAGCTGATCTTTGTTATTGTTTTGAAACGTACGCATTTCTCGTCGAATTGGACTGAATATTGTGCAATAAAATGTATCGTAGCATATAATGAAAAAGAAAATCTACACTGTTTTAGTCAGTATGTGGAATTATCTCATGAGTGTGGACCTGAAAGTTTTATTTTTCATACGCACTTGTGCGAGTAAAAAATATTTTCAGGTCCGCACGATGAATTTTGTCAGTAGCTTCCTAAATGACGTTACGCATCGGCGCATGACGTTGCCTTGAACGACGCCTTGAAGGAACGATCAGAAGCGTTTTGTTATTGTCTTGAAACTGTTTGCTTTCGAATTGGGCTGAACATTACGCGGTAAAATGTCATGTAGCATGTAATAAAAATAAAAGCTATGCTATTTTAGTGAATATCGGAATTATCGAATTAGTGTGGACCAAAAAGTATTGTTTTTCACTCGCGTAAGCGCTCGTGAAAAATAAAACATTTAGGTCCGCACTCATAAGATAATTCCCGATATTTACTAAAACAGTGTAGCTAACCTCTTTATATTTTTTCAGATTATTTATCTTGCCTATGCGATGTGCAATACTTACAGACACGACGCTATTGTACCGTCGTAGGCGGAATGATAGGGACAGAACGATGCACATAGAGGAGGAAGATGAAGAGATAAAAAAAGCAGACGACGTTGTTCCGATGATATACGCGTGCGCAACAATGTGGCACGAAACCAGAAATGAAATGAGTCAACTGCTTAAGTCAATATTCAGGTAAATACTTACAACTGATTCCATGTTCATATTTATTTATTTATTTATTTATTTATTTATTTATTTATTTATTTATTTATTTATTTATTTATTACGAAATTAATCAGTTAGGCATAATGTGTATTTGGTGTGTTGTTGCGGCTGAAACAAGTACTACTTCATAAGGGATATATAAGTATTGTGTCATCAGGAGCGGGGCAACAAACGATGATGCTTCAACTCCGCCAATTCTTCCTCTTACACATTTACCTACAAAAGCGGTTTATTTATTTATTGGTGTTAACGTCACATATTTCAAGTAAAGTCCAGCCATTCGTTTATACCCATGTTGCCCATTTTAGAGGATATCCACTCCAGACATTGGTTACGGGGTCCTATTTTACCAATAAAACGGAGCTTGTTTACCACAGTAAACAACCACTGCTTCTCACTACCTGGGGGTTCCATTGAGATCCAAGTTATTATCTTTGCACTATACAATGCTATATAAATAATACCTACTGTTTTGAGATGGCAATAGAATTATCTCATGAATGACTGCCAGGGAGCATACGTTGATACGAGCGGCTTTCATGCGCTCGTGGAAACTTATATTTCCTTGAGGTGACAAATAGATCATTCTAGTACCTTCTCAAAAGCATTAGCTTTTTATATGCGTTGAGATGCTTTCACCCTTTGAAGTCGCACGACCGGTTATTCGCAGATTTCGTCCCTTTTTTGTCTTATTATAAGAGGTCTATGCACGGGGTGTTGATGATAAAATATTAACTGCAGTTTGCAGCCGGACGGCTGCAGACTGCAGTTATTATTTAATCCTCAATGTATATTGATATTGGACTGACCCACCTCACGCTAAGTGTTCACAAAGGCGACACAATACCAGGAAACGAGGGTTACAACGGTTAATTGCAATTAAAACACCCAAACACCGAAAACGCGCAGTGTTATCGACATGAACTTATTGTGTAACGCGTGCCACTTCCGGGGAAATATTTTCTTTATCTATTGTGAAAATGGATGTTGAAAAAATACATGTTGTACAGTCCTAGTTATCATACAAGACAGTATATAAAAAAAAAATCATTGACAGTAGTTCACTACTCGGATTCGAGCACGATTTTTATCCCCGACTGGGGCGCGCGTAGGATTATTTCACGAGGCATTAGCCGAGTGATATAATCCGCGCGGTCCTCGAAAGGTCGAAAGGATAAAATCGTTCTCGAATCCAAGCAGTGAACGTTTGTATTTATTTTATTTTTTCCTTATTTGTTTTCCCAAAACAACCCTTTATAATTGATTCAACTCAACCGATTTGCAAACTATTAAAAATAGTCCGTCATCGCTGGGATTGGAATACGATGTCGGGCGTGCAATACCATTTTTGATGAGTGGGAATACAATTTGTTGTGAGGGGAAAACGAATGAGAAGAAAATTAGTACAAATAAACTCCCTAAATATACGATCATCACGTGTCGAGAAGAGATATTTTTATGTTCTTCCGCCTGCGAGAATACAGTGGCGAATTCAGATAGTCTCGTGGGATATGTTAGGGAAAAACTACACACAGTACTTCACTGTCTGTGAAAATTCTACACCATATGTTGTTTTCTTAATTTAGGTGTTCAAAAATTAGCGTTTAATGGTTCTAGCAGTTGCGATCCGCTCTCATTACTGATGCATTATTGATGAGAATCTTCATAAAAGTGCATGCTAATGTTCAGCAACCAATGTCTTTTTTTGCATGTTTCGCTCTTTTGTCATCAGACACATACGTTAGTTTTTTTCAAGTGCGTTTGTGTTGCTGTTAATTGTGGTGATCAATAGAAATTGAAAATGTGTCATTTAAGAAGTTTTAGGTTCTGTTTTTATCTAAACAGTGACTGTCGGCCAATATTTTTATTATGACACTCTGTTCTTAATGTTAAAGGACATATTGTAATCAGCCCATTATCTTTTCCAGCAGTGGGCACTCGTTTGTCTCTATTTTGCAACGCACTTGAAAGTGTGTGTGTGTGTGGGGGGGGGGGGGGGGGGTCGTTGTGTGTCCTCGATCCACAGTATCAGCTGAAATGCATTCTACATAATCTAAGACATTTGTTACATTTCTCCTTTATTGATAATTCCAGGCCCTGGCATCGTTTTTTTTTTTTTTTTTGAAGCTCTCATGGCGAGCTTCCAAAGAAACGATCCCTAGGCTTACTTTTACTATTATATAGACGAGAAAGAGATGAGAATTCATTCTTGGTATATTTACAAATGATTCCCGCTGATAATTGGCCTGCTCCGGCGTATGCGAGGGGCGGGTAGGGATAGGTTACCCCTGTACTCTAACCAACTAAAGAAGTATTGGTATTATTAGACCAACTATTTACTGACCACAAGTAGTGATATGTGACAACCGATGAGTTTTTTCCCATCGGATTTGTGTGTTTGTTTTAACGCGTGGTACAGTACCACATGAGAATTTAACCGTCAATATGATAACTGTAGCAGTGAAGACTTCCTCACAATCTACATTAGTTGGATTAATGTAGGGTATGCAGGCATTTAACTGATTAGTCAGTAGCACCTCTGTTTGATACTGTGAGTAATCACCATCAGGTGCAACTTCGATAACCGCGCTTAGAATCGAATGGGTACATTATAATGTGGTTTGTTATATAATCGTCATTGTCATATGACAAATTTAAGGTTGGATGTTAACATCGTTTTTGAGATCATCACTACTTAGGTTGGCAGCAGGTATTCAGTTGGGGAACCCTTGGGTCCATCCTTGAACAGAGGTAATATCGCCAACAAGGTTAGCGTTTATTATGGGTTATTTATGGCAGCAGGTATTCAGTTGGGGAACCACTGGGTCCATCCTTGAACAGAGGTAACATCGCCAACAAGGTTAGAGTTTATTACGGGTTATTACAGGTTATTTACAACTTTTTTTTTACCCCCACATGGTTGCATAATCGTCTCAACAATACATATTAATTACAGTACAGTCGCCGTGGACTGGTCGTAATCCACGCGAGGGCAGTGATGGCCACGCATTTGTTTACTACGTATTAAAAATCATCATCAGCAAAATTTTAATTAATGAAGCACCGGGTTGTACCCGGTACTTCATTAATTAAATTTTTGATGATTATTCCTATAATTAGTGTTTGGAATCTAATATTATTACGTCCGTGGAAATATTGCCCGCCCATGGAAAGTGAACAGTCCACGGCGGCCGTACTGTAACTTTTTACTCCTTTTGTTAAAAGAGAAGCTAAAATCAACATCAGAAAAGGTTTGTTCAGTATTGTTTTAGAAAGGTTTAACTGAAGTCATGTTATGCTTACTCTGATGAGATCATTATGACAGGGTTAGTAGCCAGCTTAACATTGAATCTGCGGTAATGCAATGGCACTGACTGAACTGACCAGATGTGTTGGTCGAAGAAGGTGGTGGAAATTGTACCAACGCACGTCCCGAGCCTTTATTTTTTTTACACTTTTAGAACCATTTGCATAACATATGTCTCTCAGTTTGGGCTGAAGAAAATGAGATATCAATATACTCTGTTTCCAGTTTGTGCAAATTCCCGGACTTCTATCAAAGATATTTGGGGGCGCGATGGCGTCGCGGTAACCGGTTCTCGTCAGATCACCGAAGTTAAGCAACGTTGAGCGCGGTTAGTAGTTGGATGGGTGACTATTTCAGCGACTGATTCGTGCTCCCGCGTTGTGTCCTTGGGCAAAGCACTTAACCCCGATTGGCTACATGGGAGCACGATGGCGCTCTGAACTAAGGCGTAATGCACGTCGATGGTGCGCATGTCTTTAACCAATCTAACCCTGCCTGTGCCGCGTTGCAGAGTTCAAAGTTACGATATTGGAGAGCTGACAGCTGCTCGTCGTTGCTCGGTGGTTCTCTCCGGGTACTCCGGCTTCCTCCACCCGTAAAACTGTCACCGACATGATATGACCCTGGCTGTTAATGTGTCGTTAAACTCTAATAAATAATTAATAAATAAATAAATATCAAAGATATTCCAATGAAACAAGCTTAATGCTCCATTTTTGTTAACCTTATTGTTAATGTCGAGATTTGTATTAATTTGATATACCTTCAAACACAGGATGGATATAGATCATAGTGCGAGATACCTTGCTCAGAAGTTCTACGACATCAAAGATCCAGATTACTATGAGTTCGAAGGTAAGAAAATTGTCATAAGAATTGGCTTTGGAATCTTCTTATTTCAGCCCCGTATCCCTTTTATTTCCCAGATTTTTGTTTTCATACAGTAGTCATTATTCCGTAAGAAATAATTTTGACTTCAGAACAAGAGGTTTTTCACTACTGTGGTCTCTTTTTCGATCCGATCGTGATCCAGTCGTGATACATTTACACCAGTACATCGCGAATACTTTCTCGATCCACTCGCGACCTAGTCTCGATACATTTACACCAATGGATAGAGTTTTCTTTCTAGATCAGATCTCGGTCCAATCGCGATAATTTACACCATTGGGTCGCGATTTCTTTCTCGATCCGATCGCGATCCTGACGCGATACATTTACGCCAGTAGATAGAGATTTCATAAATAGAGAACAGTCCAAAATGAAAGCTGAGTAAATAAAGGCAAACGACAATATCATCCGTGATGTAAAGCGTTTGTTTTTCGACAGGTGAGATCAAAGAATTTCGACCAGATCGCGACCTAGTCTTGATGCGGTCGAACATATCTGCGCGCTTTTTAAAACAGAACAGTATGTCGCGTGGTAGTATTCACTTCACTGGGTACTATTCTCAAACAAAGTGTTTTTTTTTTTCTACTTTTTCTCCAACAGTGTTAACTTTTGTGGGCCAATAGACACATGCCAAGTCACGCACCAAAACCAGTGTCATGTAATAAGTATTATAATCCTTTGAACCCCAGCGGCTGCTTTTCCGGCCAGGAATATGATACGTTAATGAACACTTACCCATACCTTACTTGCCATTATAGTAGCAAATCTACACTTCATGGTCACACGGAGAGTCTATAAATATGGTTTAGGACCCTCACACAAACAAGAATAGCAAGTAAAAGCAGGAAAGGTAGATGTACACCAAATCACCATACACGAACAGTACGAAGCCCGAACTTGAGTTAAACATATTAATAATTTTGACAGTCATATCTAACCCGAGCTATCCAAAAAAATAATCAACCAAATTGTATTATTTTTTCAACACTTGCCCCAAGCATATAGTCTATGAACCTCCATTGGAATACACACATGGAAGTCGTTTTAATGAGTGGACATACACGATGTTTCTGAAGCAAAAAAGATGGCTATTTTCAAAATTCGCCGTTTACTACTGTCGTTTAAGAAAACAAATCACTTCTCATCGTAATCAAAGGTGTCCTAAAACTTTAACGTTGATGTTAACCCTTTAAGTAAGTAAGTAAGTATTTATTTGACAATGCGCTCGTATACAAAATTGTACATAATTAATACAAGGGTAACAACAGTTAAAGTACATAATGCTATATTTGTGTACATTTTGTATACATTGGGTACACCGTCGGGGGAGACATAGCCAGATTGGCTGTCTACCTGCCCCCCCCCCCCCCCCCCACACACCAATGTAAAGGAGTTAAATTGCAACATTGTGTCATTCTGTTCAAACTTTCATTGACTGAAATTTGCATTCAAGTAGGTAAAAACTATATTAGGAATTGCGTTGAGGACTAGGTCTGGGCGAGTAAATAAAATGGTTCTTTCTACCTCCAGGGTGGCTATTATTCTGAATACTGAGGAATTATGTTCTTATTAGATACGACTATATAGTTTAATGTGAGCCATCGCGGAAATGAAAGAGCCGAGGTCGGACCGGCCGAAGCATATTACTAGGATTATTATTATTAACCTGAACAGTCAGGGCAGTAGGGGTTATTGCATGTTGGGTCGTTCAAATAAGAATTTAAGAATTGGGAGACAATTTTATTCTTGAAAATATGTCTGTTATCTATTGATCTTACACTTTGATCCAGCTCATTCCACATTTTTGGGTAACTATAAATTGGGTATCTATCCAGTGTTTTTGTCCTAGTTCTTCGAACTTGTAACAGGCCAGTAGCCCTGGTCCTTCTGCCAGACGGATTATCCGCCAGACTAAAAAGATTGCCTTTGAATCCGAGCGGCCGCTTTTTATGTCCGGGAACATGATACGTCATAATTTCATTAAATAGGATGGACGCTAAGTGCATGTGTGTGGTAGACCAATTAATATTTTCAACGTGCAGCCCGAAGGCTGCACGTTGAAAATATTAATTGCTCTACACCTAAATAATGAACGTGGACTCTTCCAGTTTCTGTCATTGAACTGATATGGGAGATACCATAAGGGTTCACAGGGTTAAAATGTTGAAATTTGTATATATTTTTCTTTTATTTTTCCATAGCACATATATTTTTTGATGACGCCATGGAAAATGACGATCTGGATTACAGAGTTCCTAACAGTTTTGTGAGAGATTTTGTTGACTGTATCGATGAGTCCCTTAGGTAAGTAAATATCCGATAATAGTTAATGTCCAGCGGTAAATTTATACACGGTCAACGAGACTTGTGGGGTCCCTATTCAGACCACACCCACGAACCTACTCCTTACTTTACAAACAAAAGTTCTTGAATGTTAGAAGTTTACCTATTCTCTTGTAGAGTGGGGAAGTTTTCTCTTTCCCAACAGGCTGGACATTCCTTTATCTTTATTTTGCAGTGCAGTTGTGGATTTTAAATTTTGCAGTGCAGCTGAAATACGTTCTAGATAATATGGAAATCTGTGACATTTCCCCTTTATTGATAATTACAAGTCTTGACATCGTTTCTTTGGAAGCTCTCAGGGAGATCTTCCAAAGAAATGATGCCAAGGCTTAGACTTATCAATAGACGAGAAAGGGTTGAAAATTCATTTGCAATATTCTAGTAGCTGATTGCAGATGGTAATTGGCCGGTGCCGATGTATGTGTGGGATGGGGTATGGGTAGGTTGCTCCTATTCACTAACCACAATTTAGGAGGAACTGGTTGTTTTAGACCATACAATTCCTGTCCTCAAATAGTGATGCAGAGAAGTGGAAGATACTCCAAGATGATGTACATTTTTAAGGTCATGATAGAAAGTATTAAAGGTGTACTATCCTTGATTGTGGCTTTTAGCAATTATTATTATTTTTTGTATCCAAAAACGTGAATGAGCTTTTGTAAGGAATACAAATCCAATAGAACTAGAACTTCCGATTAAACATTTGGTGAGTGGGTGCCCCTAGACCCCCCACCCCCACCCCGGCTCTCGTGATCAACTCGCTCGATTGCATGGCATGAATTCGATCAATTCTTTTTCCATTGTCCTTCTTTTAATTGTTCAAACACCTTTCTCTGTTTACGGAAAAAGATCTTCGATTTGTGCTCACCTCCTGACAACCACTTACGAGGTGAAACAGTGGCACTAGTGTCAGCTCATATGGCGATAAGATAAATATTTAACTGGACACAATATAGTACATGTTTAATGGGATAACACTGTGTATGTTATTTCATTCATTCACCCCCGTACAACCTCACGAATACAGGATGTTTACTTGGGAACCCGTGTTTAAAAAAAAATTTACACAGGAATTGAATGAATTTTCTGATGTTGACCATTGGAAAAATTGAGAAAACGATAGTTTCAGGCGATCTATTCAAACGGACAAAAAGACTGAAAAAAAAGAAAAAACATCACAATTAAATTCGTGAGGCGGGTATAGGGATTTGATAGCGCATGACAATACAATTTCTAAGAGTTTAATTTGGGTCACGTGGGTTTCAGAATAATCTAGAAAAAATCCTAAGGGAGAGTTCTCATTAATTAAGTTCTAATTACCATCTATGTTTTACTCCTGTTGAAGCTTGAAGAAATTTAAGGGGCATAATACCACATTTGTTGAACACATGCAACTGTCACAACCTCGTTAATCTTTGACCCGATAAATGAACTGCCCTTGTGTGATAAGTGCTGTTGGTGGATACGAAATCAGTTTGAAAAGCACAGGCGTAGATACGGGAGGGGTGGGGCTAGAAGTGACTGTCCCATTCCCCCTCCCCCACGCCACCAGACGCTGTTTCGGACATTTGCAGATGTGTCAGCTTTTTGTAAGCCTTCACGGTACAGTTGCCGTGAGCTGGTCGTAATCCATGCGTGGATAGTGATGTTCACGCATGCGTTTACCAGTTAATAAACATCGCAATCAGCAAAAGTTTAATTAACCCGGTGCTTCATTAATGAAATTTTTGATGATTATTCCCAGGATTAGTGTTTGGAGTTTAATAATATTGCGTCCGTAGAAATATTGCCCACCCGTGGAGACTGACTCGTTCACGACGGCCGCACTGTATGTTCTTGGTATGTACCTAATCGTAAACTGGTAATTGCCATTCGCTTGGAGGTTTAAGATGATTGCGTCTTCAGACACACGTTCTTGACCATAAATAACTTGCGAAATCAGAGATATAATGTGTCACGGAGTGCCTCATCCGACACATGGCGACGTTTAGTAATTCTTCATTGTTTTTTTTATAAATTGTATGGACTCAACCCTCAACAGAAATCCTATCCAGCTAAATGTAATTTTAATACCATCTCAATTAAAAACACTTAAAAAAATAATTTGATACAAAAATTTTTAATTAAGTTAATTTATTATCTCGAATTTATTTCAAATTTTCCAGATCACGTGTTCCTAAGTTTCCTGTCCTATTTGGATCTTTGTGGAATCAATTACCTTTCTCTACGACAAGAACATAATAAGAAGGCCATTGGTACTGTCTTAGCAAAAACTTGGAAAAGGGAGAAACATGACTAACCATGGCCATTGTGAGAAGTTGTTGTTTTTTATATCGTTCTCGGTGACAATGAAAAACAAGTCCCCACAAAATCGGGAGACGAACTCTAACCCATTGTTTTCTTTCCGAAGACCCCCCCCCCCCCCCCCCAACACACACACACACACACACACACGCACACACAGTCACCCCGTTCATCCTCACTCTCCTATTCTCTCACACACTAGCATACCACAGTCACGATGAATTAAAATGTCAAATGGTCGATCTTGTGAAAGATAGGGGAAATAACCAGCCGTGTTTAAGCGATGCGTTTTGTGCGGTGCTCGAGAATATCGAGGCTCGCCGTAAAATGGGTATTGTTTATTTTCAAAACGTTATGCTGTTATGTTCTGTTTCGCTGCGTGTATATATGATTTTAAATTTGATATTTGCAGTTCCGTTCACGAAAGACCGATGGAACTTGGTCCTCCAATTAGAACTCCGACTCCGTACGGTGGAAGATTGATATGGCGTTTACCCGGAGGTACAAGACTTATCATTCACTTGAAGGATAAACACAAGATTAGACACAAGAAAAGGTGGTCACAGGTACGTGGCCGTTAACCTTTTAGTTAACACGACTATCAGAAGACACTTGCCAACACAATTGTTGATTAACTAAAAATGCACGGCTTCTGATCCCTCATTGGAACGACCTAGACTAGCTCGTTTCAATGATGGGATATAAGTTAAGCCTTTGAGGCAACAATCAGAACAATTGACGGGCAATCTTGGCAGTTTACAACTCTCTCTTTCAGTTTCACAGTAATTAAATGTTTTTTTTCTATGGCTGACAACACAAAGGATTTCTGATGCAAACGTCACGATTCCACTGAGTGCATAATTACCGAACACACTTAAAAATTCTCTCTGCTGATTTGTTATGTTAGTATCAAAACGAAATGTTCTATAAATACGCAGTACGTCACGATGTGTCAATGCGTTGGTCAATACGGCACGAGTGCCAGCGTGGAAGGATAGAAGGAGAGGCGCAGCCTCGAGTTCTATCCTTCCGCGATGGTATGACGGCCGTATTACGAACGTCAATACGGCACGGGTGCCAGCATGGAAGGATAGAACGAGAGGCGCAGTCTCGAATTCTATCCTTCCGCGAAGGTATGACGGCCGTATTACGAACGTATTCACACAGCGTGGCGTTCTGTGTTTATTACACGTCTCTGCTCTGTGAAATAGAATCCATTAAGTAAAAATTCAAACATCACACAAAGAAAATGTCAAACTTTAAAATTTATCCGCAGTCATAGTCGCTTCCGAATTGATCTGATCAGAATGCCATGTTTCGATTGGCCCACTACGAAAATGGGCGGGGTTTAGTTTTTTTTGTTGGATCCAGACGTCAGGTGGGAAAATCGTCCTTTTACAGAAATCCGTTTGGAGCACATTGTTGCGTACGGATTTGTAAATATGAAACTAGAGGGATAGTAATATGTAAAACTCTGCTTGGTGTGGGCGCAACATTTGTTATCTGCTGTTGGCCTCACCAGCTCTAGGTACATTTTATCAACAACACTACGATTTATAAATTTCAAACAACAAAGTTTCCTTTATTTCAGGTGATGTACATGTACTACCTCCTTGGTTATAAAATCTTTGCCGTCGATGAAATCGAACAAGAGAGGCGAGACCGAGAAGTGATCACTCACTCAAGACGGAAGTCCATAGTCGATGCTGAAAATAATCGTGTCCGCCTAACGTCATCTCAACTCAGACAGAGAAGACAAGCTGCACATTTCACCAGAAGTGTTATTTTCAACTACGTCAGCGACGAAGTAGAAATTCAAGTAAGGATGTGCAACTTTACTTTCGTTCTTACTCGATTAACGCTATTGACTCCAATGTTTCGAAATTCGATTTGATTTTAAATCGCCCAGGGGCCAATACTTATATTTCTAGAATTGTATTTTCTTGTTATGACTTTAACTGAGTTGGAATGAACCATTAGTATTTTCAAAGATGTGAATTTGCCAGTTGGCAGATTGCCATATCTTTTGAAATGCTAATGATTCATTTTAGTCAGTTCTATTAATAGGTAGAACATATAATTCTAGAAAATACAATTGTAAAAGTTTTATAGTATTGGCTCCTGATGACTAGATTCGATTCGCTGTAATTAGGAGATTCTCGAATCGTCGATATCTTTCAAAATGTACTCAAGTACCTCCCCTCGAACGCCTCTTTTATCACCAGATCTCCTGTATAGAAGACCTGGTGACGGAAGAAAAGTTTAAAGGGGATCCCTATGCGAAACTACCTTCGTTCCGTTTCGGGAATGTGCCGCATTTTCGACCGACACATCCGAACAGAAAACGACTCACCGTTGATTTGATTGAGTTCAATATACTTATTTTATATAATCTTATTTTACAAGGATTGACGAACAAGTTATGCAACTTTTATTAACGCCTCTCCTTGGCCTAATGGGATCACCTTCGTAGTGGTAACTTCGTGGGCTCTCTCTTCTCGAATACTACGAAGGGATCTTTCACGTGCACGGAGTATCTCTTTCTCCGCATAGAGGACAGCCATTACGTCCCCACCAAATAGAACGGTACGCCGTGACAGCATCAACCCCCACTGTTGATGAATACAATACTTGAATGGGGGACTGGTAGTACTTTGCCAGATTCCACACTTACAAGAAGATGCAATAGCTACGACCTGTCTATTTACAAAAAGTCGGGATTGGATTCGATATTCTCAGCGTGATCCGATTCGCAATTGGATTCGATCGGATATTTGAGATGCGAAAGATCCAAGTTGAGGAGAAAGTCATTTTGTAAAACGTTGAACGTTTTAATCCATCAAACTAAAGTTAATTTAACCTTTTTACTTTGTCACGCCCACTTTAGCCTTATATGGAGGACCTCTATGTACGCCTGTTTGCGAGGACGCTTAATAAAATTTATGACATACTTGAAACTCTATCAGCTGATTAATTAACCAGATGGTAGGTTTGATCTGCGCAATCTGGAAAGAGATATGACAAATATCGTATTTTGAAAGGTGCTTTTGCTTTGTAGAATGTCCGCTCTAAGTGTGTTTGCTAGCTCCATCTGTCAACAAGAACGATTTCCTGTTCTTAGAAAGGTGTCGTTCTGTCTTTGGCAGACACCACTGGTACAAACAGAACACGCGATACCAGTGTTGGCATGATGAATCAGTCGGGCAGTACAGATAGCAACTGGATTTCTTAAGTTCTTAAACAAGATGACACATGGGGAATAAATAACCCAGCACTACGCAAACATAAGGGGGGCTATTCATTTGAAATTGTATTTGCCAATGTATCGAATAATCAATTAGTTTCCGGCATGAAAACGTCAATCCAAAAGCTTGTCTTCCTTATCACACCAGGCAAACGTCTTGCAGTTTAAACAAATTGTGTACAAGGTATCGAATACATGCACCTTTAGTCTTAACGGAAGTGCATTCTACCTGCATTGTTTCCCTGGGCGAAGTTTTATCTTGTTGCAATACATAAACATTTTTTCGAGCACCACTTCAGTAAGGCAGCCATCATTCTGATACACTCTAACAGGCTTGATCAAAACTAAAACATAAATCGGGCGAAATGTCGTTATCAGTTGCAACCATCTCTGAAGCCTCCCGTACACGTTGAATATTATCACGTTTCGTACTTTCCGAACTTTAATTTAAACAAATTCCAAGATATTTAGAGATGCTTGTGTGTGTGTGTGTGTGTGTGTGTGTGTGTGTGTGTGTGTGTGTGTAACCCTTTAAGCAACATAACAGCCAAACCTGGCCAGCGTTATTCACAAAAAATCACCATTCAATTTTATTTATTTATTGTCTTAAAAACATAGCTTATTACTCCTCATTGGAACGAGCTCAATGAGCTCGTGCCAATGTGGGATGATTAGCTATGGTTTTGACGCAAAAAAATGAAACAATTCGTTATTCTAGAATAGTGTTTGCAAGTGTCGTCTGCCTTTCCTGTTAGGGCAAGGGTTAAATAAGACTGTGTACCTTTTATGAGTTATTATGGAATAGGTGTGAACGGGCACAGAGAAGTAATTTCAAGCTCCCAAACCACCAGTCTAATTCTGTCAGAAATCCGACGCTCCTATGGACTGTTTTGTTAACCCTTTACCCAACGTAACAGCCAAAACCGGCCAGCGCTATTCTCAAAAATCGCCAATTAATTTTCAAAATATTTTCATTTTTTGTCTCAAAAACATAGGTTATGACCCCTCGTTGGAACGAGCTCGTCGAGCTCGTTCCAACAAGGGGTCATAACCTATGTTTTTGAGACAAAAAATGAAAAAAAATAATTATTCAAGAATTTTTTTTGCAAGTGTCGTCTGCTTTTCATGTTAGGTAAAGGGTTAACCCACTTTTCGTGAAGTTTGCGCGCAGACTGCCGTTGATTTCTCTTTATTCATAAATATACAGGGATATATTCTTTCCATCCGCCGAGGCTGCACGTTTAAAATATTGATTGGTCTACCCCAAATAATGAATATGGACTCTTCTAATTGCTGTCACTAAATCGGCATGGAAAATACCACTAGAGTTCAAAAGGTTAGTTTTGCTGCACTCTTTTCTTTGTGAAGGACTCAGAGTTTTTTGGGGTGGCCCAGGAAACAGAAAACGTGACCGACCGTCTTCGTCCAAAACAACCCAGCGAAATAAGTGGTAAATTCCATTTTCCACACCACCTTTTCAAAATCGATAAAATATAAAGTAACAAATACTTTAAAAGCTGATCGTGCAATTGTTTTTTTTTTTATTTTAGGCTGAGAACACGTTTCTCTTAACCTTAGACGGCGATGTGGACTTCAAACCCGATGCCGTAAGACTTCTGGTAGATCGACTGAAGAAAAATAAAAAGGTTGGAGCTGCATGTGGACGTATTCATCCAACTGGAGCAGGTAAGCGTCTAGTTCATATCCACTTTGGTGCCAAGACCATTCAAGGCGACCAAGGACAACACTATTCATTTTGGAAGTTGTTTCCATTCAGCGGATGATGTGCTGTTATATAGTGGACTGTTGAAGCAGGCCTCGACATCGCATTCAAAAAGTATGTCACATGACATAGTTTCGTCAGCTTAGATAAAGGTGTACTAGTTATAAATAATCTACTTGACCGTTCTTAACCTTTCACCTAAATATTTGGCCAAATTGATTCAATTCTATTCGAACAAACAGCTTACACATTCTAGAATATGTTTTTCTATTCTTAATTCCAAAGCATTGCTTATAACTTTCCCATTGAAACGAGCTCGTTGCGTTCGTTCCAGCGTGGAATCATGTTTTGGAGGAAAAAAAATTAGTTGGTAAGTTACCTACTGAAAAATATTGTACAAGTTGTGGCATAGTGTTAAGTCGGTACGCATAGTATTTTGTGCTGACACACAACTTGAAAACTGATATGGATATAACGAGTCTGTAAGGGAGACTACTTATATATCAGCAATGGACAGTCAATGGTGCCACTAAAGTACAAACAAAACTTGACACAGATCTTAAGAGTGCGCAAGTCACCGGACGTCTGACCAGTGACAATCGATTTAATTTTTGAGTTGAGGCTTATTTCGTCGTGTCTCCACCTTCCGTTGCATCCCTTATTTCGTAAAGAATACAGTTGATTAGTTTGAAATTCTATGAATCTCAACTTCTGTTTTATATTTCTGTTTTCTCAGAGAGTGGTGGGAGATTTAATAAGTGATAAGCATTATGTTGATGTTGGTGTGATTATTTGATGTCTAGTCTTAACCCTTCACCTAACCTGAAAAGCAGACGACACTTGCAAAAGTAATTCTTGAATAACTAATTTTTTTCATTTTTTGTCCAAAAACATAAGTTATGACCCTCGTTGGAACGAGCTCGACGAGCTCGTTCCAACGAGGGGTCATAACCTATGTTTTTGAGACTAAAAATGAAAAAAATAATGAAAATTAATTGGCGATTTTTGAGAATAGAGCTGAACGGTTTTGGCCGTTGCGTTAGGTAAAGGGTAAAACGTTTGTGTAGGGATAGCTTACATTAGCATACTGTTTGCTGCTGACGCCAGTCTTACTTTTCTTCTTCTCTGGTGGCGTTTTTGTTTTGTTTGTGGCTACACAGAAACCATTTCTAATTACCACTTCAGAAAGATATATTACATCTTAGCCCGATTCGACAGGCTCGATCCACACTAACACGTACATTGAACAAGGTTTCATCATCAGTGGCAAGCATTTCACAGATTTTGAGTCCAAAATCCAGGTTTATTTTCAACAGTAACACTGTAAAAATACTCAAAGCTTAACACATTAGGTTAACGATAGTATTGTTCCCTTTGGGTTATGCTACACCGACACCAAGAAGAAAAATGAAACATTTCCCTGGTGAAATAAGAATAAACTCCGGAAAATCGGCTCTGTCCACTAGGTGTTTACATTCATGTTTCTCGGGCACTGGCTCGATATTGAAGCGTATACATGCGGACTCTATTTGCGTGGGTTTTTTTTCTCACATTTCTTCTTTCATCGTTCTGGCCTGGGAAAAGCTAAGTTTATATTTTAAGGGAAGGGTTCCACTATGATGTGTATGTGTGTGAGTCTGTGTGTGCATCGGTGACGCGAGATATTGTTTTGGGAGTTTCGGGTTCTCTACCCTTTCCCTTCTGCCACACTCTTGCCATACTCCAGAACCTTATAAGCACAGGATGTCCTGTAAAATCTTTAGCAGTGTGTATATATCATATGTAAAAAACTGAAATACTTATTGGAGTGAAATATTTATCTTGCTGCCCCTTCATCAAACGATTTCCATACAGCAGTAGGCAACACGATTCCATGGACACCATGAGCACAGCACGGAGACCAATGCGGAAGCAGGCATGGTGTTCTTAACCATATAGAACTTTGTGGTATATTCCATGTCAGTCCAATCGCATCAATTGGAAGAGTGTATACTCATTATTAGGGAGAATACCAATTAATACTTTCAATGTGCAGCCATATATCTGCACGTTGAAAATATAGATAGGTCTGCCAAACAAATTCACTGTGTAATCATTTATTTTATAAAAAAAACTGTGACGTAATAGGATCTCAGACTGAAAGAGGAGGGGGAGGGGGCAGTGTCAACGGGTTAACTGACTTGTAATCCACGCTTCTTGTTTACTCCCATAGGACCTATATTGTGGTATCAAGAATTTGAGTATGCCATTGGTCATTGGCTACAGAAGGCTACAGAGCACGTGTTTGGGTGTGTTCTGTGTTCACCCGGATGTTTCAGTTTATTCAGAGGGTCTGCTCTCATGGATGACAATGTGGCTCGCACGTACGCAATCCGTGCAACGGAGGCCGGGCAGTTTGTTCAATATGATCAAGGTAAGTGTTACTGCTGAAAATGGAGGAAACTGTGCCGACCCCCCCCCCCCTCCTCTTTTCCTCCCTCTGTCTTTTCTCTATCTGCCCCCCCCCCCTCTCTCTCTCTCTCTCTCTCTCTCTCTCTCTCTCTCTCTCTCTCTCTCTTCTTAACTCCTAGAAGCCTGCAACACAATAGCGGATTTATAGGACGAAGAAAATTTACGAACAATTATGATCTTGCAATTGTTTCAAGTGAAGTGTCATCTGCTTATTCAGACAGACCAAACTCAACGAGAAACAACCGTTCAAGTTGAACGACTTCTACTCACAATAATACGGATAAAACGTTGACAGCCACCACAGAAAAGAGGACATGTTAGGTATTATCTGACCTATTTCCCTCCCCACCTCCATGTTTATGTATTAAAAATATTTCCACACTTCTAAAATATTTTTAGTAAAGTCATAAGATAGATTTCTATATTTCATAAATAACGACCACATCTATGAAATTTGTGAGAAAATAATGCATTTTATTACATGCTACCTGAAAGATACAGGAAATATCTAACAAATATTTCTTGATACATATTGTCACGGCAGTTGTAAGACGATATCTCTCCGGAAGTGACGCACATCACGCAATAATTTCAGATCGTGTTCGGAGTTT
This sequence comes from Pictodentalium vernedei, assembly GCA_031216915.1. NCBI lineage: Eukaryota > Metazoa > Mollusca > Scaphopoda > Dentaliida > Dentaliidae > Pictodentalium > Pictodentalium vernedei. The sequence goes on along the minus strand of CM062293.1, from coordinate 74,853,737 downwards.
GAGTGATTTAATTAAAGTTAAAATGTGTTTTAATTAAAAAAATAATAAATAATCATTAAATTTAAAACATTATAACATACCGGTTTGTAAATATTAGGTTGAATGACGCAAAGACTCTTACCTGACGTAGCGACCTTTTCCGGCCAACGTTTTTCACCAAAAAAACACGCCATTCAAAATTTATATTTGTTTCACTGTTTGTCTCCGAAAACTGACTTAAGACCCTTTATTGGAACGAGTTTGTTACAATGATGGTTAATAAGCTATCTAAGGGCTGATAGTCGCGTTATGCAGAGATTAAACAACAAAATAGATGAAAAAGACAGGAAAAATAATTCGAATAAAAATAATTTTCTCGTATACGTTTGTTTTTCTGTTAATGGTGTTTCTCAGTTCAACCGTACCATATAGCCGCCGTGGACTGGTTGTAGTCCACGCGTGTGCAGTGATGTCCATGCATGCGTTTACCACGTAATAAAAATCATCAGCAGCAAAATTTTAATTAATGAAGCACCGGGTTGTACCCGGTGCTTCATTAATTAATTGTTTGATGATTATTCCTAATACAGTGTTTGGAATCTAATATTATTGCGTCCACGGAAATATTGCCCACCCGTGGAAAGGGACCAGTCCATGGCGGCCGTACTGTATCGCCATGGAAGATATCGTCTAATATAATACTGCCTGCGATGAAAGGGGAGAATCCGTTCTTCATTATAAATTTAACTCAAGAGCAAAAGGATTGAATTGTTTCTGATTCTCACTCCCGATTTTTTGTTCATGTTGCGACTGTCGATCTTTTGTTGTCGCGCAAAAATGTATGCATACCTTATTGAAAGGTTAATCACTTATTTTGGAACGATTTCGCCCCACCCCTTCAACAAATGACAAACTATTTAGATCGTCCATTTAAGAATTTACGCCTAAATAAGTATGAATATTTATAACTGGCAAAACAAAGCAACAAGAAAAGGAATGAGCTGGCTGGTTCGATTTGGGCACGATTTTTATCGTGTCGATAAAATCCGTGTCGTAAAAGATTCCTTCCATAACTGACTCCAGAGGCCCATAATATGAACTTTTAAAATTTTATTTTCTAGAATTGTTATTTTCTCGTTATGGCTTTAAATGTGCTGAGATGAACGATTAGCATTTTGAATGATATGGCAATTTGCCAGTTGGCAACTTGCCTTATCTTTAAAATGCTAATGATTTATTTTACTCAGTTATATTAATAGGTAGAAAATACAATTGTAAACGTTGTATAGTATTGACCCCAGGTTAGAAATTGTACACAACTAGAGCCAACAAATTATTTCCCACATGTCATCGGGTGGCACGATGCGAAACGATGCGAAGAAGGTTGGTGAAGAAAAAACCTTCACAGTGCTTAACGAATAACACTCAGCCAAACGATACGAAAATAATTTACAGGCGTTATTCATAATAATTGTAGCATTCACATCTTATCATATTTTCAATTTTTCCCCAAAACGTCCGTCGTTCTAATGAGGCGTTGTGAGTTGTGTTCTGGTGCGAACAAAACATGTATCAGTATTTAGAAAGCTCTCGTCCAAAAGTTTACTTGTGTTCCAATTCGACGCTATTATGGGATGTTTGTTTACCCACTTTTTGTGGGAATTTGACCGCAGGCGACAGCTGATGTACTGTGGTGTTCCTGTACTTACAGAGATATACAAGTATTCTTCCCCACCTCAGTTATAGATATTCCAATCAAATAACTATTTAATTCCCCTTGAAGATATTAACAATATTTGTGGAACTACCCGGCGTGATCTTAGCACTTCTGCTGGTTTCTGCTTATAATGTCATCAAAAAGTCGATCAAATCAAGTGTCGATTGAGTAACATTTCTAGCTTGGATTCACATAAAATGAATCTTTATGAGATTTTTCACATTCAATCGTTCGGAATATACCAGTTGGTTGGAAAAGGGAACTATAGGTTCCCTTTTCCAACCAAATGGAATATTCCAGACCAGTGAATCTAAACATTGGCGATGAACTATGTAAGGGTTACACTGGCCCCAGGCCTCAACCCTTTACCTAACCTGAAAAGCAGACGACACTTGCAAAATAATTCTTGAATAACTAATTTTTTTCATTTTTGCCTCAAAAACATAGGTTATGACCCCTCGTTGGAACGAGCTCGACGAGCTCGTTCCAACGAGGGGTCATAACCTATGTTTTTGAGACAAAAAATGAAAAAAATAATAAAAATTAATTGGCGATTTTTGAGAATAGCGCTGGCCGGTTTTGGCCGTTACGTTAGGTAAAGGGTTAACGGTGTTAAATTTCTAACAAAATTAAACTGGTACCAAGGGAGTTTGAATTTGGAGTCGTGCAATACGGTTTGTTGCAAGCGTCGTCTGTTTGTCGTGTTAAGTAACGAGTTAACATTACTTTGTCTTTTACACAGGTGAGGACAGATGGCTGAGCACTCTGCTTCTCCAACAAGGCTATAGGATCGACTACTGCGCAGCGGCAGACGCTCTCACACATGCACCTGAAACATTTTCGGAATTCTTCAACCAAAGACGTCGTTGGGGCCCGTCGACACTAGCCAATTGTATAGATTTGTTGGGAGATTGGAAAAACACCGTCCGTTTAAATGATAACATCAGTACTCCGTATGTACTCTACCAGTTCCTCATGTTAGTGTCCACCATTCTTGGACCAGCTACTGTATTGTTGATGATAGCCGGGGCCTTCACTGTCGTTCTCAAAACAACTGTGATTCAGTCCTACGCTCTAGCTTTGGTTCCTGCTATTTTTTATATCATACTGTGTATTTATGCCAATCCCAACACACAGGTGTTGGTTGCGTCAATACTGAGTGCAGTGTATTCCATAATAATGACGATTGTGTTGGTTGGTACAATTGGTAATGCTATTGACGGATCTATAACCAGTCCCAACGTCGTCTTCTTGGTACTTCTTTGTTTGATATTCTTCATATCTGCACTGTCTCATCCTGAGGAGTTTTTCTGCGTGATCCATGGTGCACTATATTTCATCTGTATACCAACGGGATATCTACTGCTAACAATTTACTATTTATGCAACATGAACATTGTGTCTTGGGGAACACGAGAAGTTCCCAGGAAGAAAACTAAAAGAGAGATTGAGGAAGATAAAAAGATCGAAGAAGAGAAAAGAAAAAAGAAAGAACAAAAGAAGGGATTTTTTGGGTGGCTTGGTCTCAACTCTATCTTCAGGGAGATGTCGGAAATGTTTAGTCAGCTTCGTTCTGCCATGGTTGTATCAGGGTCTTCAAAGTCTAAAACGGATGACCTCTTAGAACAATTAATTATAGAAATGAGACGCACAAATAAGGCAGAGACAAAAACAATAGAAGTTATTAACGTTAACACAGGAGCAAAATTAGAAACTAAAAGAGAGCAGAAAGATGATGAGACGGACGAAGACGAAACAGCCAACGAACAGCCATCAATACGTCGACCTGAGGATTCAGATAATCCAGGTTGGCTTTATCACCCTGATATTGGTGACGGTCCAATAAAATTACTCGACGACAAGGAGGGTTCATTTTGGGTACAAGTCATCCGTAAGTATTTGCAACCAATTGAGGAAGATAAAGCTCAACAGGAAAAGGTAGCAGATGATCTGAAGAATCTCAGAAACAATGTGGTTTTTGGTTTCTTTATGACTAGTGCATTATGGATAGCATTATCCATGCAGCTGGAGATTTTACAAGACGAATTAAAAGACCAGCTGTTTTTCAAAATCCCAAGACTAACACCTGGTTCTAAACCTCTTACATTTGAGCCACTTGGGTTGTTGTTCTTGTGTTTTTTCGCGGCCATTCTTTGTTTGCAATTCATAGGCATGTTCGCACATCGATGGGGTACGATTCTACACGTGTTATCCATCACCGACCTATCATGTGGACAAGGTTTCACAGAGCAGGAAAAAGTTAAAGAAATAATCCAAAAGACATTGGAGTTACAAAAAGTGAGAAACATAGAGAATGAACCAAATCCCGATTATGATTATTTTGATGATCCAATTCCTCCAGATTATGAAAACGAAGTCACTGGCGACGAAGACGACGATGACGACGATGACGCCATAAACAGAGAAATTGAATCATTTAGTGTGTCGACTGAGACAATGTCGTCCAACACTCTCCCACCTTCGTACCACACGCATGACATCTACGCCACTGTCGGAGACGCACCGATACGAAGGTCGAAACGCAGGCGGAACATTTTTAATAGAAGTGGCTTTGTCACAGGGCATTCCCTGCGTCGCGCCTTTCTGAAGCGCTACAACATTGAGAGAAGGAGAGCAAATAGTGTAGATGCTACTTATGGTGATCATGAACATGATGATCAGTCGTTTGTTTCAGGGGCCAGAGACGACAGGTCTTCTCAACTGAACTGGATATGAATCTTGTAGTCAGAAGCTGGTTAAGTATATCCTAATGATTCAAAAGAAATTGAAGGTGTGACTTTTTTAGAAGTACACAAAGGCTTCCCAGTGATGCTTTCCGAAATTAAGAACTTTGGGAGACTGCCCGCGTCGAGTGTCTGCCATCGTCGCGCGTTGTGCGCCCGTTCGCAACGGGCGTTCAACGCGCAGCGATGGCCAACGCGGGACGGGCGCCCTCTCGTGGCAGATATGGGTCCGGTGTCCACCTCCGGGAAAATTTTTAAATGTAGTACCCAAAAACTCAATAAAAGAAGTAGACATTGATGTCTTTTCGGGGTTCCGAGTTACACACTGCTAAAATAGGTTAGTGCCACTGACAATATGAGTGGGTGCTCACGGCGCGGGATATTCGTGAAGATCAAGCCATTTCAGGTCTTGAAATTTTAATGGAACAGTGTGCCCCCTCAGACAAAAGTTGGAGAACGCCCCTCACCCCCGCGTTTCTGCAGGAAAGCATTACTGCGGCTTCCACAGTACTTTATCCGGATAGGGCCTGAATTTTCAATTTGATGATTGTATTCCGGTTGTCCATGAGCTGGAATATTACTAACCCTTCCGATAATTTCATTTAAAATGTAGAAAACATATCAGGGAAATAACGACCTATCAATCTTCAGTTGCAATAAGAGTAGTATAGCGGGGACGATTGGAGCCTCATTACCCAGACTTTTGCCAGAGCTGCTAGTGTTAAATCCCGTAGGAACCGGACTTTTGTCGGGGTAACCTTTCTTGTGCATAACTCCGGCTCCATCCAGCTAGATCCGACAAGAGGTGCACGTACTGGATATATGTTATATATACAGTATACTATGGTATATATGTATATAATATAATAGAATAATATAAAGTCTCAGTTGGATAAGTAGTTCCAGGGGCTAACATTGGACCTACAGGGGTGTATAACACCCATGCTATACTACTTCTCTAGACAATCATGCATTTCTCTCACCCACCCCACAAAACAGCATGGCATAGCATTCCATTCCGTCTACAACAGCCATAGGATAATTTAAAGCATTATGTTGATTGGTAGTACCAAGGGCTAACAGTAGAATGCCATGAGTATATATCGCCCATACTATTCGACCACATATCACTCCCGTACGAGAAGCCCGACACATCCTGACCCGAATAACGTAATGTCGGATTGTACATTGGACAACAACAGCGGTCCACGTTTCTATGACATCGCAAGCGCATCACGACGTAACGAAGTCATTGATAACGTCAACCGTTTCGGGGAGAAAACCTTCAAGAAAACCCAACTTCCCCATCAACTTTTCATCACATACCCATACTATACACTCAAAGACATGTACATCCATAACAATACATGCCATACACATGCGTATATATATACCATAGCGTATTATATATGCAGTACGTACACCACTTGTCGGATCTAGCTGGAGGGAGCCGAAGTTTGCACAGGAAAAGTTGTTCCGGCAAAAGTTCGGTTCCTATATGGGAATTCAACACTAGCTGATACGGCAGAAGTCTGTGTAATAAGGCCCCAATCGTCCCTGCTATACTACTAATAAATGTAGCGAAATTTTTACATTTGTAGCATACTTGCCCCCTCAGGCGCCCTTGGAACTATGAATTCGTTGCAATATAAATTATTCAATATTGAAAAAACTGGAGATTATTTATTTATCTGTCTGTTATATATTCATTTATTTATTTGTTGTTGGAAGTAGAATTAAAATTATTTATTTATTTGTGTTAAAGATAACTTTCAGCATCTACGGCTATGTCATGACCGCTAAAGAATTATAAAGTCAGGTTAAGCGGATTGATTATACATAAGTTGTCAATTTAAGAGGACTTCCAGCCCAGGCATTGGTAACTGGTCCTCCTTTACCAGTAAAACAGTGCTTGTTGACGACAGTAATAAACCTCGAAAGCGTACCGTTTTTCTTCGGAAATTAAATCTTCTGGGGTTGGGGCCTTCCCTGTCACCTCTAGTCCTGACTAGGACTGTCAGTCGCCACCATCTGCTTCCATTTCCCTTCAGGGAAGTGGGAGAAGGGGTAATGACCGAAGGGTCCTAGTTAGGAGTAGGACCCCCTCCCCACCCCCCCCCCCCCCACTCCCGCCGAAATTGTTTTGAAACAATTCAGTGGTATAAGAGCAAGCCCGAAGCATTTGTAGCGTGTATAGCCCTATATTGGAGACCATTGTAGAGCTCTATATTTTCTGAATGCTGCACTGGTCCAATGTTTTGGGGTCAGCGAAAATGGGGGGGGGGGGGGGCATGCCCATTCTACGAACCCCGTTACAGCGTAGAATTTGATCGCCAAAGTCGATTGAGGATCACTAATTTTTATCGTCTTCAAAAGCAGATCATGGTTTTAGAAACAAATGGAAAAAATAAAATGAATACAGTTTGAAGAATTTTTGTTATTTTTTTAAAGTCATGTAAAGAACGTGGATGAGAAACGCATGTCTGAAATTTTTCGTGATGGGAAGAGACTTACTGGAAAGTTAGCTCCCTTTAAATTTCGAAAGCCTCAGTAAATTTAGCACTGAGAGTATCGGAATTTCAATTAAAAATTGATATTTCGTAATGTTAGCGAATTTGTATCATCGGTGCATTATTTTACGAACTGAAGGCATTATCCTGGAGAGTAGTATAGAAATACAGAAGTTATCTTTTCAGATTTTTTTTAATCAGTTTAAACGTTTCACTAATATTCTCGGTCGAAACCCACTTAAAAATAAGGAAAACACAGTTTTCACGATCTTTTGATGTTTTGTTTTTTTATGTTCATTGTATCAGCAGTTTGCGCATCGAGACATATATATAGAATATACCCACAGTAGGTTGGTGTACCAAATGTTCACCACGAGTGGTGAACATTTGGTACACCAACCTACTTTGGGTATATTTTATTTATCATAATCGTCAGATTATTAAGACTCGCTGTTATTTTTTCTCGATTTAACTGAGCAGCAGACGTACATACGTGCGAATCTGGTTTTGTTTACATGAGCATCGGTGGGCAGGTACTTCCGCTGTCAATTTTATCGCCGAAACGAAATGGAAAAAGAAACGCGCAAATCACGGGGCCTTTTTTATTTTAATAACACAATAACATACTATTTCGAGTTATGGATTCTTTATTAACATGAGACAATGCATGTTTGTTAATTGTTGGTGCCTTATGAGGTGAACTCATTCAAAAACGTAATAAATAATTGCCACTTTTATTTCACTCTTCGCAAGGCGACGTGCGATAAATTTAGACAAGTTTGCACTCAGGTCGAGGTCACCAAAAGTCAACTTGGAAGTAGTTCCACTGTAGGTGTAAATGTTAACTACTGAAATCCCATTGCTGGCGTGTTCAAGACGTTTGGTGTGTAAAGCTAAAATTTATGTCGTAGGCTTTTTTTATATATAGTAGAATAGGTAATCATGGTATAAATTATTTTTCTCGTTCCTCGTTTCTTGAGTTTCGAAATAGGTGAACATGTACGGGTTAGTACATGGTTAGTGACACATCACCCGAGATATCAGCCCGAGGTAACTTCATATCAGCCAAGATTGAATATCGAAGGCTGGTTTGAAGTTACCGGGGGCTGATATCACGGCCGATATGAAACTAACCAATTAATAACCTCTTTTTTTACTGAACCAAAACAAAGGTCGACATTTCCTCTTCCTTTAGTTCAGTAGAGGAGTCCAGGAGAAGCCACGACGTTTGGATAGCTGAACTAACGCTTCCCCCACTTCGACAATGCATGTTTGTTAATTTTTTATGCCTTATGACGTAAACTCACTTAAAAAAAGTAATAAATAATTGCCACTTTCATTTCACTCTTAGCGAGGCGACGTGCGATAAATTTAGACAAGTTTGCGTTCATGTCGACGTCACTAAAGGTCAACTTGGATGTAGTTCCACTGTTGGTGTAAATTTTAACTACTGAAATTCCATTGCTGGCATGTTCACCACAGTTGGTGCGTAAATCTAAAATTTATGTTATAGGCTTTTCATATATAGTAGAATAGGCAATCATGATATAAAATACAGATACTGTGCTTTCCATTAATATAAAAGTCTCGTAGACGAGATTTGCTATTTTTGTCCTGGGAAAAATATAAAGTTGGAAATTACCGTAAAAAGACGTTCGCCACACAAAGAGCCAACGTGGACATTTAGTGTTGGTGGGTGAAGTACTGGAAAATATTCTTAATGAGAGGTTATCTGTGAATTATTTATTTATTGATGTTTAAGATGACATATTTATGCACAATGACCGTGACAGTTTTACGAGTGGAGGAAGCCGGAGTACCCGGAGAGAGCCACCGAGCAACGACGAGCAGCTGCCAGCTCCCCAAAATCGTAACTCCGCACTGCAACACAGGCAGGGTTAGATTGGTTGAAGACATGCGTACCATCGACGTGCATTACGCCTTGGTACACGGCGTCATCGTGCCCCCACGCGGGCAATGGAGATGAAGTGTCTTGCCCAAGGGCACAACGCGGTTGCCGCAGGTGGGATTCGAACCGAGGACCTCTCGGCTTGCAGCCTGCACCTCTACCTACTGAGCCACCGCGCTCCCGGTTATCTGTGAATTAGTTGCTTCTAATTAGCTTTCCATAAAAGCCAAGTTTTCCTTTTGTTATTTTTAAGAAACGAAAACAACAGACAGCTCTTAGAGGTTGCTTTTGTTTGTTAACTGGTTGAGCGTTACTTTTTAGGTGGTCTGAATTTGTTCAACTAAATTTGTTTTATTACAAATTATTGAAGAGTGTACTTCGGCACTCTTCAATAATTTGTGATAAAGCAAATTTATATGAACAAAATATTATTTCCATTTAACTGGATATGAAAAGTGAGCAAGGAAATTGTCGGCTTTTCCTCTGGTACCCTCTTGTTTTTGAAAGCCCTGATAGTGGCTTCAGCACTCAACCAGTTAAAAGTTACAAACGGGAAAACCTTACTTTATTTTCAACTAGTGTCATTGGGATTTTCTCAACAAGTCCATGCTTCTTTAATTGGACGATATGAGTCTGGGATGTAGTTTCCCTCATTTTTTAGACGACGAAGACAATCTTTCGGCAAAGCTAAATGTTCGCCAAATTAAATTGTTCAGCCTCTCGAAAATTGAAACACGCAACAGCATTTAATTAGCTAAAGTAAACAGTTGCTGAGGTATCATTAATTCACAGTTCAAGATTTCCAGTCAGTTAACTCTTTACCTAACCTAAAAAGCAGACGACACTTGCAAAAAAATTCTTGAATAACTAATTGTTTTCATTTTTTTCTCAAAAACATAGGTTATGACCCCTCGTTGGAACGAGCTCGTTCCAACGAGGGGTCATAGCCTATGTTTTTGAGATAGAAAATGAAAAAAATAATGAAAATTAATTGGCGATTTTTGAGAATAGCGCTGGCCGGTTTTGGCCGTTGCGTTAGGTAAAGGGTTAAAACTCTTTTATTTTATTTTCGACTATGCATTGCGGTATGCACCGATGTTAGAGAAAAAGCTCATTTATTCCACAAATTACCGCCTTCTGTGTGGATAACAAGACTTCACCTTTATTCCAACATGTTGGTAATATTTTTTTCCACGCAGTGTTTATGCCGGAAACGTCTACATTTAGCCTATGACAGGCGATATAAGATGAATTCAACAAGGTTTTAAAATTATTGAACGAAATCTGCCACACGACACACCATCTTCAATGCCAGAGATATGTGTAACTGTCATGTTACGTAAGGGAGAAACTCAAAAATACCAATCAATCAACATTCTATGACACACGATAGGTCTTATGGAATTCAATGTGTTAACAACTTGAATGTATAGTGTGACATAGGCTTAATAGTAGCTGCCACATCACTGATGTCCTTACACTTTACAATGACTTTACAATGACGTTACGACACAACATCTCCATAAAAGTATCAGTGTTTGGGTTTTGAATTTATTTTCATTAAGTGTTGATTCTTTTGATTTACAGACAATAGAAGACACTATGGCTTAACCCTTTACCTAACGATTCGCCCGCATCCGCCCGCGTAATATGCAAATTCAGCAGTTGGAAAAATAATATTTTCAAAAAGATTTCAACAAAACCATATCATGTGACCCCTCGTTGGAACGAGCTCGTCGAGCTCGTTCCAACGAGGGGTCACATGATATGGTTTTGTTGAAATTTTTTGAAAAATTGAAAAAAATGATATTTAAAATAATGAATTTTGATATCGTCTGCGTTGGGTAAATGCATACAGTACAGTCGCCGTGGACTGGTCACTTTCCGCGGGGTGGGCAATATTTCCACTGACACAATAACATTAAACTGCAAACACTGATTATAGGAATATTCATCAAAAAATTAATTAATGAAGCACCGGGTACAACCCAGTGCTTCATTAATTAAAATTTTGTTTATGATGATTTTTATTACGTAGTTAATACTAATGACGTTATCACACGTTCACAATGACGTTACAGCGCAATGCTTCCTTGAGAGTGCAAAGGGACTGAAGTTGAATGCATCAGGATTTGAATGTCAGTTTTCTTTTCACAACTATTGATTATTGTTGATTATTGTTAAACACGGCTAATAAAGAGTAGGCTATAGGTCTCACAGAACTAAATATTTTCCCATAGGCGACCATTATAACACTTATGTGGAGAAAAATATGATCGCAACACTTTAAATTAAATATTTAAATACCTACATAAAGTACAGACCTTCACACAACTTTCTCTGGCCACAAAACATGGGGTCATGCAACAAATAAGAGTGAAAATGTATCAGGAAGTGAAGTACCGTCCTTGAACTCAGTTTTTTCTGGGAATTCCCAACAAAATACACAAATAGTTAACTGAATTTTAAAGACCCAGAAAATACTTAGAAAATCTCCTTTTTCTTGTGAAATATTCAGTATTGTTGTAAAAACCTAATAAAATGCTTTAACAGTTTTCTCAAGCAATAAGTTTTTTTCTAGGAGTCTTATTTTAGACTATGATGCAATATCCGAGTGCAACATTTCAAGGCAGATCACTCTAAACTAAATATTTAGTTCTGCGAGACCTAAAGAATTAATGCAAGTTGTAGGATAAAAAAAATTATCTTGAAACGCTGCATCCTTATTCTGTATACAGTACGACCGCCGTGGACTGATCACTTTCAACGGGTGGGCAATATGTCCAAGGATGCAATAATATTATTTCTCCCTCCACTGCATGTGTAACATACGTCTGTCCCAGGGTGAGATAGCAGGGAGAGACAGATGTATCCCACCCCACCCACGTGACGTTATACATTTACAACGTTATTTTGACGTTATGCAAATCGTATCAGTTTCTTGCTACCAACTAATTCATATTGACGTCATCAGAATGCCGTGTGATCACCCCCAAGATGCCAGCGTTCCTAATTGATTTCGTGGTATATACCTTTGGTATATACATAACTTTTGCATGCTCTTTCCGATGGTGTCATTAGTTTTTCAAAACAACGAATACCAAATGAGTTGATTATATCAGCACGTGACCACCGATTACCTCTGGCTAACGTAACCGCTGTATGGTGGGGGTAGAAAAATAATCCCTCGGCAAGCCTCGTGTCTGGCCCAAATATCTTGCCCTCGGGTGAGATTTTCCCATCCCACACCCGTACCCATCAGGGATTATAATAATCCCAAACATTAATTATAGGAATAATCATAAAATTCGGTGCTTCATTAATTAAAATTTTGCTGATGATGATTTTTATTACCTGGTAAACGCATGCGTAGAAATCGCAGCCCACGCGTGGATTATGACCACTCCACGGCAGCTGTACTGTACCTGCGTCAGATAATAAATTAGATTTTGGAATCTGACAAATTATGTTTGGTCGAAGGCAAGCGATAAACCTTTTCTTGTTGTTGCTACGAGGTAACCTTTATCTCCATTCCGGACTGGGTGGACTCGATCTGCATCTCGGTGGATTTGGCACAAATCTAATACGGGTTGTACAACATTCGTTTAAAATTGAATTGATGCATTTGTACAATGACAGGGGTGCAAAAAATCTTCTTTAATTGATGGTTTGTGGCTTTGGAGCAAATGTTTTAACGCGAGATGGAAGAAAAGAACACAACTCTCTCCTAGTCTCGTTTTCTGTTTTGAAATATCACACTGAGTGTGTTTTGTATTATCTGCAGTGTCACACTGCATCTGACTCTACACGAGAGATTTGATGTGTAAAGATAAAATTTTTACCCCACCCGTCAGATTCATTATTGAAAGGAACAATAAGTCGCTAATTTAAAAAAAAATATCTGCTCTCATATTTTCTTTTTATGTAAAAGAGCCTGTAAAAAGTACCGTATGCAAAGTGTAAGACATCTGAAATCTGTAATTGAAAAGCTTTAACCCTTTACCTAACATGCAAAGCAGACGACACTTGCCAAACAAATTCTTGAATAATTAATTATGTTCATTTTTTGTCTCAAAAACATAGGTTATGACCCCTCATTGGAACGAGCTCGACGAGCTCGTTCCAATGAGGGGTCATAACTATGTTTTTAAAACAAAAATGAAAAAATAATAAAAATTAATTGGCGATTTTTGAGAATAGCGTTGGCCGGTTTTGGACGTTACGTTGGGTAAAGGGTTAATGGAGAAGAAATTTCAGATAAAACCACATTGCGAAGATATAAACGAAGGTACCAGAAAGCTATCGGAGATAAACAAATACCCGTGACATCATTTCTGAATACACGCCGTTTTTAATTTTAACTTTGCTGCTGTTAAAATAAATGATTGCAACGAACAACAACTGTGCATTATTTTAGCAATAATGTTACATTATTATATTATGTATTATTTCAACTAAATTACAGTTGGGTATCCAATAAAACCCACAGGGCTTTTATTGACAACGATAGTCGGAAATATATTTCATTGATGCGTACGTTACAAATAGATCCGCGTAAACTCAAACTTCACTTTGGCCTTCCGGGAAAGCTAATTTCGACAAATGTGGAAACTGAAATTGCACAGAATTTTCCGTGAGTAACCGGTTACCCAGTTCGAGTTGTAAAACTACTACATGGCCGTTTTTGAAACATCCGATAAATTCTCGCTTTTCAGTTCATTTACTTGATTTGGTCGCTTTCATACGAATGATATATAAAACCTTTGGCTAAACAAAATTAATCTTTTGATTCTCAGGCAGCGGCGCATTCGTTTTTTCGGCCCGCGTTCGTTATATTTATTTCGGAGGTAAAATTCAAAATGTATAAAACAATCATAGGGTGTGATTTTAGCGGTATCGCATCGCGATTTGTGATTCAATATGTCGTAAATATTGATACATTATTTTTATTCTTAACGCGAAATGCAACACAATTCCCATATGTATGTACAAAATAAATATTTATTTAGCTGGTTGAGGGCTAGATTAGTTTTGGTGGTCTGAATTTGTTCATCAAAAATTGTTTTATTACAAATTATTGGAGAGTTCCAACATGCACTCTCCAATAATTTGTAATGGAACAAATTTATATAAACAAACTATTATTTACGTTTGACTGAATACGAAACATGGGCAAGGAAAATGTTGTTTTTTGCAGTGGTACCCTAATTTTTTGAAAGGCCTTATTGTGGCTTCTAGCACTCAACCAGTTACAAAACTCCATATTTTTTATCTCCATTTTAGTTTTTCTATATTGATTTTGTGTCATACGATCACTGTTACAAAAAAAACTATCAGTGAAATCAGCATGGAAGCTCTAGTATTTAATTTTGGGATATTAGGCACCGGCGATCATTCCATCGGGAATATGAAATAAAAATAAAAACCGCCCTCCCTCATTCGTTTAAAAACAATTGCCTGAGCATCAAGTATTTAAGTTTGTTTGGCTTAATGGTACTTTTGTATTGTAGAAACTGTAGTTTTGTCAAATGATCAACTTTGGTTTTCAAAATGGCGGCTTTCTGTCCCTGTAACACACTCGCCAAAGCTAGTGGATTTTAGCTCGTATTCGTGGGAATGGAAAAAATATTTTAAGGCAGTGTAATTTTGCTCTATATGTATGAATTCAGCACTGTTCGTCCTCGAGGTATTTATAAGGCTGTCAACATCAGGTATTAGGCGATGTTAAAGACATAATATACTATTAAAAAAAGTAGTGGATATCCAAACTGATGCTGGTATTTTTGGAAAATGGTATTGGATACGCGTGATTGGACACATCAATATGTTACCAAGTTTAGTGTAGATCATGAATGTCACTGGCCGAAGAAAACTTCGTGCTGGTTTTTTGCACGAGCGCCGCGTTAATGTCTGTGGGATACGTTTCAAAATTTTCATTTGTACTGGACGGGCTTTTTCGGAGGTCTCATCGTTCTTTTCTTGGTATAAATTAGTTCATCAATAGTTTCTGGTCGAAATGTAATTTTTGAGGTATGCGAAGACTGACACGTGACGAACGTTTACGTGCCGTTGGCATGTTGGAAGCTGGCAACAGACAGACTGCAGTGGCTTAAATTCTCAACGTTTCTCAATTCGTGATTAGCAGGTTGTGGTCACGCTACCGTCAGACAGACAATGTTGATGACAGGCGTCGGCCAGGTCGTCCAAGGGCGACAACTGCTTACCAGTACCGTTTCATCCGAACCACAGCATTATGTAACCGCCATCAAAGTGCCTCAAAAATTGGACAGCAGCTGCACCGAGCGACAGATGTGCGAGTCAGTGGTCAGACTATTCGAAATCGCCTACAGAGCTGGAATTTGTACGCTCGACAACCTCGAATAATTCCACGTTTGACTGAACGTCATATCGCAGCGCTCGAATAATCGTCGGTGGAGCAACGTCATGTTTTCCGATGAATCGAGGTTCATTCTCGACTTTCACGACAGGCGAAACAGAGTGTAGCGGCGGTGGAACGAACGATATCATGATGTAACTTTAGGCAGCACGATCGTTTTGGTGGTGGATCGGTTATGGTGTGGGAAGGCATAACAATGACAAGCAGAACAGCATTGCATGTCATGTTGTTCTGCTTGTCATGGTTGTGCCTCCCCCCACCATAACAGATCCCCGTCGGATCCACGCTTGTCTCCCAAACCGAGGAGGATTTACAAGGTTTCGATGTCTTCGACTGAATGTGGTAAATTCTCTGACTGACCGACCATGTCCCTTCTACAGCTAAGTGCGTGGAATGTGTGCTTGTCAGACACCCAACTATCGCTGAAATCATTCACCAGATGTCACAGTGCAATGCCTCAACTGTCTTTTTGATGAAAAAACAAATATATTTCTTCATATATCTCACTTTTATCAAATATCCCCTTCTTTTTTGGAATAGTGTCCTATGTTTTTCAAACATAACATGGCCGATGAGAGTGGACGGCTTATTCCCGTTCACCGAGCACATTGATATTAACCCTTTACCCAACGTAACGGAAAAAACCGGCCAGCGCTATTCTCAAAAATCGCCAATTAATTTTCATTATTTTTTCATTTTTTGTCTCGAAAACATAGGTTATGACCCCTCGTTGGAGCCAGCTCGTCGAGCTCGTCCCAACGAGGGGTCATAACCTATGTTTTTGAGCTAAAAAATGAAAAAAATAGTTATTCAAGATTTTTTGTTGCAAGTGTCGTCTGTTTTTCATGTTAGGTAAAGGGTTAATTAATCTGCCGCAGCAAGTTATAGTCTGTATCAAAATAATGCTCGTAAGAAGGATTGATTTTGATGGTGTGTTGTGTTAGATACCTCAAGTGTGCCAGTATATAAGCATTCCTGCAATATATTATTTGCAAATTCAAACAACATTTGGCCAGTGAATCCCACCTTCAGTCGCTTCAGTTGGTTTCTTCAACTTCCACCATCTTCCAACCCGAAGGCTAGCCTTCGGGTTGAAAGATGATTGAAGTAGAAGAAATGGACAGGCCAGTGACCACATGCTCTTCTAAACAAGACACTATAGTGTGTCACGGTACATTTACCGATATACGATTGTAACTTTTCCTCCCATTGGGCTGAACCATGATAGCCTTGAAAATTTGTACCTCTCCTCTTTTATTGAGCTTCCGCCGCCTCTGACAATGACCTTCTCAATCACCAGCCCGATTTTCGAAAAAGTAATCGACGATGCTGTTATAATGTGTTAGATAAATATTATATATTTGTCTGTGTATTTTTGTTATATATTTGTTTTATAATGTATATTTTTACCATCTTTGTCTGAATAAAGATCTAAGTCTGAAAAATGAACTGAATTCACTCTCGTTTACATGTATTTTTATAATGTATATTTTTTACCATCTGTGAATAAAAATCGTGGTCTAAAAAAACTGCCCAACTAATTAGAACAACACTATAGTCGGCCAATCTTGAACTGGAAACAATAGATGCAGGGTGAACGGGTAAGGCCCGAGTGGACATGAAAACGCTCCTTTTTGGCATGACCACCCTGAACGAGACTTGCTAGTTTTATTTTATTCTATTTTATTTTTTTAAGAAGTCGACGATTGGATCATTTCTGTATTGTAAGACGAAAAATGTGAGTAATGCTTTATACCAATACTATAAAACTGTTGTAACTGTATTTTTCGGAACTGTATTTTCTATTTCTGACAATAAACAATGAACGAAATGAATCATTACTGTTTCAAAGGACGTTTATTGTTTCAAAGGACCTTTTGAAGGCAAATTCCTTACACCATTTATTGAAATTCACTCCAGAAATTAGAATTAGAGAAAATACAAACTGTAAAAGTTTCATGGCACTGTTCCCGGGACTGGGATTTGTATCCGCAGAGATGGTATAGAGTTGACGTCTTGAACAATGCGGTGGCTAAGAAACAATTTTACTAGAGCGTTGTGTACGATGCGATAGAGTAAGTATTTGGGACTTATCTTCACAGTTCCCATATTCTAGATAGTGTTAACCATGCAGTCGAACAAGGCAAAATACTAATTTAACTGAGTTATATGTCGACACAACAGCATACGATCATTGAATATAAATGCTATGCAACGATTCGTTGCATTAAAATTATAATCAATGATTTTATTTTTCAGTTAACGCACTGGACTTAATGTAGTTAACCCGTTTCCTAACGTAACGACCGCAGACTGTCGGTTATTTCACAAAAATGGTAATTCAATTTTTTTTTTTTTTTCAATTTGGGGCTAAACAAACATAGATTATGACCCTCAATGGGACGAGCTCGTTGAGCTCGTTCCAATTGGGGTTATAAACAATGTTTAGACGAAAAACTAAAAATGTGACTTAAAAATTAATTCACATGTGAAATATAATGGGTTAATATTTGTATTCGTTTTATAGTAAGGGTCAAATGGATGTATCAACCTGTCAAAATTCCAAACAAAACTTGTCCCACTTACTACTTTATATTTTATCGCATTTTGCGCAAGGCTTCCACGGCATCAGACGTGTAGCAGCCTTGTAGCAGATCTTCCTCATCATTTGTAGCTAATGACGTATGGCGTAATGCCAACTTTTCCTTTTCAAAAAATACTATTGATAACACATTGGATGGGTACATCTGTCCTTGAAAGTTTGTCTTAAATGTTTTTCATTGTTCAGTCAATTTATACCTGCGGTGTCCGTGTTCTATTATCTTCGATAATCTTTTTTTTTCCTTTTGGCGTCCCACTTTCAACATTCGAACTGCACTTAACCCTTTACAAACGCAGACGATATCAAAATTTATTATTTTTAATATAAATTTTTCCAAAAATTTCAACAAAACCATATCATGTGACCCCTCGTTGGAACGAGCTCGTTCCAACGAGGGGTCACATGATATGGTTTTATTGAAATTTTTTGAAAAATAATATTTTTTTCAGCTACCGAATTTGCATATTACGCGGACGGATGCGGACGATTCGTTGGGTAAAGGGTTAAAGACTTTTCCTGAGACACAGTTGATAGAAAGGAAACGTGGGCATTATATATTTTCAAATAGAAAGATCTGCCTAAAAGCTAATGGCGTTCAAATAAGTCCCGTGTGGTCTTCCGGGTGTGTTGTTTGAATCAATTACTCATCACAAAAGACTCCCCTCCGTCAATGATGACACAAAATAAAAGTTTGATGTTAACAGTACACGTGTATTGTGTGTTGGCAATTGCACGAATAGACGGTGCGTTTAATACGTTTTACACATGTATTGTGTGTGGCTAATTGCACTTATAAACTATGTATTTTATAGTTAACCCTCAAAATACCGGTAAAATGCATGCAGATATAGATTTAAAAAAAAACGCTGCGTTTACTGCCGTGTGTTTCAAATGTATATACATGTAGCTGCTATGTCTGTGGGTTTGATGCGCCGATTGCGAACGTGGGCGTGTTGGTATGTATGTAATATTAGTTACATAGTCAGCAAGTGACCGGGTACGGGATGGTACTTGGTCTGTAGATTTTATACCAGGTGAAGCGAAGCCTAATAGACGCTGAAGCAGCCTTCCCTGGTATAAAACCAACAGATCAATTTACCCCGCCGATGGCCTTCAGGAATATGGTTAATGAAACGTTGAATAAAAACCAACAATTTTACATACATTTACTGTCATTACTACCTGAAAAGGGTAAACCCTTTGAACTCTGGTGGTATCTTCCATGTCAGTTCAGTGATAGCAATTGGAAGAGACAATATTTATTATTTGGAGGTAGATCAATTAAACTTTCAACGTGCAGCCATGGAAAATATTAATTGGCCTACCCTACAAATTCACTTAGCAGCCTACTTGATGAAATGATGATGTATCGTGCTTCTGGACCGGAAAAGCGGCCGTTTGGGTTCAAAAGATTAACAAAGCGCGTCTAAATGTTCGAAAAATCACTTTTAACCCTTTACCCAACGAATCGGCCGCATCCGCCCACGTAATATGCAAATACAGCTGCTGAAAAAATATTATTTTTCGAAAAATTTCAACAAAACCATATCATGTGACCCCTCTTTGGAACGAGCTCGTCGAGCTCGTTCCAAAGAGGGGTTATATGATATGGTTTTGCTGAAATTTGTTTTAAAAATTTAAAAAAATGAAATTTAAAATTATTGAATTTTGAAATCGTCTGCGTTGGGTAAAGGGTTAATATGTTGAGAAAACTGTCAAGAAAATGTTCGCTTCAGCACAAAAGAAATCGATAGAATCGTTAAAATAACAAAGAACCTTTGGGGCTACAAATAATATTTTCGATCGAATCGAATATCAATAATTGGAATATTTCAAATTATGAAAATTCGATGCGAGTGGAAATGCATCAAAATATTAATGGCGGCTACTCCCCCGAGAAAGATAACTAGGTCACCGTGTATTAAAGTGACACCCACCGTGTACGGTATTTACCTCTGGTATGCAGGTGACATTTTTAAGCAATGCAATTCGAAGATATATCAAAAAATTTGTCAGAGGTGGGGTAAGTGAAAATGTGCTGGCGTGTGAGGAGATGCAAAATTGTTTGTGTATCAGGGCACGTTATTTATTTATTTATTTATTTATTTATTTATTTATTTATTTATTTATTTATTAGGGTTTAACGACACTTTAACAGACAAGGTCATATCGTGTCGGTGACAGTTTTAAGGGTAGAGGAAGCCGGAGTACCCGAAGAGAACCACCAAGCAACGACGAGCAGCTGCCAGCTCCCCAATATTGTAACTCCGCAATGCAAAACCGGCAGGGTTAGATTGGTTGATGGCATGTGCACCATCGACGTGCAGTACGCCTTAGTACGTGGCGTTATCGTGCCCCCCTGCGGACAATCGGGGTTAAGTACCTTGCCCAAGGACACAACTCGTAAGTCTGAATCGATCGTTCAGACGATCACCTATCCAAGGACTAACCGGCTCGACGTTACTTAACTTCGATGATCTGAAGAGAACCGGTTACCGCAACGCCACCACATCAGGGCATGGCAACCCTTTCCTAAGATTTGCAGCATAAAGGCATGTGTATTTAACTTTGTAGAAGAATGACCAATTCTGGTATTTATTAATTTATTTATTGGTGTCTAAGGTCACATAATTCTGCACAATGGGGGGGGGGGGGGGCGGTGGCTCAGTAGGTAGGGGTGCAGGCTGCAAGCCGAGAGGTTCTCTGTTCGAATCCCATCTGCGACAACCGCGTTGTGTCCTTGGGCAAGACACTTCACCCCCGTTGCCCACATGGGGACACGGTGACGCTGTGTACTAAGGCATACTGCACGTCGATGGTGCACTTGTCTTCAACCAATGCTAACCCTGCTTGTGTGGTGTTAGTATGTTGGGGAGCTGACAGTTGATAGCCGCTGCTCGGTGGCTCTCTCCGGGTACTCCGGCTTCCTCCACCCATAAAACTGTCATGGTCATGATTAGCCATTGTGCAGAAATATGTGACCTTAAACACCAATCAATAAATATAAATAAATAATTCTGCACAATGGCTGATCGTGATCGCAACATCAATATAGAGTCAAGTCCAGCCAAACATTTATTGGGCACTGGTTACCGACTTCTATTTTACCAGTAAAACAGCTTGCTCACCACAGTAAACAAGCACTGCTTCACTTCCCACGGTTCCAACGGGGAACCTCGTAAATGAGCTGCAGTATCCATGATGATCGTTCAAAGGAGTCAGAACACAAACAGATGATCAAAATTGCTGCCCTCACCCATACTGTTTGCTTGTTTGGTTTCTAAGATTTAACGGCACGTTCAACAAACAATGGCATATCGTGTCAAGGAAGTCATATCTTGTAAGATGCAACGACAAAAAGAACCCTCAAAATGGTCAAATTCGCCCAATATGTCCATTTTAATGATTTTTTATTTATTCTGTATATACTTACGGGGGTTAATAAAACTTTCAACATCCAGGGTCACCTCATGCCGGATTGTTTGGTTTTTAAATTTAACACTTTTATCTAACGTACCGACTCCACCCGCCATGTAATTTACAAACTGAGCTGTTGAAAAAAATGTTTTTCAAAAATTTAAACAAAACAACTTCATGTGACCCATCCTTGGAATGAGCTGGTTCCAATGCGGGTTACACGATATGGATTTGTTGAGATTTTTTGGAAAAAAATTGAAAAGACAATAATTAAACTGATAGATTTGGATATCGTAAAGTGTTGAGGAAACGGGGGATATGGAATGAGGCTTTCGGTCACACGAGATTTATGAAATGAGTCTTAAGAATTTTCCGTTTTGCCTCGCCTCTGCGAGGCAAAACGGAAAATTCGTAGACGAGTTTCATAAATATCGTGTGACAAAGAAACGAATTGAATTGCATATTCTGTTTATCATATGACATCACAGTTTCAGAAAACAATCTTTTCGATAGAAAAAAGAAGGGTTAAAGAATGGAATTTCACCTTGAGAACGTCATGCATTTGCCTATGACGCGTCACAGCTGCACGCAACCATACGTCATAACCGCATTAATTTGACACAGATCTTTTTGGTGATAACCAATCAGAAAGCGTTCTTTTGAAATTGACCAATCAAATCAACTGAAGGTGTTATGAAGCACTAATTAATATTTATTGAAAATATGAAACGGTAATAAGCCGAAAAAACGGAGAAGTCATATATAATAAAGTTGATTCCAGTTTATCTTATGTTCTTTTAGAATCCCGCATATGACCCGCCATTAGAACGAGTTCGGTGTGATCGTTCTAATGAGGAGTCAAACGATAAGCTTTAACGATAAAATGCCATTTTTGAATTGCTTTAGAACAGATGAAGGCACAAATGAAGGGTTGAATATATTTCGAAGATAAAGCAGTTCCTGGAACTTTTTACAATTTAATCAATTCAAGTCGAATGACAATATCTAGTTTATTAGAATAACTGCGAGGAAATGCTTTCAAATCCCATTTTCAGTACGGAAGGGGTGTTGTGGGTTATCGGGGTGTTATAATAGTTGTGACAAATAAATATCTTGATATACTTTTATTTACAAGTAACTATGATAAAATCAGCAGAATGTAACAGTCGTTTTTTTTTAACCCTTTACCTAACATGAAAAGCAGACGACACTTGCAAAAATAATTCTTGAATAACTAATTTGTTTCATTTTTTCTCTCAAAAACATAGGTTATGACCCCTCGTTGGAACGAGCTTGACGAGCTCGTTCCAACGAGGGGTCATAACCTATGTTTTTGAGACAAAAAATGAAAAAAATAGTGAAAATTAATTGGCGATTTTTGAGAATAGCGCTGGCCGGTTTTGGTCGTTACGTTAGGTAAAGGGTTAACTCTAGAAAAAAACTAAACAGGTGGATAAAAACAAGTGGGAAAAATAGTATGAAACATGAATAAATATATATATATTTATAAATAAATTTGTCAAAATTTCCGTCATGCTCGGGGGTTGATTCCTTTCAGAGCGGCTTTCATTTTCGACTACTCTCAATTCCGTTAGAGTGCCGTCCGAAAATACTCCGCGTCACCGAGACGTTACAATTGCGCGTCATGCCGATAATTTCTAAATGTGTTTTGAATAACAACGAATAACACACTGAATAGCACAATTAGGCTTCGATCTTTTGAATTATCCGTATGACGAATACTTTTATCTGAGTCTAATTGTTTCGAACAACAACTAATAACACCTTGAATAACACAATTATTATTCTCCGAAATCCAAATGAATTATCTGTATCGCGCGCCATTTTAACGTCCCGGTGTCGAGGCGTATTTTGATATGACAATTCAATGGAATTGAGAGAAGTCGTAAATGAAAGTCGACTTGAAGGGAGACAACCCCCGAGCATGCCGGCAATTTTGACAAATGCATATTTTTATATTTGTCAAAATTCCTTTCATGCTCGGGAGTTGTCTCATCTCAGGGAGGCTTTTATTTTCGACTACTATCTATATATATTGAGAAAGTATGTACACCTTTACATATTTAACCACACAATAACACTGTAAAATAAGCTGAATAAAAATGTACACATAACCGGTCACTGTCAACAAACACACTGCATTTGTAGGCAGTGCGTATACGTCTATCTACAAGTTCCCAGGGCGAATTATTCGCATTTTCTAAGTTAATGAAAGAACTTCTTGTTCCACATCATTTAAAACAAAACAGCATCCATGAAGTTTAACCTTCTCCCCCGCCCTGGTGCACAATGTAAACATTTTATCATGAACATGTTCCGATAATGCCATTTACAATCAACAAATCCAATCTTGTTTGACAGAGCTCATCGAGCTCTGTCAAACAAGACTGATTTTGTTTAATTCCAAGCTGCGTTGTGGCGAAAAAGTAGTTTGAATTTTCGCCCATTTGCCATCAATGTGCAGGAAATTTATTTATTTATTTATTTATTTATTTATTTATTTATTTATTTGGGTTTGGGGTCATCTTTAGCATCTTTAGCTATATCATGACGGCAACATAGGTATAAATTGAAGTTTAGCCAATTATTTGTAGCTATCTGCTTACTTTAGAGGACTTCTACCTCAGGCGTTGGTTTTCGATCCTGTTTTACGATAGAGACCTGCGAATTGCAATTTCGATCGAATCGAATTCATGAAAACGAATCGAATTTCGAATCGAATCACAGTTAATGAATACGTCGTCAATAGAAAAGTTTTTTTCAAAAATAATACCCCCGATTATTAAAAGACACAGTTATGTAGAGTGCATTTTCGCCTCACCACTGCCCATGCTATAAACTGTGATATAAACCAATATACTAGCTACTGATTGAAACTATTCGAAATGTTGACTCTGTAGCTTCGAAACTGCAGCAAAAAATATTTTAAACGACCGGACTGATACCAAACGTTTATCACATGTTTTCTCGGAAAAAAACTCGTTTTAAATCGGGTCGACTCCATTCCGGTGGTGAAGCCATTTGTTTTAAATAAAATTGCGGGATTTCTAAAACAAAAAGATAATTTAACGCCGAATGGAGTCGATACGCTTCTGAATTAAAGCCAGCTCTACTTTTGTTTATATTATAATCAGGGGTATTTCTTTTAGAAAACCGTTGCTTTTGACGATGTATCCAATACCTGTGATCGAACAGAACAATGCTCAATATAAAATAATGTGATCATGTGTGGAACAAATCACTTATTGATGATAAACAGCTGAATAACTTTGCAAAGTTCGAAACTTAAAATTTTCATAAATGGTCACTAGTCATAATGAACAATGAGTTGAAATGAACAGTTGTAGCAGTAACGGTGTTTGTTGCGATGTAGGTACAACTGTTGCACAGTTGTAGATACATCGCTACAAATAAGTTACGTTTCTACTCAGAACTGTCACATTTGTGGCCGAGAAGTATATTCGAAAATATTCGAATTTCCGATTTCGGGTCGAATCGAATCGAATATTGACTTTCGAATCGAATTTCGAATAGAATTTCGAATCGAATTTCGAATTTTCGCAGGAACCTGTTTTACGGATAACCCTTTACCCAATGTAACGACCGAAACTGGACAGCGCTATTCTCAAAAATAGCCAATTAATTTTCATTATTTTTTCATTTTTTGTCTCAAAAACATAGGTTATGACCCCTCGTTGGAACGAGCTCGTCGAGCTCATTCTAACGAGGGGTCATAACCTACGTTTTGGAGACAAAAAATGAAAAAAATTAGTTATTCAAAAATTATGTTTGCAAGTGTCGTCTGCTTTTCATGTTAGGTAAAGGGATAAATCAGAACCTGTTTACTACAATAATACTGCTGCTCCACTTCCCGAGGTTCCCACCTTGAAGTGTGGGATTTAGTTGGTGAATATGAAAACACTTTCTAATTTGGTTTATATTGTTCTTGTAGCAGTGTGGTATCAGTTGAAACGTGTTAGTCGAAAGAAAATTAAGGATTTGGTTATCAGGCCCCACCATATTGAATAAAATAGGCCGTAGTGATTAGACCCGTTTGTTGTCGCCAATTGGTACCGTAAAATTTAAGAGTATAAAATAACAGCCAGACGATGAAACTGGAGAGGGAAAATGAGTAAGAGATTATTGTAGTGAAAGTCATATTTGGACCAAAAATTGACGGAAATAGAACCACGAACCGGAAATGGAATAAATAGCTTTATGCGATTGAACATCATTGATCATTTGACTGTCGTGTCCGGGTTACGTGCTACTATCTCTGCATCAAGCCAGGCACCCTCGCATATTTTCGCCGCCTTAATTTGTCCCTAGTTCAACACTTTGAGCCCTCGTTTCCTGGAATGGTATCGCCTTGCCTGTGTATACACCTACAGTGAGATGGGTCAGTCCAATATCAATATACAGGGAGGGTAAAATGATAACTGCAGTCTGCAGTCATTATTTTATCGTCAATGTCCCGTGTATCGACCTCTTATAATAAGACAAAGTATGACAAAATTATGCCTTGGGCCGAAAAATCGGCCATACAAGTTCAAAGGGTTAAGGTGGGATGACCCCGGAAAAAATGCTAGTGTGCACGACTTGATCAGGGGCAAACTGTTCATAGCCCGGAAACGACATTAATTGTGATCAATTTAGAATAAGTCGGTTAAGAATAAGTCAAATGCAGTGTTGATGGCTCAGGTTAATTGTACCACCATTGCTGCGTGTTGTAGATCATTAACACGCGGTATCCGGTCTACCTGTAAAATGTTGCGTAATATCATGTCTGATTGGCCGTTACACACCTGACTGACGTTACGACGTGGATGGATACAAAGTGGCGTCAAGCTGGAATGTAAACACACCACCGAAAGTGACTATTTGTGCAAAAAATATAAGACTCATTGACTTAATTCAAATAGAATCGTGGTTTTAATACAGAACATAACTCGGGTAGGCGACTGGAATCAGCGACACTTGTTGGAGTTGTTCCTGTATTTCACGAGTGTCTTCGACGCTTGTGAAATATAGGAAAAACTTCAACTCAGGCTATAAGTGACAGGGCGTTTAGTTGGCAGATACAGTGTCATATACGGCGAAGAGAAAACAATATTAGGTGAGGCGCAAGCGCCTAACCTAATATTGTTTTCTCTTCGCCGTATATGACACTGTGTCTGCCAACTAAACGCCCTGTAACCTATTTATTATGCACGGCAAGCTAAAATATAATTAGGGAAGTAAACTCTGCGAATAGTTAAATGATGCGCACTTCTCGAAAAATGTAAGCAAAGCAGACGATGTTTACATAGGCAAAAAGGGGAGTAATTTTGCTTCCGCATTCTAATAAATCACTCGTGACTTGTTCTTTAACCGCCAATGTTTTGTGCTGATTTGGCATTTTATTATAACAGTTTCATTCAATCGAATGCAATGTTTATACGACGGGGCAATTTTATATGGTGGGTCTTCTGGACGACTGCGCTGCGGCATGTACGTACGTGTAAATTAAAAGCTGGGGCGTGTGGATATATTGATAAAACAAAATGGCTGACGGGCACCTAATATTAAATTAATATTGGGTGTTTTTCGACCATCCTGAAACTAATATTGCGGAGTCTATGTCTCTTAGTAACTTCATTTGATTGGATAAAAAAAATTACTAGCATCATAATATTGCTTCCAGTGTCCCGCACGCCACCCTCGTTGTACTCTGTCTTATTCATTGCACAATACAAAAAACAATTAAACTGATTTTTTTTTTTAAAATACAGGAGAATCCATTAATTTTTGTGTG
This sequence comes from Pictodentalium vernedei, assembly GCA_031216915.1. Taxonomy (NCBI): domain Eukaryota; kingdom Metazoa; phylum Mollusca; class Scaphopoda; order Dentaliida; family Dentaliidae; genus Pictodentalium; species Pictodentalium vernedei. The sequence goes on along the minus strand of CM062293.1, from coordinate 74,826,647 downwards.
AGGGTTATTGAATATTTATTATTTGCTTATTGGTGTTTAAGATCACATATTTCTGCAAAATACCTAATCGTGACCGCAACATGGATATAAAGTCAAGTTCAGTCAAACATTTATACCCACATTACACAATTTTGAGGACTTCCACTGCTACCATTGGTGACTGGCTCCTATTTTATCAGTAAAACAGGGTTTGTTTACTCTAGTAAACAAGCACTCTTCCCACGGAAGGGGGGGGGGAGGGGGTATTGAATAATTACGAAAAAGTGTTCAGTGCTACCACCTAAAATGCGGTGCTAAATTTGTAAATGAACAAAGCGTGTCATACAGCTGAGTACCATGACGAATTGTCAATATGGGTGTGGTTAGAACTATATGAAAACTAGAAAACTATTCAAACCCGTGACATATTTTCAATGGAGTGTTTATATGGTAAAGAATATCTCATATCTATCACAGTTCTTTGAAAAAGTATGAACCTCGTCTTTCTCACTTACTGTTGTGCTATTTCTCAAGACAATTTGCCTTTTCGTACTTTTAAAATGTACAACGATGCGACCCCGAATCTTAATGAATGAACAGACCATAGTGTTCTACTGGTTTTGGCTATTTACAAAATACAGAATCGTTCTACTGGGAGAAAGAAATCAGGGCAGAGTGATTTTTCGGAACGTGCAGTCAATCTAAGTAGAAATTTGTTTTTATTCAGTCTCGGGTTACCTCTCCAACTCCGAATGATCACATTCCTGCTAAAACGTCCGGTCGGTCTATGTACATTCAAATTCACATTGGATCTGAGAACCGTTTGCGTTCGTGTGGGAGTTTGAAATTCTCATAGCCAGGTTTTATTGAAGGGCGGTTTCATCACGCAATTCCAGCTTTTCTTAGCAGACAATCTATATCAGACTAGATCAGGCTCGGAGTTTTGAAGGATTTCTGAACTAGTAACTAAAACTTTAGACTCCAATTTTCAAATAATACTTTTAATCATTTTCTCTTGATTGCATTATTTTGTTCATAAATGAATTTAATCCTTTCAACACCTGCACCCAGAAAGGTATCACTTCAGTCAATACAGTCAACGGCGAAATGGGCGAAACCATCCTAATTGGTTGGGAAGTTCCGTAATAATTTAATCCAACAGCTCTGACTAGCTGTTGGATTAAACTATTGCCCAGCCTCCGATTCAGATTTATTTGTTTTGCTCTTTATGTCGTCTGCTTGTCCACTAACAATTTTTTCTTCACACAAAAACTTATGCACACCTCTTTGAAAGGGTTAATGCATTTGCTCCACACTGCACAAAATCATTAATCAGTAAGAAGTTTTTAATACAGCCCTGTTGGGTTGTAGGAATGAATTAGGGTACTATCTTACTCTTCTCTTGAGAGGGCGCGGTAGCGTTGCGGTAACCGGTTCTCGTCAGATCACCGAAGTCAATCAACGTCGAGTCCGGTTAGTCCTTGGATGGGCGACCATTTGAGCGATCGTTTCGGACTCCCGTGTAGTGTCCTTGGTCAAGGCACTTAACCCAGATTGTCCACATGGGGACACGATAACACGGTGTACTAAGGCGTACTGCTCGTCGATGGTGCGCATGTCATCAGCCAATGCTGCAGTATGGAGCCTGTGCTGCAGTGCGGAGTTACGATGTTGGGGTGCTGCTCGTTGTTGCTCGATGGTTCTCTCCGGGTTATCCGGCTTCCTCCACCCGTTAAACGTAAAACTGTCATCGACACGATATGACCTTCGCTGTTAAAATGTCTTTAAACCTAAATAAATAAACAAATAAATAAATAAATAAATAAAATAAAATAAATAAATAAATAAATAAATAAATAAATAAATAAATAAATAAATAAATAAATAAATTTTCATCTGAAATCTCTTGTTCAGTGTCGCATCTGCTCACAGGATATTGCAGGGATCAGCGCGAAAATCAACTTTCACCTCCTTTCGAAATATTACTGAATAACACTATAGTTTATAATGTCCCTGTTCTTGATCCTTACGTTGTGTCAAACACGAGCTCATTTAAGTCAGCTGGGGAGGGGAAAACGGATGTCATTTCAAAATTTAACCCTTCGAACAGTTAGTTTTCATTAAAGTAATTTCATGCTGACTTTTGTTTTATTGAACGGACTGTGAGAGACGCCAGTTGATCTATCAAATTGAGTGGATGTGAGGGCCACCCATTTTAGATAAAGGTTTGGTGCATATCAGGGATTAACCTAGCAAATGGCTCCTCCATAATTTTGTTATAATCGAAGACTGTTTAACCCTTTACCCAACGTAGCGGCCAAAACCGACCAGCGCTATTCATAAAAATGGCCAATTAATTTTCATTATTTTTCATTTTTTGTCTCAAAAACATAGGTTATAGCCTCTCTTTGGAACGGGAACGTTGAGCTCGTTCCAAAGAGGGATCATAACCTATGTTTTTGAGACAAAGAATGAAAAAAATTAGTGATTCAAGAATTTTGTTTGCAAGTGTCGTCTGCTTTTCGTGTTAGGTAAAGGGTTAAAACCGTCCAGACTGGAGTTCACATGAGACCTTTGGTGATCAATGATTTGGTCAACGAATCGGTCCCATCCCCATGCGTAATTTAGAAATTAAAAACATGATATCATGTGACACCACACTAGAACGTGCTCTTCGAACTAGTTCCAATCAGTGGTCAAACGATACTACATTTTTGAGAAAATTGAGAAAAGGATAATAAAATAACAAACGTCGATTTGTTAATTTATCGACCAGTAATTGAGAATCTTTTGAAGTTTATCCATTTTCTTCATGTAATTACATGAAATGTAATTTTTCACTATGTATGTTGCGTAAAATTTCTCAGACTGTAAATGAGTTGAAATTCCAGCAAACTTGTTGGTTAATACTTATGGTCTCTCTGCAATCCTTTTTTTAAATTTTAATCCCGTCCATGTAATTTTTATTTTAGAAGTTAACGTTGAGCTCAGCCTGTTTCTACTGAATTTTTTAAGCCTTGTTATCCCACTCTTTACCTCTTTAACCCTAGGCGCTGAAATCCTGATTTCAATGCTAAAGTACAACGCAAATATAAAAGAAATAAAATTGAAAAATCGCGGAATACTTAAGAGCCAATATGCGGAGGATTACTAAAGTCTACCCTTCAAAACGCGGAAGAAATTACGAATCCTCCGCATACTGGCTCTTAAATATTCCGTGATATTTCAGTTTCATTTTTTTAATATTTGCGTTGTATTTTAGCATTGCAATTGTGATTTCAGCGCATCAGGTTAACCCCTTACCTAGTCTGAAAAGCAGACGACACTTGCAAAAATAATTCTTGAATAACTAGTTTTTTTCATTTTTTGTCTCAAAAACATAGGTTATGACCCCTCGTTGGAACGAGCTCGACAAGCTCGTTCCAACGAGGGGTCATAACCTATGTTTTTGAGACAAAAAATGAAAAAAATAATGAAAATTAATAGGCGATTTTTGAGAATAGCGCTGGCCGGTTTTGACCGTTACGTTAGGCAAAGGGTTAAAGAGAGGGATAATAAGGCCCAACAAATCTCAGTAGAAACATGCAGAGGATTTCGAATTGAGCCGAATCGAATTTAATGGCTTTTCAAGCTGCAGTTACTTGATCTTCTTACCACCGCGTAATATTGCAAATAGTGTCAATCTTCACTCAAATATCGTATTCAACCTCCACTCATCAGTTCGTGCAAGGGGGTGTTGCAGTGGTATGTGATCTCGTCAGCTCACCGAAGTTAAGCAACGTCGAGCCCGGTTAGTCCTTGGATGGGTGACGTCTAAGCGATCGATTCGGACTCCCACGTTATGTCATTGGGCGAGGCACTTAACCCCGATTGTCCCCATGGGGGAGCAACGTCGTCGTTTACTAAGGTGTACTGCACGCCGATGGTGCACATGTCTTCAACCAAACTAACCCTGCCTGTGATGCAGTGCGAAGTTACGATGTTGGGGAACTGGCAGCTGCAAGTTGTTCTCACTGGGTATTCCGGCTTCCTCCTCCTGTAAAACTGACACCGACAAGATTTGACCTTGTCTGTTAAAGTGTCGTTAAACTAAATAAATAATCAGTTTGTGCAAGTCAAACAAACATATTCAGGAAACGGTATCATATAGTTTCGGAAGCGGAATCTCTTGGAACTCTTTTTCTATCACAGGGTATCCTTTACAGGAGACCTGCTGATAGGAGAAAAGTTCAAGGAGAGACGTTTGGTGTGATTCTGAGAACACGTCATGATTTGTAAATTTTCGAATAGGAGAGACTGGATTCCAACTGAATCCGATGTATCGGGACAATTTCGTGGAATCGAATTGCGAAACTTCGCAGTGCACTGTGGGATAATGTGTCGCCTTTCCTATCTCCCCGAACCCCCCCCCCCTCCCATCGCCCACACTCCAAATGATATTATAAAACATTTGATACTTTTGTATAATTGTTCCACCGAATTTAAAATAGTTTAATGTTTTTCGATAAATTGTAGTCTCCACTGAGTCACATGCCTTCTCAAACTCTTGCCACATATTCCTGGAATGTTTTGTTTCTCGCATCTCTCTATTCAATCGAACGCCAGTCGTGTAATTAAAACTTGTTATGTAAAACACTAGTATGAAATAGGGGTGGGCGCAGCTCGAACACACCTTTTAGTAGCGTCCGTCTCAATTTCAAGAGGTGAAAAAATAATACTTGTAATCCACGGGACTGAAAACCATTTATTCGGGAAGCTGCAATATTCTCTAATCAAAGTAACAAACCTATTTGTTGCTGTGAACAGTACTCTTGTCATGTTATTTTACCCTCAATTAAGGTTTGTCTCTCCCGCTCTATACGAAAAATATTAGCAGCAGGTGTTTTTGACATCGCAATTAAAAAATACGGTGTGTTTTAAAAAAAACCTCACAGTACCATGTATTCACAGATGAATCCCTTTGTGAGTGAACAGTCGGCATCTACCATGGCGAAGAAATTACCACTGAAGTTCTTATTCAGCGCCAGACAGGTGCCTGAACTATCTGGTTCTCCACTTGCCCAGGTAATCGTTGCTGCAACTGAATTTATCCATTGCCACGTAGCCGCCGGCTTATGTCCACCAACAAAATACATCTCCATACCCAAAAAGTCTACAAAGAAAACATAAAACTGTTTATCATGCAGGCAACATGGTCTGAGGTTTGCGGCTCGGAGCTTATGTTCAACCGACACGCGAAGCGTCGAGGTTGAAGATACGCGCCGAGCCGCAAATCTCAGACCATGTTACCGTCAACTCATCACAATAACGTATATGTTCCAATAGGACACTACCCATAGCCCAAAACCTACATCGTGAAACACGAGAGGCTTATTTACTAAACTTTAGATCGCTCAAGGCAACTTTTAACGATCACAGGTTAGTAAATAAACCTCAAGTGTACCCCGCGACGATACTGGATAAATAATCAATAAACCAGATAAACTCATTCCATCTCGGTTCAACACGTTAAGTGGTTTGTAATTTAAACAACACTTCATTCAGAACTTCGCCTGCTGCACGTAGGAAAAACCCAGAAGTGCTTGTCACTCCGTTGATGAAGCAATTTCGAAACGGGCGACATAATTTCAAATATTTCACGTTGTGACGTCAGGCGGTAACATTTGCTACTGGAGCCGTAAACATAAAAGAAACTACGCCAGCTCTCATCCAATCAGAGGACGAGGATTTTAATCTTATTGGAACATATTACGCTCTAAAAGATCGAGCGATCTCATTTGTGTATTTATATGGTACTGGAATGAGGCGCGTGTAAATAGAACTTTCAAAGTCACGATGCTCGGTCATTCGCGACGGTATGAAGTATTTATCTAAATAAATGCTGTCTTTTGTAAATACTCGCAACCCGCTAACTAGTGGATTACCCCTTTGAACTCAAGTGGTATCTTCCATGCCAGTTAAATAGCAGCAATTAGAAGAGTCCATATTCATTGTTTGGGGTAGACCAATCAATTTTTCAACGTGCAGCTCTGAGGCTGCACGTTGAAAATATTGATTGGTATACCCCACACACTTACTGAATAGCCATCCTATATAATGACGTTATGACGTATCACTTTCCAGGCCAGAAAAACGGCCGCTAGGGTTCAAAGAGTTAATATTACTTAGTCGATTAAGCAGTTATTATTAACTAAGTGCGACAACAGGTATATGTATGGACAACATCCAGCCAGATCATTAACCCTTTACCCAACGCAGACGATACCAAAATTTATTATTATAAATATCATTTTTTAAAATTTTTCAAAAAATTTCAACAAAACCATATCATGTGACCCCTCGTTGGAACGAGCTCGACGAGCTCGTTCCAACTAGGGGTCACATGATATGGTTTTGTTGAATTTTTTTGAAAAATAATATTTTTTCAACTGCTGAATTTGGATATTACGCGGGCGGATGCGGGCGATTCGTTGGGTAAAGGGTTAATTGAATCAGTAGTATAGATATTCACAGAATGACACGCACGTGTGAATGGGTCAATCGATATGTCACGAGTACCAGCGCGGAAAGATAAAACCTGAGGCCGCAGGCCTTGAGTTTTATCCTTCCACTGATGGCACAACTGCAATATCGATTAACCCACCCACACTCGTGTGTCGCCCTGTGTTTATTACACGCCGTCAAGTCTATGAAAGCAATTATTAGAAGGACACTCAGCAATTCATTTGACAACTCGTCCCCTGAGTTCCAATGCGTTCTGTGTATCAATAGGCACATAAAACACATCGGAACTCAGGGGACGAACTATCAATAAAAAGATCACATTTTATCGCCGATCAAATTTGCGACGAGGGGAACCCATGTTACTATTTTTAGCTATCGCTAGCTATTCAAATTGAAATTGCGGTACACGATTTGTAGAAACTTCCTGTGAAATTCCCCTTCTATTTGAATACAGCCGGTCAACGATTTCATTTTTCCGCACGGTTTAGTGTTGCTGTAGATGTGAATTTCTTAGAACAGGCGTGTAATAAAATTCGATTCTATTTCCGAAACCACTTCACTTAAAGTGTTACTACGTCGACATTGACGTGTGACGCCATGTCCGTATTAGACGTGTTGTGGACGATATTTTCGTAATGAGCTATGTAAAGACGATTACGAAATAAAAAGGAATATCTCCGAATATTTGTCATTGCCATTTGGGTTGATCCTCTCGCAGGTTTCCGCTATACTATTTCTGTAATTTGACGTTTAACTTAACCCTCTACCCAACATAACTGCCAAAACCGACCAGCGCTATTCACAAAAATTCTCATTTAATTTTCATTATTTTTTCATTTTTTGCGTTAAAAACCTAGCTTATGACCCCTCATTGGAACGAGGTCATTGAGCTCGTTCCAATGAGGGGCCATAAGCTATGTTTTGACGCAAAAAATGAAAAAAAAAATAGTTATTCAATAATATTGTTTGCAAGTGTCGTCTGCTTTTCATGTTAGGTAAAGGGTTCACGTAACGACTACAATTGGCAAGTGCTGTTCCAAAAATCGACAGCCAAATTTTTAAATTATTTTTTAAATTTTTTCCTTATAAGAATAGCTGACCCTCCCCGGGACGAGGGGTCATAAGCTATGTTTTCGAGACAAAAAAATAATTAGAAAATATTTAATTATTAAAGAAATGTTTTTTGCAGATGTCGTCTGCTATTTGTATTACGTAAACAATTGATGATCTATCAGAGAAGATTAATTCAATTCTACTCCTAAAACCAACTCACTGACAACGTTACGACGTCTGACTTCATTCCCGGATTAGACGTGTTGTGAATGATATTTCCAGAATGAGCTGCGCGAGGGTGTTCAGGTAATAAATATTCATCGGAACTGGATGCAACAAAATGCGAATTATTGTTGTAACAAGTTGGGTTTGAACTGCAGTTGTGGAGTGGACATCAGAAAACAATAGACATGTCCGGACAACAGATGAGTTTTTAAGGGCTTGTGCGCCTGACAAGGGCTTTGCAATAAGAACGCTGTCTTACTGTTTCAGTAAGACAGCGTTCTTATAGCAAAGCCCTTGTCAGGCGCATGAGATTCTTGTCATTACACACTGCATTATTCACTGATAACTTAAGTCTCTTACTCACATGGTATTCTTCCGTTCAAAACCTCCAGCAAGGAACTATCCTTTTCCACCGTATCGAGGATTACCAACCTCTCTTTGGGTCGCCCAATACAGAACGATCCGGCAGATGCCCAGGTACTCCTATCGCCCGCAAGGAAGTATGGTTTGTAACTAAACTTCAGTTTGTGGTTATAGATGTAATTCACAGGCGGCATTGATGTGGCATGGACTGAAACGATAAACAATAGCAGTCAAACTACTGGGAGAGATACATCACTAGCACAGTGTTCCGGCTGTGGACACAGACTCGCTACTTCACGGGAAGAACAAAACTCGTGGACATGTGTCCGCTACAATGGGTAGCATTGTAAGGTATCTCGGGCAACAGAGAATATTGAGATTTAACCCTTTACCCAACGTAACGGCCAAAACCGGCCAGAGCTATTCAAAAAGATAATTGATTTTAAATCACCATTCAGTTTTCAACATGTTTTTCAATTTTTTGTTTAAAAAAACATAGCTTATGACTTCATTGGAACGAGCTAGTTGTGCTCGTTCCAATGAGGGGTCATAAGCTATGTTTTTGACGCAAAAATTTAAAAAAAAATAATTATTCAAAAATTTTGTTTACAGGTGTCGTCTGTCTTTCTTGTTAGGTAAAGGGTTAATATCCAGTCTTTCTTAGGTGAGTTGATAATAATAATAATAATAATAATAATAATAATAATAATAATAATAATAATAATAAAGGGTTAAGATGGTATTATTTTCTGGATTTTATATCAACCTTGATATAAGCATGAGGTGTCAATGTTATAAGCCATAGACTGAAGGTCAAAGGCTGATAACGTTTCCGAGGTAACGTAATAACTAATTATAATAACCTATTTGTTAATTAGATGATTAAACATTAAAATCCCCCGAGCGCCAATCAAGCGGAGACTAAGTCAAAGTTACCATCTACCAGTAGGCCATCGTTGCACTCGTACACTGCAGTTTCGCTAGTTCAGCTATCCGAGGGTAGCTGAACCACAAACAGTAAGACTACTGTTTGGAAGCACAAAATACAAAAACACTGATAATTTGGCCACATGCCCTTCCTTATTCGCGTTTCTTTAAGCATTCACGATATTGGCGACCCTGACCTGTTTGCAGAGCTGAAACAGTTAAGGTTTTTTTTGATCGATTAATCACGTGGATTAACCTTGGTTAACCGATTTATTACTTGTCCAAATAGATATCTGAATAATTCCCATACCGTTGATGATTTACAGCATGAACCATTTACCCAAAATAACAAACAAAACAGACTAGGCCTATCTACAAAAATCTCCATTCAAATTTATTATGTTTTCAATTTTTGTCTCAAAAACATAGCCTATGACCTCTCGTTCCAATGAGGGGTCATAAGCTCTGTTTTTGAGACCAAAATTGATTTTTTTAGTAAGTCATGAATTTATTTTGCAAGTATCGTCTGCTACCCGCAATGAGTAAAAGATCAAGAATGACCATTTCCAGCTACTGACACAGTATGATGACCATGCAAGTAAACAAGTATGTCAGCAAGTCACTTGCATGCTTTTGTCTGTCTCATTTAACAGATGTGAGTCAATGTGACAATGTTTGTCTGTTTTGCAGCTAGTTTGTTCCTTTGTTAACCCATATAATACAGTAGTTCAAATGTAACGGTTAGTCGATCAATTACTTTTTGGATCGATCAAGATGTTGATCACTCATTAATTGATTAAACGGTTAACCGTTTCAGCTCTACCTGTTTGAAGAATTAGTTTAATATTCTTGAAATTTTGGAAGTGCTGTTCGTTTGCTACAGTCATTGAGTTACAGACATCTACCGAAACCACACGAATAAACTAACTGTGAAGGAGGAGAGGCGAATCCTTAATGAAATGAAACTTGCGGGGAGAAACAGCTTCAATAAGGTTTTCGTGGAGAAATAGAATGGGAAATGGTGGGTGTACCAAGTATGACATATGGTGCCGAAGTGACACCTCTAAACCAAACGGCTTTAACCCTTTACCTAACATGAAAAGCAGACGACACTTGCAAAAAAATTTCTTGAATAACTAATTTTTTTCATTTTTTGTCTCAAAAACATAGGTTATGACCCCTCGTTGGAACGAGCTCGACGAGCTCGTCCCAACGAGGGGTCATAACCTATGTTTTTGAGACAAAAAATGAAAAAAATAATAAAAATTCATTGGCGATTTTTGAGAATCGCGCTGGCCGGTTTTGGCCGTTACGTTGGGTAAAGGGTTAAAGAGCTTGGAAACCGCACATGCCAATGGATAACGGGATCGAATAATGCCACAGCACTAGAAGCAATAAGGGGTGACTTTGGGTGGATGAGGATTAAGGAAAGGATTTGGTGAATCCCCCTAACAGCTGACAGTGTAAATTAATGTTCTAGAATATTTGAAATTCCATCATAAAGTTAGGATGTATAGACTAGTGAGGGATTTATATAGAGAGTAATCATTTGACTAGACTGGTTACGTGAAATAATTCATGAGAGGCGAGGGACGTTGTACAAACACGACTGCGCGAATGCGCACGAATGTTTTACAATATAGTCCCTCGCCTCGAATGAATTATTTCACGTAACCAGTCCAGTCAAGCGATTACTCTGTTTATTACTTTTCATTATTAACGATAGTTATATTATTTAACCCTTTACCTAACTTACCTGCCAAACTAACAGCGCTATTCTCAAAAATCGCCAATTCATTTTCATTATTTTTTTCATTTTTTTTTGTCTCTAAAACATAGGTTATGACCCCTCATTGGACGAGCTCGTCGAGCTCGTGCCAATGAGGGGTCATAACCTATGTTTTTGAGACAAAAAAATGAAAATAATAGTTATTCAAAAAATGTTTTGGCAAGTGTCGTCTGCTTTTCATGTTAGGTAAAGGGTTAAAAATCAAAAAGCAAAAAACGATGAAGTCCCCATTACACCCACGGCAAAGCGTCTTCGTTTGCGCGCACGGATACTTGGCCCAATTGTTGATTGTATTATTCACTTGTGAAGTTATCGTTTATAATCAAACCCGGAAATCCCAGTAAATCACACTCAGGAAAGTAATAATAGATAACTATTCAATGGAGACTTTGGACACAAACCAGTGTAAAAAATCGTCGTCAGAGAAAGAGTTATGGCGGATTGTAACCTGAATTGGGTCAAAACAAAAATGGCTTCGAGTGGCCCCCGTGATAAAGAAAAGCCAGGATTTGAAGAGTATCTTGATGGCCTTTGGTAGGTCACTGTTTTTCAAGATGACGTTGCGGTCGCTGGAGCCTCGAGGAAAAACAGGGAAGGACATTGAAAATTAGTGCCAAATGTGTAATTTAGGCGTAGTGGAGACTCTAGAACATTTTCTATTAGAATGTCCAAAATACCATTTTAACAGAATAATATCCACTGGGATTATGATGGGGAAGTAGGATGGGAGAATGAAAGATATGTGGTTAGTGGGTGACACAAAGTAGAGGGTTAGTATGCTTATCAGAGAGACTGGGAAGAATGGGGTGCGGTATGTCATCAAGCACTTCTTCTCGGAGTGTTGGGAGGAGAGAAGAGGCGTGGGGATAAGGAGGCATTTGGTAGAACAGGGATAATCGGAGTCTTCTCATCTGAGAACCGCGACAAATTAGGGGCTGGCCAAAGTATTATTATTATTATTATTATTATTATTATTATTATTATTATTATTATTATTATTATTAGAAGTATCTCTCAGATGAGCAATTTCTCGTACCGATTCGCAGTATTTATCACTTCCAAGCGTTCCGTATACTCTTGTGGATCGATTCATCATCTCCATTTGATTGCAAAAAAGAAGGCGCTATTGCGTCGACTATTTGTTTGAATACTATTTGATACGAAGAGTCTAAATCTACCGCATCGAAACATAAAGAGACACGGTGCGAAGTGTGAACAATATCATTTTCAGGAGGAACGCACACGCGGTGCCTGGCAAATGAAGATCACACGCGATTAGTTCCCGGGTAACTTGTTTCAGCTGAGTTCAAACCTGTATCATCTGAATTCGGGGGTATATCAGCCGAGGCTGACCTCTTTATCAAGGAAGTTCGATAAAATGAGATATCCGATAAATCTCGGTATCTAATTAAATTTTTTTGTTTTAATTTACGTCTAAGAGGCGTAATTACCTTGACTTCTTGTGACACAGATGGATTTTTTAACCCTTTACCTAACGAATCGCCCGCATCCGCCCCCGTAATATGTAAATTCAGCATTTGAAAAAATGTTATTTTTAAAAAAATTTCAATAAATCATATCATGTGACCCCTCGTTGGAACGAGCTCGTCGAGCTCGTTCCAACGAGGGGTCACATGATATGGTTTTGTTGAAATTTTTTGAAAAAATTTTTTTTAAAATATTAAATTTTGATATCGTCTGCGTTGGGTAAAGGGTTAAGCATGAAAGCACCAACATTCAGGTAAATATAAGGGACCAATTCTTAACCCTTTGAACCCGAGAGGCCCTTTTTCCTCTCCAGGGATATGATACGTCATATTTCCATTAAGTATGATAGCTGCTAAATTGTGTGGGGTAGAGCAATCTGTATTTTCGACGTGTAGCCCCAAGACAGCACGTTGGAAATATTGTTGGGTCTACGCAATATAATAAATAAGGACTCTTCCAATTGCTTCCATTGAACTGATATAGAAGATACCACCAGGTTTCAGAGGGGTTAAAATTCCGACAATTTTTGACAGCTGTGAAATCGCCTCTCCTGCTACTCTCATACACAACCTTATTCAAGATTAACCCACAGTACTGGATGCCAGTTTCTAGTCCACTCTACAATGGGAACTGCATTTTTCTCAAACGCAGAGGGGCACGAAATGGGCCACACAGAGTTGGATAGGGGCGCAATGTTTACTGCCACCCATGTTTAATTGCGCAAAACTCCCCAAATGGAGTCTTTCAAAATCTCAAACTGTTTGGAAACTAAAACACTAGTGAACATAAATAAAAATTATTCAATTCACAAGTACAACTCCTCCATGAATAAGAACACGATAAGTGCACTAAAAGATACTCACGATCTGTCATAATAAACAATTTTGATCCCTCCTCGGCCAGTTCAGGTACTGTTGGATTGGAAAATAAATTGTAGAGAGGGCTACATGACTTAAGTTTGTTGTTGTAAAAATAGCCTCTGCAGATGTCATCACTCAAACATAGCCTTGCACATTCAAAACCGGAATTGATCTTCAGGTGTATGCTGAGTCGGTAGAAAACCAGTGCCGTAGACTTCCCATCATAAAGTATATCCCTACTGAAAGTGTAGGAGCGAAATGAAAATGCCCCGGATTCTGTTATTGCAACTATTGTGTGAACGAATAAAACCAGCCAATGCTGTTCGTGGAGCATTGTTGCACTGTAAAAAGGAAACAAAAATATAACAAAAATACAATCCATGTTAGTCTTTTAAACCTATAAATACTAATTGTATTTTTTTTCTTAAGATCAGAGCCCTCCACTGCTTGAGTCTGTATTCTTTACTTTGGGAGGACCCATGAATATTTTCAACGTGCAGCCTTTGGGCTGCACGTTGAAAATCTTGATTGGACTTACATACAAATTTGCTAAGCAACTATCTACTTTATGAATTCATTTCATATCACGATTCTGGGCCGGAAAAAAGGCCTTTGAGTTCAAATTGTTAACTAAATTTAGCTTCCATTTACATAATGTGACGAAAACCATGTGGACTGTGGAAATATTAACACTTTACTCAACGAATCGGCGGTACATCGCTGACAATTTCGTAATTGGAAGAGATTTACGGAGAAGTTAGCTCCCCTTAATTTTCTAAAGTTTTCTGTAAAGTTAACACTGAGATGTGGGAATTTCATATAAAAATTGGAATTTCGAAGTTAGCGACGCCGTATCATCGATGTGCACATCATTTCACAAATTTAGGGCATTTTCCTGTAGAGAAGTATAAAAATACAAAAGCTAGCTGTTAACAATTTCTCCTCAATCAGTTTGAAAGTTGACTATTGTTCTCTGTTTAAATTCATTTAAAAATAAGAAGGCAACGCCTTTACCATCATTTGATGCTCTGTAACTTTTTTCTGTTCCTTATATCAACAGGAAGTATAGTCCGGCCGCCGAGGCACTGAACCTGGTTTTGTTGTATTAAGTCTTTTTCTCGGCGGATTATTATTCTATAGGGTTTCCTTGATGAGATTTTTCTTACTGGACAGCGAACAGTGTTGAGCAATTTTTTTTATTCGACAAAATCCAAGATGGCCACCAAGGTGGCCGCTATAAAAAAATACAATATCACCATATAACTTGGATCGGAATTTTTGGTAAGATAATATGGAATTTTGAAGATTTTTCTTCTTGATTCATCGTACACATATATAATTGTTACTTATTGGCCAAAATAAGATTACCAAAATCCAATATGGCGGCCAAGATGGCCGCCAATGTGTCACACTTTTCTCATTTTTTTAAGATTTCACCACGTATCCTTCATATTGTTGCTAAGATGTTGACAAATATGCATGCTTATATAATTCTATTTACCAGAGGGGCCATTTCTGCACACACTGGTACTCTAATATCCACCAGAAGTGGATTGTTGCTCACTGCATCACGTTATTTATAAACGCCGGTATAACCTAGTCAATCCGAAAAAAAGATGCGTATTATGTTATGTCCGTCGGAATTAACCGATATTATATGTATAAACAATGTAAGGTATATACACATATCGGACATTTTCATGAACCTACTGTTACTCTCATGTGTCATATGAAATATATTCTCTCAAATCCCAAGATGGCGTCCAAAATGGCCGCAAATATGGCAAAAAATCATCATTTCTTACAAATATAGGCGGCTATTAGGCGCTATTATTTTGAAATGCCCAACCATGATTACCGATATGAATTAGCAATATGGGGTGATGCTCTTGTGTTATATATGATCAAAGGAATTGTTTGAGAAACCCAATATGGCGTCCAAAATGCCCGCAAAATTGGAAAAGTAACAAAGCAATTACAGTCTACACTCATCTGCCCATAGTCCAGTCGCCAATACACTTAACCTGTTTTTTTCTCGGTGTATTATCGTATCACTATATCGTATAACTATATGGTCTCCTCGTGCGATTCCTTTTACTGGGCAGCTGACAGGGTTGATCAATTTCCTTATAACCGCCAAAACCTAAGATGGCCCCAAATTCAAGTTTCCGCCGATACCACTGAAAATATTGAAATTGAAAGTCAAACATCTTTACTAAATAATTCAGTACAGCACGCAATTTCCAACTGATTGTATTGGTCACAAAGCGGGTCAGCTTATCCCCAGATTTTCCAGAAAAAATCAAAATGGCTACCAAAATTAGTAACATTTTGCTATTTTCAGCAGTAGTGTTAAAGACTCCAAAACAGAGGTGGGAAGTGAAATGTACGAGAAATTGTAACAAGAGAGATGTTTGCAAATATCACTGGTGAAGTACTATATAAGGACCACACAAGATGCAGTGAATATCAAGCTGAATGAGTGTGTAGTTCTTTAGATCGACTCATCACTACGCATTACTGCCAGCGATGTCTGTTCATTGCAGCAGTCCTCTGAAACACTGCATGCACAGAAAATGGTACACGCCATGTTTGCTGCATTACACTTACACCTCGAATATTTGCATGGCGTTTTACTTGAACATGTGGACCTAATCATCTTCAGTATTTCATCAGGTGCTAGCTTGACGTTGGATGCAACTGTCACAGGGTTCAAAGATTTTGTATTCACGTCTTTCTCGAATCCAAATACAGTTGGGTCCATCTGCGGTGGGTTAGGTTGAAGGGCATGCTTCCATATACAAGTCTGCAAGTGGGCCCGTTTGACATTCTCAGTAAAAGCCTCTGTTGTTGGTGGTAGGCTGCACAATTTAGGAGCAGATGTTGCAGTCGGATTCCCAATTCGTGTTTTCCATATGCACAAACGAGCATCGGACATTGATGTTGATTTAGGAGATCTATAGCATAATGCTATGAACTTGGTGGCTTGTTCTAGAACATCCGATATCTCCACGTTATTCTCACCAAGTGATTCCAGTGTCCCACCAGTTTGCAGAACCTTCAGTACACGCCCTTTGCCGATACCAAAGTATCACCCTACAGTATCGCACCTGGAAAGTGCGTGAGCAGCGAGCAATTGACGAACAATTTTCTTGTGTGTATCAACTGCGGCAGGTATATCTATTACCACCCGTCCATGGATTGGTGACTCCATAGTCATTGCAACCGTCAAGTGTTGTTCAAGGTAGTGATGCAGCAACAACAAATAGACGTCTGAGTCGTCAGCAACAACCACGACGTTATTACATGCAGCTGCAGCAAACAATATTGCCTGTTGAACGATAATGTTGTCAGCTTCCTCGTGACTAGTTGCCATATCTACTCTATCTGTCACCGATCCACAACTAACCTCAACCGGAACATCATGTTGGCCAGTAATTACAAGTTTGTGAGTTCGTGTGTTTTGCTCAGCAAAACTTTTGTCCGTGATGAGTTGATCACATATAATGGAGATCAGTTGCTTTTTGTTCTCCACTACGGTCAGCGCATGTTTTTGTAGTGGTAGCAGGAAGGTGGGTACAAGTTGAAACACCCGGCAGCTATCGACCTTTCTGTGTGCCCTTGTCACGCACTTGATGCTGTAGTCAACATATCTGTCAAATACCAAATACACATCACTCGATCGCAACTTCTGTTTGATGTTGTCTTTAAACGCTGTAATGAAGTCTAGAACAGTTGTCGGTCTGGTTTTGGTAGACACGGGCCAATGAGGTATCCAGAGCAGTGCACAGCCATCGATAATAATTGCAGATTTCTTATCCACACCAGACATTCTTTTTGGTTTCTCAACAACTGTTTTATTTTTCAATACTGATTTTGATGTGCGCACGCGCATATCCCCGGATTCATCAAATATGGCGGTTGGTAGTGGTGACAGTTCAAAGGAAAGGATATGTTTGATATCTAATTCACATGAACTACATAAAAGTCCGATAACTCTGGAATAAATGAGATTAGTGTCATATATTTTGATCTCCCCAACCTTCAGCGACTTTTTCAAGATTGCCATAGTTTGTACTGGTTTCGAAATTGACTCATAAAATCCACTCGGGAAGGTCTCTTCAAATTCCGTCATTTTCTGAACTCCGAGGCTGACAATCTTATCGACATTGACAGACGTTGGACCTATCCTACCAGTTGCGATGTTAATTATGGTCTCGGGGTGTCCGTTTGGATCCAATGGGTGGATACACATTCCTAGTTTAGTTCTCAGACCCATACGGTCGACAGAATCACTTGCCATTCTAGATTTGGTCTCTTCCTTATGTGCGATCTGTAATTTGATACTATCTCGATCTTCTCGCAAATTTGATATACCGGTAGCTAACTTCCCACATGCATGCAAACTCAGTGTCCAGGTTTTTAGTGTTTCTGGCTTTAATGTGATCCCTATTATACCGGATTTGCCATGGCCATATCGCATGAAGGTAGTTTCGATATACATATCGCTCCATATGCCATTCCATAGACCAGGTATGTGTCTCATCATATGTTCACCCTTCAAGAAATGAGATAAAATATCCGGTGGCATATTTTGCATCTGCCGCAGATAGTAAAGCCCATATCTTGTGTAATCTGCATGACCAGAAGCAAAGAAATAAGGAAGCATGCTTTTGACAGCTTCGATGTGCAAAAGCCAGTCACCTTCTCTCTCCGCTCGTACGTACAACATCATGAGGAAGCATGGTTTCAAAAAAGCATCAACCCACCTTTTTGTCGTGCGACTTTTGCACGCGTTCTCTTCTAGCAATGCAAATAAATCTTCTGCACATTGCAAATCATTATTCTCGAAAGCTGTTCGCAAAAGTTCTTCTGATAACAAACGCATGGCTCTCATATTCATTGGGAACTTTTTCCCAGTCAACATCTTTTCAACCCCACCGAATACTGACTCGAGTATATCTGAAAGTCCAGTATTTGCCATGCTGAACCAATGAAACTCATGAGCAAATGCATACCACCCAATCGAGGAACAAATGTCGCGAATTTGTCTGGATAAGACCATAACACCTGAACTGCTATCTTGTATAACTGCTGATCGGCAGTAAATATAGTGAACGGCTGTCCTGCATCTGATGATAGTTGCTCCTCCTTTTCCATAGCTGTCATGATAGTGTCTGGATCAGCAGGTGTCATGTCTATTAGAGGGAGGTATGCTGCGTTCGTTTTTGGGTTCGTTGCTTGACCCGAGTCTCTCGTCATGCGGGTATTATACCCATTGAACTCCGGACAGTTCTGGTTACTGACCATATCTTTCAAAAATCTGAAGTCAAGTTCTATCGCTCTGCGTTATGGCATTGCACTGCGACACAATGTTGAAAGAAGGGGAACAGTGTTTCGTACATGTGATGCGGGCATGTCGGGTCGTTTGGGTCCATTGAAACGCACAACATCCAATTCGTACTCTGTTGGTTTTGTCATATCTGACTTTTTCAAGCTTAGGATCGTCTGAGACTCAACGGAATCATTATTGTCCTTTTGAGCCATCACGACTGCCAATGAATGGGTGCTTAGCTTCCCATTTTGAGAACCAATTTCAGCATCAAAGTTGTCAACAACCACTTGTATGAGGCCATTGCTGGCATCCGAAATCGGTGTATCATTTGCATTCTGTGCAGCCAGAGCTGCCGCAGATTTTTGAATCTCAATGGCTCGTCATATGAGCATGTAACACCAAAATCATGCATGTTTTTTACCACCTCTTTAGAATCTCTTAACATCGTTGCCAACGAAATTTGAAGCGGTGTGTATTTTCCACACAATGCTGAGTCACTATGTTTCCTATCATCAGAACCGGTAATGTGTGGTCCAAATGTGGAGCTAAACGACTTAGTAATGTGAGAAGTGTATCACTTACAAACGAGGATACGCTCTCGCTGTTAACATCAGTGGCGTAGTTATCTTTGTCATGATCCATATCTTTGATTTCTTTGCCATTTGCTTTACTGGGAATCTTTATGGAACTGTCAATATTGTCATCATCCGAGTCTTTAACGTGCCTAAGTAAGGTGCCAGCTCTGGATTTGTCTGCCAAAACGGTGGCGATTCCCGGGGAAGACAACACCAAAATGTCATCATCTCCGCAGCTATCGACTAGATCAGACACAAATGATCGACGGGAATTGTAAGTCCCACCAGATTGCAGATAAAGATCAAATAATTCGACAGAACTCCACGTGGGGGATGTGTCATTTTTCATGTAAGATATGACAGATTGTATGGCCTGACTATGTGGTGACGAAAGATCAATTTTCTGTTTTGCAGGTGATTCTACCGATTTTGGATTCGTAAATTTCAACCTACAGTCAACATGGTACCGAGCATCGGCAGCATGTAAGTCGCTAACAGCACCACACACTCTAAGCTTTACTTCTTTGGACCATTTATCGTTCCTACGACAACAAATGCCAATTATTTCATCACTAACTGACATATGCGGTGTATGTGTGCCTATTTGGCGAAACAGGTAGGCGGGCCTCCACCTTGAAGGATTCTTCGTATCCCGGTCAGCTATGCAGTCATCGCCACAAAATAGGTAATGACGCCTGAAAGTAAATTCGTCATGTGAACGTTTGGGTCGTTTTTCGTGCGGAGCATCAGAATCTAGAGATGTGCTATGAGCAATGCTTGCCTGCTTCACATTCTTCGGGTGCAAATACTTCTCAACACAGTATTTATGGCAACTCAGAGTCAAATCTGGGTCTGCATCGTACCCATGTTGCAGAGCTATATGTAAGTCATCGTTATAAATCCTACTACACCTGAGTATATTCTCAATTCGCTTTGCTTTCACGTTCATTAGAGGATCTTTGCTCCTCGATTCAGCACAACCGAACGTGGTTGAGAAAAAACAAGCATCTGACATGACGGAATTAGTCTATGTCGTTTCAAAGCAAAGGTCGCCCGAACCTGACAAGACAATAACAAAGATCAGCTGATCGTTCCTTCAAAGCGACGCTCAACGCAACGTCATACTCCGAAGCGTGAGGACCTGAACGTTTTATTTTTCACTCGCGCAAACGCTCTTGAAAAATAAAACTTTCGGGTCTACACTCGTGAGATAATTCCCGATATTCACTAAAATAGCGTAGATTTTCTTTTTGTATGCTACGCGACATTTTACTGAGCAATATTCAGCCCAATTCGACTGCAAACAGTTTCAAGACAGTAACAATGATATGCTGATCATTCCTCCAAGGCGACGTTAAAGACGACGTCATGCACCGAAGCGTGACGTTATTTAGGAAGCTACTGATGGATATTTCTCGACATCCATCGAGTCGATGAATATCGACAAATATCTTTCAGATAATTTGCGATAATTCACAGGCTTGGATATAATGAAATGGTCTAGGAGGTAGGATTTGCTGATTTTTTTTCCCTGGGAAGAACAAAAACTTACAAATTAATATCAATTCACACTCGCTAAACAAAGAGCCAAAGCGGATACTTACTTAGTGTTAGTGGGTATGATACTGATAGATATTCTTAACCCTTTACCCAACGTAACGGCAAAAACCGGCCAGCGCTATTCTCAAAAAATGCCATTTAATTTTCATTATTTTTTCATTTTTTTCGTCTCAAAAACATAGGTTATGACCCCTCGTTGGAACGAGCTCGTCGAGCTCGTTCCAACGAGGGGTCATAACCTATGTTTTCGAGACAAAAAATGAAAAAAAATAGTTATTCAAGAATTTTTTTGGTAAGTGTCGTCTGCTTTTCATGTTAGGTAAAGGGTTAATACTGTATTATCTTTGAAGTGATTATTATTCGAATTATGTTGCCATATGCCATTAACCTTTTGCATCTTTTAATAAATGAAAACATCACACAGCTCCAAGAACTGTCTGTTGTTTTCTTTTATTAAAAGTATCAAAAGGAGACTTCGTTATATTTTCTACGGATGTCATAGGTGTTTTCCCAACAATTTCATGCTTCTTAATTGGGCCCTCCACGCCCATCTGATAATTTCAGGGGAGATAACCTTATCGAAAGTCGATTTTCATGACGTGTTAATTCAGGGATTATCTGTTCGCATAATTTACAAATTGAGTAGTGGGCAAAAAAATTCAGCAAAATATTGCTCGCCTCACGATATTCTAGAAGACCTGTTCCCAGCTCGCCAGGCCTGTACCAAAGGAATACTCCCTCGTACTCATCTTACCGCACAACGCGTTTGTTATGGACAGGTCTCGCAAATAGGTCGCACATTACAGTTTTAAGCTCCACACGTGACTTACAGTTAGTGCGGGTACCAAGCCTTTTGTTTCTACACGGACTGTACACGGGGTTCGTGTTTTGCTGATGGATTTTTATTCATATAAATTTAATTGTACATTTAGGTTGTCCGTCTATGGATTTACATTTTAAAGTGATAGACAGTTTTTTTTCCAAAATGAAACAAAATACTGCGTTTTGATTGGTTGAGAGGTTCGGTGTAACTTGTAATCCACAGTAGCGTTTTTCACAGCGTGGTTAACCACAGCGTAAAAACAAGAATACACAATAACAAGCTATATGGCTAAAAAAGTACCCACTTTTAATTTTTAATTCATGCCTTTTGCTCGGTTATGGTAAACAAAAATAAAAATACAGGAAATTTAATATTTATGTAAAATAAAATATTATAGATATGGATGTCACTGGAGCTGGCTCGTTGAGCCAGTTCCAATGACATCCATATTTATCTGGTTTTATTATGAAACTTACAAAGTACAAATTTTCTGTCCGTGTTTTTCCAACAAATTAGGTTAAAGTATTAAGTACACCAAAATTCTTGGAAATAAATCGTTACCCTTGTGTTTTCCAGGGTGTATGGGAATTTACACCGGTCTGGGAACTCAAACACCTCGGCTTCACCTCAGGGTGTATAAGTTCCCAAACAGGTGTAAATTCCAATACACACTGGAAAACACAAGGATAACTGATATCATCTAATTGTAATAAACAAAAGAACAGCTTTTTGATCTGGGCATGGCCATAAATCCGTGGGTGAGAGAGTCACCCCTCCAATATGTTCTTAGACAGAGACTGCATCTGGCACACGTCGGGCAATTCTTGAGCATTGTACCGGACAACGACCGACCAGAAAACCGTCACAATTGCCTAATGTAACTGCAACTGGCATGTGTTTGTTCCACGTAAAGTATTATTATTTGTTTGCAATCGTTTTTCCACACATTGCGCTTGCCTTGTTAGGAATATGACAGATACACGATGACACACCCCAGTGTTGTGCCAAATTTGATTTACGATGCTCGACAGCCAGTGTGCTCCCTTTTAGTACACCTATGATTTCTGAATTGAGCATAAAATGAGTCATCTATGTTATGGACACGGGTGTATTTGGAGTGTGGGTGAAATAGTGGTCACCAAAAATGCCATTACCGAGGGCGTAACGTATTGACTAGTCCAAACCTAGGCCCATAGGGCGTTATATACTTTTATGGTTGCTCGCCCTCGCCAGAATTATAAAACGCCCTGTGGGGGCCAAGTTTGGACTACACGTTCATACTGCGGTCAAATATTACTCCCATTTGATAGTAGCCGGTGGGGGTACTTTTCAAAATGTGACCAATGAGCGATTCAGCAGCCCGGTTGTATAGATATCAGTGAACAATCCCAGAGTAATGGAGAATGATAATCATGTCAACCTCGGGTGGATTGCGAGAATTTTTTGCTACATCCGCGTAGAAAAATACCCCTTATTACACCCCATTACTTTTCCTCCAAATCCATATTTTCAATTTCGTACGCAACACTTATTCCATACGGATTTCCGTTGACGGACGATTTTTCCACCTGACGTTATGGACCCATCAAACGAACTAAACTCCATCCATTTTTGTAATCGGCCAATTGAAACGTTGTATTCTGGCCTAGATCAATTCGAACGGTGCGCTTCGATCAATAAAATAATAAAGAGTTTCAACGTTTGAATTTTTAAATTAATGCATTCTATGTCTTAGAGGCGTGTAATAAACACAGAACGCCACAATGTGTGAATGCGTTCGTCAATACGGAACTCATGCCACAGTTGACGGATAGAACTTGAGGCTGCGCCTCTCGTTCTATCATTCGGCGCTGCCACTCGTGCTGTATTGACGAACGCATTCACACATCGTGACGTTCTGTGACGCAGACCACCTGCAAATGGCAATCGTACCATAGTTAGTCAATTATTGTCCATATATTTCCAAAGACGTGTAGTGAGTTACTCGAACTCGATACTTAACAGACCAAGAGGCCCCATGGGGCATGAGGTGCTCACCGGAAGTTGTTTAAAGAAGGAATTAATTAGCATCTATGGCTAGTTAACACGACAGGGGACCCAACGCAGACGATATCAAAATTTATTATTTTAAATATCATTTTTAAAAAATTTTCCAAAAATTTCAACAAAACCATATCATGTGACCCCTCGTTGGAACGAGCTCGACGAGCTCGTTCCATCGAGGGGTCACATGATATGATTTTGTTGAAATTTTTTGAAAATATTTTTTTTTTCAACTGCTGAATTTGCATATTACGCGGGCGGATGCGGGATATTCGTTGGGTAAAGGGTTAATTATTTAAAACTCTGCTGTCCATGCCAGATAATTCTTTTCTAGTATTGGGATGCTACCACAGAAATAATGCCCAGATTGTCAGTAAAGCAAAACTAGGGAGTCCAAACATCAACCTATGGACTTTACGTGAACAAACATGAAGGATGTTGTATAGCAAATATCAAACTACTGGTGCTTCTGGGGGATTTTGAGAATATTACCAATTTTGTAGTGTTAAGATTTGCCTTCTCCCTCCCACAGGGAACAAAAACATCAACTCAGCGACTTTATTAGAACAAATTGAATCTGACCCTTTAATACTGTTATATACCAAATATCAAAAGATTTTGATTGTGTCTTGAGAAGCAGATTTTTAAAGATTATTCCTCATATTGGACTAAGTTAAAGTTTGGGCTCCAACACGGAGTTATTAACCCAGAGACTTGGTTTGAACACAATGAGATCTAACTTCCCTAATGATGTTGTATATAAATTATCTTGATTTAAACAAACTTGATACTGACCCCTGTAAGAATTCTATATATCATATATCAACAGATTCTGACCAGTGGTTCCGGAGAAGAAGAGCTTTAAAGATTATTCCCCATGTTGCACTAAGTTAAAACTAGGGCCCCCATAGGGAGCGCAAATATTAACAGAGGGACTTGTTTTGAACACACTTGAATATGACCTCAGTAAGGAGACAGTATACTCAATATCAATAGATTTTGAGTTGTGGATTTCCAAAAGAAGATTTTTAAAGATTATTCCCCATATTGCGATTTCTTTACCATTCTATTCTACCGATCCTAAGATGCTTCATACCAAATACCAGTTCTCTGTTCTGTGAGGTTTTGGAAATATTGGCGTTTGAAAATATTTCTATTTTTAGCTCCTGGGGTTACCACAGGGACACGGAAAATTTGAATGAATCAAGTACTTATGACTCAATAATACCACATATCAGATTTGGTTCGAATCGGACCATGGGTTTAGACAATAGAAATTTTGGGCGGCTTCAGAAATCTTGCCCCCCCTCATTACAAAGGCAAACATTGTTCCACGAACTGCGTTTGAAGAAACCTAATTCTTCACCTCAAAAGGAAGCGCCATACCAAATATCAAATCATTGTACTCATTGGTTCTAAGAAAAAATTTTTTTTTTAAATTTTGGAGCATTTTCCCCACCCCGATCCTATGGTGCTGGGCAAGTTGATTTGAACAAAAACAAAATGCATTGTCTGATCAAGCAATCACCTCAAATTTAATTGAAGTCAGTTCAGCGGTTTTGGAGGAGAAGGTGCAAACACCATATTCACGGATGACGGACGGTGAGTAATCACAATTGCTCATTCTAACTGTCAGTCAGGTGAGCTGACAAGAACGATTACTCAGGTTGGGAATTTTAACTCACAAGAATGCGAAGTTCTGCCATCGTCAAGGAGTGTAAGACATTTTGGGGCAGGTTTTAGATCGTGGAGAACGTTTCGGTCCATTCTGTTTGCAATACAATGTACTTTTAAATGAAGTGGTAAACCAAAATAAAAAAGAACAAAGCCTGGAATAACTGGGAACTTTGTGAATAAAAACATATACAGATATTCCTGGAACCAGCTCATTGGGATGCTTCTAGTGACAACCTTATTTGTATGGTTTTATTGACCAATATTGTTTCAAAATTTGACAAAAATGTTCTGTAAATTGATACAAGGTAATAATTATAAACTAGCAGTAAGATATTGGATAAGAAAATTAAAAATCCAACAATATAAAAAAAACTCCGATTGGTCTACCACTATAAATAAGTACCTTTTAATCCAAACAAAAATCAATTACATAACTTCAAAATAAGAATATATTATAAATATCATTAATTAAATAACTCAGATCTCGCCACCCACCCCCCCCCCCCTCCCCCAACCCCACACACAGACAATACAAATAAGACAATACACAGAGAGGGTAGATGGCAGTGGTGTTGAAGTGTGTGGGAGAGCTCAAAATTACATTGCACTGGGCTTCATAAATAACTCCTTGTGGAGACATCAACCACAACGACGTTCGTTGGAGAGAGCCCTGCTCAGCTGAAAGGTAAATAAATAAAAATTCAGAGAAGAGGTTTGAGTTGGGAGAGAGATGGTATTTAGAAAAGGTATAATTCATAAGGGTTAAATTGGGGGAGGGGGGGGGTATCAAGACTCAACAATGGAAAACAAACACTGAGTTGAATTTGAAGGCTTAATTAACCCTTTACCCAACGTATCGGCCAAAACCGGCCAGCGATATTCTCAAAAATCGCCAATTAATTTTCATTATTTTTTCATTTTTTGTCTCAAAAACATAGGTTATGTCCCCTCGTTGAAACGAGCTCGTCGAGCTCGTTCCAACGAGGGGTCATAACCTATGTTTTTGAGACAAAAAATGAAAAAAAATAGTTATTCAAGAATGTTTTTTGCAAGTGTCGTCTGCTTTCCATGTTGGGTAAAGGGTTAACCTTTTACCCAAAATAACGTCAAAACCGGCTGGCGCTGTTCACAAAAATCACCTTTCAATTTTCATTATGTTTTTCATTTTTTGTCTCAAAAACATAGCCTATGAACCCACATCGGAACGAGCTCGTTCCAATGAGGGGTCATAAGTTTTTTTTACTCAAAAAATGAAAAAAATGGTTATTCAAGAATTTTTGTTTACAAGTGTCGTCTGGCTTTCGTGTTAGGTAAAGGGTTAATAATCATGTTAAGAGAGGACACCAGTCGTGCGTGGGTGAGCCGGTAATAATAATAATAATAATAATAATAATAATAATAATAATAATAATAATAATAATAACACTTTGGTGGTACGCTGATTTGTCGCGGATTCTCGGGTGAGAAAGCCGTGATTAACACTGTGCTCCGTATCGACACGCCTCTTCTCTCCTCCGACACCCGGAAACGGACGGCTTGATGACATCCTGTACCCCATTCTTCTCAATCTCTTCGATAAACATACTGACCACCCCCTCTGTGTCACTAACTAGCCGCATATCCTTCATTCTCCCATTCCACTCTCTCTTTATGCTCCCAGTAAACATTATTCTATTAGACTGATATTTTCTACATTCTAATAGAAGTGTACCAGGGTTTCCACTTCCCATAAATTACACATTTGACACTATAAGATACTATTAGATGACCGACAAAACCTAGAGATACCAAAAGGCACAGTGTGCCTTTCGTGAGACGCGGTAACAGAAAGCACTACCATTTTCTGTTTCAGCCCTCCCCACCTTTCCTCGTAAGCTATGTTTTTGACCCAAAAACTGAAGAAAAAAAATAATTCTTCAAGAAATTTGTTTGCAACTGTCGTCTGTCGTTCGTGTTATGTAAAGGGTTAAGTAATCACCACCAAATCACCACCGGTACTCCAATGGCTACGCTACAGATTATCCAGTAGCCGAGGTGCAGTACGTGGAGAGCGCATTATCACTAAATTACCCGGAGAGTGGAGATTCCACCCAAGCAATAATTGCAAATTTGTTGAAATGCATAACAAGCACAAGCAAAGTTCCATTGGCTCAAACAATGCTTGTGTTTTTTGTCAATATATACGGAATTTGAAAGCGATACTTTGGGTGATAACTCCACTGCGCGGGTTATTTAGTCGCAATCCCCTCTCCACGTACTGTATATGGATTGAATAACTGACTTATGTGTGGTTCAGAACATTTAATTTGACACACAATATATGTATTCCTTATTTACCTTCAAGTTTTGGACACTTTCCACCACTTAAAAACATATAAGTTCACCAAGAACTGCGCGGGTTCCTTGTAACTTCATCGAATGTGTGCGATGGATCATGGTGGTAAGAGAACCAACGAGAAAAGCTGCCTGTCCGCGGTACAATCCAGTGTTCAATGCAGAGTTTTGTATTGGGAAACGTCGTGAACCTGTAAGCGTAAGTTTCGATTTTTTTAATGTGACATTTAAGAGACGTTAACTCTTCAACTATAATGTTTGTAGAAGACATTACCCGAATAACTTGAAAAATCGATTTGTTTCAAACTTTAACCCATAATGTAACATGAAAAGCAGACGACACTTGCAAAAATAATTGTTGAATAACTATTTTTTTCATTTTTTGTCTCAAACACATAGGTTATGACCCCTCGTTGGAACGAGCTCGACGAGCTCGTTCCAACGAGGGGTCATAACCTATGTTTTTGAGACAAAAAATGAAAAAATAATGAAAATTAATTGGCGATTTTTGAGAATAGCGCTGACCGGTTTTGGCCGTTACGTTAGGTAAAGGGTTAACCCATAATTTCTCAATGGAATAAGCTCGATGAGATCGTTTCAATAATAGGGGTATAAGTTGTTTTTTAAAAAATAGAAACATATCAAAACATTAGGCGGTTTCGTAAATATTGTTCGGCATTTTTTTGCCGATTTGTTAGGTGTGGGTTGAAGTAATCAGACTCGCCTCAATGAAGACGATTCTTCGAGGTTCTTTGTTCAAACAAAAGATTTTTTAACAACTGAGTATTGTGTTCGTATGAGGGAATCGACAGGTCGAGAGGCGTTTGTGATGTTCCTAAATTGATCCCTAATCGACCATGTTTTGTTTCTTTCTGTTGAATTAGCACCCCACAGAAGGCAGAATCAATATCTTTGTAAATGAATGTTATATCTTGTATCTTGAGGAAATTTTTGTGATCCTCAAAACAATGTGTCCTAAAGGTTCGTACACTATCGACTCTTGGTCTTCTACGGTCTGAATTATTAATCCAATTTGAGAAATATGCTCGGGGGGAAATTTAATTATGTATGTAAAAATATAGTTTTGCCCACGTCATTTGTCCTTTCATTTTTTTTTATCTTTAAGCCACTGAAACCGAAATATCGCTTTTCCAGCCCAGGAACACGAAACGTCATAATTCCATTGAATTTATTCATTTATTTATTGGTGTTTAAGGTCACATACTTATGCACAATGACTAATCGTGACCGTGGCAATTTTACGGGTGGAGGAAACCGGAGTACCCGGAGAGAACCACGAGCATCAACGAGCAACTGTCAGCTCCTCAACATTCTAACTCTGTTTAAGCTCCGCTCAAAGAGGGTTACAGCAGTTGAAGACATGTACACCATCGACGTGCAGTACGCCTTAGTACATGGCGTCATCGTGCTCCCATGTAGGCAACCGGGATAAAGTGCCTTGCCCAAAGGACACAACGCTGGTCATGCCGGACGGGGATCAAACTCGGGACCTCCAGCATGAAAAAAATTCTTTAATAATTAATTGTTTTCATTTTTTTGTCTCAAAAACATAGGTTATGACTCCTCGTTGGAACGAGCTCGACGAGCTCGTTTCAACGAGGGGTCATAACCTACGTTTTTGAAATAAAAAATGAAAAAGTAATGAAAATTAATTGGGGATTTTTGTGAATATCGCTGGCCGGTTTTGGGCGTTACGCTGGGTAAAGGGTTAACACTTGCTTCATTCACTTAATTCCCGTATAACCCTGGCATAAATGCAGAGAACACAACACGGGTAGAGAGCGGGGGACAGGAATCAACGACCCTTGATGGAGTTCCTCCTGTAATATCACGCGCGCCCTCCGGTCGTTGATTTCAGTACCCACATTTCACTTTGATTGTGTTCTGTTTTATTACTTCCGTGTTTGAATTTTGATTATTTAATTCTTTTATTTATTTATTTATTTATTTATTTATTTATTTATTTATTTATTTATTTATTTATTTATTTATTTAATTATTTATTTATTGGTGTTTAAGGTCACATACTTATGCACAATGGTTAATCATGACCGTGACAGTTTTACGGGTGGAGGAAGCCGGAGTACCCGGAGAGAAACACCGAGCATCGATGAACAACTGTCAGCTCCTCAACATTCTAACTCTGTTCAAGCTCCGCCCAAGCAGGGTTACAGTGGGAGGTTGAAGATGCACCATCGACGTGCAGTACGCCTTAGTACACGGCGTTGAATTTTGATACTGGTTCCAGAACATACTTCAAAATATTCGTGACAGTTGCAGTACGTGCAATCTTGATGACATGCGTGTATTTGATGATTAACCCTTTACCTAACGTAACCGCCAAAACCGGCCAGCGCTATTCTCAAAAATCGCCAATTAATTTTCATTATTTTTTTAATTTTTTGTCTCAAAAACATAGGTTATGACCCCTCGTTGGAACGAGCTCGTTCCAACGAGGGGTCATAACCTATGTTTTTGAGACAAAAAAAGAAAAAAATTAGTTCTTCAAGAATTATTTTTGCAAGTGTCGTCTGCTTTTCAGCAAATCTCACCCCATTGACTTTTATATTAATAGGAAAGACAATGTCTGTATTATATGTCATGATATGCACATTGTTGATATAATTAACAGCAAAACTGTTACAGGACATCAAAAGATGGTGAAAACCGTTTTATATTTTTAAATGGGCTCCAACAAAGAATAACAGTCAAACCTTTAAACTGACTGGGAAAACAATTTTGAAAAGCCAGCTTCTGAATTTTTATACTTCTCAACAGGAAAATGGCAGACTTTTTTTAAATAATGCACCCAACGGTGATACAAATTGGTACAAATTTCGAAATCTCAGTTTGTATATGAAATTCGCATACCCTTAATCCTAAATTTACTGACAGCTTAGGAATTTAAGGAGAGATAAATTTCCTGTAAATCTCTTCCAATGACAAAAATTGTCAGTCATGGAGTACGCTTAACCTTTGACCCCAGAGACCTTTTTTCCGGCCCAGCAACATGATACGTCGTAATTATTTCATTAAGTTGGCTGACCGCAAAATGAATGTCTGGGATAGACCAATCAATATTTCCAATGTGCAGCCCGAGACTGCACGTTAAAAATATTAATTGGTCTATCCCAAATATTGAATATGGACTCTTCTAATTGTTTCCATTGAACTGACATGAAAGATACCACCATGTCAAAGGGTTAATAAACACTGGTTGAATGTCACTGCGACCTGTACAATAGTTTCATGTGAAAGGGAACTATTTGGATGAACACTTCAGGGTGCAACTTATACACCAGATGTCACACAGAGAAGAACGTTCGCAAAAACGTCGCGCCGTTTTTGGAAAAAGAGCAGATAGGTTTATCGATTATTTTAACCCCCTACACATCGCTGTCGAAATCTCTAAAGTTCAGGGCGCAAATATTTCCCATAATGCAACTAGATATTTAACTAATTCAATCTTGTTTGACAGAGCTCAATGAGCTCTGTCAAACAAGATTGAATTGGTTAAATTCCCAGTTGCATTATGGGAAAAATGGCTACTTCAAATTTGGATATTTTGACATCAGTGTGGAGGGGGTTAAATTCCGAAACTGAAACATTTTTCAATTATATCGCCCATCCCTACATGCTTCTTATAAATAATTTAGACGAGCGGCCGCACTAAACAAATACAAGGTGACTCGAGCCTTCCGCTATCTTAGAGGTAATAGTAATGGAGGCTAGAGTAGTATTTGTAGATAATAATATTGCGCCGCTCCTGTTTAGGCTGTTGTTATTGGAGTTTATTTTACTTCAAGAATATGTCTTCTCACATCACAAGTAAAACGTCTAGACAGACTACAAATCTGTCTTGAGGGTAGCAATCATTCGATTCAGAAAGAGAACGCTCTTCTTTGCCTACACTCAATTGGCATCGAGTTCTTACACATGTCGACGCCGCCTGTTTGACAACAGTAATTAAAAGATAAATAAATCACCAGCTCAACGAAATAAATTAGATAAGATTATCAGATGCCATGAGGATATTTTTATATAGACCTAAGATGTGTCGAGCTTGCAAAAATGAAACAAAGACACACACAGATGGAACACTTTTATAAACTTCGGCGGTTTTAGTACAAGTAGAACAATGAATATGGATTATGTCATGCACAGCGAAAGAAAGTAATACCATGATGTCATGATCTTCATTCATAAATATCAACTCATCGACACTCAATGATGGTAAAGCAGGCGGCGCTAAAAACTGTACCCAATCCTTTCATTATGCGAACAAGCCAATTAATGGAGGAATATTGTAAAACAGAAGGGTTATAAGGAATATACCCATAGTAGCTTGGTGTACCAAATGTTCACCACGAGTGGTGAACATTTGGTACACCAAGCTACTTTGGGTATATTTTATTTATACCATGATCGTCAGTTTATTAAGAGTCGCTATTATTAGTACAGTACGTGGAGAGTGTATTATCATTAAATCCCCCACAGAATGGAGATTCCACCCAAGCAATAATTGCAAATTTGTTGCAAAGCATTACAAGCAAAAGCAAAGTTCCAGCCAATGGACCTCCGGGTTATACCCGGAGGTCCATTAGCTGAAACATTGCTTGTATTTTTGTCCACATGTACAGAATTTGAATGTGACACTGTGGGCGATAACTCCTCTCACCGGGTGATTTAGTTACAATCCACTCTCCACGTACTGTAAGTCTCCACTTTTTGTTTAGCAAATGTATTTTTACAAAATTTTGTAAGTTTTTATGCTTCCATGGAAAACAAATAGCAAATCTCACCCCATTGACTTTTAGATTAATAGGAAATACAATGTCTGTATTATATGTCATGATATGCACATTGTTGATATAATTAACAGCAAAACTATTACAGAACATCAAAAGATTTTACTGAGCAGCAGCCGTACATACGTGCGAATCTGTTTTTGTTTACATGAGCATCGGTGGGCGATACTTCCGCTGTCAATTTTATCAACGAATCAAAATGGAAAAAGAAACGGGACCTTTTTCATTTTAGTAACAAAATAACATACTATTTCGAGTTATGGATGCTTTATTAACACGAGACAATGCATGTTTGTTAATTTTTGGTGTCTTATGGGGTAAACTCATTTACAAACGTAATAAATAATTGCCACTTTCATTTAACTCTTCGCGAGGCGACGTGTGATACATTTAGACAGGTTCGCATTCTGGTCGACGCCACCAAAGGTCAACTTGGATGTAGTTCCACTGTAGGTGTAAATTTTAACAAATGAAATCCCATTGCTGGCGTGTTCACCACAGTTGATGTGTAAAGCTAAAATTTATGTCATAGGCTTTTCATACATCGTAGAATAGGTAACTATGGAATAAATTAGTATTACCACCATGTGGGCATCCGAGATGGTGTATAGAAGTTTCGACCTCACCTCTGGGTCATATATCGGCTCGTCCTATAGAATCAATCGATATATGCACAGAGACGGGGTTTCGACTTCAATACAGCATGTCTGAAACCCACATGGTGGTAATAACCCATATTCATTTTGTTCATGTTTCTGCTATCGTCATTATTTTTTTATGTTAGCATAGTTTCTATGCGTCTGTCATTTTAATTTTATAATTGTTATTATCATTGATCTAGCCCTTGTGATGTGAAAGGGACAGCGTACGCTACCTGGATTCAAATCAGATGACAATGGTTGGCAGGAAATGCGCAGTCAATGTGAAATATTCATTAAGCCTGTTATTCAGTAGAAAACTCTTACTGTAACAGATGAACAATGATTCGCCCTGTTCACTGATATGAACATGAAACAACTATCAAACAAAAAGAGCATTTGCTTGTAGAAACGGATTTGCATTATTTCGCTTCTTTGTGAAACAGTTTATCGTGGTATCGAAAGATACCATGGTACCATGCACTTGGCATGGTAAATATTTATAAGGTGCATTTCTCCTGACAGTGAGAGATGCATACAGGTAGATGGTTTTGTTTTTGTTTTATTTTTATGTGTTTACAAATAACCGACTTACAAGTTTTAATTCGATGGCCAATTTCAGCTGCTAAGGAAAGTCCTGATTAATATTACGGGTTTATTAATATGCTGCATGTTTGAACAAATTACTTTCCTAACGTATCGGCAAAATCAGCCCAGCGCGACAGAAATCGCCCAACGGTTCTCGGGATTTTTTTCTGTTTTCAAATGTTTTCTCCCAAGATGTATCCTTGTGGTACCTCACATTTTATGGGTTTTTTTCAAGGTTGCCGCACACATTTTTGTTCTTGGCTAGGGTCCTGCGAATCACACATTTTCGATTCGAATCGAATCTCAAATCGAATCAGGTTTATTACTCGAAATCGAGTCGAACCTCGAATCGAATCAGGGGTGCCTAGAAGGTGACCGATTGAGGAAAGGGGGGTGCTGTAAACCTGATTTGTTGTGACTGTGATGACTCATGTCCCGACTGATAAAATATTCCAACTACATCATCAAGGCATGCCTTCGTCGAAGGCATGCCTTGATTACGTAGCTGGAATATTATCTAGTGAGGGTTACAGTTCAAAAACAGAAACGAGTGCGTGAATTGCCCATTCTGTGTACGGCACATGACTAGCCGCTAGCATCAGCTCATCGTCGAGATTGCTTGGAAATTTTACATTTGATTTCTACAGTGGTAGTGACTGGTGAACATGGATGGGTGGCAGCATGGGCGCAAATGCAATTTATGTTAGTATAGAGGAAATTACACTCAGTCTTCACTTTCATCATTATGTATGTACAATGTCTATCTACTGTGAGACAACGAATATGAATGATGCCATGCTACATTCCAATGAAAGGATTCGAAGGGAAAAGAACAGGAAAGACGATTTCGAATCCAACCGAATACCAACTTGATATTCGAAATCGATTCGAATCTCGAAGCTTCACAGATCAGGGCCCTGCGTACAGACAAGAACAGCCCAACGCTACAGAAATCGCCCATCAATTCTCGTTTTTTATACGCGTTGTCCGTATTATAGTATGGCGTTGTCCGCCCGTCTGTCCGTCCGTCCGTCCGTCCGTCCGTCCGTCCGTCCGTTTGGTTTCCGAACAATAACTTTAGTAATTGTTTTTCGATCGGCTCCAAATGTGGTATGTGGTTTAATCACAACAAAATACATGTCAAGTTCGAATATGGGGTCGGTCCGAACATTTTTCGCCTGAATTATGGCCCCAGTTGGAGTTAGAATTTGTCAAATATTTGGTTTCCGGATGATAACTTTAGTATTTGTTTTCCGATCGGCTCCAAATGTGGTATGTGGTTTAATCACAACAAAATACAGGTCAAGTTCGAATATGGGGTCTGTCCGAACATTTTTCGCCTGAATTATGGCCCCAGTTGGACTTAGAATTCGTCAAATATTTGGTTTCCGGATGATAACTTTAGTATTTGTTTTCCGATCGGTTCCAAATTTGGTATGTGGTTTAATCACAACAAAATACAGGTCAAGTTCGAATATGGGGTCGGTCCGAACATTTTTCGCCTGAATTATGGCCCCTGTTGGACTTAGAATTCGTCAAATATTTGGTTTCCGGATGATAACCTTAGTATTTGTTTTCCGATCGGCTCCAAATTTGGTATGTGGTTTAATCACAAAAAAATACAGGTCAAGTTCGAATATGGGGTCGGTCCGAACATTTTTCGCCTGAATTATGGCCCCTGTTGGACTTAGAATTCGTCAAATATTTGGTTTCCGGATGATAACTTTAGTATTTGTTTTCCGATCGGCTCCAAATTTGGTATGTGGTTTAATCACAACAAAATACAGATCAAGTTCGAATATGGGGTCGGTCTGAACAATTTTTGCCTGAATTATGGCCCCTGTTGGACTTAGAATTCTTCGTCAAATATTTGGTTTCCGGATGATAACTTTGGTATTTGTTTTTCGATTCGCTTCAAACTTGTTAGTCTTTTTCTCAAATGACTGAAAAATTTAGTCATTTCACAAAATCACTGATTTCAAAGTCTGACCGTAACATATATACATATGCCAGTATAAATTTCTCGCACTCTAAAAAAATTGCAAATGTGTTAAAATGGTACAATTTGAACAGTTCACGGGCGTATGATGCAATGCCCAGCGGTGCTCTTGTTTATAATTTTCAAATGTTTTCTTCAAAGATGTATCCTTGTGGCACCTTAATTTTATGTTTTGTTTGAAGGTTGACGCACAGTCTTTGTTCTTGACGTATTGCTTTCCTTGCAGAAAGATAGCTTCTAAATGGCTGGGTAAAATTTATGTCACAAAATGTCCTGCCCAAATAATCGCGCATTCCATTAAAAAGATGTAAAGAAGATCACGGAAAGTAAACATCATGGAATCCCTCAACTCTCAAATAACAGAAAGCTGAGATGATACTTTTGCACGCTGCTTATAACAATTTGCTTCTTTCAACTTCAACGTATAACTACTTACTGCAACGTCATAACATTTGTCAGCTGGTTTTGGGAGTCATTATTACATAATTTCTTACATCATCGTCAGAAAATCCAAAGACATATATTTCCTAGCTAATCCTTTATCTAACAAAGCGGGTAATATTTGACCCGCGCTATTCAGACAAATCGTTATTTACATTTATTTTTTAATTGTTTCTTTGAAAATATAGTTGATTGCCCTAACTTCCGATAAGGACTAATAACCTATCTTTTAAGGATGGACTGACTGAAGCACAAACATTAGCAGGTGTATCTTGATTTGTTTTACAATATAGTAAATAGCATGCATATTGAAAGGAGATAACATAGCCAAGTTGGCTGTCTTCCCGTTACCTCCTGAAGAAAAGACTTCACTGCAAAAAATATAGGTTCTCTTTAGAACCAAAACTGGTTCTAAAATCTTGTCCCTGCGATGGAACCAATTCTGTTTAAACAGTATTTATTTCAAATCAAATAATTTATAAAGATTACCATTAAATATTAACAGAATTAAACATAAATTGAGGGGGTTTCAGTCGTAAGTTTAGAGCTTATAGGAGGCTAAAACAGAACCAAAACTGCTTCGATATGCCAACTGTTTATATCTCCTTTGTTTCAAAATATTTGGCGACTGCATTGAATAAGCTCCAGTTTACTGCTGAATCTATTTCAGTTCATGTATTATTCTGTTAAAATTGAATGCTAATCTTGGTAAATTTATTTGATTTGAAATAAATACTGTTTAAACAGATCTGGTTCCATCTCAGGGACGAGATTAGAACCAGTTTACCTGCATAGTAGGGTAGCATCAGTAAATGTACCCTCTGCGAACCTCAATTTGAATTAGGGTCTCAAAACTAAACGGAAAGGGGTACCCATAGGATAAATTGGCTCACTGTATGGGATAGCATCATCAAATTACCCTCTGGGGACCTCATTCTTCAAATGTCAGACTGCTTATTTTAAGGCCTGAACATATTTACCATTTTAAGATTTGTTTAGTCTTCTTGTCATATTAGGTTAAATAGCATGACAAAAAACTCTCCCAACATCTTTCGCGTAACCAAAGTGTTACCACAGGTCGATTCTGTAAGGCATCTGACACTGTTAATTTTTTTTTCGCTTTACTCACCTTGAGTGTTCGCTTTGATGTAATGTACTGTCTCTTTACTCGTAAAAATATAAAGATATTCTTTCGTGCCCCTATTATAGATATTCGAATCAATAAGTATTTAATTCACCTTGAAAACATCAAGCTATTAACACCACTAGTAAAACTACTCGCTGTAATCATAAAACTACAGCTATGATGAGCCAATATTTATAATTATCAAGTAAACAAAGATCACTATTAGTAATAAAAATAATAATAATAGTAGTGTGGAATGGAGAGATGAGCTCACTAATTTTTTTTGTCTCGATCGCACCTCACCAAAACTTAGTTTTTTTTTCGAGCAAATCGCGTTAGTCACGATCGAATGGTATGAATTTGTGCGATGCGACACGTCCACGTTCACATCGTCCTTTTTCCCCGATGGGTGACGGTAGACGAGGTGTCGTAGGTTCGACGTTCGATTTCTCTAACGGTCAACGTCGGGCTGTCTAAAAATTTCGACGGAATTTTGACAATCTCTAAAAAAAAATCCTCCTCCTAAAAATTCTCTTTTTCGTGGGCTCGTAAGTCTGACACCACCGATCTCGGTAAAACACTCACCTTTTCGCAGAAGTAACACGGACCCGCCATTTAGGTGAATTTTTTCGACAGAATACCGCCAAAAAGACACCACCGGCGCAGATGAAGACTAGCGATCCAACGTCGATTCCCGCGGAAAAACGGAGTCCGAAACGAGAGGCAAATTAACGATGGGTCCGAACTCTCCAGCGATGATGTAGTGAGGTTTTTGGCAGGGAGAGAGATAGCTCGTGAGATCTAAACGCGCGAGGTGGGGCCGCTCCGGTCTTCGATTATGTAGATATTACGAGTTGTGAGGCGGACGATAAAAAATTGTTTGACCAATGAAATAAGAGAATTATCAACCAAACAGATTAATGTATTCCTATTGTGTTTCTTTCCCATTACTTTCTACACTAATTTTATGATTTTTTTTAACTTTAACTTATAATCCTATAGGAAACAAACACAAACCCTAAGCAAGAATGGAAATATCGAGAAAAAAACGCTGTGACATCATGATGTTTTCAAAAACGTCCGTCGCGTATAAATAAATTCAGCGACTTTGCGACATCGGCTTCATTCCATTTTCATCACCAAATTTAATAACCGTTTTTGTCATTAAAAAAAACTTGTAAAAAAAGTTGTTATATCTTTTACATATATAATAAGAAGTAGAAATTTTATTTTTTTTTACTATTAATAATTATTATCATGAAAAAAAATACACTCACAAAATTTAATAACCGTTTTTGTCACTAAAGAAAAAAAACTTGCTAAAAAATGAAGTCGTTATTTTTACATATATAATAAGAAGTAGAATTTTTTTTTTTATTACAATTAATAATTATTATCATAAAAAATAATCATCATTCATGACATCGTCAGTACCTAAACAATCAGTATTAAAATTGAAGAGACTCGAGAGATTTCGAAATACGGTAATAAAATTTATATACTACAATCGCACGACGCCATCGAATTGAAGGACGTGAAGACGACTGGGTTGAGAGATGAATACGAGAAATATACAATGCCTTTGAAATTGAACGAGACCGCCTTGGATTTAATATACGAAGGTCAAGACGATCTATTAACCATTCTCAAGAAAAATATAAAAAATTTCGATGCAGACGATCTGTCTCTAATCTACGGGAATAATATATATCCGAACGTCTCTAAAGAAGTCGTCGACAAATTGAATCTGGTCATCGGGGAAGAACGAACGTTCGAGAGTATGAATCTAGTTTTCCGATGGATTTTTCAGCGGGGAAAGGATAGCTCTCGGGAAAAGGATAGCTTTAAAGTTAACATGCTCATAACGGACGCGAACATATGATAAAAAAGAGAGAGTTAGTTCATTATAGATAGATTTTAAATCTCAATTCGAAAAGCTTATTAAAGTATTTATCATGAAAGTAGTACTCGTTTTTTTCTGTTTTTTCTATTTTTTTGTGTCGATAGATTTTAAATCGCGACTCGAAAAGCTTATTAAAGTATTTATCATGAAGTAGTACTCGGTTTTTTTCGTCTATTTTTAGAAACAAAAACAAACTCCAAAAATATATATATATAATAAGAAGAAGTTTAACAATTCACAAAAATTTTTTTGGAAAAATTAAAATAAATATTATATATTAAATAAAAAAAATGCCAAAAACAAAAAAGTATATCGTGGAAAAAAAATTATATTTTTCTACTAAATCCGAGTTGAAAAAGTACTGTAGAAATCTAGGAATTAAAAATTATAACCGTTACAAAACCAAAGAACGATTCGTCAAAGCCATGCGCGAGGAGACTTGTGATCTATCACTGGTAAAATTACAAGCCAAAGTGCGTCAGTCGTTGAAATTGAAAGGTGTCAAATACATGAAAAAAGACGAATGCATAAGTCATTTGCTCTACGGAAAGGGAATGGACGAAAGATCTGTGGTAGTGATAAAAACAACTCGAATCGCAAAAAAGATGAGAAGATAGTGGAGAAAACTAAGAAGATGGCCATTAAACGAAAAGTGGTAGAGCAGCAGAAGGTTTCGAAAGAGAATAATAAAAAAGTGAAAAACGACGCAGTTCGAGAAGACGATTCGTTAGAAAAAAACGATGGATGCAATCAAGAGAGCGGTGAATGAAAATAAGGGTATCGATGCTATAATGGATATCGTGATCGAAGCGTCCAAGTCACCATTGATTTTGATAGAATGGGACAAATCCATTAAAGGGTGGTTTAAAACTTTCGATGTGAGGCCCAGTCTCGTAAAAAACTTGATCCCGAATTGTTCATGGAACGGGTGAAGGGTAGAATGTTGGACGAAATTCCAAAACATCTAGGTAAGGGTTTAAAAATAAGAATGATCTTGTATTGTCTGATGAAAAAGGTCAACGCGATAACGGGTAAGATCCTGGAACGAGATGCCTTTTTCTGAGCTAAAAACGAGATTGTGTTCAGAGATGACGAATTAGTTGACGTTTATAAAGTAAGGAAAGACAAGATGGTAGAATCTATGGCTACTTTTCAAAACAAGGGAAGTAATTGGACGTTCGAGAAGATATTGAATCTTTATGTTCACGTGGATAGACACGATCCTTTGAAAGCATCTTCCTACATAAAATTACCTTATGTCATATTTAAAAACTAGCCATGATCAACGTGAAAAATAAAGATGATAACAAGTGTTTCAAATAGGCGATCACATCGGCCTTGTATCCCGTAGAAAAGCACGCTCAGAGAGTTTCTAAGTACTCAGAGACTTGTAAACATCTCGATTGGACTGGAGCGTGTTTCACAACACGGTTGAAAGACATCGGAGATTTCGAAAAGCTAAATCCTACCGTGGCCGTGAACACTTTGGGATACGAGGGAAACGATGAAAAAGGAATAGTCTATCCTCTCAGACTGCCTTCGCGCAAAGAAAGAGAAAAGATTGTTAATTTGTTATTAATTTCAGAGGGTGACAATAAACATTATTGCTGGATGGAAAGTATGAGTTATTTACTGTCGAAGCAGATTAGTAAACATAACGGTGAAAGATTTTTCTGTCTCAACAGCATGAATTCGTTCCATAGTCAAGAATCATTGACGCGTGATCGGGAATATTGCAGCGAAAAGCAAGGTGTTGCCGTTGAAATGCCTAAACCTAACACTTACGTGGACTTCCGTCATCACAATAGAAGATTAGAACCACCATTCGTCATCTACGCCGATTTCGAATGTTTCACCACGAAAATAAATTTTTACCAGCCCGACGAGCGTATGAGTTACGTTGAAAAATATCAGAAGCATGTACCTGCGGGCTATTGTTATTATGTGAAATGTTCTTTCGACGATCGAGAATTGTCGGATCCATTCATCTACACCAAACGTTCAGATGACGACGACGTGGCTCAAAGATTCGTAGAAGAGTTAGATTCGAAAATTCAAATGTTATACGACAAATTTAAAAAAAAAATAAAGACATGATCATCACGCCAGAGCAACAGCGAGAATACAACGAAACCATCGAATGTCATATCTGTAGACAATCATTCGATAATAATTGTGAAAATAATAAAAAAAAAGTTAGAGATCACGATCACTACACAGGTCTATTTCACGGTGCTGCTCACAACAAATGTAATTTAGGATTTCAAGATGCTCAATTCTATCCGCTGATATTTCACAATCTCTCAGGTTTCGACAGTCACTTGTTTGTGAAAAATGTGGGTGTTAGCGAGGGGGAGTTGAGCGCAAAACGATGAAAAATACATTTCATTCACTAATTGTAATGTCGTCGATAAAAAGAGAGTCATCGATGGTTTCACTGAGAAAATGAGTCCCATCCACAGAGAGATACGTTTCATCGATAGTTATAAATTTATGTCAACCAGTCTGGAAAAATTAGTCAATGGTTTGAATAGGGAGAAATTTAAAATCATGAGTAAACATTTTAATGATCGACGTGGACATTATGTTGAGGAAAGGCGTCTACCCTTACGATTACATAAGTGATCTCTAAAAATTCGACAACGTCGCTGTACCTCCCAAAGAAGATTTTTATTCGAAATTATACCAGTCTCACATTTCCTACGATGATTACGAACATGTGCAAAAAGTGCGGACATTATTTGACACGAAATCCATGAGAGAATATCACGACCTCTATTTGAAAAATGATGTGCCTCTCTTGACCGACGTGTTCTAACATTTTCGATTGGCGTGTCGTCGACATTACGAACTAGATCCGGCTTGGTATTTCTCTGCACCCGGACTCGCTTGGGATGCTCTCTTGAAAACGACTGAGGTTTGATTAGAATTATTAACGGACGTAGGCATGTTGCTCATGTTTGAAAAGGCCGTGAGGGTTGGCGTCTCTATGATTTCCACCATATATGCCGAAGCTAATAATCCTTACATGGGAAAAGATTTCGATTTGGAAAAACCGAGTAAATACATACAGTATTGGGACGCTAATAATTTGTACAGTTGGGCTATGAGTCATCCTTTACCGATCGGAAATTTCAAATGGGTCGAAACTTTGGAAGAAAAACAAAAATGGAGACACTATCCTTGTATTCTAGAGGTGACTTGGACTATCCGGAAACGTTACATGATTTACACGACGATTATCTGCTAGCTCCCGAACGAATAGAAGTGAACGGCATCGAAAAACTCATTCCTAATTTCAATCACAAACGCAAGTATGTGGTCAACTGCGAAAATCTGAAACATTACATCGATCGCGGGATGAAATTGATCGACGTGCATCGAATCATTCAATTTGACGAAGAGCCTTGGATGAAAAAATACATCAATCTCAACACAAAGAATGCAGGCCGAGAGCAACTTCAAAAAAGATTTCTTCAAACTCATGAACAATTCCGTGTTTGGGAAATCTATGGAAAAGATTAGGAATAGAACTAACGTTCAACTTGTCACGTCTGAAGAGAAGTCTAAAAAAATAATCGCAAAACCCAGTTATCAACATAGAACCATATTCGATGAAAATCTAGTGGCCGTGCACATGCAAAGGACGCATCTATGGTTCGATAAACCCTGTTATC
This sequence comes from Pictodentalium vernedei, assembly GCA_031216915.1. Taxonomy (NCBI): domain Eukaryota; kingdom Metazoa; phylum Mollusca; class Scaphopoda; order Dentaliida; family Dentaliidae; genus Pictodentalium; species Pictodentalium vernedei. The sequence goes on along the minus strand of CM062293.1, from coordinate 74,783,911 downwards.
TCGGAGTGAACATCTTAGACATTAGCAAGCAATTGATGTATGAGTTTCACTACGATTACGTCAAAGCGAAATTCGATTCGAAAGCTAAACTATTGTTCACCGACACGAACAGTCCAGCTTATGAAATAGAGACTAGGGACATCTATGAGGACATAGCGTCAGTCGTGAATGAATGGGTCGTCACGAGTAATTATCCCAACGATCACCCGTCTAAGATTCCAAAGGGTGTCAATAAAAAGGAGTTGGGTGAATTTAAAGAAGAGAGCGGTGGAAGACAAATCACCGAATTCGTGGGTTTGGATCCTAAATTGTAAGCTTATCTCATCGATGGTGAAGATATCAAGAGATGTAAAGGCACTCAAGCATGTGTGACGAATAAAAGCATCGCTTTCGAAGAGTATAAAGTCTGTCTCTTCGAAAAGTTGATGGTGTATAAAAAGATGGCTACGATTCAAAGCGAAATGCATGAGATATACACCAAAGAAATCAATAAGATTGCGTTGATGGCTGACGACGATAAGAGAATTATATGCGAGGATAAAATACACACTTTCTCACTCGGACATTATTATTCTGCGATATTTCAACAAAATCAAGAGGATGATGATGAATGGAGTACGACTGAAGACATCGAAATATCGTAAGTTTAAAAAAAAACTCACGAGTTTATAAATTAAAAAAGAATAGAAAAAAAATAATAAATAAAAAACAAAATAAAAAAAACCAAAACATATTATGAATAATAAGAAAATAAAACACATATCCGTAGAAGGTGTCGCCTTACCCAACAAACCCCTATCCAACATTGATCTATCGAAAGTGGCAAAAGATTAAAAAATCAAACGTTTTCGAGGTGTGTTTTCTAGAGATGCCTTGCCAAGAAAAAAAGACTGCGATTCGGAATGTGGAATTTTAAATCTGGACGATATCGGAGGTAAGGGTACGCATTGGGTCACGTGGTTTTCGAATCGGAATAAAAATTATTATTTCGATAGCTACGGAATCTCACCACCGATAGAAATAAGGAGCTATTTTACATAAGTTATTTACAATACAGAACGAGTGCAAGCGCCGGTCGAGTGTTTTGCGGTCATCTATGCCTCTGCCTTCGCAAGAGATTGTCGAAAAGAGATCACTTTCAAGATATTCTCAACGATTTACATTAAAGAATTTTTTTTGGGGGTGGGGGGGGTATACAGTACGTTCAAGGTGGGTTGTAACAAAAAAACCTGTCACTGTGGAGGTGTAATAAAGTGTAGAGGATTAAAACCCACGGTGGATCCACTGGACTTAATTACTGACCACTGCGACTACAAGTGTTGAAGAATAACGAGAATTAATTAGCAGTGCAACCGGTATGCAATCTCAAATACCGTGCCTAGTGACTCCACCGCAATGACCAGTGATTGAGATTACAGAACACGAAAAATATCAATACATTAATCCCTCGAGACCAGTACTTGCTACAATTTCAGGGTGAAACGTAAAAGTAAAAACCATTCGTTTTTAGTGTTGATCTGACTACAAACAAAACGTAATTCTATCGCGGAGAACGGAGATCTTTTGTCTTTTGTGGTGAATAGACTAATAATATTATCCGTTCAAACTTCGCAACTTCGTCAAATGAAACAAAAATTAAACTTGCCTCATAAAAAAGAGAAATTCTTGAAATATTGGTTATTTTTTTAATGCAAGAGAAACATGTTTTCCTTTCAAACAAATAAAGTTTGTTGATCGAATAATAGTTGGCACGTTGTGACGAAGCAAAACTCCGGCAACTCAACTGTGGGTTCCCGCTCAAAGATGATTATATGCGACCGGCCTAGACGCACTACACAATTCTCCGTTTTATCACTGGCAAATTGTACTAAATATTTTCCCATTGTGTGAATGCATATGGAACAAAACTAACGGCCACAACGCTGAAAATGTATACTGTTGCGGGTTTTCTTGTTGAGGAAATTACAATTTTCGAAAATTCCATACTTGTGTGTTCGAAGACGACGTTATCCGTCCCATGCAGCTGAAGTCAGGTGAAGTTCCTTTCAACAAAACTGCCAGCCCCCTTTTGTCCCCTCGATTGCGTTGTCCATAATTCTAGCGGTGTAACTCTATTAAATAAACTCCACTCCCCATAACTGTCCACGTCGAATGAATGAATGAATGAATGAATGAATGAATGAATGAATGAATGAATGAATGAATGAATGAATGAATGAATGAATGAATGAATCAATCAATCAATCAATCAATCAATCAATCAATCAATCAATCAATCAATCAATCAATCAATTAAGGACCCGGAGTTTTTCTATGTCGCCTAATGGGGTGAACAATTTAATTTTTTGGCCATCAAAATGTCATTTTTTTAGCATTTTTACATTTTTAGCATCATGTTTCAAATTTTCAAGTTCATCAAAAAGTATCCAATGACCTACTGATTTGTTTTTGACAACACAATTCTGGAAGTGATAACTTTATTACGTCAGATTGTTTTAATAACGTTTTCACTTCATGGACTGCAAAATTACAACCATTGGTCATTTTCGATCCCCTTCTAAAAATGGTTACAAAAGTTATTAAAGTTGGAAACGGGCTCATGAGTTGCAGCTAGTATTCAAATATTACGACGGGGAGGGGGGGGGGGCGGAGATGGGGGGTCTTACCCAAGAATCCTGGACTGTTGGGGCAAGCACGTGGCCCCCAAAAGTTTTGAGTCCCTCTCTGTACCCCGCCCTGCCTCTGCTTCTGTGTGTTCAGAAAATATTTACATGTACTCACTTGACAGAAGAAAAGCATATAAATTATACAAAAGGATTGCAAAGGTGAATTTTTGATGCCATGCATAACGTTTTCTTGTTATTTTTCCCTAATTTGATTCCAACCATAAAGATTTTAAGCAATGCACAGCCAAGTTGGTGAGGTTTTGCTTTCGTAGCCAAGTTGGTAGGTTTTGCTTTCGTAGCCAAGTTTGTGAGGTTTTGCTTTTGTAGTATTTCAGGATGGGGAGGGGTATCATGGGAAAACGTGGCCTGAAAGACCTATTTTAATTTTGGTGGTTTCAAGACACGTGTGGGTGGACAAATTCAAACAATTAAAATACGAAATTTCAGGGCATGCTTGAGTTGGGTTATGATGTGTGGTGGTCTGGCTTGTCGATGGGCATGCTATTATTGAAAAATAAAAAAAATATTGTTTTCTGTTAATTTTATTTACATGTGGTTATAATTATGATTGTTGAATTAATAAAAAGTAATTGAAAATATTGATTTGTTTCTTATTTTTTCTCAAGCTTGTCATGTGCAGAGAGTTAAATATGAAGAACAACTTATGTGCTTTGTCGCGCCACTCAAATGTTATTTCACACCTTGTGCAAGTGGTAGTTTAATCGCTATATTTAATTAATCACTTCAATCCCGACTACTTTAATGTAGTAGTAATAGTAGTAGAATATTTTAGTTAAGTGTCACATTTCAATACACATGCTTAATGTACACAGAGTATATACAAACTATTTATATGGAATCCAGCCAATGAAGGCTTATGAGACACATTTACATGAGAGGTAGGTAATTTTTATAGTAGTTCATAAAATAACCCCCCAAAACAAAAAAAAAAAACCCAAAACCGAAAAACCAAAACATGCACACACGCCAACACACACCCTTGCACCCCCCCCCCCCCCCCCCCCCCCACACACAGAGTAATATGTAGACATACGCCCACATGCACTTGCGTATAATTTCGTGTACCAATTTTCGTTCACTTTTTCTTACTTTCTATCCCCTCCCCATTCGCAGATATTTTAATTCGGCATCCCCCTTACATTCACCCACGTATTATTACATCCACACAGCCTTGGCTATTTCAATTGATAATACAAATAACAACAAAGTAGAGAAACGTTGAAAAATCTGCAAATGCAAAGATTATAAAAGTATGTACAAATCCCTACATAATTGGATGAAGGATATTTGTTTCGGTATGCAAATACCCCCCGTACAACCCCCACTCCCCACGCCCCCCCCCCCCCTTCCCAGGTGAAAAGATCGGTAAAAAATCATTAGTTTCAGTCACGAGTGAGATACTTTTTGGTACATCCATTCAAAAGCACTATATTTTATTTTTAATATATCATTTTTATAAGAATCTTGAATTGCGTAGCCCGACAAGAGTAAGACGGGAAAGGGGATGGGCTGGTCGAGTTGACTCAGTGTCGTGAACTGGTATCACTTTGATCATGAGCTGTGCGCCGTGGGCGCTTTCGTGACGCAGGAGGATTTTTCACCCCATTTCCGGCTCAAGAAAAACACGGTTCATCACGTGTTGGCCTACAGCTGTAAACAGAATGTGATGTTTAGTTTCAAGAGTGACTAGATCTTTGTACACAACCAAATGGAACTGACTGTTCTATTCCCAACTTACAGTTTCAAACCACAGCAATAGTCGCCGTCTGCCTTCTCCAAATTCCAGTTTAAATTTAAAATGAATTATCTACTACCAGTAACAAACGCAGTTGTCTTGCCAGTTGACGTCCTAATACAGTATTTATTAATCAGCAGAGAAACTGACATGCAAAAGAAATTAAGCTAATCCGTAACACTCGTGACCACGGTGGGTCACAGGGTTTTTAAAACTGTCTTCCACTGATTAAACACTGTGGTCTATGGGAACTCCAGGGTGTAGAACACACCGCGGCGGCGTTTTTGTTACAATCCACGTTGAAAGTACTGTATATATAGACAGAGATTTATAAATAAAAAAAATTTGGTTGCATTAATTAAAATAATATAAAAAATATATAATTTTAAAAAATAATAAAAAAAACAAAACAAAATATGACAGTCGATAAATGCGATCGCGCAGACGATAATGAAGGCTCCTCTAGAAAGAAAAGAAGAACCACAGTCGAAATTGTTGGTAACATTGCCAGCTTGGATGAACGATACGTTCAAAGATACGAACCTCGACAAGAACTTTTAAATTTAAACAATAAGAAAATCTACAATCCTCCCGAACCGATCGATCAGTCGGATGCCGCGACTAGAAAAATATGTCGATAGAGGAAACGAAAATTTTCGGCAGATGATGAGAGATAATTGCGTGAATAAAGCAATGTCGGACGATCTCGATTTGAAATCTAAACGAGTGGTGAACGTAGCGGATCCTAGAGATTCAACCGATGTTGCCACTAAAAGATATGCGGATGACTCTCACGCGAGATTTTAGTAAACATCTGAGAGATTGCTACGTTCCTAAAGTGATGCAATTTGAATTGAACGCGAATTCTAACAAGATAATTAACGTACCCGATCCCACGAATCCCAACCAAACAATACGTAGACTTGGAACTGAGAAAGAATAACGTCGACGAGCTAGAAATGAAATCGGATCTGGATGCGGGATTCAATAAGATATTGAATCTGTCTCAGATCGGCGATATGGACGAAGACTCGACGGCGTTCAACAAAGGCTACACGCATTCTGCCATACAGGATTCTCAGTCATATCTGGAATCTCAAGTCGATGACTTATATCTGAACATATAATCCGGAGGGAAAATGGAGGCCGGCATCAACATGAACGGTTACGAACTATTCGATCTCGACGACGACCTGGAATTCGATTCCAGTGCAGTCAGCAGAAAGTTCTTGGAAGAAAATACGATCTTGAGAAAAGGTGATCTCATGGAAGGTAACCTGGACATGGGAGGGTATGCACTCCCCAATCTACCAGGTCCCACTCACATGACGGATGCCTGCAACCTGATCTCCGTCGTGGAATTCACCGCCTGAAATCCTACCGTATTTCAATGCCATACAGATCTTATCCGACATGGAATCAATCTTTGCATCGGCTAAAACGCCGATGTTTTCGTGTTTCTTGGCCTTCACGGATAATTTCTTAGAGAGAAATTTTCCGATCGCACTGACGATTCCGGAGTCAAAGCCAATCCTTCTACGGCCAACACGACTGGAAGAGCAACGACGGCGGTCGACAATAGACTGATTCCGGCAACATTCAAACCCATAGAGGTCGTGATGAGAGTCAAATCCACACCACTCACAAATTTCTCTGATCTCGAATATTTCTTATTGGGTGAACAACGAGAATCTCTCTCTCACGTCAGATACTATTGAATTCTATTGATTTATTTAATTCAATACCTCTGTGCCTTGTCATCACTACTTTCTGGTGATAGAAGAGGTGCCGTGGGCTCCAACTTCTCTAACGATGGATAGATGTTTTTACTTCGAAGTTCCATTTTCATTTTATTTTTTTTTTTATTTTATATCTATTTTTATATATTTATGTATTTTATTTTTCGATCTTTATTATTTAACAAAAAATTTTTTGTGGTGGTGGCGATCGTCGTCGTTAGAAAGATACGGGGCTTAACACACATCGTCGTCGTTAGAAAGATACGGGGCTTAACGCACATCGTCGTCGTCGTCGTCGTTAGAAGATATGGGAAATAACACATAATGACTTCTAACACCTTTCGACGAAACCAAGCTCTCAATTTCATGGAATCGTTCATTATAATCATTATATATAAAAAAAAATTTATTCTTATTATATTATAAGTTTTTTTTATTATTATGAATAATATAAGTTTTTTTTTATTTTCACCTCCTTATTATTTATCGGAAAAACATTTTTTGATAATGTTTTCTTACATGAAATCCATACATTTGTTTCTAAAGTTTTCTTCCCTTAAAACAAGGAATCCAACATTAAAAACCTCATTCCGAGGTAGTGGTCCCCTATTTTACAACAAATATTTCAAAATGCATCCTCTCTCTTCATTGGTGAGACCTCGATGCACTATCTTGAACTTTTCCAATTTAGTGGGTTTGGGTTCTCTGACGCTAACCACAAATTGCTTCCAACACTTGATCAAATCGTCGCATCGGGTGCATCCCAATGTGGTCATGAAATACATGGAAACGATGTCTTTCCATTCCATCATGAACCACAAATGATCAATATGATTAAATTCTTTCTCCTCTCGACAGCGGAGGCGCCTTTTGCGCATGATGCGAGGAAATTGTTCATTCATGCACACCACGTAAGCTCTGCACAGTGCCATTTGGAGAAACCGAGCTCTCGATTTCATGAAATTGTTCGTTTTACTTATAATAAATTTATGCAAACTTTTTTTCTATTCTTATTATTCATTTTTTTTTCTATTATTATGAATATTATAGGTTTTTTTCTAGTTTTTTAATTTCTTATTAAATATTTAAATAAAACACTTATTATTTAACAGAAATTTTTTTTAGCGGTCTCCCCTTTTCCAACAAATATTCCAAAATGCATTCCCTGTCTTCGGTGGTGAGACTTCGATGCGCTAATTTCAATTCTTCCGATTTTGTAGGCTCGGGTTCTCCAACACAAGACACGAATTATCTCCAACATTTGATCACATCGTCACGTCGGACGTATTCCAATGCAGTTATGAAATACATGGTGATGGTGTCTTCCCATTCCATCAGAAGACACGAGTGATCAATGTGATTAAATTCTTTCTCCTCTCGACAACCAAGGCATCTTTCATTCAAGACATGAGAAAGTTGTTCGTTCACACAGATCGCGTCAGCTCTGCACAGCACTCTTCAAAGAAACCAGTCTCTCGATTCCATGGAATCGTGCGTCATAATTTTTATATAAATTTTTTTTTATATTCTTATTATTTATTTTTTTCTATTATTTTTGTTTTTTACTATTATTTTTTTTATACTTTTCTTTCTCTTGTATATCTATTACGCTTTTGTTTAATAATAATACATCTATTCGTCTTATCATCAAACGAATGGACGAATACTTCTCGTCTATTACGATCGTGCGTATTATTATTGGAAAGGGATGATATTTTTATATTTTTTTTTTAAGTTGGAGTTTATGCCTCTTGTATTTCGATAAAACCATCATATTTTCATTGCCGTAATCATTGTTAGATTGATACGGAAAATAATCGATAATGATTTTTAACCTTCCAGCAAATTTGATCCACGATCTATTTAATGCAAACGAGTGTAATCTTCGAATAAATTTGACACCTTCACGAATAGATTTCTCAATATTTTCATCACCACCACAATCGAATATGTTAACTATGTTTTTTGCGCCAAAAATTATATAACGATATTTCCCTTAATTATAACATTCTACAAATGTCACATCGTATTGTAAATGATCTAGAACATCTATAATCATGTCATAATCTTGGTAAGACAAATTTTCTCTTCACACTTCATCATTTTGATATTTTCGAAATAACTTCGATTTAGGAATATGAATAACAATATTAAAGAAAACAATGTTCTGTACCAGTTTAAACACACATTGTGTATGATTTGTTCCAATTGAATTGTTTCTAATGCATACTTGTGTAAAGATTGTGAAAAATCTAAAAGCTTTTCATAATACGAACGTCTTGTGAACACGTTTGTTGGAAGTCGTTTTCTCTCTTTTTGTTTTATTTTTTTTTTAATTGTTATTTTTGTTTTTTAATCGTTATTTTTTGTTTTTTTTATAATAACATACACAAAATGGGTATATTCTTAAATGGCGAATTCTGACAGAACAATAAACCTTTACCAATCGGCTCCACCTTCTCTCCAGTCTTCAGATAGTGACCGTCTCTGTAGAAAGCATTGCCACCTTTTCTCATGGGTCCTAGATACAATCCTTTACCTTCAACATCTATGCGACACACATCTCCTCCCTTCTTCAAAAATAGTCGGTTTCCTCTCTTCTTCAGAAACAATCCTCTACCCATTAATTTTTCGACTCCCGAACTAGTGAGTCCCGAGATAGCTCCCACGTTCAGAGCTGGTAACACCATCGTCATGAGAATGGGTAATGCTTTGGCGGCAAGTTCCGCTAATAGCCTTAAGAAACCGCCTTTCATTCTCAGATTGTATCTCAATTGAGCAGGACTCAATCTCACCATCGTTCCTGTTCAATTACGAATCGCTTTATCCATCCTTTTGATTTGGGTTTTAGTCCAGGCAATTCGATCACTACCACCACTCACCAGATCTTCATAACTGAATTTAAATCTATTCTCTTTCCAGTCGTCGATTTCATGAATACTCGTTCGCCTTCCATGTGGGTTCCACCACGTTCTTCCACTTATAACCTCTCTTATCCTTAGGTCTCGTCTCTCTGGGATCATTGTTCTTCTTCGTGGTTCGTGGCGTGGTTCTGAACCAGAATGTCTCCATAATTATTCAAATCCTCTTGGGTGTAATCGCCGGGTCTCTGGTGAGAGAGCAAAGTATACAATCCGTCAGTCAAATCGTACCTATTCGGACCGACGATCAAATAACGACCTTCAATCGATGATCCTTTCGTGTCACCCACGAACATTTTATCGCCATCGTCACGAAATCCGTACATCTGATCTTTCACGATTCCACTACCATCGTCAAATCTGCCAATAATGCTCCAAGCGTTGTTACTATCGACGCTACTCGCATTGGGATCGATCCTCTCCGGAGTGCCGAGCAAACTATAACTACCGACGCTACTTGGTTCGGTCTCGATTCGATCTGGAATGAAATCGGAGAAAGTTCTCGATGCTAAAGTATCGTGATGCGAAGCGGTCATCCTCAGAGAACCTTCTTTTATGGGTCTCAATTCCTCAACGATCTCTCTCCTAGCTCGTTCCTGAACCTCACTGACGGGTCTGAACGACTTGGTCACCTCTCGTCTCAATCCCATCTCTTCCAATCATCTGGCCTTATCCTGCGCTTGAATATTCTCCTTACTCCGTATTAATTCGCGAACCTGCTTGTCCCTTCACTTCGAATCTTTAATCTTTTAATAAAAAGTGGGTTTTTTGTATTCTTATTTTTTTTTTTTTTTGTTGTATTATATATATCTTTGGTATTCTTATTTTTTGAATGTTGTTTATATATATTTTTAAAAAACTATTTTTTTATCGTCCATCTCACAACTCGCAATATCTACATAATCTCGGACTGGAGCGGGTCCACCTCGCGCGTTTTAGACCTCACGAGCTATTTCTCTCTCCCTGCCAAAAACCTCACTACGTCATCGCTGGAGAGTTCGGACCCACCGATAAATTCGCCTCTCGATTCCGACTCCGTTTTTGGCGGGAATCGACGTTGGATCGCTAGTCTTCATCCGCGCCGGTGGTGTCTTTTTGGCGGTATTCTGTCGAAAAAATTCACCTAAATGGCGGGTCCGTGTTATCTCTGCGAAAAGGTGAGTATTTTCCCGAGCTAGGTCATGTCAGATTTACGAGCGCACCAAAAAGTGAATTTTTAAGAGGAGGAATTTTTAGAGTTTGTCAAAATTCCGTCGAAATCTTTAGCCAGCCCAACGTTGACCGTTAGAGAAATCGAACGTCGAACCCACGACACCTCGTCTACCGTCACCCACTGTGAGAATCGGGGGAAAGGACGATGTAAACGTGGACGTGTAGCATCAAACAAAACAATTAGTGGGCTCATACTCTCCATTCCACACTACTACTAATAATTTATAGGCACAAATGTCACAAACGTGTTCTTTGGTTTTACAGGTGCAAATAGAATACCTCTCATGCTGTTCTTAAATGAATTCAGGGCCTGAATGTTTTTTTTTTATACTTTTGGGGAGCGAGTTCCACACGGCTGTATCTCAAAACGTCGAAAAAATGAAAATCTATACCGGAATGTTTACACAAGAGAACAATAGGCTTAATGTTATAGTCTATATCTAATTAGGATCTAGTATTTTGCGGGATGGGTCTCGGAACGACTAACAGCTAATTAACAGCAAACCTGATTTGTTCATAGAAGATAGAAATGGATATAAACTATAATCACTATCAAAACAAACTTTCCGAGGTGTGAATTTTAGTTTTTCGACGTTTTGAGAACACACTTTCCACACAGTGGGAGCAACTTCAAAGAAAGCTCTGACGCCTGTGGTCTTCAATTTCACTCTTGGCTGTGAAAACAAAATTTCATTTCTGTACCTTAGGGTTCTGGCAGGTTCATACCAATTCAGAAGTTCAGAGAGGTAAGATGGGCGAATGCCATGAAGGCACTTGAATACCAGCTGGTACAGTTTGTATTGGATTATCTGGTGCACTGGCAGCCAATGCAATTTGTAAAGGACGGGTGTTATGTGCCATAGTATTGCTACAGTCATTAAACATTCGATTAAATCAAGTCACGATTGAAAAATATTTCTTGCGTTGATATTTGGGGGTAATACTGGTTCCATTCCATAACTACATCGAATATCTTTCCGAATCGAACTTGTGGCTTACGAGCTCAGCGTGCTGCATTTGGTCACGCTTGCTGAATGCTTTGTTACATGGAAGTCGCAGATCGTGGGTATTGGCTATCTGGTACTTTTGTTTTTTATTTATTGTTTTTTATTTCTATATTTTTTTTAGTTTTGTTAAATCTTCATTTTTCTCCGTTAAAAGAATTTCCACTCAAAACTACAATCAATTCACAATACTTGCATTATTTAATGGCATATTACACCAGATCATGGTCTTGGTTGCCAACTCCATGTTCTGTGTTTTCTGTTTTTGTGTGCCTTTTCGGTCGTTCAACAAGGTCTTCGACTGCCAAAAAATAACCCTTTTGATCCCGAAAATCTTAAAAAACTGAACTGTTTTATGCCTGTGTATTTATTTATTCATCGAGGTTTAATGGCACTTTCAACAGTCAGCATTCAGCCAAAGGAAATACGAATCTCAGAAGGATAGTACAGTCGACTTTCAGTCAAAGGAAATACGAATCTCAGATACAGTGTCGTACATCCTGCTGAAAAACAATGTGACGAATTTATAACTCTGCCCCTTCAGTGTGTCGAGATGTGTTTTATTATGCAATTCCCAAACGGTATTCCAGTGACAAAAACCTTGATAAAAGTAATAATTAGACAACTGAAAGAAACATATCAAAAGTAATAATTAGACAACTCAAAGAAACATATCTTTCTTTATTATTGAACAAGAACGATTCGTAGTTATTTCCCCTTGACTGAACTCAAACATTTGGAAGCCTTCAATTCAAGGTCATTGGGAAATGACGCGTCGTTTGTGGGACACAAGTTGAGTTTATAAGTGTTTTATTCGATACAGTGGTGCGTTGTGTGTCTTGGAGAATCGGAGACACTATATTCAAACTTGTACAAGTACATTAATAAAGACAATTCATATTATAATATTAGAACGTTCCTTTTCATGTTCTATCGGTCGATAGTACCTGAGTTTGTGTGATTTCTGAAATAAAACCTTTAGCAGCGAAGCTGCTGAAGGTTTTATTTCAGAAATCACACAAACTCAGGTACTATCGACCGATAAAACATGAAAAGAAACGTTCTAATTATTTTATTATGCCGAACAAAATATGACTTTCATTGTTAAGCGTTAACTGCAACATGTCATCAATCTTGCAACAACAATGTAGTCGAATCCAAAAACATGACGTCATTTCGAACGAATGACGTCTCTTCAAAAATGAATTGTCACAAGTGCCGTCCCTTTGGGAGTTTCTATATCAACAAATGCCAATGTTTACAACTGCATCATGCTGTTCATGTTATAATTCATTGTTAATGCTCGTTATGAAGGTTGTGCTGAAAATTTTCGGTTTATATCGCATAAACCGAAGGAAAACAACAGTAATTTCTTAAATATAATTGATTGAAGTCATAACTGAGACTCATATTCAGGATTCACTGAAGTGGTGAACAACACGTGAGTGAGTTTTTTAATAGTTCTGATTCTTTTGAATTCATTGTTTGCAGTTAAAATTGAAAACATACCCACTGTAGATGATATATTTGTTGGTAAGTTTGTGTCTACTGGTGTTGAAAAAAGTTAAACGGACACGGAGCCAGCGTTTGGTGTTGAGAAATTCCAATCGACGCTGATCAATGGAAGTGGCGCTTACATTTTCTTCGTTCTCTTGTCTCCAGGGAAAAACGTTCCGATAGTACTCGTGTTTTGCCCCAAAACTCCAGTACTATGACTTTTAGAAGGTGTCAAATTAACCAATCACGGCTGATGTTACAAACTTGAGGCATAATAAAACAAGATAGGTTGCATGTTTCTCGAGACCACAACGGATTTGTAGTATAGAAACACCAAAACAGAATCCCTCTTTTCGACAGTAAAATCGGATATCGGGGGTATGTACACATGTTTTGTTCCAAGTTTTCGGAATATTCTCATGAAACAATATTGTTTTTATTTCTTTAGTGAGTCAGAATGTTTATTATTATTGACGAATATGTTTGCGGCGATGGTTGGAATGAAAATAAGCGAAGTGTACCATAGAATGTCTGTACACCCCTTTTAGCCGACACGCGATATTCTCATATACCCCGTTGAGCTTCATACACTCCATTGGAGCAGAATATACCGAACTGCATGCATTGGTTACTGTCCAATTGGGAAGCTTGTATAATTTTAAAGGGGTAATAATGTTAATTCACTGGGCTCAGCGGGTCGAGAAGAAACGTCAGTATTTAACCCTTTGATACTTTTGAACGTCTTATGACGTACGAAATCAAACAGCGCGTTGATACTTTGTGGTCATTTGTTTTGTTATTATTTTTCGATTTTTTTAAAGTTGTAACCTCAATTTCTATTTTTTTCCAGAATAGTGCTCAGTGACAATCGTTGAGCCAAATGTTATAGCAGCTTAAAATACTAATATAATCCTGCTGTGAAGACTTCTTAACTGATTGAGTGCTTGAAGCCACCATCCGGGCTTTCAAAAAATGAGGATACCAGAGGAAAAGCCAACTCTTTCCTTGCTTCATACTCAGTCAAACACATATAATATTTTGTTTATATAAATTTGTTTTATTACAAATTATTGGAGAGTGCCTGCGGCACTCTCCAATAATTTGTAATAATACAAGTTTTGAATAACAAACTCAGACCACAAAATATAATCTAGCTCTCAACAAGATAATCACTGATGTGAAACATATTTTGTTATTTGTACTTTCCGCCGTTTGACGTCACATTTTGAACAACGTTGAAGAAACTGAATTTCCGGTGACGTTTGAACGTTAGGATAATTAAAGTCTCAAAGGGTTAATAAGATTATAAGTTATTCTGGTTGATTGACGTGGACATAGCCTGACGTTCACGGCTCGGAATTTATGTTCAACCGAGCCGCGTTAGCGGCGAGGTTGAACATACATTCCGAGCCGTGAACGTCAGGCTATGTCCACGTCAATCAACCAGAATAACGAATATGTTCCGCCGACAGCCCCATGCAACTAACTGAGTAAATAATTTAACGCATATTTCATAAGCAAATAATTTAATGAATGGAAACGTAAACCCGTCGTGTACCCCGAAGGTTCTGACGTCAAAATGTCATGTAGCGGTACATCTGCTGATTTGGCTGCAGGGCTTGCGATTCCTGTCAAAGTGCTTGAAGTTTTCGGGAACAGTTCAACACAGGTTTAAAACTCAAATTGTTAAAATGTTGTCAACACACAAGAACGACTTAAATATCAATAGTTATGTCTACTAATGTTGATGGAAATGGAAGTGTACGTCTCCGTTGAATGTGCAATTGTTGAAGGAGGGATTTTTTTTCAACTGCTGGAAGTTATTTGTTGTTTTTGTTGATGTTGAACTTGAAGACGATTCTAGTGTGAAATCGGAAAACAAGTCGTCTACTAAAACACCATCAAAGGTTTCCGTTGACTGAATGGAAGATATAGAGGATGTTAAATGTTCTACATTTCTAGGTTGTACATACGAGACCGTGGGGGTCGTAGCGTTTGCTTGAAATGTCCCGGTTTGAAATGTTGAACTTTGATGTGGCACGACAGACTGACACAGTGAACCTCCAATAGCATCCCCCATTGCCATTTTCTCTACATCTGACACTCGCTGGTAAACAGAAAGGGACGAGACCGACTTGTGACCAGTTACAGCTATGATCTGCGAGGCACTAAAGTTCAAACGGTTCAAAATTGTCGCACCTGTAACCCTGATACTGTGATTAGTATAACGTTTAGAAAGTTGGATTCTTTCACTCAACTGAGGCATGAACTTTGCTAGAGAATCTCTACCGACCGGTTTGTTCTAATACCACACCTCTTTATCATAAGCATAACCACTGAAACTATCTTTAGGATATTGCCAAAGTCTATCACATGAAGGGTTCAGCTTCCTCAGGTAAGTTTCAAAACACCTTACAGGGCAGAATTCATTGTCAACTTTGTCACCTGGCATATGACCTGAGAAGCTCTCTTGATCCATACCTCTGTGATTTTTTGTTTGTTCGTCCATTTTTTTACAACATACTTGCGTCCATCTTGGTACTTTTTTATTTCAAATGTTTCTTTTGTCATTTTTGCCATGTTTTCATTAGCCCTCCTACAGAAATACAAACGAACGTTCATTTGTACGCGATTGAAAAGACCACAGGGTGTTGATGGGGAAAGATACAAACTACTATAAATTTTGGACATGTCAAAATCAATAATTTGTTCAAAATGTTTAATGTCTCCTTTACCACTCTGCTTAATCTCACCAAGTGCTGTTTTAAAACATTCATTAGCATCAGAGAATTCAGGGCTAAGAATGATGTCAATTTTTTTTCAAGTATGGTGGTGATTTTAAATGTCTATTTAAAGAATGTCTGAGGTTGATAAAAGTTGCACTTGTGTACAGTTCACCTTTCTTTGAACGCACATCCATGTAAAAATGTTGTAAAATTTCATTCAATTTCACCGTGTCAAATCCTCAAAGTTGGAATCCTGTCTTTTTTCTACAAGATAGATCTAATCACGCAATGCCTTGTTAGCTTTGTTTGTACTTGATGGTATTAATTCTTTTCTTTTTGCAATAATTTCATCAATCGAATGATCTGCAAACCGCTTCATTTTTGCAATTATTTCTGCGCAGACGATTCTTTTGTTTACATCGATGTGATCAACCTTGACCCTCAAAATTTTAATGACATCGCCAATTTTAATTTAGCCGCCGTTTCAAAACAACATAAATCTACCATTCTAAAAATGAAGGGATGAAACTTCAATAGTTTTATTCACTAACTTTAATTATTCGAAGATTTCCTTTAAAAGGGAACACAACATAAAATAAAACAATGCCGATAATCAAAATTAAAAACGGCAGATATTTTCGCGCATTCAATACGCCCAGTCTCGTTTGCGAGCCTCTTGCACACATTCCAAACTGATGACGTCAGACGAGAACATAACCGCACGCGACGTAGACATCAGCTGATGTTTTACGGGCGCTATCCAATCAAAGGAGTAGAATACAGGTGGAGACGAAACATAAATACTTCATGCCGTCGTGAGTTTTTTGTTTGTTTCGTCATCGATACTGCTCTTCTATGACGCAATAGCTTTCCTTCACAAGTGAAAGAAACCTTTTGGAGTAAAATTGTAGCCAACGAAGATTTTTTGGAGCCAAATCAGATGTTTTAGTACAATATTGACTAAACAGGCACCCGATTGCGCGAACACTGCTTAGAATCCGATTATGTAAAGACGGGTCAGATTGAATTTTCTACGGTATGGCAATAGCGCTTTCTGATAAAGATTCTGTTTGTATGAGAACAGCAACATACGGGTTAACTGTATGGAACCAGTATCCATACCATCATTCCTAACAAAAAACTGTTGTGGTCCTTCGGGTTTTTCGATGAATGTACTTAAATGTTCGATCTTCAGGGTTAAGTGGTGTCTAGAATTGACTTGTTTCTCCGACAAGAACACCTCTTTATTTAATATCGAAAAATACGTGATGCCTGTTGAGATTTCACAACATAAACTATTCCTGTTTTTGTTTGTGAACAGTTATTCGTGATATCGATCAAGCATGACTCACTTTCAAACGATGGAGTGATAAATTATTCAGTATTTAGGATTTGTTTTGTAAAAGCTTTCATGGGAGCATGGTGGCTCAGTAAATAGAGATGTAGGCTGCATGCCGAGATATCCTCGTTTTGCATCTGCGGCAACCGCGTTGTGCCCTTGGGCAAGATACTTAATGCCAATTGCCCACGTGGGGGCACGGTGGCGTTGTGTGCTAAGGAGTACTGCACGTCGATGGTGCACCTGTCTTCAACCAATGCTAACCCTGCATGTGTGGAGTTAGTACGTTGGGGAGTCTGATAGTTGCTCGATGGTTCTCTGCGGGTACTCCTGCTTCCTCCACCCATAAAACTATCTGACACGAGGTGACTCTGGCTGTCGAAATTGTCGTTAAACACCAATAGATAAATAAATAAGTTCACAGCTTTCATTCCGCAATTCATTTTTACTTGCTTATCGGTACATTATGAGTTATATGAAACTGTAACGGGGGACAGACTTCCAAGCTCCCTGTCGAAAATTGTTGTATCCCGAGCCGTAGACGAAAGTTACGTAAAATTCGGACAGGGCTCATGGGTTTTGCGCCCTGCCAAAGACATTTGTAACGAATTTGTCATGCTGAAAAAAAATTATTGCACGCCTATGCATTTATTTTCATAAAATACACGCTTTTTCTGCAAAAATCGAAGCGAACATTACATTTTTTGGTATTGTCCTTGAACAATATGGATCACGTGCGCGGACTCTTTAACTATTGTTTTTTTTTACATTTTGGTTACTTTTGGCAATAATTTGTTGTCTTTTTAATATTTGTTTAGTCAATTGTAGGCGTGTAATAAATACAGAACAGCATACGTGTTCGAACTGTCATTTTTTACGGCAGGAGATTGATTTCGGAGGATGGATAATATTGAACAAGAAGCCAAAGGCTTCGACTTCAATATTCCTCGGCCAAAATCGATTAACAATTTTTAGTAAATTGTAGGCGTCCATTAAATACAGAACAACATACGAGTTCGAACTGTCATTTTCTTACCGCACTCGGTCGATTTTGGCGTTCGGCTTCGAGTTCAATATTATCCCTCCGTCCAAGTCGATCTCGTGTGGTGAAAAATGAGAGTTCGAACGCGTATGCTGTTCTGTCTATATCTTAACCCTTTACCCAACGTAACGGCCAAAAACCGGCCATCGCTATTCTCAAAAATCGCCAATTAATTTTCATTATTTTTTCATTTTTTGTCTCAAAAACATAGGTTATGACCCCTCGTTGGAACGAGCTCGTCGAGCTCGTTCCAACGAGGGGTCATAACCTATGTTTTGAGACAAAAAATGAAAAAAATTAGTTATCAAGAATTGTTTTGCAAGTGTCGTCTGCTTTTCATGTTAGGGAAAGGGTTAATCACATCAAAACAGACAGTGTTTCAAAATGTTCTAGTATCAAGATTTTATAATACTTTTTTATTTTGTTTTCATTCGTTTTTCTTCCCCAAAACAAATCGTCTTTCTACTCACACTCCCGGAAAATGGTATTCCACTCCCAGCATCGTATTCCACTCTCAGCGATGACGGACTATTTCTTTTTCTTTTATTTCACACGTTTCGAAAGTAACCATGGAATCAATTACAAATGGCTGTTTTGGGATAACACAGAAGGAGAAAATAAAATAAATACAAACGTTCACTGCTCGGATTTGAGTACGATTTTATCCTCTCGTAGGTCGCGAGAATTATTTCACTAGGCGTTTCATTCGTTTTTCTTCCTCAAAAATAAATCGTATTCCCACTCCCATTCGCCGTAAATGGTGTTCCACCCTCAGCATCGTATTTCACTCTCGGCGATGACGGACTACTTTGTTTATTATTATTACCACTTTTGCGGCGTTCCTAGCACACTAACGATGTTTTACCGGGCGTTGAAACCTCGTAATGCTCAACAAGTACAAGTCATGTGACGTGTTGGGCCGTTATTGACTATAACAGCCCAACTAGTCAATAACAGCCCGATACGTCTAAATATAGACAATGACGTCACATCTCTCAGCCGATCAACAATCTTTTTCCCAGATTTCCATTTGGGTCGAAATTCAATTCGGATTTTTAATTTGTAAACACAATTAACACATTTTGTTCAAGTGTTTCCCTTTGTGTCACGAATAGATAATGTATCAAATATATTTATATTTATTTATTGGTGTTTAAGGTCACATACTTATGCACAATAGCTAATCGTGACCGTGACAGTTTTACGGGTGGAGGAAGCCGGAGTACCCGGAGAGAACCACCGAGCAACGACGAGCAGCTGTCAGCTCTCCAACATCGTAACTCTGAACTCTGCACCGCAGCACAGGCAGGGTTAGATTGGTTGAAGACATGCGCACCATCGACGTACAGTACGCCTCAGTACACAGCGTCATCGTGCCCCCATGTAGGCAATCGGGGTGAAGTGTCTTGCCCAAGGACACAACGCGGTTGCCGCAGGTGGGATTCGAACCGAGGACCTCTCGGCTTGCAGCCTGCACCTCTACCAACTGAAATGTATCAAATATAGGAAGCGATACACACAAAGTAAGTAATGACATCTTTGATGAATAAACTCTTTGCCTTAAGTTCGCATTTCGAAGATATATTTCATCATCTAACTTTCCAAATTTCGCCGTAGACTGATCAGACGATAATCATGTTACCCGGTTTGTTTGTCAACAAATCAGACGATAATGTCACTGTTTTTTTTTAAATTCTAAAACGTCAAACTCCATTTATTTATCTTATTTCCCTTATAATTTAATCGTAGTATACCCGATGTACGAAAGTGGCAATAACAGAAATAACATGACTTTGTCGAGCATTACAGTGTATCAACGGCTCAACAGAAATGGTTAACAGCCCTTGAGCTTATTAGCGGCCCTCGACTTCGTCGCGGGCCGCTAATAAACTCTTGGGCTGTTAACCATTTCTGTCGAGCCATTAATACACTGTAATGCCCTTCAAAATCATGTTATTGTTATATTAACAAATCGGTTGAGTTGAATCAATTGCAAAGGGTTGCTTTGGGAAAACAAATAAGGAAAAATAAAATAAATACAAACGTTCACTGCTCGGATTCGATTTCGATTTTTATCCTCGAGTGGGGTACGCGGGGGGAGTATTTTACGAGGCGTTAGCAGTGAATTATTGTCTATATAATACAGATTACTCTGTTGAATCGCATTCAAAGAGAGTGTCCTTTTTGTCACTCAAATGTTTATGAAAGTTTTCACAGCCCAGTTTTTATAATATTTTGTGTTAGCTGGTTCTCATTTGGCCACCTTGACTTTGAAGGCGTGATCGTCCTTTATGTTTTATGTATTTAATTAATGGAGTTTAACGACACCTTCGACAGCCAGGGACACCTTGTGTCGGACAGTGTTATGGTGGAGGAAGCCGGAGAACCCGGGGAGAACCACCATCCAGCGACGAGTAGTGCGCCTTCAACGTGCAGTACCCCTTAGTACCCAGCGGCACGATGTCTCCATTGATACAATTTACAAGAGGGGTTTATCTCCCCTGGCTACGTAGAATGTTACGTGTTTTTATGTTACCAGTCAAGAACCGATAGTTGCTGGTACTTAGACAGGGTGAACATTCACAATTCAACATTTTCGTTTGTGATATAACACTATCTGAATAGCCTATGTTTCAACCATCTCAACACTGAGCTCTTGGATGGTTTCATCCTAAAGAATGTGGACGAATCCATATTTTATTTATGGGAAGGATCAGTAACAACTTAATCCTACAGCCATAAAGGGGCCCGAACATAATTGAAGGCACCTAGACTGGGCGATCATTCACAATTCGACATTTTCGTCTGTGATATAACGTTATTCACTATCTGAACAGCCTATGGTTCAACCATCTTAGCACTGAGATCTTGGGTGGCTTCGTCCTAAAGAATGTGGACGAATCCATTTTGGATTCAAGGGGAGAATCAGAAACAATTTAATCCTACAGCTCTAAAGAGGCCCAAACATAGTTGTAGGTACCTAGGCTGGGCGATCATTCACAATTCGACATTTTCGTCTGTGATATAACGTTATTCACTATCTGAACAGCCTATTTTTTCAACCATCTCAGCATTGAGCTCTTGGATGGTTTTGTCCTAAAAAATGTGGGCGAATCCATTTTGGATTGAAGGGGAGGATCAGTAACAATTTAATTTAACTGATTCGTGATCATCCTTACTGACTTGTTCTGTATTGTGTTATTTTGAGTCGAGTGCTACTTATTTATTTATTTATTTATTTATTTATTTATTTATTTATTTATTTATTTATTTATTTTTTTTTTTTTTTTTTTTTATTTTATTTTATTTTATTTATTTGTGTTTTAGGTCCCATATTTCTGCACAATGGCTTATCGTGACCGCCACATGGACATAAAGTCAAGACCAGGCAATCATTTATACCCAAGATACCCCTTTTTGGTGACTTCCAATCCATGTATTGGTGACCGGTGTAAAAGGAATGGAAGTCCGTAGGAACGTTAGTCCCTCTGGACTATTATTCCGCGGAATTATAGTCCTAGGTCTAACATTTCTAGGAATAGTAGTCCGGCGGACTACTATTCCTAGAAATGTTAGACCTAGGACTATAATTCCGCGGAATAATAGTCCAGAGGGACTAATTTTCCTACGGACTTCCATTCCTGTCACACCGGGAATTCTTTATCAGCAAAACAGAGCTTGTTTACCACCGTAAACAAGTACTGCTTCACTTCCATGGATCTCAAGGAGAAGGAGTGCTACTATTTTAATAACAAAATCAATAATGCACAATGTATTAGGCTCAATTTTAGTATCCCTTGTTGGCATGCCGCTGTTTTGTGACATTGGTTGACGCTCCTGATAGATAAGTATCGATTAAAATGTCAAATTAATTTTCCTACGCTTCTTCTCTGGAAGTAAGAAAATTTGATTTACTTCAACCTGTTATTGTTAGATCTGACAACGGATGAAATCACTCGAAACTGTTATACATATTGGAAATACTCTACAATACTGATCCCAATCGGCGTTCGAGCCAAGGAATCAAGGCGGTGTTAGCGCACAAAAATTTAGGATGGCCGAATTAAATTGGTCACAGTTTTATCACTAACAATGTTTCAATAGAAAACGTAATGATCAGCTTCTCACAAAATATTTAAATGGCATTTAAATGATAAGCAAACATGTCGTTAAAATAATGACATCGGGTGGTGGGGGATGAAGATGAAAAGTCATTCTAGGATCCGTGTTTTTCATCGACTGTCTTTTTACATAAATTAAAAACCTCATGCCATTAACCCTTTACCTAACGTAACGGCAAAAACCGGCCAGCGCTATTCTCAAAAATCGCCAATTAATTTTCATTTTTTTTTTCATTTTTTGTCTCAAAAACATAGGTTATGACCCCTCGTTGGAACGAGCTCGTCGACCTCGTTCCAACGAGGGGTCATAACCTATGTTTTTGAGACAAAAAATGAAAAAAATTAGTTATTCAAGAATTATTTTTGCAAGTGTCTTCTGCTTTTCAGATTAGGTAAAGGGTTAAGGAAATAACCTATGAATTATTGATAGCATGTTTCTCTTAAGAATTGTCGCTATCTGAGGACCAAAGTAAGTTGAAAATGAATATAATTTTTCCGCACATTTTATACAGTACGGTCGCTGTACTTTACTGGTCACTTTCCACTCACGGGTGGGCAATATCTCCACAGACGCAATAATATTGAATTCCAAACACTAATTACAGGGATAATCATCACAAAATTAATTAATGGAGCACCGGGTACAACCCGGTGCTGCATTAACTAAATGTTTGCTGCTGATAAGTTCTATTACCCGGTGAACGTATGCGCGGACATCACCGCCCACGCGTGAATTACGATCAGTCCAAGTCCGCTGTACTGTGTATACTACACGCTAAATGATACATCGGTTTTGTCATCTACTACACAACTGGATTCCGACAAGATATGGCTGTTAAAAGTGTCATTATACCCTAATAAATACGCACATACGCAACTGTAGGGGAATTCTGTATTGAAGAACATATAATATAACATCTGACATAAAATATATTTCATATAATTAAGTTACTATTGAATATTTATTGTAACAAATGATACAATCACTGATCACATGACATTCATGTACACTGGTTCTAATCTTGTCTCTGAGATGGAACCAGTTCTGTTTAAACAGTATTTATTTCAAATCAAATAAATTTATAAAGATTAACATTAAATATTAACAGAATTAAACATAATTGCGGGGATTTCAGCCGTAAGTTTAGAGCTTATACGAGGTTGTCTCAGATCATTATTAAGCAAAGGAGATATGAACGGTTGGCATATCGAACCAGTTTTGGTTCTATACAGAACCAAAACTGGTTCGATATGCCAACTGGTCATATCTCCTTTGTTTCAAAATG
The DNA here is from genome assembly GCA_031216915.1 of Pictodentalium vernedei. Taxonomy (NCBI): domain Eukaryota; kingdom Metazoa; phylum Mollusca; class Scaphopoda; order Dentaliida; family Dentaliidae; genus Pictodentalium; species Pictodentalium vernedei. The sequence continues at coordinate 74,760,602 of CM062293.1, read as the reverse complement.
TTTGGCGACTGCGTTGAATAAGCTCTAAAGTTTACTGCTGAATCTACTTCAGTTCATATAATATTCTGTTAAAATTGAACGCTAATCTTGGTAAATTTATTTGATTTGAAATAAATACTGTTTAAATAGAAGCGGTTCCATCTCAGGGACAAGATTAGAACCAGTTTTGGTTCTAAAGAGAACCTATATTTTTTGCAGTGTACGCCAGGTACTGAATGTAGTGGAAATATGAACTAAACTCCTGTGAATCAGGTCACGTTGATGCTAGGGTTTCTGCCTCGTCATTGTTTTCTTCTACCAATTGCCTTGTGTATCACTACCTTTATAAACCTCATCATCAGATATCACCATCACTTGAACCGACAAGCAGAAAATAGTCTCAACTTTCCAAATTGAACGCTCGGAAGAGAGGAATACCACATGTCCTTTTTGAGAACGCACGCTATGTTCACTTTTGTTTGTCATCAAGAGAAGTTGACCTTGTCTTTCTTTTGCTGTAATATTTTGCAAACGTTGGTGCACACGAATGTTCTAAAATCAAATGTTCCAATAAGACTAAAATCCTCGCCCTCTGATTGGACGATAGCTCGCTTAGTTTTTTTATGTTTACGGCTCCAGTGGAATATGTTACCGTCTGACGTCACCAAATAAAATATTTGAAAAAATAATAAGAATGGGAGGACATTTAACCCCCTTTGAGCCCTAGAGGCCGTTTTTCCGGCCAGAAGCATGTTACGTCATAATTAAATGCTGAATGAATGTGTGGGGTACACCGATTAATATTTTCAACGTGCAGCCCCCTGGCTGCACGTTGAACATATTAATTGGTCTACCCCGAAATAATGAATATGGATTTTTCCTATTGCTGCCATTGCATTGACAAGGAACATACCACCAGGGTTCAAAGGGGTGATGTGCATACTGCCTATAAAATTGTATTTTTGAGGCCAGTGACCATTCTATGAATGTATACGCACAGCCCACTTCTAAAAATGTCGATGTTTCTCCATCTCAGTTCACATCGTGAACATGTTCATGATTTAAACTGAGATGGAGTTACTTCGACCTTTATCTAAGTTATTGATTTTCTTTTGTTCAGTGACGTCGTGGGGTACCCGAGAGGTTCTTTTTACTAAATTAGTTATCGTTAAAGCTGCTTTGTTCATTCAAGTTGTCTTGTTCATTTCACGATGTGGGTTTTGGGCTATGGGTAGGTGCATATGGGAACAAAAACGTTATTCTTCGCGTCTCGGTTGAACAAAAGCTCCGAGTCTTAAATCTCAAACCTGTATCGTCCTTTGAGTGCAACAAGGCCGCCACCTGCAATGCTAAATTATTGCAGACGGCGCCTTGTTGCACTCAAAGTAAGAAACTTCAGTTGAGTATTACCTCGTTCATTTAACCCTTTACCCAACACGAAAAGAAGACGACAATTGTAAAATATAATTCTTGAATACGAGCTCGTTCCAATGAGGTGTCATAACCTATGTTTTTGAGACAAAAAATGAAAAAATAATAAACATTAATTGGCGATTTTTGAGAATAGCGCTGGCCGGTTTTGGCTGTTACGTTGGATAAACGGTTAAGGTTAACCCTTTATCTAACATGAAAAGCAGACGACACTTGCAAAAAAAATTCTTGAATAACTAAATTTTTTCATTTTTTGTCTCAAAAACATAGGTTATGACCCCTCGTTTGAACGAGCTCGACGAGCTCGTTCCAACGAGGGGTCATAACCTATGTTTTTGAGACAAAAAATGAAAATATTTTGAAAATTAATTGGCGATTTTTGAGAATAGCGCTGGCCGGTTTTGGCCGTTACGTTGGGTAAAGGGTTAAGTATTTTAGTTGCAAAACACTAAAAATGATAAAAAAATATAAAAGTAAAAGCCTAAAGCTAAAAATAATTTCAGAATTATTATTTATTCACGGTGAATTCACTGAAAATAAACTAGTTGCAAATAATTTATTTTATTAATGCTAGCCTGTGACTTATCGCAAATTATCTAAAGGGTATTTCTCGATATCCATCGACTCGATGGATATCGAGAAATGTTAATCAGTAGCTTCATTGAAGGCATGCCTTGATGATGTAGCTGGAATATTTTGTCAGTCTGGACTTGAGTCGTCAAAGTCGAAACAATCACGTTTACAACCCCCTCGATATCCCTTATAAAAAAGTACCATGGTAAACCATGGTAAATCCCAAAATACCCTGGTATTACCAGGGTATTTTGGGATTTACCATGGTTTACCATGGTACTTTTTTTATAAGAATCCCCTTATCGATCATCTTCAAGACGCACAGAATTCGATTCGACTTCGAATAATAGACCCAATTCGATTCAAGATTCGATTCGAATCGAAAATGTGTGATTCGCAGGGCTCTCCTGACAGCGTGTCGATCCTGAAAACTGGTAAAGAAAAAATATTAAATATGACCAGAACAGAATCGCGGGAATCGCTTCCAGTGTGTAAGAGTTTCAACTCTGTAGCAACAGTTTCGCTGTCCACTCTTTAACCAAACGACCTGTCCTCCTTCAGCAGTCTCTCATAAACCAAGCCATTTGATTGTGTCTCGGATAACTGAAGTATGTGTGAAAGTGACATATGTTTTTTAACCGCATGATCTTTTTAACAACCCCCCGCACAGCGTATAAATGTCGAAGACATTAAATATTTAAACCATTCTTTTTTACGTATTGATAAAACTCACTGTCCGTCCATTCCCCGGGCACGTTCTGTTACAAACAAAGGACAATATATTTATAGGGCAGTGTACAGGAACTCGCTTCCCTTTCAATGATTTTCCATAGATTTTATAGATCTGTGAGTAGTTATTCAAATATACTTTTGGTTTGCATCAATGCTGCAGCGGGAAGTATTTTCAATTGAGTTTATGTGTCTTATTTCTGATGCCTAGCTCCGTAAATGCTAACTCAGTGCCGATTTGGCGTCATGTTGAAGACCAACAGTTATTCATTACTATCTAAGCAACATGCCCGTCTGAAAACTTTTAGTAAACAATGTAGCTGCGTCTCGAAAATAGGCAATAACTAAGCGCAAGGATAAATCATCTTCTCGCTCATTATTACCTTCGAAGACCCCTCCAAAACACACCAGGCCGTGAAAATATGTACAAATCATTTTGGCTGGTGTGCAGAAAGAGAAGAAAATGTATTCAAAAAGTGCGGCTAAAAATATAATAAACGTATGGGCAAATAGCAACCACTACTTTTAGAGTATCTTTTACGGTAACCACTTTTACAGGATCAAGGTTTCACTCTTGGTATGCTGCTGGGGGCGCGATGGCGTTGCGGTAACCGGTTCTCGTCCGATCACCGAAGTTAAGCAACGTGCGATCGGTTAGTCCTTAGATGGGTGACCGTCAGAGCGATCGATTTGGCCTCCCGCGTTGTGTCCTTGGGCAAGGCACTTAACCCTGATTGTCCACATGGGGGCACGATGACGCCGTGTACTAAGGCGTACTGCTCGTCGACCGCGAGCTGGCAGCTGCTCGTCGTTGCTCTGTGGTTCTCACCGGGTACTCCGACTTCCTCCACCCATAAAACTGTGACCGACACGATATGACCTTGGCTGTTAAAGGGTCGTTAAACCTTAATAAATAAATAAATTTGCATGCTGCTAGCGGATATTCCTGCCGAGACACAATTTTTTTGCCACTGAAATAAGTATAATTAGGCACATTTAACCCACTTTCTCTCTTTTAACCCTTTACCCAACGTAACGGCTAAAACCGGCCAGCGCTATTCTCAAAAATCGCTAATTAATTTTCATTATTTTTTTCATTTTTTGTCTCAAAAACATATGTTATGACCCCTCGTTGGAACGAGCTCGTCGAGCTCGTTCCAATGAGGGGGTCACAACCTATGTTTTTGAGACAAAAAATGAAAAAAATTAGTTATTCAAGAATTATTTTTGCAAGTGTCGTCTGGTTTTCAGGTAGGTAAAGGGTTAAATTGTGGAACTTTTGGGCCAATGATTACTTTTACTTAAATTTAGATGAATTTTTCATTAAATCTAGTCATGGCTGTTTGAGAGCAGCCATGACTAGATTTGATGTAAAATATTTTGAAAATACTCAGCAGGATAAGAGTTAATTATATGAAAACTAATAGATGAGTTTTCATATATAGTAAAGCAAACTTTATTATCAGAATAACCGCATTCAGATCTTTAATTCATATTTTGTGAAATAACATCGACCATGTTTAAAAGATGCAATGTTTTAGAAGAGTTAGTTTTTTAAGGTAGACAAAGTAAACGTCTTCTGAGAGCAGCAAGATGATGTCTGCAACACAAAAACACAGCAGATTGCGTCTTGTTACACTCAAGAGACGTAATATTTGTAACCTTCAGTCCGCATGGTTGCAGTATAAAGTTATCAACTGGTTGGGGCTAGATTATTTTTAGTGGTCTGAATTTGTTATTTAAATTTGTTTATTACAAACTATTGGACAGTAAACAATATTACTAAGGCTGTTAGAAAAAAATAACATCAACTCATCAACTCATCCTTAATACAATGAAAACCGAAATCATTTTAGGTCCAACACCCTACGTTGAAAGGCCGATTTTCTGGAACACGTGTTTACTACTTTACAAAAAATGCATGTACAATAGCAGGCAAAAGAAACAAATCCCATCCTTTCCAGGGCTACTTGAAACTCTAAAATCGTATAGAAACATGGAATTGTATTCCACATATCTGTATCAAGTCGGCAAGGCAGAAAATATAAGAAAGAAATGGAGTTATGTAAAGTATTTATTCCAAGAAGCAACAATTGACTTGTAAATAGTCGACAATACCTTTTGTAATGTAAAGTGTATAACTGTATGTGGACTGTCTACATGTATATACATTGTATATTATGCATTAGTTTATTTTTGCCAATAAAAACATTATTAAAAAAACAATTGGAGAGTAATTTGTAATAGAACAAATTCATAAGAACAAAATATTATTTGCGTTTGACTGAATATGAAACACAAGAAAGGAAAATGTTGGATTTTGCTCTGGTACCCTCATTTTTTGAAAGCCCTGATAGAGGCTTCAAGAACTCAACCAGTTATTTGGTCTTCTGTTTTGACAACATCCTTCTAGTGTAATGGGGAGCAACCAAATATCAGTTCCCCTGTTTTCCTCAAAGACTGAAAATAGTGCACAAAGTAGTTTAAGACGATATTTTTGCAGTAGTATTTTATGGGGAAGAACCTGTATCTGGTTTCCAGTACTTTCATTGTATTTGTTAACAATTACAGTAGACGTGAAAGTATAATGAGAGATTATTTAGGGGGGGGGGGGGGGGGGGGGTATCGTCATTCTACAGAATTTTCTGTAAAGATTTAGCATCAAAGGAATGTAGTTTCTTAATTAACCGACAAAATGTTTATCACAAAATCACCATGAAATAGCTAATTACGGAAATATCGTTCATAACTCGTCTAATCACCGCGAGACGTCACAAGCCAACGTCGGGGCCATACGATTGTGTGCTGGCTTCGAAAGTAGAAATGAATTAATCTTCTCTTATATTTCAATAACTATTTATCAAATACGAATAGAAGACGATATTTTTAAAAAACAATATTTTCTGAATAACACAAATTTTTCTCATTTTTTGCCTCGAAAACATAGCTTTATGACCACTTAATTGGAACAAGCTCGTTCCAATGTCGGTTCCTATGCTGTGTTGCACATTATGTGATAAAACTGTTCTCAAATTCGTCACGATTTGATATGAAATTTCTTAACCTCGTTCACTAAAATCGATCTGATCCTCGTTAAACATCGGTAAACCTCGCCCCTGGTCGATTTTAGTTAACTCGGTTAAAAAATTTCATAACAAACTGTGATTCATTCGGAGATCGTCTCCATGTATGTATGTCATACATTTTCATTAACCTTTACCTATCATAAGTTTTCTTTCCAAACTGCAACCAAAGCAGAAAATAAGCAGACTGTCATCTGCAAAATGAGGTCCCAAAAGGGTGAATTTAGTGAACTGCAACCACAGCAGAGTAGCATCACAACATTTACCCTCTGCGAACCTCAGTCTGAATCAGGGTTTCAAAACTAAACAGAAAGGGGTACCCAGAGGATAAATTGGCCCACTGCATCGGATAGCATCATTAAATTCACCCCCTGGGGACCTCATTCTGCAGATGTCAGACTGCTTATTTTCAGACCAGACTTCAACTCTTGATTACCTTATTGGTTTGGTAGTCAGAATAGAATAAAAACAACGACATCCATGACGATTTGTCTGTATATGCGAATGGGTTCTGCCGAATACTCACTATCGTGTTTAGAGGCAGAATATTGGACAAAGCCGAAACGGTTTCACTGGGTGTGCGTTAATATTATTAATTCTAAAAGCAAGACTCCTTCTCGCCAATCATCTTCTTCTACCCTCAGTCAAAGCACCGACCAGCTAATGAACAATCATTTGTCCAAAATGTGTTATTAATTCTAAAAGCAAGACCCCTTCTCGTCTATCATCTTCTTTTACCCTCAGTAAAAGCACCGACCAGCTAATGAACAATCATTTGTCTAAAATGTGTTATTAATTCTAAAAGCAAGACCCCTTCTCGTCTATCATCTTCTTTTACCTTCAGTAAAAGCACCGACCAGCTAAAGGACAATCATTTGTCTAAAATGTGTTATTAATTCTAAAAGCAAGACTCCTTCTTGCCTATCGTCTTCCTCTACTCTCAGTCAAATCGCCGACCAGCTAATGGACATTCGTTTGTCCACAAATGTGTTCAGCTGATGCAATATTATAAGTTACATGGCATGTAGCTGGCTGATACATTTCCATACAAGTCGATCAGAGTTCATATCAGGTGAGGCGAAGCCGACCCTGATATGAACTCTCAGAGCTTTGTTTGGAAATGTATCAGCCAGCTGCACGCCATGTAACATATTTTTATTATGTCGAAAGTCCATGTAAATCAAGGTATTAATAAATTTTCACGAGAAACAAAGAACGACTGGGCGTTTAGTTTTAGAAGCTGCAATTGAAGAATCATCAACGGTTTCTGGCTCCGGTTTGTAATCATGGTGACAGTAAACAATCTTCGGTGTTCGAAGTGCGATATTTCTTTTCCTGAGTTCCAATGTGTTCTGTGTGCCAGTAGGCACACAGAACACATCGGAACTCAGGGGACGAGTTGTTTACAAAATAAACATTATCGCTACAAACATATCTGAAAAACCCTTACATACATTTACTGTCATTACCACCCGGAAAGGGTTAAAAAGTACTTTTAAATGTTCAAAAATCACTTTCAATCTGCTGAGTAAACTGTAAAGAAAATGTTCTCTCCGGCATAAAAAATCGATAGACTTTGAAGTTTGGTCGGTATAGGCTACAGCTACAGTCGTAAAAAATAATACAGAACTTTTGGGACTACAAATAATATCTTCTGTCCATTTTTTAAATATTTAATGTTTTAAATCAATAAATACGGTACCTTGAAAATATTTTTGGTACTTAAATTCTCTTATTTTGTTTCATTTCAAATACTGAAAATTCGAAGCGAGAGGAAATGCTTCAATTTGATCAAAATAGTAACGGCTGATACTAAATAATATCAGTTAGTTACCTGATACGATGGAACCATTAGATAGTAGTCCATCGTTCTGATTGGATAAACTAACTTTGAGGCATAATAACAAAAAATATGAATCTGAATACGTTTCATACCGAGAAAAATTCAAAACAAATATTATCGGGCAAACTCGAAGAGAGGCCACATATAGTAACGAGCAAGTTGTACATTTAAAGAAGTACAGACGTCCCAATACCGACTCTCACTCGTTCATTCTCTCTCTCTCTCTCTCTCTCTCTCTCTCTCTCTCTCTCTCTCTCTTCTATCTCTCTAATCTTTTTATAAATACTGTTTTTTTTAGGTCCCCACCCCTTACTCCACTAAATATAAAAAAACAATGAAGGGTCATAATGTATTGTGACCCAAAAACTGAAAAAAAATTAGTTATTCATGAATTTTGTTTGCAAGTGTCGTCTGCTTTTCGTGTTAGACAAACGGTTATTTATTTATTTACTGGTGTAGAAGGACACATACTTATGCACAATGGCTAATCGAGACCGTGACAGTTTTATGGGTGGAGGAAGCCGGAGTACCCGAAGAGAACCATCGAGCATCGACGAGCAACTGTCAGCTCATCAACATTCTAACTCTGTTCAAGCTCCACTCAAGCAGGGTTACAGCAGTTGACGACATATGCACAATCGACGTGCAGTACGCCTTAGTACACGTCGTCATCGTGCCCCCATGAAGGCAACCAGGATAAAGTGCCTTAATCAGTGACACAACGCGGGTCATTTATACGATTAATCGAGTCAGGTAAAGAGTTCATTATTTACTTGTGTATAGTATGTTTTCCTTAGTTTGTTGACTAAGTTAAAAATGAAAAACACACTAGGTGGAAATTTTTGTTGTGCTTCTTCACCGATTGTTCATAAAATGTCCGAATATCGTAACGTCTCTCGCCCACATTTCGCTCTTGAAATGTTTCCCTCGAAATATCGTAGTACCCTCCAGGCCACATTTGAGATTTTGTGTGAGATGTTCTGAGCTTCTGTACAGAATGATCCGGTCAAGAACAAATAATTTCTGTTGTAAGCTAAAAGAGGTTACCCATTTGTACTCACCTAAATGTTGAATTCAGTTGTAGCTTAGATGTGTGTAGTCTTCCAGTCAACGTTCTTCTGTAACGACAGTATGAAAATTCAGGCAATCTTTCTCGTGCATCTAATCGACCAAGTTGAATAGACATATTAAACATAATGCTATTCACAAAGACCATTGTACACCAATAGGCGGTGTCGTAGATTAAGACAGAACACAACAAAGGTGGAATACGAGGGACTGGAATCAACGACCGGAGGTGGATACTATACCTGTGTAATATTTGACCCGCTGTGCTCGAAATAAACCATTGATGGTCCGGTAAAACCCGTCGTATCATTTATTAAAATTTTGCTGATGATGATTTTTATTACCCAGTAAACGCATGCGTGGACATCACTTCCCACGCGCGGATTACGACTAGACCACGGCGACTGTATTGCACACTCTCGACCCAGGACGAAGTGGAATGACGTGGGGGAAATAGTTTTCTGCTGCTATTTTGCGCCTACTTCATTTAGCATTTGCTTCGTCCCTTATAGTGTAGCTAAACCCTATAAATAATTTTAATCAGTGAAATAAAAGACAACAACGACCGACACAGTTTATTGGTCGAAATTATTTGCCTACGCCAAGCTTTGGCGGGTGGTTTTAGTCGAGATCTGTTCAGTTTCACCTGTCAGTGATACATTACCAGGGGACAGTACTATAAACTTTTACAATTTTATTTGCTAGAACGGTATATTCTTCTTAATAATATAACTGACTAAAATGAATCATTATCATTTTAAAAGATATGGCATTTTGCCAACTAGCAAATTGACACATTTTTGAAAATACTAATGGTTCGTTTCAACCCATTTGAAGTCATAACTAGAAAATGCATTTCTAGAAAAAAACAACTGTAAAAGCTGCTCATTGAAGTCTGGTTACTGTAAATAATGAGAGTGACCGATGATTTGGACATATTGCGCTAAAACATATAGACAATCATCGCCAAATTTCAAAAGCAAACATCTTTGAAAGGACTAAATACAATGTCTAGATTGTTCGTACTATTAATACCAGCTTGCTTCTTGAAAGAAACCATTCGTTCTTTTCGAAGTACATTTCCTTAATAAAAAGTCATTTTTTCAAAAAAGATTGCAAATGCATCAAAAGATAATTAATTTCTTACCCCTTATCAATACGTCGTGTGAGAACCATAAGGTTCTATCTTCCAGAGGAAGATAGAACCTTATGGTTCTCACTCGACGATATATACGAATTCATGCCCACAAGATTTTGCAAAAAAACACCATGAATTATACTGGAGTAAAGATTGACACGTGCAACGCTTCTTATTATCTCTCTAAACATTCAGGTATAAACCAGAAAAACGAAACACACTCCATTCAAGACAAAGATTCGATGAACAATCAAAACAACAAACAAGTTTTACATACTTTAAATGCTGGAGTATCATTGTTTTTAACATACATGATTTACTTTTCGGCTGTATCATGACAACTATTCATCAACAGGGTGGACTGGAACGAGGAGAAGTAGTGACAGTTGTTGGTTTTCTTTCCGAGATAAATACAAAAAGAGCAGGGCATAATTATTTCTAGAGTTTATTGTTGTTGTATATCTATGCCAGTGTGCGCATCAACAATCCCCCTCTATAGATAGCGAGAGGTGGCGGCCAATCATTTCCCCCTGTCTCATTCCTACGACACTTGATATACTGACATGAATTAAAACATTTACTTATAAACTTTGAGGACACTTCCAGTATCAATGGCTATATCATTAACGCAACAATTGTATGAAATTATGTTCAGCTAACGCTTTCTACCCAAGTTGCCCATTTAGAGGATTTCTACACAATGCTTTGGCTGTCGTATCCTATCTTACCAGCAAAACAGAAATTTTATACCATGATTACCTATTCTACTATATCTATAAAAAAGCCTATGACATAAATTTTTGCTTTTCACACGAACCGTGGTGAAGACGCCAGCAATGGCCCCCCAATAGTTCAAATGTACACCTACAGTGGAATTACATCTAAGCTGGACTTTGGTGACCTCGACCTGAATGCAAACTTGTCTAAAATTATCGCTCGTCACCTCGCGAAGAGTGAAATGAAAGTGGCAATTATTTATTACGTTTTAAATAAGAACATACCAACAATGAACAAACATGCGTTGTCTCATGTAAATAAAACATCCATAACTTGAAGTAGTATGTTATTAAAATGAAAAAGGCCCCGTAATTGCGCTCATCTTTTTCCATTTCGGTTCGACGATAAAACTAACAGCGCAAGTACCGCCCACCGGTGCTCATGTAAGCAAAAACAGATTTGCACGTCTACTGCTCTGTAAAATCGAGAAAAAATAATAGCGACTCTTAATAATCTGACGAACACGTTATACAAACATATACCCAAAGTAGCTTGGTGTACCAAATGTTCACCACAATAGCTAAACCATTGTATATGTTTTTTTAAGAAATCATTTCTCAGAAGCCAGTTTCCATCGGACTGGAAACTTGCTAATGTTATCCCAGTATATAAAAAGCGCGATAGGTTTGATCCAAATAAGTATGGGCCAGTATCCTTACTCTCGTGTGTTGGCAAAGTAAAGGAACGGGTTGTATTCAAATATGCTTACAATTCTTTCAAAGAAAACAACTTGTTTTATACCTACCAGTCGGGTTTCCTACCACAAAATAGTACGGTATTTCAACTTTTAGAAATATATCACAACCTTTGTCGAGCCATCGACATCAGGTTTGCAACATGTGGAGTCTTCTGTGACATCTCGAAAGCTTTTGATCGAGTTTGGCACAAAGGAGTTATTTTTAAATTGAAGCAATATGGAACTAATGGACCATTCTAGCTTGGTTTACAGATAATCATTCTCAAAGAAAACAACGCGTCCTTGTAAATGGCTCATATTACGCACATCTTGATGTTGAGGCTGGAGTCCCACAGAGATCGGTTATCGGCCCATTTCTATTTCCAATATATGTCAACGACATAGGGGATAACCTTGAATCGTTAGCTAGACATTTTGCCGATGATACTTGCTTAACCCAGAGTGGAAACAATTCATCTACACTACAAAGTGTAATAAATAGCGATACAAATCAAATTATACAATGGTCGAAACAGTGGCTTGTCGATTTTAACGCAGCCAAAACCAAGGTAATGTTATTTACACTGAATAATGATTTCCCAAAACCGAACATATTTTTTGTTGGTACCCCCCTGCATTATAATGACGAGCAAGAGCACCTGGGTTTGACTTACAGTCAAATCTATCATGGGACAAACATATAGATGACATATGCAAACGTTCATATGTCAAACTATCGCAACTCCGAAAACGCAAATATTTTATCCATAGGAAAACACTTGAGAAAATGTATCTCTCATTTATACTCTCGGTTCTTGAGCACGCTAGTCCTGTATGGGGCTGTACCAGCGCTAATCAGCTAAAGAAAATATATGACATATACTACGATGCCGCCCGTATTGTTACAGTACGCATCCGATCAGTTTAACCCTTTACCTAACATGAAAAGCAGACGACACTTGCAAAAATAATTCTTGAATAACTATTTTTTTTCATTTTTTGTCTCAAAAACATTGGTTATGACCCTTCGTTGGAACGAGCTCGACGAGCTCGTTCCAACGAGGGGTCATAACCTATGTTTTTGAGACAAAAAATGAAAAAAATAATGAAAATTAATTGGCGATTTTTGAGAATAGCGCTGGCCGGTTTTGGCCGTTACGTTGGGTAAAGGGTTAAAAAAACGTTTACTCCTGGAAGTAGGATGGCAGAATCCTGTTGAAAGACGTTATGTCCAAAAAATGAGTTTATTTTATAAGATTGTCAAAGGTCAAGCCCCGCCTTATCTAACTAATTCATTGCCATCCAATTTTAATTAAATTACGTCACATAACCTGCGAAATGCTTCGAATTTCATACCATTTGCAGCGTGTACGGAACTGTTGAAACGCTCTTTTCTACCATCTTGTATTAATATTTGGTACTCCTATGATGAGCAAACCAGAAATGATCAGACACTTCAAAGTTTTAAATCAATGATAAGCCCTCAATCTTACAAACCTCCTGAATACTTTAATGTAGGAAAACGGAAAATAAACATAATTCATAGTCAACTAAGAAATGAATGTAGTGATTTAAATGGGCACAAACACCAAACTCATATTTCTGCCTCCCCGAACTGTACATGTGGTACCTACACCGAGGACTCTGAGCACTACTTTATGAAGTGTAACCAAAACCTTGTCATTAGAAATGAACTTTTAAACAGATTGAATAAATACAAAATCTCACATGTCGATGAATTGTTATTTGGTTTACTCTCTCTGTCCGTTTCTGATAACGAAACGATTTTTAAAGCCTTGCATATATTTATCAGAGATTCTAAACGTTTCAACTATTAACTCAAGGAATTTGAGACTGAGAAGGAAACGTTATTATTATTATTATTATTATTATTATTATTATTATTATTATTATTATTATTATTATTATTACTTCCGACACGAAGTGACCCTGGCTATCGAAAGTGTTATTATTATTATTATTATTATTATTATTATTATAAGTGTTATTATTACTATTGATGGTATGTTCGAATGTAGGAGGCAAAAAAGAGTTGTGACCCGGAAGTCTGGAGTAGTAACTCAGGTTAGGCAAGATGTTCAGTATTCGGAATTCAGTACTTGTCGCTCGCTCGCTCGCTCACTCGCTCGCTCGCTCACTCACTCACTCACTCACTCACTCTTTCCCTTTTCTCGCGGTTTTTCACTATCTTTCTATTTCTCACACTTCTAAGATTATTTACATACATTTATGTAATCATTAACATTGTTTGTGTATATTTTATATTTATTACTGTTTTTGCCGCACTAGTTTATATTTATGTTATTTGAAACGGAAAGGAGGTATTGATAAGTGTTAAGCACTTGTCCTCCGATCATATCTGCTGTAAGAGAATTTGCAAATAAAATATGTTTAAACTAATGTTCACCACTCGTGGTGAAGTGGTGTTAACCGCTCGCCAAAGGCACGCGGTTAACACCACTTCGCCACTCTTTGTGAACAATTGGTACACCAAGCTACTATGGGTATATTCTGTATGTTAACCAAAGTAAACAAACACTGCTCTATTTTCCGGGGTTTCATGGGAAAAATCGACATATAGTTACTGAATAGGTTACCTTCTACGTGCATTAGACAGCCAATTTGTTTCTTTATAAAATACTCTTTTTTTGTACAGATTATACGGTCCATTGCGAACAGAACATCATAATTTCATATCCAAAATATTCTGTACACTTTTTCCTCAGACAATATTCTGTACACTTTTTCTTCAGACAATATTCTGTATACTTTTTCCTGCACAAATGTAATCTTTGCAGAGGTGGTGAAACAAGGGTTATGTACGCCCTCCTGTGCAATAAACAACATTTTCCGCCGATATTACAGCTTTAGGGGATTCGATCCAATGTTTATACGTCAATCGTCTAATGATCCCGTAATTTAATTATTTTATTTTATTGGAGTTTAACGACACTTTCGACGTCCAGGGTCACCTCGTGTCGGACAATGTTACTGGTGGAGGAAGCCGGAGAACCCAGAACGAATCACCGAGCAGCGACGAGCAACTGTCAGACTCCCCAACGTACTAACGCTGTACAAGCAGGGTTAGCATTGGTTGAAGGTAACTGCACCATCGTCATGGAGTACACCTTCACTCTAAAAACAAAAGTGTTAAAAACTACACTTGAAGTGCTGTATTTAACACTTACTAAGTGCTGAACTAGCACTTTGTTCAAGTGTAGATATCCCAGAACTTGACAGGTGTTACAATAATACCACTTGGCAAGTGTAATGTCGTGACACTTAAAAGGAAACAACGCAGATGACGCGGATCAGGCTCGAACTCTCGAGCCTGATCCCCGTCATCTGCGTTGTGTCCTTTTAATTGTGTACCCACCAAGCGCAAATCAAATTATGGACGATTCTGGAAGAACCACCAATGCTAGACACATGGGAAGTGCCATCCATTCAAGTTTCAGATGTCTGACGATTGTAATGTCTAAGTGTTTAAAGCATTGCACTTTGAGTGTTAAAATCAAACCCTAAGAGTTAGAATGGGTTTAACACTTTGAAGGTGTCAGTTTTTAACACTTTAGTTTTTAGTGTGTTGGAGCATAAAGCTACCGTGCTCCCACGTGGGAAATTGGGATTAACCCTTTACCTAACGAATCGCCCGCATCCTCCCACTTAATATGCAAATTGAGCAGTTGAAAAAAATTTAATTTTTCAAAATATTTCAACAAAACCATATCATGTGACCCCCATTGGAACGTGCTCAGTGAGCTCGTTCCAACGAGGGGTCACATGATATGGTTTTGTTGAAATTTTTTGAAAAATTTAAAAATATGGTATTTAAAATAATAAATTTTGATATCGTCTGCCTTGGGTAAAGTGTTAAATGGATTGTCCAAGGATGCAATGCAGTTATCCGTGGTTGTGATCGAACCGTGAACCTTTTGGTTTGAAGTCAAATGCCGTAATTAGCCTCCAGCCACATGTTTTTGTTACGGTCTGGTCATGGTTTGGTTTATTTTTTCCTATTTCGGCCATCTTTCAACCCAACGTCAAGCTTACGGAGTCGCAAATGTGCCGATGTTGGATAAAACATGATATGAATGGACGTTGTTGGCAGCTTCAATAGTTTTGTATTCTAACTGATGCCCTCACCCTCTCTTCCCACCCTCCCAACACACACATAGTTTTTAACACCCTCCGTCGCATTTAACATTGCAAGAGAACCAAGACGATGGCATTTTTGTGAATGATCATTATTAATTGTTTTCTTCCACTGCGCTAAATCACCGTAGCTCAATCACAGTGCGTCCTAACTAATTTACCCCACCCCCTCCTTCCACACACACTCAGGCGAACACTTTCGTTGAACTTCCGCCGTCTTTGGGTTAACTTGATTAGTCTACCCTATTCATTCAGCCATCCTACTTAATGAAATTATGAAGTATAATGTTCCTGGTCCAGGTACGTTTCGATGGAGGTGGGGTATCTCCCCCCGTCCCAAATCCTGGCCAAAATTTCCTACAGTTATAAATTCGGAGGGCAAGTCATAAGCAGTTAGAAAATCCATCTATCTGGATTTTAGAGCTTCTTTGGTGATGCTGATGTCTCCTTTACTTGCCAAAATCCCAACTCGGTTTTAAATCGGCAAAAAATCCAACTGTTACTGTTCACAACTACAGTGTACGCAGTATCGAGCTTGATAAGTATGCATGATGTCAATCGGTACGATAATTTCTATAGTACGATTACTTATTGCAAACAAAAAAAAATCCTCGAAATGCACTTCAAGAAAATCGCATCTTGTAAAATCGTTATTCTAAGTTAATTCCATCATTCACAGTTACAAAATGATGAAACATCGAAAATTGATCATTCCTGCATAAAATCTGATATAATGTTAGGAGAGTATGAATTGCTCAAAGTTCTCAGCTTGAGTATTTTTAGCATATATTCAATTTCCAGAATAATACCAAATAATAATAACCTGATAATACTACCATAAATGTGTTGGCATTTCAGTTACTAGAATAAATGTTTTGCCCCCTTTCATGGCTTCATTTTCAAATTTTTTCTTGGTAGTGAATTTCCATCTAGGAGGAGGGACCGGGAGGTGGTCAACCCCCTACCGGTCATTCCTCCTAGCTGTAAATTCACAACCCTACACCCCCATTCGGAAACCTTTAGCCAAGTCCCTGACCTGACCCGGAAAACGGTCTCTCGTCTTCAAAGAGTTACAAGGTCTTTCAATAATGGTTGAACCTGACAGAAAATGGAATTTTTTTATAATGGCTAAAAGTGACTATGAAAATACTTTCGATTGCACATATTAAAAATACTGGGAAGTAAAGGTGTTTTCTTTATTTCCACTTTACGTCCTTCACTGTGATACATGTAGGACTTTTTGGATTGGGTGTAAGTCTTTGAAGCATTTGGACATGGTTCGAAATATCGGGATTTTTTTTATAAAAATTGTTTTTACTGTTTTTAATGATATTTCTCCTTTGAGAATGTCACATTATTGCTACAGATACCACACCTAATTAGCTGCAATAAAGCCCAAATTTAGACATGCATTTTGGCACAACATGGGTGTCGTCTTAGAAGGAGGACAAATAGAACCAGAATAAAGGACAGGTACTCATTCCTTAGAACACAAAACTACTAGCTGATGTAAATGTTATGAAATATCAGCTATTGTGGGATTGCGTGAGTTTGCATCGCGTTCTGGTGTCAAAAACCTTGCCTTTTGTTTCCATTAAAGGACGGAACAATTATGCTGCCGTTCGAGATTGGTTTATAATATGTATATGTTTCATACGTTCCACGAAAGGTGTAATTTCGTTTCGATCCGAATCGACCCCTAATATTATAATATAAGTTTCTGTAATCGATACTCCTGACACGGTCATCGGTGCGGGAACCTGAAAAGGTATCATTAACCCTTTACCTGACACGAAAAGCAGACGATACTTGCAAACAAGATTCTTGAATAAATCATTTTTTTCATTTTTTGATAAAAAATGAAAAACAATGAAAATTAATTGGCGATTTTTGTGAACTGCGCTGGCCGGTTTTGGCCGTTACGTTTGGTGAAGGGTTAACATGGCCCTTCATTGAAAAGTGTTCGTTGCAATGAGTGTAGAGTAGCTGGTAAACTATTTTTATCAGGCAACAATCTGAAAAAAAATAAAAAAATTGAATGTCGATTTTTGTGAATAACCTGACATTGTGTGGCTGTTACGTGAGGTAAAAGATGAATCACAATTAATTTAGACACCTTTCCCATAATGAACGACGACTGATGAAAATTACGAATGGCCAGCAGTAGTTGTAAATTCATCGGACTGTCGAAAAACATTTTCGCGAATTGACGACTACGAGTCCGTTTGTGTTTCGCAATTTTCTCGTGTTGCGTGGCGACGAATGATTTGATTGTCAGTAAGTAATGGCAATTAAGGCCACATGGTGATTACAGTTTAAGGACATCATCTTAGAGTGAACCCCCGCATCAAGTAGTGGAGAAACGCTCGCAAACCTTTTTGCAATATGATATATCTGCGTGTTTTAATGAGAAATTGTAATCGTAACTACAGATAAGGGAAAACGACAGGTGATAGGAAAAACGCAAATTCCAGTGACGTGGTACCCCATTCGTAATTCTCATCAGTTGTCGTTCATTTTGCGAAAGAACGCTAATATGGACCTATCGCACAATGAATTACGAATGGTTTACAGTTTATCAGATATGATATTCTTTCTCAGAGTTGCCCATTATCGAGCACGTCACATATGACTTCAAACTCGGCCGATAGGAAGCCGATCTCGGCTGATATGAAACAAACTAGAGTTGTTCACCTTGATGCGTCGATAGAAGGCGCACACAAATAGTTTAAAAGAAACCGTTAAGGTCCCACAAAGCAGATCGTCTGTTTCGCGGGCCATTTTTTGTTTGGCGGGTATTGTTTATTTTTGTAATTATTTCTTTGCCATCAAATGTTCATATTCTTGGGTTGTTTTATGCTTTAGGCATCATAATAGACAGAATAGCATGAGTAGTGGTGTGTTTCGTCCCGTGGGTGCAAATTTATCAATTTTATTAACTTATATAAAATAACAGTGTTATTTTTATTTTTTAAGTTTGCATTGGTTATAAAAAGAGAGCCCGAGGCAGTCAAAAGGATCACGCGATAGGGCATGAGAGACGGATTTTTTGGGATCCTAACCTTTACTCGTTAACCCTTTATCCAACGTAGACGATATCAAAATTTATTATTTTAATTAATTTTTTTTTTAAATTTTCAAAAAAATTCTTTCAACAAAATCATATCATGTGACCCCCTCATTGGAACGAGCTCGATGGAATTTTTGGAAAAATAATATTTTTTGAGCTGTTGAATTTGCATATTACGTGGGCGGATGTGGTCGATTCGTTGGGTAAAGGGTTAAAAGCAATCATGAAAACATGAGTTACCGGGCATAATGGAGTGGTCTGAAGCCGAGTTTTCGAATGACGAGGAACTAATGAAGGCACTTAACCCTTTACCCAACGTAACGGCCAAAACCGGCCAGCGCTATTCTCAAAAATCGCCAAATAATTTTCAAAATATTTTCATTTTTTGTCTCAAAAACATAGGTTATGACCCCTCGTTGGAACGAGCTCGTCGAGCTCGTTCCAACGAGGGGTCATAACCTATGTTTTTGAGACAAAAAATGAAAAAAATTAGTTATTCAAGAATTTGTTTTGCAAGTGTCGTCTGCTTTTCATGTTAGGTAAAGGGTTAATGTGGATTGGATAGGGAAGAGGCAAAAGAAGAGAGTTATACAGAAAATTCACCGCAAACTAAGACTAAAAGTCGTAAGCGAAAATTCGTCGAAGTGAGAGAAGATTTATTTCAGCTATCCGAACGTCTCGGCCTCCCCATAGGGATAGTTCGGATATCTGAACTAGGAGTAATGAGAAACAATAACACAATCAGAAAACTGAAACCTATCTCAGAACATTTTATAATTATTTGTTGATTTAATAAATAAAGAGGTGTTTACTTGGTTGATTTCATATGAGCCGAGATATCAGAAGAGGGTAAATTCATATTTATTTATTGGTGTTCAAGGTCACATATTTCTGCACAATGGCTAATCGTGATCTCAACATAGAGATAAAGTCAAGTTCGGTCAATCGTTTATACCCATGTTGTCCGTTGTAGTAGACTTCAACCACAAGCATCGGTGACTGGTCCTATTTTTGCCAGTAAAATAGAGCTTGTTTGCCACAGTAATCAAGCACTGCTTCACTTCCCGAGGTGCCCAGGGGTGAACTTCATATCAGTCTGAGACCGAAAGTTCAAGGCTGAAGTGTAGTTACCTTGGGCTGATATCTCGGCCGATATGAAATCAACCAAGTAATAACCCCCAACTACCCGCCTATCGGAAAGCTCACTGGCTCGAGCTCGAGTATAAGACTTCAGATCGAAAGAGCGTTGATTCGATTCTAACTAGTGGGATCTGTGTTTTTTCATTGGGCAAGACATTTAACCCTTTACCGAACGTAATGGCCAAAACCAGCCAGCGCTATTTTCAAAAATCGCCAATCAATTTTCATTATTTTTTTCATTTTTTGTCTCCAAAACATAGGTTATGACCCCTCATTGGAACGAGCACGTTGAGCTCGTTCCAATGAGGGGTCATAACCTATGTTTTGGAGACAAAAAATGAAAAACAATAGATACTCGGGAAACTTTTTTGCAAGTGTCGTCTGCTTTTCATGTTAGGTAAAGGGTTAATACCGCAGATGGTGCAATGTGTTAACTCTTTGAACACGAGGGACCGGTTAATTTCATTAAGTAGGGTGGCTGCTAATGAACGTGTGAGGTACACCAGTCAATATTTTCAACGTGCAACTCGAAGGTCTGTCCGCAGATAATGAATATGGGCTCTTCAGATTTCTGCCACTGAACTGATATGGAATACACAACCAAGGTTCAAAGGGTTAAAATTAATTACATGATGAAGGTCTACGTGCCTTCAACTGATACTAACGCTGCTTATGGGAGCTAGATTCAGTTGGAGAGTCCGATAGGTCCTGAATCATACGGTAAAATTACAGTACACTCGCGCACACTCCGACAACTTCGATCCAAAAAAGCTACAAGCAGACACAAACAGTCACCCCAGAGTGGGTACGGAAAGGTAGGAGCGACAAGCAGCATAAACTCTGTTCACTTCCACTCCCGCAACCCCACCAGAAACTATGCTAGCATGGCTACTGGGTGTTGCTTGTGGCTTGACTCACGAAACATTTAATATAATTAATTATTATTATTATTATTATTATTATTATTATTATTATTATTATAAAAAGGTTGTTATTGATTTTATGAAACTGCTTTCACACAATTTTTATCTGTATAAAGGTTTTCCAAGAGACTCTATTTTCTAGTCACAGCATGTTTTGTTACGTCACAAATTCGATAATTCTCAATTCAAATCAAGTTTGAAGGAAGAGAGAATTTTTTTGTGATGCACGATTCGTTCCAATAATAAAACAAATGATGAAAAGAACGGCCCTATTGACCTGATCGTCATCGCGGAACAATATAGGATAATAACACTTTCCGGGCGTTCTTTCTTTCTTCACATTAAAGTTATTCAAGTTATTAAAGGTAATGAATAAAGAATTCATAATAATAATAATGATGAAAATTTGAACACTACGCTCTCATTTTATATGTGGATCGCAATAGAAATTATCTTCGATTTTTACTACCGGTTTGGTGGGGTGGATTTTGTTAAAATCAAGCACGCAATAAATTAACAATGAGAAAATTGCAGCATCAGTGGAATTATTTTACCCTCACTTTGGAAAAGAGCCAGCACTATAGTAACCCCTACCTGTGCTATGACCACAACCAGGGGTCAATACTAGGAGTGCGGTGACTCAGTGGTAGACTGTTTGACTTTTATGCTAGAGGTCGCGAGTTTGATCCCCGTCCGGGACTACTCGTGTTGTGTCCTTGGGCAAGGCACTTTATCCCGGTTGCCTACACGGGGGCACGATAATAATATTAATGCTGCTGCGTACTGCACGTCGCTGGTGCACATGTCTTCCACCGCTGTAACCCTGCTTGGGCGGAGCTTGAACAGAGTTAGAATGTTGAGGAGCTGACAGTTGCTCGTCGATGCTCGGTGGTTCTCTCCGGGTACTCCAGCTTCCTCCACCCGTAAAACTGTCACTGTCACGATTAGCCATTGTGCATAAGTATGGGACCTTAAACACCACTAAATAAATAAATAATAGGGATCAATACTATAGAATTTTTACAATTGTATTTTTCTAGAATTGTATTTTCTATTTATGACTTTAAATGGGATAAAAAGAACCATCAGCATTTTCAAAGATACGACAATTTGCCAGTTGGCAAATTGCCATATCTTTGAAAGTGCTAAGGATTCATTTTAGTGAGTTAACCCTTTACCCAACGCAGACGATATCAAAAGTTATTATTTTAAATATTATTTTTCCAAATTTTTCAAAAAAATTCAACAAAACCATATCATGTGACCCCTCGTTGGAACGAGCTCGACGAGCTCGTTCCAACGAGGGGTCACATGATATGGTTTTGTTGAAATTTTTTGAAAAATAATATTTCTTCAACAGCTGAATTTGCATATTACGCGGGCGGAAGCGGGCGATTCGTTGGGTAAAGGGTTAAATTAAGAGGTAGAAAGCATAATTCTAGAAAATACAATTGTAAAAGTTTTATAGTATTGGCTCCTGTGCGTTGTTTGCTAAGACCCTGCAAAGCTTCAAAATTAGATTTGGTTCGAAATCATCCCCCGATTATTCAATTCGAGTCCTCCTTATTCGTAATTTATTAATGCTCCAGATTTTCGCAAAATCTCACCTACTGTCTCCCTTGAACTCACCCTCTAAACGGGAGACTGATAATAGAAGAGACATTGACTTCGTTTCTGCAATATTCCGCATTTTAACTGACTTGACGAAACATAATAATCAACATTGAATACCTTACTTTGTTTAAGCAATATTTATTTCCAGTTCTCAAATTTCTACAACTGTATCAGTTATAGTAAGTTTGGGTCCAACAGTAAGCTGTAGGTTCATATAAGGTTGTTTACTTGAAAGGAGATTGATAATTTTGCAAAAATCCACGACTTTAAGATTGTGAAATATCTTCATCATGAAAAACACTGATATTTGGTTCAAGAAGTAATTCGATTCGAAATCGTGATTTGCTTCGACTCAAAATTTGAGGTTCGCAGGGCGCAATTGTTTGTGCTCATTCCGTTATCTAATGAATCGACCTCATCAGTCCGCGTAATTTACAAATTCAGCAGTTTAAAAAAAATCAAATAAACTTTAACAAAAACGTGTCTTTTGATCCTCTCATTGTAACGAGCTCGTCGAGCGCGTTCCAATGAGTGGCCACATAATATGGTTCTGATGACATTTCGTCGCCTGAGTGCTAGAATGTTCTATGTCCCCTATGGGACATAGAACATTCTAGCACTCAGCCGATGATTTGTTGAAAACATTGAAAAATAATATTTAACCCTTTACCTAACATGAAAAGCAGACGACACTTGCAAACAAAATTCTTGAATAACTAATTTTTTTTATTTTTTGTCTCAAAAACATAGGTTATGACCCCTCGTTGGAACGAGCTCGACGAGCTCGTTCCAACGAGGGGTCATAACCTATGTTTTTGAGACAAAAAATGAAAATATTTTGAAAATTAATTGGCGATTTTGGAGAATAGCGCTGGCCGGTTTTGGCCGTTACGTTGGGTAAAGGGTTAACGTAATAAATTTGGATATCGAGGGCGTTCAGAGGCTGACTGGCCGTATGGTCCCCGGTGGGCCCCCTTTTGGGTTCCCAGTCTGTGGCACCTGAACTGAATGTAGCCCAATACGGTAAGTGGAATTTCGTCAAAATAACTAAAAGGCAAAATGGTTCATACTATATTTATTTATTGGTGTTTAAGGTCACATATTTATGCACAATGGCTAATCATGACCGTGACAGTTTGACTGGTGGAGGAAGCCGGAGTACCCGGAGAGAACCACCGAGCAACGACGAGCAGCTGCCAGCTCCCCAACATCGTAACTCCGCACTGCGGAACAGGCAGGGTTAGGTTGGTTGAAGACATGCATACCATCGACGTGCAGTACACCTTAGTACACGGCGTCATCGTGCCCCCACACGGGCAATGGGGATGAAGTGTCTTGCCCAAGGACACAACGCGGTTGCCGCAGGTGGGATTCGAACCGAGGACCTCTCGGCTTGCAGCCTGCACCTCTACCTACTGAGCCACCGCGCTCCCCAAAATGGTTCATACACTGTCGGTATATTGAAATGTTCTCTGTATGAACTGCTAATGGTTGTCCACAAAGATAACATTTCTATATATATAAGCAGTCTAGTCTGCCATTGATCACTAAAATGAAAGGAAACAGCGTTCCATCAATTTCGAAAAAATTTATATTTTTTTCCAACTGGGGTGAACTATGGTCTTCTCGATGCCCACCCCCCAGTAGAACCATTTTTATCGAATGACCAATGAAGATGATACAAAAATGTCATCGAAATGTCTTCTGTGAAGACTGTCATTGACTGATCACTCAGACGCAAGGAAGCCGCGTTCCTTCAGTTCGCAAAATCAAAATTTTCTCCGGGTCTAAGGCCTCCTTGGTGTATTCCCCGGTAACTTTTCTTGGCTCAGTCCGCCCCTGTGAGTGTTTTGTAAACGGCTAAGTCTTGACCTCGACCTGATATGGATAGAAGACGAGATAACATTTGTAAAACAAACATCTTGAATAACAAAAAGTTAAACTTTTCACCTCGAAAACATAGCTGGTGTCCGATCGTTAAAACCTTTTAATCTTGTAATAAGCTGTGTTTTGGATGCCAACAGTGAAAAGAAATAACACGTCATATACTGAGTTTGTTAGGTTATGTTGGCTGTATCGGTGCTGAAGTGGTTTTACACAAATGTGCAAAACGTCACTAAGTATGGTGGTTTTATATATCACCTGTCCTCGGGAGATTATCTTGACACAAAATATTGTTCAGAAATAATATATTGTTCCGGTTGGCTGGAAAAGCCCTTTTGTCATTTTCTTGTACACTCAGGCGGTGTAATGTTTATGAACAGAAATGGGATTTGATTGATTGATTAATTTATTTAACGATACACATAATATACAAAAAGTACAGATTTAGATATAGAATTGTATTAATAACAAAACGTAAAAAAGATTATAAAATTAGGATTAAATATTATGGATATCGTAAGGAGGAAACATAGCCAGATTGGCTGTCTACCTGTTTCCCCCGGAAGAAAAGAAATAGAAAAAAACGTACCAGAAGGGAAAAAGAACACACAAAAAAAAAAAAAAAAAATTCATAAAAACAAACAAAGACAAAGACAAAAAGTAAATAGACAAGAAGGAAAAGTGAAGAAGTTTAGCAGTAATCTAATTCAGAATTAGTTATGCTCAGAAGGGGTTGCAATGCATGAATAGATTATTGTTTGTTCATACACAAATATATAAGGTTTTTTAACTTTACAAATTCCGTGTATCCATGTTCCGTGTACCTATGTCCCGTGTAACTATGTCCAGGACTGTTGTTTTAACAATTTTTCCAGTTATGTTTCAAAGGAGACCGTAACGGCAATCTATTGATACGGACGGCAATGAATGGGAGATGTCAGATACTGGTCATGGCTACTAACTATACGTACGATTAGTTCGGAGACGAACTTTGGAGAAACTTATCAGCCGGATAAAATATCATGATTCATTCAAATTTTGAAATTAAATCTCAGATATGATTCTAATTATTATAGTTACTAATTGATTTCAGGGCGCAAAGTTTACCTGCATTCGACGCAATAGGTGTTCAGGCATCGTACTGAAGAAGAATATGAATTAATTGATAACTGAGTAATTAGTTTCTTAAATACTGATCGCGGTCTGACATCTTTTATTTGATTATTCAAACTGTTCCATACTTTATGAAACGAATGTAGTGGGAGCCTTTGAGTAAAGCTTGTCCTAGGTATACCTCGTACCACTTGACCCGTTTGCCTTGTGACCATACCAGTTCGGTTGAGATTCGTCCCGAAGAAATTCCCAAAGCTCAGCGGTAGATTTCCATTGTACCAGTCGTACATAAATAACAACACGTGTTGTTTTTATAGGTCGTGGAATTTTAATATTCCTTCGTTCTTAAACAATGGATCCGTATGAGAATTAAATTTTTTGTTGTCAATTACCCGTAATGCTCGTTTTTCTAAAAGGAAAAGTTTATTGGTACCATTTGCATGGCCCCATGCTTGAATGCAGTAAAGTAAATGGCTATGCACAAGTGAAAAATATATCGATTTCAAAGCATCGTAGGGAAGTATTCTCTTTACTCTGCTAATAGCGTATAATGCTCTGGATATTTTTGAGGCAATGTGCGAAGTGTGTTGACTAAAACTCAAATTTTCATCAAAACTCCTAAAAACTTCGTGGCTTTTTCACGGGCCGAATTTGTAACTCGCTCTAATTGTTTGTAGTTCATCAACAAATTTATCCTAAAATTATCATTATTTCGTGATGGATTAAAAAAGATGTATTTCGTTTTTTAGCATTTGACGAAATTTTATTTGCTTTACACCATTCACGTAGTTTCACACTTTCTCGGTTAAAATCGTTACACAAAAGTTTGCTGGTGCCGTTTGACTCATATCCATTTGTGTCATCAGCAAATGAAAGAACATTAAGTTTTGTACAATTGCTAATATAATTGATGTAAACTAAAATAGCAGAGGGCCTAGAACAAACCCTTGAGGAACCACACTCAAAGTGTCTTCCTTATTAGATTCGGTATCATTAAACGCCACAAATTGAACACGGCCCTGTAGGTAACTGCGAAACCACGTGTTCGCCATGCCTCTAATACCATAAAACTCGAGTTTTTGTAATAAGATTTCATGATTAACAGTATCGATTGCGTTTGAAAAATCTAAAAATAACGACAATGTAGAGTCTTTTTTGCGTTTATCATAATTGGTTGCAATATAGTTAAGAAGATGTAACATAGGATGAAAAGTTGAGTGCTTCTTACGAAAACCATATTGATGTTGATATAATAAATTATATTTCGTTAGAAAATTATAGAGTCTTTTGAACATAAGTTTTTCAAGAACCTTTGAAAGTATCGGAAGAATATTTATCGGCCTGTAATTATCAACTTTATGAGGATCACTAGTTTTGTAAAGAGGCACAACTTTGGCTATTTTCATTTCATCAGGGAATGTTCCATTCATGAAGGAAGTATTTATAATATGAGTCAGTGGGTCGGCTATTTCGTCTATTACTGTTTTAATTAAATTAGACGAGATGCCATTGCAGTCCCTGCTTGATTTTCCTTTCATTGATTTTATTGTGAATATCACTTCCTCTTTTGTTGTTGGATTAATGAAAAAGTTATCAGAATTACTACCAATTAGAAAGTCAGAAAAATGTTTGGATGTACTACCTATACTGTCATTAATTGATTGACCAATTTTTGAAAAATATTTATTGAAATGATTAGCTATCTCATTTTGGTTTGATTCTTGTTTACCATTAACTGTAAAATCTGTAGGAAATATTTTTGGACTGTTGCATCTATTAATAGCATTTCGGAGAATTTCCCAGATTTTTTTCATATTGTTTCTATTTTCATATAATATGTCTTTATAGACTTTTGCTTTGGCTGCACGTTTTACTTTATTGTATAAACCACAATATTGTTTATACTTATTAATATTAAAGTCAGTAGGAAATTTTAGTTTTCTGAGATACAATTTACCCTTACTCAAAGATGACTGTAATAATCCATTGTCATCCATGCCTTGCGCTTAATGACTTTTGGAAGGACAGTTGTCTTTTTAATGGGAATGCTCTTTCATACTTGCTCATCAAAATATTCATAAATATTTTATATGCAGTATTAGGGCAGGAGGCCTCAAATACGGGCTCGAAATTGAAATTAGCCAGTAGAGTTTTGAATAAGTTAATATTCTGCAGTGCAAAATACCGTTTGGTAGTAGTTTCTGATACCTGGTTTACTTTGATGGCATGTTCTGAATAAAATGTGCCAACGTGATCTGATATATCTGTAATAATAATACCGACTTCGTGATTTGATGGTAACGCATTCGTGTAAATGTGATCAATTATTGTCGCTGAGTATTCAGTTACTCGCGTCGGTTTAATAATTACAGGGAGAAAGCTTCCGTTGAACAAGGTATCAACAAAAAGTCTCGTTTTATCATGTTCCTCATACTTCAGTAAGTCAATGTTAAAATCACCCATTAAGATGGCCTTTGTGTTACTAACGTTTAGTTTATTCAGAATTTCAGATATCTCATTTATGAAGTAATTCAAATTCGCTCTAGGAGTTGTGTTGGGATGGTCTATAACTCCAATAATACAAGGACTTTTGGTGTTGTTAGATATTTCAATAAATAATGATTCAAATACGTGTGGGATAAAAACAGTTAAATCTTCACGTATCCGAAACGCTATGTGTTCTTTAACAAAGAGTCAAATACCACCTCTACCGTCGTCACCAGATGGGCGTGTTCTGAATAGGAGTTTGTGATACCCACTGAGCTTATAATCAACATCCGGGTGCATATTGAAAACCTCAGTTAGGCCTACAACGTCAAATTTGTTATCTGAGGATTGTACGTCCTTAAGTAAGTTTACAAAGGAATCCCAGTTGGCATTTAAACTTCTACAGTTGATGTTTAATAAACTCAACGAGTTATTTTTTTGCAGATGAATTTCTAAAATTATGTGGACTATAGTATTTACAAGAAGAGTGTTGAAGGTTAAATGTGATATACTTTCTTTTTCTTCATCTGTTCTATTATTAAATAAAGCTGTGAAATCAAACTTTTCGAGTAATTGCATTTTATCTAGTGTTATTTTGTCCTCCATAAGTCACTGTGATGGTATGCTACCTGGCAGCACCAGCCCTGGACATAAGATACATGAACTGGAACTGTATACATATACAATTTAATTGTAAGAGTCTTAAGATTTTGTGCAATGCTAAAAGTTGGTAAGGCTGAAGAGATGATGAAAGAAGATAAAGAAAGAGGATAGAGTAGAGAAGATAAAGAGATAAAGAAAGATGATAGAGTAGAGAAGATAAAGAGACTTATGGTTGTAGAAAAAATACCTACTTCAACGAGAATTGTACTACTGGCTACTTTATATTTTGTTCAACAGACTATACAGAATTAGTTATGGGTTTGTGTCATGCTCCTGTTGTGAAAGGTTGTTATGATACAGCTATTGCCTCTCTCTCTCTCTCTCTCTCTCTCTCTCTCTCTCTCTCTCTCTCTCTCTCTCTCTCGTTACCTTTATGAGTCGCACGCATGTCCATTTTACGTTCCCATTTTTTATTTTGTCTCAGCTATTTATAATTGTTAACATCCGGTGTTCTTCCAAGAAATATGTACATTATTGTTACCTATTTTGCGTACCCTACCACCGACGTATCGGCATATAGAGAAAATAATAAAGTTGAAGGCTAAGTGGAATATTTTGTGATAAGAGCCTTCCCTTTGTTCTGTTATGTTGGTTAATGGGCTATCAAAGGAGCCCATTTACTGAAATATAACTGTACATGGAAAGTAATTAGTTGACCTTTACTATGAAAAGTGAACAGATATACAGTACACCCTGTCGTTTTCACCCTGGAGTGGAGGGATGGGGAGGGTCACTTAATCTACTGCATTTGGATGGGTAACAAATTTGTTATACACATTACTACAAAAACACGGATAGACTGGGTTTTCCCAGGACTTCTTTCAAAATTTAAAAGCAAAAAGCGCAGCAATAACTGTTCAAGGAGGCAACAACTTTCCACCTCCCTAATGAACAAAATACTTCAGCTTGAACATAAATTTAGTTTGTACTACGACAAATGGAATACGGAAAGAGACAAGTTCGGGATTCGCATAATTCTGTGTTAGGAACAACATATACTACTCACAGTTTGCTAAGCACCAAGTATATCCAACTACTTGTTTTACGTTTTAGGTGAAATATTGTTATGACAAGTGTATATATTTTTTCTTTAATTATATCTTTAATGATTCAAGTACAGAAATTAAGATTTTGTTTGTGTTTGACATTATTGTTTAGCTTTGGAATATGATAACCATGAAAAATGTTTTTTATTGGTAAAAGTGAATTTTTTTCAATATGCCAACAAGTTGACGGAGAGAACTGGTGTGGGTTCAATATCGAGTATGAGACCCATTACTGTTAATTACAGCTTGACAACGCCTTCTCATGCTCCCATTCGGTTCTTGGTGGTCCATTGTGTCATGTTGTTCCATTCTTGGATCAGTATGGCACCAAGCTCCTGGACACTTCTTGGCTGGACTGGATGGGCTGAAATTGCAAGCTAATTCCAGACATGTTCGATTGGATTGAAGTCAGGGATCTTACTAGCCAGTGTCCATACGCTCAATCCCCTCCCTCTGTCGGTACTCCCCGACAGCATGGGCAACATGAGGACGGACATTATCGTCCATCAGAATGAATCTATCACCCACTACACCTGCATACAACCTGACGTGGATATCGGAGGTCTCATCAATATACCGTTGAGCAGTCAAATGTACCACGTTCAAGGACACGGAGCTGTAAGTCCATCCCAGCTGATGCCGCCCCAGACCATGATTGATCCTCTACCATAGCGGTCATGCTCAGCAATGTTGGCTGCATGGAATCGCTCTTCTGGTCTTCTCCATAGTACCTTGACTTCTCGATCGGAGACCACATTCCCGCATCCTTGCCCGGATAGTCTGCGTCGAAACATTTACCCCTGATGCATTCTGAAGGTCACTGCGAAGCTGGGTTGCTGTGGCCAAGCAGTTCCTATGGGCCTGAATGATCAAAACAGGTCTTCAGCTGCAAATGTTGTCCTGTCTCTGCCACCATGCCATCTTACTGGTGTACCATACTGCTGAAATCTTGACCAGGCTCTGGTGAGCACACCAAGGGCTTCCACTAACCTAACGGTGGGTAGCCCCATGCTCCATCATCCCTACAACCCGCCACATTTCCGCTTCAGACAAATGTCTTCTTACATTTGCATTTGCCATATTCAGTTATTAAATCACAAGGGTTTGCGTTGAAATGAAGACTGAATACCCTACACATGCCATGTACATGTCGACAGTACATGAAACTCAAGGGGTACATGCTTTCCATGACTGTCACGAAAAGTCTGCCTGTCCAGAGAGCTAACGTAAACACTGGGGACCATCTCAATACATTCCTCAATCATATCCACCAAAAATATCGCAAATTTCACAATGATGTGTCAAATATTGGGTGCTTAGCAAACTTTGAGTAGTATAGATTTAACAGAATTCTGGTCAACCTTCGAACTGAATCCTGTTTGTCGAAATCAATACACTGCTTGTGTTCATGTTGAGGGGTTTTATTTACCAGTAGGGGTGGGAACAAGTCTGTCTCCCCCTACTCCATGTAACATCGCTACGTCCTGGAGCAAATACTATAAAACGTTTACAATTATATTTACTAGAATTATATTTTCTGCCCATTAATTTAACTGACTAAAATGAAACATTAGCATTTTAGCATTCAAACGATTTGGCAATTTTCCAACTGGCAAATTGCCAGATCTTTGAAGATGCTAATGGTTCATTTTAACCCATTTGAAGTCCTAACTAGAAAATACAGTTCTAGAAAATACAACTCTAGAAAATACAATTGTAAACGTTTCATGGTATTGTCCCATGGTACGTTGCATTGAAGTTGGGTGGACCATTTTTTGTTCTCCTGCCAATGGTAACAGAAAAATACTTTTCCTCACTTTTTCATCTTAAATTGGATTAAAATTGTGTATATCCTCAGTTAAAGGTTGAGAGTCGTCCCGGGGGAAGGGAGTAACGCATCATGCCAATTGGGGCACTGGGAATATTTTTAAAGGACTAATTACCCAGAAAGTGGAGGAATAACAAAATCAAAGTGACCAAAGAATTATCACAGTGAGAGAAATAACATTTTAAGAAATTTCAGTCTTGTTTGCTTATAAAGTTGACATTTTTCAGGAAAGGTGTGGGACCATTTCCTCTCAGTTCCCCCGTGGCTACCCTATTGTTCAACAGGCTGGTGGCGAATTTCTTTGTTGAATAGTTGTAGTTTCTCTTTGACCTATTGTTAGGAAACAACATTTAATACATTCTTTTCAAAGGATTAATTTAATTTTTCAACCACTCCATCTGCGTTTATCCGATCTGACCTTCGATTATTTCTCCAAAATGGGTTTGTAGTGATGAACAGTGTGGTTGGGGAAATTTGTCTACTCTCATAAGAAGTGATCGCCTTTTAGATATATTCTCTCTATCCACATTTCTCCCGTAGATAGATCGATTAATTGATATACCGACGCTTGTTAAATGACAGAAAACAACACTTCAATAAAGTAATAATCGGTGTTCAACATTGAATAAATATTTTCTTGTCACGTAAAGAACGTTCTTGAATTAAGATCGAATTTCTTAGAAATGTGTAATGTTTTCATGATGGGTGGAGTTGGGTGTCAAATACTACACCAAAAATCGGTAATGGATAGATGCTTTTTAGGACCACAAAAGTCGAAACAAAATACATATGGATTGATTGGGACGAAATTGTTTTTACGATTTACGATCATGCGTAATATCCCTTATATTTTGGATTTGAGTTCTTCTGTACTTGTTTGGTACAGATTTATTGGAGTTTCATATATTCCCCGGTTTCTTGGAACCAAGAACGGACATTTTTAAACAGAAAACCCGGAAACCGGGAAATTCTCGCTTTCATATATCTCAATGATAATTACGACCAGGTCAAATACTATAGAACTTTTACAGTTGTATTTTCTTGAATTGTATTTTCTAGTTATGACTTTGAATGGGTTACAATAAACCAGTAGCATTTTCAAAGATCTGGCAATTTTAAAATGCTAATGATTTATTTTAGTCAGTTATATTAATAAGTAGAAAATACAATTCTAGAAAATGCAATTGTAAACGTTTTATAGTATTGGATGCAGCTGTCTGCTGGTCGTAATTATCAATGAGATTTGTGAAAGCAAGATTTTTCCTGCTGGTAGCAGGGACATAGTGGAACCAACTATTGATGTCGGCCACGATTAGCCATTATGCATAAGTATGTGACCTTAAACACCGATAAATAAATAACTATTGACGTTCCTTTGGATAATTAAATTTTGGTCTCTCGTGAGGGTCCCGGCGTGGGCATTAGTATTTAGAGCCACATACGTCCAAAATTCGGGGCTATTAAAATATAGTAACATCACCAGTTAAAGTTATCGAGGAGCTATTGGCAAGTGCCACGAAATGTAAAGAAAATCGCAGATAGTTTTGAGGAAAATCAATTAATTAATTAATTAATTAATTAACCAAAACTGATTAATTTATTTATTAATTTATTATCATTATTATTATCTATTTATTAATTTTTTAATAATTTATTTATTGGTTTTTAACGCCACATCAACATCTAAGTCTATATCTTGCCGAGAAGGCGGTTAGGAGCAAAAAACATGTCATTATTAATTATGAAATATAATTATTTAACAGAAACAGGAAATAATTAAAATAGAATGATAAAGACAGGAGTAGTTTGGACAGTAATTACAGATGATAAAGCAGTGAATACGAAATAAATCAACCTGTTGAGTTGAGATTTAAAGAGTTCAGTTTAAAACAGGAAAACAATTCAAGAATTTATTAAAAAGGTGAGTTTCATTAAGAAATGACCGAATTTTGTGCAAACTAGCATTATAAAACAGAGATCCTATAGTGAAATACTGCCCTCTAACATGAATAAATTCGGCGCAGTGTTAAGGAACGACCCACTGTCAGCACCTGTTGGCAAGGAACACACTCTGGTGACATATAATTCTCTTACAAAAAGGATTGTGTGAATCTTGTGTTACAAATATGACATCGTGTCAAAATTACATGATCATTGCTACAAAGGTTACTGGCCGGATAATTATCATTAATATTAGAACCTAAGCGATGGAGCTTGTTATTTGTCGCCCCATCCCATTCCATCTGCCACATGGAATTAACAGTTTCTCTGAAATGTAGTTTGAAATCACTGAACGGAATTTTAAAATCAGTGAAAGGTCCGTTTAAGGGACAGTTTGCTGCACTGTCAGCCCTGGTATTACCTGAGATACCAAATGTATCCAGCAAATTATAATATCCTATTAGTCAGACACAGTGTTTACACCTGTTCGAAATTGTTTGGTACCAAGTGGAATTTTGGTTCAGAGCCAAATGATTTTTTTAGTGCCAAATGAAATATGTTAGTACCAAATGGAATCTAATTGTAAATGAGAACAAATGACACATGTATCGTCCTTTGGGTGCAGCTAGGCGCCATCTGCAATGCTAAAGTGGCGCCTAGCTGCAGCCAAAAGTCGATACATGTTTCAAGCATTGCAGATGGCGCCTTGTTGCAGTCAAAGTATGATGTTTTTCATTAGGTATTACTCTATTGGGTATTTTAGTTGCCGAAAGGCCCCCAAAATGGTAAAAAAACATGGATAACAAAGAAAGTAAAAGGCTACTATTTAAGTTTACAAAATGATTTCATGATTAATATAATGTGTATTCACACCACATGAAGTAGTTGTAAATATTTCATCTTCCCGAAGATTATTAAAAAAGATTAATTTCAATTCAATTCAATTTTATTCGTCCATGAACCCGACATGGATACATGAGGTACAAATATCAAATACATAGAGATTATTACCATTATGTGGATGTATAAAATATGTATCGGTGTCGAGCTCCGGGTTCTAAGGGCAGATCACGACGAGTCGAAGACGAGTCGTGATCTACCCTTAGAACACGGAGCGAGACTCGGATACATACTTTGTACATCCACATAATGGTAATAATAATTTTATCTTACAATATATTGGGGATAAGTCAAGAATGTGGACGAATATATAACGAACTATTTATTCGTACGGATGCACAAAAAGAAAATAAATGGAACTCACGCGAAAGGAACGTGCTTGTATCCGACCCCCTGATACAAACATCTGTATCAGGGTGTCGGATACACAACAGTTGTGGAGTTAATACAGACAAAATACATGTTGATTGTTAGATAAATAAAAATACTGGTGGTTTTGTAATTTAAATATAAACATACAAGGGGCACAGTCCATTGTGATAATTACATTGACTGAAGATAGGAGTGCGAGAGATGCACACAAAGAGCTCGTATTGTCCCTCGATAGGAAAAGGGTGTCCGCTGCAATGGTAAAACATTGCAGCAGTCACCCTTTCACTCCCAATGGACGTCGTGTTAC
Source organism: Pictodentalium vernedei (assembly GCA_031216915.1). Classification (NCBI taxonomy): domain Eukaryota; kingdom Metazoa; phylum Mollusca; class Scaphopoda; order Dentaliida; family Dentaliidae; genus Pictodentalium; species Pictodentalium vernedei. The sequence continues at coordinate 74,725,841 of CM062293.1, read as the reverse complement.
TCTGAGGCTTGAGTTAATCGCCCTCCCACCCGCGCAACAACTCCATGGCACGATACGGCCATGCTTTCTTTATTAAACAAAATAAAAACTAAGAAGGATTAAGCAAGATGAAAAAGATCAGATAACTAAGAAATGTTTTGATAAGAATCAGATTAAATAGCCTTTAATTCAGTCCACCCCTAACAAAGAACCATGTTTATAACTATTGCCAATACATTACTTGACAGACATGAATTCTGTCTCTTCTGTGTCGCCGAACAGCGATTTTATTGAAAACGACGCACTGAAATAAACAAAAACTACAAAGCCATTCGAGACTTACCAAAAGTATTATTTTATTGCCAAATAATGGTGCGAAATTAGGGTATTGTGAATATTCGAGATTCGATACGAGATCGATACCATACGTCTGCTTCGAGATCGATCCCGAATCAGTCTCAAGATTCGATTTTTTCGAATCTCTCGTACTAACTGCAATTTGTTCCATTTCCAGCAAAAATTGGATAAAACTGACATTAGATAATTCTTTCATGTAGGCTCAATTCATATTTAATTGAGTAATTGACAATGCGTCCCCTGAGTTCCAATGTGTTTTATGTGCCAGTAGGCACATAGAACACATTGGAACTCAGGGGACGAATGGTTAATTTTTAGGTGAAGTAGTGAAATTTGCCAAGAACATTATCCATAGTTTCAATTTTAGTAGAGCCTTCAAAAATTAAAACTACGGATAATAGTCCTAGTTGGTTCAGCGATGGTGCTACAGGGGATATTTATTTATTGGTGTTTAAGGTGTTCAGTCAGTCTTATAAGGGTCATCACAGTGTATCTTAACTTCCGTTTGGTGCAATATGAAATAACTTGTCTATTAAGATTCGATCCGAGATTCGATTCGATATCGATATCAGAGAGACACGATTTGATTCGAGACTGGATTCGAACAAAATGTGTGATTCGGAGATCCCTACGCGGAATGTTGTTTTCTTTTAAGTTAGTGCCAAAGGATTTTGTTACTACAATTGGCACCCGACTTTGTGAACATTGGTCAGACATAAGCATATTCAACTTTTCACAAAGTTCCATTTTTAGAGGCATTTCGAACTTGGGGTTACGTAAAGCTTGCAAAGCGGTATGAGAGCCTCGAGAAAATAAAAGACTCAGTTTCCTTTTCATTCTCGATCTAGTTGAGCGCAAGTAGAAACGTTTGTTATTAAAGGACTCCGTGACAATTGCAGCCACGTTGATATCATAATAACGGATCAATATCGCAGTTCTGCGTACAATAGCGTTTCTTGCAGTAGATTCTTCTGTAGTGTAGCTGTCAAACTAAACGACACTGGCATGTGGCAGGTATTTAAAAGCGGACACATTAACGACATGAAGGCATGTTAACACAGGCAAACTTCTAATTTTTTTTAAAGATATGGATTGCAAAAGTTGAAATGTCGCTCCATGAGGATCGTAACATGTCAGTGCCTGCTAACTTCTAAAACACGACGACGAATCGGGCGAGGCTTCATTCAAAATAAAATCGAGACACTGATACTAAGTCTTTAAACCCATATGATGCTATTGATTGATTGATTTTGTTGCTTTCGTTTGCATGCAATTTACTCCGCGTGATCGAAAAGGAAGGAATTTAGACCCCTAAAGTTTTCTGTTTGCTCATACAAAGGTTTAAACGGAATAGAGATTGTTGTTAGAATTGGTTCGCGTGGGTTTGCCTTGTAACAATTCATTGGAGATTGCCAATAGGCACTCTCCAGTAAATCGTGACGAGACAAATCGACATGAACAAAATATTTTACTTCTAAGAGGTTACGAAACATATTCACGGAATATGAAGCCCTTTAATTGAGGTACCAGCACTTTTCATTATAGCCCAAATATGGGCTTCTAGCATACATCCAGTTAAACAGGTTACTATCTGAAAGCTCTGAAGTCTACAGCGATAAAACAGAAATAAGAGGAAAATATACTACTCAAAGCTTGCTAAGCACCAAATATTTGTCACGTCATTGTGAAATTTGCTTGTGACATATTTGCGATATTTTTGGTGGATATGATTGGGGAATGTATTGAGATGGTCCCCAGTGTTTACATTAGCTCTCTGGACAGGCAGACTTTTCGTGACAGTCATGGAAAGCATGTACCCCTTGATTTTCATGATGTTTTCGTGTACTGTCTACATGTACATGACGTAGGGTATTCAATCTTCATTTCAACACAAATCCTTGTGATTTAATGATTGAATATGGCAAATGCAAATGTAGGAAGACATTTGTCTGAAGCAGAAATGTGGCGGGCTGTAGGGATGGTGGAGCAAGGTGCTACCCATCGTCAGGTTGGTGAAGCTCTTGGTATGCACCATACGGTGATCAACAGAGCCTGGGCAAGATTTCAGCAGTATGGCACACCAGTAAGACGCATGGTGGTGAGACAGGGCAACATCTGCAGCTCAAGTCCGGATTTTGATCCTTCATGCCCATAAGAACCCTTTAGAACAGCAACCAGCTTCGCAGTGACCTTCAGAATGCATCCGGGGTAAATGTTTCGACGCAGTCTATCCGGGCAAGGTTGCACGAAGGTGGTTTCCGATCGAGAAGACCATGTATTCGCATTCCGCTGTCCCAGACCCACCGCCAGGCACGATATGAATGGGCCATGGACCACGTTGGATGGGCCAGAGAAGATTGACGACCTGTCCTTTTTACAGATGAGTCAAGGTACTGCCTAGACCACACAGATAGACGTTCTAGGGTATGGAGAAGACCAGGAGAGCGATTCCATGCAGCCAACATTGCTGAGCATGACCGCTATGGTAGAGGGCCAATCATGGTCTGGGGCGGCATTAGCAGGGATAGACGCACAGAGATCTGTGTCCTTGAATGTGGTACATTGACTCCACAGCGGTATATTGATGAGATCCTGGATGTCCACGTCAGATTGTATGCAGGTGCGGTGGGTGATGGATTCATTCTGATGGACGATAATGCCCGTCCTCATGTTGCCCATGCAGTCGGAGAGTACCGACAGAGGGAGGGGATTGAGCGTGTGGACTGCCCATCAAGATCCCCTGACCCCAATCCAATCGAACATGTCTGGAATGAGTTGCAGCTTGCAATTTCAGCCCGTCAAGTCCAGTCAAAATGTGTTCAGGAGCTTGGTGCCATGCTGGTCCAAGAATGGAACAACATCACACAAAGGACCACCAGGAACCTGATTGGGAGCATGAGAAGGCGTTGTCAAGCTGTAATTAACAGTAATTGGTCTCATACTCGATATTGAACCCATACCAGTTCGCTCCATCAACTTTTTGGCAAATTGAAAAAAATCCTCTTTTACCAATAATATCCATTTTCCATGGTTATCGTATTCAAAAGTTAAAAAATAATGTCAAACACAAATAAAATCTTAATTTCTGTACTTAAAAATCATTAAAGATATAATTAAATAAAAAATATATACACTTTTCATTACAATATTTCAACTAAAACGTAAAACAGGTAGTTGGATATACTTGGTGCTTAGCAAACTTTAAGTAGAATATTAGGGTAACGCAGTGAGAAATACTCAAACATTCATTAAGGATAAGCTTATCATTTTGTCGGACTTCTCAGCTGCAACACTTCTTCAGAATTGTCTATGTTCCAAAAAGATTCGAGAGACCCATTCAAAACGACATACCAGTATTTCGAAGACGGAAACTACAAAAAGCCTAGTCTTCAACCGACTACCAGAAATGGCTGCTGACCGACTGCGGGTTGTTTGAGCTCACAATCGGCCGATTCCGATGCCGATTTCGATGGTAATACCGTGCATTACTGGACGAGTCGAGGCTTGAAAGAACTACATTAAATTGAACATATTCCACAGTGTTAAACGTCGTTGACTCAGGTCGCAGTAAAATGACCGGACGCGCACACTTGGGTGGTATACGTGGCTCTCAGAGCCATGTATACCGCCCAAGTGCGTGTGACTGGTGATTTTACCTGAGTCAATGGAGTGCAACCTTCACTTTTTCCGGTATGAACGGGCGATTGCCGCAAAATACGATCAGTTGTCGTTTAACTTGAAATCCCGTAAAGGGGCGACTGGAGAGATTAAGAATTCACATTCTGGTTGTTTCTCAACTTTAATGAATTGTATCGTTGACATCATTTTATCCCATAAATGGCCGTTTATTTGAACAATAAAGGCCTTGGATAAATGTTTGCTTTATTCACCTAGTAGGGTGATAAATTTTCACCGCAGTTTTAACACTGAAAGAATTTATTCCCCTAGTAGCGACAGACTTGTTGACCTCTGGCCTCTATCACATTTTCTAGCATAATTAATAGTTCGATTGTTGATTTCTTTAAATCTTTTTGAAAGTATTAAACAATGCCAGTAGAAAACACCACCCACTGCTCATATAATAAAGTATTTTTGTAAGTTTATCTCAAGTTTGTAGGGGAATTATTTTTAGACAGAAATGTATTAATGTGCTTTGTTTATTTTTGCCAATTTTGCTTGTCGATCGAATTGGACCAATGTGCTCCTCATTTCTCGCTGTGTTTCGTAGCGAATTATAGCACGATTTTGCCGCGACTGCCCTGTAGAAGATTTATGGGATAAACTAAATAAACATGTGAATAGTAAAAAAATTATTCTACTCGTAGAATTAAGACTGAAACCGACCCGCCAGAGGCTCGTCGGTTTCATTCTTAATCCTACTCGTAGAATATATTTTTCACTTGAAAACACTGTACGTTTATTCTATATTTACATTAACAATTGAACATTTGCATAAAATATGGTGAATGAATAATCACAAAAGGCTTGGCAACACTCGGTTGAACGGATGTTTCAGGAGCCGTTGTCGTTGTCATCCGATTGACCACAATCAGCCGATTGTGGTGGCCGATCCCAATCATCGGTTGAACACTAATAATGTCTCAGCAAGACATGGAGATGCGAATTACCGTTTGATAAAAACAGATATTAACCAGACGTAAAATAAACTCAACCCTTTACCCAAAACACACGATACAAAAATTTGTTATTTTAAATAATTGTTTTGAATTGTTTCAAAAATTTTCAACAAAGCCATATCATGTGAGCCCTCAATGTAACGAGCAGGATGAGCTCGTTCCAATAAGGGGATCACATGACATAGTTTTGTTGCAATAGTTTGAAAAATAATAGTTTTTAAACAATTCAATTTGTAAATTACGCGGACGGATGCGTCTGATTTGTTAGAACAAAGGTTAACAACAGAAGCACATAGTGTTGGACAAGATTCCAAGAATGACCTCTATGCGTGCTGATCTTCGAAACTTTGGTTTCTGATTGAGAAGCTGTGGATTTCTAATTGAGAAACCGATAGAAAAAGGCCACAGGTACAAAAAGAAAATTGCTTAATAATGGATGGGGAGGGAGTACAAAACTCTGGCTATTACTTCATTCTCTACCCATTACGAAATGAAGCTTTCAGAATTTTTGAATGGAATTAGAGTCATATATCAAACGAAACCCAGTATGGCTACAAATCTCCCAGATACAGAGCGATTCCTGCGCTCCATCAAAGACAAATGCGGAAAACATCAAGCTACCTTGTTGACAACTGACCGGGTAAATATGTGTATTTATTGAATGTTAACCCTTTACCTAACGAATCGCCCGCATCCGCCCGCGTAATATGCAAATTCAGCAGTTGAAAAAATGTTATATTTCAAAAAATTTCAACAAAACCATATCATGTGACCCCTCGTTGGAACGAGCTCGTTCCAACGAGGGGTCACATGATATGGTTTTGTTGAATTTTTTTTAAAAATTTAAAAAAATAATTTTTAAAATAATAAATTTTGATATCGTCTGAGTTGGTTAAAGGGTTAAGAGCGAAAGAGGTGAAGGATGACTGGCAAACATAAACATCATCCGATAAATTGGCCTGATAACACATGCACTCAAACCTTTGTAAACAATATAACACCGAAAAAGTATACACCAAATTCAATACAATTTTTATTTTTAAATATCGAGTTCACCTTTGTGATTGTTGTTCGGCAGTCTAACGATATTCTGATGAGAACAAAGTGCAGTGCAATGGACGTTACAAATTCAAGGGAGATATATAGCAGGTCTTCATAAAAACTGATATAAAATGATAGCAATGTCAACAAGGGCGACCGGAAGCCGGGGTGTGGGAGGGCTGCTGCCCAGCACGTGCGCTGGGGCTAGAGGACAAGAGATCAGCGTGAGTCTTTTTCCAGTTAACTGCCTTAGTGAAAAAAGACTTACTTTCCGAGAACCGTAAATGAGAAACTCTCGAGTACTCGTTTCTACCTCATTTTACACGTGTCAGTGCCAATGTTGGTAGTTTGAGGTGGTGGGGGGGGGGAGGGGGAGGATTGGGTTCAGGTATAATGGCGACGGCCGGTCGACTGTCACCTAACAAAAAAGCTATACAATCGATGGGGTGAGTTCTCACCCCGTCGACTGTATAAATTCTTTAGTGAAGCAAATACTCCAGAGTTTCTCATTTACTGTTGTCGGACTTTCTGAAGCTTTGTTTATACGTATAATGTGAAATCTATTGAGTGTTACATCACAATTTATGAAACGATGGTATTATTTTTGTATGTTTTAAACACTGTGGTCTGCACATTCTTTTTTCTTCCCACTCTGCTAGTATCGTCTAACAATACACAACTCTCATTAAATCGTAATGAAATGAAATGAAACTTTATTTTGCAGCATACTCATGTACATAAATACAAAATAACAATAAACAAGTGTACACTGTATGGAAATGGCATAGCCAGAAAGGCTGTCTTCCTGCCATTCCCAGACATGATTTATTTAGTCCTGACATCAGAGTGGTTTAGTTCTTTGTCCTCTCCGATTCACAATAAGTGAACCCTTAGAGAGGCTTTTTGTGAAGCTTTCCCCATATTCGGAGGTAATTAGAAAAGTGGTGATTTGAAAAATCTTACATTTAGGCTTAATTGTAGAAGTAGTTGGTAGGACGAGATCACTTTATGCTGGGCCACAATCTGAACAGAATGGATTGGTGCAAGTATTGTCAGAAGAATATCCATTCAAGAATGGATTAATTATTATCTTTTTAAACAGAGGCCTGATATATTGCCTTACTTCGAGATTTAAATCATTCCAAGTTTTCGGGAAAGAATTAATCGGGAGATCAGCAGAAAAGCGAGTTCTTGGTTTGAGGGAGCGCACATTCCCTGTTTGTCTTGTTTCCATTCCAGAAGACTTAGTGTATATTTCGAAAGTATTGTCAAATGACATGGGAAGTTTATTGTGGTACCAGTCATGCATAAAAAAGATGCACATGTAGCTTATACAAATCTTCAAACTTCAGTATTCCACAGTTTTTAAATAAGGGTTCGGTGTGCGAGGTATATTTTCGATTTGTTATGATACGGATAGCCTTTGTTTGGAGTGTCGTAGAATTGTAGCTGTAGCAAAATTAACGAGAAATTAAAAAAAGGTGCAGATAGACTACGCCTGCTAACGAGGACCAGACATTTGAAAATCGTTTACGACAAACCCACTGTTACCTTTAGACATAAACACATCAATGTTAAGCAGTGGGTATCTCTGGCTACTTCTCTCCAAGGCGAAAGGCAGGTAGACAGGACAAAACCAGGTAATAGGGACGGATAAAACGAACTGTGCAGCTTCGGTGAGCACAAAACGTCTTTATTTCCCTTCTTTTTTCTCAACAAAAAGAACATATTGTTCATATTACTTGTTTGTTTATTGATAGTCACATTAAGGATGCAGATAGCTATGCACCATACGTTCAAAGTCAGATTTAATCAGTTGTTCACAGCAATGCTTTTCTCTTCGAAGGTCTCACATCTCCGGATTTGATTATCTGGTCTACTTATACCAATATAAAATAACCCTTTAACCATAATAATCAAGCACTTTTCTACTTCCCCGGATTCCTACACGGACGAAAAGTGGTTGTGTAGCATCATTCATGAAAAGGGTTAAAGAATACAGGATTTCAAGAAGAACCCGAGTCACCAAAGTGAAGAACGGAAGCTCCACTTCACGGCGGGGTCCCCAGCGGAGAATCTAATTTATAACATGATTTGGCCATTTTCCAGACATTAAACTCATACTTTAAAAACGGTAATACACGTTCAACAAAAATAATCCGGAAGTAGGTCGATGTGTACCCAGTTGTATTCTTGCGCGATGCAATAAAAAGAGATAGCGATTCCGGTGAAGACGAATGAAATAAGAACACATCCCGTGACATCACTAAATGAGTTCCGAGTCATTTTTGTCTTAAATATTATTGAATGCTTTTGGACTATTTTTAGCTCTGCCAAACAACGCATCGTTTTAACAATGCAATTCGAGTCCTTCCTCCAGGAAGCGCTGTTTGTTCCTCGACCTATTTGAGCACCATCTTTTATCGGGTTCTGGATGAAGTTGTACATAGAATCTTAAACTCACTTCATTTTATCGTAAAATTTACAAAATTCGTCCAGTAAATTAGGCCTGCTCCTCCAAAGGTGCAGACCTAATTTTCTGTGCGAGTTTCGAAAATTTATAGATGAACTGGGGATTCGTTGCAGATTCTCTTGTTTGCTTTTGTTGGTTGGGATGTAGCGACACTTTGAACAATCTGGATCACATCCTGTCGGATAGTTTTATGGATGGAGGAAATACAGATTACTACAACAGTCAATTAATCTGTGTTGTATTCCTTCGAGCTGACGAGATGAGATCGGGCAGATCAAAAGAGACGCCGCAGGCGTCGAGATTGATCTAGCTGATCTCATCTCGTCAACGAGACGGAATACAACACAGCTCAATTGACTGTTACATGATTTGTTTTTTATATGACAATTAGTACTTTAAACTGATCACAACACCTGAAAAATCAAGTACAACAAGAATTATATCAGCCAAATAACCATTAACAATTTATGGAATTGGGAATCCCAAACGCGCAATAATATCGAACGTTCGTGACGATGCAAGTCAAAACAATGGAGGCAAGACTTGAATTTTAATCGGAATCGCTTTCGATAACACAGATTATGCTACGTTTTGTTGGATTCGCATCTTAAAATAGTTGTTAATTGTTATTTTGCAATTGTCCAGCACGACATTTCCAAATAGACCTCGACTTGAATGTTTGACATCGGAGTTTAATTATGAGACACCCGCGTTTATGATCTGTGCCTATATTCTTCTAATTTTATTTATAGGTCACTGGTAGAAATAGTACGTTCACGTGCTCCTCTTTTGAGATAGAAAACTTGACACTCTTGTTTTCCAGAGAGCTGGATTAATTTTGATGGACAAACTACAGTGGTATTGAGGGACTATTTGTGGTAGTCATATAATAAGCTGGAGTACCCGGAGAGAACCACCGAGTAGCTATTAGACTCGTCAACTTACTGTTATGACACAAGTAGAGTTATCAGTGGTAGAAGGCAAGTGCTCCATAGACGTGTAGTGAGCCTTAGTACATAGCGCTACCATGTTCCACATCGATAATCGGAACTAAATGTCTTGCCCACAAACATCGTTGATGGCGCTATTCAGGATCGATCCGTTGACCTATCGGTTTACGATCCGCTTTGTACTAATGACCACAGAGTGCCATAATATAGTTTCGATGTTTGCAGGGTTATGCTGAATTCGCAGATAAGACGATTGACGAAATTATCAATTTATCAGGTAAAACGTACGAAATGCCAGTGCCACCTTTACAAACGGATATAAATGATGAATCACTGCTTCTATTGTAACTTTTGTGCTTACATCGATAGAAGCCCCCACGAGGATGTCATGACTATATGACAGCTATTTACATTGCACCTACTGTCGGTAACGTAAATGCCATCCGCCATAAATGATTCATATCTTATGCTATCGTGTACTTCATACACTCATACTATTCCCCTCAGAATTTTTCATTTTTCGGCATTCATGATTTTGAAAATTGCCAGCACAAGTATTATTTTTTACGTAAGCCTTCCAATCATAAGTCAGTGAATGATTTAAATTTAAATAAATATATATATTATCTGTAGGGATGTGTGTATCTTAACCTTTTTAACACAGGTGGTACCTTCCATTCCAGATCAATGACAGCAATTGGAATAGTCGATATTCATTATTAGGGGGTTTGTATAGAGATTATCAGTGCAGTGAAGTTGTTTGTGTTACTGCATCTCATCCAGTTGAGGACCATCACCAAACAGTATCGCACGACTCGTGCGATACTGCTTGGTGGAGGTCCTTCTTATTATATACCCATCCTTGTGTAATAACTAAATAATATGACCACTGGGAGAAGAGAAAAAGAGGAAATCCATTTTATTAGAAAGTAGGCGACAAACCTTTTGTTATGGTTGTTGCTGTGGTGTGTTTCTTGCCTCTACCGCGGCTTGGGTGAACTCGGTGTATCTGGCACAAATCTAACGAAGGGTGGACAATATTCGTTCAAAAATGAATTAATGCACTTCTAAATCGACAAAGTTTCTTAAGCTACTTATGGTTTGTGGATTCAGAGCACACTTTATATCACGAGGTGGAAGAGGACACGATATTAATTCAGCCTCCTTTTCGATTTTGTAGCATCGCACTCTGTGCATTTTGCCAGTATCAAGAGTATCACTCTCCATCTGATAGTGTAGGAAGGATTTAACCCTTTACCCAACGCAGGTGATATCAAAATTTATTATTTTAAATACCATTTTTTTAATTTTTTAAGTACTTTCAACAAAACCATATCATGTGACCCCTCGTTGGAACGAGCTCGTTCCAACGAGGGGTCACATGATATGGTTTTGTTGAAATTGTTTGAAAAATAATATTTTTTCAAATGCTGAATTTGCATATTACGCGGGCGGATGCGGGCGATTCGTTGGGTAAAAGGTTAATTAATGGCCGAAATCGTGCCGGTATCATTGATCGGTAATTAATGAAACAAGGTACTCGGGCCCGTAGATGTGTATCAGCGTTCTCGCTTCACTGTGTCGAAGGCGAAGAGAGCACGAAAGGAAGGGCCTTTTTGAGCAAGCCTTCTGCAGTTGTTTTGCTTCACTAAGCCGTGATCGAAGAGAGCACGGGAAGTATCTTCCTCCTGTAATGAGCATGACCTCAGAATCTGACGTCTATGTTTTTGTAAAAGAAAACTGGATATTACAGAGATATCATGTGACGAAAAAATAATACGAATGCTCACTGGCGCAATAATTTAAAGGGGGAAAAATATACATATTTTAAAACTTAATGTATCAGATGATTGTTGAACGTTGTCATCACAAATGATGATGGGTTTTGTTCTGAAACATTGGACAAAATATTATCGAAAACACCCTTTATCAATGGCAATAGGTCAGAGCCTATCCTTATTACATACCGGTGTAACAGCAACGTACTAAATGACCATCAGACTCTCCAGGGGAAAATACAATACTGTCGCCGTGGACTGATCGTAATCCACAGGTGGACTGTGATGTCCACGCATGCGTTTACCGGGTAATAAAAATCATCATCTGCAAAAGTTTAGATTATTTCTATAAAAAGTGTTTGGAATTTTACCCTTTGATACTTGAGTATGCCTTGTGACGTACGAAATCAAACATCGAGTTGATACTTTTTGGTCATTCGTTTTGTTATTCTTTTTCGATTTTTTAAAGTTTTAACAACAATTCCTATTTTCTACCGAATAGTGCTCAGTGACAACCGTTGAGCCAAATGTTATCTCAGCTTAAAATACTAATATAATCCTGCTGTCAAGACTTCTTAATTGATTGAATACTAGAAGCCACTATCAGGGCTTTCAAAAATGAGGATGCCAGAGCCAAAATCAACAGTTTCGTTGCTAATATTTCATATTCAGTCAAACACAAATAAAATTCTGTTTATATAAATTTGTTTTATTACAAATTATTGGAGAGTGCCTGTTTTAAATAACCAATTCAGACCAACAAAAATAATCTAGCCCTCAACCAGTTAATCACTAATGTGAAAAATATCACGTTATTTGTCCTGTCCAACGTTTGGCGTCGCATTTTAAAAAACGCTGAAGAAACTGAATTCCCAGTAACGTTTGAACATCAAGATAATTAAAGTCTCAATGGGTTAAAATTATTGCATCCGTGGAAAGTGACCAGTCCACTGCGGCCATACTGTAGTATGCCGATCACGCTTTCCAAATGCCCACAAGGCAAACAGACTACCTCACAAACTGACGGGAAAGTGATGCCACTTGGTGAACAATTTTGTTTATTTCTTTCAAGTTTTTTTATTGTTCTTAATGGACACCCACCCGTTACTTCCTTCAAAATAGAAAATTTCAATAGAATCTCCGAATTCACACAATATTCTATCGACGTCAAGGTATTCAAAATACTTGCCATCGATTTTTGCGTGGAGAAAAAGTTTTTAGTCTGGATTATTATTCAAGGCACCACAATGGAACGTTTGTAATCAGAGATGAGGTGTCTGTATTAATAAAATGTATGGAGGCCAAGTAGTATTGTGAATCACTTCTGTTTTCCAGCTCGGGTTATGATGTCATAATTGGAAGCAGAGATGTGAAAAAAAAGTGTGCGTCCTTTTCTCGTCTTTCCTGTGAATTAGGATCTCCATTCTCAGCAAACTTTACCGAGAAGCAATTGACGCGGCTGGAACTCTTAGCGTGTGATATACTACTCCACAAGCTGCGAAAACTTAATGATCGTTCATGGCGGGGGTTGGGGAAGGAGACACAAATGTCCACGACGCGCTGGACTCGCTATAGTTCGGCCCGAAGAGAAAATACATGTAAAAAAATGGATCTACAAAATACCATTTCGTTGATTCTCGGGTCCTGAAGAATCGATAGGATTGTGTGTGTGTTGACAAGGTTTCAGAACGTTGACACATTTCCATGCTCTTCATCTTTTACGTAACACGAAAAGCAGACGACACTTTCAAACAAAAATCTAGACTAACTATTTTTTTTATTTTTTGCGTCAAAAACATAGCTTATGATCCCTCATTTGAACGAGCTGGTTGAGCTCGTTCCAATGAGGGGTCATGAACTATGTTTTTGATACGATAAATGAAAAAATAATGAAAATGAAATGGTAATTTTTGTGAATAGCGCTGGCTGGTTTTGGTCATTACGTTGGGTAAAGTGTTAAATTGTAACACATTTTATGTAATCATGCTGCATGTTGGTTAAAGAAATTGGATCAACAGTTTTATTGCATCCATTTTACGAACGTCCTGCCCTCGTTGGGTTAACCATTACTGGTATAACTGAGACCAGCAATATCATTCAAGCTTTTGTCGAAAGTTCCATCAAGAATGAATGACAGTGGAACAAGCTCTTTATTGGAACAAGCCCAGATAGCTTGTTTCACTGCCATTGATATCTGTGGGTTGTTGTCTTTCAGAGAATTCTAATTTAAATTCAGAAAACTTGAATAATTTTAATTACTGTAAAAAAAGTAATGCATAGGTAGTTACTGTTTTGTCGCTGGCCCCATATCTAAATACTCCATGGGCGGTGTGACCAACTGTTATACTTTACGAAAATTAGTTCTATAAAATTTAAATAGATTAAAGGAAGAAACTGTAACGTCAGTTGGACATTTTGGCTGACAATGTGTCGAAATGCTGTGAACGATATATTACTTGTGTAAATGAAATATACATATGACAGGGAGTGATGCAGGTGAATATTTCCTGTCAGCACCCCCTCCCACCACCCACCACCACCCCACACTAAACACAATAATAAAAATTTTAAGAGACGGTACAATCTTGGGTTTTTTTAACAAAATATATGAATTGGGGTAATCATTTTATCAAACTTTTCTGGACACCAGACTTGATGAAACTTTTCATGAAATCAAGTCATGACTGGTTTACATCCTTTCTCATGAGATACGTGAGAGTATTCTCAATGAATAAATGTCTAATATTGTTCTGGCATTGGTCTTTCGAGATTATCAAAAACAACTGCCACCACTGAATAGTACATTTTATCGGATATAATCCCTCGCCTGGATATTTGTTTCGATGCTTAACATTGAACACGGCCCTGTGGGATCTGGTAAAAAACCAGTTTTGCTTGTTTTTTTTCATTGTTGATAACATCTTCTGGCTTTGAATGGTGGAAAGCTCAGGATAATGAATGGTGGAAAGCTCTCAATGAGAGCTTTCCACCAATCATTATCATGAGCAGGGATCATTCATTGACTAAAAGCAAGAATGTTTATGACGGAGACCTTTCTCGGTATCAATTTCCCTGTCAGTTATCAGTACAATGGTTTCTGTTTTTGTTTGTTGCTGCTTTTTGGAGGGCACCGTAGGATGGTTAAATAGTATGCATAGGAACATGGCCCTGAAATGGTCCTGAAATAGAGAATCACCAAACTGAAATTGTCTGGCCAACGTCGCCTCTCTATGAACGGTAAAATGTTGCAAACACAAGTATTAAACCTCTCTTTTCAGTACTTCGAGTATCCAGTCTGACTTCAACTTTTCGCGAACCCACTGTTATGAGAGATGGAGCTTTCAATGGATAAGTTTATTCAGACCATCCAAGTTTTGGGTTTTATTTTAAATAAACTTCAAATATAATTTCGGAAGGCAAGCTATCAACATATCCAATAGATTTTCGACCATGACAATGTCACAAGACACTCTCCAACTGTTTCGTTGCTACTTGGTTGTCGTATACCCCCTGTTTATACGTAAATTTGTAGTAAATTCTCAAAACCATTAATTTTTGTCATAGTCATTTTCAGACTGGAAAATTTCCGTAAGCGCAGAAAGTTTCCTTATTTAGTTTAAACAATATTTATTACTGAAAGTGACAATTCGTCCCTGAGTTCCAATGTGTTCTATGTGCCAGTAGGCACATAGAACACATTGGAACTCAGTTGACGAATTGTCAACATCACGCAAACGGATACAACTCATGAAATTAATGGCATACAATGTAACAGAACAACAGAATTCAAGAATAAATGTAAGTGATTCAACAATAAGCTATAAGCTGATGGAAGTCGTCTCCCTTGTTGGATAGAGTATTTGATTAGAAAATAACATGAGCCATTTGTTGGACTAATATTGTTTAAACCAGTAGCAACATAACATGAAGAAGAAAGATGAGGATGAAGCCAACTTGAATTAAAAAAAAAAGAAGAAGAAAAATTTCCTTGGTGACCTGAGTTAAGCAGACATGAATCTGGTTGGTAGATGAGTAATGTACTATTTAGTGACGCGAAAGAAATAAATAGCTGGTGTCGACTGATTCAAGCATTATACCTAGACAGATGAACACAAACCCATGCAGGTCACATAATCGCTGCAGCTAACTGAAATGTTTGCTAAGTACAGTGAAATGCTGGACAACTTCAAATATAAAGCGCTTTTCTGCATTATCAAGAAATTCCGAACCAAATAGAAGAGTACTAGGATCAAGAGAAGATGGGAGTATTTCAATTGTAGTACTGTGCGCATGTTCATGTATTGGACAATGTTACAGGAAATGCTCGACTGTCGCGCATACACCACAAACACAGAGGAGAAGGGGGGGGGGGAGGGGGGCGATAAGTGGTTATTGTATAAATGTGCGTTAAGGTTGCTGCAACGCAAACGTAACCTACAGTGGTAAATCTGACCAGCCCGCGATTTAGCTCCCCGTGAAATGTCCGTGATCGTAGACTGCCATCATTTAGGAAGGTCGTAAAATTACTCAGGGATGAGTTTTCTCTAACAGATAATGATAAGTTATTCTACTGACCAGTCGTATATGGGATAAACGAAGATTGGTATAGTTGCGAGTTATAAAAAGGAACTCGATGATTCTGGTGGGATCGTATGTTACGACTTTGGCTGGTTAATAAAACTGTCGGTGGAACTTTGTTAGCAATATATTGAAGCGTCAGATGATGGTACATTTTGAAGAATAGTTTCAATCTGTGTTTTCGACGTCTTTCTTCAAGAGAGTCCCAGTGGGTTTCGATACAGGAGGGTCTTGCTGGCACTTACAGTTGCACCGGTAACAATCCTGGCCGCTGCGGCGATCTGAATTTTCTCCAGATCAGCAGCCTAGGTCGCCGTACAATTGCCCCAAACTGTATTACTATATTCCAGGAGGGGTCTAATAAAAGCAAAATAAATATTTTCAAGCACATTACGATCAACGATGAATTTGTGACTCCTCAGTAGGTCAATACGGGACCAGGCCTTGGAGCAGATATTGGCAACATGGTCATTCCATATATAAGTATTGTTTAGAATCACACCTAGTTGTTTATGGTTCTTAACTTCAGAAATTTGTGTACTACCAAAGAATAATGGTGGATATAGAAGGGGTGTAATTCTACGTGGCATAAGCATGGTCTCTGTCTTTTGGGGATTGAACTCAACCAAACAAGTTTTAGTCCAATGTTCAATTGTGGTTAAGCCTTGATTGATTATAGCTGCGGCTTGGCCTGGGTTTTCAGCTACGAGATATAATGATGTGTCATCTGCAAAGAATCGTATACTGCTTATTAGGTTTTCTGTAATGTCGTTAATATATATAAGGAACAGAAGGGGACCAAGGATCGACCCTTGAGGGACTCCAGAGTAAATGGGTTTACAGGATGAAATCTGAGAAGCTATAACAACCCGCTGGGCCCTGTTGGAAAGGTAAGGTTTTAGAAACGTAAGAAGGTCACCGGACACTCCAATCTTCTCGAGTTTGTGAATGAGACCAGCGTGCCATCCTTATTTCCTTAGTGTAGCTCTAACTCTGGGTTTTCAAATATCAGAAATATCAGAAGAAAACTCAGGCCAAAGGTTGTTCTTCAGCATTTTCAAGAGACGGAGTGGCTAGAAAACTTCAGAATGAGGAACGAAGCATTTAATTTCATCTGTGGACGACTCAAAGATGAAGTGTCGCCTCCCAAAACCACTAGACGTCCAAAATAAGGTAGCAATTGTCATTTACTGGCTAACATCATCGGCAGAATACAGGACAGTCTGTAATCTCTTAATAATCAATAATTAACAATAATTAGTAATCTTAGAAATATACTCACTATATGTAAATTTGCTACACATCCATACGACCAAACATACACTCGGTAGTAAAAAATACACACCTAAAATTAATTTACTCACAGGTTGTAGCACATCTATACCTAGTATCAACTAGGTGTAAATTTGCATTTATAAGCAATCAGTGCACATGAGGAAATGCGTCAATATGGTCAAATTTACTCACATGAGCAAATTTACACATATGCAACAAATACATACGTTTGCAAATGTCGCCGTATATACAGGGCTATAGACACCTATTTTGCGACGTCAGTATTTTCCTTAAAAACTTTGGCTTACCGATGCCCCCAAAAAATGTTTCTTAATTATTACCCCATTCGATAACAGACGGACATCTCTACTAATCATTTTTATGAAGAAAATTACATCCTGTGATATGTTATTCAAAAGAACTCGCAATGGCACCTCCAGTAAGGTAAACTAATAACATATTTTACAAGGATACAGAATCCTCACTAATTGAACTCAGTCATGAGAAATGTTCGCGGAATATTTTCAGAGGAGTTTACTGTATTGTAAATCCGACCCCTTAGCCTAGACGGAAATCATTACAAAAAACAAACTCCCATTAAAAACAATCAACATTTAACCCTTCCTGTATAAAAACCCTCTACTTCAAATTACCAAACAAGATGTGTTGTCGCAAATACACAGAACGACTCACACGTGGGGAGGAGTTAGTCGATATGGCAGGAGTGTCAGTGCGGAAAGTTAAAACGAGAAGCCGCAGACCGCGAGTTTTATCCTTCCGCTAGGGCACAAGTGCCGTATCGATTCACGCATTCAACGCTTGTGTCGTTCTATGTTTATTACACGCCTTCACTCTATAAAAACAATTATCAGAAGGACACTCCGCAATTCATTTGACAACTATCAACAAAAACAACACATTCTATCCTATCCTATCGCCAACCAAATTTGAGAGGGGAACCCGTGTTACTATTTCGTCCCCTAAGTTCAAGTCTGTTCTATGTGTCCACTGGCACATAGAAGACATTGGAACTCAGGGGACAATTTTCAGCTATCGCTAGCGATTCAAATTGTAATTGCGTTTGCACGATTTGTAGAAAATTCCAGTGAAAGTTTGCGTCTATTTAAATACAGTCCGTCAACTATTTCCGTTCCGCAAATATGTGCGGAACAGATTTTCATTTTCCGCATGGTTTAGTGTTGCTGTAGATGGGGATTACGTAGAACAGACGTGTAATAAAATAAAGTTCCATCTCAAATAATTCGTTTCGGATGTTATTTTATTTATTTATTTTTTTTTATTCAGGGGACTTTTTGTCCATGGTTCTAGCCCAGGGAATATTTTGACTAACAGCTGGTCATAAAGTGACAATTTGATAGAAACGTTATCTTTTAAAAACATTTTTGCATTTTTTCCGTTGACGAAAATTTTGCTTCTGATATTGACTGGTTGAAAGCTCTCGGTGAGAGCTTCCCATAATCATTATCAGCTGCTGGAGTCATCATTTGGATAAAAGCAACAATGTTTATTACGGAGATCTTTCTCAGAATCAATTTCAGTGACAGTTGTCAGAACAAAAGAAGAAAACTTTCATCGTGGACTGACGTTATGCTAATACTTCACTCCACAAGATATCTTGTGTGATATTGATTTTAAGGATAATGAAGTCAGTTGGTGTTCATATCATGTTATGACTTTTCGAACGAAACTCAAAGAATGGTCTGGGTATCCCGGAACTATTCGATTAGCACTGACACGAGTACCGTAAACATGACTGTGGAAAAGGAAGCAGTACATCAGAAATGGCAGGTACCGGGGCAAAGTATACAAATGTCGATAAGGTAGTTGGCATTTATTTGTTCTTCCATTTCTGTTGCTAAATGACAACAGACCCGAATGGGATAAGTTTAACACACATCACAGATGAAGTATTAGGGAATGTCCCTGTATGGGATTTTCACCTGGAAAACTCGATTTTATAGGCCATCACGGGGAAGCAGTAAAACATTCACCCAATGGCTTCACAAATGAGAAAACATCGGCGAAAATTATACTTGTGCTTTTGTTAAGATGATCCTGAACACTTACCCCAAGTTCAGACAGACACGTTTGGAACGAATCTAATCTAATTGTAATAGATGCGTCTCCAGTCGCACCGAAATCCTAATGCAGGTCAGTGGCGGCGCCACAGGGGGCGTCACCCCCCCCCCCCCCACTTTTCTCTCGCCCCCAAAAAGATCAAACTTTAAATTACTATCTGACCGTTGTTGTCCCACCCAAATATTACACCCGCAAACGGCACACAACAATACACATCATGTCAGGTATTGTAGAAACGCTCAGAAATCGCCCCAGGGCGTCCAAATATGAAAAAATGTTTCCAGGGGAGATCGCCCAGGCCCTCCAAACGGGAGGGGAACACCCCCTCCCTAGTTCAGTGATCTGAATGCAGTGGCTCACCCTTCAGGGTGGGGGTAGCCAATACGTTCAGATCGCGGAACTACATCGTCCCCTATCCTCATCTAGCTCAGGCCTGCGACGTTCGACCTTGGACCCCCCCCCCCCCCCCACCATATGCCTTACTTAGGCCCCATAAATTGAAATCCTGGCGCTGCCACTGATGCCTGTGGATTCAGACGCACGCATTATCGTCGAATTTCATTCAAATGCCAGGAAAACTTACGTCTCCCTTGGGTTGTTAGTTTAAACATATTTTATTGTCATTAGATTGAAAACTGACAAAAGGATTGGAACACAGGTTTTTAAACTTATATAAGTTCCTCTCCTAAAACATTCAGTGGCAGCTAACAAAAATATACAAGAACAAACCAAACAAAAACAAAAAAACAATTTATATCTACAATACAATAAACATGCTTCAAATAAGGTGACAGGAAACAAATTCATAGTAGCTGGAGAGAAGTGAAAGACACGACATGCAGGTATAGGATAAGATGGTATAAAACAAAAGAAAACAAAGGAGAGTTGAGTGTTGTGTCCTTATCGTACGGATGCGGCCTCCGCAAGTCATCACCAAGCCTTTTCTTGATGTTAAGAGAGAAGGCACACCAAAAGGGGGAGGGATGAGAGTTAACTAAAACGATTGCTACCTGAAATAAAGGACTGTACTAACATAAAAATCAGATTGTTTTTATTTTGTGATAAATTAGGTTTTCCGAAAAGAACATCGTCCGTGGAGATAATGTTAAAATGAGAAAGTCGTCTAAAGAGGATTTCACGCTGGATACGTAGTGAGGACATTCGAAGAAGTAATGAAAACTGTTTTCAAGTACGTGTCCACAACTACACCTGGACGTATCAGATATATAATTTGCATATTTATCACCGTTCAGTTCGCTACAACCATTCCTTAACCTACAATGTAGAATGTTCAGTTTCCTTGTTCCCAAGGAGAAATAGAGCGGAGGTTTCACGACAGGATTTAATTTTAATAGCTTAATTTTAGTTTTAAACTCATTTACAGTTTCAGCTGATGACACATATTGAGGTAAATTGTTCCAAGCTACTACCATGGATGGCAAGAAGGATCTTTTAAAATGTTCGGTTCGGGATTGATACATGGTAAAATGATCTGCGTTGCGCAGGCTGTAGGTCCCTCGGTCCCCAGCACGCGAAGTTAAAAAGTTAAATAAATAATCAATGACTTTTCGATTTACTATTTTATATATTGTGCAGTGTTTGTGTATTTCACGGCGCTGTGCTAGACTACACCAGCCTAACTCCAAAAGAATATTCTCTGTGGAGGTTGATCTTGTCAGACCTGTGACAATGCGTCCTGCTTCCACATGTAATCTATCGAGTCGTTTGAGAAGGTAATTAGGCGCACAGTCCCAAACAACATCCCCATATTCCATAAGAGATAATATGTATGACAGGTACAACTTTTCCAAGGTTTTAAGAGAAAGTTTTAATTTAAGTTTCCTTAACTGTGATAATCTGGGTGCAACTTTTTTACAAATTTCGTTAATTTGAACATCCCATTGTAAATTGCTTTGGATAGATATTCCTAAATGTTTGTGAGAGTTACATGGGTGAATACTAGTATTATTAAAAGTAATAAATGGAAGGTCGGGATTTGGTGTGTATGAGAAGAATATTACCTTCGTTTTGTGGCGGTTAAATGAAACTAGCCATTGTTTGGCCTATATATTTATTTTCTTCACGTCGTTGGGTTGTTGGATTTTTTAACATAAAGAATTTGAATCAATTGTAAATTTGGTTCCCTGTCCGGACAACAGGGACCCCCTAAACAGCACAAACCTGTATACGAACTATAATACCCGAACGCAACCAACCATCGGCGGAACATTATATTAGATTGGTTGCTAGTTTGAATGCCTGAATCGAAGTTAACGGCGCATCGAATCTAATAGATGCATTAAATGCGTCGACCTGAGACGAAGATTCGTGTGAAATGCGACTGAGAGATTTTTCTCATTCAGATATACGAATAATCGTCGTATATAATTCAAATAGACAGAGGATATCTAGTGTTTTGAGTGGATACCGAAAATTATCTCATGAGTGTCCGAGACAAATGTTTATTTTTCGCGAGCGCTTGCGCGAGAGAAAATAGCCATTTGTTTCGGTCACAGGTGATATACTTTTCGGTATCCACTCAAAAACACTAGATTTTCTTTTTATTATACGCCTTTTATAAGAACCTGATAATTCCACTCGTTTCAACCTTGAATTGATACATGATAGTAAACAGCGCATTGAATCATTGATACGCGGAAGTGTTTTGATCGATAATCAGAACAGTCAGCGTCTTGCGATCTGATTCAGCTGGCGGGTTTCTAGTCCAAACATGACCTGAAAGTCCGTAATATAAGTCTTTGGTTTGATACGTCCTTTCAAAGGACGTACCAAACCAAAAACTTATATTACGGACTTTCAGGTCAAGTTTGGACTAGCAGGTATCATGCATCAATTCAAGGTGAATACGTGTTGAATTATTGCTGGAAATGATCGGTATCCACTCAAAAATACTAGATTTACTTATTCTTCTACGTTTGTAGAATACATTGATCATTTCCAGAGATAATTTGACTCGTATGCACATTGAAGTGATGCTTTGAAAGCCGCTACTTTGATTGATAGCGTGAACGTGAATTTTTTTATATTTTCACAGTGGGGGATACGATTTCTATCTTCTCGCAATTTCTTCGATAATCTATCGTTTAGAGTATAATAAAACCTAATATTCGATTACATTCGTCCAAAATGCGTCCGTCTGAACTGGAGGGGGGGGGGGGTACCAATCTATGAGTTTGCTAGAGGCCGCCATGGAAGAATACATATATGTTACAGTCAGATTGTGTAATGAGTGATTTCTTGAAATGACTAAAGCTGCCAGTCAGGTCGTGAAATAGCCGATAGGCCTGTTATTTAATAAAATGACTGATGGAGCCAGTCGTTTAATAAAGTTACTTACTTTCAGTCATTTCATAAAAAATCTGGAATCTGGGCCCAGGTGTTTCACGAAATGACTAAAACAACTTATGTGTTTCAATACAATAATTTTGGACAAGAACACAGATGTGATTATATATACATACCTTTTGAGTTTTTGCCTTTCTCTTAGCTCCTTTATAATCGTCCTTTGATGTTTCTAATTTATGTAATTACGAAAATTCTATGTTAAAAAACAGTCATCGATAAAATAGCCGAATATGTCTCGTCAATAAATATTTACCAACAGGCATGAGTTTCAGTTCGATATGCTAACGTCAGTGAGGTGATTTTTATATCGATTGTTGGTCGATTTTTCTTGCGTGGAACAGATCTGGACATCAGAAATTTTTCGAGTGTGTTTACTTAACGTGTTTTATGGATATCTCAATTGTGTTACTGGTGATTATGCAGTCAGGATGTGTGCATTATTAAAAACGCACAAACAAGATGAATGGAGTTCCACTCCAGAAATAATACAAAGCTTTGTTAATGTTTGTTCGCGATCAGGAAAGAAAGGTGGGATCAATAAACGAACTGCAAAGCTAGAATTGATATCTTTTTAACGCCCAAAAGGTTAAATTGTCCCATTTTTCTTCTTCCCAAATAATATGATTTGTTCGTACATCGATCAAAATAAGGACCACACACACTAGACGCGATGCGAATGCTACGGCTGACGGGATAAAAATATCATTAACGATTTTGTCCTCTCAACTTTCAGTTTTGACGAAGAGTAATGTCTGTGATGTAAGTTTTGCAACACAAATATTGATTAAGCTGGTGATTGTAATAAACCTAAAACCATTCCTTATAATTTTGACGCAACGGTTCATTGCGTCAAAACTATAATAATTGATTGTATAGTCTACCATGTATATTGGACTCGATTTTGTAAATTGTTGTCTTTGCCCGACAGTAAGCCGCATATTACGGCATGACGCTTGATCAAAACTGGAATTGTTATTAATGAAAAATTGTTAGCAGCTTTTACTTTAGAGCTTCGCTCGTAACGATTGCGCCGCGACCAGCGCGTAAACACAAATAACGTGTATCAAAGGCGCGGCGGAAAGAAGTATTAAAGTGCATGTGGCAAAGAGGACAGGGATGAGCCGTGTTTCGTACTATCGGCAATGTTGGCAGTTTTCAGATCAGAGAGCCCCAAGCGCGTGAATGCTGTCAAGCCACCATAAGTTTTACAGCAAAAACATGAAAACTTGGGAAGTGAGCAATGAACTGGGAAGGATCTATGTAATAACGAATAGATAACCAAGAAATTGAAACATAAAGTTACAAAGATTCAGATATGTAGGTATGTATTGCTTGCACCGTTTTTCTGCCGTTTTATCTGTTTCTGGACTTGCTAATTTTAAATTTATTTTCCCAAATATCCACCAAAGTCTTCTTTTTCAATTTTTATCCACTACAAAACTATTCTGAAGGACATAATAGTTCGGCCGTCCGTCTGTAGAAAGAGCTGACTTCCGCTGTCCTCTCAAAGTTTCGCTTGACCGAACGAAACCACACTTGACATGATGGGAGAAAGAAAACCACTCATTTGTGGACCATTGTCTTAAAGGCCCAGGTTACAATGAACTTGAAATTGGTTGCGTCTCCATAATTTTAGCTGATATGTTTATTCACCAGTATACAAAAAAATTAATACAGTGTATACAAACGTACAATTACATCTTCCTGCCTTCACATATAGAAGGGGGCGTAAAAAATACAATTAAGAAAGGAAGAAGAAGAAGAAGAAGAAGAAGAAGAAGAAGAAGAAGAAGAAGAAGAAGAAGAAGAAGAAGAAAAGAGGAAAACATAAAAGAGTAAACTGTGAAAAAGAAAGAGAAAGAAAAAAAACAAACAGAAAAAAAACGCACGTGCAACATTGTTCTTTCCAGTTTTCCATTCACAACATCAAACGGTGAGAAACGTATGCGGGTGGGTGAAAATGATAGCTAATTTCCAAAAGAAGAAGCGGGCTCAGTCGACAAGGCCTCAGCCAAAGACCAATCAATAATTGATATAATACAGGTTTAATGTGCACCCCCATGCACACATGCATGGCCCCACCACACACACACACAATATATATATATACAGACACACACATGTACATAAGCACACACACACACATATATATATGCTGCGGGGCAGCACATCTGCACATAAAGGTACACACTTATATACTAAATTCCCGCTAGCACGAAAAACCAGACGAAACACAGTTTGAGATCACACCCATATAAACATGCTATGTATGTTTTGGCCATCTGTCTACGCACTGAGATTGCACTACGTGACACAGTCCGGGCAATAAGGATTCGAACATGTGACGTCCTTCGAATAGAGGGAGGTGAAATGAGCTGTTAACTTTTTCTTGAATTCTGTCCTATTTGTTAGTTCACGAAATTCCTTTTCTAATGCATTCCATAATTTTGGGAATGCATAGACGGAAGTTGTCAAGTGTTTTATTTTTAGTTCTGTGGCAAAGAATGAGACCGGTCTGGCGTGTATTTACAAAAGTTTCATTATTGACGGTAGAAACAAATCTACAGAGGATCCTAGGAGATTCCATTAGATACGTTTTATGGATTTGGAACACGCGATATGTAAATTGAACGTGTTGGGAGGATAAACCTTATTTATCTTTGGATCGTTGTGTCAAAGTTAAAATCATAGTTATCTTGAGATTGATTTCCCTTGTATGATTAGCATTTCCATTTTCTGATTGAATTATGCTTGATCGGCCGAAACCAAATTTGAAATGTGGTCTGGGGATGAGATTAAGAACTTTGTTCATAATGAACTAACTTAAAGATATAGTCGCTGTGGAGTGGCCGTATTCCACGCGTGGGTAATGATCTACACGTATGCGTCTATCAGGTAATCAAAATCACCATAAGCAGATTTTTAATTAATGAAGCACCGGGTTGTACCACCCAACCGTATATAATTTAACTACGGATTTCAAAATGGCACATGCAACCCGAGAATGTCAAATTGAATGGGTGACCGACGATTTTCTTTGTGCTATGTTGTGCTAGAGAGACTGGGTTATTGGGAAAAGACGCTAGTTTTTGTCTTCCGGCATTTTAAAAAATGCCAAGGTTAACCAAAAATCAAAGATTGCGTGCCATTGGTATGCACGAGGATTGGATACCCCCAGATGAGCTCGCTGCTGAGTTCTGAGTCACTGTGGCCACTATTTACCGCCTCATTGGAAAGTATAAAACCACTGGATCCACTGGCGACGAGGACAGCAGCAATTACCCCCGATGGAACTAACAATAGAATCAGTGCACAAACTGCCCGCAACAGACTCGCTGAACACGGCATCCGCAGTAGGCGTCCATACCATGGACCAATCCTTACCCAACGTCACCGTACCGTCAGAATGGAATGAGTGCGTCAGCGTGTTCGCTGGACTCAGCAGCGTTGGAACACAGTAATTTTTAGCGATGAATCACGATTTTGTCTACGGCGCGCTGATGGTAGGGCAAGAGTGTATCGCCGACAAGGAGAACGGTTTCTGATGCGGGTGTAGGGTAATAGTTTGGGCAGAAATTTCCTTGCATCATCGAACGCATTTGATCTTCATCGATGGTAATCTGAATGTACAGCGATATAGGGACGAAATTCTTGGCGCCGTTGTTGTCCCTTTGTTCAACGCTAACGTCGGATTGTAGTTATTCCAGCAAGATAATGCTCGATGTCACGTGGCGCGTATCTGTCGTGACTTTCTTGAGGAGCAGAGCATCGAACTTCTTCCCTGGCCCCCACTTTCGCAAGATTTATCGCCGATCGTGCATCGTTGGGATCAATTGTACCGTCGGGTTCGACTTCATAATGTTCAGACGTTAGGGGATTTTCGTAATGTTCTAAGGCAGGAGTGGAACGCAATACCACCTGGACTTATCAGGTCCATGCACCGTCGATGTCTTGCCATCCAAGAGGCAAACGGTGGACATACACGGTATTGACTGCATGTGTGAAACTTTTCATTTTCATTTCACCCCATGTCTGAATTGCGACGTCCTGACGTGACGCTGACAATAGAAAGTACATGAAATTATGCAAATTTATACAGCTAGACTCGACATATGAATTTACAATAATTTGTTTGGGATTCAAGTCGAAAATACTAAAACAATTGCTCCTCAAAGTAGTTTATTATGCTTTTATTTTTGACTCAGTATATATTTGAATGAACTGGCGCACACGTAATATTTAGAAACGACGTGATGGGAGGAAGAAACCTATCCATCCTGTCGGCATCAGACCAAACATCAGGGTGACCGTACAATTTGTTCCATTTGGTAAAGTATTTTTAATATGGAAGTTGAGCTGATCAACTGAAGGAAAGTTTAGTTTTTCGCTTCTCAAAATTTAAACTTTGCTGTTTTCAAAAATACGGGTTTAAATTTTAAATAATTTTGGTCTATAATATATTTAAACAGTTCACTACTGTTATTTCTGCTACCACGTTGACTACAGCACATTATTTTAGTTCTCCAATGCCTTGTTTTGCTGTATTTATTTATTTGTTGGTGTTAATGTGATATCTTTCGGCACAATGGGTAGTCCCGACCGCGACGTGGAGATAAAGTCCAGTCTGGTCAATCGTTCATACCCATGATTCCCATTTTAGGGGACTTCCATCCAAACGTGCACTGACTCATTTACCGGCGGTTCTCACGGGGTGGGGATTAATTTGTTGGAATTCATTAGGTTAGTTACTGTATCAAGGTGGTTAATTCTGGAGGGGGGAGTTGCCGCATTTTCGTCATTGGTTGAGATCACAGGAAAGGTTGCTTCCTTTAATTTTCCAAAGTTGTCGGTATATTTTATACTAAGAGTATGGGAATTTCATGTAAAAATTGAAATTTCAAAATGTTACGAAATTGTATCATCGATATGCGCATCATTTCACAAACTTCGAGCATTTTACTGTGGAGTAGTATGAAAGTACAGAAGCTGACGTTTTACAATTTTGTTTCACAAAGTGTTTGAACGTATGGTTATTATTCTCTGTTTAACCCTTTCACCTAACGTAACGGCCAAAACCGGCCAGCGCTATTCTCAAAAATCGACAATTAATTTTCATTATTTTTTTCATTTTTTGTCTCAAAAACATAGGTTATGACCCCTCGTTGGAACGAGCTCGTCGAGCTCGTTCCAACGAGGGGTCATAACCTATGTTTTTGAGACAAAAAATGAAAAAAATTAGTTATTCAAGAATTTTTTTTGCAAGTGTCGTCTGCTTTTCATGTTAGGTAAAGGGTTAAATCCATTTAAAATAAGAAAATGGTACTTTCACCATCTTTTGATGTTTAGTCATTTTTGTCTGTTCATTATATCAACAGTGTGTGCATCGAGACATATAATACAAACACTATCCTTTGCATTAATATAAAAGTCCAGGAGGTGAGATTTGCTGATTGTTTTCCTTTAAAGAATAGAAGCTTGCAAATTACTGTAAAACACATTCGCGTAACAAAGAGCCAAAGTGGAAAACTACTTAATTACTTCTAACTAGCTTGCCATAAAAAGCCAAGTTTCTTTTGTAACTTTTGACAAACGAAATCATTAAGGAGCTCTGAGAGCTGTGTGTTGTTCTCGTCTATTAATCTTTGAGACTTTATTTATCCCGACGTTCAAATGTCACAGGGAATTCAGTTTCTTCAACGTTTTTCAAAGTGCGACGTCAAAAGTCGGAAAGTACAAATAACAAGACATTTTCAAGTTAGTGATTAAATAGTTGAGGGCTAGATTATTTTTGGTGGTCTGAATTTGTTATTCAAAACTTGTTTTATTAAAAATTATTAGAGAGTGCCCACAGGCACTCTCCAATAATTTGTAATAGAACAAATTCATATAAACAAAATATTATTTGTGTTTGACTGAATATGAAATTCAAGCAAGGAAAGTGCTGTTTTTGGCTCTGGTGTCTTCATTTTTTTAAAAGCCCAGATAGTGGCTTCTAACACTCAACCAGTTAAGAAGCCTCGACAGCAGGATTATATTAGTATTTTAAGCGACGACAACATTTGGATCAACGGTTGTCTCAGAGCGCTATTTCGGAGAAAATAGGAATTGAGGTTAACACTTTTAAAAAATCGAAAAATAATAACAAAACAAATGACCACAAAGTATCAACGTGCTGTTTGATTTCGTACGTCATAAGTCGTCCAAAAGCTCAAAGGGCTGAAAGTCTGTTGTCTTCGTTTATTAAAAGTTACAAAAGGAAACTTTGCTTTATTTTCTACTGAATTCATAAGTGTTTTCTCAACAATTACACGATTCATAATTAGACATTCTAAGCCGGTCTGATAGTTTCAGGGGAGATAATTTTCATTTCATTGCGAGATAAGTCAGGGATGAAATTTTTAGACAGCACAATTTTAGTTATGTGGGCATAATTTGACAAGGAAGGAGTGGCCCATTGTCAAAGAAAGTTAGAGATATATGGAGGATATCTAGTGTTTTTGAGTGGATACCGAAAATGATCTCATGACTGACCGAGACAAATGTTTACTTTTCGCGAGTGCTTGTGCGATCGAAAATCACCATTTGTCTCGGTAACAAGTGAGATAATTTTCGGTATTCACTCAAAAACACTAGATTTTCTTTTTATTATACACTTTTTATAAGAATCTGATAATTCCACTCGTTTCAACCTTGAATTGATGCATGAAAGTAAACAGCGTATTGAATCATTGAAACACGGAAGTGATTTGATTGTTACTCGGAACAGATAGCGTCTTGCAATCTGATTCAGCAAGCGGGTTTCTAGTCCTAACATGGCCTAAAATCCATAATATAAGTTTTTGGTTTGGTACGTCCTTTGAAAGGACGCACCAAACCAAAAACTTATATTACGGACTTTCAGGCTATGTTGGGATTAGCGGGTTACATGCATCAATTCAAGGTGAATACGTATTGAATTATTGCTGGAAATGATCGGTGTACACTCAAAAACACTAGATTTACTTATCCTTCTACGTTTTTAGAACAAATTGATCATTTCCAGTGATAATTTGACTCCTATTCACCTTGAGGTGATGCTTTGAAAGCCGCCATTTTGATTGATACCGTGAAAGTGAAAATTTCTATATCTTCACAGTGGGGGATACGATTCCGCAATTTCTTCGATGATCTATAATTCAGCGTATAATAAATGGAAGGAAATCGGAGAAGGAACAGTGATTGGGCTACATGTGATGTATCTAG
This sequence comes from Pictodentalium vernedei, assembly GCA_031216915.1. Classification (NCBI taxonomy): domain Eukaryota; kingdom Metazoa; phylum Mollusca; class Scaphopoda; order Dentaliida; family Dentaliidae; genus Pictodentalium; species Pictodentalium vernedei. The sequence continues at coordinate 74,696,065 of CM062293.1, read as the reverse complement.
ATATTCTCCATTCGGGCATAACGTACTCGTCAACCTTAACTCAAAGCCATAATCTCCTGCCCCTTTTCCCGCGACCTCGTTTTTCGTTGCGCTAAAATTTATGCATACCGAATTAAAACGGTTAACTCATTATCTAACACGTCAGGGGAGACACTTGCAAAATATCATAAAAAAACTAAAAACACAACTTTCATTTTTGTCATGTTATGACCCTTCGTTGCAATGATCATTTCAATGAAATGGTATTAAGTTATTAAACGTGGAATGCCCAGATATCTTGGTTACTTTTTGTAATAGGATTGTGTGTGTTCTGGAGATTAACGACACTTTTAACATCCAGAGACAATTCCACGGGTGGGGCAATCCCGAGTACTTACACGGAGAGAACCTCTTCGACAGTTCTCGACCAATCTGACATTGATGGCTGCGTGCAACTATCGCCAACTTACTAACTGGAGACAAGCAGTGGCTGCAGGCGCGTGCACAGTCGATGTGAAGCACGGCGAAGTGTACGGTGCCACCTTGCCTCTACCTGGAAATTCGAGATTAGGTGCCTCGCAAAAGTTCTCGGTCCAGATGTCGCGCGTCCAGATCACGCCAATGGCCTGTCGGCTTAAAGTCCAAAGCTCGTACCAATAAGCCTTTACGCCTCCTGGTAATAGCTTAAAATATCTCCTGCTTGTAAATATTTGTAATGCCACATATTGTCAACAACTTTAACCCAAGGACAAGTGAAGCAGAAGGAAATAAGGTTGTCGCCGCTGTCAAATACTAATGATGTATTGATTGATTGATGGCAGAGAAACAGCAATGACTTGAATCATTATATGACACCTACTTAAAGATAAAGCATGCAGTAGATTGTGGTCTCACCCGCTAATTAACATTTATACCTCGTTATTTCAAGAGGTTCAATATTCGTCAAAAATAACCCGGTAATTGCAGAGTACTGGGACTTCATCTCAAATGACAAAACTGTCATCGAATATGTCATCAACTTATAGTCGATTTTAATTAAGCGCTGCATCGATTCTGAGTAAATTGGGATGGTAGGCTATAACCGGCACACAACAAAGTTTTTTTAACGCTTTACCTAACATGAAAAGCAGACGACACTTGCAAAATAAAATTCTTGAATAACTAATTTTTTTCATTTTTTGTCTCAAAAACATAGGTTATGAACCCTCATTGGAACGAGCTCGTTCCGACGAGGGGTAATAACCTATGATTTTGAGACAAAAGACGAAAAAATAATGAAAATTAATTGGCGATTTTTGAGAATAGCGCTAGCCAGTTTTGGTCGTTACGTTGGGTAGAGGGTTAAGCATGTGTCGTATCGTCCACCAGGCAATTAGGATTATAGTGTACAAAGGAGAACCGTGTTTTTCTTTTGTGTCAGATCTACATCTAATATTAGGCATGTGTTGATTCGACAATCAGCCAGTTAAGATTGTGGCATACAAACAAGACACATATCGTCCAGTGAGTGTAATAAGACGCCATCTGCAATGCTCTAGAATTGCAGATGACGCCTTGCTGAACTCAAAAGATTGTACGCTTTAGCCTGTGTCAGATCCGCATCCAAAATTAACCGCCAATTTGAGGCGTATGTGTTCTTTACAATGAAAATTAAAATTCTTTACCCATTGTATTACAACATCGAGTTGTTTGAAATCATGTACTTAAAAAAAAGTAAGGTGGTCCTAGAAACGGATATGGAAACTTCGGTAGACTCGGTTGATATTACACTGTGTTGGCTTCATTCTGAGACCAGTCATTCGATACAGAATCGGAAGACCATTGTGTGTGATGGCCAAAAGCACATCATATCTATGATAGATATATAAAAATTTGCTCTAAGTATCAAGCCAGACCACTTCCAGCAGTGTATTACATCAATATGTCAAATAATTTTAAAAAGGTTTTGTGTTGTGTGTGGTATGGAAGCGAGATAGCGCTGCCCGCCTACAGAGATTTCATCGGAAATTGAGAGCTCGATCTTATTTTTCCATTTACCTTTGGTTCATTCACACTAAAATATTCGGCAGTGAGAGAATACTCCAAGCAGATATAAATGTTACTAAAGTATAGGCCTCTTTAAAACTAGGGTGAGTGTGTGATTTTTAAAATTCCTTATAGACTGTGTCGCTGCATCGCATCGTCATATTCCCTAGTGACACGTTGTGATTTTATATATATTTACTCGTGTTTAAAGTCAAATAGTTCTGTACAATGGCTAATCGGGACGGCAACGTGAATATAAAGTCCAGCCAATCGTTAATTCCCATGTTACCCATTTTAGAGAACTTCCGCCCCATGCATTCGGTTACTGGGTCCTATTTTACCTGTAAAATAAAGCTTCTTTTACCACAGTAAACAATCACTGCTTCGCCTCCCGGGGTTCCTACGGCGACTTCAACTAACGAATTCCTTTCGCAGAACACTACACAGGCAACTGAATTTTTGATGCATTAGCACGCTCTTTGAAAACAATTCTAAAGGTTCTCTATTATAACTGCTCGGTCAGAATTAGCCATTGTGCACAAGAATGTGACCTTAAACACCAATAAGTAAATAAATATTACATCTGCTACACAAATCAGCAATTTAATTGTTTTCGGTGGTGTCACAGATGATATTCAAATAATAAGTTGTAATTTTGCAGTTCAAGGGGCAATTTTTCACTTTAATAAACTGTTTAGTGCCATTCTTCCCTCCAGAATTTCTGAAACGGATCAGCAACGGGTGCAAATTCCAGGCTAGAGTTATTAACGATCAATTGGTTACTGACGTTGAAAACAAATATTGGAAATGTGTCACTCGTCAACGGGGTATGAACACATTGGCATCCCGCTGCTCTGCCTCGCTGCTATCATTAACCCGAATCATTTGTTTAACTAAAATATTTCCCTTTCTTAAAAATACCTTTTAGAGATATTTTCGTACGGGTTTTCAGAACAAAATTCTAAGAATACAGCCAGGGGAGAATTAGTGATTTGAAACATAGCTTAATCATTCTAAAGTTTGTGGATACGGCAGTTTCCACGCTCTGAAATGGCGTATGCAAAGAGGGTTTCTCAGAAAAAGTGTTGTCGGCATAACTCTGTTGAAATCGTGCTGCCAAAGTCTACAGTTGAGTGGGCAGATGGTGGTGCTCGTTTCAGCTGCCATGAATGAGTGCTCAAGCAAAAACCCTAAAGAATGACATGATATTTTTCTGTTCTGTTTTTTTTTCTTCTGAATTATCAATTTGATTAGATAGTAGTCGGGTTGTCAAATGCCAACTTTCTGTCCAACCTCAAAGACGCGTCCAAAGTTTTTTTCTGGGTGGTGTCAGATACAGGGCCATGACCTGATTCAGAGAAAGTTTAATGGACATCTGATACCATTGAGCAGTTTGAGATATGCGTCGCAAAAAGGGTACCCCTTCACCTTCAAGTTGTACGAAATATGCTGCCATTACTTTGTCGAATCCGGCCATACGAATTACTCGACGTAGGTCTGTACTACCCCAGCCAAATGGAGAATATTGCGCTCGGTGTCTTGGCCCATTTCACGAGGGGTGTGAGCATGCCACGAGACACATTCCGGGTCTTTGGAACGGTTTATGGAGTAACTTGTTCACAGTGACTACATACATGACAAATGACCACGGTGAGTCGGGTATTATAGGCATTGCCCTCAAATCAGAAACCCTTAAGGCATGGGATCTAAGTTTGCATGCTTAGCTTTGAGCATATCAGAGATACGTGAGGACAAAACACAGGAAGTTCCCAAATTTTCCACAAAGATGGATTAAAGAGCGAACTGCGTCCGTAAAGGTCTCCGCAAAAAACTACTACCACAACATGTCATGAAGATGCTCTATTACTCTTTGGTCCACTGCCACTTGGTATACGGCATTCAAATATGGGGAAACTCAAGAGGAATCAATAAATTACTAAGAGTACAGAAACGTTCACTTCAAATATTAAACAACAAAAAGTATAATTCCCATGGAGACCCATTGTTCATAAAAGATAAAATATTGAAGGTCACCGACTTGTACAAATTACATGCCTGTCTATTTATGTTTGATTGGAAAAATGGAAAACTTCCAGAATCTTTCGAACATTATTTTGCTTCCCCCATCTCTCAATCACAAATGAGTACAAGGCAATCAGGACTGGTACGTATCAATAACACCCAAACAAAAGCTCTAGATAGGCTGCCCTCATATGCCTTTCCGAAAATCTGGAACGAACTGGACCCTGAAGTGCGAAACATAGAAAGTAGAAAGTAATTTAAAGAGAAGTTAACCAAACTTATGTCCTCGTATCAAGAAAGCTATAAGTGTGACAACCCATACTGCCCTGACTGTTACACTCCACAGTAAGGGTTGCCACACCGATAACCTAAATAACTTAAGTGTCCCAAACTGTCGACACATCGAGGACCTATTATGAGTAATATTGTGTCCAGTATGTCTTTCTTGACTGATGAACAATACTTGAAGCGTGCCATGTTTGTTTTCTAAATTTAACCACAACCCAGTTTGATAACCATAATAATGACAGATTAGCACAGATGGGTAGGGATACCCACTATCACATTCACCATTAGCCACCTTTTTGAACCCGGAAACTCATCCATCTACAGAAAAAGATTAACCCTTTACCCAACGAATCGCCCGCATCCGCCCGCGTAATATGCAAATTGAGCAGTTGAAAAAATTAAATTTTTCAAAATATTTGAACTACACCATATCATGTGACCTCTCATTGGAACGAGCTCATTGAGCTCGTTCCAATGAGGGGTCACATGATATGGTTTTGTTGAAATTTTTTGAAAAATTTAAAAAAATTATATTTAAAATAATAAATTTTGATATCGTCTGAATGGGATAAAGGGTAATGGGGTACGTAGCCGTGTCAAAGTTGCAGTTCTACTAGTTACTCACAAGTATCCATACTAGTAGATCTTTCTATCATGGATTAATGCGCAGAGCACGTAGTCAGTGTTGGAGTTAAATGTATTACGGGAGTGACAGGTAGACAGCCAATCTGGTTATGTCATCTCCCAACGGTAGAGAGTGAAAATCATTTTCTAGTTATCTATTTCTATTTTATAGTCAAATATGTAATTGCCTGTAAACTTTACCGTTAAATAAAATATCTATCTATCTAAATATATATGTATATAGATCCTATGGGTCCCCATAGCACCCGAAAACCATTGTCAATATCGTAACCGGAATGGTAAGTCCTGGGTCTATCAACGTGGACAAAGATCTAGAGTAAAGTTCAGCACTGATGATTGGGGATTTCATAACCCTATTCCAATGCCCGTCCAAAACCATGGCCCTGTCAAGAAAAATTGGGTGACCGTCTGAGCGATCGATTCGGACTGCCGCGTTGTGTCCTTGGGCAGGGCACTTAACCCCGATTGTCCACACGGGGTACGATGACGCCGTGTACTAAGGGGTACTGCACGTCGAGGGTGCGCGCGTCTTGAAAATCTGTCAAGGTTGGTGATGTTAATGATTATGATACGAACCTCATATACCCCAGAGCAATGGGACTACTATCAAGCTCTAGTAACTTCGATGTTCACGGACCTTTCTCTTACGAGTTGTTGCCGCTGACTACATCATTCCTTGACGAGACTGGTGACACACGGATTTCGAAATCAAAGTTGGATTTAAAACAATAAGACGATGGTTGTGTCGTCCAACAGAATGGTTGACAGGGGGAATATAGCAGTAGTGATAGATGTCTGTGCATTGTTGTGGATTTCACATAGGCCAGGTTCGGACAAAACGAACCAAAGGACAGTTATGGACTTTGTAAAAAGGTTTGAAGATCATAAAATTCATCACTTGCAGTCGAGTGACGTCTATTTGATCTTTAACAGATATGTGGATTTCAGCACGAAGTCCGTAACCAGGGCTGATGTAAGTTCTTCTAGTTATAGAGTGTTCAAACTAGCCACCAAAGCTATTCGCCCACCACAAACAAGTTTTGACGGCCACGGCAAACAAGGCGCAGGTAATAGACATAATATGTGAGAGGTTTGTCACTGATAAGTTGTTTGAGTTGAATACAACGAAACAGCATAAACTGGTGATAAGTGGCAAAAATGAAACCCTCGTCGCATTGAGCAACCGATCATTGAGGAAACGATTCGATCTGACAACGACGCACGAAGAAGACAATCTTATCGCTCATCAAGCCATTGAGGTTGCTTCTGATGAAAAGAAGGGTGTAGTTGTGCTTGCAGATGACACCAATGTGCACGTTTTGTTGCTGCATAACTATTTACAGCAGAATTTAGGTGCTTCAACAACTGCGGAATCCTCTATTCACGGACGAGCGAGAGTGTATTGATAAAGGGGAAACTGTCCGAGCTAATCGGGCTATCATCCCAGTTTTAATCGATGTTTATGCCATTTTGGGCTGCGACATAGTTAATTGGACAAATGGTAATAAACTCCACCTGCCCCCTAGATCTGATTACATTACTGATACTTTATTTGTTAATTTATAGCAAATCCCAAATTACGTAACTAATAATTTCTTTATTAATAACGAGATCTGTGATAATATCATCAACATATTCATTTTTCAAAGATATCAAAGTATATTGTTTTGAAGCAATCAGCGATTCCGAGGCGTCGGAAAATTGAAAACGTTAGTAATATGTCATGTGCCCGGACAGGTCATCACTCGGGTTACCATGACAACACAATGTGGCGCCACTGGGTCACGTTACATGACGTCACTTCAGGGGACCTGCGCCGGGGGTCCTGCCAATATGACCTGTCCGGGTACATGACATACTACTAATGTTCAAGAATATTTTTGTTGATCATAATTTATTCATAGTAACAATATTCTGGGTTGGATGCCGACCGAAGAGACAGTTCACTCAATGTGACAGATGAATGTTCCTGCAAGGTATTTGTATAGCGATCAATGGACCTTGTTGGAAACGCTGATTGTTTTTCGATCCGTTGGTGCATCTTTTATCAGGTTTGGGACTATGTGATAAATATAGAATGTACCCATAGTAGCTTGGTGTACCAAATGTTCACCACGAGTGGTGAACATTTGGTACACCAAGCTACTTTGGGTATATTTTATTTATACCATGATCATCAGATTATTAAGAGTCGCTATTATTTTTTCTCGATTTTACTGAGTAGCAGCCGTACATATGTGCAAATTTGTTTTTGTTTACATGAGCATCTGTGGGCGGTACTTCCACTGTCAGTATTTTTTCGAAACGAAATAGAAAAAGAAATAGGATCTTTTTCATTTAATATAACATACTATTTCGAGTTATGGATGCTTTATTAACACGAGACAATGCATGTTTGTTAATGTTTGGTGTTTTATCGGGTAAACTCATTTAAAAACGTAACATATAATTGCCACTTTCATTTCACTCTTCGCGAGACGACGTGCGATAATTTTAGACAAGTTTGCATTCAGGTCGACGTCACCAAAGGTCAACTTGGATGTAGTTCCACTGTAGGTGTAAAATTTAACTAATGAAATCCCATTGCTGGCATGTTCACCACGGTTGGTGTGTAAAGCTAAAATTTATGTCATAGGCTTTTCATATATAGTAGAATAGGTAATCATGGTATAAAATACATTCAACTCAAACACAGCTCAGCGTAACATGTTCCCACTCGTCAAGTAAATAAGCATTTCTGGCTAAAGCGGTTTTGCTGATAATCAAGTGTCGTTAAGGGCCCTCTATTTAATGCCATAAACAACGCAATTATCATAGGGCCAAACAAAATTCTCAGTCATTTTTTTTAACTAATGAGGGAGGGTGGTTTTTATTTTTTATTCCTGATTGAATGGTCATCGATGATTAAAGTCGATTTGTGAGAGTCTACAATTAAATATTAGAGCTTCCAAGTTGATTTCACAGATAGTTTCTCTTGTAAGAGGGATCAACAACACAAAATCAATATAGAACAACTAAAATGGAGATAAAAATATAAGGAGTTTGTTTCTAGAGGCCACAACTAGGTCTTTCAAAAAATGAGGACACCAATGCAAAAGCCAATTTTTTGCTTACAGGTGTTTCGTATTCAGTTATCTGTAAATAATAGTTTGTTTATACAAATCTGTTCTATTATAAATTATTGGAGAGTGACGTTACCACTCTCCAATAATTTGTAATAAAAACAATTTTTGATGAATAAATTCAGACCACCAAAAATAATCTAGCCCTCAGGCAACTGAATAAATATATATTTTGTACATACATGTGAGAATCGTGTCGCATTTCGCGAAGAGAATAATGCTGTATCAATGCGAATAACATATTGTGTCGCAAATCGCGATGTATACCGCTAAAATTACATCCTATGGTAGTTTTATACATTTTTAATTTTGCCTCCGAAATAAATATGAAGAACGCGGGTTGAAAAAAAATGCGCCGGTGCCTGAGAATCAAAAGATTAATTTTTTTTTTACCTAATATGACTACGCCATTCTCAAAAGTAGCCTTTCAAATTTTAGTATTTTTCTTAAGAATTTTGTTTGCAAGTGTCGTCTGCTTTTCATGTTAGGTAAATGGTTAATGCAATTATGACGTATGTTCCTGGGCTAAAAACGGCCTCTCGAGTTTAAAGGATCAAGACTTTTATTTGGTTTCCAGTAAAGATAGTACTACATTATATTCTAAGAAAGGCAGCGGGTGAAAGATTTCATGGATATAAAGTATGCGATAATTCCCCTGACATTCAATGATGTCGACCAGACTGCGGAAAAGAGCCTAAGAATCACGCGATGAACTGCTTTTTGTTATCCAGGCGTGTCAAAATGCGCCCGCGTATCCCTACCACTGAAGTCTATACAACTGAATTTTTGGAACGTCGGAAAGAACATCGCAACGCAGTACCCCATTCCCTTGGGACGTCATAAGGTGTGATTTCGAAGGAATAATTCATTTTCTTCATTTTTTTGGTCTCAAAAACATAGGTTATGACCCCTCGTTGAAACGAGCTCGACGAGCTCGTTCCAACGAGGGGTCATAACCTGTGTTTTTGAGACAAAAAATGAAAATATATTGAAAATAAATTGTCGATTTTTGAGAATAGCGCTGGCCGGTTTTGGCCGTTATGTTGGGCAAAGGGTTAAGTAGGATGGTTGCTATTAAATATGTGGGGTAGAACAATCAATATTTCCTACGTGCAGCCCCGAGGCTACCCCCCCCCCCAAAAAAAAAAGAAAAAAAAAGAAAAATAATGAATATGAACGCTTCCAATTACAGCCATTGAACTGACATGGAAAGGTTCTAAGGCTTAATGCATTCGACTCATTCTGTCAAGCACCAACGCTCTTTTTACAGGGCTCACATTGAAAACACAAACAGCAAACACACTATGTATGAGCATTGAGTATATACAATGCCGTCAAAATTAATAATGCTTTGTTTTTTCCACAATTAATGACACATCTTACTTTTATAAAAAAAATTAAAAAGTCTGAAAGCATTTCATATTTACATTTTGTTTTCAAAATTGATGCGTAAAAGTATTTATAATATCATCCTCATCAGTTAGCTCATTACGGACAATATCGTTCACAACATGTCTAAATCGGAAATGACGTCAGAAGTCAACGTCGACAAGGTAACTTTGGGAGCTCTTTTCGGAAATAGAACATAATTAATCTTCTCTTATTTTTCATAAAACATTTAAATAATACAAACAGCAGATGACAATTGCAGGAAACAGTTCCTGGATAATTAAACATTTTCGTTTTTTGTCTCGAAAACAGCTTATGACCACTCATTGGAACGTAGGTTCATAATCTATGTTTTTGAGGCCAAAACTGAAAATGTTTAGTTATTCACGACATATTTACAGTTGTATTTTGCTGTTCATGTTGTGTGATGGGTTAATATCGCCGACCTAACTTATGATAGGTAACGGGTTGACCAACAGTTTTCTTTGTGGATAAATCAATTTTATCATACTTGCCATGTAGCTGTTTATTACTTAAAACCATCTTCACACTCCGGTGTTTACTGATAAATTTTAAAGTACTTCTGAATTGACTTTGAAATAAATGTGGAGCACCACTAAAATAACGTCTTATATCGACCATTCGTCATCAGAGTTTGACGCATATCGGTAAAGAACAGAATGTTTTCAAATGAACTGTTCTTGGCCTTTTGTTGATATATATAGCGAAGAGAGTAAATTTCTACAAAAACACCGAAATGGATTTACCGCCCTGAGGGTGTTTACAAAACCTAGCTATTTTTTGGACGATGGATCACCGGGTATCTTCGGCAGTTCATTTGCTTAACGTTTGGTGTAGCTTTCTGTGTTTTTTTATTTCTGAGATATTAAAAACACAGCCGAGTGGGCATCTCCCCCTTCCCCAGTATGGTTGAGTAGCAATCCACATTCCCCGTGCTTTATGCTCCGGTAATAGACCACTTCCATTGGAAAAGTTATTCGGAATTAATCCAGATGGCCATTGAGGATGAGGCAAGGTCATCAGCCCTGTGCCTTAATCAGTATCGTAAGTGCCCTTAAAACAGTTTTTTCCAATTAACTCTTACCCGCTGAGTATTTTCTAGATATTTTTCATCAAATCTAGTCATGGCTGCTCTAAAGCAGCCATGGCTAGATTTGATAAAAAATAACAAATGTAACACCAGGAGTCATTGGTGAAAAAAATCCTTTCCATTTACAGTGACACAGTATGGTTAAATATGCACAAATTATACTTATTTCAGAGAAAAGGGATACCCTGTGCTGGGCAGGAATATCCACCAGCAGCATGCGAAGAGTTAAAGTTAATTGTGTATTTGAGTAACTTTGAATTTGTGGACCTCTTTACGTTTTCTTCGTAACCTTGATAACTTATTTGAGGAGGAGAATACAGGCAAAGAACTCACGTTAATACGTACATTCGGTGTATGAATGTTATGTACTCCGGACATTTGTTCAAGAAGATGGAATTGGGAAGTTCACACTGTTGCACTAAATTATTTCTATTTCATATACTGAAGAAAGCTTTATCTGTATTGGTAAACTTATATCGGGTTATTTATTTATTTATTTATTTATTTATTTATTTAAAGGTCACATACTTATGCACAATGGCTAATCGTGACAGTGACAGTTTTACGGGTGAAGGAAGCCGGAGAACACGGAGACAACCACCGAGCATCGACGAGCAACTGTCAGCTCCTCAACATTCTAACTCTGTTCAAGCTCCGCTCAAGCAGGGTTACAGCGGTTGAAGTCATGTGCACCATCGACGTACAGTACGCCTTAGTACACGGCGTCATCGTGCCCCCATGTAGGCAACCGAGATAAAGTGCCTTGCCCAAGGACACAACGTGGGTCTCCCGGCCTGGGATCGAACTCGGGACCTCTAGCATAGAAGTCCAACAGTCTACCACTGAGCCACCGCGCTCCCTTGTCGGGTTGTCAACTTGCGGTAAGATTATCTGTAGTCACTTGTCACCCCTGACGTCCAGAACTCTAATCGAGCAACCATCTTCAACTTGGAAACAACTCTATGTGAATGAATCACCCTTTTCCGCACCTCATCTTGTAATGGGATTACCAATTCAAAGTTTCCTCCAGAGAGCAGTATCAATAACATTAGTGTATCAGTTGCAATGTCGTCTTAATAATATGAATTCTTGTTTTATTGTATTTTTCTTTTCTTTGTTTTTTTCTGTCTTTTTCATTTTAACTTCGTGTTATATTTGCTACATAGGAATCGTGTTTACCTTGTACGTTGTTATCGACGAAAGCTTATTTGTAAATATTTGACCGTTGAAACGGAGCCATCGTAAGCTCGATTGCTTACTGTCGAATCCTCGTCTATATATATTAACACTTTATGCTTTGATTTGAAATAATTAAAATTTACACCAAAACAAAAAGGAAATGCCTTCATAGAGAATACTTTCCAAATGTGTGTTACTTAATTAATTTTATTACACGCACGTTCTACGTAATTCACGTCTGCAGCAACACGAAGCCGTGCGGAAAATGAAAATCTGTTCGGCACATCTGTGCGGAATGGAAATCGTTGGCTGCTCACTTTTAAACAGAAGTGAAATTTCTCTGGAATTATCTACAAATCATGTAACTCAATTACAATTTAATCGCTAACGATAGCTGAAAATTGTCCCTTGAGTTCCAATGTGTTCTATGTGCCAGTAGGCACATAGAACACATTGGAACTCAGGGGATGAAATAGTAAAAAGGCCCCCTCGCGAATTTGGTTTGTGATAGAATGTGTTCTTTTTGTTGATAGTTGTCAAATGAATTGCTGGGTGTTCTTTTAATAATGTTTTTTTATAGACGTGAAGGCAGGCGTGTAATAAACACAGAACGACACGCATGGGATGGGTTAATCGATATGGCACTTGTGCCATCGCGGAGGGATAAAACTCGAGATCTGCGTCCTCTCGTTCTATCCTTCCATGCTGGTACTCGTGCCATATCGATTAACCCATTCACGCTCGCGTGTCGTTCTGTGTATGAACTAATCTAATGCATTGTTTGACAAGGAGCTTTAGTTATATTATTTGTGCAAAACAAAACACTGCGATAATTTTTCAAATAGACAAGTACATGGAGTGTGTAACTTGTCTGTCTTTGTTTTATAAAAGAGATCCATTCGAGAATCTAAAATCTATGTGTTTCTGTTGGGTGTGTGAATGAAAGAATGCACGGTTTAATCTACGAACAATATTAGATAGGTGGTTTATTCCGGACTGAGAAATCACTGGGTGACCAAAGCCTGTCAAGTTTGACCGATATATGTTCCAATAAGACTAAAATCATCGCCCTTCGATTGAACGACAGCTCATGTGTTTTTTATCTATGTTTACAGCTCCAGTAGCATATGTTGACGCGTGAAGTCACCCGCGCGGAATATTTGAAATGAGGCACACCCAATAACTTTCTCACCAAAGAGTAAATGTTCCAGGGTTCAGCACAATACAAAATCTCAACATTACCATCAACAAGAGTTGATCACGACCGCGTTTATTTCTTGGATGAGGCGTTGTTTTTCCAGGCACATTTGAAAAGTGCTCTTTCATCTCGTGCCCGAGGTTTTTGGTTTCCATATTTTCCTTCTTAAATACTGAAATGTGTTTCGTTCTTCCCTACCTTCTCTTATTGTTAACATTGTATGTGGCAATGTAGTATAGTTCTTCCCATTACTGTTTTTCATATTCTTTCAGACAGATTAAAGGCGCATTTTCAAATCAACCATGAAGAATGGTCTTCTTTTTGGATAAATTGGCTCAAGTTTTATTATTTTTTCGTATTGCGTGGACTTTCAGCTTTCGAGCATCCAAAAAATCCGACTCGTTCGATACTGTTTGGTTGAAGGTCCCCATCCAGATGCATTACACTATACAAGAAAACCACACTGTACTGATGATATGTTTATTATATACTTGCCCTTAGGTAATAATAAAATAATATGACCAATCGATTTCGGAATCTGCTGTATCCATTTTGGCCGAAAGCAAGTGATCGCTGTTGTTACGACTTGTTCTTTCCCTAAAGCCCATGTCACATCTTTGCGATTTTTTTGTACGAATGTCCAAGAACAGCCACGAATTCAAATTGCCACGATTGACCGAAAATTTTTTTAAAAATCGCTCTGAATCGGCTTCTTTCACGACCTTACAGGCCTTCATACGACCTTGTACGGATCATCACGACTGTGGTAAGAATCTAGATTTTCCAAGCCGATTCAGTACGAATCGGTACGACCTTGCACGGTGCTAGCACGACACCGGTACAAACTATCACGAATTAGTAAGATGGTGCAAAACCTAGCAAGAATCCTCGACAGTCAGAAAGAATGATTTCAGAGCCGCTGATTGTCGGGGTTTGTATCCTTTTTTGTCGGGAATCGCGGTGAAAGCGTGTGAGTTCTTGAAACTTCCTACTGTGTCCTACTGGAATCGTATCAAAATCGTCCAGAATCTTGAAACCTCGTAAAAATTTCTTAGTGTAGCCGTACTATTTCTTACTGGTATCGTGATAAATCTTGGTACATCGTACTATAATCTTGAGAAAGTCGTACGGAACTCTTGGCGGAGTAACACTACACTCGTAGTGCCGTCGAAGTAGATCTTAATAGATCTTACTAGTTCTTTGTGAATCTTGACGCAACTGTATTGGCCAAGTGCGCACGAAAACTCGTGAATACTCAAGAATACCCAAGAGTACCCCATACGGTCTAGTATGACAACGGTACGACGCAGTACGGAACTGAAAAATCGCAATTTTAAACAGTTTAAAACTTTCGTGTGAATAATCCGATAACCCAAGAATACTCAAGAATGATTACGAGGCAGTACGTGTGGCAGTACGGATATCCACGATTACACAAGATTTTCATGTGGTAGGAGATCGTGTCAAAAAATCGCACAGATGTGCAGAAGAATGAAGTTGTCTAAAAACACCAGAGCGTTTGCGTTGTGCAATGCAAAATATGATGCCCTATTAATGCGCTATTAGAGATATCAGTGGCGAAGTCACGAACAGAACCGATCAAACTGAAAGATGATATTCAGACTACAGTGTGTGGAGGGTTGGTTGCAACTAAATCGCCTTGGGATAGATTTTTCACTTAGAAATTGTTTATAATTTCTGAAGACAAAACACAAGAAGCACTTTCAAACTTCCATCACATGGACCACCGGGTAGCACCCGGTGGTCCATGTGATGAATGTTTGCAAGTGTTTCTTGTGCTGTTATGAACAATTATAAATACGTTTCGAGTGGAGAATGTATGCCTCAGCGATTAAGTAGTAATCCAATCTCTTCATTCTGTATATGCAGTCGACTTTCAATATTTATTTACGTCATAAGATGCATATGTATTTCAGTAGAGCTTAGGGATGATGCTAATGAGTTTTATTTGGGGCGCGGTGGCGTTGCGGTAACCGGTTCTCGCCAAATCACCGAAGTCAAGCAACATCGAGCTCGGTTAATCCTCGGATGGGTGACCGTCTGAGCGATCGATTCGGACTCCCGCGTTGTGTCCTTGGGCAAGGCACTTAACCCCGATTGTCCACATGGAGGCACGACGACGCCGTGTACTAAGGCGTACTGCACGTCGATGGTGCGCATGTCTTCAACCAATCTAACCCTGCCTGTGCTGCAGTGTGGAGTTACGATGTTGGCGAGCTGGCAGCTGCTCGTCATTGCTCGGTGGTTCTCTCCGGGTACTCCGGCTTCCCCACCCGTAAATCTATCACGGTCATGATTAGCCATTGTGCATAAGTATGTGACCTTAAACGGCAACAAATAAATAAATGAGTTTTATTTACTAGTATAGAATTGTACAGTGTTGGGCATGCTGTTTCTCTACAGGAATTGAGTTATGCTAATGGTGCAGTTTGATAGGGACAAAAGTGAACTTATTAAGTGTGCTATTACTTCAAAATATTATACCTCACGTGACTTCCTGGCATTCTGATTGGCTGAAAGGTGATACCCTATTCCGTGTAATTGTCCAGCACAGCGCTGAAGGGTCACTACATGCGGGCACTATATGTTTTCTATTTTTAGCACGGGCACTATATGCATTTTCTGGTTATAAAAACGTACAAAGCAACGATTTATCCAAAATGGTAACAGAAAATCCCGGCCACCAATTAGACAATTCTATTTACATAAAAAATATACAGTTCGTTTTTTAGTGTCGCAAGAATAGCCGGAAAGTTTTCCGATGTGATACGTTCCGATAAATAGAGATTATTACCATTATGTGGCTGTACAAAATATGTATCCGAGTCGAGCTCCGGGTTCTAAGGGCAGATCACGACGAGTCGAAGACGAGTCGTGATCTGCCCTTAGAACCTGGAGTGAGACACTGGCAGAGGCGAGGAATAGCATCATTGTGTCGAACAATTATCAATATCCACACATTATTCTCATTTCTCCTTTATTGTTTAAAATAAAAACATCATTACATGTTTACAATTTGGAATGAAGATTATTGGGTTAATTTGCATTTTCGGGTTTTTCGATATAATATAAGGACTAGTGCATGGCTTGTCGTTGACTACGCCCATATAGTGCCCAGTGAGGTGGTGTAGTTCCCTCCGCTTCGCGTCGGAAACTACACCACCTCACTGGACACTATATGGGCGTAGTCAACTCCAAACCATGCACTATTCCTTAAATAGTGCATAATACAGTCAAATGACATCTAGTGTAAACTGTAGTTTGGATGGCCAGACCAGCTACTCAAATATACCAGATCGGTCATTAAAACTGATTAGATTACATAAGAAATGCATCGTGAATGAATTGTCCACGGAGTGTATTTATCTACTGGCGCTAATTTGGGTTGGAGAGTTCGATTTTCCTTCCCTGCACTTCCCCTCGTTATTCAATAAGCAAATAGTTCACTCAAATGTTGTTTGTACATTCTAGTCCTCCAAGCCAGCGGTAGTTCTCTTACAACGAGCACAAACACTTCATTTCTGATTATATATTGAGTTTACGTCTTCTTAGATCATTTGCTTGCACAACAATTGTCTGGTGTGCACTGTTTCCTTATGGTTATCGAGTCTAGTCACATATACTTGAAGATTTCTTTGTTCTGCAAGATAAAACAGCATTCTTGATAAACGTGTTTTGTGCAGAGTAATCAGGTTAGCACACCTCCATGAACACAGAGAAAAATAAGCCTTTTATTTTGATTATTTATTACTTCTCAATTTATTATTTATTATTTTTTATTTTGGAGGTGGGTGGGCGCTAGAGGCAGACCTCAAGTTTGAGCATTCTTATTCTTTTTTGCTTTTTCGATCTTCACACTATAGAAACTCATCCGGTCTTAGAGATTTCACCATCATGGTACCATATAAGCATGTAGGTAAAGGTGTGTGTGATCGCCGTCCAAGTACTTCTTCTTTATTGACGCAAACCCATCTCAAACAAGCCGAAAGTATTTGGGAAAATGAAAAGTTTGTCTTGCAATCAAGGAACAATAACACTTCATTGAATCGGGGATATAAAAGACCGGTAACAGTTCCGCGACATCACTGAAAATTGTGCCGCGTTACAAAAAAAAACTGAAGAATTAAATCAAATGCCGGCACAACATATTTTTCAACAAAATTTATATTTGTGTGACCTATGTGATGCTAAGGAATACATCACACCCATACTTCACCACCAATGTTCAAAGTTTTAGACGATTGTGGAGCAACTATAACCCCTTACCCAACGAATCAGCCACATCCGCCCACGTAACATGCAAATTCAGCAGCTGAATTTTTTTTTTCAAAAAATTTCAACCAAACCATATCATGTGCCCCCTCTTTTGGAACGAGCTGGTTTAGTTCAAATTTTTGAAAAAAAGTTTAAAATGTTATTTAAAATAATACATTTTGATATCGTCTGCGTTGTGTAAAGGTTTAATAGGGAACGCCATGGCTCAGTTGTTATCATAAACTACGACTCTGGCGCCTCTTCATTTCCGATTGTAATGTCGTCAAAACCTCGATCAAATCAAGTCTCGATTGGGCAACATTTCTAACTTTGATCACGGAAAATTAATCGTTAAGAATAGTTAAGAAGGGGAGAGGGCGCGGTGGCTCAGTAGGTAGAGGTGCAGGCTGCAAGCCGAGAGGTCCTCGGTTCGAATCCCACCTGCGGCAACCGCGTTGTGTCCTTGGGATTGACACTTCACCCCCATTGCCCATCTGGGGGCACGGTGACGTCCTGGACTAAGGCGTACTGCACGTCGATGGTGCACTTGTCTTCAACCAATGCTAACCCTGCTGGTGTGTAGTTAGTATGCTGGGGAGATGACAGTTGCACGCCGTTGCTCGGTGGTTCTCTCCGGGTACTCCGGCTTCCTCCACCCGTACAACTGTCATGGTCATGATGAGCCATTGTGCAGAAATATATGACCTTAAACCCCAATAAATAAATAAATCGTTAAGAAATTTTTCAGTTTCTATCGTCGGAAATACATCAGTTGGTTGGAAAGGTGAACGTAGGTTCGCTTTTCCAACCAACTGAAATATTATAGGCGAGTGAGTCAAAACATAGGTGATGACCCATTTGAGAGCTACACTGGTTTAGAGCCATAACAGCGTCGTAAATGTATGGGGTAGACCAATTAATATTTTCAACGTGCTACCTAGAGGCTGCACGTTGAGAATATTGATTAGTGTACCCCAAATAATGAATATGGACTGTTCTAATTACTGCCATTGAACTGACATGGAAGATGCCACCAGGGTTCAAATGGTTATTAAAGAAGAAGACCGATGGCTTGAGAACTTGGTAGGGTGCGTGTTAATTAAATAAAAGGTTTCGCCAAGACTACTACATATATAGTTTATTTACCCACAAATATATGCCTTGGTTTTTTAGCACCGTTGTGTGAAGCCCTGGGGATAGAATCTAGCACTGCGACATTCATTAACTCTAGTACAAATGGATGGTCACTATATATTTATTTATTTATTTATTGTTGTTTAAGGTCACATACATCTGCACAATGGCTAATCATGACCACAACATGGAGATAAAGTCAAGGTCAGTCAATCGTTTATACCCCATGTTGCCTATTTTAGAGGACTCGCACCCCAAGCATTAGCGACTGGGCCATATTTTACCAGTGAAACGGAGCTTGTTTACCACAGTAAACAAGCACTGCTTCACTTCCCGGGGTTCCCACGGGGGCACTATATACTAAAGTGCTAAATAATTTATCAAATATACATGCAGACACAATATCAAAAGGTCTATTATATGCTAGCCTGTGATTTATTGCAGATTATCTATAAGATATTTTTCGATATCCATCGACTCGATGGATATCGAGGAATATCCCTCAGTAGCTTCCTAAATGACGTTACGCAACGCCGCATGACGGCGCCTTGAAGGAACGATCAGCTGATTTTGTTATTGATTTGAAAGGCACGCATTTGGGATCGAATTGGGCTGAATATTGTGCAATGAAATGTCTTGTACCACTTAATAAAAAAGAAAATCTACTCTGTTTTAGTCAGTATCTGGAATTATTTCATGAGTTGGACCTGAAAGTTTTGTGAAAAATAATATTTTCAGACCCACACGATGAATTTTTTCAGTGGCTTTCTTAATGACGTTACGCTTCAGCGACTGACGTCGCTTTGGACGTTGCCTAGAAGGAACGATAAGAAGGTTTTTGTTATTGTCTTGAAACTGTTTGCAGTCGAATTGGACTAAATATTGCGCGGTAAAATGTCACGTAGCATATAATAAAAAGAAAATCTATGCTGTGTGGACCTGAAAGTTTTATTTTTCACGAGCGCTTCACTAGAACAGCGTAGATATCCTCTATGTATCCATAGATTAGTTTCTGAGAGTGTAACAGATCTATTGAACTTTAAACCCTTGTCTTTAACGGAAGCGCCGCTATTACATAAATGTTTTTGTACAAGCCGTAACTCCTTTTCCCGCTCTATTTAGACTAGTTCCTTTCCGGTCGAGTCATTAATTACGCTTCGAAAAGTTTCCAAATTTCGTTATATACAGATCAAATATTCACATTTTCAACACATTGTATCAACAAAGATGTTTCCATTTTGATGGTAACCTTCAGTTTATTTCTATCTTTCCATCTAAGGCCGGTTGCTCCATGTCCGTGACTTGAACTTACAGGTTGCAGAAGATTTTCTAGTTATACTCACACAATACTGCGTCCCGGAAATAAAGTTTCGGTAAACTCGATATTCAAATAAGCAAGAGACCTGACTAAGTGCTTCACCAAGTTCTGTTCACATCCGTCAAACGTGGATAAGATGAGAGTTTTTACATGGATGCCAGCTGCCTACCTTGGTTAATAGTCCTACCAGGTTTTGATCCCCTCCAGTGGCAAATGGTGGATTTATTCATATGTAATAATAATAATAATAATATGAATATGAATATTTTACATCCGTATTTTTCATAACTGAGTTTTTTATTTGTGAATATTAAATGGCTAAAGTGAATTTTAGCATTTCAGCAGGTAAACTGCAACGTCTTTAACAATTTTGATCCTTGTTTGTCTGCGTGAAACACGCAGACTATTGTTTTTGTGTGGTTTCGTTTTTTTTTTTTATTTTATTGTCTTCTTCTTCTTCTTCTTCTTCTTCTTCTTCTTCTTCTTCTTTTCTTCTTCTTCTTCTTCTTCTTCTTCTTCTTCTTCTTCTTCTTCTTCTTCTTTTTTTTTTCTTCTTCTTCTACTTTCTTCTGTCTTATATGCGCTTTCTTGTCAGCACGATAACTCAAAAACCAATTGTCCCATCTCGCTGGTTTACTGGCATACTGATAGACAGTCACACCGTCTCGGCAACCTATGTTTTCCAGGTAGTTAGAGCCCTTGAGTATGACCCAGTCGGCCACATGGTTTTCACGGCCTCTAATTTCCTGTAACAATAAATTATCCCGAAGCAATACTATGTTGTATTTATTCACACTGGAGACAATGTAAAGAATCAGATTACATTAGTAGAGTTAGTTGTCAAACATTAAATGTTATCTTGCTGTTTTAATCAGATGCCAGCTCCCCAAACCAAGATGAGAGAAACCCTTTGCTTTGCAAGGAAATAAAGTATAAATTAATCAGGTCAATGCTTTTAGCCCTCTCAAGACCTTAATGTGGGTTCCAAAGATTTTATTTCATGCAATGGCAGAGAAACAAATGTCCATTTCTGATTCCTTGATCGAACCCTTTGAATGCTGTACACATATATGCTTTTTTCTGGTTTCATGGAAAAATTTAGCTGATACCTGTATGAATATCTTTAAATACTATTAACGAAAACCTATTTCTGATTTCTTTAAAAAAAAGCTGAACCCCAAAAATAAGCCTCCATAAATTCTCTTTCTATTTTGTTTATTTCTGATGTTTTGACTCCTTTCACATCGACTTAAATTTACTGTATGCAGTAAATTCTCTTTCTGTATTTTTCAACCATTTTACTCCAAGACAAAAATACAATTCTGGAAAAACACAGCCGTAAAAGGTTGTAAAAGGGTATTGGCTTAGTTCAGTCATGACCTTTTGCCATGCCCTAACCTTAACTTGGTATCTCAATAATAAATGTTCATATCTTGTGTGTCGGGTAATGGGTTATGGGTAAGTTGGGGTTTTTTTTAGGATCGCACATATCGTTAATTTTGAAAAACTTCCTTCCACTCAAGCTCCAAAAGGATGGTGAGTTGCCTAAGCGAGTTAAACTGGGTAACGTTTATCTCGTGTCATTTTCTTAACGTTTGGGAGACAGGCGACTTTTTCAACGTGCGTGAACATTCGTGAGATACACCAATGCAAAACAGGGTGTGAAAACGGATGAAGAGGAGTCAAAAACAATGTATTTGTCTATTTATAAAATATGCTGATCAATGCAAAAACTACACGACCCTTTTAGCATCGTTCGAATTTATTGACCATATTTAGCCGTTTTGTTCGGTATTTGTTAACATATCCAATTGAAATCAATGAACCGACACCGTTATAAGAAAAATGGTTATTTTAGGACAATGCGAACCCGTGCGTCGTTTTTAAAGCTGGAAATGCAATAATGATAAAGATATTGAATGTGGTTGAACTAAATTATTAAACAAAAAAACAGTTCACCGTGAAATAATCGACATTTTGATAACAAACTAGGAAAAGATGACTTATCGACCCCCAAGCCCAGCATTAGAAATTAGTTTGTGAATGAATGAAGACCACTGAGACAATAATGTATTCGCAGAACAATTTTACCCGGAAGAAATTGTTTAAAAAATGGTTTTGGTGCCGTTTGACGCGAGAAGCTTTCAGGAATAACATATCCAAAATCAAAAAAAATACATCGCTGGGAACAGTGGCGGCGTCATGGAGGGGTATGTGGGGGTACTTACCCCTCCACTTTTTTCGCCAAGCGTTGTAAAACAATACTATCATTTTAATTCTGTTGTATTGAACGTTGCGGTGTAATGGTTGGTATACTTAATCCCATATTCCCAAGTGCACTAAATCAGAGTTGAAATTATGTTTGCCCCCACCCCCACCCCCACACACACGCTAGCTGCAAACAACAAACAAGAGTCGAGGGTCCAAATTCCAACAAGGCATGCCGCGTTTAACCGGACTGAAACATCGTGCTTAAGAGTATTCGACGAATGCTAGAATCGAGAGCGTGCAAGGCATCCGTCTTGAATTCAGTCTACAGCAATTTTAAAAAATAAATAAAATTTAATATTTTAGATTCTCAAAGATATAACTCAATGAAATCATGCAAATATGAATATCATTGGAACCGGCTTCTTCAGCCGGTTCCAATGATATCCATATTCGCATGATTTTGTTGCAAAACAGTTAAAAATTTTCTCAACTAAGGGAGAGGACCACCCCCCCCCCCTCTCCGAAACCCACCCAGCTCGGCGCTGCACAATCCCCAACTGTACCCCCTCACCTCACTTTTGTAACTCTGGCGCCGCCACTGGCTGGGAAAACTGTCTGTAGGCAACTGAAAGGGGGGTGGGGATGGGGTGGGGATGGGGTGGGGATGGGGGCTGATTTTTGACAGAAAATGTCAATCTTGCCGGCAATACCACATATTCGTGTGGTTATTGTTTTGTTTTATCAGATATGATACTCAAGACCACATCATTCCTTTTCATTGAGATCTCTGAGAAGGTTTTCATTGTTTTATATGGAATAAATTGACACTCCACCCTATACTCCAGAATTTTACCCCCAACTCCCACCTCACACCCCGCCCTGTATAGCCAACTTTAACTAGGCCTATATGTACCACGATACCCGACATTACGGACATACGCAGCAGATTACTTTTGGATACAGCGTGGCGGTATATTTTTGCATGTGAAGCGCTATTTTTTATTAGGTATTTGTTACAGGAGTGACAGTGTATTCGTTAACTTCTTAAGGGAGTTAGAGAATATTGTTTTAAGTGCGACTTTAAAGGCATGTTTACGTGCACATTATTTACCCAGATGGGTGTAATACCCCCAGGGGTATAAATACCCCGGGTGGCAAAGGGCAAAATGAGTTGCATTTACATGCAGTGGGTTAAAAATAGGATCTTCCATAGTGTTGACTGATTTGGCAATGTCATTTCAGTTCTGATAATGGGGGTTTTCAGACGTGGTGCACGTAGACGGCGGAGACAACGCATTATGTATGCAATTACATTTGCTGTTGGAACATCCTTTCTACGGGAGAGATCATTATGGATGAGACGAAGGAGCAGGAATTGGTGGAATGACATTGTTTTGCAAATGTTTAATGATGACCAGTGGATAGAGAACTTTAGAATGAGTCGTGCTGTCTTCACTGCAGTTTGTACACAACTGGAACCACAACTACAGAGATCATCCCGCGTTCGAGAGGCACAGACAACTGAACATCGTGTTGCTGTTACTATCTACTTCTTGGCCACTAATGTTGAATACAGGACTGTTGCTAACTTGTTTGGCATTGCACGATCTACTGTTTGCGTCTGTGTTCACGACGTCTGTGAAGCAATACAGGAAGTAATGTTCAACACGCTGGTGACATTTCCTCTTGGACAAGATTTGCACAAAGCGTTATCAGTGGGTATAAGGAAAAGTGGAACTTCCCAACTTGTGCTGGAGCAATAGATGCAACTCACATTCCCATCATTGCACCCACAGACTGCCAAGCTGATTTTGTGAATCGAAAAGGTTGGTATTCTGCCATCATGCAGGCCGTGTGTGATGACAAATATAGATTCACAGATGTCTACATTGGGTGGCCAGGTCGAGTGCATGATGCTCAAGTCTTTGCGAATTCTTCATTGAAAACAAGAGGAGACAATAGTACGCTACTCCCAACGTCTAGAGATGAACGCACAGGTGTCGGTCAGGGAAGTGATGTGGTAGACATGCCAATTGTCATCATTGGAGATCCGGCCTATCCACTCTCAATTTGGCTTTTGAAGCCATACTCCAACAGGGGAAGTCTCAATGAAGAACAATTGTATTTCAATTACCGCCTAAGCAGTGCCCGTATGACGACTGAAAATACTTTTGGGCGATTCAAAGGAAGGTGGAGGCGTTTCCTCAAGAGGGTTGACGTTGATGTCAGTTTTGTGCCCACGCTCGTGGCAGCAGCAGTGACCCTCCACAACCTGTGTGAGGCCAAGGACCAGCCCTACGTACCAGAGTGGAATGCTTGTGTTGTGGACACAGATGTGGCTCAACCATCAACAACCAACAATGAGGGAGTGTCGAATACACGTGGCATTGATATCCGAAATGCATTGGCCCAGCAATTTTGGAAAGAACACAACTAGTACAAGTGAACAACAAAGTGAAATTTTAACTGAAATTTATTTCAAGAAGTTCTAAAACATTTATTTCACTTGAAAAGTATCAATGGAAAACAACTTTAAAGTCATGATCACCTTTTCATACATATTGTGTTCAAATAAATAAAAAATGTTTTTCACATCAACTTGTGTGTTTAGATAATAAATGAAAAATGCGTCTGGCAGTATTAAAATGAAAATTCAACAAACAAGGAATAAAGACATCTTTTGCAGTAAAAAGTAACACAAATATTTCTCTTGATTTATAAACTTTCAAACAAAACAAATGTCACTTGAGTTCACATGTTCAAATATGTACTGCCATCACTGGTCATGGTGACAGAACGTCGTCTGCTTGACGAGGCGTCTGTATCTTCATCCGAATCATGAGTTCTCCTGCTGGTATGCGGTTGAATATTGTAGGGTTGCCATGCCTGGTTTGGAGGTGGAACATATGAGTGCGGCTGTTGTTGGAATGGATGACGACTATCCAAGAGCATTTGGAACATACGAAGCTGATGTTCCCTGTCTGCAGACTTTTGTTTCTCCTCTTGGTCCATTTTCTTCAATTCATATTCACGTTTCGACTTTTTGTCATCTAGTTTCTTCATTTCATATTCCAGACGCGCTTTTTTTAAATCTATCTGTTTGCCTTCAGTCAGTTCATTCGACTTGGTAAATCTGTCCATCATGGTGTTGAGGGTGGATTCAAGGCGAGTTTTCCTGTCTTTAATTTTAGGTTTAGTGATGCTTGCTGCACATTTGCCTTTAACAGAATCTGGCAGGCTCGTCTTCTCAGGATCACTAACGTCGCCAAAGTCATTCTCTGTTGTACTGGGACCAGGTTCGGCATCATCACCCTTTATTTTACTAGGACCAGGTTCAGCAAGGTTACTATCAATCACAGCCTCATCATGAATGGAAATGTTATCATCGCTAACATCAGATGACTGTTCAGAAGCCATGCTCTGCGCAACTTTGGTAGGAGATGTTGTTGGCCTGTTCTCCAAAATGCCATTCAGCTCCTCGTAAAATTTACAAAGCTTTCGGGATTGTCCACTTTTCTTTAGCCTGTCCCTGCAGTTTCTGTAGGTCCGTTTCAGGGTCTTCATTCGTTCTTTACACTGTACTGGAGTTTTAACGAAACCTCTGTCTTTCATGGCAGCGGCGACCTTTGCATAAAGCATAAACTGCTGTGTCTACTACACTGGCACTGTCTAGTTGGCTTTGAATATGTAATTCAATCCAAATATCAAGTAAACATTTTGTTTCTTCATCAGACCAGGAATTACCTCGAGCACGTTTGGTTTTTGGAGGCATTGTTGCACTGAATGCAGTAATTGCTCCTTCTCGGTCAACCTTACAGGTGTTGATTCAAATCTATAAACTGAATTCCTAGAACTGTACATGGATTAGTCCACTTTTAGAATAAAAGGGAGGGTGAGGAAGAGTTATTGAGGCGGGGCAAAAGTCAAAAAGCGTTCACATGCGCGAAATGCCACTGGGGGCAAATTTCCCCTATGGAGTAAAAAGATTTGCTCTACCTCTTGAGCAAGGGCAAATTTACCCCTAGGGGTATTTTTACCCACGGGGGTATACGTGTCTATATAGGCCAATTTGCCCAACAGGGGCAAATATACCCCCGGGGGTTTAAATACCCCGGGGGTAAACGTGTGCGTGTAAACAGGCCTTTAGTATAGGATTGTAAATGAAGTCACTTTATGGTTGCACACTTGATGTAAGCGACAGCTGAAGCAGAATCTGTCCTTTTATCGACCCCAAGCCAGCGTTGACAGACTGTCGGGAAGAAGGTCGTGTTTGGTTGTTTTAATATGGTTCAAATAGCAGCCAGTGCAGATTTATATACATTTTCTGAGATACATGCAAAAATGCAGGATTTTGCCGGAGATTTTGAAATATACACCACAAAATGGCTAAAAGAAAAGCTACAGGAAGATTAAGGTGGATTTCTGTTCTTTTGCAGAATTTGAAGGCCTGAGTAATGCATTTTGCTTTAGAAACATGGCTATGTTCATAGTCAGGATGTTCATGGTACGAGGATAAGAAAGCTGATTTAGAGTACAAAACAGAACAGACAATGATAGCGGTAAAATTGATAAGAGCACAGATCAGGGAGCATGAGAACATATAGAATATACCCAAAGTAGCTTGGTGTACCAAATGTTCACCACTCGTGGTGAAGTGGTGTTAACCGGAAGCCTTTGACGAGCGGTTAACATCACTTCACCACGAGTGCTAAACATTTGGTACACCAAGCTACTTTAGGTATATTTTATTTATACCATGATCGTTAGATTATCAAGAGTCGCTATTATTTTCGTCGATTTTACTGAGCTGCAGACGTACACACGAGCGAATCTGCTTTTGTTTTCATGAGCACCGGTGGGCGTTACTTCCGTTCTCAATTTTATCGCCGAAACGAAATGGAAAAAGAAACTCACAAATCACGGGGCCTTTTTCATTTTAATAACATACTATTTCGAGTTATTGATGCTTTATTCACATGAGATAACGCATGGTTGTTAATTTTTGATATCTTCTGAGATAAACTCATTTAAAAACGTAATAAATAATTGCCGCTTTCATTTCACTCTTCGCGAGGCGACGATCGATAAATTGAGAAAAGTTTGCATTCAGGTCGAGGTCACCAAAGGTCAACTTGGATGTAGTTCCACTGCAGGTGTAAATGTTAACTACTGAAATCCCATTGCTGGCGTGTTCATCACGGTTGGCGTGTAAAGCTAAAATTTATATCGTAGGCTTTTTATATATAGTAGAATAGGTAATCATGGTATAAAATACAATATACATTATCATGACCATGTGCATGTCCTGTAATTGTATCAGATTCGTGGTATCAGACCTCGAATCCGATAAAATTACAGTACATGCAAATGATCATGATAATACATTTTCTAACAATCCCGTTACACATGGCCCATTTCCCCCAGTTTTCAGTTTATATCGAGTTGGCATTGGTCAAGATTTTGAATTTTAGGAACTATATTTTAATGCGTAATAACAATGCATATGTGTGAATCGGAACGGTGATGGGCTGATACAAAAATATTTCGAGTTTTTGGGGTACAAATTAAGTCGATTGTAAAAAGTGTATCCGCCTGGTGACGATATCGCTCGTATCTTGGAAGGTCTGAAGTGGATCCGATCTCATTTGAAACGGCCACTGAACGTGAAGTGGCACGGTGCAAACAGGTTGTCATTCTTCCCAAACGTTTTGCTGACTTACTACAGGATTATTCCCCGCACTTTCACAGAATGGCTAGTTGATAATGCTGACCACAATATTGCTACACTAAATGGTAATTGCACTTTTCATGGGATATGGGACATTGCAGTTTCAACTCCTCCTGTCGATATACCATTGATCTCGAAACCGCAAATCATCATGCGTCAGCAGCATGTGAAGGTGAGTGAACTGACTGAGAGAAGGGGATATTCCAATTGTTGAGTTTACCATTTACTCCAAAACACAATCCCAAACGCCAATATCAGTCGATATAAAAAATTAGATGATAAAAGATCTTATATCGTTAAAAACTTACCATGCTGCAACGAACGACGCATCTCATTTATCTCATGATAAGTTGTTGGAAACTGTGGAATCCAGTCCATAAATAAGTCATCATGTAGAGTACAGTCGCCGTGGACTGGTCGTAATCCTTACGTGAGTAGTGGTGTCAACACATGCGTTTACCAGGTTATAAAAATCATCAGCAGAAAAAATTTAATTAATGAAGCACCGGGTTGTACCCGGTGCTTCATTAATTAATGTTTTGACGGTATGCCTATAATTAGTGTTTCGAATCATATATTAGATTGGAAAGTGACCAGTCCATGGCGGCCGTACTGTAAAACACCAATAAAAAAAGATGAGAGCGAATCGCAAAATTTGAAAGTGACACCGAGAAAAGTTTAAATCGTAACGTCAGTCTCATTGTGGGTTGCACGCTTCCAAAAAATATGGATGAAGTGACGTTATTTATTTAAAAAGATCCTTGCGCACTACGAAAATGACCTTATCGACTGAATTGAATTTGGTTCGAAACATCATTGTCCAATAGAAATAGCATACTTGGACTGAGGTTAATTATTTGTCATAACCTTATACAGTTATATTTATGCTCAAGGACTTTCGTCACGTGCCGTTGGGTTCGAAGATTTGAAAACGGAGATCCATTCGTTGATCAGTTGTGTGTGAATTTTGTCCGCCAAGGTTTATTTTCGAGAAGTCGTGGTTATGGGTTATGTTGACTGAATAGAAGATAAACATGTTATGTGCTCTATCTGCTTGACCACGATATCCAAATTGATGTCCAAAGCCCACTATGATAGTCGGTGATGCAGTACTAAAATCCACTAAGCATTTACAAACGCACACATATACGAAATTATTATTTTAATTTTTTCCTCCATTTTTTTTTTTAAAAAGTCAACAAAACTATACCATGTAACCCCCTATGCAACGAGCTGACGTTCCAAAGAGAGGTCACAAGATATGTTTTGTTGAAATGTTTTGAAAAATGTAGTTTTTCGTGAACGGAGACGACGTCCATTTCGTCAGGTAAATAGTTAGTTACAGGTCTAGAATAAATCTTCATTTTCATCAGAATAGGAAAATGAATGGATACTGAACTTGAACACCGAACGATGCTCATGCTTTACCGATTTTTTCACAAATCTCAGAAACGAAAATTGAACATTATGTATTAAGGGAAGCTACTCTACATGGAAATCTAAAAATATTAAAAGGTATCGAGGTTATCTTCCCTGGACCATATCTGTCTTTCAAAAATGCGAAATCTCATCGTAACGTGCTTGTGCACCTCCAAAATCTTCAAGTGTTTGGTCTAATTCCACAGACTTCTATAAAACCGGAATGCTGGAACGCTCATTGGCCATATATACAAAAAATGTCTCCACCATCACCATCTTTGGGGATGGTGGGGAGTTGCTATGAATAAACGATGATCAACAACAAAACATTTCTCGGAGGTTTCTTGACGCCTCGCAATCTTCGATCTCATTTTACACAAGAATCTTTAATCCTTTACCTAACATGAAAAGCAGACGACATCTGCAAAAAAATTCTTGAATAACTAATTTTTTTCATTTTTTGTCTCAAAAACATAGGTTATAACCCCTCTTTGGAACGAGCTCGACGAGCTCGTTCCAACGAGGGGTCATAACCTATGTTTTTGGGACAAAACATGAAAAAATAATGAAAAATAATTGGTGATTTTTTAGAGTAACGTTGGCCGGTTTTGGCCGTTACGTTGGGTAAAGGGTTAATGCCTGTGAAAAAATGGTGAAGATTTTTCCATTTTTCGTGGTAATGGAAATTGGATATTTACAACATATTTTGGTTATTATTGACAAATCCAAGGTCCGAGATTCAGAAGTGGATACAGTGTTATTAGAGTTCAGGCAAAGTAGGACGCCATGGCGTTTGTTGGGGTGAAAGTCGTTACGCTACAGCAGGGGTGGTAGAACGATTTTCAAAGTGGGGGCTGGATCAGACGATGGATGGTCGTCGCTATGACGGGATGACCAAGGGTCCCAAAACTCCCATTTCCATGCATCTGAGCGGATATTTTGAGATTTTTCCAGGGATGTATTTGAAAGATTTCACACTTTGAGAATCGTTAAAAAACGTCGGTAAAACATACAGGTGAGGTCTATTTATTAGCTTTGGTCGTAACGAGCAAAGCTGATAAATAGACCTCCATGTATGCTTTACCAGATGTTAACAACAATTATACTTACTGTCTGTGGATTATCTTGTTTGGGGGTGGATTTGGTACTTGTATGTCTGTTAGATTACGATCTACATCAGTTAACCGATTTTTTTAAGAGACTGTATACATTTTAGCGTTTGCTGCCACTTTCTGCAAAAACGATCCTAAATCCATCGTAACTGAATCAGTACGAGAGAAACATAGCCGGAGAAAATATGGGGAAGCTCTGAATCCGCCCCTTGTTTCACCAGTCATTGGTTGTGTTAAAATAAATGCACACAAAAAAAAACATGACAGTAGTATGTCAGGTACATTTGAGGGGCAGGTTGGGGGATCTCATCGGGGGATCTCATGTGACGTCATAGTCACGTGACCTAGTGGCGCCATGTTGTGTTGTCATGGTAACCTGCGTGAGCGGCCATGTTGTGACGTCATCTCCATAGTGATACGTGGTGGTTGTACGCATGCGCAGCGCGTGTTGTTAGGGTGATACGAGCGTCCGTCCATTTTTTATACTGGAGGCCGCCATCTTGGTTTCTATGGTAGCACGTGATTGCTATGTTACCTAAGGCCTACAATAGGACAGGGGTATGTTCGGGGGTGTGTTCCTTTGTAGACGAGTAAATCTGATTACCACAAACAACCCGACAATCCCTCCAAATCACCAAAACCACCCAAAATCACCGATATTGACTTTATTTCCCCAATTTATCGGCTTAGCACGTAGTGCTATAGTACTAAAGGGGTATCGGGGGTGCATTCGACTGACCTAGAGTATTTTTCTGGTTCGGATTTTCCTCAAATCCTCGTTTACTTTGTAGAATTACCCAAATAGACCCGATCACCCTTACAAACCACCAAAATCTCCACCAAACCACCCAAACGGACATGTGAACCCCCATTTTGGGCATATAAAAATAACACGTTATGCTATAGTACCAAGGGGTACAGGGGTATGTTCTATTGAATAGGAGTACAGGGCCTGATTTTCTCAGAATCCCATTTTTAATACCTATTGCATATGTTTCTCTATAACTAACAGTCTATCCAGTTCAAACTATCTCTGGTTCTCTCGCCCAAGTCTTATAATTACCAGTGCTTGATTTCCCATAATGCAGTTATCTCCCTTGTGTATATCAAAAGTATTCCCAAACCCAATAAGCAATCGAGCCGTTACTGATAAACCATTGCTCGAATGACTCGAATCCCACCGAGCAAATGAGCTTTAGAGTAATTGCTCGATCGAGTGACTCGGCATATTGCTCAAACGACTCGAATCCCATCGAGCAAATGAGCCAACGAGCAATTGCACATGTCCGTTTGGGTGGTTTGGTGGAGATTTTGGTGGTTTGCAAGGGTGATCGGGTCTATTTGGGTAATTCTACAAAGTAAACGAGGATTTGAGGAAAATCCGAACCAGAAAATTACTCCACTTCAGTCGAATGCACCCCCTTGTACCCCTTAGTACTATAGCACTACGTGCTAAGCAGATAAATTGGGGAAATAGAGTCAATTTCGGTGATTTTGGGTGGATTTTGGTGATTTGGGGGATTGTCGGGTTGTTTGTGGTAATCAGATTTACTCCGATTCAATCGAACATACCCACCGAACATACCCCTATCCTATTGTAGGCCTTAGGTAACATAGCAATCACGTGCTACCATAGAGACCAAGATGGCGGCTTCCAGTATACAAAATGGACGACGGGACGTATCACCCTAACAACACGCGCTGCGCATGCGCACTCACACCACGTATCACTATGGAGATGACGTCACAAGATGGCCGCTCACGCGGGTTACCATGACAACACAACATGGCGCCACTATGTCACGTGACATGGCGTCACTTCCGGGGTCCGGCACCGGGGTCCGGCAACCTTTCCCTGTAGGGGAACATGACATACTACTCATGACCCGGCAAAAAAGTGGAGGGGCTAAACCCCCCGCTCCCAACCCAGAACCCCCCCTCCCCCCGGTTCCGCCGCCTCTGCGCTACAGCGTACAGCTTTCACGTCATCAAACGTAGTGGATTGGGAGGAGTTATCGTGTTGACTGACTTGATGCCATTTTATGCTGATAGGGTGGGAAGTTTGAGTGGCATCCCAGTTGTATAGAGATCAGCGACTTATCACCTGTCAGATGTACGAAGTGGAATTTGTTGAGAAGTTACGAAGTGACACGAATGCAACCGTCAAGTTTTGAGAACACAGCCATACAATCATTACAATCCCTTCTTCTCAGTTTGCCCTGCTTTCTGAAAAACAGCAAGTTAATTTTTCAGTCTCGTCCAATATATTTCATCTGTCATCCGCGGCACTCCTGTGTTGATTGAAACAAATACATTAGCCTTTATAAACAACCTAAAGCCGCACATTTTGGTCACGAACAGGTCCGCATTCTTGCGTGGTAACACACACCACATCTGGGGCACGAAACAACTTCTCACCACGACAAAGTTAAGCTTAGTTTGGGTCATGTCGTGCCATCTGACGCGCATTAGTTGCGAACTAGGTCCGCATCTGCCACGAACACGTGGCACATCTAGGTCACGCAATGACACACCATAGTAATCATCACAACACCATAGTTGCGCCAAGAGTGCGTACTATTTTCCTATAAGTTGCGAGGTTGTCACGCCAGGGCACGGATGGTTGGTTACTCATTGAAACGTCATAGTTGCGCATGCGTGAAGTCACTGGGAAGGTATTTGGGGTGAAACTGCCCACGCATTGGGACATGTGCACAAACTATGCGCAACCTATGCATACCATTGTGTGCCACTGCATTCCACTGGTTTTTACTTTGCCACGGCGACACGCATTACCAAGCAGTGACACCCAGTGGCCCACGAAAGTTGCGCATGAGTTGCGCATGAGTTGCGCATAAGTTGCGCATAAGTTGCGCATAGTTTGCGCATTAGGCACATCACTGGCACGAAAATGATGTTGTAACTCCTCATAATTTATTTTAGAAAATTTCAAAATTTCGGTCACGGCCTGGCACACAATGACACGAAGCCCCAAGCACACTTCCACGACTAGTTCCTTCATTTGCACTCCACAATGCGTGCCTCTTCGTGTCACATCTGTCGTGCAAGTGTCAGGGTGGCTTACGTTTCATAGAGCCAGATAATACACATATATATTCAGTGGCGGATCAAAGACCGTGGTGGTAGGGGAGGGGGCATTATGCAAAACATCGTTGGAATGGGATGCAGGGCTCATCGAATCGACCATGATTCGTACAGATGTAAACAATGTCCGGAACATAGACATTCGTAATATCCCTAAATCTAGAGGTCATAGGAGCATCAAATCATGCAGGAAAATGTGAGAAGTTTTTTCCATCCAGTCTTTTAACCCTTTACCTAACATGAAAAGCAGACGACACTTGCAAAAAAAATTCTTGAATAACTAAATTTTTTCATTTTTTGTCTCAAAAACATAGGTTATGACCCCTCGTTGGAACGAGCTCGACGAGCTCGTTCCAACGAGGGGTCATAACCTATGTTTTTGAGACAAAAAATGAAAATATTTTGAAAATTAATTGGCGATTTTTGAGAATAGCGCTGGCCGGTTTTGGCCGTTACGTTGGGTAAAGGGTTAATGGTGAAATCCTCTGTCCACTGAAATCATAAGACCTCAATTGACTTATAATGAGTGCATTTTGCAGAAGAAAAAATGCAGCTAGAAATATACTTTAATCCTGTTACGATTTTCCATTTTTTGATCAGCGCCATTCACAAAAAAATCGTTTTCTATATTTTAATATTTTTTTTTTCAACTTACAGTACGTGGAGAGTGTATTATCACTAAATCGCCCACAGAGTGCACATTCCACCCAAGCAATAATTGCAAATTTGTTGCAAAGCATTACAAGCACAAACAAAGTTTCAGCCATTGGACCTCCGGGTAAACCCGGAGGTCCATTGGCTGAAACATTGCTTGTGTTTTTTTTGTCCACATGTACAGAATTTGAAAGTGATAATTTGGGTGATAACTCCACTCCCCGGGTGATTTAGTTACAATCCACTCTCCACGTACTGTATGCCTCTATTTGGGCACAATTTTCATTTATATTTTTCTTGCGTATCGAATCTGTTACTCGTATTTTCCACTCACATCTGAGTTTTGTTTTCGTTTTTATTACACGCCTGTTCTAGGTAATCCCCATCTACTGCAATACTAAACCGTGTGGAAAATAAAAATCTGTTCCGCACATATGTGCGGAACGGAAATCGTTGACGGACTATTTTTAAATAGAAGCGAAATTTCACTGCAATTTTCTACACATTGTGCACCGCAATTTCAATTCGAATCGCTAGTGATAGCTAAAAATCGTCCTCTGAGTTCCAATGTGTTCTATGTGTCAGTAGGCACATAGAACACATACATTGAAACTCAGGGAATAAAAAAAGTGACACGGATTCCCCTCACAGATTTGGTTGGCGATAAAATGTGTTCCTTTTATTGATAGTTGTCAAATGAATTGCTGAGTGTCCATGTAATAATTGTTTTTATAGACGTGGGGGCTTGTAATAAACACAGAACGACACACGCGTGTGAATGGGTTAATCCATATGACACTTGCGGCCTCTCGTTCTATCCTTCCGCGCTGGCACCCGTGCCACATGATTAACCCATTCACACGCATGTGTGTCGTTCGTTCTGTGTATTTACTTCACGCATTCGATCAATTAATTACAAAGAGTTTTAAAGTTTGAAATTGTTTACTTTTTTAAATTAATGGATTCTATGTCATAGATGCGTGTAATAAACAAAGAACACCACGATATGAGAATATGTTCGTCAATGTGGCACTCATGCCAACGTGAAAGGATAAAATTCGAGGTTGCACCTCTCGTTCTCCCCTTCCGCATTGGGACTCATGCCGCATTGGCGAACCTGTTGATGTTGTGATATTTTGTATCTGCACAGAACGTCACGGTGTGTGGATGGCATTCGCACATCGTGACGCTCTGTGTAGATACAGAATATTACAACAGTCAATTGACCTGGCTGATCAAATTTCGCCGTGATGACGAGACCAGACCAGAGAGACCAAACAAGACGCCGTACTCGGATCTTTAAAAGTTGAATACGCCACGTAAAATGTAAACAAAAAGAAAGTATGGAGGAGGCATGCAACGTCATCAGTACATCTCCACAACGCACCCCACCCCGTGGTTTACTAAAAGGGGACACAATTTCGGTTTAGGGTTTTATCTGCACTTCTATACAAAAGTTATCATCCAGAAACCATAAAATCTCAAATTTTCCAAGTCGAAAAAAGTCGAAAAGGTCCATAACTCCAGAAAAAAATGCTTGTACAAAACCTGTTACTTGTGAATATTTTTTCCAACGACCTGGAGTGTTTGATGCTAAGGCACTGGAGCTTTTTATTTCTCGTTTGTAAAATTTCGACTAGGAAAATGTCCAATGTCAGGGACACCACAAGAATTTCGATTGCGACAAAAATAGTTGAGACTCTCGTTTTCAGGAGAGGAAGATATTTATTTATTTATTTATTTATTTATTTATTTATTTATTTATTTATTTATTTATTTATTTATTTATTTATTATTTATTTATTGGGCTTTAGCCACACTTTCGTTAGCCTGGGCCACGGAACCAACAAGCACCAGCGAGCAACTGCCAGACTCCCCAGCGTTCTAACTCCACCCAACCAGTTTTAGCATTGATTGAAGACAAATGCACCATCGACGTGCAGTATACCTTAGTACACGGCGCCACCGCCCCCACCCCACCCCCTTGTGGGCAATCGAGATTAAGTGCCTTGCCCATTGACTCAACACAGTTGCTCCTGTTGGAGATCAAACCATGAACCTCTCGGTTTGAAGTCCAATGCCGAAACCACTGAGCCATCCTGCTCCACGGCGAGGTAGTATTGATAGGAAAACTACTGCAAAGAGTAATCGTGTTGCTCATATAATAAAATAGAACTGAAATGGTTCTTTCTGGCCTGTGAGATTTTCTAACAGAGGCTGGGGAAATCTAAGGGAACATTGGAAATATATTTAGTTTTACTAGATTAAGCAATTAATTTGTTAATACCTAATATGACATTCGTCTGTTCAAAGAGTATATCCAAATTAAAACCAAAAGTGAAATTCAGTATGTCTTCTCCAGATAAAAAACCATGATAACTTGATGTCGAAATTTCTTTGATTAAAACGGAAGTGAAATACAAACAAGGATGAGCTAATGTTAATGGGCGAAACTGAAGGTAATGTATTGCGAATTGGTCGCGACCTGCTCGACGTGAGACAGTTTTGCGAGCACAATACTCTAAGTGGTTAACAATTTGCCCAACGAATCAGCCGCATCCGCCCGCGTAATATGCAAATTCAGCAGTTGAAAAAATATTATTTTTAAAAAAAATTCAACAAAACCATATCATGTGACCCCTCGTTGGAACGAGCTCGTCGAGCTCGTTCCAACGAGGGGTCACCTGATATGGTTTTGTTGAATTTTTTTAAAAAATTTGAAAAAATGCTATTTAAAATAATAAATTTTGATATCGTCTGCGTTGGGTAAAGGGTTAACAATTTGCCCAACGAATCAGCCGCAAACCACCCACGTAATTTACAATTTAAGCAGTTGAAAAAAATAATTATAAGAAACGCCAACAAAACTATCTCATGTGACCCCTCACTGGATCGAGCTCATTGAGCTCGTTCAAATGAGGGGACACAAGATGCGGTTTTGTTGACGTTTTTAGAAAATGTAAAAACAAAGAAATTAAAAGAATATATTTTGATCATCCTGTGCCTTGGGGAAAGGTTGATAAACACTGTTGACTCTTTATTTCTCCACCGAGTGCCAGAAAATTTCGATGTTACGGGAAGAACTTATTGAATGGGAGAACTTTTCTTCTGTCCCCTTCATTCTTTAGCTGATTCACAATTGTTTTTGATGGCTTTATTTAATTATTGGTCACATTTAGATCACATACTTATGCACAATGGCTAATCGCGACCGTGGAAGTTTTACGGGTGGAGGAAGCATCAGTACCAGGAGAGAACCTCCGAGCAGCGACGAGCATCTGTCAGCTCCTCAGCATTCTTACTCGGTTCAAGCTTCGCTCAAGCAGGGTTACAGCGGTTAATGGCAAGTGCACCATCGGCGTGCAGTACGCCTTAGTACACAGCGTCATTGTGCGCCCATGTAGGCAACCGGGATAAAGTGACTTATCCAAGAACACAACGCGGGTCATTCCGGACGAGGATCGAACTCGGTTCTTCTAGCATAGAAGTCCAACAGTTCACCACTGAGCCACCGTGCTCCAAAATGTTTCTGATAGTAAAGTCGCTGAGAGGCGTTGTGGAATACATTTTCACTAATTAATTTTAATGACAAACAATATGAGAACGAAGCGTGACAAGCACCCCTGTTTCACAGCATCTCAAATCGCGTGTTGGGAATGTTGTTTTCAATTATTTTAAAGCTTCAAAAAACAAACAAAAAACAATTAAAGAGAAGAATCCTTTGTCTGTTTTGCATTCATGTTTTCTGCAACATTGAATGCGTTTATTAAATCTGTTTTGCTGAGAGGCAGAATTAATGGCTAAACTACGGCAGTGTTGAGGAACTCTATCTGATAGAGACAAAATAACGCGTGTCACAATGCTCAATAAATTTGGATTTCTTTCCGCGGCGCGTAGTTAAGAACACACCCGACAAACATCTCAGAAGCACGATAAAACAGCGCAAATTTGAAAGCCTAACATTGGATGGGGGGCAAACCACATTCGAACTTTGACCATTAATTAATTACTGATGTTTCAGATCAATAACAGCACCTATCGCTCTATCACGGCCACTTCATGGGTTTGAAGTCAAATGTAGTCGATCGTTCATACCTATCTTGCCCACATTAGAGGATTTCCACTCAAGGCAGTGCTCCTATTTTATCAGTAAAGCAGAACCCGATTATAATAGTAAACAAGCACTGCTCCACTTCCCTGGGTTCTCACGAGGAAGAGGGCAGAACTTGTTTATTTACCACAGCAAAAATAAATATGGATGCATATATTTTGTTGTTTCTGCGATTCAGGATCTGTTCGTTACCAAAATGTTAAGTCTTTAACTAATTAAACATTTGAACTCTAGTGGTATCTTCCATTCCATTCAATGTCAGCAATTGGAAGAGTCCATATTCCTTATTTGGTTAGACCAGTCAAGATTTTCAACGTGCAGCCCCGAGACTGCCAGTTGAAAATATTGATTGGTCTACCTCACGCATTTACTCAAGAGCCATCATATTTAATGACGTAATGGCGTATCATGTACCTGTACGGAAAAAAGGCCGCTAGGTTTCAAAGGGTTAATCGGATATTTTTCTCTTCACTCTGTCTTGATTTCGCACTATGTTTATTTATTGGTGCTTAACCCTTTACCTAACGTGAAAAGCAGACGACACTTGCAAAAAAAAATTCTTGAATAACTATTTTTTTTCATTTTTTGTCTCAAAAACATAGGTTATGACCCCTCGTTGGAACGAGCTCGACGAGCTCGTTCCAACGAGGGGTCATAACCTATGTTTTTGAGACAAAAAATGAAAATATTTTGAAAATTAATATGCGATTTTTGAGAATAGCGCTGGCCGGCTTTGGCCGTTACGTTTGGTAAATGGTTAAGGTCACATATTTAGGAATAAGTTATGCTGGAAATATCGACAAACTGGACTTAACTAATACGGAGGACGATACTTGCAAACAAAATTCTTGAATAACTTATTTTTTTTCAATTTTTTCGACACAAAAAATATAGTTTATGACCCCTCATTGGGACGAGCTCGACAAACTCGTTCTAATGGTAGATCATAAGCGATATTCTTTAGACAAAAACCGAAAACATTGAAAATGAAAAATGAATGGTAATTTTTGTGAATAATGCTGACCGGTTTTGGACGTTATGTTAGGTAAAGGGTTAATGTCTTGCGACCAGACCGCAATCTGCTCGAAAACGAGACAGCTTT
Organism: Pictodentalium vernedei; assembly: GCA_031216915.1. Classification (NCBI taxonomy): domain Eukaryota; kingdom Metazoa; phylum Mollusca; class Scaphopoda; order Dentaliida; family Dentaliidae; genus Pictodentalium; species Pictodentalium vernedei. The sequence goes on along the minus strand of CM062293.1, from coordinate 74,656,938 downwards.
TGTGAGCACAGTCAGTAGTCTAAGGTATTAACCTTTCACCCAATAAATCACCCAAATCCACCGCGCAAAATTTACAAAATATAAAAGATAAAAAGAAAATAACTTTTAAAATTTTTAAAAAAAATGTCATCAAAACCATATCAAATGACCCCTTATTGGAATAATCTCTTTGAGGGGGCCACATGATATGGTTTTGTGGACATTTTTTTTTTATTTTTAAACAACGAAATTAAGAAAAGAATAAATTTTGATACCTTGTGCGTAGTCTACAAAATGTAGACGTCAAAGTGCCGAGACGGGTAAGATCTAAAAGTTCTACCTGAGAGGAAAATCAATTGGTGAAGTTATAATTAAAATTCCAATAGTGTAATTTTTCTTGACAACTTCGTCAACTCGATCTAACGCAAGAAGAAAAAGCTCTACTAGTATTGTTACTTTCTAATAAAGTGAGCAGAACATCAATAAAGACACTTGCCAGTTCATTAAAAGGCTCTACCTATGAACAACAGGCCGAGCTATTAAGGACACTTTCGACAGCCAGGGTCACCTTGTGTCAGACAGTTTTACGGGTGGAGGAAGCCTGAGCACCTGGAGCGAACATCCAAGCAACAACTCTCAAACGTACTAAATCCACACAAGCAGGGTTAGCATTGGTTGAAAACAAGTGCACCATTGACGTGCAGTACGCCTTAGTACATACCGCCACCGTGCCCCTATGTGGGCAGTTGCCCAAGGACACAACGCGGTTGCCGCAGGTGGGATTCGAACCAAGGACCTCTTGGCTTGCAGTCTGCACCTCTACCTACTGAGTCGCCGAGCTCCCAGGGCTGCAACTAAGAAAAATATTGTGGGGTGTAGGACGTCGGCGCTCGACAGCTCAATCACATCACCCAGCTGTTTGAAACGCACCTAAATGCTTTTATCAAAGACTTATACCTACAAATATACTTTCCATTGATAAAATACTGTATTTTAAACATACAACAGGTGAAATAATATGTAATGTGCACATCTCCCTACACTTTAAAACTCGTAGGATTACCAGTTAACCCAAATGAACTGGGTTGAGTGAATATGAACCAAACTGGGTTCATATTCACTTACCCCAGATGGTTGGGCTAATTTTAACCCAACTGATTTTAAATGGCACATAATCATTCATTTTATTCCAAATATATGACATTAATTTCTCTTTGAAGATATGATTTTTCCTAGAACTTTGGAACAAAAACGGCATGCAACGCCACCAGTACGTCTCCACAACCCCCACCCCCACCCGAGAAGTGTTTTACTGAAAAGGGGATATCTGTACAAAAGTTATAATCCAGATACCATGAAACTTTAAATTTTCCAAGTCGAACAAAGTTGAAAAAGGCCCATAACTCCAGAAAAAAATCCTTGTAGAAAACCCGTTACTTGTGAATATTTTTTTATCCATGATAGTCCATCAGCGTTCCAAAGATCATTGAAATCCGACATGCACTGACCTAGATACAGAGGTCAAAATCTGGACGGACGGACGCACTTGTGAAACGGAATTGTGGGTTGATTTACTAGGACGGGCGGGCGGGCGGACGGACGAACGGGTCGACGGACGGCAGAGGGAGAAACGGACCGACGGACGAAGGACGGACGGTCGGCTTCTCTAGATACACGCGAATCCTCCTTTGGAGGTCGTGGGTATAATAAACAGCTTTTGAGAACGAATAGGTCTCTGACATAGTGAACCATACGTTTCCTGAGCCATTCATTTTTAACAGGCCGTGTTGCGCCCAATAACCTTAACCATTATAAATGGACTGCTTTTCATTTTCCCGTGTTAACATCATGGTTATCGAAGTATTTTAGTTTATAGTAAATAGATGTAGAAGGTTAAAAATGCAATTGAAAACTACATGCTGAAGCTCTTATTTAGTGCTAATTAGTTGAAGTTCCTCTTTTACTGGTCTCCGAAAAAAATCGTTACATGCGCTATTGACAGACGTTTTCAGTTAGCGCTAATTATCGTTTAAAACTTGGCTATTTTCTTTCTTTTTCAAGAAACATCTCCTTGAAGAGCACTGGTACTCCAAGCAATTTGAAAGAAAAACCTCATCACACAACATGCTGGAAATATATCTATTTTAAACATAACATCAGTTAAACATGACAAACGGGTTGAACTATATCCAATCCGCAGTGGGGGCGCGGTGGCGTTGCGGTAACCGGGTCTCGTCCGTTCACCGAAGTTAAGCAACGTCGTTCCCGGTTAGTACTTGGATGAGTGACCGTATGAGCTATCGATTCGAACTCTCGCGTTGTGTCCTTGGGCAATGCACTTCACCCCGATTGTCTACGTGGGGGCATGATGACGCCGTGCACTAAGCCGTACTGCACGTCGATGGTGCGCATGTCTTCAACCAATCTAACCCTGCCAGTGATGCAGCGCGGAGTCACGTTGTTGGGGAGCTGGCAGCTGTTCGTCGTTGCTCGGTGGTGCTCTCCGGGTATTCTGGCTTCCTTCACCAGAAAAACTGTCACCGACATGATATGACCTTGGTTGTTAATGTGTCGTTAAACCTTAATAAAAAAAAATCCAATCCACAGTCTATCGTGAAATTTCGAGTTTACAAAATAAGACCTAAGTTACTGGACGAGTTTCGTAAAATTTACTTCAAATCAGGGACTGTTTGAAAATTCCATTCTTTGCTTGAACCAAACAAACCGATAAAATGCCGAATTTGGATCAAGAAACAAACAGCGCTCTCCGTAAGGCCGCGATTCAATATGTTAAAAACCGCAACGCGTTCGCTCCAAAAAGTAATCCCCAGTGACACATATATCTCGAGGCATCTGGGCAAAATAAAAAAAAATATACTTAGTTCTCAAGCAATTAATTTTTCAAATTAATGAGGGGGGAGTTTTTATTGATATTAGTTTTCGGTTTGTTAACTGGTTGAGTGATGAGAGTTCATATTTAGGCTCCATTCTGACGTGCTGGTACCGAAACTTAATTAATTAACATTATCTTTGAAGTGAATTTATTTCATTTGTATGGATTTGCCTTGTTACAATTAATGGGAGAATGCCTGGGGCATTCTCCCATGAATTGTAACAAAGCAAAGACACGTAACTGACGAGAGCATTTCTTGACAACAATAAAAATTGTTCACTCAACCCATTAATACAGAAATATCAAGTACATATTTGTTCAGTTATATTTATCTTCCATTTTTAAAAAGAATTCTGTTCATTTAATATTTGAGTTATTTTCTGTAGAACACTGCTAAATGGATTTTGACAACACAATGATAATAAACATACACTGTATTTTAACCATGATTTGTTGAAAATAAATATACATCAATTTAAAAAAAGGTAAAATTTAAACGTTTCATGATTTCCTTCTAATTTTTGAAGACGCTGGAAGCCAATTTAAGCATTGAGCGAGGATGTTTAAATTCAATGAGGGGTTACCTGAGAATCCAAACCATTTCTTTTTGCCTGAAAAATAAAATTTTAATGAAACAAAGATTCGATCCGCATTAAATGATGTCAATTGAAGTGTGGCATCCGGAATGTAAACAAAAAAAAAAAGAAAGAAAATTCAGGGTTCAAGTTTTCCGTAAGAATAAAACCATGCTACTTCCCAAATTTTATTGAACTGGCGCGTCTTAATGTAACGTGTGAGTTTAATGGTCAAAAATTGGTATGATTGTGCCATATATATATAATCATATAACCGAACCACTTTCTGTACTTGCAATCGTTTCATATTTTCAGCTTTATTTTTTACTCATTCATGTAACCTCTTATCAATTCCACTAGCTATCAAAAGGTCACACAACCTGGTTTGTAGACCGACATATTACGGTCCAACTGATCGGGCGATCACATTGCTGAAATTGTGTACTAGTGTGTCGAATTAATGCGTGTGCAAACAGAACTATTTCAAAATAAAAACAAAGACACGATGTCTGCTTTTTCACCGAATTCAAAAGTCTGTGCAGATGCAGGTAGAGCGACGGTAATAAGACTGATATCAGCGACAACTCGTCGCCTGAGTGCTAGAATGTTTTATGTCCCATATGGGACATAGGACATTCTAGCACTCAGCTGACGAACTGGCTATGTTTATAAAGTGAATAGTGAATGGATTGGCTTCAATGCAGTTTTCCCGGCCGATCGACTGACTCTGATCTCTCTTCTGCAATCTTAAAACAAACACCACTAGTCAATGGTTGTGACGTGTCTCAACAGCATTGTTCTTTGATGTTGAAATTCCTTTCTTTAACCATTCCCGATTTCTTTTTGTCGCTCCCCCCCCCCCCCCCCCCCGCTCCCCACTTGTCCAATTGGCAGTTATATCATAAATACAATACGGTATTCGTGTTTCTTGAATGTGATATTTATGAAATTCGACCGAATTTTTGGATTCGATTCATAAGTATCATATTGAGGAAACACCCATTTCACACCCTCTATGTATTCATAATACGATGGCTTGTAAAATTCGTCTATCTCAATCACTTAGCGTAAACCTTAGCCTACTCCTACTTTAGGTCAATAGTGACAACACTTTTTTAATGAATAACTCAATTTTTGGCAAAGCTAGAAATCCACAAAAAAATTAAGGAAAACAGACTTCTGTTTTATAAAACCATAGATGGTATCTGTTATGTTATGGCGGAAAATTGTAAGGTCAATGAATACACCTGTATGACTATCAAGCAAAAATTTCAGAGAAGTGGTATCAATCTTTTTTCTTACTCTGTTTGCCCAGCCGATGGGAAAGGGACACGAAGGCAAAAATTCCGTGTTTATATACACCGTCAAAGTTGCTTTAATTTTGGGGGAAAATTGGCATGCATGTTCTATGGCTGCAAGAATATATGTATTTTTTTTTATAAATAATCAGACACGTATATGCTAGCTCAGAAGAAGAGATGGGTCATAGGCGAGTGTACATTTTACTTACTACCAAGTACAAACTGCATCTTTTCTCAAGATTTTGAAACAGCAAAAGCAGAAAAGAATAGTTTTGGAAATCATATCAAGTTCATAACAAACAATAACTTTCAGGTCAAACAATATCATCCTTACCAGTTATTGTCACCCCTTTCGTTCTATAAACTTACAATAACGAGAAACAGATTACTCATCTTGAAGTAGACCAAAGTAGAAAATATTCTAAAGGGTTTAGGGTCAGTCTAGTACGGGTAAGGGTTAACAGTGGCCTGCAACCCTTACTCTTACTATTCTGACCGTAATGATTTCTTCTTAGTTTGGCCACTGTTTTCTAGGAGCAGCAGACGCTTTGTAATGCAAGCAAAACTAAGACGAGAAGATCATGTGCACTATTGTCATACAGCCCCGACTAGGGAGTATAAAAGTGACACAACGGCATAAATACAGATGTTTTTTCACTAAAGTTGCTGATATGATATGATATATACTTTATTCACCAGTATACAAAAAATTGAACATAAAATACATGGAATATACACATCTACAATATATATTTGAATGAAATAGAATTGCAAATTCATCAGTACTGCAATCGTATACTGGCCGGGAAAGACATAGCCAGATTGGCTGTCTTCCTGCCTTTCCTGAATGAGAGAGAGAGAAGAAAAAAATTGTAAAAAAGATCAAGAAAATAGAAGGAAGGAGAAAGAAGGAGAGTGTAGGAGAAGGAGGAGAAGATAATGATGCAATATAGTCAATTCCTGTTATATTCTTTTAAAAACAGCTCGAATATAGCACGCCGTGTGGTTGGTGTGTGTGGTGGTCAGTGCCCAGTTCAACTAGGTCGTAGGTCCGGACCTTACCATTGCATTAATTAACAGCATACAGCCAAATAAAAGTTACTCGAGAAGAGAAATAAAAAAATGCTAGTGCAAAGGCCGGATCCAAGGCCATTTGAGACGAGAATACCAGACCAATTACGTTCAAATTAAATTACCGACACTTCTTGTCAGCTAATAAAGGCAGATATTATCCTCGTATTGAATTGGTGTGAATCGGCATGAGCTAACGAAAGGGTATACACACCCAGCGATGCGCTATGAACACAAATAAACACATCAACATTAAATTACACAATCTGGGCATTACGGATTAGAACAGGAGACATTAATTGAATATGACGAAAGCAATTCTGTAATTAGCGTTTTTTTAAACTTCTTCCTATTTCTTATTGCCTTGATATCCCTTTCCAGTTCGTTCCATAATTTAGGGAATGCAAAGACATGTAAGTTTTCTAAGGTTTTTGTTCTAGTCCTATGTCTGTATAGAAGGTCAGTTTGACGTGTGTTCACATTGGTTTGATTAGTCGAAAAAAAGGTCGCAAACGATGCGGGGAGATTTCCATTTTGCCAGTCAAACATGAACAAAGAAGCATGCAGGTTATACAGGTCTTTTATCTTTAGGATACCATCTTTAATGAACAGTGGGTCAGTATGAGCGTTATATTTCTTATTATTAATGATTCGTATTGACCGTTTTTGGAGTTTAAACAGTCGATTACAAACTTTTGAGGCTTCCCATAGGGGAATTCCGTATATAAAATGACTCTGTATTAGTGCAAAATATAGGGTTTTCAAAACTCTGCGAGGGAGAGTCTTTTTCACTTTACTTAGGGCGAGATTGGCGAGAGCAACTTTCGAGCAAATTTTGGATATATGTCCATTATAAGATAGATTTACATCAATATTTATACCGAGGAATTTTACTGATTTTTCGTTCTGCCTATTACCAACTTTGTCAATGACCTGATTATTAATACATATGTTCTCATGAGGATTTTCTTCTTTATGGGTTGGATTGATAATTATGTACTTCTTTTTCTTGGGGTTCAGAACTAAGTGGTTGGCGGAGCACCAATTGAATATTTTTTGCAGTTCCTTATTGAATTCTTCGACCAGTGGGTTTATCTCTACTCCAGACTTATATCCCGAGGTATCATCTGCAAACAATAGAAGATTTAATTTGGTTGAATTATTTGTATCATTTATGTATATAAGAAATAGTATGGGGCCCAATATTGAACCTTGCGGCACACCACATGTTATTTCGGCTAAGTCGGATTTACTGTCACCAAAGGAAACATACTGCATTCTGTTCTGAAGGTAGCTTTTAAACCAATGGTTAGTTGTGCCTCTTATTCCATAATGATCAAGTTTTTGAAATAGTACCTCGTGGCTTATGGTGTCAAATGCTTTCGAGAGATCCAAGAATAGTGCTAGAGTACTATTTTTACTAATTTTGTTGTTTTCTGTGGCTATATATTTTAACAATTGCATAACAGGGTGTAGTGTGCTGTGATCTTTCCTAAAGCCGTATTGGTGGGGATAAAGAATATCAAATTTATTTAAAAACTTAGTGAGTCTGGAAAGTATAAGTTTTTCTAGCAGTTTCCAAAAACGGGCAATATACTGATTGGTCTATAGTTCGTGAAGTTGTTTTCATCACCTGATTTAAAAACCGGGGTAACCTTGGCAATTTTCATTCTGTCTGGGACTGTACCCTGATTGAGTGAGTTGTTAATAATATGCGCAAGTGGAGTGGCAATTAAGTTTATTGGGTGTTTAAGGATATTTGATGACAAGTTTTCACAGTCCTGACTTAATTTAGAATTCATTGAACTTGATACATTCGTTATTTCAAGAGGCGAGGTTGGTGTGATAAATATGCTTTGTGGTAGTCTAGTATTCAAATACTCGTCGAATGACTTGGGAGGGGGTGGGGGTTGGTTATTAGTCTTGAAGTTTGATTGCCTATGTTTGCAAAGAAATTATTAAATTCCTGTGCAATATCCTTAGGATTATGTACCTTTTTGTCACCAAGATTGAAGAAGGAGGGTAGGGAACTCTTGTTTTGTATTCCTATTTAATGCCTTGTTTAAAACTTGCCATGTTTTCCGCATATTATTCTTATTTTGAAGGAGGATTTTATCAAAATACATAGCTTTACTTTGCTTCCGAATTCTGTTAAATAACCGGCAGTAGTTTTTGTAATTCCTGACATTAATTTATGTAGGGTATCTTAACTTCTTGTTGAGGAATTTATTCGTATTATTTGCTGACACTAAAAGATCCTTTGTCATCCATGGCTGTCGTTTTGTGTATTTCTTATTTCGTTTGAGGCTCTTCATTGGGAAAGCTGTGCCAAAGACATTCAAGAAGATGTTCAAAAAATTTTCATAAGTTACATTGGGGCAGTCAGCCTCCATAATGATGGTACTGGGACAATAACGACTTAAAGAGTTCTATATTTGTACAGTTTATTATCCTGGTAAGAAACGGTTTCTAGCTGTCAGCTTTGGCATAAGCTAATTCAACATAAAATATTCCAAAGTGGTCAGGTACATCAGTGAGGAATATTCCAGATTTGAAACAATTAGAACCAGAAACTGAGTTCGAAAAAATGTGGTCTATCAATGTTGAAGAACGATCTGTCACTCAAGTTGGTTTGGTAATAACAGGTATGAAACCCTCACAAAACATCAAGTCAATAAATAAGTCTGTTTTGGGATGAGAACCCACTTTTAGGAGATCAATATTAAAATCGCCCATAATTAAGGAGGTTTTCTTTTCTTTGTTAATTATATCTGTCACGTAGTTCATTTTCGACTGGAATAGATCTCTATCTGCTTTGGGGGTCGTGTGTGGTCTATATATTACACCTATTATTTTAGAAGAATGTTTAAACTTTAATTCAACAAAAATAGACTCAACTACATGTGGTATAAAAACAGAGAGATCTGGACGAATACTGAAAGCAATATCATTCTTTATGAACAACCCAACTCCTCCGCGCTTGTCGTCGTCACTGGATCTCGTTTTGGTTAAAAAAGGGTGATATCCTTCTAGAGTGTAGGACACATTTGCGGGGACTTGGAAGATTTCCGTAAGGCCTATGACATCAAATGTGTTCTCTGCATCGTTCAGGTCGGAGAGCAAGTGGTGTAATGGATCCCAGTGAGCATTAAGACTTTGACAGTTAATGTGAAATGCTGAGAAAGATCCACGAACACCAGAGTTGAGTTCAGTACCCAGTTCACTTGGGAGAAGATACTTGCATTCAGTATTGTCAAAAATGGGGGTAGAGTCTTTGTCTTCGGGAGATGTCCATATTCTATCATTCAGTAGGAGACCGAAATCATACTCAGGATTAGTCTGGATCTCGTCCAAGTTGATGCTACCTGCCATGATATTCCAACCGACCAGCAACATCACCAACGTTCAGACGACAGAGAGGGGGCCTCACATTTACTTCATCGAGCACAAGATGTGTAATATCTGATCTAGGTAAGATAAGGTGATTCAATGGTTCTATTATTAACAGATATTAATAGTTTAAACAATATTGCAAAAGATAGAACAGAAAGCAGTAAAGAAAAAAAATAACTACTGGAGTTGATTTCAATCATTCATGTTTGGGGGAGGGAGTATGGTTGTTATCTAGTTCTTTATACATATCTTAACCCTTTACCCAACGTAACGGCCAAAACCGGCCAGCGCTATTCTCAAAAATCGCCAATTAATTTTCATTATTTTTTTCCTTTTTTGTCTCAAAAACATAGGTTATGACCCCTCGTTGGAACGAGCTCGTCGAGCTCGTTCCAACGAGGGGTCATAACCTATGTTTTTGAGACAAAAAATGAAAAAAATAGTTATGCAAGAATTATTTTTGCAAGTGTCGTATGCTTTTCAGGTTAGGTAAAGGGTTAACAATTTAGCCTTTAGCGTAATATCCATGTTTTCTAATTTCCACTTTCCATTTGACCACTTAGTAATTATTAGTACCCATATCGATGTCAACCTAATGGCTAGTTATTCAAGTCTGAGTGTGTTTGGGAGAAGGATATAATAAATTATCATAGCTTAACTTTCATAATTTTCTTTCAAATAATGCTGTTCCCCACCCCCCCCCCCCCACCCCCACCCCCCACGCTCCATCTGGAACGAGTGTACCCACCTTTTTCTATGTGTCATATGTAATGTTTTAGGAAACAAAGTGTCTAACTAAAAGCGGCTTCTGTGTATACCTGTGCGTGACACATTTTTGGACGAAAAATTGTTGCTTATATACACCTGGAAAAAAATATCGCAACACCCAATACACTTAAACCCCATTTACCCATTTTCATTGGTAAAATAGTTTTATTTATTTCAGTTATAATTGTAACCTAAATGGCACACCACACATTCAGTTGAGGTTTGCATGAACTATAGTAGAAGGCATGAATCTCATGCCCTGCATGTACCCCTCACGTGGCCAAACGGCAGTTTCAACAAATCATCTGGAAATTTTGATAACGTGAATAATCGGTTGAGTTAATTGTTTGTAATCAAATATGGGACCTCCCTAATTGTCAACTGCTAAACGATGGCAAATTATTGGCATGCGAAATACTGGTATGTCACTGAGGGCTATCGCAAGAGATGTTGTCATCATCCGTCAAACATCAGCAGTTTGAGTAGGAAACAGCAGCAAACTCACGATGTTAAAGATCATCGACGTTAAGGAAGACCACGTGTGACAAATGTCAGAGAAGATGCAACTCTTTTGAGAATCGCCAGACGCAGTCCATTCCTGCCAAGTGGTGTATCAAAACGTGAGTGGCTTCCACTTCGTCGCCTTTCATATAGAACGGTCCGTAATCGACTCAAGTCAGCTGGATATAGAGTCAGACGACCTATCAAGCGTCCCCTGTTAACTCAGGTTCATAAAGCTGCAAGACTGGCTTGGTACCAGACACGACGCGATTGGAATTTGGTATCATAGCGAAATGTCCACTGGTTAGACGAAAGTCGGTTTCTTTTGTGTATATTTGATGCCAGAGCTCGAGTATGGCGACTAAAAAACACAGCATGTGCTCAAAGGAATATTATAGAGCAAATTCCATTTGGTGGTAGTTCAATTATGGTGTGGGGATGCATCTCACATGACTGCAAACTGCCTTGTAAGACAGAATCTGACTGGGCAAAGGTGTATTACCGAATTCTTAGAAAGGGTTGTTGTACCTCATTTCGACAATCATCCTCTGAAGACAAGGCCAGTCTTCATTGATGACAACGCTAGGCCACACCGTGCACACGCAGTTGTCGAATTTTTACATCAAGAGGCAACAGCAACTATACCATTGCTAGCCAGGAGTCCGGATACCAATCCGATTGAACATGTTTGGGATATGATGGATCAGCGTAATCCTCCAGTACAAAATGTGGCAGAAATGGAACAAGCCCTTCACCAGCAATGGAATGGTATACCTCAACGTCACTTTCAACGTCTTATTCACTCGATGAGGAGAAGGAGGGTTCGAAGTGTTATTGGCGTTAACGGGGGTTACAACAGATGCTGACATTGTGTTCCGTTATGGAAACTAGTGTTAACACCTGTGATTAGAAGGCAACAACTGTACAGTAACTACACATGTGTACCTCACATGATCATACATGTTAGCATCTTCTGAAAGGACATTTCGTGGTACGTGTTTTATTCTCTGAAAAAAACTGGTGAACTTGCATCTGTCTGAGTTGCATTTATCTTTTAATTACTCCCAGATGTATCATTTTTGCAAATATTGCATTCGTTTCACGTTTATAGACACACAGTGGTTATAGCTAGTAAAGACATGATGATAGCATTGACAGTATTGGGTGTTGTGATACTTTTTTCCAAGTGTACGTGTACATACAAAAATCACAAATTGCCATATCAAGTGATTTCTTCCTCATCCTCACTCAGACCGGCATTTCTTTGGTTGCAGTTACCATCTTCTGTGGCTGCCAGCGGATCAAAAAATGTATACCATCTGCATTGCTTCCACACGTACTAAGACGGCTTGGACAAAGCGTCATACTGCAGAGACAGCCAGTTTGCGGTATTCTGACTTCCAGCTTCTTCATATGGAAGATAAAAGAGCTTCCATGTTATTATTTTTGTGTTTATTCAATAGCATCTTAGTCACCACTTCACAGACATCCCGAAAAGAAAAGAATAAGTAAAAAGATCTTGTGGAATTTCATTGCCAATCATTTTTCCATGATGTCAAAAGATATTTTGTTATACGCTAAACGATAGATTACCGAAGAAATTGCGGAAAGACAGAAATCGTATCCTCCACTGTGAAGATATAGAAATTTTCACTTTCAAGGTATCAATCAAAATGGCGGCTTTCAAAGCAACACTTTAAGGTGAATACGAGACACATTATCACTGGAAATGATCAATGTGTTCTATAAACGTAAAATGAAAAGTAAATCTAGTATTTTTGAGTGGATACCGATCATTTCCAGCAATAATTCAACACGCATTCACCTTGTATTGATCCATGAAACTAGCATTCAAAGGACGTACCAAACCAAAAACTTATATTACGGACTTTCAGGCCATGTTTCGACTAGAAACCCGCCAGCTGAATCAGATTGCAAGACGCCATTTGTTCCGAGTAGCAATCAAATCACTTCCGCGTTTCAATGATTCAATGTGCTGTTCACTTTCATGCATCAATTCATGGTTTTCATCCCGAGCGTGCAGGTCGAGGAAGTCCCCCAGCATTTCGTACAGTACACAAAATCTAGCATATTGCTTTGCGTGTAGTGTACTTATTTCTTTCTCGCTGTTTATTTTTATTAATATTTTTACCCTCGACTTACATTGGCGTAGGAGGGTTACATCTAACAGGTGTGGTAAGATACTTGAGCCAGATACTGGGCTTATCGACTATCAGGCAAAATAGTTTCCCTCAGAGGTCAGATCTGGCCACCCCACATACAATATACAATAATGGATAATGTTGCTCCCATCCAAATGCCAACGTGACATCGTTAGGGTTAGAAGGCTGGTCATAAAGGTGGGTTGGTCGCTGATAAGATGTAATTAACATATTGTAAAATGATGATAAAAAATGCAAGGAAATTGCATGGAGATAAGGTAAGACGTCGAAGTAGAAACAATAACGAAAAGATTACGTGATTCAAGCAAACTACAAGGAAAAGTAACTCGATATCCACCGAGTCGATGAATAATGAGAAATATTTTTAACTTTTGCGCGTTTTCCAATCATGGACATATAAGGAATAGAATTTTCATGTTTAGTAAACCGTGAAATGTACATGCGTCACAACTTATTTGTTAAGATGATTGAAATAATGACTGTATTTTTTAATATTTCCTGTTAGCAATAAAATATACACTGGTAAAACGCCAGTTCATTTATTTTTATAAAACAATCATCTGTACTGATTTTTTTTCTTGACAAACGGAAAAGTAATTGCCACCAGGCTGTTACATTTGAAACTCCTTTTAACATTGCGGCTTACAGTGTTTTGCTTGTTACACGGCTGTTGATATTGCGCGGGCAGGAGACGTGAAAATTTGTACAGTGGTAGTACCCTTTTAATTGGATAGAAACTTAGTCAATGCAAATTATTCCATTAACGGCACTGTGCAAATAATATGGATTTGATCATTTTCCTATATTGTAGAGATAAACTGAGCATTTAATCTACTATATCTTGTATGGTGGAGCTCATGGACCTCCGTCAGACAAGATATATATAGAATATACCCATAGTACCTTGGAGTACCATATGTTCACTACGGCGCTCGGTTAACACCACTTCACCACGAGTGGTGAACATTTGGTACACCAAGCTACTTTGGATATATTTTATTTGTACCATGATCGTTAGATTATAAAGAGTCGTGATGGATTCAATGCCTGTACTGGATGGACCAAATAGGTCTTTTAACAAGGAGAATTTATCGATGCCAAGGTACTTCCTCGACATATTACAAGATTTTTTTATTTAATTAAAATGTGTTTACTCTATAATCTACATGTAATTAACGGGTCAAATTTGTCCTGAAGGTGTGGCAAATGGTGTTGTGTTTGGAATTTATATTCATTTAACAGAGTCGTTCAATTAAGACAGATGCAATTAAGTGGGCGCCACTGTACCACGCCCCGAAGTTGAGTCGAGTTTGTATAACAGATCTTCATAATTATTATCCCTTCCACACAAATGTAATAACTGTTTTTCGAACCTAGCAACCAGCTATCTGGTATTTGGTAAATGTGTAGAGAATGTTGCACACTCTTTCTCGTTAATAATTCATTGATTTGAACAAGGTTGCAGCAGCTTACAAAATCCGGTTACTGTCTAAGATAAAATTCTTGTGACATTCGTGTGGTGAATTGATATTTGTTGGTTGTTGGTTATTGTGTCTCGTCCTCCTTGTAGTAATAATAATAATAATAATAATAATAATAATAATAATAATAATAATAATGGTTAGGTCTACCGCTGATTTGACTATCTCCTCTAAGGAGGAGACCAACATAAACCTCATCCTCCTGGTACCTCTTTTCATAAACAAATCTATAAAAACCTGGTGGCGAGGCATCATTTTCCGAAATCACCTTTGACTCTGTTATCAACCATGGCAAGCTCTCAAGTTAATACCTTATTCATTCTAAACGGTCGAGGGGGGAGTGTTCCAAGACTTTCGAATCAAATCTAGACGGTTTGAAAACGTCCATTGTGCTTGCTGCAGAACCAACTGTGATGCCCCCATCAAAACCAAGAACGACATCGACAGTTCGCCCATGGGCCAACATAACCATCCCACAGACTCAGATACGCTAATTTAACCTTCTATATTACATATTTTCAAACAATGATTATGAGTCATTAATGGGAGGATATATCTATGAGAGGGGGAGAGAGAGCGAGAGAGGGAGAGAGAAGCAGGCAAGCAGGCAGACAGGCAGGCTATGAGAAGACAGCACAGAAAGGTCTGGAGCTAGTTTCCCCGACGACAGAATTGAAGGTCTGCATGTTCCACTACAGACACTGTGTGTACAAATATGCCGCCACTTCCTGCAAGTTACGAGAGGAGTATGAAGACAAGTTTTCACACATCGGGAAGCTCATCCGACGAGCAATAGCTTTGCCATTGCTCCTGTTAATCAACTCAGCGACGCATGATTCTGCATCTTTGAGGCATGGGACGAATCTCTACGGCTCTACGTGTCACGAAGTTCTGTGATTCCCTAACGTCCCTGTGGGTGGAAACTGATGACGACCAAGCCTTGTGGAAACACTTCAACATCACAGGACCACGGACCACTAACAATATTGAAGGGTGGCATCCGGAAGTTACAGAGCTCTATGCACTCATCAAAGCCTTACGTACATGACTTGATATTGTAACGGTACCTGAAAAAGGAGCAGGCATGTACAGAAGCAATAATTCTTCAGCTGAATTTTTGGTTATTTATTTTAAATGTTTGTGTATTGCACCAACTGTAAATTATTTGTTTCATATACTGTAAGTTATCTCCGCCAACATGTATGGTCACGTAATAGGGAAGAAATAATGCAGAAAATGTTTGAGTCTGTGAATACACTCGAAATTGTAAAAAATATGAAAAATATGAGATCTCCATTAATATGTATGTAATAACTTTATTTGCAAAAGACATTATAATACATGTTTATAACATAATTGCCCAAGACACAACAAATAGTAATAATAATATATCACATCTAGGATTTATGAAGCTACATATTTGTCTTCTGCAGGGAGGTGGCATAGCCAGCTGGCTGTATTACTGTCACCCACCTCAGGGAAAGGGAAAATGTAGAGTATGAGAAGACAAAAAAGTGGGAGATAAAAAAGCAACGAATGAGGGAAAAAATGAAGAGAGAGGAGAGAGAGAGAGAGAGAGAGAGAGAGAGAGAGAGAGAGAGAGAGAGGAGAATCGGCTGCAACTGAAAATAACATGTGCAGTAGGAAAAATGAAGTAAAATATATATATGTAGGGAATGAACTCTGCAGTCCTGGTGATAAGTGGAATTTGGTTTCATTCTTGCACTGAGAAGGGGGGCATACATGGGAATGTGATATTTTGCCCAGAGCCAGCTGAGAGATTTGAGTTCCTCGTTGGCAGTTTGTGTTCTGGAGTTTTCAGGAACCAACCCTAATTAATAAGGACTTTTCGGACTTATTCAGTGAGTATGTAGTGTCGCGGGAGTCGGTACTTCCCGACATTCGTGGCATGATCTGTTACTACATTTGACAGAGGCTTCATACGAACCTAGAAACGTGTTGGTCATCTTTTTTTTAAACTTTGCTCGTGGTAAATTTCGAACCAATGGGTCAATGTCATTCCACTTTTTTGGAAATGTGTGTAAGGGGAGATTTGCCGTGAACTGTGTTCGGGGCTTGAGTTGTTTAATCTCACCTCTGTGTCTGGTAATCCTGTCGGTTTCGATCTTGTCAAGATTATATAGATTATATAACGATAGTGGTAAGTTGTTGTGGATCCAATCATGCATAAATAATAGGATATTTAGCTTATATAGATCGTCCAGTTTCAGGATTTTATTTTTCTTGAATAGGGGCTCAGTATGTGTGTTGTACTTTTTATTGTTTATTATTCGAATGGCACGTTTTTGAAGGATACTTAATTTCTTTATAGCCGGCACATGTCCCCGGATGTGTATCGCATACATCAAATGACTTTGCACTAGCGTAAAATACAGAATTTTCAGGGTATCGAATGGTAAAAACTTTTTTACTCTATTAATAGCCCAGATGGATTTGGCTATCTTTGAGCTCAGATGAGAGATGTGGTGCTTGAAATTTAAGTTTTCGTCTAAATCAACACCGAGGAATTTTACTGTTTGGACTTCGTTTTTGTTCCCTACTTGTATTACATGTTTATTGTTTATAGTTATGGGAGTGGCAACTATGTCCCATGTGTCATGTGGGGGATGTAGTAGCATGCATCTTGTTTTGGTGGCATTGAGTGACAGTTTATTCGCGGAGCACCAGTCTGCAATTTTGTCAAGTTCCTTATTTGTTGTTTCTGTCAATATGTCAAGGTTGTTGTCGGCCGTTGATATCGTGGTGTCGTCGGCAAAAGACAAAAGGTTTAGAAGTGTTGATTTACTGATGTCATTGACATATATCAGAAAGAGAAGTGGCCCCAGGATTGAGCCCTGGGGAACTCCACATGATATATTTTCAAAAGTCGATGAACACTCTTTATACTGTACATACTGTTTTCGACCTGACAAGTAACTTCTAAACCATGAATTAGGTATCCCCCTTATTCCATAGTATTCGAGTTTATGTAAGAGTATAGAATGGTCTATAGTATCAAAAGCTTTAGAAAAGTCAAGGAAAACTGATAAAGTTCGGTCCTTTGTAGGCTTGTCATTGTTCAGGGCAACGTTGTGGATGAGTTGTAATATAGCATGTATTGTAGAATGTTTTTTTCTGAATCCAAACTGAAACTGATATAAACTATCATGAGCTGATAAAAAATTTAACAGGCGATTATACATTATCTTTTCCATAACTTTTGAGAATGCTGGAAGTATGCTGATTGGCCTGTAGTTGTTAAAAATACTGGAATCTCCCCCTTTGTGGATAGGAATCACCTTCGCTATTTTCAGTCCGTCGGGTATTACACCAGATGAAAATGTAAGATTTATTATGTGTGTTAGAGGTCCAGCTATCTCTGATATAGTTTCTTTAAGTAACTTTGTGGATATATTAGTGCAATCTTTACTTGTTTTAGTACGGAAATTCTTTACTGTTGAGATAACTTCCTGTAGATCTGTTGGATAGGCGAAAAAGGACGACGAATTATTATTATTATTATTATTATTATTATTATTATTATTATTATTATTATTATTATCGTTATAATTATTATTAGTAATATTATTATCATTGTTATTGTTATTATTATTATTATTATTGTCGTTGTTATTGTCGCCGTGAGAATTATTGTCACTACGGATATTGTTGTTGTTGTTAGTTAGGTTGGCGTTGTTAGTGTTATTATCCTTCAAGAAGTCCATAAAGTGTTTGGTTGAGGGAGGTATCAGTTCACTAGTGACTTTACCGATGTTGGAGAAGAATGAATTAAATTTATTTGCAATTGATTTGTTATCGGTTAGCTGGTTATCGCCGTCAATGAAAGATGATGGTGCACAAGGTACACGTTTTGGATTGTTAATAGCACACTTTATAATCTCCCATGTTTTTTTTATGTCATATATATTCTGTGTTAAAGCTGTATTATAGTAATTGACTTTACATGTTCTTTTTAGCTTATTAAACTCTCGACAGTAGGATTTATATATTCTGACATTGTCGTCTGTCGGAGACCGGAGTTTCTCCATATATAATTTGTGTTTCTGGAGTGATGAATTCAGAAGTCCTGTTGTCATCCAGGGTTCTCTCCTAATTTTTTTCTTGCTAGTGTTAATGATTATGAGGGGGAACGCTTCTTCAAACGCTCTTTGATAAATGGTCTGAAGATTCGAATATGCAACAATGGGCGATGTTTCATTTACCACGCTAGAAAAATCGGAGTCTGAAAGCAATCTTTTAAAGTGATTAACATTTACAGTTTTGAAGGACCTTGTTGGATGGTGGGGCAATGTGGAACTGGGTAACATCCTATTTTCATCGATCAGAAAAGTAGCAAAGTGATCGCTTATATCTGTGATTATAATCCCCGATTGTAATACTTTTCCAGTAGTATTGCATAAAATGTGATCTATTAGCGTGGCCGAATGGTCTGTTACTCTCGTCGGTTTTGTGATTACCGGGAGAAATCCTGCACTGAATACACTATTAACGTACTGGTTAGTTTTGGGGTGGTTATGGAAGTTTAATAAATCAAGGTTAAAGTCACCCATCAGGTAAGTTGATTTATGTTCGTTGTTAATCTTACCAAGTAAATCGGACAAGTTATTCAAAAAGGAATCTATATCTGCTTTCGGGGCTGTGTTCGGCCGATAAATTACACCAACCAAGATTTTTTTATTTAATTGGAGTTCAATAAAAACGGATTCGAAGACATGTGGGATAAAAATTGATAGGTCACTGCGAATGTTGAACGGTAATGTTTCCTTTATGAATAAGCCTACACCGCCCCTCCCGTCGTCATTACCAGGTCGTGTTCGTGCAACTAATGGGTGGTATCCCTCTAATTTGAATGAGATGTTTTCATTAACGGTAAAAGTTTCTGTCAGGCTTATTATGTCAAACTGATTGGAGTCACTTTGTAGGTTGCACAAGAGATCCTTTAGAGGTTCCCAATGTGCATTTAAACTGCGACAGTTTAAATTAAAGAGTGAGAAGGTTTTATGCTTTAATGTAGCGATCGCCTTAAAGTCTTGTGGTGTGTAATAATTACAATAGTGGGCAGTTATGTTGAAGGGTGAATCAAACTCATATTCGGGGTCACTCGCGGTATGTTCATTGAGAAGCTTTGGGAAGTTATACCTATTTTGTCTCTGGATCTCATTTAGTGTGAGTTTGTTAGCCATGGGTAATAGTAATTGAAGAGATCTCTAGGATGTGCAAGAACATAAGATCTCCATTTGTCAATGTATCTGACATTCTCATCATCAAAGAAGATTTCAGTGTGGTAAATAGCATAGTCATACCCAAACTACGAGTAGATTTACAGGTAGACTACCAATTACAAGACAAAGAAGAAAGCAGTGAGGTCCTTCCAAATGTAGGACAATATATACAAAGAACGACACACGCGTGTGAATGGGTTAATCGATATGGCACGAATTCCAGCACGGAAGGATAGAACGAGAGGCCGCGTGTGTCGTTCTATGTTCCCTACACGCTTTCACACCTATAAAAGCCATTATTAGAAGGACAATCAGCAATTCATTTTACAACTCGACCCCGAGTTCCAATGTGTTCTATGTGCCAGTTGGCACATAGATCAAATTGGAACTCGGGGGACGAACTATCAACAAAAATAACACATTTTATCGCCACCCACAGTTGCGAGGGTAACCCGTGTTATTATTTTTATCTATAGCTAGCGATTCAAATTGTAATTGCGTTGCACGATTTGTCGAAAATTCCAGTGAAATTTCACTTCTTTATAAAAATAGTCCGTCAACGATTTCCGTACCACACATATGTGCGGAATGGGTTTACATTTTCCACATGGTTTAGTGTTGCTGTAGATGGGGGATTCATAGGACAGGCGTGTAATAGAACGTAGAAGACAAAACTATACCTGATATTCCAGTTGAGGCAGTCGTGCTGCAGTCATCACGTTTCCCGATGCTGATTGTACCATTAGCCTTCCACTTTGGTTGGTCATTAAAATGTTTCGCAAGAATTCTCAGAAATATTTTTCAGGCATTTACAGGGACAATCCACGTTGGAAAGGAAAGAAGACTTTAAATGACTGACAAGATTAAAATCTGTGCGAGGGAGTATAGATGTCTAACATCACTGACATGAAATACCGAGGAAGATAGGTAACTGGACATTTTTTTTTAGAAATTAAGTGCCACAATATACTGTTAGGTTGACAACCAGCACACTCCAACCGATTTGGAATAATTGACGTTTTATCGATTCCCACTCAAGCAACTGGGTGCTAAACATGTAAATCTCGAAACCTGAACAGTACTCGGTGGTTGTGACACGGAGATCCGCGCCAATTTCCGCGCTTTGAATGTATTCGAAAGTAACGGACAAAATCAATTTTTCCCAGTGATAAAACTTGCTGGTGCAACTGACAACAGACCAAATCCATGATACTGAGAAAGTAACAATACTGGGAAAAAAGCACTGGGCAGAAAGAAAAGTGCAATGTCTTTGTACTTCATAAGTGCAGCGAAAGTGATGGATCCAAACAAGGTGGGATACTTTTGTTTGCGTTTTCGCATTATCCCATGAAGAATCAATTAATTTTTATTTCAATATCTCGTTCCTTCTACAAAGATGTTACCATTCTTTGATATTAATTCGTCGAAAGCTTCCCGAGAATTAATGTCATTAACTGGTTTCACCGATGAATAGAGATGGGCAATATACTGAAAAACCGAACCGACACCGATATCATGGGGATACCGAAAAACGGAACCGAACCATTCATTGAAAACCAAAACCATCTGAATTTTAAATTTTTCTACAAACACTATTTATGAGACCGTGTTGATGCATTGTAGCCGTTAAGGGGTTCCTTTTCTAGAAAGAAGGACCGAGGCAATTGTCCTGAATTTCCATTAGACTACAAACTGTACATGTCCAGTTGTTTAGCGATGTTAAGGCAGCCACGACTTGACTAGAAATTACTGCTCAGGTGACATGTCTATCGTCCGCAGGACTTTCTAAAATGGCAAGCTGGCTGCACATGTTCTGAGATCACTAATGTCTAAAATAGGCCTGTAAAGGTTAACCCTTTACCCAACGAATCGGCCACACCCGCCCGCGTAATATGCAAATTCAGTAGTTGAAAAAATATTTTTTTTCAAAACATTTCAACAAAACTATTCCAACGAGGGGCCACATGATATGGTTTTGTTGAAATGTTTTGAAAAATTTGAAAAAATTATATTTAAAATAATAAATTTGGATATCGTCTGCGTTGGGTAAAGGGTTAAAGTGTGTTTAGAAGTGACAAAATTACTACTGATATGATTTGTGTTGGCAAACAAATTCCAACGTTGAACTCATTTGCAGTGCATTTGTAGCACTGTGGTAGAATGATCCAATTGTATATATGTTGTACTACTAAATACAATCAATCAATCCAACAACTTGTTCAGAATTTTCTTAATGTGAATCCTCCTTTGGTACTATCAGCAAATCTTAGTGATGCTAGATATCGAATACCGAACCGATACCGTGGTATGCCCCCCCCCCCCCCCCCCAAACAAAAATACCGAAACCGATACCGAACTCAAAATTGCAATAACGCCCATCTGTACTAATGAAGCAGAAACAATATAAATGTCGACATTTTGCAACAAAATAAATGCACTTTACTCGTGGATAAACTGTAATTTCGGTAAACAATGAAAAAAGGTAATGAGGTACATTTAGCATGGATCTGTAGTTGCTGATTGAGTTTCCCATAAACTCATCATCTTGCTTACAAGTGATCAGTAAAATTTAGAAGATTTATAGACTTGCATACAATTGATTAAAGAGACGCCGATGCCCGATGGGATACGTACGCTGTCTTATTGCAACCTACATTAAAAGAAAAAAATCAATCTTGAAAACGTGCGATGAGCCTGCTCAATAAAATTCTAATAACCTGTGCGATGTTGACACAAAATGGCTGCTCAGGCTTTCTGGACTAACACCATACGTGACTCCATGATTGTATTTGTGTTCTTAAGTATAAAGAGGAACATTCCATCCCGTGCTGGTCTTTACCAATCACTCCAGACGCGAAAAAAAACGTTTTGTTGGGATGAATGTTCGAAAAATCTCATTTCCATAAAATCAATATTAAACACTGCTCGTCGAGGTAGAAAGTTTGTGACACTCATCTACCGATAACATTATTAGTTACACAGTGTTTCAGCAGGGTGTATGGGACTGTACTATCGTTTTGAGATCCGTATTTTCTGAGGCTGAAAGCCGAAAGAAATACGAATCTTACAAGATCAGTACAGTCCAGCCTGCTATTTATTTATTTATTTATTGGTGTTTAAGGTCACATATTTATGCACAATGGCTAATCATGACCGTGACAGGTTTACGGGTGGAGGAAGCCGGAGTACCCGGAGAGAACCACCGAGCAACGACGAGCAGCTGCCAGCTCCCCAACATCGTAACTCCGCACTGCAGCACAGGCAGGGTTAGATAGGTTGAAGACATGCGTACCATCGACGTGCAGTACGCCTTAGTACACGGGGTCATCGTGCCCCACGCGGGCAATGGAGATGAAGTGTCTTGCCCAAGGACACAACGCGGTTGCCGCAGGTGGGATTCGAACCGAGGACCTCTCGGCTTCTAGCCTGCACCTCTACCTACTGAGCCACCGCGCTCCCCAGTACAGCCTGCTGAAACACCGTGTGGCGAATTTATTATCCTGTCCCTTCAGTGTGCCGAGTTTTGTTTTATAATACAATACTATACCCCAGTTTTTCAGTCTTGGTGATAAAGAGATACACGCGCCCAACGACATTGCGCAAGAATTCAATAATTTCTTCGCAAATATAGATAATCAAACATCAAAACGTCTACCCAAACCTCAGAAATCATTTGACGAGTTCCTGAATGCTAGCTTACAGGAAAACTTGTTCATCACACATACGTCCCCTTTTGAAATAAGAGATATTGTAAATTCAATGAAATCTAAACTAAGGCAAGACTGTGAAAACGTTTCATCTAGCATTCTTAAGCATTCAATAAATGTTATTGCAATGCCACTCGCCCATATTATGAATAATTCATTCAGTCAGGGAATAGTTCCGGACAGGATGAAAATTGCCAAGGTAATACCCATCTTCAAATCAGGTAATGAACAGAATTTCACGAATTATAGACCAATCAGTATTGTACCAGTTTTTTCTAAAATTCTATAGAAACTTATGCTTGTAAGACTCATAAAATTTCTAAATAAATTTGATGTCTTTTTTCCACATCAATACGGATTCAGAAAAGATCGCAGTGCATTACATCCTGTTATACAATTGTTAAAATACAGAGCCACAGGAAACAATAAACCTACTAAAGACACTATTCTAGCGTTATTCTTGGACTTATCAAAAGCTTTTGATACCATAAACCACGTGATACTACTTCAAAAGATAGAGTATTATGGTATAACAGGTAACGCTCAAAACTGGTTCAAAAGCTACCTTCAAAGCAGATCTCAATATGTTTCGTTTGGCGAGAGTAAATCCAGTTTATCTGAAATAACGCGTGGTGTACCACAAGGCTCGATACTGGGTCCCAAATTGTTCCTTCTTTACATAAATGATATACAAAATTTTACAACCCTAAACCTCTTATCGTATGCGGATGACGCCACAGGATACAAATCCGGGGCGGAGATGGAACCGTTGATCTCAGAATTCAATCAGGAATTACAAAAGATATTTGATTGGTGTGCTGCCAACCCCAAGAAAACAAAATATATACTTATCAATCCATCCCATAAAGAACCCAACTACATCCATGAGGATATACGTATAAATAATCAGATTATTGACAAGGTCGGTAATAGACAAAATGAGATATCTGTAAAATTCCTTGGCGTAAATATTGATGAAAATCTATCTTATAATGCACATGTATCACACATTTGCTCGAAAGTTGCTCTTGCTAATTTCAGTCTCAATAGAGTTAAGAAAATTCTCCCGCATAGAGTCATGAAAAGCCTATATTTCACTTTGATATAATATCACTTAATCTACGGAATTCCAGTATGGAGAGCCTCAAAAGCATGCAATCGACTTTTTAAACTTCAGAAACGGTCGATTCGAATTATTAATAATAAGATATATAATACTCATACCGACCCACTGTTTATCAAAGATGGTACTCTGTAGATAAGAGATCTATATAACCTGCACGCTTACTTATTCTTGTTTGATTGGCATAATGGGAATCTTCCGGCATCCTTTGCGAATTTCTTTTCCACTGTAAATAATCAAACTAATATAATAACACGCCAAGTCGGCTTCGGCTAGATGTAGAACTAGGACAAAAACCTTGGAAAATCTACCCGTCTTTGCATTCCCCAAACTATGGAATGAACTAGAACAGGGCACCAGATCAATTAACAACAGAAAAGAGTTCAAGAAAAGGTTAAGTTCAAACTTCCTTTCATCGTACTGCAATGATATGCGCTGCTCAAATCCTTACTACCCGGATTGTGCTGTCTAGTGTACTTCCACCCCAAGGCATCCCCAGACCGGTCTTCAAGCCACACAGTCCCGTAAAAGCTAACACCAACATGATATTGCAAAAGGTTTGACAAGGTTTGCTGACAAAGCTCGCATATATAGATTACTAATTTTCATTTTCAATGTAATTTTGTCTGGTATTCTCGTCCAGGCTGGCACCATCGGGTTCTTCCTGATCCTTGCTTTCGATAAATGTGCTCTACATGACCAGTCCGCTCTGTGCTTTGGCACCTTATGGCATTAAATGCAGAGGATGGGTCGAGTCAGAAGGGGCCCGCCCAATTAGTTGCTCCCACCACATACGCCATTTGCAAATGCAAGTATCGGTCTATTTTTTAAAAAAACAATAATGGCACTTCATGATGTTGCATCACAATTGTATTTTATTTTTTTCCTTTTCGATCTAAATATAAATAATATAATGTAAACTTGTTGGTCTCAAACATATTGGTTTGATTTCTGAATTGTGATTTGTACATTATATGTAAATTGTGTTTTATTTTCTGAATACTGGCGAAATAAAATATATCAAATTAATCAAAATATCCCCAAACGGTATTCCAGTGACTAAAACCTTGATAAAAGTAATAACTAGACAAAATGAAAACATATCTTACTTTATTATTGAGCATGAACGATTTGGAGTTGTTAGCCTTCGATAGAGCTCAAACTATTTATTTATTTATTTATTTATTTATTTATTTATTTATTTATTTATTTATTTATTTATTTATTTATTTATTGATGTTTAATGTCACATATTTATGCACAATGGCTAATCACGACCGTAGCAGTTTTACGGGTGGAGGAAGCCGGAGTACCCGGAGAGAACCACCGAGCAACGACGAGCAGCTGCCAGCTCCCCAACATCGTAACTCCGCACTGCAGGGTTAGATTGGTTGAAGACATGCGTACCATCGACGTGCAGTACGCCTTAGTACACGGCGTCATCGTGCCCCCACGCGGGCAATGGAGATGAAGTGTCTTGCCCAAGGACACAATTGAGCTCACAGATTTGGGAGACTTCAATTCAAGGACATCGCGAAATAACGCGTCGTTATTGTGGGACACAAGTTAACTTTATAAGTGTTTTTTTTCGATACAGTGGTGCGTTGCGTGCCTTGGAAAATGGGGGACACTGTATCCAAACGTGTACAAGTACTTTAATTAACCCCTTGATACTTGTGTACGTGTTATTACGTCCGAAATCTTTTGTTTAATTTAACCCTTTGATACTTTTTTAAGCGTTATTACGCTCGAAATCTTTTTTTTAATTTATTAAGTTTCGCTGAAGAGACAATTCATATAACGACATAGGCTGCATGTTTCCCGAAACAACAACGGATCTGTAGTGTAGAAACACCACAACAGAATCCCTCTTCTCGATAATAAAATTGGACATTGGGGGTATGTACACATATTTTATTTCAAGTTTTCAGAATATGTTCATGAAACAATATTGTTCTCATTTTGTTTGTAGGCCTGAATGTTTATTATTACCGACAAAATGTTTTAGGCGGTAAGGGAAGGGAAATCGTCCAAGTGTACTATAGAATATCTGTACACCCCTTTGAAAGTGTAATAATATATCCGCACACTCTCTCGCCCTTGCTTTATTGAACACTGAAAATGAGTTTTTTTATCATCTGAAACGACTGCTCTTAAGTCATATAACCGCGTGTGTTGACAAGTTGCTGAGTGGAAGACAATGGGGCAAGGCAGTATCTTTTTAATTTGCGCCACTGCATCGATGACCTGCCACAGAATATGACGATGCATTTAATCATACACTTTAACGTTGGCATGTTCTGGAATCAGAGACAAGCTCAAGGTTTACCCTTAACTCTCCGTATTCCTGAATTAAGATGGGAATCGTTGAGATGAGATAAAGAGGGACGTTGGAGTCCACCACAAATCGTCCAGGGGTCTGGATTGCTAAAGTCACTAGAAAAGGGACAGAATAGTGGAGGGCTGCACGATGGTAATGTCCTTAAGTATTCTGATATGCCAAGGTATTATACTGGCACATCGGACCTTTTTGGTAAATACGTTATTACCGCGACGTGGGTTTCAGAGATTGTGTATTGAAGTACACGCCTTGTCTCTGGGCATATATCGACGAGACCGATAAGACGAGTGGATATTATCACCCAGAAGCGAGGTCGAGACTTCAATCCACCATCTCGGAAAACCACATGGTGGTAATAATCAATTTACCTCACACTCGTCTTCGCTTCGTTGACTTCTTCGGCCATTGTGGGGAATTGTTACAAATTTCAACGCCTTCTGTTTTGATAATCATTCAGCGTCTATGAATTGATTTTTATGACTGAAGATCATGACGTCATGACATTGCGTTCTTGCGCTGTGCGTGATGTAATCCCCATTCATTATTCTAGTCGTACTAAAAGCGCTGAAGTTTACAGTAATGTTTCAGCTGTGTGTGTTTGTTTTATTTTCATGTTGAATTCACGGTAGGTGTTATAAAATTATCATGCTAACAAATAATCTCGTCCAATTTATAATGTTGAGCTTGTGATTTATTTATCATTTAATTACTGATATAAAAAACGATGGCTTCTAGATGTGTGGTAACTCGATGCTAATCGAGTGCAGCAGGTGAAAAGCGTTCTCTTTCTAAATCAAATGATCGCACGTGCGGTTGCTATCCTTAATATAAATTTGAGTAAATGCAACACAGACTCGCCCCATTTCACAGTAGCTAAGACGAGTGCATTCGGGGTATCAGGGTAGACAGAGGAAGACAGTGTAACTTCAAAATTCGATTTAGTTCCATTTATCTTATGACAACTATGTGTTGATCGAGGAACTTGTATCAAGCCTAGATGGTGTTCATATTAGGTATCGCGGCGAGCCCTTTAGTAATGACAAATTTATCTTACCATCTCGGAAACACACTTGATGGTAATAACTAATTTATCTCACATTACTCTTCCCTTTCTCGACTTGTTCGCATATATTTTGACAACCATTCAGCGTCTATGATTGATTTTTTGTGAATGAAGATCATGATGACGTCATGATAACGTTCTTGAGAAGTGTATGGAGTAATCCCCATTCATTGTTTTACTTGTACTATAGAGTATAACCGCCGAAATGTATAGTAGTGTTTCGGCTTTGTTTATTTATTTACCAGCCTTAACGCACGGTAGGGCTATATAGAAATACCATCATGGCAAAAACTGATCTAGTCTGATTAATTTTGTTGAGATGGTGATTTATTTGTCATTTGCTTTTTAATAACTGTTATCAGAAAGTTGTCCTCGACATATGTAATCAATTTTCGATGAGTGCAGGTAAAACTGTTCTCTTTCCGAATGAAAGATCGCACTTTACTGATCGCACAAATTACTGCGGCTGATACAAATTTGTATCGGTTTAACGGTCCAGCACTGCGGTTGGGGCATAATCCCCTTCAGCTACAGCTCTTGTTTAGATATAATGCCCAGTATTTACCTTACGAATCGACATGCCCCACCCCGCACTATACACACAAATCGTCATTCAAACGTTATTCATTTCATATCCTGCTTCAAAACATATTATATGAACCCTCAACGGATTGTTTTTGACGATTGCATAATTTGCGATAAGCTGTGTACTGAAAGGGAAACATGAACATTTTAATTGTTTGGAAAAACTTTTATCCTGATCTACAAGTCGGTTACGTCAGGGTTTAACTCTTAACCCTTTACCCAACGTAACGGCCAAAACCGACCAGCGCTATTCTCAAAAATCGCCAATTAATTTTGATTATTTTTTCATTTTTTGTCAAAAAAACACAGGTTATGACCCCTCGTTGGAACGAGCTCGTTCCAACGAGGGGTCATAACCTATGTTTTTGAGACAAAAATGAAAAAAATTAGTCATTCGAGAATTTTTTTTGCAAGTGTTGTCTGCTTTTCAGGTTAGGTAAAGGGTTATCCTATCGAGTCGGCCATATCATCATGCGTAATTTACACATTTAGCAGTTGAAAAAAAAGTATTATATTTTTCAGCAAAACGATACCATGCAAACCCAATGGGTGTGTTGAATTTGTTTAACCCTTTACCCAACGTAACGGCCAAAACTGGCCAGCGCTATTCTCAAAAATCGCCAATTAATTTTCATTCTTATGTTTTGAGACAAAAAATAAAAAAGTAGTTATTTGAGAAATTTATTTGCAAGTGTCGTCTGATTTTCATCTTAGGTAAAGGGTTAAAAAGGTTTTTTTTCAAATAATTATAAAGTTTGATATCGTATGTGTTGCGTAAAGGGTTAACTAACACATTTGGCACGTTTATTTCCCATCGAGAGGTTTCAAGAATGAACGTTAGGGGCAGAACGTATTTTAAATGTGTAAGAAACTCTGGGTTGCATTTGAAGCGCCCACTTTATAGAAAAGAATAGCTAGCGGATTATTGATGTCGCAGGCAATCTAAAACATGTAGACAACTGAGTGCAGTCATTGGTAAAATCTGAAGTTCAGTATGACAGAAAATTGACTGGTCAATTCAAAATTAACTTTTCATTCGTGCCAAGCTTCATGACAAGTTCTTTAACTCAAACTGATAGATGAAGAATAGGCTATGTTTTTATTACTTTCTTTATTGTATATGGAAATATACTTGTGAACTTGTGATATAAGAAAACATACTGCATCATTCAAAAGCTCCGTTTAACTTTTTGAATAAATTTGCATGTAATGTCTCTGTTCACTAGTGACGACACAATATTCAACAAAATTAGGTCCTGCTCTACACTTTCGTACTATTGCACGAGTCGTACTATTACACGGGTGTACCATTCTAGTTGTAAGGGTATATGCTAAAACTAATGCCGTGTAAAATGGAGCTGTATTTTTTGTATCAGATATATTTGTTATACAACAGAATATGACGTTTTGGTCACAGAGTTGTAGCCTGGTGCATAAGGGGAAATTAACAGAGGAGTTATGGGAACAGTGGCTTAAAAACTGACTATTTTTTACAGCAAGTTGTTGCCAGGCATGCAACTAAAAATGAGAATGAAACATACATTTTCTTTCACACTTTACAAACAGGGATGATATTCTTCAGGGGTAGGTAAATAGGATCAATGGGTAAATTCTGCTTTTAGGGCCGCCGGGTGGCTGAAAATGACTGGTTTCGGCATTATGTCATACAATTTCCAGGTTGAAGACATGCATTTGACAGTAAAATATTTAACCCCATTCAGATTGTTTATTTCTGCTTTGTGATATAGCGCTGTGAGTATTAGTGGATTTGAAAAATGTAATACATGTCATGGGTTGGATAACTAAATTACAAATATTCGCATTTGAAGAGAGCGCACGGTACGTCATTTTTGGAAATACCTAGAAAAGTGTCGAGTAAAATCTTAATGGAGAGAAAGCTGAGTAAAAACTTAATCCTACAGCTCTGTTCACCTTCTGTTAACCCTTTACCTAACGTAACGACCAAAACCGGTAAGCGTTGTTCAAAAGAATCACCATTATTTATTATTTTTCATTCTTTGTCTCATGAACATAACTTATGACCTCTCATTGCAACGAGCTCATTGAGCTCATTCCAACGAGGGGTCATATGCTATGTTTTGATGCAAAAATGAAAAAATATAGTTTTTCAAGAATGTTGTTTACAAGTGTCGTCTGCCTTTCGTGTTTGATAAAGGGTTAATAATATTTCACCATTCAGAAATTAGAGTGTCCAGCGCAGTTGCTAATTCAATATAAAGAAAAAGTGGTCGGTTAGATTATTGTGATCTGCGATAAGTCTAGAGGTGGGATGGGGAAATCTCATCCGAGGGGGCAAGATATTAGAACCAGACCCGAGACTTGCTGAGGGGCTGGTTCAAATATCTTGCACCGAGGGTGAGATTTCCCCATTCCCACCTTCAGACTCATCGAGGATGATTTTTCTTCCCACCCACGACGACTACGTCATTATAGATAACTGGCGGTCACGTGCTGACACACCCAATTTATCAAGTCGTAGTCCTTTTGAAAAACGAACAATTTCATCGGAAAGATCATACAAAAGTTAGGTATATACCATAGGTATATACTAAAAAATTGATTTTTAACACTGTCCGTTAAAGGTTTAATGAATTTGCGCGTGTCAAACTCACATGTAAAGGGCATTGTGAGATTATTGATCGATTGATAAATTCGCGCAGTGATATTATTAAATCTGCAGAGAAACATGGGGTTGAAACGAATCAAGTTTAATATTTGAATAATAATTAAATATTGAGTCTATATCAACAAGGAACAGATAAATAGGTAAGAAACGAACACAATTTAAGAAGCGTTTTTGTGCAGACGATGATGAAATAGTTCCGGTGACCTAATAAAATATGCAAATGAGTATGTCACGTGGGGGTTGGTGGGATAGAAATATCCCACCCTGCTGTCTCACAGGGACACGCGTATGTTTCACGTATAGTGGGGGGAGAATAATATATCCACGATGACCTGATGTGTAAGATGGAAACAACAAGAGGGCTATGGGGTTAAATTATTACAGAGTCTCCCCGTGTATAGAAGATAAACTTTCCATTTTCGCTGTACACAACCGTATATAACGCGTTACCATTCAAGGAGTCAGCATTGAAAGGGTTTAATGATACGCCGGGCGACATAATAGAACTAACGACGATAAACAAATAAATGATGTCTATTGCTTGCGTGTCCCATGAGCACCCCTGCTTCGTCACTTCTGCCTTTCACCATCAGCCGAACAAGTGTTCCCTCTCTGAAAACGCTGGGCACATTTCTGTTCATCGGAAGGCACATGAAAATCAAACCTTGGCCATCACTTCTGACAGCCCCCCCCCCCCCCTCCCCCTTACAGCCAAAAAGATATATAATTTCCCATTCGTGGGAATCACTGCTGTGTGTAAGTTAACAAATATGATGATATCAACTTAATGTGGGTTTTCCAAAACCTTTGTCACGTTTTGCCTATCTGAAATGTTTTGGGTGTTGAAAAAGCGGGTCATGCTACAAATGAAAGAGAGAAAAAAAATGAAAAATGGGGTAGTACTGGTCAGAGCATTCAATAACACTACAAAATGGTAAACTGTCTCATTTGGCTCCTTGATTGTTCAGGCATAAGGTGAACATTAAATAGAATGATTCATCAGTTATTCAGCTTCTAACAACCTCTTAGGCCATCATTGTAATTCTGTAAGAAATTCGACACTGTTGTTGCCTGGAACCAGTTTAGCTCTCCAAAAGGTGATTGCCTATATTTTGATTTACGCGTCTGCAGTTTTCATTTGGTTGGGAAAGAGAGCATACGGTTCGCTTTTCCGAACATTTTCTGTTCCACTAAGAGTAAAATCCTCGCCCTCTGATTGGAAAAGAGCTGGCGTAGTTTCTTTTATGTTTGCGGCTCCAGTAGCAAATGTCTGACATCACAACGCGAAATATTTGAAATGACGTCGCCCGTTTCGTAATTGCTTCATCAACGGAATGACTAGCAAGCCGCTTCATTTTTCTTTATTTTTCATACGTGCAGCAGATGGTGTTCCGGGTAAAGTGTTGTTTAAACTTCAAACCGACTTACAATTTGAACTAACATGGAATGAGTTTATCTGGGCTACTGATTATCTATCCAGTAACGTCGTGGGTACACGAGGGGTTTATTTACTAAACCTGTGACCATGTTACCGTCAATTCATCACAATAACTTATAATGTATTCCAGACGATCAAATCTGAAAAACAGTATAAAGATTTCTTTTCTTTGAATCAAGACTAGAATTGTTGCTCAATCAAAACTTTATTTGATCAACATTTTGATGCCATTATAATCTGAAAAAGGCTCACCACAAGCTTAGTATTATGATTGTGCTGGATAATTACACAGATTATGTAAATAGCTTGTGTTTTCAAGGGCAATTAAAATACTTATTGACTGGAATATCTATTACTGAGGCAGGGAAGTATACCTGCATATCTCTGTAAATAAAAGCACTTCAAATTACATCAACTCTCTAATATCCACAAAAGGTGAATGAACAAACAACCCATTAACAACATCGAATTCCGAACAGATTTAGACTGGTGGCCGGAGAGCTTGCGGTGTTAAATTTCAAAGAGGATGTTGCTTCCAACTGACAAAGTTCAGTCACGAAGGATAACACTTATTGAATTATTTAGTATTGTAACATTAGAAATTGTAAACAAACTATCCACCTGTCATTTTAAATAAACGAGAACAATAGGCGCTCTGAACTTATAATTTGACAAATCCATTCACTCTCATTATTATATGACGACCACAAATAGCCCCTCAATACCACTGTAGTTTGACCCTCAAATCCAGCTCTCCGCAAGACAAGAGTGTCAGGTTTTCCAGATCATTATCATACCTGTCTCAAACGAGGCGCGCGTAAATGGACTATTTCTACTAGTGACCTATAAATAAATCGGTAAATTCCACAAATATATCAGGGAATTCCGTAATGCGTGCGTTCGATCTGGAGTCATGGTTTAATACCGTATGAGAAAACACTGCTTTTCTGTGACCAGTTACAGAATTCAATAAAAATAATTGCACAGTTTGCGCGTTTCACAACAAAGGATTAAAAGAGAAATGAGAATCGGTTACAATATTACAGAGAATCGAACGTACCCGAGGCGAAATTGGAAATATAGATTGCGTCTCCGTTGACAAACATTCCAGTTGAGGTCTATTTAAAAATGCCGTGCTGAACAATTGCAAAATAACAATTAACAACTATTTTCAAGATGTGAATCCAACAAAACGCAGGAGAATCTGTGTTATCGAATGCGATTCCGATTGAAAATCAAGTCTTGCCTCCATTGGTTTGAATTTCAAGTTTCATGTTCGAAACGAACATTCTATATTACTACACGTTTAGGATTCCCCAATTCAATAAATTGTTAATGGTTATTTGCCTGACATCATTCTTGTTGTATTTGATATTTTTGGTGTTGTGATCAGTTTAAAATACTAATTGTCATATAATAAACAAATTACTACAACAGTCAATTGATCTGCGTTGTTGTATTCTGTCGAGTTGACGAGATGAGTTCGGCCAAATCAAACGAGTCGCCACAGGTGTCTCTTTTGATCTGGTCGATCTCATTTCGTCGACTCGACGGAATACAACAACACAGATCAATTGACTGTTGTAGTAATTTGTATCGACTGAACTTTGCTGATAGTACCAAAAAGGGAATTCACATCAGGAAAACAGAACAAGTTGTTTTTGTATCATTCAACAGCAGCTCCACAAATGCCACTGCCAATGAGCTCAACATTGGCATTCTTTTGTCGACACAACTGATATCTACAGTAAGATTGTGACTTGTTCTAAACGTTCCTTAAAGTCTGAAGACCTATTTCAGGCATTTGCGATATCAGAGCATGTGTCCCGGCCATGCCATCTTTAGGAAGTCCTGCTGAAAATAAACAAATCACCTGGATTGTGATTTCTAGTCAGGTCTTGGCTGCCTTAATAGGCAGACAACACTTGACTAGAAATAACTGCTTTGCAACTGGACATGTGCAGGATAATATATAATATTATATAAATAAACGACTGACTAAATTTGAATTTGACTCCTTGTTGCGATCACTATTAGGCATAGCTACAGAAAAGTGACCTTGAACGTAAATAAATAAATAAATAAATAAATAAATAAATAAATAAATAAATAAATAAATAAATAAATAAATAAATAAATAATGTACTTTGTGAGACAAAGCATCGGATATTAAACTGTCACTAAAGGAAAACAATTAGATGAAACGTAGGAAGGCTTAGTCTCGATATTAATGTTTGTTTTCTCATCACATCTCATCTTAAGTTATCTCTTTAAATTTTAAACCCTTTCATCTTTCTTTTCATTATCCTCCCTTCTCAAACTATTGCTTTCGTTTAGTATATCCGTTATAAGATAACTGTCGGTGGCATAGTGACAGGATGGAGATAAACATTTTGTGGTGAGGTGCTGGGAAAGTGGGGGTGCTCAAGGCATAACCATTTCCTCATCACCTCTCTTTCAACGTCAATAACCTTCATTTCAACCTCATTACCCTCAACTTCATTATCAGTACATTCAACACCTTTAACATTGTCTCATTTTCAATTTCACTTTACTTAAGTGCTGTATGCTACTGAACGAATAAATATCTAAGTCTCCATTCTGTTGCCGTGTCAGTGGTTACATGCTAAAATTACTCTGTGTTGAGTGGGGTGGAACTGCTTGGTCTCGGAACAAACTTTAAAGTCACGGACGAAGATTCATGTAAAAACAAGACAAGCCTCATATCACATTTGTTATGAGAAACTTTAGTTGAAGACATAACTTTTCTTCTCACACACACGCTATATGCTTATACTAATGGGGTCAGCAGGAAGACGGCTAATCTGGCCATGCTGTCTCCCAACAGAATATGATTAATTATATAAACATTCAAAGTAAAAACTTTCTGAACCACAATGATTGTATTCTGTTGAATAAAAATGTACTTACTTACTAATAATAAGCGCTCGGAACTTTACTTGACAATCCATTTACAAATATTATCATCTCTTGCAATTATACTTAAATAACGTTTAAGTTTTCTAGTCAGTTACTGTCTGTTAAAAGGTCTTTAGAAATGTTTGTCTTTTGTCACTGACAAAAAGGAGAAAAATGCATAAATAAGAAGTAAGCTGGGTTCCTTTTATATATTTGGTCGGGTGGGTGGGTGTTGAGTGGATGGGCGTGTGGGTGGAGAATATGTTTATATAAACCAATGCGATTACAGGCATTGAAAATAGTCCATTTTTCATTTTTGAAATGGGTTTGTATCACTGCTACATTTTATCATTTCAAAATCCTTAAAAACAGGGGAAATCGGCTTATACGATTAAATTACCAGCCCTGGATAAGATTATCTATGTCTATTCCTCACGATGTGCGCATTACTGCAATAACTACTTCAACATGCCACGCTACTTGTTCTCACCTTCTAGGCAAACTAGATACATACAAAGCTCCTGCTCTCTCAAACGGTGAAAATACGTCGCCTGAGTGCTAGAATGTTCTATGTCCCATAGGGGACATAGAACATTCTAGCACTCAGACGACGAATAGTTAATCAAGAACCAATACATCCCGATGTGATTCTTATCCTACACTGATAATTCACTGTTATGATTCGCTACAACTTTTTCATACTTTGCTATCTCAGTATGAAACAGTTTATGCCGAAATCTTGGTAAATGCATAATAGATATTCCTCATAGTTCAACAACATTCGGCATAATATATACACAGAACGACACACGCGTGTGAATGGGTTAATCGGTACGGCACGAGTTCCAGCGCGGATGGATAGAACGAGAGGCTGCAGGCCTCGAGTTTTATGCTTGCGCGATGGCACAAGTGCCATATCGATTAACCCATTCACACGCGTGTGTCATTCTGTGTTTATTTCACGCCTTCACGTCTATAAAACAATTATTAGAAGGCACTCGGCAATTCATTTGACAACTATTAACACAGACGACACATTTTATCGCCATCCAAATTTGCGAGAGGAGCCCGTGTTACTATTTCGCCCCCTGAGTTGCAATGTATTCTATGTGCATACCACGATACCACCTTACCCACTAATCTAACATACATTCATAATAAAGGATGGAGTTCATTAATCCAGTATTACGGTTGACATTCAGAACGTACCCCGTAGTCTGGGGGAGGGGGGGGGGGTTGGGGGGGGGGAACATACCACGATACCACCTTACCCACTAATCTAACATACATTCATAATAAAGGATGGAGTTCATTAATCCAGTATTACGGTTGACATTCAGAACGTACCCCATAGTCTGGGGGAGGGGGGTGGGGGGGGACATACCACGATACCACCTTACCCACTAATCTAACATACATTCATAATAAATAATGGAGTTCATTAATCCAGTATTACGGTTGACATTCAGAACGTACCCCATAGTCTGGGGTGGGGGGGGTGGGGGTGGGTGGGGAACATACCACGATACCACCTTACACACTAATCTAACATACATTCATAATAAAGGATGGAGTTCATTAATCCAGTATTACGGTTGACATTCAGAACGTACCCCGTAGTCTGGGGGAGGGGGTGGGGGTGGGGGTGGGACGATTTTCAGCTATCGCTAGTGATTCAAATTGTAATTGCGCTGCATGATTTTTAGAAAATTCCAGTGAAGTTTCGCTTCTTTTTAAAAATAATCGGTCAACGATTTTCGTTCTGCACATTTGTGCGGAACGGATTTTTATTTTCCGCACGGTTTAGTGTTGCTGCAGATGGGGATTTCCAAGAACAGGCGTGTAATAAATAATTTTTCTTCAAGTTTAAAACCAGTTTAACCCTTTACCCAACGTAACGGCCAAAACCGGCCAGCGCGATTCTCAAAAATCGCCAATGAATTTTTATTATTTTTTCATTTTTTTTCTCAAAAACATAGGTTATGACCCCTCGTTGGAACGAGCTCGTCGAGCTCGTTCCAACGAGGGGTCATAACCTATGTTTTTGAGACAAAAAATGAAAAAAATTAGTTATTCAAGAATTTTTTTGCAAGTGTCGTCTGCTTTTCATGTTAGGTAAAGGGTTAAATAAAATCAGCGTACAAATATAAACTCTGCCTTCAATCGTCTCATACATAACAGCAGACCTTCAAGCAAGTATTAAATTAAATACACAGCTTTTAAGAACGAATAGGTCTATGACTTGATGAGCCATATGTTTTCTGAGCCACTTTAACAGGTCGTGTGGCGCACAATAGCCACAACCATTATTAGTGGACTGCTCTTCATTTTCCCGTATTTACATCATCGAGGTTTTTTGGTTTACAGTAAATAGCTGTAGAAGGTTAAAAACTATAATTGGAAATTGAATGCTGGTCACGCTCTTATTTAGTCCTAATTAGCTGAAGTTCCTCTTTTGCTGATCTTCAAAAAAATAGTTATATGCATTATTGACAGGCGTTTTCAATTAGCACTAATTATTGTTTAAGGGGATGCCCAAACCAAAAATTTGTCAAAATGGTTCAAGTGGTTGTGTAAGGAATATGAACGAAAATCTAAAAGCAACTGCACAGTGTTAGATATCAAAAGTTCATCAGACACTCTGTTTCAAAACATATTCAATATTAAATAATTTTGTAAACTTCTCCTGAAAAAAATGTTTCAAAGTTGAATTTGCAATTAGCAACAGTGCTTATTCTGACAAAC
This sequence comes from Pictodentalium vernedei, assembly GCA_031216915.1. Taxonomy (NCBI): domain Eukaryota; kingdom Metazoa; phylum Mollusca; class Scaphopoda; order Dentaliida; family Dentaliidae; genus Pictodentalium; species Pictodentalium vernedei. Next base: position 74,618,982 of record CM062293.1, on the reverse strand, counting down.
ATAATCAGACATTTGGTCAATATCAAGGCGTTGGGTTAATAGCTACTAATAACATGCGGATTGGTATTTTATGAAAACATTTGGAGTTTCAAAGAATTGTCCGCAGTTTTGAGTTTGACGATATCTGAAGAAGGAATCCATATTTATTTACACCACGTGACCCGATGATGTTTCGGTATTTCGGAAGGTCGTGTTACTTTGGCACGTTTCTATCACTTTTATAGCAGTGACCTTTGCTTCTGCACTTGTGTAATTAATGGGGATACAATACCACGTGGCAACCCTCATCATTATGTCCAAAATGATCCTCAAATTCATATTTTATATTTACAGATCACAACAATAGAAACAAAGCCTACTCCAACCCCTTCAACTGTACAGGAATCGCTACACGTTTTGAAGTCATAAATTCATGTACGCTATATTTTTTACAGATATTTGTTTGAGAGATATGTATAGTAAACTACAATAAGAAGTATTTTCTCTTCATCTTACTTCCAATTATGATTAATTTGATCGAGAATTATTTGGTGACGCATGATGTCCTGATGCTTTCGTTGTTGAGGGGCGAACTGTTTTCGTTTTTTTACATGCTTTTCGGACAGAATAAAATAACATTTTTACGATTTTTGGTAAGTATATCAAATTGTCGTGTTTATGCGATGGCTATACAGGACAATATGTTTAACCGCGATGCAATTAATCCATGATTACTAACACTTGTGGTTCATTTTTTTACATTTGTGGTCACGAAAATGACGATCTACAGTGTTGATGTTCCGACTCACAGCCAGATACACAAAAGTGCCGACTTGTTTATGTTTTCTTGTTGGTGTTCTCGATGTTTTCTTACAAGCAACATTATCACCCAATCATCAACGTTACATCAACGTAACATAACAAAACATCACTATTCCGTGCATTTTCGAAAATAGTATGGAAATCGTGCAGATAAAATCCATTTTAGTATAAATACCCAGGTAAGCAATAGCCAAGTGATGGTGGTTTTCTGTGCAGACTATTTTGTGTATGCAGAGCGAATAGTATCACATGTTGCGCAAATATTGAAATGTTTTCATTCCCTGTCATAAATTGATTTCATCATAATTCATCATGTTAAATAACTTTCAATTTGTAAAGTGAATAATATTTGTCAATATACCATGAATATTTCAACCTAACTTTGATAATGCATTAGCATCAAATTGTGATATAAACTTCTAAACTCTTTGTTGTCTGTGATATAAATTTATCTACTTGTATAATATGCCAAAATTCCAGTATTGAAAGAAATTTGGATTGGCCAATGGAATTCATTCTACAAAGCGCCAAAAGGAAAAATGCAAATTATCCTGTGACATAAAATTTGATAGGCAACAGAAATATAAAGTTATTGCAAATGACATTGACAAAGGATCTGACAAAATGAAATTAATTTTTACAGAAAAAAAAGAAAACCAAGTTTGATGGGTACCGTTTTATTAATTTACAGTTATTGAATGATCAAATCTCTGCAATAAGTACTCATATTGCATTGTATTCGGATGCTCATAAAGTGACTAAGGCTGGTATAGCTCCTTTAAAACTTTTAAAAGAGACCCAAAATTATGGTTTGGCTTCCATCATATTGCCTCGGTGTGAAGGGTGTTACAAAGAATTTAATATTTTTACAGGTTCAAAAGTTCAATCAAGTGATGGTACAAATAGAATGTATGCTCATTTGAAGGCAGTATGGGGCACATGGTTTCAGGTGGTGGATCTTCTCCTTTAAATGAGGTTTTGTCAACTTTAAATTCCCCAGGAGTTAACCAAACTACATTCACAGTAATTGAAACTGAAATTTCTAAATGGTGGGAACAAGAGTTGCAACCAGATATGTTCAAAGCGGGAAATCTTGAAAGACAATTAGCAATTGAAAGAGGTGATTATCACCAGGGTATCCCAACTATCAGCGTAGTTTGTGATTGTGGCCGGAGCAAACGGACACACAAACATACATATAATGCGTTAGGTGGAGTCGCCATTATTATAGGTGCAGAAACGGAAAACCTGCTATATGTAGGAGAAAGAAATAAGTACTGTTATACTTGTGTCAGAGCAGAAAACAGAAATTGTCACCACCCGGGATTAACTGTTTTATAAATTGGACGGAAAGTAGTCAGGCAATGGAAGCAGATATTATCGTAGAGGGTTTTAAAAATGCCGAGACAAATCATGGAGTTAGGTATATGAGGGTAGTTGCAGATGGATATAGCGGTGTTTATGCTAGGATACAGGAGCAAGTCCCTGTATGGGGTGCCTTTGTAAGTAAACTGGAATGTGTAAATCACGTTTGCAAGTGTCTGCCGTCAAATTTAGAAAAACTTGTTGAAAATGAACCCTTTTATAAAGGGAAGGGCAAACTTTCAAAATTGACTCGCATCAAAATTGTTAGTGGTGTAAGGTGAGCAATTAAAATTCGTTCTATAATTTCAGACAGGAGTGAAGCCACTCAGCAACTAGACCATGACCTACGAAATTATGTACGCCATGTTTTTGGCTCACATAAACATTGTAGTGATTTTTTGTAAAAAAAAATCTTTGTGCCAGTGATGATGCTGATTGTGATAATGAAAAAAAAAAACTCATCTGCTAGTGTTCTTGAATTTCTGGAGTCATAACGGTCATTTTGGCGCGACACTGTTTCTGAAAAAAATCAGGAGGCATCGCGATTTGATTCTGGTTTGAATTGTTCAGCTATTGACAAATCAATGACAAATGATATATCACATTACATTTATTTATTTATTTATTTATTGGTGTTTAAGGTCACATATTTTTGCACAATGGCTAATCCTGACCACAACATGAGTATCAACTCAAGACCATGGGTGAGTGTTAATAAACCATGTTGCCCATTTTAGAGAGGGTTTGCACCTCTCAAGCACTGGTGACTGGGTCCTATTTTACCAGTAAAACAGAGCCTGTTTACCACAGTGAACAGACGCTGCTCCACTTCCCGGGGTTCCCGCGAGGAATATCACATTACAGAGTGGCATCTAAAAGTGATAGACTCATTGGTAACTTTACCACAAATGTAGCTGAGTGTTGAATGTCCCTTCGCTGTAAGTTTGACGGTGGGAAATTTACGACGAACAGACGTGCTGCTGCATCGCGGCACGCACTATGCTATGATGCAGCTTTGAGACACAATTTGCGGCGGATTAAATAGGCCCCTAAATTTTGAGAATCTTTCACTGAAATTCCTGCTGGATAGTTTTTTTAAAAACTGTTATGCTAGTAGAGAAAAACATTGTGCTGTTAATAAAAAACATAAAGCCAAAGAAGAAGTTAAAGAGAGGAGAAGAAAAAGAAAATTACACTCTTGTATTGAATCTACATCTAAAAAGGCTAAACTAGAATATGGCGACGCATGTTTGGAAACTTGTTCAGATTTGGATCAAGAATCTCTGAAGAGGGAGCCACAAAAGTATTTAAACAGCATAAATAATATTAATCAAAATGAAATAACACAAATTGAAATTTTAACAAAGGATCAGTTTAGATCAGGTGTGTGGCATGAGGAAAGGAAGAAACGCCTGACTTCATCGTCCTTTGGAGATGTTTTAAAAAAAAACCAAATATAAAAGTCCAGCCTCTGTTTAAAAATATTTTATATTCAAAATTTTGGGGTAATAAATTTACACGACATGGTCTTGCTGAAAAAGATCCCTCCATTAAAGAATACATGTTAAATAGAACAGAAGGTCGTTTTGAAGTTACAGTTTCCAAAATGGGTCGCTGTGTTTCAAAAGCAACACCATTTCTTGCTGCCTCCACACATGGTTTAGTTCTTGAGAGAAATTCAAAAGGATATACTTGTGAAGGTCTCATTGAAATTAAAAATGTCTTTATGAATAAACCTATTTCATTCAAAGATGTTGTTAAAACCGAAAGAGATTTCTGCCTACAGTTAATGGAAGGAAAATTCAAACTCAAACCAAACCATAAATATTATTACCAGTGCCAAGGTCAGTTAAATGTGTTTGAAAAAGACTGGTTGGATTTTGTAGTCAGGAGCACTAACCCATATCAAATACACATTCAGCGCATATACAGGGATTCTGAGGAATGGAAAAGCACATTTGAATCAAAATTGAGGGCATTCTATATAAATGTGATGCTTCCAGAGTTAGCATGTCCATGATTTGGGAACATTCCTGGAATCAGATAACCGGATAATTGGGTGAGTTGGGGGATTAATTGCTGCACAAACTGACAATATTGCAATGTACTGTGCTTTGCACAGATTTACTAAATTACTTTGAGAGGTACAATTTCATAAATTCAATATAAAGCAGGCCTTCAGATTGCTTTATTTTTGGCACATCATTTTCAGGGCTGTAAATGTGCCCAAATTACAGAAACTGCCATTTTCAAAGAATATTATTGCGTTTTAAAACCGAAAGTATCTTTACAGACCATAAAAAAGAAAGAAAAACACTCTTCCAACTGGAAATTTGAAATGTCTCCAATTGAGACAATTCTAGCGCCAATATTGTAAAGTTGGTCCTATTTTGGGGCACAGCTTTTACCACCTTGAATTTGGGATTTAAAATTTGAAGGGCTGTATAAGGGTATTTAAAGGTGGTTTCAATATACATTTACAAACATTATTCCCATAACAGTTCTTTTCTTTAACCCTTTACCCAACGTAACGGCCAAAACCGTCCAGCGCTATTCCCAAATATCGCCAATGAATTTTCAAAATATTTTCATTTTTTGTCTCAAAAACATAGGTTATGACCCCTCGTTGGAACGAGCTCGTCGAGCTCGTTCCAACGAGGGGTCATAACCTATGTTTTTGAGACAAAAAATGAAAAAAATTAGTTATTCAAGAATTTTTTTTGCAAGTGTCGTCTGCTTTTCATGTTAGGTAAAGGGTTAATGTACTTGATAATTTACACGTATATACTGGTCATTTTTATGTGGGACGTAGACTGTCCCATTAAAATTATTATGCACATTTGGGGGAATCTTGATCACCAACTATCTAGATAAAAATATTACTAGGGCCTGTGGGTCATGAATTTCATTTATTTCCTAGATTATATAATTCCTTTTTTGGTGGTGGAGCCACAGGAAAAGACAGCAGTCGACCCGTTGAGTGGACAAGTATTATTGCATTGTAGAATACAATGTATACCGAATTCTGACACGGTGAAACCATATATGTATTTTCTCATTTCATTTACAGTTTAAAGACGAGAATCAAAAAACGCTGAGTGTGGAGTGTGTGTCAGATGCAAGTCAGTCTACCGCCTCCTGTATTACAACAGTAAAACCAACTTGAGCGCCTGCAAAGTCCAGAATACATGCCCCTCTTCGATATTCTCAGCGACGACGTATTCAGAAGTTTTTTGGTAGGAGAATAATCAACCAGGATACTGGAGAAACACATTGGTATACTGGAAATGTTATTGCTGTTCAGACTGGTATTGATAGGCGCGGTGATGCAGTTTACTACGTGAAATATGATGGTAATGAGATTGTATATGAAGTTGATCATCTGCAACTGCAAGAAAACTTCACCAGTGGAGTATTACGTTTTGTTGATCTTTGGTGAGTATTTCCAGGGTAAAGACATGCTCTGATCTGTTACATGTAAATTTGTGTTTCGGGGGAAACAGTTTAAAGTTGTAAGAACAGAATATTGTTAACACAAAGTTTATGCTCAGAGATTCATTTACCGACCAGCTTGCATTTTACTTGTCAGCCTCTGTTAAATAGTTTAGGGCTTGCACCGTGGATGAAAATGCTCCATTTCAGTTAAATTAATTTTCAGGAGCATTCCTTACACGTGTACTTTTTAGCTATGGCGGCATTTCAGATATTATTGTTTGTATATTTTGATGTCAGAATTAACATCAAGTTTTCAGGGAACCATTACACAACGCCGCTCATTGGACTGAGGTCAATTTTTACGAACACCAAATTTGTAACTATAATTATTGAAAGATAAGTTTGCTTTTGTGGGAGTGTCTCAACCAGTGCCGTAACCTAGAAAATATTCTATCTGTGATACGATTGTAAGATGAGCCCAACAACATATATACGTGGGTGTGACTGTAGTGTCAATATCCAGGACGTACGATTAATATGAGAAGCAGAAACGATTCTCGCAACAGAATTCTGAAAATTAGCTTTGATTTTCGTAAATGTTCATTTGATTCTTGTCATAACCTCCGAAAGTGCCCTTGAAGGCCTGGAGAATTCTACTTATTTCCAAATGGAACAAAAAACTACATTTTGATTGGGTGAGAGGTATGGTGTAACTTGCAATCCACAGTGGCTTTTTTACACCGTGGTTAACCATGGTGCAAAAACAAGAATATGCAATAGCAAGCTATATAGCTGAAAAAGTACCAATTTTTAATTATTAATTCATACCTTCTGCTCGGTTATGTAAGAACAAAAATAAAAATACAGGAAATTTAATATTTATGTGCAATAAAATATTACAGATATGGATGTCATTGGAACCAGCTCGTTGAGCCAGTTCCAATGACATCCATATTTGTCTGGTTTTATTTATTAAGAAATCTACAAAGTACAAATTTTCTGTCAATTTTTGCCCACAATATAGGTTTAAGTATTAAGTACACCAAAATTCTTGGAAAAAAATCCGTTATCCTTGTGTTTTCAAGGGTGTATGGAAGTTTACACCGGTCTGGGAACTATACACCCTTCGGCTTCGCCTCAGGGTGTATGAGATCCCAAACCGGTGTAAATTCCCATACACTCTGGAAAACACAAGGATAACTAAAATTATTTTGTGCTCCCTGACAATGAAGTAAAACTTTGACTTAGCAGTGATGTCTAGTAAAGTCCCATTTCCTGTATGTCGTAAAATGTTTTCTATGTGTACATGTAAGACAAAAACTCAAATATTGCAACTGGCCCGTAAGGGTTCAAATATATAAATCTGAGGGTTTTTTTCCATGATATATGATATATAGTGCTTGCGCCCAGAATGGTGTAACTGTTCTCTGAAGTTGCTCATTACGTAAGGACTGAAATTGCTTCTTTCAGCAGGAGACGACAGAGATCAAACACTTTCTGGTGACTCGGGAATCATTATCAGGCCAGAGATCAAATTACAATTCCATGAATCTCTATCTGTTCAAATTTGATCTCATGTAGGCTTTCAGCTGAGCATATGGCATCTAGCTGACAAAACATGCTTATTAATTTTAGAGGGGGGCAATATACCGAAAATACAATCCCATACCGTTAATCATGGGGACACCAAGGACTGACGGGAAAGGAGAGTGATCGCCCTCACTCGCTGTCACCTTCCTGAACCTTTAAATTACACATTTGTCAGAAACAGCATTAGGAAATTACTGATAATAATAAAAATGATTAATTTTGAAATACAATGGTACCTTGTTAATTGATTGGTCACTTTGCCAATGTATTTTTTTAATTAACAGGAGTATTCAATTAACAGAGATTGTGGTAAATTTCCTGTATTTAAGATATAAACATAGCATTTATTCTATTATATCTTGTTTGACAGAGCTCCATGAGCTCTGTCAAACAAGATATAATAGATTGAATGCCCGTCTTGGATGTCTTGAGGTCAAATAGATCTATAAACAAAGGAAAAGTGGGGAGAGTCAGGGTAATTACTCAACAGGTTACAAGATGATTCTTCATTCAATTAACAGGAGTTTCTTCTATAACCTATATTCAAATAACAGGTCAAATTTGTACTGGAGATAAGGTAAAAGGTTTTGTGTTGGGAAATTATATTCAATTAGCAGGGTTATTCAGTTACGAGATATTCAATTAATTGGTCTCCACTGTAATATTAAGAACATTACCACTAACTGAAAACCTGTTGTAAAGTTAATTAACAAAACAGACCGGACGACAATTACTTGACAACCTATTTAACAATTTTCTCAATGCACAGAATATCACAATTTATTCTTTTAAATATTATTTCTTCAAATATCTTCCAACAAATTTAACAAAACCATTCGATGTGATCCCTCATATGGATGCCTTAATAGCAGTGTGCATTCTTCGTCAAGAATCGACAAGCTTGTTCCACTGAGGGTTCACATGATATGTTTTGTTGAAAAAGGTTGCAAAATTTATTTTTTCAACTGCTAAATTGGTCAACTGAACAGACGATGGGGACAATTTGTTAGGTAAAGGGTTAATATAAAATTGATATAAATACTTTCTTGTAGTTTTATTTAGTTTAATTGTTTAGGTCTATGTGCATGTTTTGCATTAGGAAAAAACAATACAACAGATTTTCAGACATTCCTCCCCCCCCCCCCCCCCCCCACACACACACATCCCCAGTTGGAATAAGTTGATGGAGTTCATTCTAAGGAGGCAACACCTGTCATGATTTAATTTAATTGCTTTGGACAATATTGGGAAAAATACTTTCCACATAATTATGTCTGTGTTGTATAAGTTCGTTGAAGGGTTAATGATCATAAACTGATGAATTTCAGCATAGCAATTATTGGAAATACTTAGTACTATGAGGTTCGTGTTGGGCGTTTGTAAATTGAAAATCCACTTCCCTGCAACTTGTGTCAACATTTTTCAAATACTATGTAAATGGACAATATAAAAATACATATGAAAAATTAACCATGGCACTTGAAGTGTTCTCATTTTTTAAATATTTCATGTCATTTATATCCCAATGGTGTACATACATCACCAAATATTCCAAACAGATTATCAAAGTGGTGAAGTAAATGGACTTTCTACTTAGGTCTGTAATGTCTTCCATACATTCTTGAAAGTAGAGCCCTGACCTTTAACCTCTAGTAACAGTTCAAGGTACAGGAAGACATGTACTTTTATTTTTATTTCACATCTGATGAGATACTATTTATTTTCAAGTTTAATAAGTGTTTTTACTTTCCTAATATATTTTAACCATCTGCATGTTATTAATTATGATAAAGATAATAGGATCAACACACATGAAATTACCAAACAAGTGTTATTTCTGACTTTTTAAATAAAAGATAGGCTTTGTTATGTAATGTGCACAATCTTTGTACAAACATCTAATGATGGCATAGCCTGTAAAGACAGCTTCTGTGGGAGATAACAAACATTTTGATGTATAACACTTGGTATTTACAAAATCTTCTCCTGTTAATTTGACTTAGTGAAAATTACATACTTTTCAGGAAAGTTTTGGGAGGACATCCTCTTAACTTGGCTGTTTTTCTCTGTTGATTTTTCAAAGAAATATCTCCTTGAACTGCGCTGGTACTCCTAGCAATTTGTAACACAAAATGTAAGAAATATATATATATTGAACATAACATCCGTTAACCCTTTACCTAACATGAAAAGCAGACGACACTTGCAAAAAAAATTCTTGAATAACTAAATTTTTTCATTTTTTGTCTCAAAAACATAGGTTATGACCCCTCGTTGGAACGAGCTCGACGAGCTCGTTCCAACGAGGGGTCATAACCTATGTTTTTGAGACAAAAAATGAAAATATTTTGAAAATTAATTGGCGATTTTTGAGAATAGCGCTGGCCGGTTTTGGCCGTTACGTTGGGTAAAGGGTTAAACATGACATATGGAGTGGTCTCCATCCATTCCACATTCTGTCATGAAATTTTCAAAATGTGTTCACAAAATAAAACCTAAGTTACCGGATGAGATTCGTAAAATTCACTACAATTCACTACAAATCAGGGACTATTTGAAGATTCTTTTCATTATTTGAATCACAGAAACTCCGATAAAATGCCTAAATTGGATAAAGAAACCAACAACGCTCTCCTTAAGGCCGCGATTCAAGGTGTTAAAAGCCGAAGCGCTCCAAAAAGTAGTCCCCAGTGGCACATATCTTCGAAGCATTTGGACCCAATAAAAAAATACACTTAGTTCTCAAGCAATTAATTTTTCAAATTAGTGAGGAAGAGAGGCCTTTATTGTTATTATTATTTTTTCGGTTTGTTAGCTGGTTGGTTGATAGAAGCCATATCTGGGCTCTATTCGGAAGTCAAGAACCAAAACTTGAAGATTTCATATTCTGTGGATGTGGTTAGCATTATATTTGAAGTGAATTTATTTCATCTGTATGGATTTGCCTTGTTACAGTTAAAGGGGGAATGTCTATAGGCATTCTCCCATAAATTGTAACAAAGCAAAGACACGAGACTGACGTGAGCAATTCTTAACAATCAAAAAATTTTATCATTCAACCCATTAATACAGAAATATAAAATACATATTTGTTCAGTAATATTTATGTTTCATTTTTTAAAAAGAATACTGTTCATATTTATTTATTTATTTATTTATTTATTTATTTATTTATTTATTTATTTATTTATTTATTTATTTATTTATTTATTGATGTTTAAGGTCACACGCTTATGCACAATGGCTAATCGTGACCGTGACAGCTTTACCGGTGGAGGAAGCCGGAGTACCCGGAGAGAACCACCGGGCATGGTCGAGCAGCTGTCAGCGCCTCAACATTCTAACTCTGTTCAAGCTCCATTCAAGCAGGGCTACAGCGGTTGAAGACATGTGCACCATCGACGTACAGTACGCCTTAGTACACGGCGACATCTCCCACGTAGGCAACCGGGATAAAGTACCTTGCCCAAGGACACAACGCGGATCGCCCCGGACGGGGATCAAACTCGGGACCTCTAGCATTGAAGTCCAACAATCTACCAATGAGCCACCGCGCACCCAAAACTGTTCATATAATATTTGAGTTATTTTCTGTAGAACATCGCCAACAAGACGTTTACAAAATTACAATAAACATACATTGATTTTAATTATGATTTGTTGTAAATAAATATTTTCATCAATTTAAAAGGTTAAATTTTAACGTCTCATGATTTCATACTAATTTTTGAAGACGATGCAATCCAAATGAAGCATTGAACGAGGTGGTTTAAATTCAATGAGGGGTTGCCTGAAAACCAAAACCGTTTCTTTTTGCCTGAAAAACCAAATTTTGGTGAAACAACGATTCGATCCGCATTAAATGATGTTACTTGAAGCGTGTCATCCGGAATGAAAACAGAAAACGAAAATTCAAGGTTCAAGTTTTGCGTAAGAATAAAACCGTGTTACTTCCCAAATTTTATTGAACTGGCGCGACTTAACGTAACGTGTGAGTTTAATAGTCAAAAATTGGTATGATCACGTCATAGATATATAATCATATAACCGAACCACTTTCTGTACTTGTAATCGTTTCATATTTTCAGCTTTATTTTTTAATCATTCATGTAACCTCTTACCAATTCCATTGGCTATCAGAAGGTCCCACATCCTGGCTTGTAGACCGACATATTACGGTCTAATTGTTCGGGCGACCCCATTGCTGAAATTGTGTATTAGTGTGTCGAATTAATGCTTGTGAAAACAGAACTATTTCAAAATAAAAACAAACAAATCTACGATGTCTGCTTTTCCACCGAATTCAAAAGTCAAAATTGACGATGCAGGTAGGGAAATGGTAATAAGAATGATATCAGTGACAACAGTTCGTAGCCTGAGTGCTAGAATGTTCTATGTCCCCTATGGGACATAGAACATTCTAACACTCAGCGGACGAACTGACTATGTTTATGAAGTGAATGGTATATGGATTGGCTGTACTATTGTTTTGCCGGCCGATCGATTGACTCTGATCTCTCTTCTGCAATCTTAAAACAAACACCACCAGTCAATGGTTGTGGCCTGTCTCAACGGCATAGTTCTTTGATGTTAAAATTCTTTTCATTAACCATCTCCGATTTCTTGTTGTCGCCCCCCCCCCCCCCCTCCCCGCCCAACTTGTCCAATTGGCGGTTATATCATAAATCCAAAATGGCATTCGCGTTTCTTGAATGTGATATTTTAAGACTCGTTTCATAAATGTCATACCGAAGAAACATCCATTTCACACCCTCAATATATTTGATGATATGATGGCTTGCAACATTCGTGTATCTCAATCACCTAGCGTAAACCTTAGCCTAATCCTACCTTATGTCAATAGTGATAAAACGGTTTTAATGAATAACTCAATTTTTGGCAAAGCTAGAAATCTACAAAAATTTAAGGAAAACAGACTTCTGTTTTATAAAACCATAGATGGTATCTGTTATGTTATGGCGGAAAACTGTAATGTCAATGAATGCAACTGTAGGATTATCAAGCAAACATTTCAGAGATGTGGTTCCACTATTTTCGTACTTTGTTTGCCCAGTGGATGGCAAAGGGGCACGGGGGCAACAATTCGGTGTTTCTCTACACCGTCAAAGTGGCTTTAAATTTGTTGGAAAGTTGGTATGCATGTTATATGGCTGCAAGAATATATATATTTTTTTACAAATAAATAATCAGACACGTATAAGCTAGCTCAGAAGCTTCTGACGCAGAGATGGGACATAGGATAGTGTACATTTTACTTACTCCAAAGTACAAATCGCATCTGTGCTCAAGATTTTGAAACACCAAAAAAAGAAATGTTTTGGAAATCATATCAAGTTCACAACAATCAATAACTTTCAGCTCCAACAATATCATGTTTACCAGTTATTGTCACCCCTTTCGTTCTGTAAACTTAAAATAACGAGAAACAGATTCCCCATCTTGAAGTGGACCAGAGTGGAAGATATTCGAAACGGTTTAGGGTCAGTCTAGTGCGGATAAGGGTTAGCTGTGGCCTGCGACCCTTACTCTTACTATTCTGACCGTAATGAAATCTACTTAGTTTCACCATTGTTTCATAGGAGCAGCAGACGCTTTGCAATGAAAGCAAAACTAAGACGAGAGGACGGTGTGCACCAATGTCATACATTCCCGACGAGGGAATATACAAGTGACACAAAGAGATAAATAAATATAGATGTTTTTTCACTAACGTTACTGAAAATAAGACAGAACGTACTGAAAAATAAAATAAAAAGTTGAGAACCATATACTTTTTAAATACATTGCAGAGTACCCTATTCATCAGCTTTGCCTGAACTGTTTACTCTTATCCCAAAAGCATGAGTACGGCCATGCCAAAGTCTTTTCAATGTGGGATAAGCCATGTGAAACGAAAAGCAGAAAACTATCAGAATTTCACTAGAGAAAATTGTGTACAACACTGTCTCGATTGGGACGTTTTGTTAATAAGGTTTAGCCGCCTCATTGCCTGCGATCAATGTCGGTGGAAGATGTAAGGATGTCCTTATTGCAAGGCAAGAAGTAATTCTGTAACGGGGACAGAGGAACAAACTAGTGGTCTGTGGAATAGATACATACAATGATATGTGCACCAGGATTCTTCCGCGAGATTCCTAAAAGAGTGTAAAACATCTCTTCAGTGCAAAAATATAAATCCGCGTGAAAAGACTGTCTCGCAATTGCGTTTACTTTTCTCCCCTTCTGTTTAATACATTTTGAAGAAAGCTATGGGAATAAATTATCACAATTTAACCTTTGAACGCTAGTGGTATCTTCCATGCCAGTTCAATGACAGCAATTAGAAGAGTCCATATTCATTATTTGGGGTAGACCAATTAATATTTTAAACGAGCAGCCCTGAGGCTGCACGTTGAAAATATTAATTGGTCTACCCCACACATTTACTGAACAGCCACCCCATATAAGGACGTTATGACGTATCACGTCCCTGGCCGGAAAAAAGGGCCGCGAGGGTTCAAAGGTTAAGTGTCATCATTTTCATTCAAAAACTGAAGAAAACCCGCCGTTGAAACCTTATTTTGAGTGTCATATGCAGTGTTTTATGAACCAAAGTGTCTAACTGAAAGCGGCTTCTGTGTATACCTGTGAGTGTGCGTCACGTATTGTTGGACGAAAAACTATGGATTATATACACTTGGAAAAAAGTATCGCAACAACCAATACCTTTACACCACATTTACCCATTTTCACTGGTAAAATAATTTTATGTATTTGAGTAATAATTGTAACCCTAATGGCGCATCACCCATTCAGTTGAGGTTTGCACGAGCTATAGTAAAAGGCATGAATCTCATGCCCATGTACCCCTCACGTGGCCAACCTGCAGTTTCAACAAATCATCCGGAAATTTGATTACGTGAATGATCGGTTGAATTAATTGTTTGCAATCAAATATGAGACCTCCCCAACTTTCAACTGTTAAACGATGGCAAATTATTGGCATGAAATATGCTGGTATGTCACTACGAGCTGTAACAAGAGATGTTAATCATCATCCATCAACCTTCATCCGTTTGATAGGGAAGCATCAGCAAACCAGTGATGTTAAAGATCGTCACCGTTCAGGAAGACCACGTGTGAAAAATGTCAGAGAAGATGCAGCTCTTTTGAAAATCGCCAGATGCAGTCAATTCCTGACAAGTGGTGTATTTGAACGTGAGTGGCTACCACTTCGTCGCCTTTCAGATAGAACGGTCCGTAATCGACTCAAGTCAACTGGATGTGGAGCCAGACGACCTATCAGACGCCCTCTCTTAACTCAGGTCCATAAAGCAGCAGGACTGGCTTGGTGTCAGGCACGACGTGATTGGAATTTGGCATATGGCGAAAGTCACTTTCTTTTGTTTATGTCTGGTGGCAGAGCTCGAGTATTGCGAAGAAGAAGCACAGCATTTGCTCAAAGAAATATTATAGAGCAAGTTCCATTTGGTGGTGGTTCAATTGTTGGTGTCACTTGATTGTAAACTTGACCTTGTTACTGTAAGACAGAATATGGCTGGAACTGTATATCACCGAAATCTTAAAGAGGGTTGCTGTACCTCATTTCGACAATCATCCTCTGAACACAAGACCATTCTTCATGAATGACAACGCTAGGCCACACCGTGCACTTGCAGTTGTCGATTTTTTATGTCAATAGGCAATGAGAAGTCGACCATGGCCAGCCAGGAGTCCGGATCACAATCCGATTGAACATGTTTGGGTTATTATTGGTCGGAAAATACATCAGCGAAATTCTCCAGCACAACATCTGACAGAATTGGAACAAGCCCTTCATCAGGAATGGAATGGTATACCACAACGTCACTTTCAACGAATTATTCACTCGATGAGGAGGAGGGTTCGAGATGTTATTGGGGTTGGCGGGGGCTACACCAGATACTAACATTGTGTTCCGTTATAGAAACTAGTGTTAACCCATGATGATTAGCCCTTTACCCAAAGAATCGGCTGCATCCGCCCGCGTAATATGCAAATTCAGCAGTAGAAAAATATTATTTTTCAAAAAAATTCAACAAAACCATATCATGACCCCTCGTTGGAACGAACTCGTCGAGCTCGTTCCAACGAGGGGTTACATGATATGGTTTTGTTGAAATTTTTTGAAAAATTTCAAAAAATGATCTTTAAAATAATAAATTTTGATATCGTCTGCGTTGGGTAAAGGGTTAGAAGACAGTAACTGTACAGTAACTACACAGGTGTACCACACACGGTCACACTTGTTAGCACCTTCTGAAAGGTCATTTCGTGGCATTTTTTTTTTCCTCCGAATAAACTGGTGAATTTGCTTCTGACTGAATTGCATTTATCTTTTAATTAAACCCAGAAATATCATTTTTACAAATATTGCATTCGTTTCACATTTATAGACACACATTGGTTATAGCTAGTAAAGACACGATGATAACATTGACAGAATGGGGTGTTGAGAACCTTTTTTAAGTGATTTCTTCCTCATCCTCACTCAGTCCGATATTTCTTCGATTGCAGTTGTCCTCTTCTGTGGCTAATAGTGGATAAAAAAGGTATGCCACATCTGCATTGCTTCCACACATATTAAGACGGTTTGGACGAAGAGTCATACTGAAGAGACAGTTTGCGGCATTCTGACTTCCAGCTTCTTCACATGAAAGATAAAAGATCTTCCAAGTTGTTCTTGTGGTGATTATTCCATAGCACATTATTCACCACTTCACAGGCATCCAGAAAAGAAAGGAAGAAGTAACAATAACAAACGCTTGTGGAATTTCATTGCCAATTATTTTTCCATGATGTCAAAAGATATTTTGTTATACGCTAAACGATAGATTATCGAAGAAATTGCGGAAAGATAGAAATTGTATCCCCAACTGTGTAGATATAGCAATTTTCACTTTCACGGTATCAATCCAAATGGCGCCTTTCAAATCATTACTTCAAGGTGAATACCACTCAAAATATCACTAAAAATGATCAATTTGTTCCAAAAACGTATAATGAAAAGTAAATCGTGTAGTTTTGAGTGGATACCGATCAGCAATAATTCACACGTATTCGCCTTGAATTGATGCATGAAAGCATCTAGTTCAAAATGGCCTGAAAGTCCGAAATATATGTTTTGTGCCTTTTCAAAGGATATACCAGACCAAAAACGTATGTTACGGACTTTCATGCCATGTTTGGACTAGAAACCTACCAACTGAATTAGATTGCAAGACACTATCTATTCCGAGTATCGATCAAATGACTTCCGCGTATCAATGATTCAATGCGCTGTTCACTTTCATGCATCAATTCAAGGTTGAAACGAGTGGAATTATCAGATTCTTATAAATAGCGTATAATAAAAAGAAAATCTAGTGTTTTTGAGTGGATAACGAAAATTATCTCATGAGCGACCGATACAAATGGTTATTTTTCGCAAGTGCTCGCAAAAAAATCCCTATTTGTCCCAGTCACTCGTGAGATAATTGTCGGAAATTCACTCAAAAGCACTAGATATCCTCGATATGTAGAATGTACTATGTATAAACTTTTGATATCAGTCTTTATTAAATTTATTCTATTGTACTAGACAGTGTCTGTTTTGTGTTTTATTGGGGTTTTTTAGCCCTTTACACAACGAATCGCCCGCATCCGCCCGCGTAATATGCAAAGTCAGCATTTGAAAAAATATTATTTTTCAAAAAATTTCAACAAAACCATATCATGTGACCCCTCGTTGGAACGAGCTCGTTCCAACGAGGGGTCACATGATATGGTTTTGTTGACATTTTTTTAACAATTTTAAAAAATGGTATTTAAAATAATAAATTTTGATATCGTCTGCGTTGGGTAAAGGGTTAGGGTTAATTCAAGAAATGATTTCTCAGATAAATATCGGTCAAAACGGTAAAATACTCATTCACGTCATACTTTATCCTTCACCTCACCAAAAGGATGCGTTGACAAAAACACATGCGGACAAACACCAAGCAGACAAAACCCAGTTATTATAGGTCAGACAAAACACCATGCTGCTATAGCCCGGACATAACACCATGCGAACAGAACCAAATTATTGTAGCCCGGACAAAACACCATGCTGCTACACTCTGGGTAAAACTCAATGCGGGCGGCAAAACACCACGCTGTTACACCCTGGACAAAACATCATGCGGTCAAATCACCGTGAATTGTTTATAGCCAAAATCACATTAGAAGATGGTTGTTGTTGTACTTTAACAGCCTATCAGTTTTCGGTTCTTTTAAACCTCATATCCTAGGATCATTAGTATTCCTTTCTTCTACCTATTCACTAATCATTCGTGTTGTTGTTTTTTGACTAATCTATATTTGGAAGTGTTAATATTGTTGATATTATTGAATGAACGTTATTTTTAAACCAGTCTTTTTCTGATGTATATTCCAAAACCCAAATTGTCCCCCATCCTCACCAGGCTCGCGTTACAACACAGGGGGGGGGGGGTGTCAGTTCTTATTGTTGGAACCTTCCACCTGTTCCAAAACCATTTTGAAAAAACGCATGGGGTTTTATCCGTCTATCAATGTTTTTTTGTCCGCCTGTGCATGGTTTTCTGTTCGCATGGAGTTTTATCTGTGAAGGTTTTGTCCGATCGGATTTGGTCCGACATTTCACCTATCGTACTGTGATCGTGAAAGTGGTATTTTTCTCAATCAAATCGCGTTTCGGCCACCACTCATTTATTTGCACATCAGGGAGTCGAGGTTCCAGGAACAAGACATTGAGAATTCAAGAGTTGAGGAACAAAACCAAACAGAAATAGCATCTTACATTCAATGTCCGCTCATTGTTTTGAAGAACTGGATTTTATTACACGCCTGTTCTATGTAATCCCCATCTACAGCAACACTAAACCGTGCGGAAAATGAAAATCTGCTCCACACATATTTTTTGTGAATTTACCCCGAGTTCCAATGTGTTCTATGTGCCAGTAGGCACATCGAACACACTGGAACTCAGGGAACGAAATAGTAACACGGGTTCCCCTTGCAAATTTGGTTGGCGATAAAATGTGTTCTTTTTGTTGAAAGCTGTCAAATGAATTGCTGAGTGTTCTTCTAATTGTTTTGATAGACGTAAAGGCGTGTAATAAACACAGAACGACACTCGTATGTGAATGGGTTAATCGATATGATACTCGTGCCATAGCGGAAGGATAAAACTCGAGGCCTACATCATCTCATTCTATCCTTCCGCGCTGGCACTCATGCCATATCGATTAACCCATTCACACACGCGTGTCGTTCTAGCATTCTGAAAAGGAGAGCAGAGCGATTTAGTCAGGATCTAGTCAAAATTCTCGGTCCACTTTTGTAGCAACGGTATGACAAAAATCACCATTCCAGTCTTCATAGTTTTTCGATCACATATATTACGATCCCTCATTGGAACGAGCTTACCTCCCTTGTCCAATGAGGTATCCTAAGCTATATTGTTTTTATTTATTGTGAAACCAAAATGTTTTGTTTCCGGTGTGGTCTTCCCGTCGTGCTTGTAGAGAAACAATACTACGTATATCAAAGGTGAGTGTCAATAAATAACTAAACTGATCATCTAAAACAGACAGTAGATAGCTGTATAGAGAGAAAATTGTTCAGACTATATTTGTGGGAAGCAAATGAGGGTGAAACGTTAACACTGTCAAACATGTGTGTATATTTATTTGCACTAATAGAAAATCCGACAGTTTGTCAACAGACGGCTGACTGAACAGATACTAATTAATAATTTAATCCTACAGCCGTATTGGACTGTCCTGTTAAATTATTCCTAATACCCCACCAATAAAACAACATCAATTTGTCCATATAATTGCAGATGATATTAGTGAGGACGATACCACTAACAAGCATGACTGCTGAAATGGGTTTACTCGACAGTGAATGACCACAAGGATTGGTTGATCTTGTCCTCTATGAATAGGCTTCGTTAATTTTCTGCAAACACAAATACTTGCCTCTATGAGTGACACGGGCAGGATTCATCGTATGTAAAGTTATAAGGATTTTATCAATGACGAAAATGTTTCTCTCACGCTACCTTATTTGTGTCCTCTGCGCATGCCAATCGATACATGTAACGCAGAAAGTGGTCGCAGAATGCGCAGTTGAGATTGTTGGTCTGTGTTGTCGAGACTGTTGAAAAGTATTTCACCGACAAATATGCACGACTTGAGGGCTGTATGTGGTGGTTTTGTATTATTTTGTCTGGTTGTGTCGGTAAACACTGCAAATGTGCGACAATTCTTAATGACCAAATACAAGTTTGACGACCATAAAGACCACACTAAAGGACTTCTGGTTTCCAAGAACAATACCAACCAACACGGGTGTGCGGCGTTGTGTGCCAGTGACAAAGACTGTAAATCATTCCAGCGGTGTAAACCGTCACATTTGTGTCCAGCAGCATGCAAAACATTTAGCCTGATCCACACCTGGTATTCCAGTGGTGGAGATGTAATTACAGATATTGAAGGTGCACAAATTGACAAGTTCCTTTCTGCATCAGGTATATCTTATAATTAATCACTTACTCAAATAACAAAATTTTGTAGAACAAAACACCCCAAAATAAGATTTACTCCTTGACGGACAAAATGTCATACCCAGACGGATAAAATTCCATTATCCAAAATGACAACTTTCTCTCTCTCTCTCTCTCTCTCTATCTCTCTCTCTCTCTCTCTCTCTCTCTCTCTCTCTCTCTCTCTCTCTCTAACGATCTATCGATCGATCCATCGTTTACACCTAGGGGTAATTTATTTGTGACGTAAATTTGGGTTTCCTTTTTTAAGTGCAGACTAAAATTTAAAGGTTTCATATTCTGTGGATGTGGTTTACATGAACTTTGAAGTGAATTTATATCATCTGTATGGATTTGCCTCGTTACAGTTTACGGGAGAATTTCTGAAGGCATTCTCCCATAAATTGCAACAAGGCAAAGACATGACCAATTCTTGGCAATCACGAAAAATTGAGCACTCAGCACGATAATATCAAATACATATTTGTTCAGTTATATTTATGTTCCTTTTTGAAAAAGAATACTGTACACATATGATTCATTTTCTGGAGAATATAGCAAACTGGATGTTTGCAAAACAGTTATTATAAACATACATTGTATTTTAATCATGATTTGTTACAAATAAATATACATACATTTAAAAAAAGTTAAATTTAAACGTCTCGTGATTTTATACTAATTTTTTGAAGGCGTTGCAATCCAATCTAAACATTTAACGACGGAATTTAAATACAATGAAACAAGTTCCATTTCACATCAGGTATGTCTCATAATTAATCACTTTCTCAAATACCAAACAAAATTCAACAGAACAAAATCCCCAAACATGAGATCCATAGAGACTCCTTGACGGTCAAAATGCCATGGGCAGGCGGACAAAACCCCATTATCCAAACAGACAACTCTCTCTCTCTCTCTCTCTCTCTCTCTCTCTCTCTCTCTCTCTCTCTCTCAGGCGGACAAAACCCCATTATCCAAATAGACAACGCTCCCTCTCTCTCTCTCTCTCTCTCTCTCTCTCTCTCTCTCTCTCTCATCGGTCGATCGGTAATTTGTTTGAAGTAATGTTGGCTATTTCGCCCGTATCTGATCACGCCTGATTTAAGTGAGAGGTTTGTCCGACTAGTGTTCCGTTTATGCGGACATTAACGATGTAATCTACATACTATTTTGTTAATCGGCTTACTCCAACTCATCGCCAACAAAAAATAAAATAAAATGCCATAGTTATAGAGTTTAGCGAATTTAACCGATCTAGCTTTTTTTTTTTTTTACAAACGCTTTCATTTCTTGGTCGCTTCATCACGTACAGTATCCGGGTTTATCGGTTAGTTTGTAACAATGTAACAGTTATCGAAGATGTTACAGTAATAGAAGTAGCTGTTGCAGTGACAGATACGCACCATTCTTCGTTGATTCTTTCATGGTAATCTGGCTTCCTCCGCCCATACACACGATATGACTTTGGCCGCTGAAAGTATCATTAAACTACAATAAACAAACGAAAATAAACAAAAGCACTTGCAGTGGTAGTACTTGCAGTAGAAGCAGTACTAGTTTGTGGTTGTAGTAGTAGTTGTAGACTTGTAGTAGTAGGTTTAATTCCTCCGGATATGAAACGACTGCATTCACACTCATAATGTTGATAATTATACAATAAATAATATTTTTATTTATCGCAAAAGGTGGATTAGTTATGTAACCAACAAGCCTTATTTATTTTGACACACACTCCGTATTTATTTTATTCATACCACAGTGCAAGCTCTCAGGCCAACAGTTTAATTCTTTTCCGAGTTCGACGTTGTCATGGGTTGTACGTTTTCCCAGCTTTGTGGAAATTGGCGCTCAGACGGCCGTTGATATAATGTGATGTTCCCCAGCCCCTTTTCTGCCCAGTTATAGATATTCCAACCAATAAGTATTTAATCCCCACGAAAACATCAAAATACTAACATAATCTATCTATCTGGCGTAATTACAACACTACAGCTCCTTTGTTGAGTCTTTGTTTCTGATTGTAATGTCAACAAAATCTCGATCAAATCAAGTGTGGATTGAGCGACATTTTCTAGCTTCGATTCACGGAAAATGAAACTTTATAAACTTTTTCAGACCCAATCGCCCGAAATATAACAGTCGGTTGGAAAAGTGAACCGTAGGCTAGCTTTTCCAACCAACAAAAATATTCTGGACGAGTGAATCTAAACATAGGCGATACATATCTGAGACCTAGATTGATGCCAGGCCACAACAGCATCGAATTTTTTACAGGATAAGACTGGTGGCATGAGAGATTGTCTATTATGTTTTTCGGTTGCTTGTATGAGGAAAGAATATCTACTTTTGTGATAAATAGTTCCAGATTTATTATTTGCCACAGTTACTGAGGCAGTGAGATGTGTCGACGTCGCTGAAGTATAAGGACAATACTGATGTTACATGTGTTACAGGAAGACACTTCTTCAGTGTCAAACCTACAGGAACATTCGTTATCCTATAGCAAGCTCTAAAGCCACTGAACAGATTCTTAGATGAATCTGAGGATCCGTATCTGACGCTGTCCCGACGTTGACCAATACATACCCCCAGTAGTACATGGCCTAGATTTTTAAACGTTTAGATTTAAGTGGAAGGAATATTGCAGCTAGTCGTAAAAGCGAAACTGATATATTCCAACTGATTGAATTTAAGAATACCATAAACATTCATTTTCTTTCACCTCAGCGCAAGAAATATTTCCCGGACGAGACTGAATTGGACGCATGCACAGGCGACGGACGGACGACGGACAAGATTTAAGGTTTAGGAGTAAAAAGAATTAAGAGTTTATAATTTGGTTAAATTTCGATATAAAATCTAACCCCCAAAGGAATGTTTTGATCAAATGTGAAGGCTGAAATTAAAAACTTAGCTTATAAGCATGGGACGGACCACCAAGATGTTATGCGTTGTGCATGACGTGAACATACAGGCAAATGTCAATCCAGCTTTGACTTCCGCTCTTGCCTTAAAGGAGAAACCGATTATTTTCTGATTTTGTTTTAAATTTTGCATACTATTTATACTATTTTTATAAATAAACATGATCGTGATAGTGGTCAAGTTATATGCAGATAATAAATCTCACAATAAATACAGGCGTTATGTCCACATTTACCATTAAAAAATTAACAAATTCAGTAATTGTTAATTTTCGAATATCCCTCTGGGTGAAAAAACAAAACTGCACCGCTTTTACGCAAAGTAAGTCGTAAGAAAATAGGAGGCATAATCATTCCATAAAAATGTAATGTCTGCACTCGCCCTTTGTTGCATTATTTTAATTTGCGGGTATTGCCGGTAAGTACCTGGATGTGTGGCTATTCTTCATTGTCGATCAGTATATGTGATTGTGTGGATCTCTTTATTTCCCATCAAGTGTAAACTTTAGTAGCGTTCAAAAATGGATCACAGATTATGGATTTAAGTTCTCATAGACCATAACAAATTGTATACATTCTGTAAGCTTCGGAAATATCACCTCCATCCGAGTGAAAATAGACAGGAGTACCAATAAAGGAGTTTTAAAAAGTGCAATTCGTGGGTATATTGTTTGACAGAAAACTGAATTTCACTTTTCATATAAAACAGCTAAAGGTTAGATTGAAAGAGCTCTTAACCTTCTAAAGGTGGTCGGTAGCACAGATTGGGATACTGACCAAAAAACGTTACTCCGTCTGTATAGATCACTTGTTCGATCAAAGTTAGGATGCGGATGGGTGATTTACGGTTCTGTGAGAAACCATTCTTCAAACCACTTGATGCTATCCATAACATACTACTCAATGTTTGCTAAGCACCAAATATTTGACATATCATTGTGCAATTTGCTTGTGACATATTTGCGATATTTTTGGTGGATATGATTGAGGAATGTATTGAGATGGTCCCCACTGTTTACGTTAGCTCTCTGGACAGGCAGACTTTTCATGTCAGTCATGGAAAGCATGTACCCCTTGATTTTCATGATGTTTTCGTGTACTATCTACATGTACATGACCTGTGTAGGGTATTCAATCTTCATTTCAACACAAACCCTTGTGATTTACTGATTGAATATGGAAAATGTAAGAAAACAATTGTCTGAAGCAGAAATGTGGCGGGCTGTAGAGATGGTGGAGCAAGGGGCTGCCCATCGTCAGGTTGGTAAAACCCTTGGTGTGCACCACACGGTGATCACCAAAGCCTAGGCAAGATTTCAGCAGTATGGCACACCAGTAAGACGGCATGGTTGTGGCAGAGACAGAGAAACATCTGCAGCTGAAGACCGGTTTTTGATCATTCAGGCCCGTAGGAACCGCTTTGCCACAGCAACCCAGTCTCGCAGTAACCTTCAGAATGCATATGGGGTAAATGTTTCGACGCAGCCTATCCGGGCAAGGTTGCACGAAGATGATCTCCGATCGAGGAGACAATGTATTCGCATTCCGCTGTCCCAGAACTACCGCCAGGCACGATATGAATGGGCCATGGACCACGTTGGATGGACCAGAGAAGATTGGCGACCTGTCCTTTTTACAGATGAGCCAAGGTATTGCCTAGACCACACAGATAGGCGTTCTAGGGTATGGAGAAGACCAGGAGAGCGATTCCATGCAGCCAACATTGCTGAGCATGACCGCTATGGTGGAGGGTCAATCATGGTCTGGGGCGGCATTAGTACAGAACTCTGTGACCTTGAACGTGGTACATTGACTGCACAACGGTATATTGATGAGATCCTGGATGTCCACGCCAATTTGTATGCAGGTTTATATTATTTATTGATGTTTAAGGTCACATATTTATGCACAATGGCTAATCATGACCGTGACAGTTTTACGGGTGGAGGAAGCCGGAGTACCCGGAGAGAACCACCGAGCAACGACGAGCAGCTGCCAGCTCCCCAACATCGTAACTCCGCACTGCAGCACAGGCAGGGTTAGATTGGTTGAAGACATGCGTACCCTCGACGTGCAGTACGCCTTAGTACACGACGTCATCGTGCCCCCACGCGGGCAATGGAGATGAAGTGTCTTGCCCAAGGACACAACGCGGTTGCCGCAGGTGGGATTCGAACCGAGGACCTCTCGGCTTGCAGCCTGCACCTCTACCTACTGAGCCACCGCGCTCCCTGTATGCAGGTCCAGTGGGTAATAGATTCATTCTGATGGACGATAATGCCCGTCGTCGTGTTGCCCATGCTGTCGGGGAGTACCGACAGAGGAAGGGGATTGAGCGTATGGACTGGCCAGCAAGATCCCTGACCTCTATCCAATCGAACATGTCTGGAATGAGTTGCAGCTTGCAATTTCAGCCCGTCCAGTCCAGCCAAGAAGTGTCCAGGAGCTTGGTGTCATGCTGGTCGAGAAATGAAACAGCATCCCACAAAGGACCACCAGGAACCCGACTGGGAGCATGGGGAGGCTTTGTCAAGCTGTAATTAACAGTAATGCGTCTCATACTCGATATGGAAGCCATACCAGTTCGTTCCATCAACTTTTTGACATATTGAAAAACTTTCTCTTTTACCAAAAATATCCATTTTCCATGGTTATCGTATTCAAAAGCTAAACAATAATGCCAAACACAAATAAAATCTTAATTTCTTTACTTAAATCATTAAAGATATAATTAAATAAAAAATATATTCACTTTTCATTACAATAGTTCAACCAAAACGTAAAACAGGTAGTTGGATGTTCTTGGTGCTTAGCAAACTTTGAGTAGTATAGTTGTATTATAATTAGAACATTTACAACAGCTGATAGATTCAGTGCTCGTTGAAGCAGAACAAACTTCTCCTGAGAAGCCTTGGATCGAACTGTCACTCCAATATGCTTCTAATCTATTTGCCAACAAACGAAGCTATGCTTATAATCCTGTCTCAGAACCTTAAATCGTCGAAATTTTTAAAAAGACACCAGAAACATATTCCTCCATTAGGAATAAGAATTAAACCCCACACTTGAATCCGATTCAACAAAACAGAACCATGCACCACATACTCCTCGTTGGCATCTTGGAAAATCAATTCTCATTTTGAACCCTGCTTCTTCTAAAAGATCTGAGACAAATTTTCTTTGCAGTGGCAACAAAGATATGACGAAATTAAATGTAAGTATAGTACATATAAAACGGGTGCGCGGTGGCGTTGCGGTAACCTTTTCTCGTCAGATCACCGAAGTTAAGCAATGTCGAGCCCGGTTAGTCCTTGGATCCTTGGATGGGTGACGGTCTGAGCGATTGATTCGGACTCCCGCGTTGTGTCATTGAGCAAGGCACTTAACCCCCATTGTCCACATGGGGGCACGATGACGCCGTGTACTAAGGCACGTCGATGGTGCGCATGTCTTCAACCAATCTAATCCTGCCTGTGCTGTAGTGCGGAGTTACGATGTTGGGGAGCAGGCACCTGCTCGTCGTTGTTCGGTCGTTCTCTCCGGTTACTCCAACTTCCTCTACCCGTAAAGCTGTCACCAACACGATATCACCTTGGCTGTTAATGTGTCGTTAAACCTTAATAAATTAATAAACAAATAAATAACATATAAACCGATCTATACAGATAAGTCTAAAGGCGGTGACAGAATACAATCGACCAAAGGAAGTCGATCATATTTTCCAACTCTCTTTTATCTTTTCTAGCATTACACAATCCTAAGCTGAAGAATACTCTCATTTTGGAACTTCGTAAGAAGTTGAATACTGTCATACCTGACCAATATTATGTCGCGTTTTACTGGTTACCTGGATATGTTGTTATACCCGATAACACCAGGACAAACTGTATAGAGAAACAAGCGTTAAACATACCTGATCTATAAATGATTTTTAAATTCCTTTCAGTGATTTTAAACCAAATATCAATAAGTACAACAAAACTGTGTTATAGGCGGAATGAGATGGAGTAACAAATACCAAGCTCCATTTTCCGTCCTATATTAGTAACAATACTTACTCTATTCACCTAGTAACCTCTGTTGGAAAGACTCTGTAATTTCGCACCTATTCATGTCTATTCAGCAGGTTCATTTACACAGTATTTTTTAAACAACTGATCTCATTTTCTCATTATTGTTTTCATCACTAATTCGTCGCCTGAGTGCTAGAATGTTCTATGTCCCCTATGGGACATAGAACATTCTATCACTCGGGTGACGAATTTTTATTCCTCGTGTTCTTTCCAGATTTCATCGATCCTTTTTCTATTTTCGCGAAAAATAATGACATCTTTCATCACAACAATTTACATCGCCACGATATAGCCTTCTTTCGATCCTGGTGTGGAGTTAAGCACCATCAAGTAAATAAATAAATTATTCATCTATTAGTTTGTGTATTTACTCACTCTTGTGTTCTGAAAATACAATTTAATTCCAACAGCTCTTGGGAATGGGAATGTTTGCTGACGAAATTAAGTAAGAATCCTGTAAAGGCCCTTTACATTTTATCATAAAACTTAACCGCTTTCTGTACTTGTAATCGTTTCGTATTTTTATAGCTTATCAATTATTAATACATATAACCTCATGTCAAATTCAATGGCTATTAGTCAGTCGCGCAACCTGGAGCCAGTACTATAAAATACAATTGTATTTTCTAGAATTGTATTTCTACCTATTAATATATATATATAACTGATTAAAATAGATCATTAGTATTTTTAAAAGCTATGGCAGTTTGCCAACTGGCAAATTGCAAGATCTTTGAAAATGTTAATGGTTAATTTTAACCCATTTAAAGTCAATTCTAGAAAATACAATTGTAAAAGTTTTATAGTATTGGACCCTGGTTGGCTGGCCTACATTTTACAGTCTAAAAAGACTGAGCAATCTCAATGCTGCATCCAGATATCCTGCCGGGTCGAATAAAGGCGCTGAACTATTTCAAAATAAAAAATAATTCAAAAATAAAGTTATGATATCTGATTTTCCACCGAATTAAAAAGTAAAACTGTTATGTTGATTAAGTGAATATTAATGGGATTTACTTTACTATAGTTTTGACGATCGCTCTATTGACTCTGATCTTCCTCAAAAATCGGAAAATACCGCCATGCAGACGATTCTTACCGATTTCGTTTTAGTCCCCGAATTGTATTTCCCCTCCCTCCCAACTACACACACTAGTTAAATTGGCCTTTAAATGATAAATAGGATATGCCATTCCTGCTTCTTCAATATGATATTATTGAAAACTGTCCGAATTTTCCGTTTTTGGACGACTTTCATAAATATCATATTGACGAAATAATCATTTCATATGCTCTGTTTAGCAAACTTTCCGTTTCTATTGAATATTATTAAATGGGAGCAAAGAGTTCAAAGATGTATCGCGGATCGTTTTCTAAAACAAAGATACTAAACACACTTAATTGTATACATCAGTAAATTTTTCGCTTAAACATGAAAAAAAGACTAAAGTAGTATGTCTTGCACGTTTTACCTCTAGGTTGGGGAACCCCGTCGGGGAACCCCAGACGTAACGTACTGTCACGTGACTCAGTGGCGCCATCGCTGGGTTATCACGATGCCCGTGTAAACGTACAGGTTGTGCCGCCATTACCATAGTGATACACGGTGTCAGTGTACATGCGCAACGCGAGTTATTAGGGTGATACCTGTTTCCACAGTCCACTTTGAATATTGGAGGCCGCCATCTTGTGCTGTGGCACGTGATTTCTGTGTGACCCAAAACCTTCTAATAGGACAGGGATATGTTTGACGGGTTTGTTCGATCCAAAGGACGTAAATCTAATCACACAAAGTGATCAGACAATTTCCCGAATCACCAAAAAACACCTAGACTGACTCGGGTTGTCCCTAAATCCTCCTTTTTCCAATAACAATAATAATGTGTTCTTTTGTATAAGAGTACATCTAATTACCCAAATTAGTAATTGCTACAAGACTTCAAGGCTGGTATAACACCATACTACAGTTGAAAACAATACCGAGTGATAGGACAGATGGTGGTGACTACGAACTAGTAGTGGTCTTGGAGCTTTGAAAGTGACGGATGGTCTAGATGCTGTATAGGAGCTAGGAGGCATAATTATCTTCACATAAATATAATGCAGAAGGTATCTCCAAACGGTAACCTCAAAAGGTATCCTAAAAAGGTATCACCAAATAGTACATCACAATGTTATAGATATCCTCAAATACGAGATGAATCTTAGAGCAGTATGTGGCGTCACTCGTTCAAGCAATTGCTCGATAGCTTATTTCCTCGATAAGATTTGGGTGGTTTGAGTAATGCCTAGCCATGCTCGATTGTCTTCTGGGTTTGGGAATCATAGAGGTCTCCATTGTACACATGGGAGATAACCCTGTGGGGTTAGGTACAGATTGGGAAATCAAGCAATCTGATTATAAGACTGGACAAGGGCAGATATCATAACAATGGGTAGTCAAGGGTAGTTGGGCCTAGATGAACTGATAGGGTTAGAGCAGCTAGAACGGCGTCTGTAATAGGCAGATAACTTGGGATTCTGGGAAAATCCGAATCAGTAAAGTACCCCAGAGTAATAAAATGAACCTTATAGCACTAGGTGCAACTCTTTGAAGCCCAAAATGAGGCTTCGTCAAGGCCGTGTCGGTAATTTTAGACAAGAGATTTGGGGAAATTATCGGGTATATCTGGGTAATCAAAATTACTCTTATACAAAGGAACACACCTGTTATTGGAACAGACGGGGGTCTGAGACAAACCGAGTTGGCTTCGGCGATATGGTGATTTGTGCAAATCGTCGGGTCTATTTGGGTAATTAGATTTACTCTCTTTGTATTGAACATGCCCTCCGAACATACCTCTGTCCTATTAGGTTTTGGATCACATAGCAACCACGTGCTACCATAGTAACCAAGATGACGGCCTCAATATCATCCTAACAACACGCGCTGTGCATGCGCACTGACACCACGTGTCACTATGGTAATGACGTCACAACATGCCCAATCACGTGAGCTACCATGGTAGCCCAAAATGGCGCCACTGCGTCACGCGACATGAAGTTACTTCCTGGGTCCCCTGTCGAGGTCCTCCAATCAAGTTGTGAAGCATGCGAGACATACTACTGACTAACATCTGTTAAACAATTAGTTTTTCGAGAACAAATTATAAAATGTTTAAAAATTCAAATGATCACATCCAGAATATGCTTGAGAAGATTGTGGTTTTTGTTGCTGTGGTTGAAAAAGCTTCTAGAAGCACCACTCCACTTGGAAAGGAAAAGAAAGAGTCTTACAATTATTTTTTTCAGATCAGGTTCCAGAAGGCGATAATGTATTTTGCAGAAACAAAAATGCCTGCTACGATTTTTCAACAGACAGTAAAATATACCCTGAAGCTGCCATACTCTGTAATTATAAAGGTTTGGGGCTCGCTACAATCAATGATGAGGAAGAATGGAGTTTTCTGAACAGAACTATTGTTGAAAGTAAGACATTGAGGAGATTATGAAACACATTATCTATTTTTCATCCAATCAGCTCAACCCCTTTCACACTCTATGCATGTTATATCATGACATCCATCAGTCGACATAAGTGCATAGATAATTGTCACGCTTGTTTCGTATAATAGTGTGTTTTTTGTTAGTTATTCTTTCATTGTGTTTGTTATTACTCCCTTTCCAGATCAGTCCGTGTCTGTCTTCTTCTGATGCTACGGCAGCAGTTTCGCAGTGCTGTGGCCAGCACATTTGACACTGTCATGTAGCAGCCGTAGGAAAAGTGAACCGAGTCATCGTGAGAACCTTGGCTCAAATACTAGTTTCCAGTCATAGTTTTATTTGGCGGTAGGTAATGGTCGATTGATTTAGGTATTTGACTCCCGATTGCCAGGCGGAGATTCCGAGAGTTCGATTTTCGGCGTGGGATCCGAAATCAACATTCTAAATTCCTCCAAAGCATGATCGTGTTTTTCAAAATACACAGTGTCAGTCTTCGTCCAATCCATCGGTTTGGGGGGTGGGGGGGGGGGGGTGGTGGTTGACGATATGTAATAGTCTTATGGTTTGGGTGTTGGACTCTTCATTTCCAAATTATCTAAGGAACGGAGTAGGTCTAACCGAATTATTCTACATTACGCTGAACATAACTCCAACTATGGAAGGGTATCAACCACTTATAACAAAGAACTGATCCGACCATAACTAGTGTGCCATTCTTCTTCAACTCTCTATACAGTGATGTCGAAATATCAAACTTTCAAAATGTACATTTTTTTCAAATAAAGCAATTAGGAATTGATCCAATTCAACTTTGCTTGGCAGAACTCATTGAGCTCTGTCAAACAAGACTGAATTGGTGAAATTCTTCGTTACGTTATGGCAAACGTTTGCTGCTTTTTCATATTTTAACGTCGTTTGAAAATGTTTAAAGAAGGTTTCAATTTCGACATACGTCAAACGTTGTCTGTTAGTTGCGTACACGTTATTATATATCTTTGTATTGAATTAACATATATAAATACGAAACATCCTATTTAGTGCAGATATCGACCTTTTCAGGACCAAATTAAACGACATGACTCATTAACTCAATTATGAAAATAAATTTCAAACATCTTGTATGATCTGCAGATATACGCTTTGAAATAGAGCAGAATAAAACTCACGTAAGCCGAGAAAAAGAAGTAACGAGTTTTTTAAAAATAAAATAATTTACTTTCCCATTTTTTTAATTTTTATTTATTCAGTCCTTTTTTAAAAAAACTAAAAACAAAATCTTTTCAAAATATCCCAATAATCAAATATTTTAAAGTGAATAAGAATGAGCATTTAAGTTTTGTCTGCAAAATTTCGGTTTATCTAGAGACCTTTAAACCTGCTGTTGGCAAATGTATTGATATCTTTGCCAAAACATACTTTTTTGACTGTATTACATTATAAATCTACTATGGATGCCAACGTAGATAGAAGTTTTGAATGAGAAATAACTAAATTTATGTCAAAAAGGCAGTCTATACAGGGGGGGGGGGGGTCGTCCAAAAAATTCCGGACAGAAGGCCGGGGTGTGTGGGTGGGTGGTCGGATGGGGGCCAAAACACCTTTTTTCCTGGAGGTGCAATTTTTTTCCTGGTGGGTTTTTTTCAAATTATTTTCACATAACAAGGCTATATTGTTGTTTAGTAGTGTAATAGGCACCTGTTTGTCAGGTAGGGTTAGTGAATAAGGCCCCACTAGGCTGATTAGGGGATTTGTTCTCTTTTTTGTAAATTAAATTAGATGCATTAAAGAATTGTGTACTCCAGTTTGACTAAAAACAATCAGTGGAAATTTATGAATTTCAATTTGGGAATGGTTAACATAATTTTCTTAGCTGAATCATCACGGCATAATTTACAATGAGTAGCAATGTGTTTAGCAGAACATCTAAAATAATGTAAAAAATTTACGGAAAATAATCTAAATGCCCAGTTTCTCTGAGTAGAGCTCTTGTAACCTGAAACTAATGAAAATTCTCACTGTGCATCTTTGATATAAAACCCCACTTACTTAATTCAAGCTCATAGTGATAGTACCAGGGTTTTCACAGAGGGTTTGTCTGGCTATCTCGTGAAAACATGAAACAAAAGTTACAGTTAATATTTGAATTGAAAACTGACCCTGACTGAGCCAGAGTATATAGATGAGTAGCTGAGAATAATACTATGCAGCAAAAGAAGATTATTTTAATCCTCTATTTGATGTTCACAAAAATAGTCTAATTCTTATATTATATGCTGTTATATGCAGAAATCAATGCCGACATTTTTTCGGAGACGGACCAGGACGGACAGTGAGATTTACAAGAGTGTAAGGTGACAGATTTCCAGCTTTCCTACGCTATCTACTATCTTTTGAGTAATTGGCTGAAACCTCCAGCCTAGACACTTAGCCTGTAGTCAGGTCATTAAAATTAAAACTTCTTCACTAAATTTAAACTGTTTCTTCAGTCTCGGAACTTAACACATGAATGATAATTATTATGAGAGCATTGAGGCCAGAACTTTCAGTTCAGCATTTGTAATTCATGCATTTCAATAATATGCCAGTATACACTACGCCATAGTGTGTATAGGCATATTATTGAAATGCATGAATTACAAATGCTCAAATGAAAGTTCTGTCATCAGGTATTAGAACCACCAGAACATAAAGATGTGAAAAAAACAGTTATCAGGATGAAACAATCCTGGGTAATATTAGGTTCAGCACCAATTCCAACTCAAGAATCAACCAGTTCCTCGAAGGTTTTCTCACAACGAAAAAAAACAATGAAATGTTTCCCAGTAAAAATAAATGCGTGTTTGATAACAAAGGAGTTAATAACAATTTTCTTTAGTGAAATCTAAATGCTTCTGTTGATGCTGGTTGATGTGTACATAATTAGTTTAGACAGTAGATTAGGATTCAAATTAAGGCAAGGATTGACAACTGGAAGCTCAGTGCAATAATTTTTCCTTACCCACTGTGGTGATACACTGAAAAAATATAAGTGGTGGGGTGGGTGTCCAAGTGGTCAGAGGAAAAAAATATTTTTTTTGCACGTTGGTGGGTGGGTGGTGGTCAAAAGGTGGAAAAAAATATTTAGGCCTTGTGTCCAGAATTTTTTGGAAGACCCCCCCCCCCCCCCCCCCCCCCGGTCTATACATTTATTTTGCGTTATAATTGGCACTGGGGATAGGAAAGAAAGTAAGCAAGAATTTCAGAGATTCTGAAAAAAATATCACCACCAAAATCTTTGATACTTACGAAATGGAAACTACGAATGACCAGTTGTTCAATAGAGATTATTAGCATTATGTGGATGCACAAAATATGTATCCGAATCGAGCTCGGGGTTCTAAGGGCAGATCACTACGAGTCGAAGACGAGTCTTGATCTACCCTCAGATTCCGGATCGAGACACGGATACATATTTTGTACATCCACATAATGGTAATAATCATTTTATCTTACAATATATTGGGGATAAGTGAAGAATATATAACGAACTATTTATTCGTTCGGATGAACAAAAATAAAACAAAATGGAACTCACGCGAAAGGAACGTGCTTGTATCAGACCCCCTGATACAAACATCTGTATCAGGGGAACGGACACACGACAGATGTGGAGTTAATACAGACAAAATACATGTTGATTGTAAGATAAAATAAAGTACGTCTCTTAAATATACATGTACGTATAAGGTTTACTTATACCATGGTTACAAAATTCTACTATATATGAAAAGCCTATGACATAAATTTTAGCTTTACACACCAATCGTGATGAACACGCCAGCAATGGGAATTCAATAGTAAAAATTTACACGTACAGTAGAACAACATCCCCGTTGACCTTTGGTGACTTCGACCTGAATGCAAACTTGTCTAAATATTTCAAACGTCGCCTCGCGAAAAGTGAAATGGAAGTGGCACTTATTTATTACGTTAAATGGGTTTACCTCATAAGATGCCAAAAATTAACAAACATGCAATGTCTCATGTAATAAAGCATGCATTACTCGAAATAGTATGTTATTATGCTATTAAAACGAAAAAGGCTCAGTTTCTTTTTTTCCTTTCGTTTCGGCGATAAAATTGACAGCGGAAGTACCGCCCACCGATGCTCGTGTAAACAAAACAGATTCGCTCGTATGTACGTCTGGTGCTCGGTAATATCGAGTCAAAATAATAGCGACTCTTAATAATCTGACGATCATGGTATAAATAAAATATACTCAAAGTAGCTTGGTGTACCAATTGTTCACCACTCGTGGTCAAGTGGTCTTAACCGCGCGCCGAAGGCTCGCGGTTAACACCACTTCACATTTGTGGTGAACATTTGGTACACCAAGCTACTATAGATATATTCTATATGTAAAACGACCCCCAAGTCAAATAATTTGTATACAGGGGCTGATGTTTGGGTGAAAATAAAACAAGAGGGTGGGGGGGGGGCGCGGTGGCTCAGTTGGTAGAGGTGCAGGCTGCAAGCCGAGAGGTCCTCGGTTCGAATCCCACCTGCGGCAACCGCGTTGTGTCCTTGGGCAAGACACTTCACCCCGATTGCCCACATGGGGGCACGATGACGCTGTGTACTGAGGCGTACTGCACGTCGATGGTGCGCATGTCTTCAACCAATCTAACCCTGCCTGTGCTGCGGTGCAGAGTTCAGAGTTACGATGTTGGAGAGCTGACAGCTGCTCGTCGTTGCTTGGTGGTTCTCTCCGGGTACTCCGGCTTCCTCAAACCGTAAAACTGTCACGGTCACGATTAGCCATTGTGCATAAGTATGTGACCTTAAACACCAATAAATAAATAAATAAATAAATAAATAAATAAATAAATAAATAAATAAATAAACAAGAGGGCGAATATACCAATATATGGAAATATCTATGGTTAGAGGTTTAACTTCTTCATTGCAGACATGTGCGCATTGAAACATAGTCAGTTGATAGGAGAATACAGCAGAAAACATCAGTGGGGTATTAGATAATATACAGGCGCATCTATCCCTTTCCCTGATCTCCCCGTGTACATTTAAGTTTTTAACGCTAGTTAATTGCTCCTTGCCGTAGATGATAGGATTTATATTCTTCGATAATACTAAAATGCATTTTGATAGTGTGGCATATCAGGGTTAAGTACCCCGGAAAAATGATCGTCTAGTGGATTTGGGTTAGGACTACAATCGTGGCAAGTGGCCACAGGACAATTTAAGTGTTCAGTCTAGGAGGCAACCAGTTTCTGTAGAGTCTGCAACAATTCTTGATACTGCAGCCGCAGCGAAAGGGTGAATTCAAAACACATAAAAGTTACTTATAGTTTTCTATGTTTATTCACTAAACCCTAAATAAAGTTCCTATAATTTAAACTGAAATATTCTCTCTCTCTGGTAAATTTATAAAATATATAAAATACGACATGAGACTAAGTCGAAATTATCGCATCGCTCTCATCGCGTCCTGTGTCTGGAACTGTTGTCTGGCCTGGCAGCGTTCGGCGGCGTTCTTCCACGAGAATAGGAGAGTGACTTCTTACACGACGGAAGACCAAAGAGAGAAGCGTCTACTCGGGTGCTTCCGTGGGTTTAAATACAGTTTGATTCGTGCATAGTCGTGCATATCTTGTTTCAATTGACGTCATAAAACACCACAGAACACCACTTATACCCCAAGATGGCGGAGAGGTATTTCTTAACCCCTTACTTCCATTCCGGGATAGTTGGGCATCCTGTGGGTATCCTATGCTAAGTGTATGCGTTCTCGCATTTAAAAGGACATTGGCATTTGGTAGGTGTACAATTTCAAAACCGACAGTGCCACCTAACGAACGTGCTAGATTGCACAATTCTCAGAGCTGAAAGTGATACTGGGTGTGTTGAGGTTAGGTCGGGTCAGTATACAATGCTAAAATCTGTCAAAAGCATTCTGATGGGGTTATTATAGGTTAGGCTTTTACTAGCTAATATGCCAGTCATAATTGCAAATTCTGTCGAAAACACCTTAGTAAGGTTACTTTAGGTCAGACTATTGTCTAATTTCGTGTCTCGTGCTCCACTTCTATAGTAAGTGTGCAGAGTACTTTTTTAGGTCAGTTGCACTGATGTTATGCAATGCAAATATACTAGGAATATGAATAAAATTACATAACTTGTGCTTGAAAACAGCGTTTACTTATTAAAGTTTATACAACAGAGAATTATTACCAAGTAGGACTTGGCCACTCTGATTAACACATTAACACTTCGGGAACCAAGACTCCCAAGTGCAATCATATGACTCCGACGTGCCCCACGGAGGTTAACCCGACGCGCTCCGTGGAGGGCATTTTGTTACAATCCTCCCAACCAAGACGCGAGGTCCGGTAAACTTTTATCGGAGCTCGAGTCTGGATCAGATGAATTCCAGAATTTTCAACAGTGACCAAGATCACTGGCTGACCTGATCCATGGAATCAGGATGACCAATCACATGCGGTGACCAGGATCACGGTCAGCACTGTGACGGGAATCCATGACCAGGATCAGACACTACCGGTTTTAGGGACAAGAAATGCACTACAGGGATTATTTATTAATTGTGAACAATTCCGGAACGCCTCCAGACAACAGGAATCACCTTCTTCTCCTAAGGCATTACATTCTCAATTCCTTAAGTAATTCTAAATAAGAATAAACTCTTCCTGATAGTAACAATGTTAATAATACGTTTCCTATATCATTATTCCATTGGTAGGGAAAGGGAAAAACTGATAATTAAAGGCTGTATAATCGAAGCTATGCTTCTTTAAAGGGGTTCCCCATAGAAGGTCAAAACGACACAGAGGACAACTTCGCTTTTGTTGCATCCAAGTTAACCCACAGTAGAGATGTACTATCTGAGTACATTGCGGACAACGACATGCTTCACGGGGCCCAACAATGTCCACCAAGCATATCGCACATTGTCTTCCATCTCCATCAACTAAATTTTGTCTGGCTTGAAAGATTCGAAGGCTTGCATACAATTCAAGCGAGGATTGCAAGACTTGATGACTGTATTGTGCATTTTCCCATTCATAGGTATGGTTTCGTTTCCATTAGTGACTATACTATTGCTAACTAAGAGGCCAGGCTGTTCAGCCACATGACCTTTAGTCAGTCCATGATGTTCCAAGTATTTTGTGTCAAAGACAGATTTGACACCGGAAGCTTTTGCTGTACACAAACAAGTGGACTGTGGTTTAAGTTCCACCTGATTGATCAGTCTAGTAAGACAACTCACCTGTATATCTTGAACAATGGGTACATAGTGACCATCTAATCTCAATTTATGAAATTCCCAATATAAATTAACTCGATTGCCCCTTATCCAATCCATTCCTAATAATATACTTCGATTCAATTCATTTATTACTAAGAACTCATGCACCTGATAAATTCCTTGAATATAAAATTCAAGTCTAACTTTTCCTCGAGGGAGAGTGTCATTCCCAGTAATACCTGCAATGCGAGGCAAAGAATTTTTATCACCAACTAATTTCGGTCGGTGTTTAAGATTTTTCCAAAATTTTGTACTAATACAACTTGTCTGTGCCCCTGTATCTAATAAGGCACGTACTCGTTGTCCTTTGATGTTCACTAAGACACTATTCAAAGAAGCAGCCCCATAATTTATGGTTACTGTTTCCGGTTGAGAATTTCTAAGTTTTTGTTGCTGTTGTTCCCCATTTGGGTAATCATCATTGTTTACTAAGTTATTTCCCTTGGTTTCCATAGAGTGTTTCACTTCCTGTTGACATGGGTTTTTCCAATTACTTCCCCTTGGGTTTTTCCTGTTTTGTAGTTTTGGGTTTTTCCCAAGTGATTTCTCTTGGCTCCTTATTCTTGGATTCCTATTTCCTGATTCAAATACTTTTCTGTTGATTTATTTCAACACAACCCTGCTTACCTGGTTGATTATAATCACAAGACTTTTTCATGGTTTGATTTTCATAAGCATTTTTCATATAAATCATAATATAAGGGTCAACATCTACAATGTGTATCTCTTTTAATTGTTTAGGAGTAAAGTTTTGTAGAACTCTCACATAAACATCTGCACACTTCTGTTTAGGTACACCATATATCCCGCTACTGATGAGTGGGATAGCTATGTTTACAAAATTTTCATTGTCACATACCTGCAATACTTTGTGTACAGTACTGTATAAAACATTGAGACATTTATTTTTATCACTGTAATCATTCCAGCGTGGTCCCACAGCATGTATTACTTTTAAACATGGCAACATTCCACAAGTGGTAGTCATATTCTCACCTACTGGAAGATTTCCATGCTGTTGAATATATTGTTGACATTCTTGTTCAAGGGCTGGACCAGCTCCAAGAGCTATAGCTCTAGCAACACCTCCGCCATGGGTTAATTGGCTATTTGCCGCATTCACCATAGCGTCAGTAGCTACCTGAGTTATTCCAGTCCTATATACTTTTATTTCCAGACCACTGGTGGTCCGATAGCTGAAACAATTGTGTGAAGTACATTTTTCAGGCTGACTGTCCTTTGCAGGGCAGCCATTTTGTGAGTTGGCCTTGAGTTTCTTAGGCCTACCAGTCAGAGGAATGGTTGTGAATTTTACTGTACAATTTTTCCTGTTATGTGTGGTCTGACCACACCTTGTGCATTGAATGGCTTTACTTTTCACTGGAGGAGAACCATTTTTGGTTCTCCTTGTTTGAGACTGAGTACTTGGCTTTATATTACATGTTTTATTACCCGTATTTCCACCTGTCTTAGTATTTACATTTTTATTTTTACAATTATTCATGCATTCATTTTGTACATTAATTTTCACATCTCCCTGGTGATTTCCATTTTCACTTCTGTTGGGAGCATGTGACTTCTCATTAACTCTGCTCATTGCCCCATATGGGCAGAGTTCCCTTCGTTTAAATTGACTCGGCAATCGCGAGCGAAGTGGTTTGGCTTCCCACAGCGAAAGCAGCAAAAGGTCGCCACTGGTGACCTTTCACCTGCTGGCTGAATATCAAGTGTTCTCACTTGCTTGGTCAAGTTAACGCGACAATCGCGTTTCACGTGGCCAACGCGGTTACAACGATTGCAAACCGGTCGTGAAAATCGTGTCGGTTTCTGATATCTGTTGTAATTTTGTCCTCCCCTATTTCTGTATTGACTATTGTACTGATTTTTGTTCTGATTCTGATATGGAGGTCGCGCATAACCTCCACTATAGTTTTTCGTTAAGATATTCACCTTATGGCGTCGGCGCGCCACACCTATGTCCATGGGAGTCTCGTCCCTTGTCTCCAGAGGGAGATCTACAGGTTCTTCCTGTTCGTCGATGGAATCACGAAATACAGGGTCCCGATAGCGCTCATATTCTTCATATTGTCGGTCAAATGCCTTCCCAAAGGGCGCTTTTCCTTTGGCGGCTTCTGAGCGGGCGCGGAATTTGATTTTCGCGGCGTTTTCAAATAATGCTTGACTAACAGCGTTTTCTAGCGTCTTGGGCATGCGACGGATTAGTTTCATCCGAACGTCGTTGTCATACAACCCGTCACAAAAGTAATCTGAGAGGTTTTTCTGAATGGTGGGGTTATCAATTTCCTGATCAAAGGCATCTTTTGCAAGATCAAGCAGTTGCTCAGCATATGAGACAAGAGTTTGATTTTTCCCTTGTCGCATATGGCGCAACTGATTGGTAGCCATGGAGTTATCCATTGTGGCGCTATAGCGACTTTTCAGTTCGCCATACAGTTCGGACCAGGGCAGTTCAGGATTTTTCTTCATTGTTCTTAAAATAAAATCAGCGACTACAAAGTCACTGGTTTGAGCGGCGATTTTAGGTCGTCGCTTCTCTTCTACATCATTTGTCTCACAGAAAAGGTCAAGAGATTTTATCCAACCCCGAAAATTCAGGGGGTTCCCGTCAAATTTTGTAATATGGGAATGAATGGACTGAGCCTGCGTGGCGTTAGCAGTCTTTGCATTACTCTTTTCACTTTGGCGCACGGTTTCATGCAGATCGATTATGGCAGAAGACGTGGGGTCATTGGCTCGTTTTTCAGCGTCTGCCAATTGATTTTTGACTCTCCGCAGTTTTGCTTGGGCACCGGCTTTGTCAGTAGCTAACTGTAATTCGAAATCAGCTTTCTGCTGTACCAGTTCTGCTTTAACTTGGGCGAGGGCTGTCTGCGTTTGTTGAAGAGTTTGTTGTGAGGCGGCATGCTGTTGCGACAAGCTCTGAGCTTGAGAGCCCAGTTCAGCGAGTTGCAGCTCATACTGACCCACAAGACCTTCCTTTTCCTGTTTCACTTGAGTAATTTCATCGATTAACCGTTGCTCTCTGTCTGTCAACGGCGTAGTCATTTTTAATGAATTTTATTACTATGAAAAATAATTTACAATTGGATTTTTCTGCTGTTAATGAACGTAAAATGAAGAAAATTGCACCTACCTTGCTAGCACTACAACTGTTGAAACACACGCGGTTGTCTTTTCAGAATTTCCTGGAATTCCTCGAGATTTTTCACCGTTCCCTGAGTTTCCGTTTTTCTCTGATGTTCAGTCAAAAGTTCGATATATCTGATGAGCAACGCTCGGTGCGACCAGTCGAGCGTGGTTTGGATGTGATAGCAATTGGCGGTCGGCGTCAGTGTAAATAATGGCTCGTTGGACATGCAACCAGTTCCACCATGGAGTTGTACCAGTTTTGGATTCAGAGGGCGCTGTCTGCGTCTGTTGCCTTACAAATTTCAGCCGCCAGGCGTTCAATTTACCAGTAAAATTAAGGGATGTCTGTCCCTCATAAATATTTAGCAAAAAGTTCTCACAAGTTCACTGAGCTCCCCGGCGGCAACGTTTTGGGTCCGTTTCGGCTTCACTGGGTCCGTTAGGGTTAATAGATGTTTCTAGAATGTTCACCCGATCGTTTCAAGAGAGTTAGAAGTCAGAGTCTACATCCTGACGAGCGGCACCATATAAACTGGCCTGTGGCATAGCAGGGTTAAGTACCCCGGAAAAATGATCGTCTAGTGGATTTGGGTTAGGACTACAATCGTGGCAAGTGGCCACAGGACAATTTAAGTGTTCAGTCTAGGAGGCAACCAGTTTCTGTAGAGTCTGCAACAATTCTTGATACTGCAGCCGCAGCGAAAGGGTGAATTCAAAACACATAAAAGTTACTTACAGTTTTCTATGTTTATTCACTAAACCCTAAATAAAGTTCCTATAATTTAAACTGAAATATTCTCTCTCTCTGGTAAATTTATAAAATATATAAAATACGACATGAGACTAAGTCGAAATTATCGCATCGCTCTCATCGCGTCCTGTGTCTGGAACTGTTGTCTGGCCTGGCAGCGTTCGGCGGCGTTCTTCCACGAGAATAGGAGAGTGACTTCTTACACGACGGAAGACCAAAGAGAGAAGCGTATACTCGGGTGCTTCCGTGGGTTTAAATACAGTTTGATTCGTGCATAGTCGTGCATATCTTGTTTCAATTGACGTCATAAAACACCACAGAACACCACTTATACCCCAAGATGGCGGAGAGGTATTTCTTAACCCCTTACTTCCATTCCGGGATAGTAGGGCATCCTGTGGGTATCCTATGCTAAGTGTATGCGTTCTCGCATTTAAAAGGACATTGGCATTTGGTAGGTGTACAATTTCAAAACCGACAGTGCCACCTAGCGAACGTGCTAGACTGCACAATTCTCAGAGCTGAAAGTGATACTGGGTGTGTTGAGGTTAGGTCGGGTCAGTATACAATGCTAAAATCTGTCAAAAGCATTCTGATGGGGTTATTATAGGTTAGGCTTTTACTAGCTAATATGCCAGTCATAATTGCAAATTCTGTCGAAAACACCTTAGTAAGGTTACTTTAGGTCAGACTATTGTCTAATTTCGTATCTCGTGCTCCACTTCTATAGTAAGTGTGCAGAGTACTTTTTTAGGTCAGTTGCACTGATGTTATGCAATGCAAATATACTAGGAATATGAATAAAATTACATAACTTGTGCTTGAAAACAGCGTTTACTTATTAAAGTTTATACAACAGAGAATTATTACCAAGTAGGACTTGGCCACTCTGATTAACACATTAACACTTCGGGAACCAAGACTCCCAAGTGCAATCATATGACTCCGACGCGCCCCACGGAGGTTAACCCGACGCGCTCCATGGAGGGCATTTCGTTACAATAGTAGTAAATGATCCTTCCTTTACTTTAAATAAAATTTATGATATGTAATATTCAACTTCTTCATTGCATGCATGTGACTTTTTGAAACAAAAGTGAATTTTCAGGTGATAGAAAAATATGCTTCCTATAGCACAATTAAGTTTGTGTATTTCTTTTTTTCGTGTGGTAGTAGTTCTTCTTCCACGCAAATTATATAATTGGATATTTCAGCCCCCCTACCCTCCCCACCACACCCTTCTTGGTGTACTACTAGGGCATGTGTTAATATAAAGGCGCGTAGAACAATCCGCCTACCCCCACCCCAATTGTATTTTTTCTCCATGCAGTAGTAGTTGCTTCCCTGCTCAGATCATGAAACTGGAAGATTTTTTGGTACATCACGCAACTGGGGCTTTTGACTATATAAAAGTGCATTTCGTTCTCCACACAGTATTAGTTTCTACTCCAGGAAAGACTAGAATTTGTCGTTTTTGTGGCACCCGCCACCAGGCTACACACCTGCTTTGGGACATTTCTATTTTCATGCAGTCTTAGTTGCTCCTCCTCACCGACATGAGACAGATCC
Organism: Pictodentalium vernedei; assembly: GCA_031216915.1. Classification (NCBI taxonomy): domain Eukaryota; kingdom Metazoa; phylum Mollusca; class Scaphopoda; order Dentaliida; family Dentaliidae; genus Pictodentalium; species Pictodentalium vernedei. The sequence continues at coordinate 74,575,918 of CM062293.1, read as the reverse complement.
CTGTTCAATATATTTTTTCATACATGTGTTCAGATAGTAATTCATCCTTCCTGTACTGAAAATGGAATTTAAGGTGGACTTATAATTTAGTGGGGCAAGACACTTAATCACTAATTCCCAACGGGCATGGTGGCGCTCTGTGCAAATACATACTGTACGTCGATGGTGCACTTGTCTTCAACCACTGGTAACTCTTTTTGTGACGACTTGAAATGTTGGAGAGTTTGACAGTTACTCGCCCTGTTCGGTGGTTCTCTCCATGTACTCCAGACTTCACCACCCTCTAAAACTGTCCGACTCGATAATAATAGGCTCAGCTGTTAAAATGTTTGTTGTATCCTAATAAATAAATAAATAAATAAATAAATAAATAAATAAATAAATAAATAAATAAATTAGTACTGTATTAAGAAATGGACATTTGTACCTTTTTTCTTTTTATGCAAACCCAGTCACATTCCAGCCTTATGACCAACTCCGGTGTGACAGGAATGATAGTCCGTAGGAACGTTAGTCCCTCTGGACTATTATTCCGCGGAATTATAGTCCTAGGTCTAACATTTCTAGGAATAGTAGTCCGGCGGACTACTAGTCCTAGAAATGTTAGACCTAGGACTATAATTCTGCGGAATAATAGTCCAGAGGGACTAATTTTCCTACGGACTATCATTCCTGTCACACCGGCCATTTTTTTTCTCGAACACCTCGGAAATTAGATTATTAAATTAATACAGAAAATGGAGTCGCTGGACTGATTCTCATATTCACTATAGTGAGCGTTTCTGCAGTGATCGGCGTGGAAAGTATAGCCGTTGCTGCTGGATTCTCCAGCACATTAGGAAAATTCGTGAGTAAAAAATTATCGTCTAAAGCAGACAAACACAGAAAGATCAAAGCGTGAGCCAGTGTGTTACTCCATTCCATATGTGACATGATACTCAAAGTGTTGAGAGATTTGCGGATTAAGAATAATGAGTATGTTCATTCTCAGCAAAAAAAGATAAATTCGCCACTCTGAAAGAAGACATAAGAATCAAGACGCATCAGATTCTCAAAGAGGATATGAAAAAGTACCTGAGAGGGAAAGGTCGGCAATAAGTTAACGAATCGTTCCGTAATCTGTTTGGAACGCATGTGAAAAAAATAATAATATATATAAATGATTGAAGAAAAATATAACATAAAAATATAAAAAAAATTTATGGTGTAAAATGTAAGAAGTCTACAAACACAGTTTACATACACAGAGTGCATACGAACAATAACAAACAGATGCTTTGGGGCATCTGTAAGGTGTGCGGTTCCACAAACACTCGATTCACTGAAAAGATGGGTGTGGGCATGCTCAACAGACTCGACCATAATCTTCCTTTAGAAATGCACCTGCCGGGACATCGATTCACGGGACCCCGTAGAAATTGGACAAGGCATTGAATCCAGATCTGACACCGAAACCGTGGAGCAAACCCATCAATAGAGTGGACCAAGCCCACAGTCACGATCTCGGTAACGCGAAATATTCTGATAGGAAAACTCGAAAGGAAGTGTGTGATAAGAAGATGTTGAAAGATTTAAAAATTATAGCTACTTCCACGTCGAGAAATTCAAACGTTCTATGATCGCAGGGTCATTGGTACGAGGCGTCGATTCGGAATAGAAGATAAAAAACAAATCACTAATGCACTAGCGGATACATTACATAAACCGGTGGTGCATAAATTTCGCAAGAGAAGGGTGTATGTCAAAGAGATTGGATCACACATGGACAGTTGATCTTTGGCCATGCATTCGCTTTCTAGACAGAACCGAGGCGTGAAATTCATAAAGGTGGTCATTGATATGTTTTCGAAATACGTATGGATGAGAGTACTGAAAACTAAATCGGGTTCAAGCGAGGCAGAAGCTCTGGAGAGCATCTCCGATTCTTCTCGAAAACCTACGAAATTAATGTCGAGAATTTTACAGCATTCACGTTCGACGATTGATCTATATCTATACCACAGAAAATGAAGAGGAAGTGAGTGTGGTGAAACAAAAGAATAGAATCATGAAGGTAAGAATGTTTAACCCTTTACTCAACGCAGACGACACAAAAATTTATTATTTATAATATTTGTTTTTTCAAATTTTTCAAAACATTTCAACGAAACCATATCATGTGACCCCTCGTTGGAACGATCTCGACGAGCTCGTTCCAATGAGGGGTCACATGATATGGTTTCGTTGAAATTTTTGGAAATATATATTTTTTTTAACAACATAATTTGTAAATTACGCGGGTGGATGCGGCTGATTCGTTAGGTAAAGGGTTAAATATTTCACAGCCAATTCGTCAGGCTTTCTGGACGATCTGGTCGACAATCATAACCACAATCATCACCACTCGATCAAGATGACGCCCGTGTAAGCTAGTGATCCTTGAAAAGAAAGTTTATAGGAATTGCTATCCCATGTGAGTGATGATACGTAACAGTCGTGGCGATCGAGTGAGAATATATAATTATAAAAACACATTTCAAAAAAGGCTACACGCCTAGATGGACCGACGAAATCTTCGTCATAGTTCGAGTTGTTTACACCGATCCTGTTACTTACAAGACAGAAGTGTTGGATGGCAAAGAGATAATTGGAACGTTTTACGAACAACAATTGAAAAGACAGTTTTTAAAAAAAAAAAAAGATAAAGATATTTTAATTTGCACTCATCTAATATAACAAGAGAAGAACAATAAATAAATAATTAAAAAATAAAAAAATGGACATAATAAACAAAATGAAAGGTATAGGTTCCGCTCCACAGTTTCCAGGCATTTCCAAAAATGACATGCCATACACCCTCTTCAAATGCAAATATTCTGTAACTTAGTTATCTTACACATAACACGTATTACATTTCCCAAATCCACAAAAACATATAATACTATCTGATTAAGTGGAAATAAACAATCCGAATGTGGGTTGAATAATTTATTGTCAAAGGCAAGACTTCAACCTGAACAATTGCATGAAAAAATGCCGAAACCAGTCATTTTCAGCCACCCAGCAACCTCAAAAGCAACTTTTTCCCACCACCCTTTACCTACCTACCCCTGGAGCAGAGCATCACCTGTTTCTAAAATGCAAACAAAAAATGTGTATGTTTCCGTTTCATTTTTTAGTTCCATGTCTGGTAACAAACCCGTGTAAAAATTACATTTTAAAAAATACCAAATTTTTCGAAGCCACAGTTTCCCATAATTCATCTAGTAATATACCCCTATGTATCAGACTCCAATTTTGGGACCAAAACTTCAAATTCTCTTGTCCAACCAAAAGCCTAATGTAATCATATATCTAATACTAAAAATATATCTCTATTTTACATGGCCTTTGTTTCAACATATGCCCTATGTTTAGAATTTCACCCCTGTACAATAGTGCGAAACTGTAGAGCGGAACCATACTAAAAGACGAGAGAACACGAAGCACACGAATATGAACCCGTGACAGGAATCAATTTCAATAACACGGGAGACATACGAATCAATATCCAGATGCAAGATCTCTTCGTTCATCCCAGCAAGAGTTATCTGGTTGTACAAAGACGATTGACGAAAGCAGTGGATGGTGACGAATAAGCCGACGATGACGTCATCACTCTAGCCAACAAAGGTGTAAGGCATCTATTTAGTAACATAAAATATCTACCGTCCGGTCTATCATGGTTTGTACTGCGCGTGAAGCCAGCTGACATAGAAAAATTCAAACTTTACCAGACCATTGAATCGAAAACTCGATTACCGGCGGGATTCAGAATGAGACAGTGCTATACGGTGAGCATTCCCGGAACTAGAACATTCGATTGAAGAAAGACAGTGAAATATTCCTTGAAATGACTGTGCGTATTAATAATAGGCTTTGAAACTGGCAAGGGAGGTTCGTAAGCAAAGAAACCGTCCCAATTCTATCATTGGAACCTAAGAAAGATGTTTGCAATGCTCAGTGCAACGAGATATTCCGCAATAGTTTATAAGGTGTCGTTCAAGAAGAACGACTTCTGCAAGATTCCAGGGGACGCAGGGGACTTCAGATTGAAATATCGCATGGACGAATTAATAAAATTCAGTCCCACCGACAATAGGACGCTCTATCCCCTGCAAGTGTATGACACACGAAAACAGATAAAGAGACTCAAGAATAGTGTCTTAAACATTCAGATCAAGATGCTCACGATGCAGTTCTTGAGAAATGCACTCGCCAAAATGAAAGCATTTCGTTAGTCATTTTCGACAGACAGTTAACGTTTCAGAAATAAAATGTCTGTCATCAGGTAAATAGAAAATTAAATTAAATATAAAAACAAACAAATGAATAACCGAATAAAAAAAAATTACTGAATAAAAATTAAAAAATCGAGTTGGTTTTATTTTACAAAGAATTGAATTAAATAAAATTAAAAATTCATTTGATTTATTTGCAGCATTTTATTTCCTTTTTTACAAGAAATAAAATTAGAGTTATTTTTATGCATGTGCCCCCTTTTCCTTGGCGTGTGTAGCTGGCACGTGCGAAAATTAGGGGGGATGCACGCTCTCCGTGCGTGTTTTTTTATTCATTTAAAGGATCGCATTTAATCAGAGACAGATACGTAACGGAAGTTGCAGCTTTGGGATTAGACGAAACGGTCTTGCAATTAATTCTGTCTACCGCTTTCGACTCGCAAAGGCATGGTGATTACTTTAGAACTAGAATGTTGATTCATCGGCTTCTCAGTGTCATAGATTTCATTTTCTAGGCCGTTGACTTTTGCCTCATTCACCCTGTCGATAGAAGTCAAACAAATTCGAATGATATTTCCTGCAGTCAGCGTGGGATAACCTGTGGTGCTGTGCAGATAGCCACTTCCTCCATTTATTAAGGACCATTCCCATTTGCCAGGGTTTAATGCGCCGTTCTCCTCAGTCCACGTTGTTATCAATTGTCTTGCGTATTTTATTTTTTACACCTCTGCGATTAAAGTACAGGCATCGGCGATGTGTATGGCATCCAGTACATTCGTGATTCTATGGCTTCCCATTCTAGCATACCTTCAATCTTGTTACAGTCTTACACAATTTAAAGTCGTCCACATAGTCTCAACTGACAGCACTCGATCCAAATTCTGGCGCTGGGTCTGGACCAAATAGTTTGTGACTGGCCTCCACCATTCCTCCTGGTGTTTAGTTCAGATATAATTGGTCCACGTGCATTTTGAGATAGGTCTGAGATTTTGACAGGACAGAATCCACGTAGTCTTTATTGGCCACAGTCTATTCCAAATCTGCCTCGATTGGTTGATTATTCAATCCAACATCTAAATTTGTCTTCAACTCATTCTTGGTCATTCTCTAACGTCAATGTACATCTTAGGATCATGGCTCGGCTAGATTTGATGTCTTATACCTACTCACATTCAGTTCAGATTTCCTAGTCTCACTGACGCGACGCTCTCTCGGGTAGTTACTGAAACGCACGTGGGAATCGTCGACATAACGTTTCGTGGCGCCATCTGGCGATACCGCAAATCATTTCAATTTCAAGTTCAGATCGACATTCATGTTTCTATCCATGTAATTATCTCTCAAACGTCTATCCGCATAACTTTTAGTGGCGGTACCGTTGAGATGTAGCGGTTCACGAAGATTATCATGTTTGTGAGAAGTCACATTCAATGGTTCTTGTCGAGGTTCGTTTGTCCTGACAAAATGATCCTTCAAGTAAATCTCGGATAATACAAGACCGTCAATGCCATCGTTCTCCTTTTCATGGAAATGTCTGCACTGCTACCAAACTTATCGGCCGCAATTTTTTTATCATTGTGGTTTTCTTTCTTTTCCTATATATGTACATACATAAAAAAATATGATCAAATCGTTGAGAATGTCTTGCAAATGATGCCCCATCTCTTGAGAATGTACCGATTCAAGTGTCCGCAAAACACTTGACGCAGTGGCTGTACTCATTCCATGTTGTAATAGATGGGCGTGTTCAAATACTTCCTCAGTTCTTCACGTGGTGCGATCCTATAACTATTGAAATAATAATTGTATAAAATTTTCTTGAACCAAGCCACCTACCCAAGGAGTCGTGTAAATTATTCAAAATTCCATATTCTTCTCGTCCGCTACTGCGACTTGGTAATGCATCTCAAAAAGATGCCTCGAAAATGTTTTATCTTTAATGCCTCGGCTGCTTCTAACAAATCTATTCTATAAGATGTCATTTGGTAAAATAACCCCTTCTATGCATTTTTCTTCTTTTTTCTATAATACAAAAGAATATATATTTTCGTTTTGTTTTTATTTCTTTTTTATTTATCTTCTAGAATGTCTGTGTCTTTATCAATTTACAGTCTCGTGTACTCGTCTAACAACTTGGTTTTGAAGAATCGTCTGTAGAATCGTGGAATAATGACCATGTGGTAACATATTTATTCCATCCAGTTGTATAAATCTCTTGTCGTCTTATCGTTTCAAATCGCATTCACCTTTTGTGGGTTGGCTTATTTCTGAACAGACAATGCTTGACTTCATCGAAACTTATGTTGTTTCAAACGACACATCTTTGAATACCTTTGCATTTCTTCATGGCTTCTTCTCTTCCATCAATTCTGTAGGCTTACAGATTCGCTCGCAAACAGATGCATTCCAAGATTTCATCACCCAGCTTCCAACTTGAATTTACCCAGCGCCTTTGTATTCTCTTTCAAGGAGATAGTCTGGTCGCCAAACCCCCGAAAATCACGAATGCTTTTTTTGGCGTATAAAGTTTATTTCTCGGTAGATTTTGCAAATTTAGACATTTGAGAACAATATTCAATCGGCTGACCATCTGTCAGCCTTGAGCAATTTTTTTTATAGAGTCTTGAAAAGGTATATACCCTACCCCGAATTTGATACCAAATGTGAAAACACCTATATTTGAATACTCTGTAAATTCTCATTACTAACATGAAATTTATCGGTAAACCTTACTATTTGTTCACTTGGCATGGTTTGTAATATCATATACTCCAGAATTCAAAATTATATCGACACACAAAAATCCAATATGGCCGCCGTGTCGGATCGTCATGTCGAAATTTTAACTTTTTTTCTCCGTTGCACCATAAATCGTTTATTCTGTGAAACAAAATGTATCTTAATTGTGCCAGTTCATGCTCTGCCATCATGGAGCATCCATTTGTGCTCATGATGATACCAAAATGGGCACCATGTGTTGAATACTTCGATCGATATAGCGCTTTCACCGAATGACACTATAACCAGACCGAGGCTAAAATTTCAATACATTTCTGGTAGCTGTACCAACGGTCATATATATAATAGTTACGGACGGAGGATCGAGTTTTGTCATGGAATCACATACACACTACTCGGGATAGGTGTTCTTACGATGTCTCAGAAAGTAAATTCCTGAACAACACGAATAAAGAGCGTTGTTCGCAGCAAACAGCGCTCTTTACTTCACCTGATACTAAGCGAGTAAGGATGTTCAAAATCCACCACATTCAAATCAGTGATATCTGATCACTCAACGTGTGAAGACGTACTTTCGCTTCCATTCATTGTTGGGTTTTCGTATCAGTTTCGATCGTGCTTACTGGCTGAAATTAATAATAGATTACCACTTTTATTCACATTTTGTTTAATTGAAATTATTCAATTCGTTTATTGTTTCTTTATTGTTGACATTGTAACCCGTTTTTATCCGAGGGAAGTTCCCCGGTTAATTTGTTCTTTGAAGCTTGACAGTAAATTGTCAGAATATTATGTCTCAAAGGTGCTATTTTTCAGATATTAAAAAGTGCTCTGATTCGAGCGAGAAACGTTTTGTCAAAGTATTGGCTACAAGAATACGGAAGGTCATTGCGAATAATGAGATCTATGGCGACGGTCTATGTCTTGATTTGCGTCCGAGGTTCGAGGCCGACAATGATATCACGCTCGATGCTCATAGACAATGTATCGATAAATACATACACCCACGAAACGTGGCACGAGCTAAGCAAAAGCGTGGTGCAAATGAGGAAGTTCACGACGGATCACCTCCTAAGAAAATCACCAGACGTTCAGACGTCAGCACTTTCAACTTCTTGGTTGATTGCTTATTTTGTGGGCGCGAATGTAAAGTTGAGAAAGATAAAAAGAATCCCTCTAGATGGAGACCAGCTTATGTCTTCCGACAAACTCACATTAAACAAGGTACCTCCACACCGAAAGCGGAAATTCTTCAGAAGTGCGACGACCGTAGTGACAATTGGTCCATTGAAGTCCGCATTAGAGTCAGTCAGGCTGTTAGTGATTTGCACGCAGCTGACGCTCGCTACCATTCTGACTGTCGTCAGTCGTTCATGGGAGAAAGATCAGTTGTTGCAAGCAAAAGATCGGCAGCATTATCAGTTGCTCCACCCGATATCGAACCACCCCTCCAAGCTGTTTTAGATTTTATGAAGAAAGACAACTCTCTCAGTTGGAGTTCTGTTGAATTGCATGGAATCTATGTTGAAAATGGCGGAGAGAGTCTGTCTCGGAGGCTCCTTGTCTCCAAATTGCCAGATTTCTTCAACGAAGAATTATTGCTCCTCAGCTCACCGTCAATCGCTACAATAATTGCAATCAGATCTCGAGTGGGTTCGCTCCTGAGAATTGATAGTGATTTCAAAAATGATGTCCCCGTGGCCATGAAGACTCTTTGCACAGAAATTTCTAAGGATGTCGAAAACATTGAACTAGATGGGAACAATTACAAGTCAACTTTAGATAAGACCACCCTTTTCGAGTATTCAAGTCAAACTGTAACAGACTTTCTTGGTAGCTTATCGCCAAAACTTGACAACACACTTACGGCACCGCACTTATGATAGGTAATATGATAACTTCTGCCATCAAAGGTGTCCCTACACCATTGCAAATTAGTTTAGCTGTATTACTCCGCGATTCAAAGGAATTGGTCAAATATGCGCTCATTTCGGTTGTTGGCAGAAGAGCTACTTAGAGATATCGTCAGTAGAGATGATGTTGTCTGCCCGGAAGATTTCATTGACACATTGAGTGAAATATCAGACCAGAGCAGGACTTGCAAGGTTTGGGTGGACTGCTTCATAAGACCAGTTCTTATAATGATGAAGTACGTAAGGACTGAGAGGGAAGGGGACTGGCCCTTGCATTTGGCAACTGTAAAACAAATGCTCCCTTACTTCTTTGCATCCGGCCCTGTCAGCTATGCTAGATATGGCTTGTATTATCTGAGGGACATGGAACGACTTCAACAAGAAGTGTTGACACAATTTCTGAAGGGATCATATGTGATGAGACATGTTGATAGCATTTGGAATGGCATTTGGAGCGATATGTATATCGAATTCACTTTCATGCGTTATGGCCATGGTAAGTCTGACATCATTGGCATCACATTAAAACCAGAAACTCTGAAAGTGTGGGCATTAAGCCTTCACAATTGTGGTCAACCTTTGAATGGTCTCGCGGAGGTTAGGGAATCAGACGTCGCGAATCTAGCAGTGCTCGAACACAAAGAGGAGATTACTGCGAGAATTGCTGCTGATTGCGCTGATCGTGAGGGACTTAGAAACAAACTCGCGACACTCATACACCCCTTGAACCCAAGCAACACCCGGATGAGATAGTCAATATTGTCAGTGGTCAGCATGCTAATCGCACTGTGAACTTGGACATGACTGTAACACTTGGTAGACAGACGTTGACTGATTTCGAGAAGAAACTCCCGAGTGGGTTCTATTGTACTATATCAAGGCCCGTTGAAACAATGGCAGTTATGAAAAAGTCAGTCAAGTTGGGCGAGCACAAAACATGTGACAGCAATCTGATGTACTCTCGGGTGATGGGACTTCAAGCCAACTCCAGGGAAATTAGTATAAATGATATACTCTCATACGAGTTATCACCCATTCCAACAGCTCTTTTCAATGACAATGGTGACATGCGGATATCCAAATCTAAATCGGTCATGAAGTCTGATACCGCAGTTATGATTCCAAACACCGACATGTCTGAGTCTGATATCAATGTGTCAACGTGCACTATTATAGACGGGTGTGCACTTCCTTGGATACCCCATTGGCCTGCTCCCAATAAATTATGTCACCCGAACGTGAACGATTTTGTCCAGCGATTTCAAGAGCATGTAAAGCGTCGGTTATTGGTTGGAGATACATATCTTGTGTTTGACAGATACAATGAATTCAGTACTAAATGTACGACTAGGGCAAAAAGAAGTGGTGAAGCTTGTTATCGGAAATTCACGTTGACCGCAACGTCACCATTACCTTCTCGGAAATTTGTTCTCACGGTAACTGAAAATAAGAAACAGTTGATAAGCATTATTGTTGATCCTTTCAGACGTGACACACAGTTTGCTGTTGATAATACTCAGCAACACGCGCTATTTGTTACTGGCCAGGACGCTTCACCCATTGAAATCGATAGAGGTATAGTTATTGAGAGGCGTGACATGGAAACTATGCACGAAGAAGCAGATAACATAATCGTTCAGCAAGCCATCAGAGCTGCTGATGACCACGACAATGTCATAGTTCTTGCAGACGACACAGATGTATACACATTGCTTCTACATCACTATCTCGAACAAAACTTGTCATGTAGTATGTTCATGGAATCCCCAATAAAGGGGAAGTCAGTTGTTGATATTGCAGCGACCGTTGAAGAACACAGAAGTATCATACCAAACTTGCTTGCCGCCCATGCTATCTCTGGCTGCGACACAGTTGGTGGTTGTTTTGGAATTGGAAAAGGTCGTATGTTGAAAGTCTTGAGATCCGGCGAAACTTCTCTAACGTCCGTTGGTTGTGTCAATACCCCTTGGTCGGAAGTACTTCATCAAGCTACACGATTCATATCTTCATGCTATGGTTGCAAGGATATGGGCACCATGTCAGAATCGCGAATCAGTGTTTGGAAATCGCAAATAAGGGAAGGGTGCCACAAAAGTTCCTCCTTTATGTACCCTGTCCCCAACAACCGAAGCATTCACAGCGAATGTAAAACGTGCCCATCTTCAGGTATGCACGTGGAAACATGCCTTGGACCCAGCTCCACCAGATCTTGATCCTAGGGAGTTCGGATTCGTGAGAGATGAAGTCTCGAAAACGTTATCACCCTTAACTCTACCAAGTGGAATACCGGTGGCTCCCGATTCTGTTTTGCGTATGGTACGTTGTTCCTGTTTCAGCAAACATCCTTGCAAAACTAGCAGGTGTGGATGCTATTCCTCTCACTTGGCATGCACAATATTCTGTGCGTGTAATGCAACAATTGAATGTTGCAATGAACAAACGGTTTCAGCAATTGATGTCACGGTGAATCAGTCTAATGATCCAGATGGACCGTGAGGATGAGGATATCGGTGACCATGTTGATCTTTTCTTGATAAATTAGAGATTGAATACTTAGTAGATAAAACATCTCTCACTCTGTATCTCATCAGGCTGGCTGTGTGACCATATTTGGGATTTCTGGTATTAGGTTGAAATTCAGTTTTGACATTTTTGTCACTCCATAGTCTGCGATATCGGTTTTCTCCTCCTCATTTGTTTCCATTATTCCTCACAATGTAGTTAATATCATTGCACTATAATTTTGCATAGTTTTTATGTCCAGCAAAATGTATGTTGGCAGCCGGGACATACTGGTATAGACTTCATTCGCAAAAAATATCAAAATCCACAATTTTACTACTTTCGGCGTCATTTTGGTGGAAATTCGGGTATTTTATAGTGAATCCAATGCGTAAATGATATAAATCGAGGTTGAGAACTAAATTGGGGGAGACATCTCCAAGTCTACGAACCACAAGCCGAGTTTTCTAACAATTTTTGTGACTTCTTGTATTATATGGCAGGAAATCTTATTTTGACGACTTTTTCACTTCATAGATTTGATAATCATTTTCCCGTTCATATACACCATTGATACCCCTGATTGTCATCAAATATCATGCAGCTATCAATTTGCATCATTTATATGCGCGAGGGATGAATCTTGGACAGTCATTGGGCACTTATAGCAGACTATTTCGAAAAAAATGGTAAAAATCCATAAATTTGCTACTTCCGGCCGCCATATTGGCTGCCATTTCGGATTTTTTTCTGGAGAAGTTAATGGTTAAGTGATGTGTTCGGAACCCTTCGGCTATTGGCATTTCATTGTGAAGATTCTGTCGCATTTTTGTGAGATCTAATGACATCGGAGTAAAAAGTGGTATTTTACTGAAATTCGGGGTGGGGTATAAATTTTGGGGCTCTATAAAAAAAATTGCTCAAGGCTGACAGATGGTCAGCCGATTGAATGTTGATGTCAGATACCTTAATTTTCATAATCCATTGAGAAAAGAACTTTATACGACAAAACACGCATCCATGACCTGGCGACCGGACTAAGATGATAAAGTGTGGTTTGGATCGAAATTGGTCATATCGAACCACTCTACCACGTCTTTCCGTATACATGTTTCGTCTCTATCTCTTAAGCCAAAATGTATATGTCGGTAAATAACAGCTGAGATTTCGCGATTTTTTTCTTCAAGTAATCGAAATGAAAATGATACATCAAGGTCTTTCTGAAATCCAGAATGCACATTACACCAGTCTTCGAATGGCAAGCAATTCATCTTCATGTGCACGGCCATCAGATTCTTATCAATAATCGTTGTGGGTTGGTAGTTGGGCCTTGCAACGTATTTTCTAGCATGCTTTTACAATGTCACGAGATGTATGTCGGTTCATTTTCCCATATTGTTCAGGGTTTTCGCGAAGACGGAATTATTCATCAATTTGAGGAAATATTTTTCGAATTCTGTCTTGGCTTAAGTTCTCAAACACGTGCTGTGATTCACATATTTTTTCATCCAATCCTCCTCATTGAATCGGATGATGGGATGTATCTTCGTCAATGTCATACGGTAATTAAGATAGAGTTTTAAATTTTCGCAATAAACCACGTCGTTGCATTTGTCTCATTTATTCGGGATGTGTTTTTCACTCCTCTGTTGATCTCTATATTCTCCAGATCTAAGAGGTATTCCTTGTCGTGGAGTTCGGAATAGTCCAATTCCTCCTTAAAAATTCACAGAAATGCCTCCATATATTGATCTCTCCTAGTTTAGTCACCCACCTAGGCAAGGGTTGACACATGGCCCAACTGTACAGGTTATTCGCGACTAAATAGGTGGTATATTTGGTAGACTACTCGAACTCTAAATTTCTCAGATAACGACTGCTGGCTTTCTCGTGTCTGTTAGACACGGTGCATATGCCACCGCTGACACCCCTTTCAAACGCATGCTTAAAGGAAATAAGTTCGAAGTATTTCGTAAAAAAATAGGAAAAAAAAATAGAAAAATATATATTTCTAAAAATAAGAAAAATATAAAAGTCCGTTCCAAAAGTAACAACACAAGGTATTGTGCCAAAATTAACACTTATATGAAAGTATGTGTGACGTCATAGATTGTGAAAAATATGCAAATTGCATATACCACTGTAATGCGGCATGAGTCTGGCATACAAGGAGCACATCGTTTCATATCGTCTGATTGGTTCAAAAATAAAAAAAAATCCGTACAGACATCATTATGAACAGCAAAGGTAAGTAAAATAGAAGCCGCCGTGGGACTGTGTTTCTCCCAACACGAACATCACTCTATCGTCAGACCTTTTGGTGCATTTCTGTAAGTTAAACGACGATCTTCCATACAAATTCGTCGCAATGTTCTGTCGTCCCTGACAGAAGTCTTTCATTTACGCCCTCTACCCTTACATCCATAACACGTCCAATCTGTTTATACTTGTTTGTATAAATTCATCATAGTGTATCTTGAGGGTGATATTCCATAAAGTTCTGCTACCTGTTCTTTGATGGTTTTCCACTTTTGTTTACAGTAACACGGTGTTACAATTTGAAACACTGCATTTGTGGGAATTCTTGGAACTTGGGGCTTCGTCTGCTTTTGAGGGGAAGCCTAGAATGATGACTTCTGGTAATGGCGCTACTGTATCACTTCTCCTCAATAGAAGACTGTTATCACGGAGGCAAAATTTTACCCTTTGCTCAATTCAAACAACATGTTTTCTGTGAATCGTGCGCATGGTTTGTCATTGAGGTGGTGCAGTCTCCCTTTACTCACAGGATGCCTCTTTGCTTGGCAACATCTAGTTGACTCTAAGTCCAATGTAGAGAGCAATCCAAACTTGCAAAAAGTTCTTAAAAAACGAAAGGTTTATTTTCTTGTCTCGAATACATGGCTTATGGCCATGTATTAGAACGAGCTCAATGGGCTCGTGTCGGTGAGTGTCATGAGCCATGTGTCTGGGACGAGAAATAAAAACAGCAAAATGTGGGGAGGTGTGTTTTTTTTTTCTTTTTTAATGTCAGCTGGATAGGAGACTTTTATCATTAAGACAGCTTTTTGCCATTCGCCCTGTGGGAACCCCGTTAAGTTAAACAGTGCTTGAATTCTGCGGTAAACTAGCTCTGTATCTGGTAAAACATGGCCTAGTCACCAAATGCTTGGGGTGGAAGTCCTATAAAATGGGCAACATGAGTATAAATGATTGACTAAACTTGGCGTTCAACTCTATGTTTTGGTCATGATAAGCCAATTGTGCACAAATATGTGACCTTAAACACCAGTAAATAAATTTTACCTCTTGCCCAATTCAAACAACCTTTTTTTAATCTTGCGAACAGACTTCCGTTGTTTTGGTGTGGTGGTGTGGTGTTCCTCTCTGCTAACAGGATAGAAAAAAATAACTGTTTCTCGCCCCAGATATTGATGTCTCGACCAAAAAGAGTTTTTGCTTAATCTTACAAACATCTCGATATTAACGCAGTTAGTGGCCGAGTTAAGCATAGAATTTTAGCTATGGTGGGTCGTCCCTGGCAATATTTAGTTGACCTTATGCCCAAAGGAAATAGCAGACGACACTTGCAAAAGATTTGTAAAATGCCAACTTATGGCCCTGCATTGGAGCTTGCTCGGTGAGTTCGTTCCGGTGAGGAGGTCATGGGCGGTGCAAGGAAAACCTAGTAAAACGTAGGAAGTAAAGTGGTACCTGTTTACTTTGGTTAACAAGCTCTGTCTTATAGGTAAAATAGGACCTAGTCACCATAAGCTTGGCGTTGAAGTCCTTTCGAATGGGCAACACAGAATAAACGATTGACTAAACTTGGTTTTTCCTCCATGTTGTGGTCATGATTAGCCATTGTGCAGAAATATGCGACCTTATACACCAATAAATATATTTTAATCTTTTCCCAATTCAAACAACAACTTTTTGTGAATCCTGCGCACAGATTCCCACTGCAGTGGTGTGGTGCCTCTCTCCTCACAAGATGCAAAATATTCTTCAAAAAGAGAACTTTTCCTCTTTCGTCTCGAAAGCATAGCTTATGTCCATGCACTAGAGCGAGCTTAATGACCTCATGTCGGTGAGGGTCATGGGCAATGCATCTGGGATGAGAAATGAAAACACGGCAAATAGTGGAGGAGAGCCACATACAGTTTTGTTTTTATTTTTTTTTTTTTTGTATGTTGTTTTTTTGTTTTTGTTTGTTTTTTTGTTTTTGTTTTTTTTTTTTTTGGGGGGGGGGGTCTTTTTTAATATTAGTGTTGGATGCGATAGTAGAAAAATGAGTGTGATTTATGTGAATGACGACTTCTGGGAATGGCGCTACCGTATCAGCTTTCAACGATATAGGGGGCTTTTATAAAATTGGATAACGCCCTACCTTTCCTCTCCCCAATCGGGACCTGTAAAGTGAAACAGTGCTTGTTTACTGTGGTAAACAAGCTCTGCTTTACTGGTAGAATAAGCCTAGTCAAAAAATGCTTGGGATGGAAGGCCTATGAAATGGGCAGCATGGGTATAAATAATTGACTAAACCTGGTGCCATCTTCGTGTTGTGGTCATGATTAGCCATTGTTCAGAAATATCTGATCTTAAACACCAATAAATAAATTTTACCTTTCGTCCATTTTCAAACAACAACCTTTATTGTGAATCTTGCGACAGATTGTCACTGTGGTGGTGTGGTGCCTGTCTGCTTACAGGATGCAAAAATAAATGATTTTCTGCTCCAGATGTTGATGCTTCGATTAAAAGGAGTTTGATTAATTTTACACGATATTAACACAGTTAGTGGCAGAATTAAGCACGTTTTAATTATAGAATTGTAGTTGTGGTGGATCGTTACTTGCAATATTCAGTTGACTTTATGCCCAATTTGGTTAGCAAAATAATTGTGAAATACCAAAATTTTCTTTTCTCATCTATGAGACATCACCTGTGACCCTGCATTTGGGCGAGTTCAGTGCGTCCGTTCCGGTGAGGGGTCATGAGCTATGCATCGGGGACAAAAAAAAATGAAAACACAGTAAAATGTTGAGCGTTTACATACCAGCTTTCACGGGGTAGGAGATTTATTATCACTGAGCCAACTTTTTACCTTCTGCCCAATTCGAACAAGAACATTTCTCTTTGTTGTGGTGTGTCGTCATTGGCAACAGCTAGTTGACTCAAAGCCCAATGCAGATAGCAGTCGATACTTGCTAGAACTTGTTTAAAAATGAAAAGTTTCTCTTAACGTCTTGAAGACGTAGCTTATGGCTCTAAACTGGAGTGAGCCCAATCAGCTCTTTCCGGTGAGGGGTCATGAGTTATGCATCTGGGGCGAGAAACGAAAACATAGCAAAATGTGGAGGGGTGTCATAGACTCTTGGGGTGGCAAGAGTTGAAAAAATAAGTGAAAGGACATTTCTCGGAATGGCGCTACGTATCAGCTTTCAACTGCGTCGTTGCGGTAGCTTTGCCCAACTCTCCCAATCCCAAAACGTTTAGTTATAACTGATTGGGTGGGCCAATATTTTGTTGTTTTCTGTACCGCTTCCTATTTTATTAAGAAGACTATAGGCCTAATATCAGACCAACTTGAATTGAATTGGGTCCAACTCAATACAGTTTTTCCACACTGGAAATCGACTTCTGAATAAAACTGATTATAATGCTTCACTTTCACAACAACCAGTTTACAAAACCTTTGTTATTAGTTTTTGTTTTTATTTTAAAAAAACCCCAGATATTCCTGATTACAATGTTTATTAAATTACAAAATACCTCCACGAACAGCCATAGATTGAAAATGAACAGTCAAAACAATGTTGCAGATATATATATCTGCAACACTGTTTTGACTGTTCATTTTCGATTTATATATATATCTTGGGGTGGCGGAGGTGGGGCAGTCTAGCCGTGTCTTTAGAATTAGGATTGTAATCATCCTATATGTCGTCCAGCTGTCACGTCCTGGTGTTATACTCTTTTTCTTATACCCACCCGGTTACTTAGTTTAGTACACCCCCCCCCCCCCCCACCACCACCCTCCTCCATTTATCATTCACAACTTGTAGTTGCGAATGGTGGGTGGAGGTGGGTGTTGGGGTTGGGGGTGGGGGTACATTTCGGAGTTATTGAGGATATTCCATTAGTACTTCCATATGTTATCCCTAGAGCGCCCCGCAGGCTTGCAGTTGTTTATCTTGACGTTCTAGTATGCTTAACGTCATTGTTTACGTACGTACTTAACTTTTACAGTACTGGTTTATTTTGTCTCATTGTTGTTCGTCTGTCACCTGATGAAGGCTTTGAAAGCCGAAAGCTCGTGATTAAATGACTAAAATAGGTCTTCAAGGTGTTACTTACTAATATTTTATATATAAAACATAGTTATTGATGAGCAGCAAAGTCATTGGAAGTCTGAACTGCCGAGGGTTATCTTCAGAAACTACCAAACGCCAGGACTTTTTTCGCGTTGCAGAGCAAAAATTGATATTACTCTCTTGGGGACACTCACTCGTGTAGAGGCGTGGAAAACCATTGGATGTGTGAGTGGGGTATGAAGCCTTTTTCAGTTCTTACTCGAGTGTAAGCAGTGGAGTGGCTATTCTATTGAGAAACGCGTTCATATATACAGTACACACTGTGCACCTAGATAAAGGTGGTAACTTTATCATTCTGGATATTACAATTCAGGATCAAAGACTTACCCTTGCAGCGGTTTACGGCCCAAACGACGATCGACCATCTTGTTATGAAAGTGTTTTTTTTTCAATAAGATAGAAGATTCGGGCAATTGTTCAATTTTCGTCGGGGGAGATTGAAACGTTCCTCAGTCCTACAGCGTCGATACCCAAAACTACTTCCGCCAAAATAATATAAAAGCTAACGCCAAAATTCATAAGTTCATGGACAGACTTGACCTATGCAACGTTTGGAGACAAACAAATACCGACACAAAACGTTTCACACGGAAAGGGTCTGGAAATAAAATGGCACGGGTTGATTATTTTCTGATGTCATCACTTAGAAATAATCTTTCAAAGCTCCAATATCCAACTCCGATACAGGTCTGACCATAACCAATACACATAATGCTAACTTTTATTACATGCCCATGCAGTCTCTCTTATGCAATACGGCGTGCAATACGTCTGTGCAATACGGAATTCCGTATTGCACACCAACCTGTTCCAACCGGGACCTTTTTTATGCAATGCGACTGCATAAAGTGCATGGTGTTTACCACTGTTGATAGAAAAGAAAATTAGGTCAGTAGGTGCTTGGGTCATGTAATAAATACAAAACCACATGTATGTTTCAATGAGTCGTTTTGTATTCAATTCGTCAGATGTGCGTAGAAAGAAAACGTCTCGACCTTCGGTCTCGACGTTTTCTTCCTACGCACATCTGACTCATTGAATACAAAACGACTCATTGAAACATACATGTAGTTTTGTCAATTTATACAACAACCAAGGAATAAGGGTTTCTGGAAATTCAATAATAGTCTTCTTAATGAATATGTTTCGGCGATAAAAACAGTAATAGCGGAAGCAATAACACAATACAGTGACTCCGATAAACATGATAATAACAATGTTTTAAACATAAATGATCAGTTGTTTTGGGAAACAATGAAACTAATGATTCCTGCTGAAACTATCACCTATTCTTCCTTATTTAAAGGTTGAACAGGGGGCGCGGTGGCTTCACGGTAACCGGTTCTCGTCAGATTACCGAAGTTAAGCAACGCCGAGCGCGGTTAGTAGTTGGATGGGTGACCATTTCAACGACTAATTCGTGCTCCCGCGTTGTGTCCTTGGGCAAGGCACTTAACCCCGATTTCCTACATGGGGGCACGATGACACTGTGTACTAAGGCGTACTGCACGTCGATGGTGCGCATGTCTTCAACCAATCTAACCCTGCCTGTGCCGCGGTGCAGAGTTCAGAGTTACGATGTTGGAGAGCTGACAGCTGCTCGTCGTTGCTCGGTGGTTCTCTCCGGATACTCCGGCTTCCTCCACCCATAAAACTGTCACCGACATGATATGACCCTGGCTGTTAATGTGTCGTTAAACCCTAATAAAAAAAAAGGTTGAACAAACAATCACACAACAGAAATCGAAAAGAAACTAAATCAGCTAAATTCAGAATTAGATGGGGGTAACTCTGAAATTGTGTCTGAAATAGAATCTCTTGAAACAGAATTAAAGACACTAAGAATCCCACAAAATACAAGAAATGATTATGAGAGAAAAAGCAAAATGGAAAGTTGAAGGGGAAAAGCAGACAAATACTTCTGCAATTTGGAAAAAAGACAAAAAGAAAATTGGCCCTACAGTTGCTGCAGATGACAACAGTAATGTCTTCTTCGACGTTGATAACCCTTTTCTAAATTTTTTAGAGGAGGGGAAAGCAAGTCTCTTGAAGGCGAAATAACTCACTCTGAATGTCCTGCGGTGTTGAAAAATATGAAGAATAAAAAAACTTCCGGCTTTGATGACTTCACTGTAGAATTCTACAAATTCTTCTGGAAAAATATCGGGTGTTTCCAACTCAAGTCTTTAAATTAGGGATACTCGAAAACAGAGCTTTCCAGTATGCAAAGAATTGGTATAATTACATGCATTCTCAAACAAAACAAACCAAAAGAATACATAAAGAATTGGAGACTAATTTCATTGATAAATGTTGATACAAAACTTACTTCAACAGTTATCGCCAACCGTATTAAGGTAATTCTGCCAAAGCTTATATCAGAGACTCATCTTGGTTTTATGAAAGGGCGTTATATCGGGGAGTCCGCAAGGCTAACTCTCAACCTAATAGAAAAATGCGAGAAACAAAATATTTCAGGAGTCCTAAATCTGCTAGATTTCGAAAAGGCCTTTGACTCTTTGGAATGGATTTTCATAGAGAAAACTCTATATTTTCAGATTTGGTCCTTCTATTATAAATTGGTTTAATACCCTTTATCACAATATTTTTAGCTATGTTACAAATAATGGACATTATGTGGAAAGGTTTAATTTACAAAGAGGAGTTAGTTTCTCCTTATTTTGTTATTCTGTGTATTGAAATACTTAGTGCATCACTGAAAGATAACGCTGGAATTAACGGTATCACAATTAATAACTCCAAACATCTTATAAGCCAATACGCGAATGACTGAACACTTTTTATAAAAGATGATTGCCACTCCCTGAACGCCGCCTTGGAAGCCATAAACCAATTTGCTGTTCATTGGAGACTTAAGGTGAACTTTGAGAAGACACAAAATATATGGATTGGACAAAAAAGAGGCCGAGTGGAAATATCTAGAAAACAAAAAGTCCATAGGAATAACAGTGCTGTATTCACGATATTAGGCATCCAATTCGATTTATTTGGTGAGGATTTGAAAAAAAAATTATACTGACAAAATGCAAAAAAAAAAATGGAAAAACTTCTCGGCGACCGGTCTTTTATAAATCTAACCTTAATTGGAAAACGACAGTCATTAAAACACTCGCATTGCCAACACTTATTCATTGTCTTTCAGTCCTTCCTGATCCACCTGATACCATACTTGAAAAAATACAGTCTCTCCTCTTTAAGTTTCTATGGTCAGACAGAAGTGAAAAAATTAAAAGGAACATTCTTATCAATCCAATAGAGGAGGGTGGACTGAACTTTTGTTGTATATAATCATATAGCTACTCTTTAAAAATGTTCTGGGTAAACAAACTGATTGACCCAAACATCATGGCACCATAGAAAACTCTTATTTTGGACGACTACGAAAGCGTCGGTAGTGACAAAATTTGGTTTCTCCATAAAGAAGGGTTAAAAGATTGAGAAACATACGAGTTGCTTTTGGAGAAATATTCTTTTGTACTGGTCTTATCTGAACAATTATTCGCCCTCAACAACAGCGGAAATACTGTCCCAACCAATGTTCTATAACCCAAAGATAAAAATTAACACGCCTTATGTTTTAATAAAAATTGGAGCAAAAAGGGCATTTTTTACATAAATGATATCTTAAAAGAAAATGGCATTTTTTTAATCTTCGAGGAGTCCTCCAAGAAATATATCACGAAAACCCCATTGACCGTCTACCAGGGAGTAATAAACGTTATTCCCAAAACATGGAAAATGGTAATTAATAAATGTAATAGACTTGCGGCTGCCTCAAATGAATACACTGAAAAGCTAAAAACCACACAGAAGGTGAATAAGATTTTTTATCCACTTTTTCTGCGAACATTCACTGAGCAGACAAAAAAATTACAAGCAAAATGGACAACCTCTTGAATATGAATATACAGTTGGCAGGGTGGACATACATTTTCAAAAATCCTTCTCAGGTCACTGACGATACCTATTAACAGAGCTTACAGGATAAAATCTTATATTCAGCATTATTTACAAACGCCAAACTATTTAAATGTAAGATTTCAGAAACTGAACTTTGTTCTTTTTGCTTTTCTTCAAAAGAGACAGTTCTATACTTATTTTTCGAATGCACAGTATCAAAAACCATTCTTATAAACTTTGCTGATCTTTTGTTCGAGAAATGTAATATTACGTCCACATTGAAACCCCAATAAATAGTACTTGCTTTTAATGATAGCAGTGATTTTCAACAGCCCAGAAGTATTATTGACTTCCCCATACTGATCTATAAAAAATGTATCTATGCTTGCAAAATAAAAAAGTGTCGACCGCACTTTCAGTGCTTTATGGAACAAATGCGTTTCTATAGAGAACTGGGCCTTTCTTCACTCCATTGGTACTCAGAAAAGAAACAAACAGCCACCACAGAAACTGGTGAATAGTATAATCCTTGTTATACCCACACGAATAGATCTCGTATTCTTTCCAGAGAGACACGTGGCAGCAGACACTCATACACACTTGGCTGTGCACATCTTTGCACATGTATGTATATCCATGTGTGTGTCGCAGGAAATGTATTTGTCCATCGCTGTGCTCTGCAGCACACATTGTAAATGTCAATATTGGGATCCTTGTGAACAGTTCTTCTTGCTTGCTGGTCTTGGTTACCTCTCATTTTTAAACCTGTACTAAGCCACTGTGCTGAGCAAAAATTATTTTTTGAAATTGTTTTGAATTTAAGATTGTCTGTTTGAAATATCTGAATAAAAATATTTGAAAAAATAAAAAATTCTTGGAAATGTTCCTACCACAAAAGGAAATCGCATCAGAACTACTTTAAAATCGAGAAAAGAAAAGATTGTTGTAACTGATTAACATAACCAAAAGTGGCTCGATTTTCACT
The DNA here is from genome assembly GCA_031216915.1 of Pictodentalium vernedei. NCBI lineage: Eukaryota > Metazoa > Mollusca > Scaphopoda > Dentaliida > Dentaliidae > Pictodentalium > Pictodentalium vernedei. Next base: position 74,553,222 of record CM062293.1, on the reverse strand, counting down.
TACCTTTACTGTTCATAATGATTTCTCCATGGATTTTCATTTCTGAAACAATCAGACGATACAAAGCGATGGCACCTTTGCATGACACAGCCATGTCTCATTGCAGTGGTAAATTAAATTTGCAAAGTTTCTACAATCTATGACGTCACATATACAGACATATGACTTTTTCCGTTGAGTAAAAATTAAAATTTCGTTGTTACAAAAAATGTTGAGTTAATTTTGGCACAATACCTTGTGTTGTTAATTTTGGAAGAGACTTGTATATTTTTCTTATTTTTCAAAATATCTATTTTTTTCTTATTTTTTTTATGAAATACTTCGAACTTATTTCTTTTATGCATGCATTTGAAAAGGGTGTCAGAAGTGGCATATGCACCAGGTCTAACAGAATCGCGAAAGCCAACAGTCGTCATCTGAGAAATTTTGAGTCGATGTAGTCTACCAAATATACCACCTTTGTGTTCATGTAAGCTTTTCCGCTGAGTGAAAATTAAAATTTCGTTGTTACAAAAAATGCTGAGTTAATTTTGGTACTATAATCTGTGTTGTTAATTTTGGAAAGGACCTGTATAATTCTAAAAAGAAAGAAAATATATATTAAGAAAACAATATAAGAAATAAAAAACAGAATTCAAAATATTTTGAAGAAAGAGTATTGTTTTAATTATTCATTTCGCATTTTTTCAAATATTTGTTTTTCATTATGAAAAATATATAATGTTACGTATTTCTTCGCAAGGTCAAACAGCGTCTTCCAACAGAAACAATATTCGCATTCCTCGCCCAAATGTCGCATTATTAATCAACATCTGAACCTTCGCTTGTTCGTGTTTTTGTTAGGGTTGTCATCTTCCAGCATGCTCTACCATCTCTCCTCAACGACTCATCAAATCCTCAGGGTAGATCAGGCGTAATTCCCACCGAAAATCAAACCTTTTTCTTCTTTCCATCCATGTTTCTCTTTGCAAAACCGCTGCGTGAACGACATCTTCCATCGTTCTCATGAACGCATATTTTAAAACCTGACGTTTTTGTTGTTCTCTTTTGATCTACATTTCATTCCGCGATAAATTTTTGATTTTCATTTGTTTTCAATTTATTTAATTCAATTTTGGATATTGTTTTTTTGGTTTAATGTTAAGTTCTTAATATTTTTTTCCTAGAAAATTTGATATATTTTCAGAAATTTTATTTTTTTTTTTATTTTTGAAATACATTTTTTTTTTCGAAATATACTTTTTTCTATCTTTATTTCGTTTCGAAAATAAACCCAGCGGACAAAGAATGTTAACTAATTCCAAATCGATGAACACAGACACGAGAAGACGAAAGGTGAGATGCCGTCAGGGTTAGTGCGCACGGATATGACTAGTCTGTCTAATCCAGTAAATTATTCCACTTTCATAAATGTGAACAAAAGTGTTGTACAGACACTCGAAGATCAAAGGCGAGATGTCGTCACGGTCAATCACTCAGTTTTGACCAATTTTCAGTGGGTGGTCACAATTTAGAATTGCACACACAAAAATTAGCCACAGACACAGGCCGTTTTAACAAATGTGGTAACTCACTATGGAGATTTCAGTGTTGATGTCCTAACCTGTTCACAAAATTATCAGACTTGGAATTTTAGGTGAGTAAGAAAGTGTCTTTCAGATTCCCATAGTAATAGTGGGTATAACTTCGAATTACACACAAGAAAATTGGTCATGCACACACAAAAAATCTGTCTGTTTTTAACAAATGTTTTAATTCCCTATGAAGATTTTCAGTTTTATGTCCAAACTGGTCCACTACATTTTGGGACTTGTACTTGTAATGTTAGGTGAATCAGAAAATGTCTATAGGATTCCCATAGTAAAAGTGGGCAAGTGAATTACACGAACGTGTATAAATTAACACTGAAAACTCGTATGACACATACTCATTTGTGGGATTTGGGCATCAACACCGGTTTTCCGTAGGGAATTACAAATTTATTGGATGACCATTGACCTGTTGAAGTATAAAATGTGTTTGAGTCTAATTCGTTAGTTAGAATTAACACTGAAAGTTCTACAGACAGTTTCTGACTCAAGAAATAACTAGGTCTTTTTAAAGTTTGGTCAAAAGTGTATGAATCAGAACTATCAATTACCCCCTAATAACAGGATTTAGCATGCGTTTGTACCTGTCAGCTTCCTGATACAACATTTTGTATCAAATACCTTGGTACACGCCGTGTTCATGGCAGTTTCAGGCCTGATGCATATTTTTCTAAGATAACGATGAAGTTGGACAACTTCGGACCCAATACCTGTCTACTGTGAGATAAAATCGTTTATTATATGCTAGCTTGTGAATTAACGAAAATTATCTAAAAGATATTTCTCGATATCCATCGACTCGTTGGATATCCAGAAATATCCCTCAGTAGCTTCTAAAATGACGTCACGCTTCGGCGTGTGACGTCGCCTTTAAGGAACGATCAGCAGATCTGTTATTGTCTTAAAACTGTTTGCAGTGGAATTGGGCTGAATATTGCACAGTAAAATGTCAAGTAGCATATAATATAAAAAAATCTACGCTATTTTAGTGAATATCGGGAATTATATCATTCGTGTGGACCTGAACGCATTATTTTTCACTAATGCAGGCGCTCGTGAAAAATAAAGCGTTCAGGTGCACACGAATGAGTTAGTTTCCTATATTCACTAAAACAGCGTAGATATCCTCTATTTATACCTTCTTCACTCCTTCCCGTCAGCTTCCATACAGCAACGGTAATGCGCATGTGTCTACGTTTTAAGTACAAGGTTTGATGGTTTTCCTGTGGCGCCCCGTTGATAATTGAAGTGTTTGTGTAATACTGTTACTTTTCGCTCTTTTCGGGATTAGTTAGGTGCTAGTTTATTAACTGTCGGACCGACGTATTGCCTCTTTTGGCTGAAGGTTCTATGCCCACGCCATCTTTATCGAAAACAAAGGCGAAACGAAAGCTTGTAACAAAGAAGCTACATGGGGCCTGATTTAAAAGATTTTCGTTTTCTGGGGAAAGGGAGTGGAGAAAAATGCGATTCGTCTCTGGTCTTTTCAACCGTATTGCAAAATGAAACAGGAGTTTCAAAAATGGCGATAAAGATGAAGAATGGGGTCATCGCAGTTATTCATCGACAGCGATAGGAAAATTCGCATTTCGAAAAATAGATTGGTATACTACGAGTTCAGCGGAGCTCAATTTCACGATTAGAAGATGTCTATCCACCTCTCGTATTCTTGTTATATTTTGTGCAGTGAAGTATATATACTAGTTCGCCTTTCCTCTCGCAAGGGTCCCGTTCGAATCAAGTCACATACGCGCAAGGACGTTGCTAAGGGCTTTCAGATAAAGAGATGGTGTCCTCTTCTATATTTCCAATTCCATCGCCTTCCCAGTAGGCTGAATTCCGACTACCACTCCATAATTTTCAACAAATGAGAAATTCAATTTGCCCCTCCCTATCTCCGGGTAAAAAATGTCCAACTACAGGTTTCAGTTCTTTCCTCAACACACGTGATATCAAATTTTGTTAAAAATTTTCTTCTTTTTCCTCAATTTTTCAAACATTTCAACAAATACTATGTCATCAGTAGGCGTCCAAATGATTGTATCTCCCATTTTGGTGTGAAACAAATTTTTACAAATTCTGAAAGGAGGTGTTCAATGTACATAAAATGTACAAGAACAGAAGTAATTGATGCGGGTGAATTGTGTTATCAGATTCGCAATGTTCACATATAGTTCCTAAATGTCATACTTTTCAAGTATTTTTTTTTCTAAAACGGGGTGTGCTGATTCTAAAATGTCATGCCTCAAAATTGTTGACTTGTAAACGGAGGAAATCAGATTATTTCTAATAGATGGATGGAAGCGAAACGAACCGAAAGCGCTGAAACCAATTCTAGACTGAATGACATGGATAATAAGTTGACATTTCGATATTGTCAATGCAAAAATGTCCTATGATTGCCATTAAATAAAGTTGACTCTCCAAATTTCGCATCACCGCCAAAAAGTTGGGGTTTTTTCGTAGAAAACATCTCTAATACTCACAAATGTTCTTTGAAACTACAAATGTGTCTTTCCGCACCAGAAGACACCATTACTCTGTGCTGTGTTCCCCGTATTTGGAGTTATTCAGTTTTATGTCTCTCTTGAAAAGTAGGAAAATTTGAGATACTTTTTGTTCGGGGTGGGGGGGGGGGGGTACGGGTGAGGAATCCACTGACGAAATGATGTAACTCCTTATTGGAAAGAGCTTAATGAGCTTGTACCAATGATGGGTCACACGATCTGGTTTTGTTGAAATGTTTGATTGTTTTCAGAATTACATTTTAACACCTCCCTTGACGGTAAATTATCTAACAATTGCTCTTGGTAGTCAAAAATTCCAATCACAAATCAATATTTAGGTGGAGTTTTATTACTTTTTAACCAATATGTGGAGGACTTTCACTACTTTTCAGTCAAAAACTCCATATTATGGTCAAATTCTGGGCATATTTGGAATAAATGCACTGCCACAATCTCTGCGATTTTCAACTTTTTCTGATTTAGGGCTTCGAATTTCCAACTTATTAATTTAATTATTTAATGTGGTTCAACAACACTTTCGATAGCCAAGGTCACCCCGTGTCGAACAGGTTTATGGGTGGTGGAAGCCGGAGTACCCGGAAAGAACCACCCAGCAACGGCGAGCACCTGTCCAATACTCCCCAACGTACTAAGGCAACACAAGCAGGGTTAGCATTGGTTGAAGATAAGTGCATCATTGACGTGCAATACGCCTTAGTACAGAGCACCACCGAGCCCCAAAGTAGGCAATCGGGATTAAGTGCCTTGCTCAAGGACACGAGGCAGTTAACCCTGGCGAGGATCGAATCGTGAACCTTTCAGTTTTAAGTCCAATGCCGTAATCACTGAGCCACCGCGCTCCCGAATTTCCATCTACTGTAAATATGACGAGCGAGGGGTGCGGTGGGGGTGGGGGGAGTGCTGTACCTGTGACTGCGTCTGACTTCTGTAATTCCCTACCTGAACAAGTAACAAATGGTGTTATACCCGTAATCAAGTCTTTTCCGTAACCACAGTCAGCGAATTATCATTTGTTTAAAAACAGCAGACGAAAAATAGCTAGGAGTGGATGAATAATGAAATTCGATGGTTTTCTTGATCCGCTAGTATCTTTTGTTTGAATGCTGAGAAAACAAGAGGGTAAAGTTTACATGAAATAACATTAATAGAATCAGATGTTTCGGCAGCATAGTTTCATACTTACCAGCGGTCAATTCAATCGAATCATGTCAAAATCAAAAAATCAATACCTGAAAAATAGTGGAGGAAAAAATAAACGGAAGCAATAAACCAAGTTGCCCAAGACGCAAGCTTAATATATTGAAACATTTCTAATTTTGTTTGAGGTGAAGGTTGACACGCTTTTTTGTTAAAATGTTTGATTTTGACTGAGGGTTACGACTGGAACACCTGAGAAGTGAAATTTCCACCAGACAAAAACTCTAAAACCAAATGAACAGTTTCTGTCAATGGACTAACGAGTTCAACCTGGAAATCCATTATCTGGGATCTATATTTTTGTGCCTTTTCGCAGAATAAGCGTGTTTGTCTGGGTGGAATATATATTCAGAAAGTGTTGTGCATTGACATTCACTCGTCCCGATGAAAACTTGCGGGGGGGGGGGGGGGGCTTACCTTTTCAGGTCATATATTTTGCCTCCCTCCCCACTCAACAAACAAGCACTGCACTTGAGAGAAAAATATCTGTACAGCTAAACATTTTTTAATCAACATTTAATTATTAAATATTGTATAACTATATACCCAAAACGAACAGCAGACGACACTTGCCCAGGACTTTCGGAGGAACTAAGCAAAATTCAATTTGTCTGCCCAATGGACATGGCTTCTGACCCCAACGGAACCTGCACAACAATCTCGTTCCAATTAGATATTATGAAGTAAGCTTTTAGGCAAAAATTTTAAAAAAATAATTAGTGCTCCCCCTCCCCTTCTAAAACCTCCATTTCCATTTTAGATGTCCACCACTAACACTACTTCTAGTTTAGATAAGTACATTTGTGAAAGCAATTCACTCATACTCATTTCCATTTGTTATTTTTTTTCTTTTCAGATTTCGACTACAAGGATACTGCGAACACCTTTTGGATCTCGGGTATCAATTTGGGTTCCGGATGGGAGACTCTGAATAGACAGCCGCTTCCTTACCTGAACTGGCAGGATAATCAGGGAAATGATGCCACTCCTACGAGTCTCAATTTGTCGCCTTACTCTCGAGATGCAGGCGGGAGAATTGCAACCTACAAAATGAATGATGATATCTTTGGCTATCAATATAAATACATTTGTGAGATTCAAATATTTTTCTCCGTTTAACCAGAGTTCTGTCCAAAAAGACCTTTACATATGTATTTTTCAGAACTGTATTTCTTGCTGGTAAATAAAAAATGCCTGAAATGAATAATTAATGATTTAAAATGCGTGGCAATTTACCTATCGGTAAATTGTCACGCCTTTCAAAACACCAATGATTTATTGCAACCAATTAAAGTAATAGAAAGAAAATACAATTCTTGAAAATACAATTGTAAAAGTTTTTTATGATTGGTCCCTGGTAATGTAAATGTGTGTTTGTACATCAGTTCATGGTCATCAATGTGTGTCTGTGCGGGAGGGTATTTGTGCATGTAGGGGAGAAGGGATGGTTAAGTACGTGGGGCACTACGCCTCAACAATATGGAAATCAATATACATATCTGACTTATATCGTCATGAAAATTGACTTTCAATAAAATTATCTCCCTTAGAATTATCAGACGCGTGAGAAAAGTCCAATACAGAAGCATGTAATTGTTGCGAAAACACCCGTGACTTCAATGGGCAATGCAACCAAGTTTCCCTTTTTTATTTTTAATAAAAGAAACCAATAGACAGCTCTCGGAGCAATCTGTTGGTTTCCTTCACTGAAAGTTACCAAAGGAAACTTGGCCTTTTATTGCAAGCTACCTGGAAACTACTTCACGGGAAATTTGTCATTAAGGATATCTATCAATTTCACACCTACTGAAACTAATAGTCCACTTCGTCTCGTTTGATAGCGGATGCGTTTTTTCTGTAATTTGCAAGTTTTTCAACTTCTCAGAAAAAAACTTAGCAAATCTCACCTCCTTGACTTTTATATTAATGAAAAGGATAGTGTCTGTTTAACATGGTACTGATATAATGAACAGGATAAAAGTTACAGAACATCAAAAGATGGAGAAACGCCTTTTTCCTATTTTAACCCTTTACCTAACGTAAAGGCCAAAACCGGCTAGCGCTATTCTCAAAAATCGCCAATTAATTTTCATTAATTGTTTCATTTTTTGTCTCAAAAACATAGGTTATGACCCCTCGTTGGAACGAGCTCGTTCCAACGAGGGGTCATAACCTATGTTTTTGAGACAAAAAATGAAAAAAATTAATTATTTAAGAATTTTTTTTTGCAAGTGTCGTCTGCTTTTCATGTTAGGTAAAGGGTTAAATGGGTTTCAACAGAGAATAACAGGTAAACGTTGAAACAGATTGGGAAAAATTGTACAATACCATCTTCTGTGTTTTTATACAACTGAACAGGAAAATGCCAAAAGATTGTGAAATGATGCGCGCACCGATGTTAAAATTCACTGATATTTCGAAATTTCAATTTTTATATGGAAATCCCCGTACTCTTTATGTCATGTGTACATAATGCGATCGCCTTACTATAGTCATGACGCGTAGAATAACGCGCAGTTCGACGTGCTATTTGTGCGCATTTCATGACAGGACTTTTAGTTTTAACTACACTGCTGGAACAAGTTTACATGTAAAGTCGAAAAGTATTACATAAGAACGAACGAAAAAGAGCATCTTAACGTTTGGTTTCGTATCTCGTTAAAGTAAGTTACATTTTGTTTTCGCTCATGAAAGCATTTCGGTAACAACTCAAAAAGTGTGTACGTTCTCTAATTATTTTAGTAGATATAGTATAACTGCCTTTTTGGAGTAGGTAAGATTATTTTCTCATGGGAGACAGCAAGAAAATAAAGGTTTAAGCAGCGGCTGAATGTCGTGAGAGAAAACATTGCCTTTTTAGTCTGCAGTGACGTAGGGTTTGATTAATCTATTACAAATAGTCTGCTGTGACTAATATATGTTAATTCATTACAAAATTCACGAATCAGCTGCGTTATGTTAATTGCCATAAAAACAATTTTTTTAACAATGTTTTATTTTAAATGCAATTAAAACGTGTTTTAAATTAAAACATGTTCAATTCCAATTGAAAAAAAATTAATTGTCATTAATTATGTTTTGAGTGCTATTGAAACAACCAAACACAGAGAATACTTTGTAATATCGATCCTATCCAACAGCGTTATTCGCGTCACTTTCGGGCAGATATTCAGAGGATATAGCGTAGTCAGTTTCGTATCATCCGAGATATCAGCTCGAGGTAACTTCATATCAGCCTGAGACCAAAAGTTATTTATTAAACTTAAAATAAAACATTGCTGAATGTTCTCAGATCTGTTACAGTTTTCTGACAGTGTTATTGTTTCTCATTCTTTTCAAAAAGACTAAAGTTTCCTCTTCTCCAACTCCTAGTTCAGCTATCCGCACGTTGGTTAAGCCACGATGTTCGGATAGATGACCAATCTCTTCTCCCATGAATCTCCGTTTACGACTCCGAATTTTAGTTTGTGCTGAATTCTCTGTACAACTGTCTTCTTTCTTTTCTTGATCCACCTAATACATATGTATTTTCATCATTACTTTTTTATCATACAAACACTCAGCATCAAACTACTCCATTTTGCCTTCGTTTGACCAATAACGATGAACAAGTTTCGTGTAAACATATTGGCTACGCCTCGTAAAACATCGATGAAAACAACTGTAGTTTGGTTGATATTGGCCCAGATCGACGTCATATCAGCAGATTTTGAAGCAATTCTGAGAAAGACAATCATATCCCTGTATATAAATAATGTCTTAAATATGTCACGACAACAGATAATGGTTTTTTATAAGGTAGTATATTATACAAGGCTTCTAGAAGTGTTTTGCCTTCCCAGTCAGTTTAATAAATATGTTAATCAAGTACAAATTAGAGATGGACAATATATCGAAAACCCGACTTGATGCCGATATCATAGGCATAACGAAAACCCGCAGCTATACAATCATTAATACCGATAGTGTATGAATTTTAAAATTTTCCTACATTCACTTTTTATCAGGCCCTGTTGAGACTTGATAGAAATGGTGTTCATTTTCATGAAAGAAGTGGCTGATTTTCTTTTCAGTTTGGTTAACCATCAGGAACATGGCCAACAATTGTCCTGAATCCTCACTAGACTACAGCCTGTACATGTCCAGCTGCTGAGCAGTGATTTCTAGTCAAGTCTTGGCTGCCTGTTAAGGCAGCCAAGACTTGACTAGAAATCACTGCCCAGGTGATTTATTTGTCAGCAGGACTTCTTGAAGATGGAATGGTTAGGGCACATGCTCTGAGATTGCATACGCCTAAATTAGGGCTTTAACGGTTAGGTGTGTCTAGAAGAAGTCACAAAATTGCTATAAATTTGATTTGTTTTCGTAAACGAATGTTACTGTTGAGTCCAATGGTAGTGACATTTGCGGTGTTGTGGTAGAATGATACAAGACCAAGTTATTCTGTATTTTTCTGATGTGAATTTCCCTGTGGTACAAACAACCGAACTCAAAATTCCAATACTGCCCATCGCTAGTACAAATAGTAAGCTGTGACTGTTATATTTTCATTCATCACATACTATCGATACCTCTGTGTTTTTGGATTGTATTTATAGCACACCTGCCTATTAATATTTGTCTTCTTTATGTTTTTCATTCATTTTCCTTTATCTGCAGATACCATTTTTCATAATAAATTCCAAAGAATGCTGTTTTTCTCAGATTAGTAATGTTGAAATTATCTTCTGCTTCAAGATTTGATTCATCAAACAAAGACAGTCTACTTAGTAAAGTGAGACTGTATGTTTATAGCTTTGGCTTGTATTATGTGTACATAAATTTGACTTGTGCCTTTTATTTTTTATTTGATGTATGAAGAAAGTTGTTGAGAGAAATGAGTGTGGCAATAAGAGCAGACGACACTTGCAAACAAAATTCTTGAATAGAATTACTAATTGTTTTCATTTTTTGTCCTAAAAACATAGGTTATGACCCCTCTTTGGAACGAGCTCGATGAGCTCGTTCCAAAGAGGGGTCATATCCTATGTTCTGCGACAAAATCTGAAAAAAATAATGAAAGTTAATTGGCGATTTTTGTGAATAACACTGGCCGGTTTTGGACGTTACGTTGGGTAAAGGGTTAAAAAGAAAGTTGTTGAGAGAAATGAGTGTGGCAATATGAGCAGGGCTAAAGACATTTTGCTTAAAGAATTAGATTTCGCATATATCGCATGGCATGCATGAGTCTCTGTTCGTCATTTGATATTTAGTGTCAACAGTGTTTTTTCTTTCATGTTCTCTCTCAAGACAAACAATTATTTTATAGAATATATTCAAAAGGTGTATGCATAGGTGTATCTACAATGATTTTATTTTTAGTAGATGCCTTTTTCAGGTGTCCCTGCTTCTCAAGTCTGCTGCGACTAAATGATGTTGATTTTTTATAAATAGCCTTTTGTGCCCAATACATGTTTATTCATAACATATTATCTATTGATATTTTTTCTCAAAATAATGTATTAACATTTATGCTACGACTGTTGTGTATTTAACGTTGGTCGATACAATACGTCAAGTAAGAACGATCTGATTGGATGTTACGCATACGACTGACTTTATGACGTAAAGGAAATGCTTCGATATCTGATTGGACGTTGCGTGTCAGAGTGACGTTATGACTTGAATGAATACAAAACAGTGTCAAGCAAGAATGTAAACAGGCCGCCGAGTGTGATATGTTTCTTTAACCCTTTACCTAACATGAAAAGCAGACGACACTTGCAAATAAAATTCTTGAATAACTAATTTTTTTCATTTTTCATCTCAAAAACATAGGTTATGACCACTCGTTGGAACGAGCTCGTTCCAACGAGGGGTCATAACCTATGTTTTTGAGACAAAAAATGAAAATATTTTGAAAATTATTTGGCGATTTTTGAGAATAGCGCTGGCCGGTTTTGGCCGTTACGTTGGGTAAAGGGTTAAAATATCAGCCTCATTCACGTAATTCACGTTGAGTCGTAGTAGAAATACAGAACACAACTCGGATAGGGTGGGAGGACAGGAATCAACGACCTTTGTTTCAGTTTTTTCTCTATTGCACGGACACTTTCTATCCTATCTCGAATAGTTGATTCTTGTCCCCTGTACCCCACCCTTGTCGTGTCTTGTTTTATAAATATTCTGGACAACGTAGATATTATTGTCGTGGTAATTTTTTATGTGTGTCGGAATTAACTTTTGCTTCAAGAATTGCTTCATTAAAGTTTGTTTACTGAGTAAGGTGAGATTGTGTCTTTTTGTGTTGTGCTTATATACGTGTACCGTATTTTTGACATATGCCTATGTGTATATTTAGATGGTTTATATGGTGTGGGTGAGAGATATGGGTGAGGTCAAACGACAATGAAGATGTGTCTGTTCGAAAAAAAACGTTTCAGTAAAAATCTCTTGTATAGTCTTTTTTCCACTTCGCTAACTGGCAATTGGTGTCAACGAGATTTTTCGGAAAACGTCAAAATATGATGCAACAAGGAATTTAACAAATTTAATCTTGTCTGACATGTAGGTTAACTTCATAGCTGACTTATAGGAAATACTTGCTTTGAAGATTTTGAAATCAGTGACATCAGTGTACAGAGGGTTACGAGAAATAACGAAAATATCCATAACAAGCAAGGTGAAGAGAATTCGGGCAAAGAGCTCTAATCGCAAGTGAAAAATCGCGTAACAATTTCTGTGATAAATACATAGCGGAAACTCTTCCGCTCGTAAACATGATTCACAAACATGAGCAGTGTCTTAATTATCCCCGCATTTAAAAAAAAACCTGAGATATTGTCATGGTCTCCGTCCGTCCCGTCCCGCCCCGTCCGTACGTCTGAACTTCATATCACCAAAAGTACGTAATTCGAAACATTTACACTGTGCTGAAGTGTTCAAGTAGCACCTGTAGATGTGCATAAAAGTTTCGGAATTTTGATTTGGCCCAAATGCAACCACTTTCATTGTTATTATTATAAAGTCGGTTTCCATTGAAAGGCTCCTAGGGTGTTTAATTCGAACCCTTTAAGCTATGCTGAGCTGTTCAGATGTCCATAACGCTTTCGGAATTTTGATTTGGTCACAAATGGTTCAAGAGGAACCACTTTTAATGTTAGAAAATCACTTTCCGGTGGAGGCTCCTGGGGGTTTTGATTGGAAACGTTGAAAGTGTGTTTATATGTTCTGGTAGGGTTTCTAGATGTGCATAACGGTTTCACATTTTTAGTTGACTCCCCGTGGCGCCCGTAGCACCACTTGTGTAGTAAGAGAATCGGTTTCCGGTGGAAGGCTCCTGGGGGTTTTACTTCTAGATGTGCATAAAGGTCTTGAATTTTTTATCCCGCCCATGTGACGTCGTGCCACTTTTGTCGTTGGACAATCGGTTTGCGGTAAAAGTCTCCTATGGGGTTTTAATTCGAAATGTTGAAAGTATGTCATATCTTCAGGTAGGATCTCTAGATAGAGGTTTAGGATTTTTGATTCGGAACCTTGTGGCACCACTAGCAACACATTTGTCACCAGAGAATCGGTTTCCCGCAAAAGGCTCCTAAAGGTTTAATTCAAAACACTGAAAGTGTGTTCGTATGTCCAGGTAGGGTCTCCAGATGTGCAAAAGGTTTCGGATTTTATATAATATATTTTCATTTTTGTCTGTATCAAGCATTAACCAATAATCAACAATGCAAATGTAGGGATATACAATAGTGTGCTTTGTACACAACTGACACCATCTAGTTATTATAGTAAGGGGTGCAGTGAGAGAAGGGAGCCGCGACTGGGCAAGAAATGAGAAAACAAAAACAATGACTGTTTGTATATAGCGGTTGTGCACTCTTTCTTCGAAATAACACAGTCCGTTCCTTATCAAGCTTAACTCTTTCAACCCGGTATGCATAATCTTTTTGCGCAGAGCTAAAGTTGGTAGCTCGTAAGTAAACAACACTATAGACGATTAACTGGACAGGAGAATCAGTGATAATTATAAGGCTTTAGGATTAAGTTTAAATCATCACTGAACCTTCCCACAAACGTAAATGGACTCTGACATTTCGCTTCTGTTGATTCAGCAAGTATTAGCTATTAGCTGTTGAGTGTTTTCTTAATGCCTTTATAAAATGAAGTTATACCTGCGATAACTGACTCAGACTTGATTTGAATGAAAGTTGCATTAATTTTATTATTACTACTTTGTGAAAAAAATACCAGATCTATAAAATTCCTTTTTGTGAGTAGGACATGGATATTGGGCTTGTTGGCAAATATGCTGCATGACTTAAGTCCAACACAAACGACAAAGGCGAACAAAACACCTACCATAGTTTTCGGCACTGAATTAATTTTATTCTATTTTTTACAATGACGGTTGCTCGCATTTTTATTGGGGTTTAGCGACACTTGCTGAAGTATCCGGAGATAACCACCGAGAAGCGAGAACCAACTGTCAGACTCCCCAACGTACTAACTTCGCACAAGCAGGATTAGTACTTAGTACAAAGCACCACCGTGGCCCCAAATAGGCAATCAGGATTAAGTGTCTTGCCCATGGACACATGTAGTAGCAAGCATTGAAACAACAGTTAAATTAGATTGGCGATTATTTTGTGGTGCAATGGTCGAATTTGGTTAAAGGGTTAAATGGGGTCTGTTGGAGTCCAACTGGTGATCGAGCAGGAAAACAAGAGATATTTAAATTTATTATTATTTACTGTTGCTTAACGCCACATTAGCAGCTAAGGCTATATCGTGGCGAGAAAACGTTAAAAAGGACACACATCAAAAATGAAGTAAAACGGTTGAATAAAACATGAAATAATTACAGTGAAAATTGCAAAGACAGCGTGTGAGTGATGAAACAAGAAATGTGAATTCCTTATAAATCAGCTTGTTGAATTTGAGACTTGAAGAGTTTAGTTTAAAAGAATAAAAACAAATTCAAAATGTATTTAAAAGGTTGATTGCTTTCAGAACAGAGAGAATCTTGTGCGGGGCTCGTATGATGAAAAAGATCTCTTTGTGATCCTACTGTGAAATACTGCCATACGACATGATTAAAATCAGTGCAATGTAAAAGAATGTGTTCCTCTGTCAGCACCTGCTGGCAAATGAACACATTCTGGGGACAATACTATAATGCTTTTACAATTGTATTTTCTAAAATTGTATTTTCTACCTATTAATATAACTAACTCAAATGAATCATTAACATTTTAAAAGATATGGAAATTTGCCGACTGGCAAATTTCCAGATCTTTAAAAATGCTAATGGTTCATTTCAATCCATTTAATGTCATAATTAAAAAAATACAATTCTAGAAAATACAATTGTAAAAGTTTTATAGTATTGGCAGTTGGTCGTATATTACCCCCTAACAAAAAGGAAAGTGTTTGCCTTGAATGACCGATATGACATCGTGTGGATGTACTCAGGGAGTTTTAGGAAGATCACGACAACATTTATTAGCTGGTTTTAGCAATCATGTTTGTTACCACTTCCCAGAGTGAGGGTGTGCGTGATAGCATAATCTAGAGAAATCATTACGGAATTCTGTAAGCTCAGGAATAAGGAATTGGGAAACATTTTGCACGTATATGTATGAATCAAAGCTGAACATCGTATCTCCAGATTGTAAAGGCTCGAAGCGTTGCTACCCAGAGCGGGATAGCACCGATAAGCGATCTATTGTCTGAAGGTGGATATCAATTGGGATAAACTTGAGAAAGTAATCAACGACTGGGAGAGGAAAAAGGGAGCGATCAGAAGGGAGGGTATGGAAAACAACAAGGACCTATGTTGTAATAGGACTAAAATACTTGCCACCTGACTGGACAAGAGCTGGCGTAATATTTCAGCTTTACGGCTTCAGCAGCATATGTTACCGTTTAACTTCACCACGCAAAATATTGAGTATTATCGTTAAAAGTTGCTTCATTCATTTGACGATGTGCTCAATTACGTAGTGTTGATGAAAATGTTGATAACAAGGATATAAATATGCTAATCCTAAAAATTAAGAGCATCCATGCGCACACAAGAGGAAAGCGCGAAATAATTCATAGCCGCAATAAAAAGTAGTCCGGCTCATACATCTGAGAAACTTCTTTATAAAGAAATGTGAAGCCATTTGGAACATTTTGGGTAAAGGTGTAAGAACTCACAATGTGTAAAATCTGGCAGGTAGGGCAACACTTTGGGAGATTGTGAATCAGAGAAGTTGCAGATAGAAATATGGCCAGAATAAACTGAGAGTGACAAAGTATATTCATCGAATGAAAAGTGGGATACTTGTTGACAGTATGCAGTACTCTATACATGCAACATAGGCGTGAATATTTTAGTAGAAATTAGATGTTTTATTGCTTCACTTCTGCTATCATATTTTGTCTGGTGTGATGATTCTTCGTTCATTGGAGAACTGTCTCTCAATATTATGTAAGTAGAGTTTATTTCTCTGTAACTATACTGTAGAGTCCGTCAAAGTTATGGACATGCGATTATGTTGTTTTCCTTCCGAAACTTGTTGGTTCAAAAATTATCTTCGACATTATTTTCCCAACTTCTTCATAGATTTTTAAGGTTAGGTATTAAGGTTAAGGGTAGAGTTTAATATATTCCCTGGTTTTATAGGAACCGGGAACGGGAATGAAATTACTCTCAGAGCCGGGAGCCGGGAAATTCCTCGGGTCATATCAAGCAAATTTACGAGGGTAACATGGCGCATTTATTTTAATGATAATGAGCATATTTCAATGGCAATCTCCTATCTCAAAACAAAAAAGTTATTTTCCTAAGATAAGTATGAAAACGCAAATCCACCTCAATCACCTCTTTGTTTTCAGAATAACTCGCATTATCACCTCTACCTTAGCCTCTACTGCCGTCACCAGTCTCCTCTGCTTCAAAAGTGAAGAGGAGGGTGTTGATGCTGGTGTACCTGCAATTTTTTTTCTAACAACATGTTATCAAAATAATTAACTAGAAATAAGACAGCTACGTTCCAATAAAAGTAAAATCCTCGCCCTCTGATGGGATGTGAGGTGGCGTAGATTATTTTATGTTTACGGCTCCAGTATCAAATGTTACCGTCTGACGTCACAACGCGAAATATTTTAAATGACGTCGCCCGTTTCGTAATTGTTTCATCGACGGAGTTACTGGCAAGCCGTTTCATTTTTATGGATTTTTCACACGTGCAGCAAACGGTGTTCCGAGTAAAGTGTTCTTTAAATTACAAACCGATTTACGATTTGAACTGAGATGAAATGAGTTTATCTGGTTTATTGAATACTTATCCAGTGCCGTCGTGGGGTACACGAGAGGTTTATTTACTAAACCTGAGATTGTTAAAAATTGCCTTGAACAAGGCAACTTTTAACGATCACAAGTTTAGTAAATAAGCCTCTCGTGTTTTACGATGTAGGTTTTGGGCTATGAGTAGCGTTTTATTGGAACATATACGTTATTGTGGTGAGTTGACAGTAGCCGCAAACCTCAGACCATGTTACCGTCAACTCATCACAATAACTTATAATGTTACAGATTAGAGTAAAATAGCACTCTTTTGACAAGTAGGATGCAGTATGTGATGACATATTTATTTCATTGCCAAAAGTTGTATCAGAAAGTGCTGTTCCAAGCTAACTGGTGTTGGTAAGTTACCTGATGGTAACTTATGATGAAACATTACTTATGGGGAGCATTACTCACGAAAGCTAGAATAAATTGAACTTAACAGCAAACATGTCAGGAAAAAAGTTTGTAAATAAACATTGGAGCTATTGCTCGTCCGAACGCAAGTGATTATCAAACGTGCACTTTCATAGATTTATAATTAAGGACTAACTGTTTCAGTTTAGTCTGTTATGGAGAATCAACGTTAAAGTTTAGGCAACACGACCCATATTGTAGGCGCGTCGCTTGAACATTTACGTCAATTCTCGTTAACCGATCAAACTAACAGAGTTATTTCACTTGAAAGTAGTCTCATGAATAAACCACAAAAGCAGGTCATCAGAATATAGATTGTTACTTTCTCCATATTGTAAAATGACAGGTTAAACTCGCCATGTCGCTTTCAGAACTTTGACTAAAATAGACAACACTGACACATGTTCCTTTCATTACGACTCAGGGCCCTCGGGGGCTCAGACGGTTAGGGGTACAACTCCAAATCGTCTCAGCTCTTAACGAGACGATAAGGGTTCGATTCCATGGGTATTGAGCTGGAATTTGTGATCCAAAATCGTTATCTTGTAAAGTTACCAGTTAATCCCGATGGCCGGTGGTCTTGTTGCACACGATAGGCGACTCTCTCGGCCCATGTACTCACTGTCAGACTAGCCTTTTGTGCAGACTCTCTTTTACCAATAAAACTTAGAGTCGTATATAGCCTTAGTTGATGAAAGCTATGTTAAACCCCAATCAAATTATCAAACAAATAAACAACTTATCAAAAGGTGTATGCACATTATCAATCCAATTAGGTCATAATTGATAGCAAGTTAATAAGGTTAAAAATACACATCAACTAAACCATGCTAAGACATATAGAGTAATCGCTTGACTGGACTGGTTACGTGAAACAATTCATGAGAGCTGAGGGACGTTGTACAAACACGAGTGCGCGCATGCGCACAAGTGTTTTACAATATAGTCCCTCGCCTCGAATGAATTATTTCACGTAACCAGTCCAGTCAAGCGATTACTCTGTTTATTACTTTTCATTATTTACAATAATTATATTTTTAACCCTTTACCTAACGTAACGGCTAAAACCAGCGCTATTCTCAAAAATCGACAATTAATTTTCATTATTTTTTCATTTTTGTTTCTAAAACATAGGCTATGACCCCTCATTGGAACGAGCTCGTCGAGCTCGTTCCAATGAGGGGTCATAACCTATGTTTTGAGACAAAAAATGTAAATAATAGTTATTCAAGAAACTGTTTTGCAAGTGTCGTCTGCTTTTCATGTTAGGTAAATGGTTAAAAAAAACGATGAAGTCCCCATTACACCCACGGCAAACCGTCTTCGTTTGCGCGCACGGATACATGGCCCAATTGTTGATTGCACAATTCACTTGTGAAGTTGTCGTTTATAATCAAACCCGGAAATCCCAGTAAATCTCACTTTGGAAAGTAATAAATAAGTACTATTAGTATTTTCCATCTGATATCCAATACTAAATTAAGACCTTGGTGGCTCAGTCGGTTAGGGGTACAACTCTAAGCCGTCTAACCTTCCAGCAATGACGATGTGAATTTGAATCCAGATATAGTCATCTGGACATTGTTACACTAAATTGTTATCTGGGAGAGTTGCCATTTAACCGCGGATGGCCAGTGGCCTCGCCGCACACAGTAGGCGACTCTCTCAGCCAATGAAATCGCTGTCAGAAAAGCCTTGTGTGTGGACTCTCCTCCATCAATAAAACTGGTTGTGTCGTGATGTAAGCCTGCCTTTTTTAAAGCGACGTTAAACACGAATCAAACAAACAAACAACGCTACATTATTTTATCTATCTCAGATTTAGTGTATATTCCATGTTGATAGAAACTGTTCCGAAAAGGGTTACTCAAAGTTATTAGGGGTAGTTAACAAAGATTTACCTTGAACCTTGAACATGAATTGGTGATGCCAAAAAGAAAACCTTACTAAATAAAGGGATACCGGATGGTGGATTTGAAGGATAGCTTTATTCCTTGTAGAATAAAACAAGAGGATCATGGGATGATGGCTTCTTTGAAATACCGGAGCAAATATATCATAGGTGATGAATTGGGGTTGGGGTGAGGGGTCCAATTTTTTGGAGAGGAAAAAAATAATTGTTTTGGACACAAAAGGGGTGGGTGGATCCAATATTTCATAAAGTATGTGGTTGAAATAAACTGTACGCAAGAAATTGCAGGAAATATTGCTCGTGTAAAGGTGGTTTCACGCGGTCAAGAACTTGCACCAATAAATTGCATCAATATATTGCGCAAATATTTTTGTTCTAGTCACACAAAAAATGTAGGTGCAATATTGCACTTGCAATCACATTGATTGACTGAGAAGAAAAGTTTCAATTGCAATATTATAATGAACTTGCAGAAAATAGGGACATATTCTAAATTTGTTCAATAAATTTCATCAATCAAAAAGGTAAAATCTTAAAAATCAGGAAAGAAGGGGAAATATAATGTCGAAAGATCAACGTCAGGGTATACCAAACTCTGAAACACACATATTTGCGAGCTAAATATTTCTCAAGTAGACTTAACTTTATTGGAAGCAGAAACATGGAGTGAGATATTATCAAGCAACAAAAATGGAAAAGTCGATATAGAGAAACAAGGTTAGCATAGTTGTTAGCTGACGCCATGAATAACTGAAATAAATCATTGAAAAAACTTGTCCTCCGCTGGCGGGAAAAGAGCAGACGACGAAGCTTGATAAAATATGATCTCATGTTTCGAGAATAACGGCGAATTGTGCCCTGGAAATATAATATGTAAATGTAGTCGAATTGTCGGGGTTTGTTTCATACATTTAATACATCAGGAAAAATGCTACTGGCGCAGCTGTCTTTATTCCAGTATTGTTGTTCGTGTGACTTTCATAGCTTTCAACTCTTTCACCGCGGTATGCATAACTTTTTAGTGTTGACAGATTTGGAAGTGGACAAGCACACGACGCCATTAACAATAAATCGGTAGTAGGGAAATGTATTAATTTAATCCTACAGCTCTATAGAGCTGTAGGATTAAATTTTTACTGAACCTCCCCACAAATGCATGATTTATTTATTTATTGGGGTTTAAAGACACTTCCACCAATCAGTCTCACCTCGTGTCGGACAGTTCTGCGGATGATGGATGCCGTAGAACCCGGATAGAACCACCGAGCAACAGTCAGACTCCCCAACATACTAACTCCACGCAAGCAGGGTTAGCATTGCTTGGAGACAAGGACACCATCGACGTGCAGTACGCCTAACTACACGGCGCCATCGTGTCCGCTACATGAGCAATCGGGTTTAAGTTCCTTGCCCAAGTACACAACGTAGTTACTCCTGGCGGGGATCGAATCATGGACCTTTCGGTTTGAAGTCCAATGCCGTAACCACTGAGCCACCTCGCCCCCACAAGTACAGAATGGATTCGTCCAGTTCACCAAAGACAGTATTGTATGAGATGATACCGCCAAGGGCGCCAGTTATAAATGGGTTAAGTTTTTTCTGTTAACCCTTTACCTAACCTGAAAAGCAGACGACACTTGCAAAAATAATTCTTGAATAACTAAACTATTTTTTTTTATTTTTTGTCTCAAAAACATAGGTTATGACCCCTCGTTGGAACGAGCTCGACGAGCTCGTTCCAACGAGGGGTCATAACCTATGTTTTTGAGACAAAAAATGAAAAATATAATGAAAATTAATTGGCGATTTTTGAGAATAGCGCTGGCCGGTTTTGGCCGTTACGTTAGGTAAAGGGTTAAGTTCATATGACTTCGTGCAGCTAACAGTTGTGATGATTATTATCGTTTGTTGTTGCTTGCTAATATTACGACAGAGTTTTCTACAAGTTCAGTGCTAAAAACCTCTCCATGTTCTTTTTGTTCTTTCTGTTTGTACGAGTGTTCTTATCAGCTTGGAACCTCAACTACCATCGATTTTTGAGTATCGTGATTTCCTGTGTGTGTGTTTAAATTTTTTCGATTTTTTTCAGTTCAATGTGTCTTGTTTTTACATTTCAACCACTAGTAGATTCAAAGTTGTACTTCATGGAACTGTTACTTCGATTCCTGCTTCTTATATTGATAAGGTGTTTCATCCTTTAATGTCAAAAGTATTAGAGTCAAATGTGAATTTCACTGCAAGGGAAAAGCAAAGTTCATTTAACTCTCAACTGTAGTTTACCAAAACAATGTGACGTTTGTGAAGCTCCATATCGCCCAAGCGAAAGATATGGAGGAATGGTTACACAACAAAATAAGTGTAAAGAAACAGTTTCACAACAGAAATGGTACATCCAGAAATGCAATGTGTATCGTATGTGACCATGTTTTCTTTTTTAAATGCAGAACAAGCAAGCAATCTCAATCCATTTGCGCAAAAGAAATCTTAGCGTACTATATTTTATTCTGCACGCAAGGGAGAAATTGTTATTTATTTATTGGGGGTTAACGACACTTTCGACAGTCAGGGTCATCTCGTGTCGGACAGTTTTACGGGTGGAGGAAGCCGGAGTACCCAGAGAGAAACAGCGAGCAACTGTCAGACTCCCTAACGAACTAACTCCACACAAGCAGGGTCAGCATTGGTTGAAGACAAGTGCACCATAGACGTTCTGTACGCCTTAGCACACAACGCCACCGTGCCCCCACGTGGGCAACTGGGATTAAGTGAGGAGAAATGGTTAGACAACGATTTACAGCCTTGCGCTTTGTGGCTTCAAAGATTCGTCAGTGTTTTCGCTTTTCTAAAAAGTTGGATCTTTTCTAAGATGCGCACTACCAAAACACGATCTGACGTTTTTTTTGTGGATGCTTATCTCATTCACTGCCATGAGAAGTTATAATTTTTCCACTCGCGGAAAAGCATCCCATGAAAATAGATTCACAAAATGATCGTCAGCATCTATAAAAATAAAAACACTGCATCTAGTTCTGTTACAGGAAAACTAAATGTGGCTATAATAAAAATTGCACTGCGGGAAATTGGGCCCAGCCATCAAACCTTCAATTTCATCTATAGGAAGAATAACTTGACACTTTGTGACGTATTTTGCAAAATATTACCAATAAAAATAATTTCCGCCGCAGCCGAAATCTTAATTGCTGTTATATTTTTTTCCATTGCAAATAAATAGAGGATATTCACAAAAAATTGATGAATACCGAAAATATCTCGTGAGTGGCTACAAAGAAATATGAGGATCTTCACGAGCGACGCAGTCGCGAGTGAAGATCCTCATATTTCTTGTAGCCACGAACGAGATATTTTCGGTATTCATCAAATTTTCGTGAATTTTCTTTTTATTTAATGCTCTACGACTACAAACTCTCCAATTTGTGGCCTTTATTTGCCATTAAGGCGCAAAATTTATGTGCCGAACCGGCGTCCATACAAAAATTACAACAACCAAACTCCAACCATTGGAATGTGTGAATATCCGCACAAAAAGTAGTCCCGTCTTATTTCTCCCCTAACTTTACGATTTACCAAGGCTGGCGAATTGAAATAATCGCAATGTGTTTCGAAGAAATAGAACAATAACAAAAAACACCACTTTCTTATTTTCAATAACAAGACACGTCATTTTATTTTTTTTGAACTCAATGCACTGAAGACGTGTGAAGTTGAACTGAAGAAATTTGAAAGTGATTTCGGCTTTTCGCTGGAAGGTGAATGAGAAAGTCAAACTTTGAAACCTCTGATTTAATGAATTGATTTAGTCACTGTCACTATCAATTATTCGAATTCGTTTGTATTTGGGACTCTGGAATTCATTACTGATGTGCTGACTCGTTTAAAGTACATGTGATTCGTCATCCGAACCTACGATGAAATATCGATTTCTAAATATCATTTTGATATTTCGTTTTGCCGACCGACAGGGGAATATGACTTAATTTTTCAGCGTGAATTGATGCCTGAGCATTAAATAAAGACATTTACACACCAGTATTCCGAACGTTGGTGATGACATAATAAATAAATAACGATTTTGCTTATCAGTTTGCAGCTTGGACATAGTGTGACGGTTCTGGGTTCAACCTCAGCCTACCCGAAAAACAAAGACAATAATTATAAGAGCTGAGACAAGCCTCAGGAATCACACTACCACTGCATGTTATAGGCGTCGCAGGTAAGGCGGTAGGGGCTGTGCCTTTCCCCCCTCCCCAGACAAAAAAACTTTTTTTCCAGTCATTTAATGTACCTAGTGAGCTTGGTGAACATGTATTTTATTTCTTACAAGACAACATTTGGTTCGTGGATTTACATAATACACACAGCCGCTCAAACAAATAGAGATCTTAACCCTTCGAACCCTGGTGGTATCTTCCATGTCAGGTCAATGGCAGCAATTGGAAGAGTCCAAATTCAGTATTTTGGAGTAGACCAATTAATATTTTCAACGTGCAGCCGTGGGGCTGCACGTTGAAAATATTAATTGGTCTACCCCACGCATTCACTCACCAGCCACCCTTCTTAATGAAATGATGATTTATCATGTTTTGGGGCCGGAAAAAGGACCGCTAGGGTTCAAAGGATTTCGTACTTCATTCGAGCTGTTGAGACCACAGCATGACTCATTTGGTAGTATAGGTACTAACTTGTTTCAGTAAGATAGTTAACTTTCTGCAACAAAATAACAGTCTGTTGCAGGAAAATAGCTAGATAACCAACTTGCTGCCACAAGATGCTAACTTGCTTGAGCAAGATGGTTAACTTGCTGCAGTGAGATACTAATTTGCGGTAGCGTGATAACTAACTTCCTGCAGCAACTAACTTGTTCGAGCAAGATAACATATAAACATTTATTGGTGCTAATACGTCGCCGTAGAATTAGCATTTGAAAACACCTCAAAGAAGTTGATAATGCAACCTGTGGATCAAGACAGCGGTCGAATCCGCGCATGGCTACACTCATGCAGATATCAACATTAAATTTTATTTTACCAATGTTTGCTTCAAAAAACGTAGCTTGTTTTATTTATGTGGCAGTGTTAAGCATGCCAGGTGTTTTGGAAACCAATATTGCAGTCGTTTTTGGTTCGACAGGTTAGGTAATTCGGTTAGAGTAAATGGATAAAAACAAATTATTCTTCTGCAGTGAAATTAGCATTAAATGATTTTTAAAAAAAAACATCATTAAAAATGTAAAAGTTCGCTATTGTGTTTACATAAAATGTTTACAAACATTTGAAGTGTGTTGAGATGATTTTTAAGCTTGTGAGCCTACGTCACAGGAACAACACAAAACGCAAACGTAGACCCTCCCAGGGTATGGAGCACAGTGTGATTTCACTCGGAATTCGAACTCACATGGTGTCTAATATATAGCTAGGCGTACTTAAGGACATGATTATCCTTACTTATTTCAAGTTCTCATTTCGACATTTGTTATCACCCAATGAAATCGGTTGATAACGAATGCCGAATAAGGAACTGATAATAAGTAACGACTGTCACGTCCCCGGCGTACTCGATGTTTTCAGTATTACATGTACTGATTACTGATTCCTTGGTTAAACTCCATGGGTCTATCTGACAATCTTGTCATAGTCCGTGTATGGCATAATGCCCGGACCGTCCTACGTAATAAGTCAGAATGCAAGAACTACGTCTACTTGGTGTCCTTGAATTCCAGCGTTCTTGGTCTTTTCAATCCTCTGCAGATCTGGAAGAAGGGGTAGACCTGGAAGCGAGGAATTCCACAGCGTCTATCCTTCTCCTCCCGCTCCCGTACTTATTCCGTCAGATCTCTCAAAGTCAAGCCTCCACGTCTTATTCGAGTAACATAATCGTAGTTGGAAGAAGATGTGGTTCGCTGTACTCAAACTACCCATACGTTCCATTCACGCGGGCCCAAGATTACGCAATATCTGGATCCCAACAAAGTGCACAAAATATGAATTAAGGCTTTCTACGAAAGGTTCAGTTAATGCCTTTCGAGCTGAGGTTTACCGGGACTCGAACTGAATTTCGAGAACGAGGTTCGTACAATTTCGTATAGAATATGGACGAATTTGGGATATTCTTTATCATATAATTATACTAACGTCAATAACGTCACTGTTATATCAGACCAGTGATATTCATATAAATCTCCATTAAACCAACATTGCTTTATTTACTTTGTGTCTTTGGAGCATAGTGTATGACCTCTCACTTGTTTTAATGAGCAGTCAAAAGCTATGCTTTCGAAGCAAAAAAATTAAAATTTTGTAGACATTCAGAAATCAAATTTGAAAGTTTCTCCAACTAATTGTTGTAAGTGACGGGTTAAATTGTCAAAAAAAAAACAAGACGGAGAGAAATATTAAAATATATCCCTGTGGCGCTACTGATTTCTTTTGTAAATGTGACGTAGGTTCTAAGCCTTACTGTGGGTCGAATTTAGACATGATGAAATCAGAGAATAGGATTAATGTGTTTCTTCTCTTGAAACAGTATCATTATGTGTAGGTTTTTAGTCATGATTTGGGAAAGGCCACGTTTATACGATTAAATCAGTATCATTAAATAACAGTGGTTAGTAAAAATATGAACGTACAGTTCGACCGGCCTGGACTGGTCACTTGGCACGGGTGTGCAATATTTCCACGGACGCAATAATATTAGCTTCCAAAAACTAAATTATAGGAATAATCATCAAGAATTTAATTAATGAAGCACCGGGTACAGCCCGGTGCTTCATTAATTAACATTTTGGTGATTATGATTTCTGTTACCTGGTAAACGCATGTGTAGACATCATTTCCCACGCGTGGATTACGAGCAGTCCGCGGTCACTGTACTGTGTGTATATAAGTCCATTTAACCTTGTTCGAACAGAAATTATGTCAGAATTTTAAAAAAGCAGGTTTTTCCCATAATGCAAATTTTGACAGCAGTGTGCGGAGGATTAATAATTTCTTGATAGCTCTGCATCGTTCAAAACTCAGGCATATCCTTCATTTCCGAATAGTGGTGTCAATACGTGCATTAATTCGTTGAAAGAAGAACAGGATTCAGCAAGAGTGTCATAAGGAAATGGGATGCGAGGGATGAAGGACGGGTGCTTATTGGATGATACAAAGAGAGAGTTAGTATGCTGATCAGTGAAAATTGGAAAGAAGGAAGCACGAAATAACATTAAATAATTCGTTTCAGGGTATTTGAAACGAGAAGGGACGGGACGACATTTGGGGGGACACAAGTGTAATAGAGCCCCCTCCCCCCCCCCCCCCCCCCCCCCAGTGTGACAACTGAAAATACCAGCGGCTGGCCAAAGAGTTATTACATTGTTTCTAACACAAACGACCAAATGGCTGCGATCAAAGAGATGGGCGTAAATACATTTATTCGATGGTAAATATTTGATTATCTGAACGAGGCCTAAGAGGTTGGGATCAATGTAAGTACAGAGAGATTAAATTTAATGTCTTTTTTGTCGTCATTATTCTTTTTATGTGTTTTATAATCAGTTTTCAAAACAAGGGCGCCAGAAAAAAATTGACAGCTTTCTTTAAGCGAGTTTTGCCACAACATTAGATTTTAGTGTTGAGCAACGAAATAAGATTTCCGTTGAATGAAACTGAAATCGCTCCATCCCACCTTTTTGATGTTATCGCATGAAGTTATGTCTGTTCTTATAAGACATTTAATGATGCGCAAGCAGTAATTACCAACCAGACTGTGAGTTTAGCCTAAGGGTATACAGGATACCCACTGTTTGCACTGTGTATAAACTGAAGTGAACGGAAGAACCAGGTGAACGTTTTTTGATGCGGAGAGGGATTTTCTAAAATATACGATGTGTATATTTTCGCTTCATAGTTTGTTCACGTCATTAAATCGCATGCATCATCACATTATCCCAACTCAACATACACTAATGTGTCATTTCTATCCAACTTTTTTCGGAAAATGTTTATTTTGTTCATGATTAGTCGTATCAGAACCGACATAGGTCGCTTCCGAAATGCAACGAAATTACGAGAAACTTCTTATTTCTCTCTTCTTAACCCTTTACCCAACGTAACGGCCAAAACCGGCCAGCGCTATTCTCAAAAATCGCCTATTAATTTTATTTATTTTTTTCATTTTTTGTCTCAAAAACATAGGTTATGACCCCTCATTGGAACGAGCTCGTCGAGCTCGTTCCAATGAGGGGTCATAACCTATGTTTTTGAGACAAAAAATGAAAAAAAAAAGTTATTCAAGAATTTTTTTGCAAGTGTCGTCTGCTTTTCATGTTAGGTAAAGGGTTAAAATACCGAATCGAAATTGTAAAGGTGGTTTATGATTGGCCCATACATCTGTAAGAATTGATGTGTTACTTAAATCGCGGTAAGTAGTGACAATGTTAAGAAAGAGAATACCCTGGTCACTCCCAAAGCTCGGGAAATTAATATCATAAAACACAATTTTTTTACTTATGATAGCCCGGTACCACTTTGGGGTCAGGATTGCAGGAAGAAATGAGATTACATAGTATTGAATTAAATGTTACATTGTTCAATGAATACGTCACTCAAACCTGAAAGAGAATACACTAGGCAAAACATATATGCTGTTCAGAATTGCTTAATTACAACACAAAATGTGGAACCCGATGCGTCTACCGTCCAGTCAACGTGTCACCTTAAATGGGTGCCGGCCGTTCAACAGATTTCGGAGCACGGCCTACCGTCCGTGCAAAATGAAAATTAGGAAACCAGGAGTTTTCTTTCAGATGCAAAGGTTTACCGCGATTTAGGTAACAGATCAATTTTTACGGATGTATGGGCCAATCATAAACCACCTTTACAAGTTCGATTCGGTGATTTAAGAACAGAAAAATAAGCAGTTTTCCTAATTCCGTTGCATTTTGGAAGCAACCCATTTTCGGTTCTGATGCGATTTATCATGAAAACAAACATCACGCCTCAAAAAACGGTTACCTTGTTCTTCCGTTCACATCCGTTTATACATAATGGTTTTTGAGTAGGTTTAAAAATTATTTGATGAGTGACTGCAGTGACAGCCGCTCGTGAAAACCTACATTATCGTGTCGTCACAAATGAGATAAATCGTTGAGACGTTTAATTGCAATTAAAACACGTGTTAATTGCAAAGGAACACTAAGATGTTGTCACAGCAAAGTGATAGTGATCTAAACCTTTTGCGTAATTGGTGTTACCTCCGGAATCTCAATATACAGTTACCTCGGGCTGATATTTCGGCCGGTATGAAACGTACCAAGTAATAACTTCTTTATTTATTAAACCAAAACAAATAATTACAAAATGTTCTCAGATCCGTTACTGTTTTCTAACAGTGTTATTGTTTCTCATACTCATTCTTTTCACAAGGTTTGAGATGTCTTGTTCTAGTTCAGACATCCGAACGTCTGGGTTTCAAAATGGAAGTCGCGACGTTCGGATAGCTGAACTATCTCCTCTTGCATTTTCAAGAACCTCCGCATATGACTCCGAATAGTTTGAGTTCATTTTGCTACAGAACTCTCTTTTTATCTTCTTCTCTTCATCTACCCAATTCTTACTTATTGCTACCATTAATTCCTCGTAGTACAAAAGCTTCAAGCAACTCCATTAAGCCTGGTCACGCCAAATTTCCGGATTGCGTTGGACGAAAAAGGTGAAAGATTTTCGTTGCAAACAAACTGGTTGCGCCTAGTAACGCATCAAGGGAGACAACTCTATCTTGGTTCATATCGGCCGAGTTTGATAATGGTCACTTCTGGGAAAAGTAAAATCATGTATAATAAATAATCTCCTATATCTGTCGAGACGTTAGATATCTAAACATATTTGTCAGACATTCACAGCTATGGTATTGGGTATAAAAAACCTTGAAATTTCGAAAATGTAACAAAACATGAAACATCACTGTTTGCATCATTTGATCATAATGTCCCCCGTGCGATATATAAATGAAGTATCATTACTCCCCCAACCCTCACGCACTGTGATTTGAATTATCGTTGAACTGTCCAGGATTCCGGCGCCCTTGTTTATATTAAAAAATATCAGTGTAATATGTATGGTGTCATCAATGTGTGTGTGAAGTATCCTCTATTTTCAGAGTGACGGAAATAATGAACTGGAATTCAACAACGGGCATTTCACGGATTTTTTTCTTGCCAGTAAAAAGACTGGTACCTCAATTTGGGCAAAGTTACACCATAGTGTTCCCTTCACCACAGTGTGTGTCTGCCTGCACCTGGAAGGGGTATCAAGTATTTGGTCTCTGTTGTGTGAGAAGTGTTGCTGTTCTATGACGGTGAGCCACGCAGAATTTGTTCCTAGTTAGGGTTTTTCTAGACAAAGGGTTAATTTTACAGATAGAGGGGAGGGGACGGGGGTACTGTTCTCATCAATGAGCTAACTTACATTCCCTTATGCAGAGCACTGAGCTGGGGTTTTACAGGGTTATTTTCCCTAATGATGAAGGTTTGTTAACCCCTATTCGCAAACAAATTCAGGAAAATAATACCCAAACCGACTTTTGATGTTGACATTTCTCAGAGTCCGCTGAGTTCAGCATTTTCCGCAGTATTTCGTGTACTTGTTTTAGAACTACAGAAATTCCGATTGTTTTTTAATCTTTGGCTGAACTTTTGTTTGCCGAACTGTCCGCCAAGCATTGCCGAATATGTGTCCGCAGTTTTGACAAGAAACCCGATAAAAATGAACTCAGTATGAGGAGGCAAACAAGCAGCCAATGCAATTTATGGATTAGCCGATAATGAAGTAATTCACATAAATGCACAGAACGTCACTATGTGTGGAGACATTCGTTAATAAGGCACGAGTGCCAGCGCGGAATGATATAACGATATATAAGGATATAACGATGGCATGGGTGCCGTATTGACGAACGCATTCACACATCACGACGTTCTGTGTTTATTACACACCTCTATGATACGGAATCCATTAATTTAAAAATTCAAACATCACACAGTTCTGACGTCTGCTTGAACAAAGAGAAATACAGAACTCAGATGTAATTGATATACATGTGTGACAACTCGAAACATAGACAGAAAAATATAAATAAAAATTGTGTGCGAATAGGTTATTTGTTTGTATTTTTTAAGAAATTAGCTGTCGTTATCTGAGAAATATTCGCTTCAAAGTCAGAACTTGAGTGTTATAAAATCACTCCCCATGTATAGAATACATTTCATTTCGTTAATTTTAGTGGATTTGAACAAAAACATTTTCCTATTGTCGTTCGATGAATTGGCAATCAACGCATCTTTTGAGTAGATCTGGGTCATAGTGTCATTTCGGTTGGCCGATTACGAAAATGGGTGGAGGTTAGTTCTTCTGATGGATTCGTGATGTCTGGCGGAAAAATAGTCCGTCAACGGAAATCTGTATGGAACACGCGTTCCGTACGGCTTTGTAAATATGGATCTGTAAGAAAAGTAATAGGCAAGTAATAGTGGCACCTCCGTCTCGGGTGGATAGCGGAACTATCTTATAAACAGGTATGAGCAACGGACAAGTTTTCACGAGCGACAAAAGTGAGAACTTGAGCTTCCTTGTCCCATTGAGATAATTCTGGCATTCACAAAAAGCGTACATTTTCTTTCTGTTTTATCCTCTACTGATATTCTTTGAATTCGAATTTTGACATCTTGCACACTACATGGAAATGTAACTCGATATTCGCCGAGTAGATGGATATTTGGAGGAATAATTTAGCGTTTTCGCACTCTTCAATTATGAAGCAAAAAATCAATAGAAAGTTCATGTTTAGTGACCCGTGAAATGCCCATGTACCACAATTTGTGTGTATAAAATAATGGAAATAATTATTGTATATTTTCCAATATTTTCTGTTAGCAATAAAATGTACACTGGTAAAAATACAGTTCATTTATTTCTAAACACCAAAACAACAACTATCTACTGCGCTTTTGTGAAAAGGGCATCCATACTGTTTTTTTTATTATCATGTCATGCGGTATATGCCGTCGAACGGCAGAATATGAAACTCCACACCACACCTTTTCCCCAAATCCGCGGAATAGAACTGTTGTTAATCGTGTTTAATTAAGCCTGGGACTCTCATTACAGGCACTGGTAGTCGGATACAAATATGCCAGTAGAAAAAATGGCCATCACAGTAACCAAGCACTGCTCCACTTTTAATGGTCCCCAAGATGCTATTATATCGATGCATCAAAACTTTTCTATCATAGTAAAACGCATGATCCCCCCACCCATACCTGACTTTAATCGCCATGAAAATCGACTGTCTATTTCGTTATCTCCCATGAAATCATTCGATTGGCGAAGAAAGTCCAATTAAGAAGCAAGTACTTGTTAAGGAAACACCTCTGAAATCAGAAGAAAATAAAGCCAGGTTTCGTTTTGTTATTTTTAATAAACGAAAACAACAGACAGCTCTCGGAGCTGTCTGTTGTTTTTGTTTATTAAAAGTAACAAAGGGAAACATGGATTTAATGGCAAGTCAGTTAGAGGCAACTAGTTGATAGTTAATCCGTCATTAAGAATATATATTAGTATCACACCTATCAACACTGGGTGTCCACATTGGCTCTTTGTTTGGCTAATGTGTTTTTACAGCAATTTGAAAGTTTTTCGTTTTCCCAGTAAAAATAATCTGCAAATCTCACCTCCTAGACTTTTATATCAATTGATAGAACAGCGTCTGTATTATATGTCACCATTCTCACACTGTTAACTCTTTACCTAACATGAAAAGCAGACGACACTTGCAAAAAAAATTCTTGAATAACTAATTTTTTTCATTTTTTGTCTCAAAAACATAGGTTATGACCCCTCGTTGGAACGAGCTCGACGAGCTCGTTCCAACGAGGGGTCATAACCTATGTTTTTGAGACAAAAAATGAAAAAAATAGTGAAAATTAATTGGCGATTTTTGAGAATAGCGCTGGCCGGTTTTGGCCGTTACGTTGGGTAAAGGGTTAATATAATATACAGATAAAATGTTACAGAATACCAAAAGATGGTGAAAGCGCCATTTTCTTATTTTTAAATGGATTTCAACAGAGAATAATAGCCAAACCTTCATACTAACTGGGAAAGATATTCTAAAAGGTCAACCATTTTATGCATCTATTTCAATTTTTATATGAAATTCCCATACTCTAGTGTTAAATTTACCGACAGCGTAAGAAAGGTAAGGGGAGCTAACCTTCCCGTAAATCTCATCCAATGACGAAAACTGTCAGCTATGCCACCGATGGATCCCATGGGCGGTGGTCGTGGCAGTTGAACTGCAATGGGAGTGGGGCACTATTTATTCATTTTCAATTGTCGGCTCAAAACATAGCATGTGACCTCTCATAGGAACGAGCTCGTTGTGCTCGTTCCAATGAGGCGTCATAAGCTAAGTTTACAGACAAAAAAGATGAAAACATTTGAGTGTTTCTCAATATTTGTAGACACGTGTCGTCTGCTACTGATGTTAGGCAAGAGGTTAATAATCTAATATATCAATGCTAATGTCTGTATCTGTGTCTCTCTCTATCTCTCTCTCTATCTATCTTTGTTCAGGGTGAACTCCTCCGTTTCTCGACCAATCGACCTCTAATTTTCTACACGGGGGTAATTCGTCCCTGCGAGTAACATGGGATGGGTGCCGTGCTCGTGCGGGGTGACCTTGACCTTTAAATTGATGGCCTTGATCTTTTATTTCGAAAACGGCTGGACCGATCGGGCTAAAATTTCATATGTGCGGGTATACTGACTCATCGATCATTTTGCCTTTATCGGGGTGCCCGTGCGGTGTGACATTGACCTTGAAATTGGTGACCTTGACCTTTTATTTCGAAAACGGCTAGGCCGATCGGGCTAAAATTTCATGTGTGCGGATATATTGACCCATCGATCATTTTGACTTTATCAGGGTGCCCGTGCGGGGTGACCTTGACCTTAAAATTGGTGGCCTTGACCTTTTATTTCGAAAACGGCTGGGCCGATCGAGCTAAAATTTCATATGTGCGGGTATATTGACCCATTGATCATTTTGACTTTATCAGGGTGTCCGTGCGGGGTGGCCTTGACCTAGAAATTGGTGAACTTGACATTCTCTTTAGAAAACGGCTGATATAACCATCTTCTCCCGTGCAACGCTGGGTATCACCCGCTAGTAATAAATAAAATTTGATTGAAAAATTTCATGGGTATTTTTTTTAATTTTTAGTCAGAGAAAATGGCGGCCTCAAAATATGATTTGCAAAAGTGACAAGCAATGTCCCCCTTCACGCTCCACACAATTTCCCCCGCCACTGGTTGGTGATCAAATATAAGTGTCGATGACACAGTACCTCAACTCGACAAACTTGGACTCGGCAAGTTATAAGTGAAATGGAAAAAATTAAGATCACTGGTTCCAATGGTATTTGGTGAAAGTTCAACATAACAGCATTGTATGTGCACAACGTCAGAGCCATCGATGTATTTTTAAAATATAAACTACAGGGCTGGCTAAAGGAAGAATGTTGATACACAAAGGCAGTAAGTTTAAAGGTCATTGTAAACGACAACTTTTTTCACAGAAATGAATGTTAATCGATAGCTCTTATCTAGAGGTCTCGCCTAATCAGTTCAAAAACAATCCTATGATGAAAGCGCCCTGTAGGCCATGTCAAGAGGAATGTTGGTGCACAAATGCACTAAATTCAAAGATCGTTGCTAACAGCAACGATTTTTGATAGAAATGAAATTGATAGCTCCCATCTTGGTCACCCTGAATAAGCTTACCAAGATTCAAAACAACCCTATAATGAATGCGCCCTCTGAAGCGAGCCAAAGGAAGATGTTAATGCACAAATGTACTAAGTTTGAAGATCGTTGCTAGTGGCAATGTTTTTTTTTTCTTCTTTTTTGATGGAGATTCAAAAATATGCCCTCTAGGCAGTGCAAAGGGATAAGTTGCGACACAAATGCACTAAGTTTAAAGGTTGGCACTAACGACAATGTGTCTGATGGAAACGAAAGAAAATCAATAGCTCCCATCTAGAGGTCACCCCGAACACGAATACCAAGTTTAAAGCCGTCTGTTCATATAAATTTGCCTATAGAGCGTGCAAAATGAATATGTTGATGTACAAATGCATCAAGTTCAAAGGCCGTTGCAGAGCACCGTTTTTTTTTTTGGTTTTTTTTTGTTTGTTTGTTTGTTTGTTTGGTTTTTTATGAACTTTAACCAAGTTTCAAAGCAAATCCATTAATAAATGTGCCCTGCAGGGCATGCCAAAGGAATATGTTGATGCACAAATGCACTGATTTTAAAGGTCATTGCTGCCGGCATCGTTTTTTTCTTTGTGGAAATAGAAGAAAATCGATAGCCCACATCTAGAGGTTATTCCAAATATGCACACCAAGTTTCACACTGAAGCATTCATACATTTACTGGGCTTCGTAAAAGAAAAGGTTGATGCACAAAAGCAATGAGTTCAAAGGTTATTGCTAACGGCGACATTCGGCCACGCTTTTCGAGATAAATGAAAGAAAATCAAAGCTCGCATCTAGAGGTCGCTCCAAACAAGCACCTCGTGCTTCAAAGCACTCGAATCATAAACGTGAACTATGTGGTGTTCCATAGAAAAATGTCGACAGACAAAACGGCAAAGTTGAAGGTTGTTGCTAAGGGCAATATTTTTTGGAGGAAATGGAAGGAAACCGATCCATTCATAAATGCACCCTGCAGAACGTAACAAAGTAAAATGTTGAAAAATGCAAAAACTGCAAAATTCAAAGATCATTGCTAACAGCAAAGTTTCTCGACGGAAATAAAGGGAATCAATAGCTCCTATCCAAGGGTTGCTCCAAACAAGCACACAAAGTTTCCAAGGAATCAGATCATAAATGTGACCTATGTCGTGTGCCAAAGGAAAATGTCAACGCACAAAAGGGCAAAGTTGAAGGTTGTTGCTAATGGCAACTTTTTTTGACGGGAATAAAAGAAGCTCACATGTGGAGGTCAACTCAAAAAAACATGCCAAATTTCAAAGCGATCCATTCATATATGTACCTTGTTGGGCGTGGCAAAGGAAAATGCTGATGCACAAATGCACTAAATTTGAAGGTCATTGCTAACGGCAACTTTGTGAAAATTGAAGAAAATCGATAACTCCCATCTAGAGGTAACCCAAAACGAGTATACTAAGTTTCAAAGCAATCCGATTATAAATGCGACCTGTGCGGTGTGCCAAAGGAATATATTGATGCAAAAAAATGCACTAAGTTCAAACGTCGATACTATCAGCAAGTTTTTTGACGAAAATGACAGAAAATCGACAGCTCCCATACAGTTGTCATCCCAAACAACCACACGAAGTTTCGAAACGATCCTATCAGAAATGTGCCTTGTACGGCATGCCAAAGGAAGTTCAATGGTCGTTGTTTTTGACAGAAATGGAAGAAAAGCAATAGTTCCCATCTAGATGTCACCTCAAATAAGCATACCAAGTTTCAAAGTGATCCTATCATAAATGTGCCCTGTAGAGCACGCCAGAGGAATATATTGATGCATAACTAAACTAAGTTCAAAAGTCGTTGCCAACAGCAACATTTTTTGATCGAAATGAAATAAAATCGATTGCTCCCATCTAAAGGTAACCACAAAGAAGCATACCAGGTTTCAATGCGATCCGAACATAAATGTGTCCTGCAGGATGTGTCAAAGGGAAATATTGATGCATAACTGCAATAAGTTCATCAAAGGTCATTGCCAACGCCAATGTTTTTTGACGGAAATGGAAGAAATTGATAGCTCCCATCTTGAGGTGACCCAAGCAAACATACCAAGTTTCAAAGCGATCCGATCATAAGTGTGCCCTGTAGGGCGTGCGAAAGGAATATATCGATGCATAACTAAACTAAGTTCAACGGTCGTCGCCAACGGCAACATTTTTTACGGGAATGAAAGAAAATCGATAGCTCCCATCTAGAGGTCATCCCAAACAAGCATACAAGGTTACAAAGCCATCCAATGATAAATGTGTTCTGTAGGGTGTACCAAAAGGAAATATTAATGCCTAACTAAACTAAGTTCAAGAGTCGTTGCCAACGGCAACGATTTTTGACGGAGATGGAAGAAATCGATAGCTATCATCGAGTGTTCACCTCAAAAAAGCAAACCAAGTTTCAAAGCGATCCGATCATAAATGTGTCCTGTAGGGAGTGCCAAAGGAATATACTGATGCAAAACTAAACTAAATTCAAAAGTCGTTGTCAACGGCAACGTTTTTTTGACGAAATGAAAGTCGATAGCTCCAGAGAAAGTCGATAGCTCCAATTTAGAGATTACCCCCCAACAAGCATACAGGTTTCAACGCGATCCGATCATAAATGTGCCCCGTAGAGCATGCCAGACGAATATATTGATGCATAACTAAACTAAGTTCAAAAGTCGTTGCAAACGGCAACATTTTTTGATGGAAATGAAATAAAATCGATTGCTCCCATCTAAAGGTAACCACAAAAAAGCATACCAGGTTTCAATGCGATCCGATCATAACTGTATCCTGCAGGATGTGCTAAAGCGAAATATTGATGCATAACTGCATAAGTTCATCAAAGGTCATTGCCAACGGAATCGTTACTTTGAGGGAAATGGAAGAAAATCGATAGCCCTCATTTAGAGGTCACCTCGAACAAGCATACCAAATTTAAAAGCGAACCGATCATAAATGTGCCCTGTAGGGTGTGCCAAAGGGAAATATTGATGCATAACTGCACTAAGTTCATAAAAGGTCGTTGCCAACGGCAACTATTTTTGATGAAAATTGAAGACAATCGACAGCTCCCATCTAGAGGACACCCCAAAAAAGCATGTCAAGTTTCAAAGCGATCCGTTCATAAATGCGCCCTGTTATTTATTTAGTTATTTATTGGTGTTTAAGGTCACATACTTCTGCACAATAGCTAATCATGACCACAACATGGAGATAAAGTTAAGGTCAATCAATCGTTTATACCCCATGTTGCCTGTTTAGTGGACTCGCACCCCAAGGATTAGTGACTAGGTCCTATTTTACCAGTGAAACAGAGCTTGTTTACCACAGTAAACAAGCACTGCCCCACTTCCCATGATTACCGCGAGAAAGATGTGCCATGTAGAGTGTGCCAAATGAATACATGGATACCTGCCTAAACTAAGTTCTAAGGTCGATGCCAACGGCAACTTTTTTTTGGTGAAAATTGAAGACAATCGATAGCTCCCATCTAGAGGTCACTCCAAACAAGTATAATAGGTTTCAAATCCAACCGATAAATGTGCCCTGTAGGGTGTACTAAAGATAAATATTGATGCCTAACTAAACTAAGTTCAAAGCTCGTTGCCAGCGGCTATTTTTTGACGAAAATTGAAAAAAAATAGCTCCCATCCAGAGGTCACCCCACACAAGCACACAAAGTTTCAAAGCGATCCGATCATCAAGGCGACCTGTGCAGTGTGCCAAAGATACGTACGTACGGACGGACCGACCTACGCCGCCGGACGAGAAGTGATGGCAATAGCTCAACTTGCCTTCGTCAAGTTGAGCTAAAAAATTTAGAAACCTAAATCCTTTAGAAATTTGCATTTACATTCTGAGTTCTTGTTTGTTTCGTGTTATCGTGGTTTACTGTCGTGTTTTGACGAAGTTACTTCAATCGTTAAATTCTCTCAAAATGTACCTTTGTGATGGTAATAACCATATTGAAGAGATGACGACTGTATGATTGTCCTTGATTCCAAATCTGTACAACAGCTTTACGTTTTCTGATGGGATTTTACACGACCAGAGCTTCTACTCGACGCCGAACGAGTCTTTTGTAAGTGATTTCGTCGTGCGCAAAGTGGAGTTGGTGCATTCGCTCAGTAGGTCTATTGTTAAAAGGAAAAGCGAAATAGTTTTATGTTTTACATAAAATAATAAAGAAAGCTGTGGATCGACGACAAAAGGACGAAGAAAATTTGAAGGAATCGTACTACATTAAGTAAGATGAGACATCAAAAAGATAGCTGCCATGTTTATGAACAGAATTTGCGTCTGTAAGAAACAGTGGTGTAAAGAAGCGGAGGCCTTGGGGGGGGGGGGGGGGCATTCCCTCCTTAACAATTACAGTGACCCCCTCTAAATGGGAAAATTAAAACACCGGAGAGTCACAAATTCAGTCTCAGGGCATTGAATTTTCAAAATTATCGCGGGAGAGCCCAATCAATGTACACTCTTACCAATTTAGAATAACTCGCTTTCATATTATTAGTTATCCTTGTGTTTTCCATGGTGTATGGGAATTTACACCAGTTTGGGAACTCATACACCCTGAGGCAAAGCCTAAGGGTGTATGAGTTCCCAGATCGGTGTAAATTCCCACACACCCTGGAAAACACAAGGATAAAGGATTTATTTCCAAGAATTTTGGTGTATTAATGCTTTAAACTAAATTGTGGGAAAAACTGACAGAAACTTCGTACTTTGTAAGTTTCTTTATAAAACCACACAAATATGGATGTCATTGGAACTGGCTCAATGAGCCAGTTCCAATGACATCCATATCTGTAATATTTTATTACACATAACTATTAAATTTCCTGAATTTTTATTTTTGTTCTAACATAACAGAGCAGAAGGTATGAATTAATAATTAAAAATGCGAATACTTGCCTAGAAACAACTGGCAAAATTATCGGAATGTAACTTGAAAATATATCTAAAACGTGCCTGTTTTTGTTGTAGTAAATAGTGGTGAAAGGCAAAGTAGGCCTTCAGGAGTTCAAGACGAATTAAATTTTTATTTGAATGAGAACTGAGATTGGGATGAGATCGGGAATTGTTTGGTTGAATTTGGATAAAAATCATTCCAAAATGCCATTGAGAAAGGATTCCTGTAACGTGATGTCTTTTTTCAATTTAGCACCCCAAAATAAAAATTAACCCCAGTCTGTCCTGGATAAAACGCGGAAAGTTTTGGATACGAAGGTGTTCGAAGGACAAATAAATATTTCTATATATAATAACAGTACTGAAAGGTTACAAATGGAAATGAACCAAATTTTATCGAGAGTCTACACAACAGTAAAAAGATCTAGAATTCAATTAACATTTGAATGTGATATTTGGAAACTCCTAGCTGTTCAAACTTTGGTCAAATCTTTTTGAAAAACAAGTTAGAAAAGAAGGGAAAAAATAAGGTTGAAAGAGCAACTTTTGGTATGCCAGAATTTGAAACAAACATATTTGTGTGCTAAATTATTTCTCAAGTAGATTTAAATTTATTGGAAGCAAACATGGAGTGAGATGCTATCTAGCAACAAAGAATGGAAATTCTATATATGAGAAACAAAGTAAGCCTAGTTATTAACCCTTCGAACTCGAGAGGCCATTTTTTCCGGCCAGGACCGTGGCACAGCATCATTTCATTAAGCAGGATGGCAGCTTTGTGTATGTGTGGGATAGATAAATCAATATTTTCAACGTGCAGCCACAACGCTGCACGTTGAAAATATTAATTGGTCTACCCCAAATAATGAATATAGACTCTTCTATTTGCTGCCTTTGAACTGACATGGAAGAAACCATCAGGGTCCAAAGGATTAAGGCGAATAACGGCAAAATGTGTTGTATGGGGTGATACTGTCGAGGGCGCAACGTCTAAAAAGGTTAATTTTTTCTGTTAAGTTCATAAGACTTCGTGTAGCTAACAGTTGTGTTGAATATTAGTACTGAAATGGGTAACCGGATAATCGGTTTGAAACCAGTTAGCTACCTAACCGATCAGAAAACCCGTCAACCGGTTATCCGAAATATCGATAGTGATTGTCATTCCACGTGTAAAACATAGTAAATCTGCCGCTTCTCCTTTGTGATAGATTACACATCGAAATATTGAGAAATAATCGACTTTGGCGTTCAAGACTTCGTTAATGATCGGCAGATTCCGTGAGTAATGAATAATCTCAGAAACTATCCCTTAGTGTGTATGCAGACGAACGTTGTCGAGTGCTTGACAACGTTCCTTTGTAAACACACTACGGAATAGTTTGAGAATATTGCTTTCCAGTTCCTATAAATTTAAATTTACTTCCCATATTCGGTGAAATAATGGCAACGGATAATCGGATATTATCCGATTATAGCTCTCGGTTAGTCGGTTACGAAAATGAGCCAACCTTTTCAGTCCTA
Organism: Pictodentalium vernedei; assembly: GCA_031216915.1. Classification (NCBI taxonomy): domain Eukaryota; kingdom Metazoa; phylum Mollusca; class Scaphopoda; order Dentaliida; family Dentaliidae; genus Pictodentalium; species Pictodentalium vernedei. The sequence goes on along the minus strand of CM062293.1, from coordinate 74,513,012 downwards.
GTGTTCATTTTTATTGTTTGTTGTTGCCTGCTTACATTACGGAAGAGTTTCTACCATTTCCACGCTAAAAGCCCTTTGTGTTTTTTTTTATTCTTTCTGTTTGTCTGAGTGTTCTTTTCAATTCGGAATTGCAACTACCATCGACTATTGAGTATCGTGTTTTCTTCTCTCTGTGTGTGTGTGTGTGTGTGTGTGTGTGCGTGCGTGCGTGCGTGCGTGCGTGCGTGCGTGCGTGCGTGCGTGCGTGCGTGCGTGCGTGCGTGCGTGCGTGCGTGCGTGCGTGCGTGCGTGCGTTTAGCTTTTGTCGATTTGTTTCAATTTCAATTCAATGTGTCTTGTTTTTACATTTCAACCACGGGTTCAAAGTTGTATTTCGTAGAACTGTTTCTTCGATTCCTGCTTGTTACTATGGTGAGATCTTTCATCGTTCAATATCAAATGTATCAGAGTCAAATGTGAATTTCACTGCAAGGAAAAAGGAAACTTCATTTAACCATTTACCTAACAAATCGCACGCATCCGCCCGCGTAATTTGCAAATTCGGCAGTTGAAAGATTTCCACAAAACCATATCATGTGAGCTGTCATTGGAACGAGCTCATCGAGCTCGTTCCAATGAGTAGCCCATGATATGGTTTTGTTGAAATTTTTGTTAAAAGTTTTAAAAAAATTGTAATTAAAATTATAAATTTTGATATCGTCTTCGTTGGGTAAAGGGTTAACTCTCAACTGAAGATTACTGAAAACATTCTTACTTTTCTGAACCTCCATATCCCCCCAAGCGAAGGTATGGAGGAACGATTTCACAACAAAAAGGGAATATGAAGAAATAGTTTCACAACAGAAATGGTACACGGAGGAACACGATGATTATCATATATGACAATGTTTTTTTTTCTAAATGTAGAACAAGCCAGGAATCTCGATCCATTTGCGCTAAAAAATCATAGGGTACTATACTTGGTGTCTCCACGCTTGGGCCCTGCGATGCTTCGAAATAAGATTCGATTCGAAATAGTTCTCATGGGTTGATTCGATTCGATTTCAATCGCGCCGATTCGAAATTTTTCGAATCGAGATATTCTCAAACGCCTACAAAAAGTCTCCTCTTGAACTCTTCGTCTTTCATCAGGTCTTCAGTACAGGGGTGGGAGGGGGAGGTGTTCTCCTGTACAGGAGACCTAATGACAAAAGAAGGGATCAAGGCGGTTCCGCTTCCGAAATTACATTGATTCCGTTCTAGAATATTCCGCTTTTTTGTTTGATTTGCATGAGTTGCCCTTGAACACAATACTTGAGTGGAGGCTGACATTATTTACGGTTGTGAGAAGGAGCAATATCCACAACTTTGAAAGCGGTGAGATGTGATTCGAGCTTCGATTGATAATTCAAAATGTTGATCAAAAATCGAATCCGCGAATGGTTACATTCATGCTTTATTAGACTTTATTTTCCCAATGTTTGCTTCTAAAAAGTAGCCAGTTTTATTTAATTGGCATTGTTAACCCTTTACCTAACACTAAAAGCAGACGACACTTGCAAAAAAAATTATTGAATAACTATTTTTTTTCATTTTTTGTCTCAAAAACATAGGTTATGACCCATCGTTGGAACGAGCTCGACGAGCTCGTTCCAACGAGGGGTCATAACCTATGTTTTTGAGACAAAAAATGATAAAATAATGAAAATTAATTGGCGATTTTTGAGAATAGCGCTGGCCGGTTTTGGCCGTTACGTTGGGTAAAGGGTTAACACGCCAGGTGTTTTGGAAACCAATGTTGCAGGTGTTTCCTGTAGTACGACAGGTTAGGTAATTCGATGAGAGTAAATGGGTTAAAACAGTTTATTCCTCTGCAGTGAAATTAGCATTAACTGATTTTAAAAAGTATAATCATTAAAAATGTAGAGGTTCGCTATTGTGTTTACATAAGATGTTTACAAACATTTGAACTGTGTTGAGAAGATGATTTTTAAGTTTGTGAGCCTACGTCACAGGAACGACAACACAAAACGCAAACGTAAACCCTCTGAAGACACGGGGCATAGAGTCATTTCACTCGGGCTTTGAACGCATATGGTGTCGAAGATATAGCTAGGCGTACTTGCGAGTGTGATAACCGTTACGCATTCCCAGTTCCTTATTCGACATTCGTTATCAGCCGATCTTATCGGTTGATAACGAATGTCGAATACGGAAGTATGAATAAGTAATGGTTGTCACGTCCCCGGCGTAGGTGATGTTTTCAGGATAACGAACTGATTACTGATTCGAACTGTTATAATTTATACGGCATAGTTTATGACTATCTTGAGTTATACTCCATGGGTCTATCAGACAATCCTATTGTAGTCCGCATTCCGTGTATGGCATAATGCTCGGGCCGTCTTACGTAATACGCCAGATGTACGTTTACTCGGTATCGTCCATCTCACCGCCCATGGGCAAGACAACAGTAGTATATCTAAAGAAGGGGTAGACCCGGAAACGAGGAATTACACAGCTTCTGTCCCTATCCCCTTCCTGTTCCCATTCCGTCAGATGTCTCAATGTCACGTTCCCGCGTCTATCGCAAGTGACATAATCGCAGTTTGAAAAAGATGTGGTTCGCTGTACTCAAACTCCTCATTCGTCCTATTGACGTAGACACCAGATTTCGCAATATCTCCATCCTATCATCGGGCGCAATATTTGAGTTAGGGCTTTCTACGAAAGGTTCATTTAATGCCATTCGAGCTGAGGTTTACCGATACTTGAACTGAATTTTGAGAACGAGGTTTCTAAAATTTCGTATAGAATAGCGACGAATTTGGGATATTCTTTATCATGTAATTATGCAAACGTCAATAACGTCACTGTCATATCAGACCAGCGATATTCACATGAATCTCCATTCAGCCATCATTGCTTTGTGCCTTCGAAGCAAGCATAGTGTATGACCCCTCATTTGGAACAGGCTTTTTGAGTATGTTTTAATGAATAATAAAAAGCTATGCTTTCGATGCCAAAAATTAAATTTTGCAGACATTCAGAAATCAAATTTGAAAGTTTCTCCAACTAATAGTGTTAAGTGACGGGTTAAATTGTCAAAAAAGACGGAGAGAAATATTAAAATATATCCCTATTTCGCTTCTGATTTCTTTTGTAAATGTGACGTAGGTTCTAAGCCTTGCTGTGGGTCGAATTAGACATGATGAAATCAGACAATAGGATTAATGTGTTTTTTCTCTTGAAACAGTATCATTCATTGTAGGTTTGTAATCATGATTTGGGAAAGGCCACGTTCATATGATTAAATGAGTATCATGAACTCTTTACCCAACGCAGACGATATCAGAATTTATTATTTTAAATACCATTTTTTCAAAAAAATTCAACAAAACCATATCATGTGACCCCTCGTTGGAACTGCTGAATTTGCATATTACGCGGGTGGATCCGGGCGATTCGTTGGGTAAAGGATTAAATAACAGTGTTTAGTAAAAATGTGAACGAACAGTACGATCGGCGTGGACTGGTCACTTTCCACGGGTGGGAAATATTTCCACGGACGCAACAATCGATTAGCTTCCAAACAGTACTTACAGAAATAATCATCAAGAATTTAATTAATGAAGTACCGGTACATTAATTAAAATTTTACTGATGACATTTGTTACCTGGTAAACGCATGCGTGGACATCATTGCCCACGTGTGGATTACGAGCAGTCCACGGCGGTTGTACTGTGTGTATATAAGTTCATTTAACCTTGTACACACTGATGTAAAACTATGTCAAAATTTCAAAAAGTAGACTTTTCCCATAATGCAAATTTTGACACCAGTATGCAGAGGATTAATATTTTCTGGGTAGCTCTGCATCCTTCAAAACTCCGGCATATCCTTCATTTCCGAATAGTGGTGTCAATACGCGTATTAATTCGTTGAAAAAGAAAATATCAGTCTCACAGAAAAGGATTCTGTGAAAGTATCTTGAGGAGATGGGATGCGGGGGATGAAGGACAGGTGCTTATTGGGTGATACAAAGAGAGAGAGAGTTAGTTAGTATGCTGATCAGTGAAAATTGGAAAGAAAGAAGCACGAAATAACACTAAACAATTCGGTTCAGGGTGTTTGAAAGAGGAAATTTGTGGGGGACACGGGCGTAATAGACCCCCCCCCCCCCCCCGCTCACGTGACAACCGAAAAATAATAGCGGCTGGTCAAAGAGTTATTACGTTATTTCTAACACTAACGACCTAATGGCTGCGATCAAAGAGATGGGCGCGTAATACATTTATTCAATGGTAATTATTTTATTATCTGAACGAGGCCTGAGAGGTTAGGATCAATGTAAGTACAGAGAGATTAAATTTGATGTCTTTTTTGTCGTCAATATTCTTTTTATGTGTTTTATAATCAGTTTTGAAAACAAGGGCGCCAGAAAAAAATATAGACAGCTTTCTTCAAGCGAGCTTTTATCACAACATTAGATTTTAGTGTTGAGCGACGAAATGAGATTTTCGTTGAATGAAACTGAAATCGCTCCGTCCCACCCTTTTTGATGTTCTCGCATGAAGTTATTTATGCCTGTTCTTATTTGAGAGTTGAGGATGCGCAAGCAGTAATCACCACCCAATAGATTTTTACATCATCAAACGTCATCGATGGTAGGAGTTACACGTCGTCCCCTGAGTTCCAATGTGTTCTACGTGCCTACTGGCAGCCTACTGGCACATAGAACATATTGGAACTCAGGGGACGACGTGTTGATTGATTTGATATAGAGGGGGCAGATTGGGTTGCAACGCTTTTCGCCGACGTTTCAGCTTTCCACTTCTAAACAGGTCAATGGATGTACTGTATACAGTATAATCTAGCAAAAGAGGATTGATCCATTAGTCAGTTAACGGAGATTCGGTAAATGGTCGGAAACATATTGCATAATGAGCGTCACTTCTGGATTCTCAATATAAAGTTACCTCAGGCTGATATCTCGGCCGATATGAACCGAACCAAGTAATAACCTTAATAAATAATTACAAAATGTTCTCAGATCTGTTACGGTTTTTTTTGCCGTGTTATTGATTCTCATTTTCCGCCAAAGTCCGAAGTTTCCTGTTCTCTCTGTCCAGCCACCCGAACCTCCCGGCTTCCCCATTGGGGAAGCTGCAACGTTCGGATAGCTGAACTATCTCTTCTCCCACCTTGAATATTCGCCGCTTATGGCTCTGAATCTTCGTTTGAGTTGAATTTCCTAACAACTCTCTTTTTTCCTTCTTCTCTTCTTCCACTCAATTCTTATTTATTGCCACCATTAATTCCTCATTAATTCCCCATCCTACAAAAAAATCAGCTTCAAGCCACTCCATTATGCCTAGTCACACCAATATTTCCGATTGCGTTCGACGAAAACGGTGAAAGATTTTCGTTGCAAACAGACTGGTTGTGCCTAATAACCGCATCAAGAGAGACAACTCTATCTTGGTATATATCGGCCGAGATCGGCGTCATATCAGCCAAGTTTAAATTCATATCTGCCGAGTTCGATAACGGGCACTTCCGTCAAAAGTAAAATCATGTCTAATAAATAATCTCTTACTTCTGTCGTGAAGTTAGATATATGGACATATTTGTCAGACATTCCGAGCTATCTTATTGGGTATAAAAAATCCTTGAAATTTCGAAGATGAAATAAAAATTGAAACAACCTTGTGTTCATCATTTAAGCACAATGTCCCTCCGTGCGATATAGATATGAAGCATCATTAACCCCCTCTCTGTGATTTGAATTATCATTGAACTGTCCAGGATTCCGGCGCCCTTGTTTATATTAAAAAAAATATCAGTGTAACGTGTATGGTGTCATCAACAATGTGTGGTGAAGTATCCTCTATTTTGAGAGTGACGGACATAATGAATTGGAATTCTACAACGGGCATTTCACGGAATTTTTTATACTCCCCAATAAAAAGACTGGTACCTTAGCGTATGTCTGCCTGGAACTCGAAACGGGAATCAAGTATCGGGTGTCGGTTGTGTGAGAAGTGTTGCTGAACCACGCAGAATTTGTCCGAGCAAGGATTTTTCTCGTCATAGGGTTAATTTTCTAAATAGAGGGGGGGGGGGGGGGGGTCTCAACAATGAACTAACATACATTTCCCTTATGCAAAGCGCTAAGCTGGGATTTACAGGGTCATTTCCCTCCTAATGATGAAGGTTCGTGAGTTCCTATTCGCAAACAATTTCAAAAAATAATACCAAAACTGACTTCTGTTGACATTTCGCACAGTCCATTGAGTTCATCGATATTATGTTGCATTCCGTGTACTTGGTGTTTTAGCACTACAGAAATTCAGTTTTGTTTTTTATCTTTGGCCGAGCTTTTGAGGGCCGGATTGGCCACCAAGCATTGTCGAATATGTGTCCGCTGTATTGACAAAAAAAACCCTCATAAACAGGAACTCTATATGAGGAGGCAAACAAGCTGCCAATACAATTTATGGATTAGCCGGCTATGAAGTAATTCATGTAAATACACAGAACATCACGCTGTGTGAATGCATTCGTCATTACGGCACGAGTGCCAACGTGGAAGGATAAAACAAGAGGCGCAGCCTCGAATTGCATCCTTCCGCGATGGCATGAGTGCCGCATTTGACGAACGCATTCGCACATCACGACGTTGTGTTTATTACACTCCTCTGTGACACGGAACCCACAAATTTAAAAATTCAAACATCACATTGTTCTGACGTCTGTTTGAACAAAGACAAAATCAGTAACCAGATGGGATTGGCATACACGTGTGACAGCTCGAAACATAAACAGAAAAATATAAATGAAAATTGTATTCAAATAGGTTATTTGTTCGTATTTTTTTGGCTGATATTATCCGAGAGATAATCGCTTCAAAGTCAAAACTTGAGAGTTAATTTCGGTAATTGTGATGTGTTTGAACAAAAGAATTTTCCAATTGTCATTCGATTTATGGACAGTCATCGCGGCTTTCAAATCAACCTGGGTCAGAGTGTCATTTCGATTGGCCGATTACGAAAATGGGCTGAGGTTAGTTCTTTCAATGGATTCATGACGTCAGGTGGAGAAATAGTCCATCAACGGAAATCCATATAGAACACACGTTTCGTGCGGATTTGTAAATATGGAACTGGAGGAAAAATAACAGGCAAGTAATAATGGCACCTAAGGCTCGAGGATGCATGCCGGAACTATCTTATAAGCGGATACGAGCAACATACAATTTTTCACGAGCAACTTAAGCGAAAACTTGAGCTTCCTCGTCCCATTGAGATAATATTGGCATGCACAAAAACGTACATTTTCTTTCTGCTATATCCTCTACTGGTATTGTTTGAATTCAAATTTTGACGTCACGCACGCTACATGGAAATGTAACTCGATATCCACCGAGTAGATGGATATTTGGAGGAATGTTTTAGCGTTTTCGCACTCTCCCATTATGAAACAAAAATGAATAGAAAGTTCATGTTTAGAGACCCGTGAAATGCCCATGTACCACAATTTGTGTGTATAAAATAATGGAAATAATTATTGTATATTTACCAATATTTTCTGTTAGCAATAAAATGTACACTGGTAAAAATGCTGTTCATTTATTTCTTAGAACGTATTTCATATATACACACCTATATCACAGAGCACATATTTTTTTCCAAAATTCACGGAATACAACTGGTGCTAATCGTGTTTAATTAAGCTTGAGACTCTCGTCACATGCGCTGGTAGTCGGATACAAATATACCAGTTGAAAAGAAATTGGCCACCACAGTAAGTAAGTACCGCTCCACTTTTGATGGTCCCCATGATGCTATTTTATCTTACAATCAACATGTATTTTTTTCTGTATCAACTCCGCAACTGTCCTGTATCCGAGCCCCTGATAGAGATGTTTGTATCAGGGGGTCGGATACAAGCACGTTCCTTTCGCGTGAGTTCCATTTGTTTTTCTTTTTGTTCATCCGTACGAATAAATAGTTCGTTATATATTCGTCAACATTCTTGACTTATCCCCAATATATTGTAAGATAAAATGATTATTACCATTATGTGATTGTACAAAATATGTATCCGAGTCTCGCTCCCGATTCTAAGGGTAGATCACGACTCGTCTTCGACTCGTCGTGATCTGCCTTTAGAACCCGGAGCTCGACTCGGATACATATTTTGTACATCCACATAATGGTAATAATCTCTATATATCTTTACAGCAAAACTTTTCTATCATAGTAAATTGTACGACACAACCCTCACCCATCCTTGATTTTAATCGCCATGAAAATCGACTTTCTATAACGTTATCTCCCTTGAGATTATTAGATGAGCGAGGAGGGTCCAATTAAGAAGTAAGTACTTGTTGGGGAACGCCTCTGGAATCAGTTGAAAATAAAGCCAGGTTTCATTTTGTTATTTTAATAAACGGAAATAACAGACAGCTCGCGGAGCTGTCTGTTGATTTAGTTTATTAAAAGTAACAAAGGGAAACATGGCTTTTATGGCAAGCCAATTAGAAGCAAACTAGTTCATAGTTAATCTGTCATAAAGCATATATATCAGTATCACACCTATCAACACTGGGTGTCCACATTGGCTCTTTGTTTGGCTAATGTGTTTTTACAGCAATGTGAAAGCTTTTTCGTTTTCCCAGTTAACCCTTTACCGAACGTAACGGCCAAAACCGGCCAGCGCTATTCTCAAAAATTGCCAATTAATTTTCAAAATATTTTCATTTTTTGTCTCAAAAACATAGGTTATGACCCCTCGTTGGAACGAGCTCGTCGAGCTCGTTCCAACGAGGGGTCATAACCTATGTTTTTGAGACAAAAAATGAAAAAATTTAGTTATTCAAGAATTTTTTTTGCAAGTGTCGTCTGCTTTTCATGTTAGGTAAAGGGTTAAAAACAATCTGCAAATCTTACCTCCTAGATTTTTATATTAATATAAATATATATATACCGACCCTCGCCATACCAATAGTCGATTTTTTTAAAACTCGACTAAAATTGGGTAATTCGTATTACGAAGCTAAGTCTGGCATTTGTCAGATTCAAGCGCATGCGGAGCAGAATAGGTCACTTATATTCTGGTTTCAGAAGAATTAAATATTTAAATTAGAGATCCTCGGTTGAAAGGTGACAGTCGTAGTTTGTGTAGCACTTCGAATATTCCAGAGAGAAAAGATAGTGATTTGATGAATAATGGGGCCTAAAAATACAATTGACTATTGGTGTGTTTTGGTGGGTATTCTCTAAAACAAAATGTGCAAATGGTCGGTAGTATCCTTCCTGTTAACCTTTCTCTTATTTTTTTTTATTTCGCATGACACACCCCCACCGGTTTAAACAGAGGGAAGTTGTCTGTAGGGCTATACTTGACAAAGATATTTAATTGCCAAAATTAAAATGATGCGCTCAAATATTTTCCACACGTACGTAATAATGGCAACCTGTGGGAAAATATATACTACTGTTACACCAATAAGAGACAGTTTAGTAATTAATAATATTCAGAACACGCATTAGAATAGATGACCATTTTTGGTGTTTGGTAATCTTTTTTCCTACTAATTATATCAACAGTGTGCACGTCCTGATATATAATACTGACACTGTCCTTCCCGTCAATATAAACATCTGGGGAGGGAGATTTGGTATTTTCGGGAGCGCGGTGGTCACACACTGTTGGACTTCTATGCTAGAGGTCCCGTGTTCGATCCCCGTCCGGGACGACCCGCGTTGTGTCCAAGGCACTTTATTCCGGTTGCCTACATGGGGACACGATGACGCCGTGTACGAAGGCGTACTGCACGTCGATGGTGCACCTGTCTTCAACCTCTGTAACCCTGCTTGAGCAGAGTTAGAATGTTGAGGAGCTGGCAGTTGCTCGGTGGTTCTCACCGGATACTCCCGCTTCCCTACCCGTAAAACTGTCACGGTCACGATTAGCCATTGTGCATAAGTATGTGACCTTAAAATGCCAATAAATAAATAAATAGATTTGGTATTTTTTTCCTGAGAGGCAAAAAACTTGCAAACTACTGTAAAAACACATTCGCTAAACTAAGAGTCAAAGTGGACGCTTATTCTTAGTATTGACAGGTGTGATACTGAATACTGATAGATATTCTTAGAGAAGTGATTGCTTCTAACTAGCCAGTCATAAAAAGCCAAGTTTCCTTTTGTAACTTTTAATAGACGAAAACAAGACAGCTCACAGAGTTGTCTGTTCTTTTACTTTATTAGAAATAACAAACGGAAACTTGGTTTCATTTATATTAATGTCAAAAGTTTTTTTTCAACAAATGCTCGTTTCTTAACTGGACCTTCCTCGTCCGTCTAATGATTTCAAGGGAGATAACTTTATCGAAAGTAAATTTTCCCGACGATATGGATGAAAAGCACACAGAAAAAACTGATTAGAAATAAAAGCAGACTCCAACTCGTGCATTCGTACTTGCTTTCCTTCTTTGCTTCCTGTTATCGTGGTTTACTGTCGTGTTTTGACGAAGTTACTAAGGTTGGTCATCAATCGTTAAATTCTTTCAAAACGTGCCTTTGTAATGGGAATAACTAAATTGAAGAGGTGACGACTTTATGATTGTCCGTGTTTCCAAATCTATAAAACAACTTAACCTTTTGAACTCTAGTGGTATCCTCCATGCCAGTTCAATGACAGCAATTAGAAGAGTCCATATTCATTATTTGGGGTAGGCCAATCAATATTTTCAACGTGCAGCCCCGAGGCTGCACGTTGAAAATGTTGTTGGGTCTACCCCACACATTTACTGAACAGCCATCCTATTTAATGACGTTATGACGTATCATGTGGCTGGACGGAAAAACGGCCGATAGTTTTCAAAGGGTTAAGTTTTCTAATGGCATTTTAAACGATCAGAGTTACTACGAAGCCGAACGAGTCTTCTTAAGTGATTTCGTCGTGTACAAAGTAGAGTCGATGAGTTCGCTCATAGGTCTATTGTTAAAAGGAAATGCGAAATAGTTTTATGTTTTACATAAAATAATAAAGAAAGTTCTTTCCAACTATTAATCAATGACAAAAGGACAAAGAAAAATTGAAGGAATCGTTACTCCATTAAGAGAGATAAGAATTTAATCAGAGATGGAAATTCACAAGGAGAGCCGATACGTTTATGAAGATAACTTGCCCCTGTGAGAAAAACAATCAATGTACACCATTTTAGAACAACACTCTTTCATATTGATTCTTATTAGACCAGTGAAGTGTTAAACATAGGGCAACGGGCACCTGATCCAACCATTTAAATTAGCCAGGTGCGGGATGAGTGGGGTGGGTGGGTGGGGTGGGGGAAAGGTACCTTTCACGTATCAAAATTCGTCCCGATTGGCGAAGATAGCTTCCGATTCCCTCGAACTCCTGAGGGAAGAATCAATTTTCAGTTTTTCAATTTTTCACCTTTCGTATCATGAACGACAACTGGAAAGAATTATGATTGGCTAATAGTAGTTGAAATGTGTAGGACGTTCAAAAAAGTCTTCTCGCAGAATAGACGGCGACGAGGTCGTTTTGTAAGGAAATCGAACCGTTCAAACTTTGTACCACTAGCAGTTTAAGGAAACTAGCGTTGACTGAAATGACACAATAGTGCAGCGAACTTACAAATAAGGAACTCAAAAACATTCTCAAAGCACCTTGTTGTATTTATTTATTTATTTACTTATTTATGTTTCAGGTCACATATTTATGCACAATGGCTAATCATGACCGTGACAGTTTTACGGGTGGAGGAAGCCGGAGTACCCCGAGAGAACCACCGAGCAACGACGAGCAGCTGCCAGCTCCCCAACATCGTAACTCCGCACTGCAGCCCAGGCAGGGTTAGATTGGTTGAAGACATGCGTACCATCGTGCAGAACGCCTTAGTACACGGCGTCATCGTGCCCCCCCCCCCCCCCCACGCGGGCAATGGAGATGAAGTGTCTTGCCCAAGGACACAACGCGGTTGCAGCCTGCACCTCTACCTACTGAGCCACCGCGCTCCAGAAAGGACACAATAGTACAGCGAACTTACAAATAAGGGACTCAGAAACATTCCCAAAGCACCTTGTTGTATGATTTATCTGTGAGTGTTGATGAGAAGCCGTAATCGTACAATCGCCGTGGTCTGGTCACTTTCCACGGGTGGGCAATATTTCCACAGACGCAATAATATTAGATTCCAAGCAGTAATTATAGGAATAATCATCAAAAATTTAGTTAACCCTTTACCTAACCTGAAAAGCAGACGACATTTGCAAAAATAATTCTCGAATAACTATTTTTTTCATTTTTTGTCTCAAAAACATAGGTTATGACCCCTCGTTGGAACGAGCTCGACGAGCTCGTTCCAACGAGGGGTCATAACCTATGTTTTTGAGACAAAAAATGAAAAAAAATAATGAAAATTAATTGGCGATTTTTGAGAATAGCGTTGGCCGGTTTTTGCCGTTACGTCAGGTAAATGGTTAATGAAGCACCAGGTACAACAATTTTGCTGCTGCTGCTGCTGCTAATTTTCATTTCATGATAAATTCATGCGTATAGGCATCACTATCCACGCATGGATTACGCCCAGTCGACGACGTCTGTCCTGTAACTGCGGATTAGAGAAAACCAGAACTGAAAGGAAAAACACAGATTCCAGTGACTTAATACTCCACTCGTAATTTTTTTCAGTCGTCCTTCATTGTGCGAACGGTCTCTGATAATTGATAATCTGAGAGTAGTTATAACCTTGTGAATGCAAGCATTTCGTATTCCAAAGTAACAAATAAGCCTCACATTTATATATTTACTTGAATTAAATAAACCCTCAATGTCCTTGTTCCAGTTTTGATGACTTTCTTCTCTGACATATTACACAGTGGTGTACCTAAGGTGTGACGGTATGGCACGTACCCAGAGCGCCACCTGCCGGTGGGGGGGGGGGAGAGGGGGGACACCACTCAGCTGATTTTGTGGAAGTCTGACAATCCACCATCGAATAGTGAAAAGAAAAATTTCTTCAGATGTATGAGCTGTCTTCCATTACCCCGGGTGAGAAGCACTAGGGTGGCCGGATTGTTAAACCGCTTAAATTATTAGGTAAAAATACACTGCTGGGACCAACATGACCACATACCTAATGGTACCACTGCTGAGCCTCAGTGCCAGCTGGAAGTAAGACCATTCTCTAGCGCAAACTAGAGAGATTGAGTTGCCTTTCCGCCTCCTCTGTCTTTACTCCGCCAGCCATGTTTTTTCGTCTCAACGGAATTCCTGCCTCTATAAATATCAACAACTGACGTGCGATCTCGCCGAAGCAAGATCGCACGTTAGTTGTAGCTTTTAATTTGGAAGAAATTCTTTTAAGATGAAAACAGCATGCCATTGTTTTCATGTGTATATGCCATATGAGCTATTTTCCGCAGATACGCTGTTGTCACATCAGGGCCGTCGAGAGGGGGGGGGGGGAGAGCCGGGGTAGTAACCCCTGGTCCCGGCGGTACGGGGGGCCCGTGAGGAGGAAGCCGCGCCACCCGTGACAGTTAGGTTGCGAGCTTTTTTTCAATGTCCAGTGTGTGTGAATCGACAGGCGGGCCGCTGGCCCCCGAATTCTCTAGTAAGCACATATTCCTTTCACGAACTGTCTAAGTTATTAGAAAAATCGTGGGTCGATCCGCCCATAATATGCTGTTCTGTAATTCGGTCATATAGACGTCCCGCTTCGATATTCCTGGTCAGTTATATATATATATCCCTTCTTACCATTTTCTTGTGTAACCCAGTCTAGTCTTTGAGAGGCAATTGAGTCATAATAGATATCGGTCGGGAGAAGGGTGAATATTTTCATGGGTTCTTGGTAAGTTGGATATGAAACAAGGGGCCCCAGGTGGTACCATCTAATCTAATTGATCCTCCCGGGGCCCGTATTTTCTTTCGGCAGCACTGTGTCACATGTTCTTGTGTAACGCATACTCCAACATATGAATTTTTGGTTGCATTGATGGCGGAAGTTACATAACTTTGAGTGTGCTTTCTAGATAAGTTTTGGATGCTCGTACAGATGTTACTATTTATTATTTATTTATTGAGGTTCAAAGACACTTTAACAGCCAGGGTCATATCGTGTCGGTGACAGTTTTACGAGTGGAGGAAGCAGGAGTACCCGGAGAGAACCACCGAGCAACGGTGAGCAACTGCCAGATCCCCAGCATCGTACCTCCGCACTGCAGCACAAGCAAGGTTAGATTGGTTGAAGACATGAGCACCATCGACGTGCAGTACGCCTTAGTACACGGCGTCATCGTGCCCCCATGTGGACAAACGGGGTTAAGTGTCTTGCCCAAGGACACAACGCGGGAGTCCGAATCGATCGCCCAGACGGTCGCCCATCCAAGGACTAATCGGGCTCGACGTTGCTTAACTTCGGTGATCTGACGACAGCCGGTTACCGCAACGCCACCGCGCCCCACGGATGTCACTGCTAAGTCAAAGTGTTACTTCATCATAAAGAAGCAAAACATAAGTAAAATTCTCCCATCGATTTAGGACATTTTTAAATCTATGACCAGAAACAAATGAACATTTTGCGAGAATGAAAATTGATTCTTATTGTTTCGCTTGCGAGAATCGATTCTGATTCTGACAAGAATTTTAAGCCCCGCCGTTTGAAATCTCCTTGACAAAGGAATCAGAGAACCGGCGTTTTTAGAGTATAAAGAAGCAAATCGGTGGCCCGGGGTGGTGGTTGTTGCCACTATGGGCACAAGAAAAAAGCAAACTGTACGTAAAAAATGTGTGCCTGTTTTTTCTCGCATGTTTGTTATTCTAGTATCTATAGTGGATATCAAAACTCTATCACCCATTTGGTTTTGAAAAACCGAATACCAAGAGTGCCCCTTTAACCGCTGATGCGTTAAAATGTTGCCAACTCAAAACTTCGATATATTCACACAATGTTTCATACAAACATTCGAACTTTTTGCGGTATTATCTACTACGTGCACAATGACTTATCATACCTACAATTGAATATTTAAGGAAAAAATTTAAAAATAGTTAAAAATAATTTTACTGAAAAAGCAGGGTAAATTCAATCAACTTTGACGATGTGTCTAGCTGTCAATCAAGCATTCATGTGCATCCGGATGTACTGCCCACCGCGCAGGTGTACACAACACAATCCCATGTGTTTGGGATGGAAAGTATAGTTTTTTCTCCATCTTAAGTGACAAAGTCGATTATTTATTAGGGGCATGGTATGAATAAAATAAATAGGCGCGAGGGCCGGTAATCAGGTGTAAACCACTCGTAGAATAAGGGTTTTAACCACTCGGCAGAGCATCGTCATTAAAATCCTTGTGCAACTCGTGGCTTAAAGCTGATTACGGACCTTGGAACTTATTTATTCTATATATACTCCATGCACACTTGATAGCAATACACTGTGTGTATACTTAATTATTAGTGTGCAACTTTGATTTACTCTCGAATTTTCTTTCAATTTGTGAGTTGGGGTTTAAGAATGAAATAAAAAGATATTTAGTATATCAAGAGGGCACAAAATATTGTAGCGAGCAGATCATATCCCACGGAAAGTCAGTTTGAATATCGTAACAAATTAACGAAGGGACAAACAAAATAAACAAGAGGCCCCAAGGAGCCTTAATCGCTCACCGGCCAAAGTGGTTCAAAGAAGTATTTGGGGGTCACATTCAATTAGACATGGTTCATCAACACTACAAGACAAATTTTATGGAACTAGGGCCATGGCTTGAACAAACTTGAATCTTACCCCCCCCCCCCCCCCCCCCCCCCCCCCAAGGATGTTGCATACCGAATATCAAAAGCATTTATCTGCTGGATCTGAAGAAGAAGATTTTTAAAGAAAAATTCCTCATATTGACTAAGTTATAATTCGGACTCCCACAGGGAGCCCAAATATGGACCCAGGGACTTGGCTTTAACAAACTTGAATCTCATCCCCATAAGGATGCTACACACCACGTATCAAAACATTCCGACTGCTGGATCTGAAAAAGATTTTTAAAGAAAATTCCTCATTTCGAACTAAGTTACAATTCAAGCTCCCACAGTGAGCCCAAATATGGACCTAGGGACATAGCTTGAACAAACTTGAATTTCACCCCCCTAAGGATGCTGCAGACCAAATATCAAAACATTCCGACTGCTGGATCTGAAGAAGAAGATTTTTAAAGAAAATTCCTCATTTTGAACTAAGTTATCATTCGGGCTCCCACAGTGAGCCCAAATATACTCTCCCAAAAAAGAAAGTGTGCATGCTAAAAAATAACACTGAAAAAAGATATATATCATTTTCATTCATGGAAATTTTATTCAATCACAGATGAATCAATTTGTGATCAACACGAGAAATTTCATTACGCTACGACGAATACTCTTGGTGCCATGGAGAGTCAAAGACACTAAGGGTCAAACACAAAAGTCACACACTCAACATCTGGTATGACCTCCGTCTGCATCGACAACTGCTGTGCATCTACGCCTCATGGAAGCGAACAAGTTAGCATGGAAGTTTTGTGGGATGTTGTGCCATATTCTGATAAGCTGTTTTTGGAGTTCCACAAGCGTTGACGGTGCATGGGGAAGCCGGCGTAGCTGACGTTTCATTTCGTCCCATACGTGCTCAATGGGTGAGATATCGGGCGAATTTACAGGCCAGGGAAGAACATCCACTTGTTGCTGCAGATACTATTGAACAATACGAGCTGCGTGGGGTCGGGCGTTGTCCTGCTGTAGAATGACGCCGGGGCCGTGACGTTGCAGAAATGGGACAACAACAGGTGTAAGCACTTCATCACGATATCTGGCTGCATTGAGATTGCCATCAATAATGACCAGCTCAGTTCTGTTACGGGCAGTGATGTCACCCCACACCATGAGAGACTCCCCCATAACGGTTTCGCTTCACGACACATGGATCTGCGTAGCGTTTGTTTCGACGTCTGTACACTCTCTGGCGGCCATCTGATGATGAAAGATGGAAACGACATTCATCTGTGAATAAAACACGTCGCCACCAGTGTAAGGGATGCCTGAGATGTTGTCTACACCACTGCAGTCGAGCACGACGATGACGTAACGTCAAAATCGGACGAATTGCAGGTCTTCGAGGACGTAAGCCGTATTCTCTTAGCCGGTTGATTACTGTTTGAGGATGTATCCGTCTCAGGTTAGGGATGTTCCTGGCTGTCGTCGTTGCCGTCTGTTGCCGGTTCCGGAGATGGACGACACGGATATACCGATCTTGTGCAGGGGTGGTAACACGGGGTCTCCCGGAGCGGGGTCGGTCTCGAACGTCATCATGTTGTGCATGTCGATGGACTAGCCTGTCTACAGTGTTACGGCGGCAGTTCAAATGCTGGGCAACCTCTCTGTGTGTTCTGCCAGCTCTAATCATACCCAGGGCAAGGAGACGTTGATTCATTGTCAATCTTGGCATGCTAATGTGGAGTCGTTTTAACAGCAGCGCAAGTTTGAATGTGAACGATAGGAAGGCCTAACTTTAGTGTTTAAATACCCAAGGATTCACACAGCTGCATGAATTTTCAGACTCTCCACGTGCAAAACATGCCTTTTCACAAACGTGCAGCACGTCATTTAACGTTAATGCAATTTTAACGGGAAAGCTGATTTTGTGTTCAATATAACTTATTCATGAACAGGTTAACACTCTTTACACCTACGAAATTATTTTTTTTTGGAGTTTGATCAATTTCTGCAATGCACACTTTCGTTTTTGGGCGAGTATATATACCTAGGGACATGGCTTGAACAAACTTGAATCTCACCCCCTAAGCATGCTGCATACGCAATATCAAAAGATTCTGCCTGCTGGATCTGGAGAAGATTTTTAAAGAAATTTGCCTGAAATGCACTAAGTTCAAATTGGGCTCCTATACTGAGCCCAAATATGAACCCAGGGGGCCGATTTGAACAAACTTAAATCAGATCCACCCCACAATGTTGCATACCAAATATCAAAAGATTCTGCCTGACGGATCTGGAGAAGAAGATTTTTTAAAGAAATTTGCCTGAAATGCACTAAGTTCGAATTCGAGCTTTTATAGTGAGCCCAAAAATGAATCCAGGGGGCCGATTTGAACAAACTTGAATCAGATTCACCCCACAATGTTGCATACCAAATATCAAAAGATTCTGCCTGCTGGATCTTGCGAAGATTTTTTAAGAAATTTGCCTGAAATGCACGAAGTTCGAATTCGGGCTTCTATACTTAGCCCAAATATTAATCCAGGGGGGCCGATTTGAACAAACTTGAATCAGATCCACCCCACAATGTTGCATACCAAATATCAAAAGATTCTGCCTGCTGGATCTGGAGAAGAAGATTTTTTAAGAAATTTGCCTGAAATGCACTAAGTTCGAATTTGGGCTTCTATAGTGAGCCCAAATATGAATCCAGGGGGCCGATTTGAACAAACTTGAATCAGACCCATACCAAGATGCTGCATACTAAGTATCAAAAGATTCTGCCCACTGGTTCTGGGGAAGAAGATTTTTTAATAATTTTTCTATAATTCATACGGTGCTATCAAAGTTATGCCCCATACAGAGCCCCCAAGGGACGTGGCCATTTCATTTGAACAAACATGAATTGCCATATAGTAATGAACATGAAGTTTCGTGAAAATCGGACCAGTGGTTTCAGAGGAGAAGACGTTTGAAAAATGTTCACGATGACGGACGACGACGACGGACGGCAAGTGATAAATTGAGGCTCTCGAATCCAGAAAGATTTTCTGACGTGTTTGTAAAACCTGCAGATCCTAATTAAATCTTTACCAAAAATAACACCCCCCACCCCCCCCCCCCCCCCCCATTTATTGGAACGAGCCTATCGCACCTTCCATGCATGCTGAGTCCAAACCTTGCCCAAGAATCTTTCTTTGAATTCTTAATTTCACCACACTAAAGAAAGGTAGGTTTACACCAGATGCAAAAGTATAGTGAGTATAGTGGTTTATGAGAAGAGTTTTTAAATGGGTTGAGATTTTGGGGCGTTATTCTCACCCTTGGGTTCAAAGGGTACCTCCCCCCCCCCCCAAAAAAAGAAAATAATAAAAGAAAAGAAGAGAAAAAATTTAAAAAAAACAAGAGTACTAAATTTGTTTGAAGTTAACCCAGTGGTCATGAGGAAGAAGACGACCTCGCTTCGGACAGTTTTACGGGTAGAGGAAACCGTATTACCCTTGGAGAACCACCGAGTAGCGGCGAGCAACTGTCAAGCTCCCCAACGTACTAACTTTGCATAATTGTGGTATCGCCCTTCTCCAATACTACGTAAAGATATTTAACATGTGTGCCCTTCTCTGCGGCGTAACTAAACGGGGTGCAGGAGGTTGACATTCCCAATTATTTTTCCAGACGGGACATTTTCGTCTTGATTGACCAGGGAGAGGGTTGGGGCCGGGGATAGTAACCCCTGAACTTTGGTGGCCCCAGGTCTGTTCCAGGAGTCCCCCCCCCCCCCCCCCCCCCAGTCCAAACCTGAGAGACTTATTTTAATTTTTTCTTTGGTACGTCCTTTTAAACAAACAAAGCAAAAAAATAAAGTACGGGTTTCAGGACATGTTTGGACTAGCCGACCCCCCCCCCCCCCCCTCCCAAAGGTCGGACTCCTCTGCCAACAGTTAAGGAGCGGACTGTATCGAGAATGGAACTCTGCACTTGACCAACATTTGTAATTTTGAACTGCATCATTCTCAAAGTAATAACTTTGTTGAATCAAATCGACTTAATAAAGCTATCAGTTCAAGAATTGTGCAGTCAAAAGCTATAACTCTATAGGTCACCGGATACTCACTGATAACTTGGAAATTTGAAACATGCTGTTTAAAAATGTCATTTTGACGGCCAAAAGTAACGTGATTTTTTACCTTGTTAGAAGGTCTTGGATCAACATAACAACCACGTGTTACCATAGAAACCAAGATGGCGGCCTCCAGTATACAAAATGGACGACGGAAACACGTATCATCCTAACAACAGGCACTGCAAATGCACACTCACACCACATATTACTATGGAGAGCCCAAATATGGACCAAGGGAAGTGATTTCAATAAACATGTGAAACAATCTTCCAAAGATGTTATATGTGAAATTTGAAAGCTTTTGGAGCAGTGGTTTGGGAGAAAAGTAGTCTTAAATGTTTTTCCCATTAACCACAGTGTTAAAAAATGCTGACTCAGCACTTTTCAAAGTCCCAAAAAGGTACTCCATGATAAAACCGATAGCAATTTTTTACCATTCCATTCTGTTGGTCGTAAGGAAGCCTCACACCAAATAAGAATTGTCAGTGCCGTGTAGTTTTGGAGATATGAGCATTTTAATTTTTTTCTATTTTAAGTTCGGAAAACTTTTTTGGCATAAATTAACTACTTATGTCCCAATAAAACCTCATGTCAAATTTGGTTCAAATCAGCCTCTCGGTTTGGAAAATAGAAATTTTGGGCAGAGCAAAAATTCTTGCCCCTCCCATAACGATGGCAAATATAACCCCTAGAACTTCTCTTGAACAAATCTGAGTCTACACCTCAAAAGAAAGCTGCACAACTAATATCAAGTCTCTGCTACTGCTGGTTCATGAGATTTTTTAAGATTTAGGCTCACCTTTTGGGCGTGGCCCTACCAAGGGGCAGGTCAACTTGGTTTCAACAAACTTGAATTGACATATGATAGGGAACATGCACACCGGATTTGGTTCAATTTGGTTGAGTAGTTTGTGAGAAGAAGTCGATAATGTAAAGTTAATGCCGGCCGGACAGACGACGCCGGACGGAAAGTGACAATTAAAGCTCCCCTTGAGCTTCGCTCAGGTGAGCTAAAAAATTTTTTTTAAAATAATAAAATTTGGCTGGCGATTTTTGTGAAGAGCGCTGACCAATTGTAGTAGTTACGTTCGGTAAAACGTTTTATTTCACGTATGTTCTATGAAATCCCCATCTTTAGCAACACTAAACCATGCGGAAAATGAAAATCCGTTCCGCACAAATGTGCCGAACGAAAATCGTTGACAGACTATTTTTGGACGATCACATCATCTGTCAAAAATGAACATCAACCCCACCTACCTGAAATTTCCATTTGACTTTCAATCACGGAAGCGGCGCAGTTTAAACGAAGCAATTGCGACCTAATAAGATATCACAAAGACAATAAGCTAAATAAAATATCTTGAACCATTTCTCACAATCAGGGTTTTTGTTTCGGCAATGATATCCTGCTAGATCGCCTAATTCTGTTTATTTAAAAATACAGGTCCTCTGTGTGACAAACAGTTTCCTTTTTGGCTGAATAAAAACTACTACTTGATGAATAACTTTAAAAAATCCTCCTGACAAAGTGGTTCAAAGAAGTATTTGGGGTCACATTCAGTTAGACATGGTTCATCAATACTACAAAGGAATAAAGTCACACGAAAGGGAAAATTTTGTGGAAAAACAAAAAGGAATGGATTAGAACAAACTTGAACCTAACCTGCACCCCTCCAACCCCCCCCCCCCTCCCCACCCCCCTAGCCATAGAGAGCCCTAATATTCTGCCAGGGACTCAAAATGAACAAACTTCAATCTGATCTCCCTCGAGATGTTATATACCAAATATGAAAGAATTCTGACAGGTGGATCTGAAGAAGAAGGTTTTTAAGGACTTGTCCTCACATTGCACTAAGTTAAACTTTGGGCTCCAATACACAGCCGAAATATTAACCCAGGAACCCGATTTGAACAAACCTGAATCTGACTCTCGTATAGATGTTGTATACCAAACAAGAAAGGAAGCAATACAATTTCCCCTACTGGACTAATGAGCATTAACAATTATGCAAATGTTATAACCAAGATGTGATCAGCATGAATTCCATTGAAGCATTTCCAAAAAAACTCCAGAAAACTGATATTTTAGCGCTTTTCCATATTTCCAAGGGCCATAACTCACACAAGAATAATGCAATCAGCATGAAACTCAAACTTGATCTGTAAGTCATCGTTCTATAGTAGGTTACGAAGAATGAAATCATTCGGTTGAAGCATTTCCAAAAAAAGTCCCGAAAAATAA
Organism: Pictodentalium vernedei; assembly: GCA_031216915.1. Taxonomy (NCBI): domain Eukaryota; kingdom Metazoa; phylum Mollusca; class Scaphopoda; order Dentaliida; family Dentaliidae; genus Pictodentalium; species Pictodentalium vernedei. The sequence goes on along the minus strand of CM062293.1, from coordinate 74,490,878 downwards.
AGTATGACTGACAGACAGACTGACGGATGGACAGAGTACAAATGAAACTTGATCTGTTCGTCATCGTTCTATAGTAGGTTACCAAAAATGAAATCATTCCGTTGAAGCGATTCCCAAAAAAGTCTGGAAAACTAAAGTATAACCGACAGACTGACTGACGGATGGATGGACAGAATGTAAATGAAACTTGATCTGTAAGTCATCGTTCTATAGTAGGTTACCAAAAATGAAATCATTCCGTTGAAGCGTTTCCAAAAAAAGTCCAGAAGTCTAAAGTATGACCGACAGACTGACGGACGGATGGACAGAGTGTAAATGAAACGTGATCTGTAAGTCATCGTTCTATAGTAGGTTACCAAAAATGAAATCATTCCGTTGAAGCGTTTCCAGAAAAAGTCCGGAAAACTGATATTTTGGTGCTTTTCCATATTTCCAAGGGCAATACCTCACACAAGAATAAGGCAATCAGTATGAAACTCAAACTTGATCTGTAAGTGATCCTTCTATAGTAGGTTACCAAAAATGAAATCATTCCGTTGAAGCGTTTCCAAAAAAAGTCCGGAAAACTGAAATTTTGGCGCTTTTCCATATTTCCAAAGGCCATAACTCACACAAGAATAATGCAATCAGCATGAAACTCAAACTTGATCTGTAAGTTATCGTTCTATAGTAGTTTACTAAAAATGAAATCATTCCGTTGAAGTGTTTCCAAAAAAACTCCGGAAACTGATATTTTGGTGCTTTTCCATATTTCCAAGGGCCGTAACTCACACAAGAATAATGCAATCAGCATGAAACTCAAACTTGATCTGTAAGTCATCGTTCTATAGTAGTTTACCAAAAATGAAATCATTCCGTTGAAGCTTTTCCAAAAAAACACCGGAAAACTGATATTTTGGTGCATTTCCATATTTCCAAGGGCCGTAACTCACACAAGAATAAGGCAATCAGCATGAAACTCAAACTTGATCTGTAAGGCATCGTTCTATAGTAGTTTACCAAAAATTAAATCATTCTGTTGAAGCGTTTCCAAAAAAACTCCGGAAAACTGATATTTTGGCGCTTTTTCCCATATTTCCAAGGGCCGTAACTCACACAAGAATAATGCTAACAGCATGAAACTCAAACTTGATCTGTAAGTCATCGCTCTATAGTAGTTTACCAAAAATGAAATCATTCCGTCAAAGCGTTTCCAAAAAAACTCCAGAAAACTAAAGTGTGACTGACAGACTGACGGATGGACGGAGTGCAAACCTATAGTCCCCTCCGGCGATGCAGGTAGGGGACTAACAAACTTGAATCTGACCCTCCTAGAGATTTGTATACCAAATACGAAGGCACATTCAGATTCCAGGGTCTAAAGAACAAGATTTTTTAAAAAATTCCTCATATTGCACTGAGTTGATATATTTACCCAGGTAACTAATTTGAACAAATCTTAAACTGATCCACCTCGAGAGGTTGTATACAAATATGAAAGGATTCTGACCAGTGGATCTGAAGAAGAACATTTTTAAAGAAATTCCCTCATATTGCACTAAGATATTTTATTTATTTATTTATTGGTGTTTAAGGTCACATATTTTTGCACAATGGCTATTCATGACCACAACATGAGTATCAACTCAAGACCAGAGGTGAGTGTTAATAAGCCATGTTGTCCATTTTAGAGAGGGTATGCACCTCCTAAGCCTTGATCCTATTTTACCAGTAAAACAGAGCCTGTTCACTGCAGCGAACAGGCACTGCTTCACTTCCCAGGGTTCCTGCAGGGATATTGCACTAAGATAAAATTCAGGCTCCCATAGGGAGCCCAAATATAAACCCAGGGACTCGATTTGAACAAACTTGAATCTGACCCCTAGAGGTATTGTATACCAAATATGAAAGGATTCTGACTTGTGGATCTGAATATTTTTCAAGAAATTTTCTCATTTTGCACTAAGGTAATCTTTGGGCTCCAATAGAGAGCCCAAATATTAAACCAGGGACCCTAATTGAACAAACATGAATCTGATCCTCCTAGAGATGTTGTATACCAAATATGACAGGATTCTGACCGGTGGATCTGAAGTTGATAATTTTTTAAGAAATTCTCTCATATTGCATCAAGTTAAAATTCCCATAGGGAGCCTAAATATAAACCTAGGGACTCGATTTGAACAACCTGGAATCTTACCTCCCTAGAGATGTTATATACCAAATATCAGAAGATTCTAATTGATGGTTCTGGAGAAGATTTTTTTACTTTTGGAAAACAATTTATGGGTGCTATCAGAGAATTGCCTTGTGGTGCCCACTGTTGGTGTGAAAACATTATTTGAACAAACTTGAAGAACAAACTTGAATTAATATATGATAAGGAACATATGTATCAAATTCGGTTCAATTTGGTCCATGGTTTATGAGAAGTGGATAATGTAAGGTTCACGCTGGACAGATGATGGACAGAAAGTGATCACTTAAGATCCCCCTGACTTTCAGTCAGGTGAGCTAATAATTGAGAGAGAATTCTGTGTTATCTGTACTGGTCTTTATGTACTTGGTTAACTAGCATTCCCTTTTTGGGGGTCTGTCGGCGGCCGAGTGGTGTGTGTGGTTCAGTCTAGTTTCACTAGGTGGTTGGCTCCGAAGGAAACTCTCTCAGCGTGGGTTTGAACCCCCGCTATGCCATTGTAAACAAGAGGCCCCAGGGGGCCTGAGGGCACTCACCTGGCATGGTAGCGTAAATATCAACCCAGGGAATTGATTTGAACAAGTTCCCTCTGCCCCTCCTAAGAGAAGCTTATAACAAATATCCAAAGATTCTGACCAGTGGATCTAAAAATGGAAGTGTCAAGGAGACTGTAGCTTAACTTGATTGTGTGTGGTATTTCATGAAAAGGATAATGTTCAATGTTTATGAAAGGATTATGAAATACGACAAGAATTGTGATAACTGAGAATATGTTAATTTCTATTCCCTGTATGCTATGTTTTCAACAAAAATAATTTGAGGTGTAGACTGTACTTAAGAAGTCGTGGGTTAATGTGGCTCTCACAGTTAATGTATGTCAACCAAAGTTACCAAGTTACGGTGAAATTATTCCAAAATGAGTCATCCTATCAAGTTACAATGAAATCCCTTCATAAATATGACCTGTAGACTGTGTTAAGTGTTTGGGCTTCGGGCCTGTGTAGCCATCACAGTAGACCCATCCCAACCAAAAGGGGACGTCCTCATCTCGACATTATACTGAGTTATCCTACAAAGTTACAACGAAATCCCTTCATGAATATGACCTGTAGTCTGTGCTAAAGGTTTTTGGGTTTTGGGCTCGGGCTGCCGTCATGGCTGAATGATCATGACCAAAAGGGGACGTTCTCATTCTAGACATTACCTGGAGTCATCCTACCAAGTTACAATGAAATCCCTTCATAAATACGACCTGTAGACTGTGCTAGAGGTTTTCGGGCCATTGTAGCCGTCACAATTGGCAAATCACGACCACAAGGGGACGTTCTCATCTAGACATTATAAGAAGTCAACCTTCCAAGTTACATAGACTGTTCTAAAGGTTTTCGGGTTTTGGGCTCTGGCAGTCATCACGGTTGACAATCACGACCAAATGGGGAAGTTATCACCTAGAGATCATACAGAGTCACCCTACCAAGTTATTTATTTATTTATTTATTGGTGTTTAAGGTCACATACTTATGGACAATGGCTAATCATGATTGTGACAGTTTTACAGGTGGAGGAAGCTGGAGTACCTGGAGAGAACCACCAAGCAACGACGAGCAGCTGCCAGCTCCCCAACATCGTAACTCCGCACTGCAGCACTCACAGGGTTAGATTAGTTGAAGACATGTGCACCATCGACATGCAGTACGCCTTAGTACATGTCATCATCATGCCCCCATGTGGACAATTGGGGTTAAGTGCCCTGCCCAAGGACACAACGCGGGAGACCGAACGATCACTCAGATGGTAACCCATCTGAGGACTAACCGGGCTTGACATTGCTTAACTTCGGTGATCGGATGAGAACCGATCACCGCAGTGCCACCGCACCCACCCACCCCCCCTCCCCCTACCAAGTTACAATGAAATCACTCTGTATTAAATATGACCTGTAGATTGTGCTAAAAGTTTTTGGGTTTTGGGCTGCCATCACGGTTGACAGATCATGACCAAAAGGGGCTGTTTTCATTTAGATATTATACAGAGTCATCCTACCAAGTTACCATGAAATTCCTTTATAGAAATGGCCTGTAGACTGTGCTAAACGTTTTCATGTTTTGGGCTCGGGCAACCATCACGGTTGACCGATCGTGCCCAAAAGGGGATGTTCTCATCTAAACATGACCTTAAACCTGCATATGACATTTCATGGTGATCGGACAAGAACTACGGGGTGTAGCCTGTGCCAAAGGAAAATGTGAACAGACTCCGCGCACGTGATGGCAATAGCTTATCTTGACTTTGTGAAGTTAAGCTAAAAAGAAGATTTTTAAAGAATATTCCTCATATTGAACTAAGTAATAATTCGGAATCCCACAGGGAGCCCAAATATGAACCTGGGGACTTGGCTTGAACAAACTTGAATCTCACCTCCGTAAGGATGCTGCATACCAAATACCAAAAGATTCTGACCGGTGGATGTGAAGAAGATTTTTGAAGAATATTCCTCATATTGAACTAAGTTATAATTCGGGTGCCCACAGGGAGCCAAAATATGAACCCAGGGACTTAGCTTGAACAAACCTGAATCTCACCCCCCTAAGGATGTTGCATACAAAATATAAAAACATTGAGTGTTGTATCTGAAGAAGATTTTTAAAGAAATTCCTCATTTTGAACTAAGTTATAATTTGGGCTCCTCATTTTGAACTAAGTTATAATTTCGAACCCAGGGACTTGACTTGAACAAACTTGAATCTCACCCCCCTAAACATGCTGCATACCAAATATCAAAAGATTCTGATTGGTGGATCTGAAGAAGATTTTTAAAGAATATTCCTCATACTGCACAAATTTAAACATTTGGGCTCCCATACAGAGTCCAAATATGGATGCAGTGATTTGATTTCAATAAACATGTGAAACAATCTTCCAAAGATGTTATATGTGAAATTTGAAAGCTTTTGGGGCGGTGGTTTGAAGAGTCTTAAATGTTTTCCCCATTACCCACAGTAATGTTTCACAATGTTAAAATTTATTTATTTATTTATTGGTGTTTAAGGTCACATACTTATGCACAATGGCTAATCATGACCATGAAAGTTTTCTGGGTGGAGGAAGACGGAGTACCCAGAGCCTACCACCAAGCTGCTGCCAGCTCCCCAACATCGTAACTCCACACTACAGCAGAGGGCGGGTTAGATTGGTTGAAGAAGTGCACACCATCAACGTGCAGTACACCTTAGTACACAGCATCATCGCACCCCTATGTGGACAATGGGGGTTAATTGCTTTGCCCAAGGACACAGCACGGGAGTCCGAATTGATCACTCAGGCGGTCACCCATCCGAGGACTAACCAGGTCCGACCTTACTTAACTTGATCTGATGACAGTATTAAAAAATGCTGACTCAGCACTTTTTCAAAGTCCTCGAAAAGTACCCTATGATAAAGCCGATGGAAATTTTTGGGGGACCATTCCTTTCTGCGGTTCCTAAGGAATTCTTCACACAAAATAAAAATTCTCAGTGCTGTGTAGTTTTGAACAAATGGGCATTTTAAATTTGTTCTATTTTTAGGTCCTGCGGTTCCCATGGAGCGACAGGAAATGTGTTTTTGAGATAAATTAGGTACTTATGACCCAATAAACCCTCATATCAAATTTGGTTGAAATCGGCCTCTCAGTTTGGAAAGTAAAACTTTGGGTACAATTTGGGCTCCCACAGAAAGACCAAATATGAACCCAGGGACTTGGCTTTAACAAACTAAAATCTCACCTCCATAAGGAAAACTGTATACCAAATATCAAAATATTCTATCTGGTGGATGTGAAGAATATTTTTGAATATTCCTCATATTGAACTAAGTTATAATACGTGGCCCCCACAGTGAGCCCAAAGGGTTTGGGAGAAGAGTAGTCAAATGTTATTTATTTATTTATCGATGTTTAAGGTCATATATTTATGCACAATGGCTAATCATGACCGTGACAGTTTTACGGGTGGAGGAAGCTGGAGTACCCGGAGAGAACCACCGAGCAACGACGAGCAGCTGTCAGCTCCCCAACATCGTAACTCCGCACTGCAGCACAGGCAGGGTAGTCAAACGTTTTTCCCATTACCCACAGTGTTAAAAAATGCTGATTCAAAGTCCCAAAAAAGTACCCTATGATGAAACTGATAGCAATTTTTTAGGACCATTCCATTCTGTTGGTCCTAAAGACGCTTCACACTAAATAAGAATTCTCAGTGCTGTGCAGTTTTGGAGATATGGGTGTTTTAAATTTAATTCGATAATAAAAAATTACATCTGCTATCTGCATATGCTTTCATAAAAATCCTAAAAAGTCATTCAACCCCAAGGGTGTAGATACAGGAGTCGGAAGGAGAGAGGGCACAAAGTCGCAACTCATTTGTGGAAGAGGCAAGTTAACAAATGGTTTTCCATAGTCAAATTCCCGAATGTCCAATGAAACAAGAGACGTTTATCTCCAAAATCACCAACTCATTGAAATAAATTAGACCAGATCATTTTTGGCCATTATGATATTTTTATACAGGCCTACAATGCATTAAACCTAAATACAACGAAGAAACACACAGCTGAAACACTACTATCAACTTCAGCAGCTATTAGAACAATGAATGGGGATTACTTCATGCACAGCACAAGAATGAGTTAGTATGACATCCTGATCGTCATCATTGATAAAAAATCAATTCATAGGCACCAAATAATTGTCAAAATATATGGGAACAAGAGGCCCCAGGGGGCCTTAGGTGCTCACAGAATGTTCCATACTGTTAAGACACAAATTTTATCAAAAGCTATTCTTAAGCTTCTACAGAGTATATCTATACTCTCTGTTGGGCTAAAACATCAACAGGACTGAATGGGACAATGCTGCAGATCAAATATCAAAAGATTCTGCATGATGGTTCTGAAGATTTTTAAAGAATTTTCCTTGAATTGCACAAAGTAAACATTCAAGCCCCCATAGTGAGCCCCAATATTGATCTAACGACTCAATTTGAACAAACATGAATCCACCCCCTACCAAGATGCTGCATACCAAATATCTAAAGATTCTGCCCACTGATTCTGGTGAAGAAGATTGTTAAAGATTTTTTCTTAAATTGCACTAAGTAAAAATTCACCCCCCCCCCCCCCATAGTGATCCTCAATACTGAACGAGGGATTCAATTTGAACAAACTTGAATCAGACCCATACCAAGATGCTGTATACCAAATATCATAAGATTCTGCCCATAGGTTCCGGAAAAGAAGATTTTTAAAGAAATTTTCTTAAATTGCACTTAGTAAAAATTCACACCCCTTTAGTGAGCCCCAATATTGATCAAGGGACTCAATTTGAACAAACTTGAATCAGATCCATACTAAGATGCTGTATACCAAATATCAAAAGATCCTGCCCATTGGTGCTGGAGAAGATTTTTAAATTTTTTTTCTTAAATTGCACAAAGTAAAAATTCAGGTCCCCATAGTGAGCCCCAAAATTGATCAAGGGACCCCATTTGAACAAACTTGAATCAGACCCATACCAAGATGCTGTATACCAAATATCAAAAGATTCTGCCCACTGGTTCTGGAGAATAAGATTTTTCCTTAAATTGCACTAAGGAAAAATTCATGCCCCTATAGGAAGCCCCAATATTGATCACAGGACTCGATTTGAACAAACTTAAATAGACCCATACCAAGATGCTGCATACCAAATATCAAAAGATTCTGCTCATTGGTTCTGGAGAAGAAGATTTTTAAGGAATTTTTCTTAAATTGCACTAAGTAAAAATTCATGCCCACATGGTGAGCCCCAATTTTGGTTGAGGGGCTCGATTTGAACAAACTTGAATCAGACCCATACCAAGGACCCAGGGACTTGGCTTTAACAAACTTGAATCTTACCCCCCTAAGGATGCTACACACCACATATCAGAACATTTCGACTGCTGGATCTAAAGAAGAAGATTTTTTAAGAAAATTACTCATTTCAAACTAACTTACAATTCAAGCTCCCACAGTGAGCCCAAATATGGACCTAGGGACATGGCTTGAACAAACTTGAATCTCACCCCCCTAAGGATGCTGCATACCAAATATCAAAACATTCCGACTGCTGGATCTGAAGAAGAAGATTTTTAAAGAAAATTCCTCATTTTGAACTAAGTTATCATTTGGGCTCCCACAGTGCGCCCAAATATGGACCTAGGGACATGGCTTGAACAAACTTGAATCTCACCCCCATAAGGATGCTGTATACCAATTATCAAAACATTCCGACTGCTGGATCTGAAGAAGTTTTTTAAAGAAAATTCTTCATTTTGAACTAAGTTATAATTCGGGCTACCACAGTGAGCCCAAATATGAACCCAGGAACTTGGCTTGAACAAACTTGAATCCTACCCCTAAGCATGCTGCATACCCAATATCAACAAAAGATTCTGCCTGCTGGATCTTGAGAAGATTTTTTAAGAAATTTGCCTGAAATGTACTAAGTTCAAATTTGGGCTCCTATACTGAGCCCAAATATGAACCCAGGGGGCCAATTTGAACAAACTTGAATCAGATCCACCCCATAGTGTTGCATACCAAATATCAAAAGATTCTACCTGCTGGATCTGGAGAAGATTTTTTAAGAAATTTGCCTGAAATGCACTAAGTTCAAATTCAAGCTTTTATAGTGAGCCCAAATATGAATCCAGGGGGCTGATTTGAACAAACTTGAATCTGATCCACCCCACAATGTTGCATACCAAATATCAAAAGATTCTGCCTGCTGGATCTTGAGAAAAAGATTTTTTAAGAAATTTGCCTGAAATGCACTAAGTTCGAATTCGGGCCTCTATACTGAGCCCAAATATGAATCCGGGGGCCGATTTGAACAAACTGGAATCAGATCCAACCCACAATGTTTCATACCAAATATCAAAAGATTCAGCCTGCTGGATCTTGAGAAGAAGATTTTTTAAGAAATTTGCCTGAAATGCACTAAGTTCGAATTCAGGCTTCTATACCGAGCCCAATTATGAACCCAGGGAGCTGATTTGAACAAACTTGAATCAGATCCACCCCACAATATGTTGCATACCAAATATCAAAAGATTCTGCCTTCTGGATCTGGAGAAAAAGATTTTTTAAGAAATTTGCCTGAAATGCACCAAGTTCGAATTGGGACTTCTATAGCGAGCCCAAATATGAATCCAGGGGGGGGGGGGGGGGGGGGGGGTCGATTTGAACAAACTTGAATCAGACCCATACCAAAATGCTGCATACCAAGTATCAAAAGATTCTGCCCACTGGTTCTGGAGAAGATTTCTTAATAATTTTTCTATAATTCATATGGTGCTATCAGAGTTATGCCCATACGGAGCCCCCAAGGGATGTGGCCATTTCATTTGAACAAACCTGAATTGACATATAGTAATGAACATCCACATGAAGTTTCGTGAAAATCGGACCAGTGGTTTCATCAGAGAAGTCGTTTGAAAAATGTTCACGACGATGGATGGCAAGTGATAAGTTGAGCTCCATTCGGTGAACTAACAAGTCAAGAAAGGGAGGAATATTGTAAGATTATTAGGTTATTACCAGCATGTGGGATGCCGAGATGGTGTATTAAAGTCTCAACCTTGCTTTTGGGTCATATATTAACCCTTTACCCAATACAGACGATATCAAAATTTATTAATTTAAATATCGTTTTTCATTTTTTTTGGAAAAATTTCAACAAAACCATATCATGTGACCCCTCATTGGAACGAGCTCGTTCCAAAGAGGGGTCACATGATATAGTTTTGTTGAAATTTTTCGAAAAGTATTTTTTCAGCTGCTGAATCTGCATATTGTGCGGGCGGATGAAGGCAATTCGTTGAGTAAAGGATTAACTCGTCCTAATAGACTTGTTAATATATGCCCTGAGACAAGGTCTCGATTTCAATACACCATCTTGATACATCAAGATACTACACGGTCAAAATTTGGCCAAATTTTGGTCTGATCTAAGTGGATTCTCGTGAAATGGCACCTCATAAGAATCCTGGAAATTATAGTGCAAGGCAACTTGACAGAACATGTCCAGGCTGGCATATATGAAAACTAATTTCCAAAGTGATTGTAAAAATTGAGATGGTTTGGAAATTTCTTTTATGAAATCATCCTAAGCTTTTATTTAATAAACTGTGTGTGCTTTTAATGTGGTGAGTATTTTATCTTCATTAAAAAATGAAATGTCTCGCATAACACTGACTTGTTTCATTTCTGAATTTGTCAATACCAGTTGGTGGCCTTATTTCGATCATGTGCAAGCTCCTGCCTAAACCACGCCCACAATAAAAGTTGTCTCAATGCTGCTCAATAGTTTACTGGTTGAGGGCTACATTTCTTTTGGTGGTCTGAATTTGTTCATCAATCTTTGTCTTATTACAAATTATTGAAGAGTGCACATAGGCATTCTTCAATAATTTGTGATAAAATAAACTTATATAAACAAAATATTATTTGCGTTTGACTGAATATGAAAAATGAGCAAGGAAAATGCTGGCTTTTCCTCTGGAACCCTCATTTTCTTGGAAAGCCCTGATAGTGGTTATAGAGTTATATTATATTTTAAATCTTTTTCTTCTACTGTATCGTTTGAGGCAGTTCTGCTCTTTGTCACTGGCCAATATATAATATATCTGTGGCAAATGATGTGGCAAATGCAATTGTTTGTTGTTACTTTGGAGAGTGCACTGGCAAATGTCTGGGATGTGGGTGATTGCCGTGCCTAGTGCCATCGTTCTCTCTTGAGTTGGCGAATGTGCTAGTGGATGCATCAGCGAGTATCTGGGAGTCAGTGGGGGCAGATAAATTAGCGAATGCATTGTTTGCTGTTATTGTGAAAGTTGAGAGCGCTGTTAAATAAGTACCCTCTAACCAGTGGGGGGAGGGGGGGCGGGGAGAAATGCCCCGGTACTCTTCGCCAAGGTATCTACTGGTTTAGCCTATGGCATGAGCTATTAAGTCACCATAGGCTGCCGGACTGTAGTTTGTAGAATATAGTTAATATTACTTACCAATTTTGTGTGTTTTGTAATTTTGGTGATTTGACAAATGTGAGCTTTAGAAAGGGCGCACAAGTCTGTTGCGGAGTGCAGTAAAGTGCTGAGACACTACTTTTAGTAGTTTTTAGTAGTTTTTAGTAATTTGTATAAGTAGCACCCCGAGAGTTTCAGCTAAATTACCACTTTTTTAAGTGTAACTGTTGTATAAGCAATAGTCACATTCAACCAGTGATCAAGTACTCTGATTTGCGCAAATTACCAGGAATTTGAAAGTTGAAAATTAAGGGAGTGCATTAAATTCAGTGAAAGAATAGTTTGACACGTGTATGTAATCTTACGTTCTATTTATTCTATCCATCTGAGAAACAGATAAAACCTAGAACCAAGTTGATCAACATTTCCATTAGCAATGACATTGTGAACTTTGAACTTACGGATGTTAATAAGCTGTTCAGTGGCAATGAAGACGTGCCTAAGACGCCCTGTTATTTTTGGTTGCAGTTTTCAAAAAAATTATAACAAGCAATCTCAACTGGAACTTTTTTCATCACTTCAAATGTTTTTTTCACAGATGTTATCCCAGAAATAAATAATGAATTCAAAAAAACGTAAAATTTATATCTTAACCATCTGAGAACTGTGTTATCCATGCATCACATGGGATGGGGGCAAGCCAGAAAATAAGCAGACTGACATCTGCAAAATGAGGTCCCCAGAGGGTGAATTTAGTGATGCTACCCTGCTTTAGCAGGGTAGCATCACTAAATTTACCCTCTGTGAACCTCAATCTGAATCAGGGTCTCAAGAATAAATAGAGAGAGGTACCCAGAGGATACATTGGCCCACTGTATGGGATAGCATCATCAAATTCACCCTCTGGGCACCTCATTCTGCAAATTTCAGGCTGCTTTTCAGGCCTGGATGGGGGCGGGGTATGTGCATACACACAGTACAAAAATAAAGGGAAAGGGAAACCTGCACAATAATAATCCATTCAGACATTAATAATGACCTCTTATGTGTGCATTAATAATAATCCATTCAGACATTAACCCTTTACCTAACATGAAAAGCAGACGACACTTGCAAAAAAAATTCTTGAGTAACTAATTTTTTTCATTTTTTGTCTCAAAAACATAGGTTATGACCCCTCGTTGGAACGAGCTCAACGAGCTCGTTCCAACGAGGGGTCGTAACCTATGTTTTTGAGACAAAAAATGAAAAAAATAATGAAAATTAATTGGGGATTTTTTAGAATAGCGCTGGCCGGTTTTGGCCATTACGTTGGGTAAAGGGTTAATAATGACCTCTTATGTGTGCATTAATTATTTACACAAACATAGAACTGGGCATATCTATCAACACTTAAAATATAACAGGTCATAAGAAAAACCCGAACTGCCCACACTCCATAAACAGGTGTATTAATTAATATTCATTAAATGAAACTGAAGACTGCAGTGACGAATTGTGGGATATTGTTTTCGAGGAGAAAGTAATAGCACTTAACCCTTTACCCAACGCAGACGATATCAAAATTTATGAATTTAAATATCCTTTTTTAAAATTTTTCAAAAAATTTCAAGAAAGCCATATCATGTGACCCCTTGTTGGAATGAGCTCAATGAGCTCGTTCCAATGAGGTGTCACATGATATGGTGTTGTTGATATTTTTTTGAAAAAATAATATTTTTTCAACTGCTGAATTTGCATATTACGTGGGCGGATGCGGGCGATTCGTTAGGTAAAGGGTTAATTGTTTTCCCTCATATCTGAATTGTCTATGTATTGTGATTTTATTGATATTGGTTTCAGCTGAACATAAGGTAGCAAGTGCAGGAAATTTTATTCAATCAATTAATGGGCCAAAATATAACTGTGTTGTCAACCCCAAAATTGGATGGTCTATCCTACCGATATACAAGTCGCACCATTAATTTGGGGATCATTTTTTAGGGAAAAAAGTGTGACTTATATACACTGGCTGGATAAAACTTTAGGTCATACATGTGAAAAGCAACAAGTGTTCCAGAATAGAACAGCCAATCAAAATTGTTTTTTTCATGCGAATCTACTAAGTTTTGCACACTTGGGAGATTTGTGTAAATCTTTACGTGAATCGATTCGCAGATTTGCATCAAAATTTTGCCTGTGCACTGCAAGGCTCAACATCTATATTTAACCAAGCGAGCAGAATTGCAGTGTGAAGGAGTCCATTTTGAACAAGAAAACCTATCAGCCCTTGATGTTCAGGGTGGCAGTGATATATATGCGCTTATAAAAGCTAAATTACAAATAATAACTATGTCAATTTTCAAGTGTTTTTATTCTCATTTTTTCTTTTAAATTTGGCTTTGCCTTTTCGGTTTTCTCTTTTTTTTTGAGCAAATTTATTTTTCAAAAATTTCTGTTTCTTCTGCTCTTCTCTGTCTGGATCCTGTCGAAAAACAAAAAGAAATAAGAATTTTGTTGAAGTGAAATATATTTCTGTATTTAACCCTTTACCTAACATGAAAAGCCAATGACACTTGCAAACAAAATTCTTGAATAACTATTATTTTTCATTTTTTGTCTCAAAAACATAGGTTATGACCCCTCATTGGAACTAGCTTGGCGAGCTTGTTCCAAATAGGGGGTCATAACCTATGTTTTTGAGACAAAAATGAAAAAAATAGTAAAAATTTATTGGCGATTTTTGTGAATCGTGCTGGCCGGTTTTATCCATTATATTGGGTAAAGGGTCATGTCCTTGCATGCTGCTGGTGGATATTGCTGCCCAGGATACAGAATCCCCTGCCACTGAAATAATTAAAATTTGGGCACATTTGAATGAAATTCTCTCCTGTAAATTGAATGGACTTTTCGACCAATGATTTCTTTAGTTAAATTTAGATGAGGTTCTCATCAAATCTAGTCATGGCTGCTTTACAGCAGCCATGACAAGATTTGATGAAAAATATTTTGAAAATACTCAGCGGGTTAAGAGTTAATTTCACTTAGATGAAGCACCTAATTACTTTTAAAAATGATTTGTCAAAGAGTACATTCTTCTTCACAGAAAGCATGCTGCCAGCAAGGGGTGATTCAAATTAGCAGGCCTTCAAATTCCCCTAATTTACAAGCTATGCCCAAATTACCAAAATTAGAAATGAGCAATTAACCAAAAAGATACTGATACCAAAATATTGAACCGAACCAACCACTGAATACCGAAACCATCTGTATTTTCAAATTTTCTTATATTTGTTATTTGTGAAGCCTTGTTCAGACTTGATCGCAGCTGAAGTGTTTATTTTCATGAAAGAAGTGACTGATTTTCTTTCAGTTTTATTAACCCCTAAGGGCCTGGGCAACTTGTCCTGAATTCCCATAAGACTACAATCTGTAGACGTCCAGTTGCTCAGCATTGACTTCTAGTCAAGTCATGGCTGCCTTGACTGGCAGCCAAGACTTGACTAGAAACCAATGCCCAGGTGATTTGTCTATTGTCAGCAGGTCCTCCCAATGATGGCATGTTAAGGACAATGCTCTGATATCGTAAAAGCCTCAAATCGGACTTTAAAGGTTAACCCTTTGAACACAGAAGGCTGCTTTTCCAGCCAGGAACATGATAAGTCATAACATAAATAAATATGATGGCTGTTCAGTAAATGTGTGCACGTTGAAAATATTGATTGGTTTACCCCAAATAATGAATATGGATTCTCGTAATTGCTGCCATTGAACTGGCATGGAAGATACCACCAGAGTTCAAAGGGTTAAGGTCTGTTTGGAACAAGTCCCCAAATTACTGCACATATGATTTATGATGGGAGAAGAATACCATTGTTGAGCTCATTGGCAGTGCACATTTGGTTCTGTGGTAGAAAGATACAAGGACTTATTCTGTATTTTCCTGGTGTGAATTCTCCTTTGGTTCTATCAGCAAATCTCAGTCAATTCAGACACTGAATATTGAACCAATACCACAGTATATACCTATAAAAAATACCAAAACTGATAACAAACTGAAAATTTCAATACTGCCCATCTCCAATGAAAATGTGCACAAACTAGCATTTGAGCAAAAAAATATTTAAACTGAAGAAAGATGCAAAGCAACCTCTGCCCGCAATATCTTTCATAATAAATGGCAAGCAAAATTCAGAAACAAGAGTAATATTTATTTATTGGAGTTTAACGACACTTTCAACAGACAGGGTCACCTTGCATCGTACAATTTTATGGGTGGAGGGAGCCTGAGTACATGGAGAGAGCAACGGCAAGCAACTCTCAGACTCCCCAACGTATTAATTCCACAGAAGTGTTGGCATTGGTTGAAGACAGGTACACCCTCGCTATGCATTACACAATAGTACACAGTGATACAGTGCCCCCATGTGGACATCAGGGTTAAGTGACTTGCCCAAGGAAACAACACAGTTACCCCTGACAGGGATTGAACCGTGGACCTCTCGGTTTGAAGTTCAATGCCATAACCACTGAGCCACTGTGCTCCCAACAAGAGTAATAATACACAAAGGAAAAGCAACTCTTCCTCATATTTCAAGTATGTGGATCACTTAAGTACCAGATGTTTGCTGAAGAGCAACTTTATAACAATGTTACACTGCTCCCTCTTTCTGCCCCAATAACTGCCATGAAAAACATGAGTCACAAAACTTTGCATCTTTCTTTTATGAAAAGTCTCTTGCCAGGCCAAACAGTGGTTGGTCTGGTGGTCAGTGGTCACCCTGGGGATTTCGGTAATACATATATTGCTATATCATCAATTCACCGAGTAAGAAAGATGGTGATATACTAAGAGGGATGTGGCTGAGGGTAAGATAGCAAATAATATCTTGCGCAAACTTACTAGGGCTGTCGCGACTATTATTTTTTGTAATCGACTAATCGTGACCAGTAATCGACGGTTAGTCGATTAATAGTCGCTTCCCATGATTTTTTAGCAAATCATTCTTCTGTTCGTAAAACTCTGAAAATGACAATGGCACCAGTGTGTTCAGATGAAGTGGGGTTGTGGGAACAACAAGTCGGTCCCGACTGAAGCTACATGTAGTCCAATCTTGGACCCACAGTCCGTAATATAATTTTGGGGGTTGGTACGTCCTGTAGGACGTACCAACCCCAAAAATAATATTACTGACTGCGGGTCCAAGTTTGAACTAGATTGACTAGATTGAAGCCGATGAATTAAAATGAATTTACCAAAGAACGTTCCTGCATATGTTTCCTTTCTGCAATAAGTTTCTCGAAATTTTGAACATTGAGATCTATGCATTCCCTCATCAGTTGTTAAAATCGGATCTTAGTCTGAAGTTCCGAACTTTGAGAAGTGATCTGACGTTCTGACTTTCGTCATAATTTTGTCACTTCCGCGCTTTGGGTTTTCCAATGGGTGCATTCGTGTGTACAAGACTGGAGAAATTCAGAAGAATCTGTTCTTCTCGAGTGACTGTGAGTGTTCTTTCTTACACAGTCAGTGACAGTCGTACAGTCTTCCGGATATGAATGTTAACTATGGTTAGATATTTAAAGTTATTCACCTTCATTGATCATTCACCTCACAAAACAATGCAATTTAGCCCCGACGTGTAGTAGACGTGTACCACCTTGTAAATGAACGACGATCGACTAAAAATAAAAAAACGTCGACTACTTCAATAGTCGATGGTTAGTCGACTAATCGAATAATCGCGACAGCCCTAAAACTTACCTTTCCTGCCAGGATAATTTTTTTCCTTTTATTAACTTCTTTTTGCATACCAAAATCTTTCTCATCAAGATTCTACAATTCAAACAAATAGAGGTAAGTTTTCACAAATCAGTAACAATTATTTGGGAGCTGATCCAAATTGGATTCTTTTTCACATATATTCACACAAATTATTGAATTTGTACATTTTCCTGTATTCTAGTTATAAACTGAGCATTTTTACTATTACAACTCGTTTGAGTGAGCTCAAGGACCTCATCAAACACTCAGGCCTGAAAATAAACAGTCTGACATTTGCAGAATAAGGTCCCCAGAGGGTGAAATTCATGATGCTATCCTATACAGTGGGTCAATTTATCCTCTGGGAACCTCTTTCTGTTTAGTTTTGAGACCCCGATTCAGATTTGAGGTTCACAGAGGGGAAATTTAGTGATGCTACCCTGCACAGCAGGGTAGCATCACTAAATTCACCCTCTGGGGACCTCATTTTGCAAATGACAGTCTGCTTATTTTCTGACTTGCAAACACTATATACTACATTAATCCTTTACCCAACGTTAACGACTAAAACCGGTGAGCGCTTTTCTAAATGAAAGTGACAATGACACTGTATCTTAACTAGCCTGTGTGTGGTGTTTGATGAAAAGGATAATGTTCAATGTTTATGAAAGGATTATGAAATAAGACAAGAATTGTGATAATTGGGAATACATTAATTTCTGTTCCCTGTATGCTATGTTTTCAATAAAAATGAAAGTGTCAGTGACACTGTAGTTCAACTTGACAAACTTGAACTTGGTAAGTTATAAATGAAATGGCAAAATTGAAGATCATTGGTACCAATGTTATTTGATAAAATTTCAACATAACAGCATTGTGTGTGCACAATGTCACAGTAATCCATGCATTTTTAAATGTAAACTGTAAGACTGGCTAAAGGAAGAATGTTGATACACAAATGCAGTATGTTCAGAGGTTATTGTAAATGACAACTTTTTTCACAGAAATGAATGCTAATCAGCAGCTCTTATCTAGAGTTCTTGACTAATGAGCACACCAAGTTCAAAAACAATCCTATGATAAATGTGGCCTCTAGGCCATGTCAAAGAATGTTGATGCACAAATGCAATAAATTAACAGCAACCGTTTTTGATGGAAATGAAAAGAAAATCAATAGCTCCTATCTTTTGTCACCCTGCATAAGCAAACAAAGCTTCAAAACAACCTGATAATGAATGTGCCCTCTGAGGCATGCCAAAGGAAGATGTTAATGCACAAATGCACAAAGTAGAAGGTCATTGCTTTGTGGCAATGGTTTTTTTTTTTTTGTTTTTTTTTATGGAAATTCATAAATATACCCTGCAGAGAGTGCAAAAGGGATAAGTTGATGCACAAATACAATAAGTTCTAAGGCTGGTGATAACGACAATAATTTTTTATGAGAATGCAATAGCTCACATCTAGAGGTCACCCCAAACACTCATACCAAGTTTCAAAGTGATCCGATCATAAATGTGTCCTGTAGGATGTGCCAAAGGAAAATATTGAGGTCTGACTAAACTAAGTTCTAAGAACGTTGGCCGTGGCAACATTTTTTGACGGAAATGGAAGAAAATCGATAGCTCCCATCTAGAGGTCACCCCAAACAAGCATACCAGGTTTCAAAGCAATCCAATCATAAATGTGCCCTGTAGGGTGTGCCAAAGGGAAATATTGTGGTCTGACTAAACTAAGTTCTAAGAACACTGGCCGCGGCCACATTTTTTGACGGAATATGAAGAAAATTGATAGCTCTCATCTAGAGGTCACCCTAAACAAGCATGCCTGGTTTCAAAGCAATCCAATCATAAATGTGCCCTGTAGGGTGTGCCAAAGGGAAATATTGAGGTCTGACTAAACAAAGTTCTAAGAACATTGGCTGCGGTAACATTTTTCGATGGAAATGGAAGGAAGTTAAAAAAAATTATAGTAATTTATACATTTTTTATACTTACCAATGACCCAGACTTAGCGGGTGCTAACTTCTTAAATTCTAGGGCCAAACACAAATTTTGCCCCCCAATCCCAAATATTTGCATCAAAATCCGAAATTTCAATGTCCTATGTGGTCCTCCATACTTTCTTTCCACTGCACATGCGCAGTGTCAAGGAGGTCTTGAAATTGGCACAAATGTCATTCTTACAACCAGTGCCTGGTAAGCATTATGTAATCAGCGGGAAGGTATGAGTTCACAACTCATGGGAGGGCCATCCCCGTCTGGGTCATTGGTAAGTATAAAAAATATATAAATTACCATAAATTTTTTAACATTTTTATACTGTACCAATGACCCAGACTTAGCTGAATAGAAAAAAGGCTGGAGGGCCTAGGACATAAAGGAACATCCAATAGGCTCAATTACATTTAAACAGAATTATCCCCTCAAGGAGAAGAGAAGAACAGGTTTTACATGTATCTTTCTTGTTTGTATCAAAAAAGAAAGCCACAATACCATTCCGTAATTGAGCACAACAACATCAATGATCTCAATTAACATCCAGTATGACCCATTATACTAATCTTTTTAAAGGAAAGCCAATAAATAACGATAGTCCAGAGAATGAGACTTTTTATACTCATTTAAAAGTGTCCGTGGATTGTATATTAGCGCTCGTATGACACGTGACATATACAAATACTTAACACCGGGCTACACTTTAAAAATATTACATGAATGAGTTAAACATTAGCTTTACACTTTAAAACCATCCCGGTACCGTCTCGGAATTACTGACTCCAGAGTTGGTATTCCCTTGCTTTTACTATAAAGCAGGTAACCTAAAGGAACACCATCCCTCCCCCCCCCCCCCCCTTCCCCTTGCCCTGGGTCAAATACCCCAGAGCGAAGAGGGCAGCAGGACAGAGTTGCTGCCGGAACAGAAAGCCTGCATAACTATTGTTGCAACTGTTTAGTGGACAACATTCTGAGCAACAGATAACGGACAAACAACGCAGGTCACCAGAAATGGACTCAATATTTCCAAGATAAAAACTCATGAATGTAGAAGGCTGAGACCAATATGCAGCCTTCATCAATTGGTAATAGCAACACTATTAGCATAAGCCCAAGATGTAGACAGTGCTCTTACTTCATGTGCCGAAATCTTAAGCACAGACTGCGGAGTTGAAGATAATTTTTCATAAGCAGTACGGATAGTTAATTGAATCCACCTTGCAGTAGAATGGACCGTAATGTCCCTTCTATTAGGCAGCAGAGACAGAAAGAAACGTTTATGGCCCTTTCCGATAAACTCAGATCTACGTTAGTAAATACATATAGCTCCAACAGGACAGAGTAAAGGCCTATGCCTGTCTGAAGATGGAAGAGCCTTCATAACAATAGGTTCCGGATACTTATTAGGAGCCTGAATCTTAGCCAAAAATCCAACATTAGTAGTCAAGGTAATAGTATTACCTACACTACGATAGTGAGAATCATCAACAGATAGTGCATGAAGCTCACTAACTCTTCTAGCCGAAGAGAAGGCTAAGAGAAATGCTGTCTTATAAGATAAGAATTTGAAGTCCACCTTGTCAAGTAGCTCAAATGGCGCTTCTTTTAGCTTAAGAAGAACCCAAGCTAAATTCCACTTAGGAATTAATCTAAGGGTTCTAGGTCTATTTATCGAAAAGTTTTACACTAACTTAGATAAAGAGACATTAGATCCAATCTGTAAACTATCATGATGTGCATAGGTATCAAAAAGCAGAGACATATAAACCTTAATGGTAACAGGCTGCAGTTTGATCTCATCAAACAGGTAGACTAGAAAATTAGCAATGTCTGGAATGGTGGGATCATAAATATCAACAGAATGATCCCTGAGAAAACACTCCACTTAGCAGCATAATTTAGCGAAGAGGAGGTCCTCCTACAGTTAGAAATTGCGTCCAACGCCCGTCCTGTAAATGCTTGCTGTGCAAGAAGGACCGCACAACGGAAATACGTGAAGGTTGAGACCTTGCGGGTTGTGATGCAATGTGTGCCATTTCCCCTTGCCAAAGAAGGTCCTCCCGTGGAGGAGGCTTCTGCGGAATGTCCCAGAACAGACACCTGAGTAGATTTATCCATGGTCTCTGGGGTGACAGAGATGCTACCAACAGAATCTTGCAGTAAGATTGTTTGATTTTTAGCAATATCTGATGAATAAACGGAGCTGGAGGATACACATATCCTATCATTCCGTCCCAAGAGATTGAGAGAGTGTCTACTGCAAACGTTCAAGGATCTGGGCATGGCAACACATACGACTGCAACTGATTGTTGAGATGCGTCGCAAATAAATCTATCATTGGACGATCCCATTGGTAGCAAATCTGAGTGAATACTCGTTTGTTGAGAGTCCATTCTGATGGCAACATGCAACCTTTCTGAGAAAGGGAGTCTGCTAGAACGTTCAGACGACCCGGTATATTACAGACCGATAGACGAACTTGATGCTCTAGGACAAACAGAAGGATCCTTTCCGTTAAATTGAATAACGGAATGGAATGAGTGCCTCCCTCTTTCTGAATGTACACTACTATTGTCGAATTGTCGGACAGAATTTGAACGTGCGAATTCTGAAGAATGTTCATTCATTGACGTAGCGCAAGCCATATTGACATCATCTCTTGATGTTTTTGTACTTGTTAGGAACTGCGGATCCTAAAGACCCTGGCACCTCGAATCCGTTGGGCTCCGAGTTGCGCCCCAACCTGTTTGACTCGCATCCGTCATTATCGTTAAACTCGGATCCGGCAGTTGCAGTGGTACTCCTTGAGTTAACCAGTGAATATCTGCCCAAGTCTGAATCTCTTGTTTCACTTGATTCGACAAGACGATGTTCAATTCGAGCGAATGAGTCTTCACACTCCAATTCTGAGATAAAATATATGTGGAGTGGACGAGTGCGTAGCCACTCTATCGGAATAAGATCCACAGTGGGCCCGCACAAACCTGTCAGTCTCATGAATTCTCTCGCTGTTACTACATCTGAGTGAAGACAAAAGTGAGCGTAACAACTGACTAATATCACTCTGGTTAACGGCAGATGAACGAGATTGTTGTGCGTCTCTAAGCTCATTCCCACGTGGGTGAATGATTAGGACGGCACTAGATCCAACTTCTTTTCGTTTACTATGAAACCAAAACGCCGGAGCAATTGAAGCAAACTCTGAACATTGTTCTGAAGCATTAACTTGCTGCCGTATCCCTGAAGAATGTCATCCAAGTAGGCCGACGTTAGCACAAACGAATGAGCTTGGAAATGAGTCATTATTCGAGTGAAGGCCCAGGGCACTAGGTTCAGACTAGAGCATCATTGCTCGGAACTGAAAACAACTCCTGGGACAGCGAAGCGAAGGTACTTTCTAAACGCCGGATGTACCATGACGTAAAAGTACGTATCCTTGATATCTATGCTCACAGCATAATTGTTCACTCGAGTGCTCGCTCTGACCGATTGGATGGTCTCCATATAAAATTTCGGAGCCACGATCAGCTTGTTTATCCAGCTCAGTTCTATAACTGGACAAAACGAGCCGTCTGATCTTGGAACCAGGAACAGGTGACTGCAGACAACTGGAGATTCCTAGTTTTCTACAACGTCTATAGCATTCTTGTCCAGAAAAGATTGAACTTCTGATAGAAGCAAATCTCTCTTCTGAACGTTTAACGGAAGCTGAGACCAACACAGACTTCGAGTTAACGGAGGTTTTTCCTTGAAGGACAGTTTTGACCTTCGGAAATAACCCCTTGCACACATGGGTCGTCCGTAATTGACAACCAATTGGTTAAGAATCTCGACAGCCTTCCGCCCACTGGAGCGCATCACCTCCTGGCCCTGCGAGGATTGCGGAAGGAGAAACCACGTCCTCCACAACCCGCACCTCTCCCAGTCGACCTAGGGGCGTCTGACCTGATATCTCGGCCAGCATGACGACCCCTATGTGAGTCGCGACTCTGACGGTCTCCGGAGTAAGACTTAGAGGCTTTCATTGATCCTCTATAGGAACTTCCTTTGAACGTATTGGCCCCCGAAGAACCTGCCTTACTCTTCCCTGCTGAGTCCGACTTTTTCAAAGCAGAATAAAAGCAGAGAATCCGGAGCTTTCGTAGTAATCTGATTATAGATTGTAGAAAGCTTAACGTCGAAGAGAAGCTCTCCTGAGACCGGCGCGACTGGAAGAGAGTTTTTTCACCATATTATCCACTCTTGTGGATGCAGCCAGGGCAGCATCACGTCTGACTAACTCCATATTGCCACTGAAAGGGCGGAGTTATACGTAGAATATGCTATAGCCCTCGAAAGAACTCTAAAGGAAGTTTGAACATCCTGGAATTTTTTCGCTTCGAGACGAAGTGATAACGCTCTGGTAAGGTGATCTGCGTGAGATAATGCGTCTAAAATCTATTAGACGATATTGTCGTCTCCAGTATACTGGAGTAAATAGACATGGACGTCGGCAATGACAATTCCAGGTCTTCAGCCTAGTCATCCAAACGCAGAGGAACTCTCGGCACGCCTTGTCCTGCCATTTCAAATTTATGTCTAGCATTGATGAAAGGCAGCTGTATAGCGCAACGTGATAAGAAACCAGATTTATCAGTCTTAGAGGCTAGCTTGAATATAGCGTCATTCAAAAGTTCAAATGTCCGTGATTTCTGGACTGGGTCGGAAACTCAGGGACAGTGTTCCTAATCCAGCTGAAAAAGTCTGTGTCCAGTGACACTTTCAGTTTCTTATCAGGTAACGCAGCATTTTGTCCAGAGAAACAACTTCTAAAAGGTGATGCCGGATGAAATCTACGGCCACCTTAAGTTGTTCGGAAAGGGAAAATTTCAGCTGTGCTGATTCCCTTTTACCATCTGCCTGGACCACATAATAATCTTGGTCGTCCCTTACTGACTCTGCAGGGGAGCGAACCGACACAGCTTGCTCGGATAGTTCTTTACTGAAAAAGTTTCTGATAGCTGCTGGGATGCTGCGATGAATTGAGCTATCTGCGATAGCAAGTCCGTCACAGAGGCCTGTGGAGCCGCGGTCTTACGTAATTTAGCCGCTGGAAGCTCCAGGGACGTTAATTCCTGCGTACTTCTGATATGCAAAAGTCCCAACTGAAGGCCTCATGTCCTTGGCTAGCAGATGGCGAGACCTGGTCGACGTGGACTCCCTGATCAGCGAGGCAGGCTGGATATCTGCGGTCACATAGCCGGTGCGGTCGTGTGTGCTGACGTGAGGATGAGGAAGCCAATAGACAAGCGGTGTCTGACTGTCTATGCGACGGAGCGTCCCGAGCAGGAGGAGTGGATGTATGCTCCGACTAACGAACGTTACACAACAACAACATCGCAGCCCAGATGTTGTTGTAAGAGAGAGGGGGGCCTCTCTCGCTCGCAGTCCGGATAGACCTGGACGAGCTAGCTACCGGACTGACATGCTTCCTCCGTACTATCCTCGGATCCGTCGTCGCTGGGTGTGCACGTTCAATGTTGAAAGTGCTCACATCACCCAAACTGCTTCCCTGGACCGCAACGGACAAACCCGGCTGCCGAGCCATTCGATGAATGGTCGCTACACCAGGCCAGCTAGCGGACGACAATGCCGTTGATCCTACTAGGGACCTTTTAGGCAATTGTCGTATTTCCATGAGCACTTTAGCCGCTAGCTCTTGATTAGACTGTGACGACGGAGGCACACTTCTTGAAGACATCAAGGAAACATCACCCTGTTCTTGTTCCTCTGAAAAAGAGACTGAAAAACTAGAGAGACCCTATGGAGAGAAGACCGGCATGGACCTCTCACCGCCAACAATACTGTGACACACGTCTCCAACGTTTGTCATCCCAATTGACACATACTGAGCAAGAATTAGTGCATTGACTACAAGAAACACAATGAACATAAGAATCAGAGGAAGACTTCTTCGCATTACAATTTGAACAATATTCTTTCATCATGAAAAAATATAAACAGTCATAGTACTCGCATTAACCCTTGAAAACAAAGATACATAATATACTATAATCCATTATAACATTTCGAAAAAATAGTTCAAAAGAAAAAAAATTTTCAAAAAAATTTCATGAGAGCCCAAGTTCCCAATGGGAACAATGAGCCCAAATGGATCCCAAAAAAGCCTAAGGATGGACAAAAATTTTAAAACATATTTAAAAATTAATGTAACACTTACGGACAATATTAATGTATCTGGCTATGAGCAGAACTAAACAGAAGACAAGTAATCACTATCAGAAGTAACCATTGTCAACGTAAACAAAAGTGTACAAAAACCGGAAACATGACTCCAGGCGCTGTAAACATGGCCCAAAATCAGTTACCAATTTAAACACTATCCGATGTAAAACAGAGACTTCCAGAGAAGAAACTGCAGTACATCGTATGGTAGGTGCAGACCAAAATGCCTAACCACCCAAGGGTGAGGACGTAAGCATGGGGAAAAAACAGAATAATTATTCTGTTACCAAGCCAAAACTCCGAGGAAATTTTAGTAATAAAAAACAAAAATTATGCCAAAAGTATGGGAGAATAGCAAGGTGGGGAATAAAGGAAAGGGAGAGAGGAAACACTGAACAAACAATGGTAAATTCATAGCCAGAATGACAACATCAGGCTCATGCCCCGAAATTAGGGAACATGAAATAATTTCGTAAAAAAGTTAAAAAATTTATAGTAATTTATATATTTTTTATACTTACCAATGACCCAGACATAGCTGGTGCTAACTCTTAAAAATCTAGGGCCAAACACAAATTTTGCCCCCCAATCCCCAAAATTTGCATCTAAAACCAAAGAAATCATGTCCTGAATGGCCCTCCATACTTCGCCTCTACTGCGCATGCGCAGTGTCAAGAACGTCCCGAAATTGGCGCCATTAATCATTCTTACAATCAGTGCCTGGTAAGCGCTATGTCCTCAGCGGGGAGGTATGAGTTCCCAACTCCTGGGAGGGCCATCCCCGTCTGGGTCATTGGTAAGTATAAAAAATATATAAATTACTATAAATTTTTTAACATTTTTATACTGTACCAATGACCCAGACATACCTGAATAGTAAAAAGGCTGGAGGGCCTAGGACATAGAGGAAAATCCAATAAGCTCAACTATATAAAATAGAGTCATCCCCTCGAGGAGAAAAGGAGTATTAGGCTTTACATGTATCTTTTCTTATTTATGATAAATTAGAAAGACACAATACCTTCTATAATTGAGCATCATAACATCCATATTCTCTATTAACATCCAGTATAATTCTTATACTTAATTATTTTTAAAGTAAGCCAATAAATAAAGTTAGTCCAGAGAATTGAGACTCTTTATACTCTTTAAAAGTGTCCGAGGATAGTATAATAACGCCCGTTTGACACGTGACATATTCAAATGCTATACTTTAAAACTATGACATGAATGAATTTTTAAAACATAAACTTTTCACTTTAAAACCATCCCAGTAACAGCTCAGAATTACTGACTCCGGAGGAGGTATCCCCTTGTTTTCATAATAAAACAGGTGACCCAAGGGAACACCCTCCCCCCCACTTCCCCTGGGTCAAATAGCCCAGAGCGAAGAGGGCAGCAGGACGGAGTCACTGCCGGAACAGAAAGCCTACATAGCTATAGTTGCAATTGTTAAGTGATCAACATTCTGAGCAGCCGATATTGGAACTAAACAATGCAGGCCTCCAGAAATGGACTCGATATTTCTGAGATAAAAATTTGTGAATGTGGATGGCTGAGACCAATATGTAGCCTTCATTAAATCTATAATAGCAACACTATTTACGTAAGCCCAAGATGTAGAAGAGCTCTTACTTCATGAGCCGAAATCTTAAGCACAGACTGCTGAGTTAAGGATAGATTATCCTAAGCAGTACCGATAGTTAATTGAATGCATTTAGCAATAGAATGGACCGTAATGACCTTTCTATTAGGCATCAGAGACAGAAGAAGCTTTACGACCTTACTGATAAATGAGATCTGTAAATAAATACATAAAGGTCTAGCCGGACAGAGTAAAGGCCTATGCCCGTTCGAAGACGGAAGGACCTTAATAACAATAGGTTCCGGATATTTATTAGGAGCCTGATTCTTAACCAAAAATCCAACATTAGTAGTAAAGGTAATAGAGTTTCCGATACTACGAAAGTGAGAATCGCCCACTGATAGTGCATGAAGCTCACTGACTCTTCAGCAGAAGAGAAGACTAAGAGAATTGCTGCCTTAAAAGGCCAGAATTTGAAACTACTGTCTCAAGAGGTTCAAATGGTTGCTTTAGTTTAATAAGAACCCAAGCTAAATTCCGTTTAGGAATTAATCTAAGGATTCTAGGTCTATTTATCGAAAAGTTTCTAACTAACTTAGATAAAGAGACATTAGGCTCAATTGTAAACTATCATGGTGTGCATAGGTATCAGATAACATAGACCTATAACCTTTAATAGTAACTGGCTGCAGTTGATCTCGTCAAACAAGTATACTAGAAAGTTTGCAATGTCTGGTATGGAGGGATCAAAAATATCAACATCAAGATCCCTACACCAACGACGGAAGACCCTCCACTTTAGCTGCATAGTATGCATAGTATAGCAAAGAGGAGGTCCTCCTACAGTTAGAAAACGCGTCCACTGCTCGTCCTGTACAATGCTTGCCGTGCAAGAAGGACCGCACAATGGAATACGTGAAGGTTGAGACCTTGCGGGTTGTGATGAAGTTGACACGATTTCCCCAGCAAAAGAAGATCCTCTCGTGGAGGAAGTTTTAGTTTTCGCGGTAAGTCCCACAGCAGACACCTAAGTAAATTTATCCACGGTCTTTGTGGAGACAGAGATGCTACCAACAGAATTGTAATCTGAATGTATTATCTTAGCAATACTTGCTGAATCAACAGCACAGGAGGATACGCATATCCTATCATTCCGTCCTACTAGATCGATAGAGCGTAAACTACATATGCTCGGGGATCCGGACACGGTGACACATACGTCTGCAATTGATTGGTGAGTTATGTCGCAAATAAATTTATCACTGGGTGCTCCCATTGGTAGCAAATCTGATTGAATACCTGTTTGTTGAGAGTCCATTCTGATGGCAACAATCGACCCTTACGTGAAAGGGAGTCTGCTAATACAATCCGACGACCCAGAATATGACGGACCGAACCAGAACTTGGTGTTCTATAACAAACAGAAGGGTTCTTTCCGTTAAATTCAATAACGGAACCGAATGAGTGCCTCCCTGGTTCCGGATATACGCAACTACTGTCGTATTATCGGACAGTATTTGGACATGCGTTTCTGAATAATGTTCATCCAATGACGTAGTGCTTGCCTAAAAACTGCGGAACCCAAAGACCCTGGCACTTCGAATCCATTGGGATCAATATTGTGTCCCAACCTGTTTGACTGGCATCCGTCATAATCGAAAAACTCGGATCCGGCAACTACAGTGGAAGCTTCTCCGAGACCGAAGCGACTCTGAGAGAGTTCTTCACCTTACTATCCACGCGCGTGGATGTAGCTAGGGCTGCGTCACGTCTAACCAACTCCAGGTTGCCACTGAAGGGCGGAGTTATACATGGAAAACTACTGCCCTTGAAAGAAATCTCATTAAGAATCATATCCTGGAATTCTTTCTCTTGAAGACGTAATGATAACGCCTCAGTAAGGTGGTCTACATATGAAAAAGTGTCTAAGTTAAGTCTATTAGACATCATTGTCGTTTCCAACATCGTGGTTGGAATTGACATAGACGGCGAAAAAGACAATACCCAGTCTTCAGCCTCGTCGTCTAGACGCAGAGGAACTCTCAGTATGCCCTGTCCTGCCATTTCAAATTTATTCCTAGAATTGATGAATGGCAGATTAGAGCATTTGCGGACAAGAAACTAGACTAGAGTGTTTTGGTAGCAAGCTTATATATATATAGCGTCATTCAATAATTCGAAAGTTCTAGTGACATTATTGGACTGTGTCGGCAACTCAGGGACGATGTCCCTGAACCGATCAAAAACTCTGTGTCCAATGACGCTATTAGTCTCTTATCCAGCATCGCAGCATTCTAGTCCGACGGAACAACCTCTGGAAGATAATGCCGGAAGAAATGTATGGCATCTTCTGTTGTTCCGAAAGGGAAAGCTCGAAATTGTCCGAATCCCTTTCGCCATCCTGTCAGACCCTATGAAGTGTTCGGTCGTCCGTACCTGATGCATCAGCGGAGCGAACCGATCCAGCGTCGTCGGATTATTCCTCATCCGACAGAGATTCTGTCGTTTGCTGTGATAAGCTGTGCTATTTTGGATGGCACGTCCGTCACTGAGGCCTGTGGAGAAGCGGTCTTACGATGCTTTGCCGCTGGAAGCTCCGTGTTCGTTACCCCGTGTATACTTCTATTATGCGAGCGACTGGAGTGTACAGGCCTCGTGTCCCTTGGTTACCGGATGGCGTGACCTGTTCGCCGTGGAATCACTGAATGACGAAGCAGGCAGGATACTCGAGGTCACGTAGCCAAGTTGCGGTCGTGTGCGCTGCCGTGAGGATGAGGAAGCATTATCGACAGTCTCTCGGACTGTCTATATAACGGAGCGTCCCGAGCGGTGGACATATGCTCCGAATGCAAAACGTTTGTACCACAACATCCGGTCCCAGATGTTGTTGTACGAGAGGGACCTCTCTCGCCCGCAGCCCGGACGGAACTGGACGAGCTAGGAACCGGACTAACAGGCTTCCTCCGATCTCTCCTCTAATCCGTCGTCACTGGGTGTGTACTATTGTCTATTATAGTGCTCGCATCACCCAAATCTCCTTCCTGGACCGCAACGGACGAACCCGGCTGCCGAACCATTCGATGAATGGACGCTACACCGGGTGAGCTAGCGAATGTCAACGCCGTCGATCCTACTAGGAACCTCTTAGGCGATTGACGTATTCCATGAGCACTTATTGCCGCTAGCTCATCATTTAACTATGACGACAGAGGTACACTTTTGAAAGACATCTCAGTAACTTTGCGAATAAGAAACCAGACTTGCTTGTTAATAGCAAGCATACATATATATAAATAGCGTCGTTCAATAATTCGAAAGTTCCTGTGACATTATTGGACTGTGTCGGAACTGAGGGACGATGTCCCTGAACCGATCAAAAAATTTTTGTGTCCACCGACGCTATCAGTCTCTTATCCAGCATCGCAGCATTCTGGTCCGACGAAACAACCTCTAGAAGATAAAGCCGGATGACATATACAGCAACTTATGTTGTTCCAAAAGGGAAAGCTCGAAATCCTCCGAATCCCTTTCGCCATCCTGTCGGACCCTATGAAGTTTTTGGACGTCCGTACCTGATGCTTCAGCGGAGCGTCCCGGCCCAGCGTCATCGGATATTACATGATGCGACAGAGATACTGTCGTTGCTGGGATGATGCGATAAGTTGTGCTATTCGGGATAGCACGTCCGTCACTGAGGCCTGTGCAGTAGCGGTCTTACAATGCTTTGCCGCTGGAAGCTCCGTGTACGTTGACTCCTGCATACTTTTCTTATGCGAACGTCCAGAGTCTACAGGCCTCGTGTCCCTGGCTACCAGATGGCGTGACCTGGTCACCGCGTATTCTCTGATTGGCGAAACTGACTGGATATCGGAGGTCACGTAGCCAAGGTGCGGTCGTGTGCGCTGCCATGAGAATGAGGAAGCCTTATTGACAGTCTCTCCGGACTGTCTATATAACGGAGCGTCACGAGCGACGGACATATGCTCCGAATGCAAAACATTTTGTACCACAACATCTGCGGCCAGATGTTGTTGTACGAGAGAGGGGCCTCTCTCGCTCGCAGCCCGGATGGGCCTGGACGAGCTATGAACCGGACTAATAGGCTTCCTCCGTTCTCTCCTCTAATCCGTCGTCACTGGGTGTGCACTTGGTTGATTTATAGTGCTCGCATCACCCAAAACTCCTTTCTAGACTGCAACGGACGAACCCGGCTGCCGAACCATTCGATGAATGGACGCTACACCGGGCGAGCTAGCGGACGTCAAAGGCAGTCGATCCTACTAGGGACCTCTTGGGCAACTGACGTATTTCCATGAGCACTTTTCCGCTAGCTCTTCATTAATTGTGACGACGGAGGCACACTTTTGGAAGACATCACGGATACATCACCCTGTTCTTGATCGTCTGAAACAGAGATTGATAAACTAGAGTGACCCTGCAGGGAAAGGACCGGCATGGCCATTTCCCCGCTAACATACCGTGACACACGCTTCCCACGTTTTCATCGAAAATAACACATACTGAACAGGAGTTAGTGCGAGTACACTGACTACATTTATGCAATGATTATGAAAGTCAGAGGAAGATTTCCTCTTAATCCAATTGAACAATATCCTTTCATTGTGAAAAGAAAACAAAGTCCTAGTACTCGCACCAACCCCTGCAAATCAAAATACATAATGACATGATCCATTAACATAGAAAAAATAATTGAAATCAAAAAAAATTTTTGGAAAAAATATTTTTTCAGAAAAGCCCAAGTTTCTGAAAAGTAACATTGAGCCCCAATGGATCCCAAGCCTAAGTGTGGACAAAAATTTTAAAATATTTTTAAAAAAAAATTAATGCAACACTTACGAATAATAATAATGTATCTAGATATGATTAAACTAACATCAAGATATTATTTTCAAGAAATCCCCCTCACACAGAGGCTGTTGTCAATGTAAACAAGAAGTGTAAAAACACCAGAAACATGACTCCAGGCACTGATAACCCTGGCCCGAAATCAGTTACCAATAATACACTATCTGATGCAAAACAGAGACTTCCAGGGAAGAAACTACAGAACATCAGATGGTAGATGCAGAACACTACGCCTAAACACCCAAGGGTGAAGACGTAAACATGGGGAAAAGAACAGAATTCATTCTGTTATCCAGCTAAAACTCCCAAGAAATTTTAGTAATAATATTACAGAAAATATGCCAAAAGCATGGGAGAATAGCAAGGGGGGACTTAAAGGAAAGGGAGAGAGGAAAACACTGAACAAGCAGTGTAACTTTATAGCAAGAATGACCACAACAGGCCGTTGCCTCGAAAATAGGTAACTTAACACAATTTCATTAAA
The DNA here is from genome assembly GCA_031216915.1 of Pictodentalium vernedei. NCBI lineage: Eukaryota > Metazoa > Mollusca > Scaphopoda > Dentaliida > Dentaliidae > Pictodentalium > Pictodentalium vernedei. Next base: position 74,458,781 of record CM062293.1, on the reverse strand, counting down.
AAATTTTAAGTTACAGCCCAGATTATTTTCTGTCACTCATTTTTCCTCTCCTCCTTCTATATCCTCCTTAGAACCACCATTTCTCTAATATTTATGTGTCTGGCATCATTTAAACTGAGATTTACAAGCACAAAGATCAGTCAGATGTTAACTGATGAAGGGCCAAACAAAGAATGATTAATGGCGCCAATTTCGGGACGTCCTTGACACTGCGCATGCGCAGTAGAGGCGAAGTATGGAGGGCCATTCAGGACATGATTTCTTTGGTTTTAGATGCAAATTTGGGGGATTGGGGGGCAAAATTTGTGTTTGGCCCTAGATTTTTAAGAGTTAGCACCAGCTATGTCTGGGTCATTGGTACAGTATAAAAATATTATAAGTTACAGCCCTGAACACATCCTACCACTGTTTCTTCCTCTCATCCTTTTATTTCCTCCTTAGATCCACCATTTCTTTCATAATTACCTAATAATTATAATAATTCTTTCTTTCTTATTATACCTACCACAATTGTTTACATGGAGGCCTCCCGGCTTCTTATACGGGTAAGAATCCTTCCTTCCCGCTGATCACATAACTCTCACGTTGGCAGATTCAAAAGAATGAGTCATTAGCAATGCATATGCACACTGGCAACAGAAGTCGTGGAGTTGTACTTGGAAGAGAGTGTCCCATACTGGGTCTGTGCCGGTTGCACTCGACCCAGTTTTGGCTTACTTTTTCTTGGTGCTTTACTTTTGCACCACTTTTCTTTCCCAAATTGCTTGGGAAAGACAAAAATAGAGAGTGTATTATCCGAGTTAGGGACTTCCACTGTAGTGCAAGCCTGTAGTAAACAATTGTGGGTAGGTTGATAAGAAATTTCAACAAAACCATATCATGTGACTCCCCCATTGGAACAAGCAGAGATTTTTAAAATCAATTTGAAATTTTTTTTATTTAAAATAATATTTTTTTCAACTCAATTCGTAAATTATGTTGGCAGATACGTCACTTCATTAGGAAAAGGGTTAAAGTACCTGTTATGAAACCAAAGATTTCGCCCTATTGGAACAAGACTTTTGTCAGTTAATGCCTCCTTAATGGTAGATGGCTTCCTACCTAAGTGATATGATTGTTTTGTTATACGCTAAACGATAGATTATCGAAAAAATTGCAAAAAGATAGAAATTGCATCCCCCACTGCAAAGACATAGAAATTTTCACTTTCACAGTATCAATCAAAATAGCAGCTTTCAAAGCATCACTTTAAGGTGAATACGAGTCAAATTACCACTAGAAATGATCAATTTGTTCTAAAAGCGTATCATGAAAAGAAAATATAGTATTTTTAAGTGGATACCGATCATTTCCAGCAATAATTCAACAAATATTCACCTTGAATTGATGTATGAAACCCACCAGCTGAATCAGATCGCAAGATGCTACCTGTTCCGAGTATCGATCAAATCACTTCCGCATATCAATGCTTGATGGAGGCTGAACTATTATAGGCAGAGATCAGCTGTTTACCTTCATGCATCAATTCAAGGTTGAAACGAGTGGAATTATTGATAGGAATGATCAGATTCTTATAAAAACGTATAATAAAAGGAAAATCTAATGTTCTGAGTGGATACCAAAAATTATCTCACCTGTGACCCAAGACAAATGGTTATATATGCTCGTGCAAGCACTTGCGAAAAATAAACATTTGTCTTGGCCACTCATGAGATAATTTTTGGTATCCACTCAAAAACACTAGATATCCTCTATATACTATGGGGAGATCCGGACTCCTGAAACTTTTCCCACAAGGGTGTTAAGTCACTCTCCTGCATTAACAAAACAACAGGCCTGCCTTAGTACACCACAAAATTATGCATCTACACTTGCAAGTGGGAGTTGAAAAGAAGGTCTAAAATTGCAAAAAAAATTCTTGAAAAACTAAAATTATTTAAGAACGCTCATTAGAATGAGCTTGTCAAGTGCATTTCCAATGAGAGGTGATAAGGCCTAAAAAAAAGTTTAAAATATGTTTCTCAGGCCTTCCCACTTGCTCATTTTGGCTGCCGAATGCTCTCTTTTTATAACCAATACAAACTTGAAAAAATAAGAATTAAAGAAATGAATAATAAATGGTTTATGTCTGATATTTTACACAAGTTAATAAAATTGATAAAATTGTCCCATAAGTGCAACAAGGCTTTGCAATGCTTTAGCATTGCAAAGCCTTCTTGCACTCAAGGGACGAAATATACCACCACCCATGCTATTCTGTAGATTATGAGGTCTAAAACAAACCAAGACCAGGAACTTTTGAACCAAGAACAGGAACTTTTGATGGCAAAGAAATAATTACAAAAATAAAATAAGAAAATGCCCGTCCACATGTAATTTTACAAAAAATGGCCTGAAAAACAGATCTACTTTGTAGGGCCTAAACCATAATTATTATATTTGAGAAAAAAACTGTAAACATTAGGCCTCAAAAAGTTAAAAATCTGTTTCTCAGGCCCATGGTCTTTTTGGCTGCAGCATGCTCTCTTTTTATTTTTTATGATCAATGCAAACTTAAAAAAAAATATTAAATTGTTTATGTTTGATATTTCACCTAAGTGAATAAAACTGATAAATTTGTACCTTGAGTGCAATAAGGACTTGCAATGCTTTAGCATTGCAAAGCCTTGTTGCATTCGAGAGACAAAATACACCACCACCCATGCTATTCTGTGGATTATGAGGCCTAAAACTTAAACGAAACCAAGGACATGAACTTTAATGGCAAAAAAATAATTACAAAAAGAACAAGACTAACAGTGACCGCTCAGTCATGGATGCCCCCAAACTATGACTTTCATCTGTGACATTGACCTTCATCGAACAAAAAGAAATTTTGTGCACGACACATCGTCTCCCCATGAGCAACATGTATGCCAAGCTTCAACAAAATCCAATGAAGCATCTCAGAGTTATGGAGCAGACATGAAAATCTTCCGGACTGACAGACAGACGAATAGATAGAAATGAAAAACACTATGTGCCCCCTGAAAGGCGTAAAAAATAAAATAAAAAAATTTATTTGCTAAACAAATCACATGTGGACTATGTAATGGGCACAATCCTGGTCAAAAATTGGCAGACATGAACTCATCTCATCATCAGATAAATATACTCTTCAAATTAAGAAACTATACATCGAAATCCCACTGAACTATACATGTATAAAATTGGTCATGGTGAATAGATTTTGAAATACAGTAGAATCCTCTTAATTGAATATCCATTTTGCCAGTGAAAATTATTCAATTAACAGGAGTATACAATTAACAGGAATTTGGTCAGTTTCCTGTGCTCTGGAGGTAAACTGAGCATTTATTCTATTATATCTTGTTTGACAGAGCTCATAGAGCTCTGTCAAACAAGATATAATAGAATAAATGCCTGTATTGGATGTAGTGAGGCCAAAAAGGCTGATAAATGAGGGGTATTTGGTGCGTGTCACAGTAATGTTTTCAACATATTACAAAAATTTATATACAAATAACAGGAGTTTACTCTACAACCCATATGCAATTAACAGATCAAATTTGTACTGAAGGTATGGTAAATGGTTTTGTATTTGAAAATTATATTCGATTAACAGGGATATACAATTAAGAGATATCCAATTAAGTGGGCTCCACTGTATATCTTATATGTTATGAATTGTAATCAAATCATGAAATGCTTGTGTTCATGGGTCAGAATATCGACTAAACACAGAGAGAATCAAAAACAACGGTTTGGCGACCTATGGTACAATTTGTGAAATGACATGCCAATGGACATGCCCGAGTGAAAAGATGTCGGAATGAATGTTATGCCAATAACTGTGCACGTAAAGTTGTTCGTTTTGGTGGTGGTAGTGTTAAGGTGTGGGCTGGTATTAACCATGGTGCCCGGACAGCACCTGTTCAAGTGGAGGGTAATCTAATCAGCATACGTTACAGAGATGAAATCCTATCACGTCACGTTGTCTGAGCATTCATATGATGGCGGCCTCTTTCAGCACGGCACTGCTCACCCAGATCTTGAACGTGTTTGCAAACTATTTCTTCAACAAAACAATCCTACTCTTCCCTGGCCAGCACGTTCATTTGACTTATCCCCCTTTGAACACCTTTGGAATGAGCTTGATCTTTGCATCCGTCATAGACGCAGGCACCAGACACTCAAGGAATGCTTTGTGGCACTACAAGAGGAGTGGCAGGACATTCCACAGCGTGTAATTCAGACTCTGGTAGCATTTAAGGGTTGACGCTGCCACGCCGTTATCAATTATCTTGACGGTAATACATGGTATTGACTTTCCCCAGTTGTCAATGCTGTCATGTTTATGTGTGTTAATGATGTTTCACATTTGATTAATGTATATGCCATTTGTAGAGTGATGTTTCTACTTCTCTGTTTACCACAAATTATTCGTTTATAATTTGAGAACTTCCAATACAATCTAGTGGAATTTTGATGTATAGTTTCTTATTCTGAAGAGTATTTATTTATCCATTTATTGGTGTTTAAGGTCACATACTTATGCACAATGGTTAATCGTGACCGTGACAGTTTTACTTGTGGAGGAAGTACCCGGAGAGAACCACCGAGCATCGACGAGCAACTGTAAGCTCCTCAACATTCTAACTCTGTTCAAGCAGGGTTACAGTGGTTGAAGACATGTGCACCATCGATGTGCAGCACATCTTAGTACACGGTGTCATTGTGCACCCATATAGGCAACTGGGATAAAGTGCCTTGCCCAAGGACACAATGTGGGTCGTCCCGGACGGGGATCGAACTCGGGACCTCTAGCATACAAGTCCAACAGCCTACCACTAAGCCACAGCGATCCCTTTGAAGAATGTAGATACTGGTATATTATGCTCTTGTATTAGAATTAACTTTTATAGTAAGTTTCAATCATAATACAGAGGAACCCCGTTAACTGAATAGCCACTAAATGAGCTCTGTCAAACAATATATAATAGATTAAATGTCTGTATTGGATGTACTGAGGCCAAATAGGTCTATAAATAAAGGAAAACTGGGGAGATTCAGGGTAATTTCTCAACATGCTACAAGATTTTTTATTCAATTAACAGGACTTTGCTCTAAAACCTATATTCAATTAACAGGTCAAATTTGTACAGGAGGTATGGTAAATGGTTTTGTGTTGGGAAATTATATTCAATTAACAGGGTTAATCAGTTAAGAGTTATCTATTTAAGTGGGCTCCTCTGTATTACTAATAACATGATAAATACATGGTTAAAAAAATTTTTTAGGTTAAGAACGCATTGTTTTAAGTAACTGCATAGTCTGAAACATGTTGCATATCTTCATTGCATTGGAAAGCGATACTGTACAACCAATAATATTAAAGGTAATGTAATATAGTGTATGCAGACATTTTTGTTTGGCATAATAGATAGCCCAAATAAAACGAGTCAGCGCTATTTTGAAATCATTATTTTTTAAATTATTTCTATGCCGAAAAAATTCCTGTTAAAAAAATATATATCAAGTTTTCAGTTAGAAGTACATCGCAATTGAAAGATAGAAGGTCAATATGTGGAAATAAATGACAGCAGGACTGTAAGTTCAAGTTTTAACCTCCTGTACACTGAGGTAAAAACATAAAATTTTTAACTTCCATGTAATTTCCATAATGCATCTGGGAACTTAACCAGTTCATTCTTGTTTGATATAGCTTGTCAAGCTCTGCCAAACAAGATTGAGTTTCTAGTTGCATTATGGGAAAAGTCTGCTGCTTCCAGTCTTAGTACTTTGACAGCAATGTGCAGGGAATTAACCCTTTACCAAAAGTAATATCCAAAACTGACCAGCATTATTGCCAAAAATCACCATTCAATATTCATTAGGCCAAAAAAAAAAATCAATTGATTCTCAGGCAATTTTTTTTTTCAAATCAATGAGGGAGGGAGGATTTTATTTTTATTTTTTATTTTTATTTCTTCCAGATGGTGAGAAAGGATTGAGAGGCAAAAGTCACTTTCTGATGTCTGTTTTTACCTGAAAAGCATGGAAAGTGCATATTGTAAAATGATATACAAATAAAACTCATTTTATTGAAAACTAAAACTGTTTTTCTTTATTTTCTGATATCACCACTTTTTGTATTTAGAAACAGAACTCTGACTTCACTTTTAAACTTTTACAAAGCAGAACTATTTTATGAATACTAGATATTATTGACCACCCTCGTATTATTTTGGTATCATTGTGAGTTATTTTGATTTTTAGTATGACCCATGGTGAGAGTGTTCTCTGTAACAGATGGTATATTCTTTTTAAAAAAATATTTAAAGTGTTTAAAATAAATTTCAAGTTCATATAAGAAGCTGGGTCATTCATGGTTTCTGAATACCCTAACTGAGTTGAAAAGCGTAGTTAAAAAAGTTTTCGATATTCTTCGTAAATTAAGCGTTATTAACAATTTGAGTTAATTAATTTCTTTGGTAAATGACAAAACATTTCAGTTGTCTCCCTTCCCGGCTGCGCTGGGTAATAATACACTGTTCAGAAAACTGACAATTTCTGCCAACCATCTTTCACTGACACGTGCGATTGGTGCTTTGAAGGTCTGCCATTCTTATCCATCCAAATACCTGTGATTTCTATTGTAGCCTTATTACATTTAACCCCCTTCCAACAAACTTCACAAGTTTTCAAAGAAAAATATTCAATGCAAATTGCAGGGCGAATTTCAATGCAGCCAATTTTTCAGTGGAACAGAGCATAACCGCAAGCAATTTCAATATGGACGAACTGTCTCCAATACATTTTTTTTGTTTTGAAACGGTGGTTAACTTTTAATAAATTCTAATTAACTCGATGCGTGTCTTGTGTGATTCGTTGTTTTGTCTGGTACTTTGTTTTTAAATAGCCATTTTGTGCTGGTTGCTATCAGTTGGGGCGAATTGTTCGAACGACTATGCCATTGCAATTCTTTTCAGAAATATAAAATTGGGCTAGTTTAGGCTATTTTCATAGCTGTGTGACGGACTTTAACAGCAACCGTGTTTACTGTTTTTTGCAGAAGCGTGTGTTTTTAAAAAATAAAACATAAGAAAATACAGTAAACTGCCATGTCTCCCAAGGAAGTTTGGGAGGGCGACTTGAATTTCGCCCCAATGTAAGCCAAGGCCAGAGGCTCTCACACTTAACACACGCCTGTGTATATTTACCTGTTTATTCGTTGGTTTTGGGCCTTAAAACCAATAGTCCCTTTTCAATTTCCCTGTTTCCTATTTTTGTGCAATGACAGTTCAAATAAAAAGGCCCAATGCGGGCCATTTTTTTCAACGCGGCGGTGCCTGAGAATCAATTCCTTCTTTTTTTTTTTGGCCTTATTTTTTTCATTTTTTGTCTCAAAAACATAGCTTATGATTCTCATTGGAACAAGCTCACTGACCTTGTTCTAGTGAGAGATGATAAGTTATATTTTTTCCACAAAATTGTTTAAAAATTTAGTTATTCAAGAATTTTGTTTGCAAGTGTCGTCTGCTTTTCCTGTTTGGTAAAAAGTTATTTACTTTTAACCCTTTACCCAAAGCATACGATATCAAAATTTATTACTTTAATATTTGTTTTTTCAAATCATTTCAACGAAACTATATCATGTGGCCCCTCAATGGAACGAGCTCATTAAGCTCGTTCCAATGAGGAGACACATGATATGGTTTCATTGAAAGTGTTTTAAAAATTTTTTTTTTTTGACAACTCAATTTGTAAATTCTGTGGGCGGATGCAGCCGACTCGTTTCGTAAAGGGTAAGTAGACTTATTATACACTATTTGTACAGGAAGGAATAAACAAAAAACTTACGATTTCAGCTTCTCGTCTGGCAACAGTTACTTCAACCAATATCTTCATAACTTCTTTCTCCTTTGTCTTATATTCCTTCAGCTTTGTCTCTAAAAATAAAAAGATAAAATCATCAATTGGCCACAGATATGGTATAATTTATATCAAAACAATAATAGCTTATACAATTTAACAGTTCTTAGCTGCGCGACTCAATAGATTCTGTCTTTCCTGCTGTGTTGTACTGAGTCAGTCCAGTCGTTTGTAAAGGCATCTCATCCAGTCTCTGTCGGCTATTTAAGCAATCTCACAAGAGGCATTCGATTGCTTACTCGGACATGGGGTGAGTTATACTACATTCCCACCAGGCTTTCAAAACATAGCCCTGATGGTATTCCCTTATAGATAAGGGAATAAATTGCAAGGTAATGTCCTGGTCCAAGTCAAACAGATTTCAGACCGGAACTAGCCGGACATAATCAAGATTATTAGACCATTCCCTAAATTGGGTTCCCAAATGAATGGGAGCCTCCCTTAGAGAAGGGTAATTAACCACCCCACCATGAGCTTACTAAAACGAACCCCTGAAAGGATCCCCAAATGAATGGGAACCCCTTATGGGAACTAGTAATAAGCCACCCAGGGATTTCAGTAAATTAACCACACCCATTACCAGAACTTACTTACTCACACTACTCTCACAATATGTTTCCAATTCACCTCTTACTCTCTCATTAATTTGTCTAAATATGTGTGTCTAAGGGAAAGAAAACTGAAGGATCTCCAATGAGTCTTCAGTTTACAAAGAAATTTACAAAATGAGGTCAATAAATAAGATCTAGAGCAGATCTAATATTCTGGATGAGTTTTGAAAATTTTGCTATGAACAGGAAAGGAGTTGAACATTCTATTAGTCATCTGATCCACAGCTTGATGAAAGCTGTCAACATGGATAGAGAAAACCCAAATCAGCCCTGGTAATTCACCCTCAGCAATCAGCAGTGCCGAGGAAAATGCCGAGGAAAGGAAAACTATCCACAGCAAAAATACTGCCAAGGATGGCTTTTTCAGAAAGCCTTGTGGTGGTTATTTATTGATTGATTTATTTATTTATTAGGTTTTAACGACACTTTAAAGCCAGGATCATATCGTGTCAGTGACAGTTTTACGGGTGGAGGAAGCCAGCATACCCAGAGAGAAGCAACGAGCAACAACCAGCAGCTGCCAACTCCCTAACATCATAACTCCGCACTGCAGTGCAGGCAAGGTTAGATTTGGTGAAGACATGCGCACCATTGACATGCAGTATGCCTTAGTACACGGCATCATTCTGCCCCCCACAAGCCAGAAAATAAGCAGACTGTCATCTGCAAAATGAGGTCCCCAGAGGGTGAATTAGTGATGCTACCCTGCATAGCAGGGCAGCATCACTAAATTTACCCTCTGTGAACCTCAATCTGAATCGGGGTCTCAAAACTAAACAGAAAGAAGTACCCAGATGATAAAGTGGCCCACTGTATGGGATAGCATCATCAAATTCACCCTCTGGGAACCTCATTCAGACTGCTTATTTTCAGGCCTGTGCCCCCATGTGGACAATCGGGGTGAAGTGCCTTACACATGGACACAATGCGGGAGTCTGAATCAATCGCTCAGACGGTCACCTTGTGGTGGTAGAAATAGCACAACTTCCAGGTTATACACAAGGAACCAAACCATGTGGGTTGCACTATACTATGCTGCATTGCTAATTTTTTAATTTACAGTACAAGTTGCAGCATAACCACTAGAAACTATGGGTTCTACTTCTTCTATGTTGATAACACCTGAATCTGACATCAGTTTCTGGAAAGCTCTACAGAACTTTCCAGAAACTGATGTCAGATTCTGGTGTCACCAACACAGAAGCAGCAAGATACTTAGTTTGTGGTTATGATGCATCTTATTTTCACTCATACCATACATATTGAGCAAGTCGCCTGCTTACTTCCAAGAATTTTTCTCAGCATTCACATGGTTCATGATATTGGCATGATCCAATCGAGTTAAAGATTCTGCACATTGATTGTGATTATATACACATGTATCTCACACTATTTTCACATGCTAGTTACTTAACTGGTAGAGTGCTAAATTATTTTTGGTCATCAAAATTTGTTCACATGTCTTTGCCTTGTTATAATTTATGGGAGAGTGCTAATTCATACAGACTGAATAATTTCACGACATATGAAGCACATACACAAAAAATGCCGATAGGATCCCCGATCTAAAGTTGAGTTGTGACAGCACAAAAGTGGGTTTAATCATTATCAACTTATCATCCGGACACCAATTGTTTACAATTTACTATATGAAGGCTTGCTGTGACCTTGACCCTTGACCTAGAGATTCCAAAATAAATAGGGCTCTTCCTTGCACCAATGCCAACCTACCTATGATGTTTCATGAATGTGAGTGGAACCACTGTCAAATTATCATCTGGAAACCAATTGTTTACGATTCAATATGTTCAAGATCACTGTGACCTTGACCTTTGACCTAGGGAGCCAAAATAAATATGAGTCTTCCATTCACCTAGGTCAACCTACCTATGAAGTTTCATGAATGTGGGTCACATCATTATCAAGTTACCCTCCAGAAACCAATTGTTTACAAATTGCTATGTTGAAGGTCTCCGTAACCTTAACCTTTCACCTAGTGGGTCCAAAATAAATAGGGTTCTTCCTCTACCTATGAAGGTTCATGAACGTGGGTCAAACCATTATCAAGTTATCATCCGGAAACCACTTATTAGGATTTACTATATTCAGGGTCACTGTGACCTTGACCTTTGATCTAGTGAGTCCAAAATAAATAGTGTTCTTCCTCTCATGAAGGCCAACCTACATATTAAGTTTCATGAATGTGGATTAGTATGTTCAAGGTCACTGTCACCTTCCCCGCTGACAAAGAGAATCCAAAATAAATAGGGTTCTTCCACTCACCGAGGCCAACCTACCTATGAAGTTTCATGAATGTGGGTCGAACCATTATCAAGTTATCTTCCCGAAACCAATTGTTTACACCTGCCCGCCATTCATCAAACTATAAGTCGAGTTTGACTTCGTCACAACTCGAGTAAAAATGAAGCATTTAAGTTGTGGTACCTGCACTTCAGAATAAAGCCCAAATAAGGGCTTCCAGCACTCTACCAGTTAAAATATTCCACTTCACCGCATACTACATATACATGGCAATTGAGACTATGCCCTCCCCCGATGATTTTTACACAATCGAACAGGCTTCACAGCAATTGTCATAGAAGCACCAGTTTTCCACAGCAATTTTTTGCCGAGGAAACAAGGATGAATTAGTAGGACTGCCAAAATATAACTTTTGGCCACTCAATGAACTAAGAACATTCCACTGATATGTTAGCAAAACATGAAATGTTTGAATCAATCTTTTTTATTTTTTTGCCAAGTATCCTGTGTCAGCTATGTTAGGTAAAGGGCAAATCTGCAAATAAGCAGCCTGTCAAGGTCATTGCACACCTTCTAGCACCACACCTGTTCTCAAAGGGTTGGAATGCTGTTCCTTTACCATGGTAAACAGCAAACTCCTTCTCTGTTCAATGAAAGTTTACCTCTCAGTATGGTGTTGAAATAGAGTTAGATCACCCAAATATACCACTAGCTACAGCTCATAAAATCATTTTTTTTCAATCTTCCTTACCACACGAGTTTTTTCTCATTTCAAAAGTTCTTCATTATTTAGGAATACCCAAGGGCATACAGTGGCTCAGTGGTTACAGAGTTGAACTTCAAACCATAAGGTCCACAGTTTGATTCCTGCCAGGGGAAACAGCGTTGTGTCCTTGGGCAAGGCACTTCAACACAAATGCCCAAGTGTACTGAGTGTACTGCACGTCATGTAGTACACCAGTCTTCAACCAATGTTAACCCTGCTTGCATGGAGTTAGTACATCGAGGAGTCTGACAGCTGCTCACCATTGCTTGGTGGTTCTCCCCGGCTTCCTCCACCCGTAAAACTGACCAACATGAGGTGAGCTAGCGTGCTGAAAGTGTCATTAAACCCCAATAAATAAATTAATAGGAATACTCAACTAACAGAACCTGAGTGGACTATACAAGTAGAAAAGCAATTCAAAATTTGCAACAAAATGCGAATGCAACTAGTCCTGAATTAAACGTAAAAAATATACGAAATGCCATCACATTTCATCAAAAGTTAATATTGGCTCCTACCATTTTACGAGTCAATACCAAAGGCTTCGGAGTAGATCAGTTCAACTCTTCAATGAACACAGCCAAAATATAACACTTTATTTTTTTTTCTCCAATAACAGAAACCTGTCGTGTTTTGACTAATAAACATAGCTTATGGTCCCCCTCATTGGAATGAGCTGAAATGAGCCCATTCCAATGACAGGGGCCATAAGTGATCTTTCAGATGCAAAAATTGAAAAAATAAATTTGAATGGCAATTTTTAAGAAAAGCCCTGGCCCAATTTGGCTGTTACGTTAAGTAATGGGTTAACCTGTTGCAAGCCAGACTGATCTGGTGAGGAGCAGAAATCCAAAGGTATGTGATATACTCTTCCAAAGAGCTTGGATAGACCTGCCCATTAATATATCACATAAGAGCTCCTCATTTGCCATGATATCTTAAAAATGTGAAATAGGTGGCAGCAAGGATGCAATACACATTTCAAGCCTGGAAATAAGCAAACTGTCATTTGCAGAATGAGGTCCCTAGAGGGTGACTTTTCCGATGCTATCCCAAACAGTGGGCTGGAATCCCCCAATTTACCCACTGGGTACCTTTTTCTATTTAGGCTTGAGACCTTGATTCAGATTGAGGTTCACAGAGGGTACATTTAGTAATGTTACCCTGCTGTGTAGGGTAGCATCACCAAATTCACCCTCTGTGGACATTCTGCAATTGACCGTCTGCTTAATTCCAGGCTTAAATATAATAGGTGAGTAAATAAGTTAAAAACTTACGAATGTAATCTTCTACAGCATGAACCAGTTTTATGTCAAACTGTGTGACCAATGTGATGGCTTTGCCAACTTTTCCTGCTCTAGCTGTTCTGCCAACTCTATGAACATAATCTTTCGCTCTGTTAGGAACATTGTGGTTTATAATCAGATCAACTGTTGGGATATCCAATCCTCTGAAATGAAACATATCCTTTAATCCTTTACCCAACACAGACGATATCAAAATTTATTATTTTAAATGTTAAAAAATTTATAGTAATTTATATATTTTTTATACTTACCAATGACCCAGACTTAGCTGGTGCTAACTCCAACAAAACCAGGGCCAAACACAAATTTTGCCCCCCAATCCCCAAAATTTGCATCCAAAACAAAAAGAAATCATGTCCTAAAGGACCTCCATAGTACGCCTCTACTGCGCATGCGCAGTGACGCAGTCGTCCCGAAATTGGCGCCAATTATCATTCTTACTGGCAGTGCCTGGTCAGCGCTATGTACTCAGCGGGGAGGCAAGAGTTCCCAACTCCAGGGAGGGCCAACCCCGTCTGGGTCATTGGTAAGTATAAAAAATATATAAATTACTATAAATTTTTTAACATTTTTATACTGTACCAATGACCCAGACTTAGCTGAATAGTAAACAGGCTGGAGGGCCTAGGACATAGAGGAAAATCCAATAAGCTCAACTATATAGTAAAGAGGTAACCCCTTAAGGAGAAAAGGAGTATTAGGCTTTACATGTATCTTTCTTATTTAATATTAAATTAGAAAGATACACTACCCTTAATAATTGAGCACAATAACATTCATGTTCTCTATTAACATCCAGTATAACCCTTATACTAATTATTTTTAAAACAAGCCAATAAATAAAGTAGTCCAGAGAATTGAGACTCTTTATAATCATTTAAAAGTGTCCGAGTATTGTATATTAAAGCCCGTTTGACACTTGACATATACAAATGCTTCACACCGAGCTACACTTTAAAAATAAGACATGAATGAAATTAAACATTAATATTACACTTTAAAACCATCCCGGAAGCGACTCAGAAATACTGACTTGGAGGAGGCATTCCCTTGCTTTTCACTATAAAGCAGGTGACCTAAGGGAACACCCGCCCCCCCCCCCCCCCCCCCTTCCCCTTGCCCTGGGTCAAATAGCCCAGAGCGAAGAGGGCAGCCGGACGGAGTCACTGCCGGAACAGAAAGCCTGCATAACTATAGTTGCAACTGTTTAGTGGACGACATTCTGAGCAACAGATAACGGACCTAAACAATGCAGGTCTCCAGAAATGGACTCAATATTTCTGAGATAAAAATTCGTAAATGTGGATGGCTGAGACCAATAAGCAGCCTTCATTAAATCTGTAATAGCAACACTATTAGCATAAGCCCAGGAAGTAGAAAGAGCTCTTACTTCATGAGCAGAAATCTTAAGCACAGACTGCTGAAAAGAAGATAAATCTTCATAAGCAGTACGGATAGTTAACTGAATCCATCTAGCAATAGAATGGACTGAAATGTCCTTTCTATTAGGCATCAAAGACAGAAAGAAACGTTTCCGTCCCTTTCTGATGAACTGAGATCTCTGTTTATAGATACGTAGTGCTCTAACAGGACAGAATAAAGGCCTACGCCCGTCTGAAGACGGAAGAGCCTTAATAACAATAGGTTCCGGATATTTATTAGGAGCCTGATTCTTAGCTAAAAAACCCACATTAGTAGTGAAGGTGATAGTGTTCCCAACACTACGATAATGAGAATCATCCACCGATAGTGCATGAAGCTCACTGACTCTTCTGGCAGAAGAGAAAGCTAAGAGAAAAGCTGTCTTATAAGATAAGAATTTGAAATCTACTGTCCCAAGAGGTTCAAATGGCTTTTCCTTCAATTTAAGGAGAACCCAAGCTAAATTCCACTTAGGAATTAATCTAAGAGTTCTGGGTCTATTTATCGAGAAGTTTCTAACCAATTTCGATAAAGAGACATTAGATCCAATTTGTAAACTATAATGATGTGCATAGGTATCAGATAACATAGATCTATAACCCTTTATAGTAACAGGCTGCAGTTTGATTTCGTCAAACAAGTATACTAGAAAGTTTGCAATGTCTGGAATAGAGGGATCAAATATATCTACAGAATGATCCCTACACCAACGACGAAAAACCTTCCACTTAGCCGCATAGTTTAGCGAAGAGGAGGTCCTCCTACAGTTAGAAATCGCGTCCACTGCTCGTCCTGTAAAGTGCTTGCCATGCAAGAAGGACCGCACAACGGAAAAACGTGAAGGTTGAGACCTTGCGGGTTGTGATGGAGTTGACGCGATTTCCCCTGCGAAAGAAGATCCTCTCGTGGAGGAAGCTTCCGCGGTAGGTCCCACAACAGACACCTGAGTAGATTTATCCACGGTCTCTGTGGCGACAGAGATGCTACCAACAGAATCTTGCATTGAGATTGTTTTATCTTTAGCAATACTTGTTGAATTAACGGCGCTGGAGGATACGCATATCCTATCATTCCGTCCCAAGGGATCGACAGAGCGTCTACTGCAAATGCTCTTGGATCCGGACACGGGGACACATATGTCTGCAACTGATTGTTGAGATGTGTCGCAAATAAGTCTATCATTGGCCGTTCCCATTGGTAGCAAATCTGATTGAATACTTGTTTGTTGAGAGTCCACTCCGACGGCAACAAGCGACCCTTTCGTGAAAGGGAGTCTGCTAGCACATTCAGACGACCCGGTATGTGACGGACCGAAAGAAGAACGTGATGTTCTAACGCAAACAGAAGGATTCTTTCCGTTAGATTGAACAACGGAACTGAATGAGTGCCTCCCTGATTCCGTATATACGCCACTACTGTCGTATTGTCGGATAGGATTTGGACATGAGCATCGTGAATAATGTCCATCCAGTGACGTAACGCAAGCCAAATTGATATCATTTCCCTGATGTTTATGTGCTTGCACAGGAATTGCGGATCCCAAAGACCCTGGCATCTCGAATCCGTTGGGATTAATGATGCACCCCAACCTGTTTGACTGGCATCCGTCATAATGGTAAAACTCGGATCCGGCAACTGCAGCGGAACTCCTTGAGTTAACCACTGAATGTTTGCCCAAGTCTGAATCTCTTGTTTCACTTGATCTGACAAGAGAACGTCTACATCGAGCGAATGAATTTTCACACTCCAATTCTGAGTCAGGAAAATTTGAAGAGGACGTGTGCGTAGCCGCCCCATCGGAATGAGATCCGCGGCGGCTCCGCACAGACCTATCAGTCTCATAAATTCTCTCGCCGTGACTTTGTCTGCGTGCAGACAATAGCGAGCGTAACAACTGACTAATTTTGCTCTGGTTAACGGCAGACGAACGAGATTGTTGTGCGTCTCGAAGCTCATTCCCAGATGAGTGAATGACTTGGACGGCACCAGATCCGACTTCTCCTCGTTTACTATGAAACCGAGACGTCGGAGCAATAGAAGAAGATTCTGAACATCGTTCTGAAGCGTTAACTCGTTGCCGTACCTCTGAAGAATGTCGTCCAGGTAGGCCGACGTTACCGCAGACGAATGAGCTCGGAAGTAGATCATTACCGAGTTCATTACCCGAGTGAAAGCCCAGGGTGCTAGATTCAATCCGAAGCACATGGCCCGGAACTGATACACCACTCCTAGGACTGCGAAGCGTAGATACTTTCGGAATGTCGGATGTACCATGACGTGAAAGTACGCATCTTTGAGATCTATGCTCGTTGCATAATCGTTCACCCGAATACTCGCTCTGACCGACCGAATCGTCTCCATATAAAACTTCAGAGCGACGATCAGCTTGTTTATCCAGCTCAAATCTATGACTGGACGGAACGAGCCGTCTGGTTTCGGAACCAGAAACAGATGGCTGTAGAATCCCAGAGATTCCTGGTTTTCTACGACCTCTACCGCGTTCTTCATTAAAAGAGACTGCACCTCTGATAACAGAGCGTCTCTTTTCTGTGGATTTGACGGAAGATGAGTCCACTTTGGACTTCGAGTTAATGGAGGCTTTCGTTTGAAGGATATCTTTAGACCTTCCGGCCCGAAGGACGTCCCGCACGTGAGTCGCTGCCTTGACGGTCTCTTGAATAAGACCAAGAGGACGCACCGGAACCTCTATAGGAACCTCTCTTGGGTGAGAGAGACCTTCCGAAGTCACTCCTCTCACCCACGGGTCGTCCGTAATCGACGCCCACTCTTGTGAAAAACTTGACAACCTTCCGCCAACCGGAACGCGATAGAGGTCTAAGCCATCACCTCCTGGACCTGCGAGGCCTGCGGTAGGAGAAACCACGTCTTCCACGACCCGCACCTCGCCTCGTCGACCTCGAGGCGTCCGACCGATTGTCCCGGCCTGAAGGACGTCCCGAACGAGAGTCGCTATCCTGACGGTCTCTCGAATAAGACCAAGAGGACGCACCGGAACCTCTATAGGAACCTCTCTTGGGCGCATTAGACCCAGAAGTGCCTGTCTTATTCGTGTCTGCTGTATCCGACCTTTTAGGAGCGGATCTGAACAACAGAGAATCATTAGCTTTCTTTTTAATTTTATCATAAATAGCGGAAAGCTTGCCGTCAAAGAGAAGTTCTCCTGAGACCGAAGCGACTCTAAGAGAGTTCTTCACCTTAGAATCCACTAGTGTGGATGTAGCTAGGGCTGCGTCACGTCTAACCAACTCCAGATTTGCCACTGAAAGGGCGGAGTTACACGTGGAATAAGCTACTGCCCTTGAAAGAAGTCTTAAAGAGGATTGTATATCCTGAAACTCTTCCCCTTGAAGGCGCAGTGATAACGCCTTAGTAAGGTGATCTGCGTAAGATAAGGCATCTAAATTGGCTCTGTTAGATGCAATAGCTGTTTCCAACACCGCGGTTGGAATAGAAGCTGACGACGGTAATGATAGCTCTAAGTCTTCCGCCTCGTCGTCCATACGCAGAGGAACTCTCGGTATACCCTGTCCTGCCGTGTCGAATTTATTCCTTGCATTAATGAAAGGCAGGTTAAGAGTATTAGCGGACAAGAAACCTGCTTTCCCCGTCCTGGAAGCAAGTTTAAATATAGCGTCGTTCAATAATTCAAATGTTCTTGCAACATTATTGGACTGCGACGGAAACTCGGGAGCGATGTCCCTGAACCGCTCAAAAAATTCAGAGTCCAATGACGCTATAATTCTCTTGTCCGGAAGCGCAGCAGTCTGGCCCGACGGAACAACTTGAGGGAGAAAGTGCCGGATGAAGTCCACGGCAGCTTTATGTTGTTCCGAAAGGGATAGTTCCAATTCATCCGTATCCCTTTCACCATCCGGTCGAACCTCCCGATGTTCCCGGTCGTCCGCCCCCGATGCTTCGGCGGAGCGTACCGACCCAGCGCCGTCGGATAATTCTCGATCCGACACCGTTTCTGGCGGCTGCTGGGATGCTGCGATAAGCTGTGCTATCTGCACAAGAATGTCCGACGTCGAGACCTGCGGAGGCGTAGTCTTTCGCTGCTTCGCCGAGGGCAGCTCCGCATCAGATGGCTCCCGCATACTTTTCCTATGCGAACGTCCGGAGTCCATCGGTCTCGAATCCCTGGCTGCCAGATGGTGTGACCTGGTCGCCGAAGAATCCTTCATCGGCGAAGCTGGCAAAATATCGGAGGTCACGCAGCCAAGGTGCGGTCGTGTGCGCCGACGAGAAGAGGAAGCCTTAACAGTCTCTGCGGACTGCTTATACAACGGAGCGTCCCGAGCGACGGACGTATGCTCCGCTAAAGACACATTTTGTACCACAACATCTGGTCCCAGATGTTGTTGTACGAGAGAGGGACCTCTCTCGCTCGCGGCCCGGCTGGACCTGGACGAGCTAGGAACCGGACTAAAAGGCTTCCTCCGTTCTCGTTTACTATCCGCCGTCACTGGGTGTGCATCTATTATGTTTATAGTGCTCGCATCACCCAAAATTTCCTCTTGGACCGCATCGGACGAACCCGGCTGCCGAACCATTCTGTGAATGGACGCTACACCGGGCGAGCTAGCGGACGACATTTGTCTAATCTCCATGAGCACTTTTGCCGCTAGCTCTGAATTCATTTGTGACGACGGACGCACACTTGAAGAAGACAACATGGAAACATCACCCTGTTCTGGTTCCTCTGAAACAGAAACTGAGAGAGTAGAGTGACCTTGTGGAGAAAGAGCCGGCATCGCTCTTTCTCCAGAAACAACATATCGTGACACACGTTTCCAATGTTTCTCATCCCAATGTTCACATATAGGACAGGGATTAATGCGAGAACACTGACTACAATTAATACAATGATCATGAAAGTCAGAGGAAGATTTCTTCCTATTACAATTTGAACAATGTCCCTTCATTGTGAAAGAACAACAATAAGTCCTAGTTACTCGCAAAAACCCCTGACACAAAGATACATAATAACATGATCCATTAATAAATGAAAAAACAATTGCAAAACAAAATAATTTTGAAAAAATATTTTTTCAGAGAAGCCCAAGTTGCTGAAAAGTAACGTTGAGCCCCGATGGATCCGATGGCAAAGTGTGGTCAAAAATTTTAAATTTATATAAAATAATTAATGAGACACTTTCGGATAATATAAATGTATCTTATAATGAGATAAACTACCACAAAGGCAAACAGCCCCCCTCAAAAAAGGCTGTTGCCAATGAAAACAAACAGTGTAAACACACTAGAAAACATGACTCCAGGCACTGAAAAAACTGGCCCGGAATCAGTCATCAATTACACTCTATCTGATGCAAAACAGAGACTCCCAGGGGAGAATCTGTAGAACATCAGATGGAAGATGCAGAACACAAACGTTATACACCCATGGGTGAAAACGTAACTATGGGGAAAATAACAGAAAACATTCTGTAACCAAGCAACTCTCCCAGGAAATTTTAGAAATGAAACTTCTCAAAAATATGCCAAAAGCATGGGAGAATTGCCAGGGGGGACTTTAGAAGGCTAGGGGAGAGGAAACACTGAATAAGCAGTGCAACAATTAGCAAGAATGACAACAAGAGGCCCATGCCTCGAAAATAGGCAACTTAACATAATTTCATCAAAAAATTTTAAGTACAGCCCTGATTATTTTTTGCCACTTCTTTTTCCTCTCCTCCTTCTATCCTCCTTAGAATCACATTTTCTCCAAAAATTACGTGTCTGGCATCCTTTAAACTGAGATTTACAAGCACAAAGATCAGTGAGATGTTGACTGATGAAGGGCCAAACAGAGAATGATAATTGGCGCCAATTTCGGGACGACTGCGTCACTGCGCATGCGCAGTAGAGGCGTACTATGGAGGTCCTTTAGGACATGATTTCTTTTTGTTTTGGATGCAAATTTTGGGGATTGGGGGGCAAAATTTGTGTTTGGCCCTGGTTTTGTTGGAGTTAGCACCAGCTAAGTCTGGGTCATTGGTACAGTATAAAAATATCATTTTTTGAAATTTTTCAAAAAAATTTAACAAATCCATATCATGTGACCCCTCGTTGGAACAAGCTCAACTAGCTTGTTCCAACGAGGGGTCACATGATATGGTTTTATTGAAATTTTTTGAAAAGTTAAAAAATTTATAGTAATTTATATATTTTTTATACTTACCAATGACCCAGACATAGCTGGTGCTAACTCTTAAAATATAGGGCCAAACACAAATTTTGCCCCCCAATCCCCAAAATTTGCATCTAAAACTAAAGAAAACATGTCCTGAAAGGCCCTCCACACCTCGCCCCCACTGCGCATGCGCAGTGTCAAGGACGTTCCGAAATTGGCGCCATTTATCATTCTAATAACCAGTGCCTGGTAAGCGCTATGTACTCAGCGGGGAGGCAAGAGTTCCCAACTCCTGGGAGGGCCATCCCCGTCTGGGTCATTGGTAAGTATAAAAAATATATAAATTACTATAAATTTTTTAACATTTTTATACTGTACCAATGACCCAGACATAGCTGAATAGTAAAAAGGCTGGAGGGCCAAGGACATAGAGCAAAATGGAATACGCTCAATAAAATAAAATAGAGTCATCCCCTGTAGGGAAAAGAAGTAATAGGCCTTACATGTATCTTTCTTATTTATGATAAATTAGAAAGATACAACACCTTCCAAAAATTGAGCTTCATACATCCATGTACTCTATTAATATCCAATAATCCTTATACTAATAATTTTTAAAGTAAGCCAATAATAAAGTAAGTCTAGAGAATAGAGACTCTTATACTCCTAAAAGTGTGTGAGAATTGCATAATCATGTCCGTTGACATATGCAATATTCAAAAGCTATACTTTAAAAACTAAGACTTGAATGAATTTTATAAACTTAAACTTCTCACTAAACAACCATCCCAATAACAGCTCAGAATTACTAACTCCGGAGGAGGTATCCCCTTGTTTTCATAGTAAAAACAGGTGACCCAAGGGAACACCCTCCCCCCCCCCCCCCTTTTTCTTGCCCTGGGTCAAATAGCCCAGAGCGAAGAGGGCAGCCGAACGGAGACACTGCCGAAACAGACAGCCTACCTAGCTATAGTAGCAACTGTTAAGTGAATGACATTCTGAGCAGTAGATAATAGACCTAACAATAGAGGCCTCCAGAAATGGACTCGATATTTCTGAGAAAAAATTCATGAATGGATGGCTGAGCGCAATGAGCAGCCTTCAAAAATCTATAATAGCAACACTATTAATGTAAGCCCAAGAAGTAGAAGAACTCTTACTTCATGAGCCGAAATCTTAAGCACAACTGCTAAGCCAATGATATACCATAAGCAGTACGCTAGTTAATAGAATCGATTAACAATAAAATGGAGCGTAACGTCCTTCTACTAGACATCAAAGACAGAAGAAGCTTACGCCCTTGTAATAAACAGATATCTGTTTATAAATACATAAACTGTACCCGGAAAGAGTAAAGGCCTATGCCCATACGAAGACGGAAGGACCTTAAAATAATAGGTTCCGGATAATAGGAGCCTAACTCTTATGCAACAATCCAACCTAAATAGTAACGGAAGTATTGATTCCGAAACTATGAAAGTGAAAATCATCCATCGATAGTGCATGAAACTCACTGATTCTACAGTAAAAGAGAAACCAACAGAATTACTGTCTAAAAGGTCAGAATTTGAAAACTACTGTTTCCAGAGGCTCAAATGATTACTTAGCTAAATAAGAACCGAAGTTAAAATCCGTATAGGAATTTAATCTAAAGATTCTAAGTCTATTTATCAAAAAGTTACTAACTGACTTAGATAAAGAGACAAAAGACTCAATTGTAAACTATCGTAGAGTGCATAGGTATGAGGTAACAAACCTATAACCTAAATAACAACAGGCTGCAGTAGATCTTGTGAAACAAGTATACTAAAAACTAGCAATGCGTAGTATGGAGGGATCAACAATATGAACATAATGATCCCTACACCACGACGGAAGAGCCTCCACTTTAGCCGCATAGAATAGCGAAGAAGAGGATCTCCTATAGTAAGAAATCGCGTCCAAAGCTCGTCCAGTACAGTGCTTACAATGCAATACGGACCACACAACGGAATACATGAAGGTTGCGACCTTGCTGGTTGTGATAAAGATGACACGATTTACCCAGTGAAAAAAGATCCTCACATAGAGGAAGATTTCACGTTAAGATCCACAGTAGACAAGAGAGTAAATTACTCATGATCTCTGTGAAGATAGAGATGCTGTCAACAGAAATGTATTGTGGTTGTTTATCTTAGCAATACCTGCTAAAACAACAGCGCCGGAGGATACGCGTATCCTATCATTGCGTCCTATAGATCAATAGAGCGTTAACAGTATTAGCTCAGAGATCTGGACAAGCCAACACATACGTCTGCAATTGATTAGCAAGCTGTGTCATAATAAAACATCATTGGGCGCTCCCATAGATAGCAAATCTGATTAAATACTTGTTTGTTGAGAGTCCATTCTGACAGCAACAAGCGACCCGTAAGAGAACGGGAGTGCGATAAAACAATCAGACGACCCAGAATATGACGGACCAAAACTGAACTTGGTGTACTATAACCAACAGACGGATTCTTTCCATTAAATTGAATAACGGAAACGAAAGAGTGCCTCCCTGGTTCCGGAGATACGCCACTACTGTCGAATTAAAGGACAGGAATTTGGGCATGCGTTTCTGAATAATGTTCATGCAATGACATAAAGCAAGCCTAAAAAACATTATTCCGCGGAAGTTAAACTGATAGCTAAAAGACTGCGGAACCCAAAGACCCTGGCACTTCGAATCCGTAGGGATCAGTATATATCCCAATCTGTTTGACTGGCAACCGTCATAACAGCCACACTAGGGTCCGGCAACTGCGGCGGCACTCTCTGAGTCAACCACCGAATGTTTGCCCCAGTCTGAATCTCTTGTAACACTAGATAGACAAGAGAATGTATAAATCAAGCAATTCATGGATTGCCGGAAAGTTGCCGTCGAAGAGAAGCTCCTCCGAGAACGAAGCGACTCTGAGAGAGTTCTTAACCTACTATCCACGCGTGGATGTAGCTAGGGCTGCATCACGTCTAACCAACTCCAATCAGCCACTGAAGGGCGGAGTTATACGTGAACAAACTACTGCCCTCAAAAGAAATTACATTGAGAATAATATCCCGTAAATCTTTTCTTGAAGACGTAATGATAACGCCTCAGTAAGGCGGATTACGTATAATAAAGCGTCTAAGTTAAGTCTACTATACATAATGTCGTTCCCAACATTGAAATTGGAAAAGACATAAACGGCGAAAAAGAATATATGCAGTCTTTAATCACACCGTCTAGACGCATATGAACTCTCGGTATGCCCTGCTCTGCCAAAATAAACTATATGTAAAAAAAGATAAAATGGCAGAAATGAGCCAAGCGGACAAGAAACTAAACTATCATGCTTAGTAGCAGGCTTGTATATATATATATAATATATAGCGTCGAAAAATAAAACACATGTTGTAATGACAATATTGGACTGCGTCGGTAAGTCAGGGACAAAGTCCCTGTACCGATCGAAAAATACGAGTCCAATGACGCTATAAGTCTCTTATCCAAGATCGCAGCAATGAAGTCCGAAAAATAATCACTGGAAGAAATGCCAGAAGATATGAAAGGCATCTTCCGATACTACTAAAGGGAAAACTCGAAATCTTTCGAATCCCTTTCGCCATCCTGTCGGACCCTATAAAGCGTTCGGTCGTCCGTAGCTTGATGCAACCGCGGACCGCACCGACCCAGCGCCGTCGGATAATTCCTGATTCGACCGAGAAACCGTCAATTGCTGGGATGCTGCGAAACAACTGTGCTAACTCGGATAGCACGTCCGTCACTGAGGCCTGAGGAGCAGCGGTCTTACGATGCATTGCCGCAGGAAGCTCCGAGATCGTTACCCCGTGCATACTTCCAATATGCGAGCGAACGGAGTGTATAGGCCTCGTGTCCCTTGGCTACCGGATGGCGCGACCTATTCGCTGTGGAATCACTGAATGCCGAAACTGATCGGATACTCGAGGTCACGTAGCCAATGTGCGGTCGTGTGCCCTGCTGTGAGGATGAGGAAGCATTAAAGACAGTCTCTCGGACTGTCAATATAACGGAGCGTCCCGAGCAACGGACATATGCTCCGAATGTAAAATATCTGAACCACAACATGCGGTCCCCTATGTTGTTGGCTTCCTCCGATCTGTCCTCAATCTGCCGTCACTGGGTGAGTACTAAAGTAATTAAAGTGCTCGCATCACCCAAATCTCCTTCCTAGACCACAACGGACGAACCCGGCAGCCGAACCATTCGATGAATGTACGCTACACCGGGTGAGCTAGCGAATGTCATTCCGTAAGCGATAGACATATTCCATGAGCACTTATTGCCGCTAACTCTTCATTAACTATGACGACAGAGGCACACTTTTGAAAGACATCTCCATAACTCTTCGAACAAGAAACCAGAAATGCTTGGATAGCAAGCATAAAATAATAATATATATAGCGTCGTTCAATAATTCGAAAGTTTGTGTGACATTATTGGACTATGTCGGAACTGAGGGACGATGTCCCTGAACCGAACCAAAAATTTCTAAGTCCACCGACGCTATCAGTTTCTTATCCGGCATCGCAGCATATGTTGTTCCGAAAGGGAAAGCTTGAAATCCACCGAATCCCTTTCGGTATCCCGTCGGACCGGATGAAACTTTCGGACGTCCGTACCCGCTTCCGCGGAGCGTCCCGACCCAGCATCGTCGGATAAAATATATGCGACAGATTCAGTTGATGCTGGGATGCTGCGATAAACTGTGCTATTAAGGAAAGCACGTCCGTTCCCAAGGCCTGTGCAGTAGCGGACTTACGATGCATTGCCGCTGGAAGCTCCGTGTACGTTGACTCCCGCACACTTCCTATGCGAACGTCCGGAGTCTGCAGGCCTCGAGTCCCCGGCTACCGACCCAGCGCTGTCGGATAATTCTCGATCCGACACCGTTTCTGTCGGCTGCTGGGATGCTGCGATGCTGCGATAAGTTGTGCTATGTGCACAAGAATGTCCGGCGTCGAGACCTGCGGAGGCGCAGTCTATCGGTGCTTCGCCGAGGGCAGCTCCGCATCAGATGGCTCCCGCATACTTCCTATGCGAACGTCCGGAGTCCATCGGTCTCGAATCCCTGGCTGCCGGATGGTGTGACCTGGTCGCCGAAGAATCCTTGATCGGCGAAGCTGGTAATATATCGGCGGTCACGCAGCCAAGGTGCGGTCGTGTGCGCTGACGAGAAGAGGAAGCCTTAGCAGTCTCAGCGGACTGCCTATACAACGGAGCGTCCCGAGCGACGGACGTATGCTCCGCTAACGACACATTTGTACCACAACATCTGGGGCCAGATGTTGTTGAACGAGAGAGGGGCCTCTCTCGCTTGCCGTCCGGATGGACCGGAACGAGCTATGAACCGGACTAAAAGGCTTCCTCCGTTCTCCCTCCGATCCGCCGTCACTGGGTGTGCATTAAGTTAATTTTATAGTGCTCGCATCACCCCAAAATTCCTTCTAGACCGCAACGGACGAACCCGGCTGCCGAACCATTCGGTGAATGGACGCTACACCGGGCGAGCTAGCGGACGTCAAAGGCCGTCGAACCTACTAGGGTCCTCTTAGGCAATTGGCGTATTACATGAGCACTTTTCCGCTAGCCCTTCATTAATTGTGACGACGGAGGCACACTGTTGGAAGACATCACAGATACATCACCCTAATCTTGATCGTCTGAAATAGAAAATGATAAAGTAGAGTGACCCTGCGGGGAAAGGACCGGAGTGTCCAAATCCCCAACAACATACCGTGACATACGCTTCCCATATTGTCATCGAAATCATACGATACAGAACAGGAGTTAATGCGAGTACACTGACCACATATAGAATGATAATAAGGTCAGAGGAAGACTTCCTCCTAAAACAATTGATCAATATCCTTTCAATGTGAAAAGAAAACAAGTCCTGGTACTCGCACTAACCCCTGGCAATCAAAATACATAATAATAATATGATCCATTAATATAGAAAAAATAATTGAAATCAAAATATTTTGAAAAAATATTTTTTCAGAACAGCCCAAGTTTCTGAAAAGTAACGTTGAGCCCCAATGGATCCCAAGCCTAAGTGTGGACAAAAATTTTAAAAATATTTTAAACAATTTATTCAACACTTACGAACAATAATAATGTATCTAGTTATGATTAAAATAACATAAAGATATTATTATTTAGAAATCCCCCCCTCACACAGAGGGCTGTTGTAAATGTAAACAATGAGTGTAAAAACACTAAAATAAGACTCCAGGCACCCAGGCCCGAAATCAGTTACCAAAAATACACCATCTGATGCAAAACAGAGACTTCCAGGGAAGAAACTGCAGAACATCAGATGGTAGATGCAGAACACAACGCCTAACCACCCGTAGGTGAAGACGTAAACATGGGGAAAGAACAGAATTCATTCTGTTATTAAGCTAAAACTCCCAAGAAAGTTTAGTAATAATAATTACAGAAACTATGCCAAAAGCATGGGAGAATAGCAAGGGGGAACTTAAAGGACAGGGAGAGAGGAAAAACACTTGAAAAAACAGTGTAACTAAATAATCAGAATGACAACAAAATGGCTGCTGCCTTGAAAATAGGTAACTTAACATAATTTCATTAAAAAATTTTAAGTTACAGCCCTGATAATATTCTGTCACACATTCTTTTCCTTTCCTCCTTTTCTATCCTCCTTAGAATCACCATTTCACTAATATTTATGTGTCTGGCATCATTTAAACTGAGATTTAAAAGCACAAAGATCAGTCAGATGTTAACTGATGAAGGGCCAAACTTAGAATGATAAATGGCGCCAATTTCGGAACGTCCTTGACACTGCGCATGCGCAGTGGGGGCGAGGTGTGGAGGGCCTTTCAGGACATGTTTTCTTTAGTTTTAGATGCAAATTTTGGGGATTGGGGGGCAAAATTTGTGTTTGGCCCTATATTTTAAGAGTTAGCACCAGCTATGTCTGGGTCATTGGTACAGTATAAAAATATAATCTTTTTTCAACTGCTGAATTTGGATATTACGCAGACGGATTCGGCCGATTCGTTGCGTAAAGGGTTAATCCTTATGTTTATGAATCGGCCACAAATACAAATTGAGTAGTTGAAAAAAATTATTTCTCAAAAAATTTCAACAGAACCAACCCATGTGGCCCATCATTGGAGCAAGCTTGTTGAGCTCATTCCAATGAAGCGTCACACGATATTGATTTGTTGAAATTTTTTGAAAAATAATATTTAAAATAATAAATTTTGATACTGTGAGCACTGGGGAAAGGATAAAGGCTACACATCCAGGCGACACAATATAAAATAGCTCTTCAAGTTGGATGATGCAAAAAAACAAACTAAAGCACTTTCTGTACTTGTTTTGATACCAAAACTGAGATAAGTGTTCATGGAACATAAGTGAGAGATCAAAAATACTTTCATAATACAATTTTAGAACTCTGATAAAATTGTTTCTGTTTTCTTGTCGCACTTGTTTGCCCCCAACAATCGGTCAATAAGGACTTCAACATAATTTCTATGACTTACATACCGTATTTACTCTATGTATTGGGATTTGGGACACACATTTTTTTCCAGAAAACTATATTTTTTCTATGCTCCAAAGTTTGGGACATTCTGGAGATTTGTTTCCAGTTGGCCAGTCGCTAGTTGCAGACGACACTCCTAAAAAAAATTCTCGAGTAACTAAAAATTTTCATTTTTCGCTTCCAAAACATAGCTTATGATCCCTCATTGGAACGAGCACATTAGCAATGCGCTCGTTCCAATGAGGGATCAAAAGCTATGTTTTGGAAGCAAAAAATGAAAATATAAAAAAAATTGGATGGCGAATTTCGTGTACAGTGATGGAAAACGAATCACACACAACTTTATTCAGCATCAAATCAAGACCAGGCTGTGTTCTTTCCCCATTTTCTAAGAATTGGGACACCTGTGAAAATAATTATTTTAGCTGTCCCAATACATAGAGTAAATATGGTAATACATGTCTTGGTGCACAAGAAGTATGCAAACATCCTTTATCCATTGTGTTCAGAATGTTGGCAATGGCTGTCTTTCTGTCTCGTTTGGACATGATTGTTTCAGATGGAATGTGCATCATGTGTTGTTACATGATAGTTATAAAAAAAAAAAGGATGGAATCTTCGATGTTCTTGATCAACATTTTATTCTTACAATTCTTCAAAAAGGTGAAGATTTTATTCAGAAAACATGTACTTTGTATCTTTGTAAGTATTATTTGATCTGCATTCATTCAGGTTCAACGAAATGCAACCTTCATTTTGATGTATAATACATTTGTTTTATTTAAATATTAGTCAAATTCAGAATCAAGAATGTCTGCCAAGAATATGCTAGAGTTACCTGGCTATAGTCTTCAGTTAAAAGCCTGCACACTGATGTCGAATGTTCTAATATCTTCATCTCCCTTTTCTTGAAGAAGGGGCCCCCACCCCCAAACTGCTCACTCTCACCCCCCTCCCCCCAGCCCCACACCGCACCTGTGGTTCCAATTTGACCAAAGAGAACAGGCAATTAATTCCCTTCTGGAATGGGCAATAAAGTGTCATTCCATTTTTCATGATGTATGCAATTCAATCCAACCTCTCCATATTCAGATGTGGTGTTTCTTTATATGCATCAATTCCTGTTATGGGACATTTCAGTCTTCGATCTTTGGAGATCGAGATTTTTTCTTATCATCAGTAAGTCATATTTCCTGTTTTGAACTGTGCAAATATCATTTGGAGCTTCCCGGGAATAAATGCCTCACATGTGACTTGTGAAGCAGAATAATCATCAGTGTTATTGACTATTAACCCTTTACCCAACACAGACGATATCAAAATTTATTATCTAAAATATAATTTTTTCAAATTTTTCAAAAAATTTCAACAAAACCATATCATGTGACCCCTCATTGGAACGAGTTCAATGAGCTCGTTCCAATGAGGGGTCATATGATATAGTTTTGTTGAAATATTTTGAAAAATTTAATTTTTTCAACTGCTCAAGTTGCATATCACGCGGGCGGATGCGGGCGATTCGTTAGGTAAAACAGGGCTTGACAATTCAAAATTTTGGGGAACCTATTTGGAGGTTGCGTCAACCAATTTTCGTTAACCTTTTGATCGGTTGCCTTAAAATTTTTGGTAAACCTCTTGGTTAACCATTTCACGATTTACGTTTGATATAATAAAGTTGTTGGAAAACAACCGTGTCAGTAGCAGCTGTGAACCTTAAATAACAATATTACTGTATGGGTACCATTTTTAATGAATTTGAGAGCTATATTCTTAATACTGCAATAAAGAAATTAGAATCAACTTGATAGAGATAACATGTTTTCTTTCTTATTCATTTTGTTTATTATTCATTTCATTTTATTTATTCATTTCACCCCACACCCCACCCGTCTTTTCATTATAGATACACTGTTATGTTAAATAGAAGACCATTGCTTTTATTCAAAAGAATCAACAGATTGATCATTCTAAAAACAAAATATCTCATATTCTGAGTTATCTGTATGAGTACCATTTTTAATAATCAAAGACAGCAATCGCCAGCTTCGGCGGGCCGACCATGGTTTGGTCGGGTGGAGAAAATTTTTGATTTTGGCACCGAAAAGACGCGATTTCCGTACATCTGAGGGAATTATTACGCTCCGTAACACTTCACTCAGATGCAGGGAAATGACGTATTTTCGGATATTTAAAACTTTATACATGTAATTTAAATTTACACCCGATTCGGCAAGTTGACAACACTTAGTGACAAAGACGTGGAGGTGCAATGCAGTCGGTATCTGAATTAGGTACATGTATACTATATAATACCAACAGTCAGTTGATCTCACCTGCAATCACCAAGAGTTTGAAAACAGACCATTGAAGAGTTTAGCAGTGAGGTAAAAAAAGTCGTCTCGTCCCAATTTCCATTTACCCAGACAATTTTGGTGTCTGGACGATTCGGACCATGTGCGATTTGGACAATATTTTTTAGACGACTCGGCCCAGATCTGTGGACAATTCGGACCAGATTTCTGGACGATTCGGACAAGATCATGAACTGTTTGCTATTATATGATTATGGACGATTCGGAATACGTTTACAAATGATTCGGAACAGGCATAACTGCGGAGGTTACAATATAAAGAAAAGCCAGTCTGGGGGTGGGGGGACTGACCCCCCCCCCCACCCCAAACTCTATTATTTCAAACAGCAGACTGCGGTCTGAAATAATGGAGCTTGGGGTGGGGGGGGGGGGGGGATTGAGAGACTGACATGTAGAATGGGATGCCAAATAATCATCCAGAAATCTGGTCCGTATCGGCGATAGATCTAAGCCGAATCATCCAATACATTCAATCATAATTCTTGAGAATCGAGGACACCAATGGGTACCCCGATGACGATTTCATCGTATCTTTAGCATGGTGTTTCCAAGATTTTTTACAAGAATAATATTTTTGTGTGCCTTGTGAATCTATTTGTTTTATATTCAGTTATGAAATCGTCACCTAATTTTGGCAGGTATACAGAATTTGGGCCCCTGAATTTGGGCACCCAAACCGGTATACCGGTACCAAAAACGTCCTGGATATGGCCCTGCCAGGGAGGATTTGTCTTTTACTGGTGGGACAGTTCGTTCTCAGTGCATTCTTTTGTGATTGTGAGTGCGGCAAAAGCTTAGGCTGAGTCTTATGACAAACCAACAGTTGGACATTTCACTGATATAACTTTATTTGAAATCTAAAAGTTCACAGCTGCACACCCACACTATCTTATCTTCCATCTGCATGTACAACAATACTAACTCGTACCTGTAAAATTTTTAGTCGTTGAACACTTTTAGTTTATCTAGCCTAGTAGGAAAAAAAACTGTCCGTTCCGCCCCAGGTTCCGCCAATCACATCAAGACTATTTCATTTTTTTTATTTTTGTTTTATTTCATTTTATTTTATTATTTTACTTCCCCCAAAAAACTGCTGTCCAGCCCCTCCCAAGCACTCCCTGTTTCTGTGTACATATAAAAAAAAACAGTAATGCAAATTCGGGAGGGGGGGGGGGGGGGGGGCTGCCAGAGATACAGTTGAAGGGATAATACAGAATAAACCAAAAACTTCACGTTACCCCCAGTTAGGAGCCTAACATCCCAGCATTTTACGGGGTCAAACCGTCACACTGGGTATTGTACTGATGATCACTCCGGGGGCGAACAGAGCTAGGCCCCGTATTTGGCATTCCTATGGTTTCCGTCAGCACAGCTTGCAATAAAAATTATTCAGTTTCTGCAAGGAAGATAGAAGTAGGTTGTGCGCCGTAAGAGGGTACACTAAATTCTGGACCCGGCGCACTCCCTCTCACCTTCTTCTGGAACATAGGGACACCTAGAGCTTCTAAGCCTTTTTCAATTTTTTTTAAGATGTGGTCGGAAATTAATGATTTGATTGCCAACCATTATATTTGCTACTACGACCGCCGAAACCAACAATTATATGCGAATTTAAGGAGGGCACCCCGTCCTCATTTCTGCCAGATGAAACCCTCAAAAATTGATGAATTATGTGGGTTTATCATTTAATTCAAGACTCAAATTATTATTTTAACGGAGGGGTGGGTGGGGGGGGGGGGGTGGAGTGGAAGCTCTCATAATCCTATCATATATCTGCCCGATAATAGATTGTTTCCCCCCCCCCCCCCCCCCCCCCCGCCCCAACAGTGCTGACTAATATTTTTACAATAATATGATTTTAAGGGCGCTATGGTTTATTGACGGCTCTACAAAAATGTTTGACAGCCTGAGGGTTCATTAGAGGGCCGAGACGAAGTCGAGGGCCTTTAATGGCCCGTGAGATATTAACCTATCTGTAGGCCGTTAATGAACTATGGCGCCCGACAAAATCGCGTTATTACTAATACTATTATTACCACCACCACCCGGTGCCATCAGCACTGTTGTAAACGGATATAAGAAAGAATAGCTTCTAGAAGTTCTATTGCCAATTTCCACTGCAAGCAAGGGTAACATCCAATCGGTATGCGGAGCACTGTGTTTAAATATTCCTAGAATTCAACATGATTTCCGACTTTGATAAAAGATATTAACAAGATTTTTCCACGGACGGTAAGGGTAACGTTGGGTTGGTAGACGGAGTCTGAAGAACTATGTTCAAATATTATTTGAACATAACTTATTGTTTTATTAACGTCTGGCAAATTGGTAATAATATTTAATTATTATTTTTAGGCGAAAAAAGTTTTCAACAAATCATTTAGGCGCTAATCATTAAATGTGACATCCCATCATTGTAAACGCGACAACTCGTCCCGGCAGATATATTCAGATTGAGGACGAAGTAACAATTGCCAGATTGGGTCGAGTTACAACTTACATTTTACTTCACAAGTTCAGGCAGGTTTGTCTCGTGCATATCGCGTTAAGCCGTTTGCAACTTTGTTGAACGAACACCTTTGTGGTTTGTGTAGAATATGAGCGGTACAACTTATGCTGGGGCTGTTTTTCTCACATCATAATAACCACCGGATGTTTTCATATCCACCGGATGTTTTCTTCAATTGTTGAGTGGGGAATACAAATGTTTGAAGAGACACGAATTCGAGAAAATATGACAGTTTTTTTCTTGAATCTTCGAAGATTTCAACGCACATTTAGATCAAGAAAAATCGAGTATTGACTGTATTCATTCAAGAGGTAGGCACGGGATTTTTTCGTTAACCGATTCGCCGTTCACCCGATTTATTTTTTGCGTAACCGATAGGCGAACGTTACGAGCGTTCGCGTAAATTGTCAAGCCCTGGTAAAGGGTTAAAAAATACATCCACTGTGTGTCGATGTTATACCATCATTTTTCAGCAGATCACAGAAGCAAGGTGAATTTCTGCGAACAAACTGACCCATTTGTAAACTGTATTCTCCTGCTTTGCCTAACTGAATGACAAATCAAGCGGATAGTTGAAAAAAATGAGTGGATATTTGAAACCAAATAAAGAAATCTCTATTCTTTAATTTTTTTTCGTACATTTTATTCACCAGTAATCATTAAGTGAAGGTGAATGTCAATAGGTGGTGTAATTAAGCCACCTATATTCACTTCGGCATTCATAAATTGACCACACAGCTAAATTGAAATTAATAAAAAAGAAATGATGTAGATATAAGTGAAATATTTATAATAAAGGGCTTTTTCATTAAAAGTAATTCACTTGTATGCATATTTTTTGTTTTATTCATTATGATCAAGGCTTTGGAGGCCTATTTATTTATTTATTTGTGTTTAAGGTCACATACTTATGCACAATGGCTAATCGTGACCGTGACAGTTTTACGGGTGGAGGAAGCCGGAGTACCCGGAGAGAACCACCGAGCAACGACGAGCAGCTGTCAGCTCTCCAACATCGTAACTCTGAACTCTGCACCGCAGCACAGGCAGGGTTAGATTGGTTGAAGACATGCGCACCATCGACGTGCAGTACGCCTCAGTACACAGCGTCATCGTGCCCCCATGTAGGCAATCGGGGTGAAGTGTCTTGCCCAAGGACACAACGCGGTTGCCGCAGGTGGGATTTGGAGGCCTATGATTTGACACTGAAAGTCTGGAATGGAAAATCTTCGACTGTACAATATTCTGGGATTTTCGTCCAAAAGAGATTCCTTTCCGGGAAGCAGGGAACTACACTGAATTTACACGATTTTCCTGGGCATTCTAGGAATGTTAACAAGTCTGCTAGCCATATACCCTTAAATTTAATTTACTGGAATAAAATATTTAATGACATTCAAGATGAGCAAAGTATGTGAAAGCTGTGGGTGATGATAAATTTTTTAATTTTTTTTTATTAGGGTTTAACGACACATTAACAGCCAGGGTCATATCATGTTGGTGACAGTTTTACGGGTGGAGGAAGTTGGAGTACCCAGAGAGAATCACCAAGCAACGATGAGCTGCTGTCAGCTCTCCAACATCATAACTCTGCACCGTGGCACAGGCAGGGTTAGATTGGTTGAAGATGCGCACATTCGACCTGCACTATACCTTAGTACACAGCGTCATTGTGCTCCCATGTAGGCAATCGGGGTTAAGTGCCTTGCCCAAGGACACAACGCGGGAGCGCGAATCAGTCGCTGAAATGGTCACCCAGGGTGATGCTAAAACTGAATTGGTATAAAAGACCTGAATCACACAACTTAAACGCATATATTACTCATGTAAAAACAAAACAACCAAAATGCCCTCTAGCAACAAAGTATTACTCACCTACTGGCCACATCTGTGGCTATAAGAATTTTTATTTGATTGGATTTAAATTTTGCAAGTGAAGCTAGTCGCTGCTTTTGAGGAATCATAGAGTGCAAGACAACACATGGAAAACCCAGTTCTGTAAACACCATTCCCAGTATCTGTGTATATCTGAAAAAAAATCGAAATGTAGTGACGAAAATTAGCCAAGATCGTTTCATGGAAACGAGATCACAAAAAGTATGAGCATTTCTCTCAAACATTGTTAGATTCCAATAAATTTATATCTATATTTTTTCTGATCCACTGAAGTTAATGTATATGTCCATGTATACGTCGCCCCTGTGTATAAGTCGCACCCCCAACTCAAACTTGGAATTCCTCCCTTTTGCCTAAAGCCCATGTATAAGTCGCAGAGCCATTTTCAAGTATATGCAGTCAACAAGGATTAGTTGTAAGTTACATTTTGCCAATTTGGGGCAGTTTGGGATGCAATGGAAATAGATAAGTTTTCACGAGTTATCACGTGTTGATAAGATAAAAGAATAAAGGAAAATTATTATTAAAGATTTAAAAAATACTCACATTAATTTTTTTTCGTTGTTTGTTTATCACCCAAATGTCTTCATCCCTGTCAAGAAAATCCATCACTCGTTTGTGATTGAAACTTCATAGTTTCAGAATCAGAGCACCATTTACACCATAACCTGTGCAGTTATTGTGTTTATGTAGGTTTTTCCTGAACGTGAGAACGTTCAGGAAAAAACCAATATAAATACAACAACTGCGAGGGTTACAGCGCAAATTGTTTTCAGATTGTTGTTCTACATAAGCATTGTTGGTGCTATTCAAACTAACTTTACCTGATGCATGTGTGCGTAATTTAAAACCGGACATTACACATCAGTGAATTGGAGATCATGGAATAAATAAATACTTCTCTCCAGGTATTGTTGGCATACATTTAATGGTTTTTTATTTATTTTTTCATTGTTATTTTGATGATTTTGTATGGTTTCATCCATATTGGCCCCACAAACCTG
The DNA here is from genome assembly GCA_031216915.1 of Pictodentalium vernedei. Taxonomy (NCBI): domain Eukaryota; kingdom Metazoa; phylum Mollusca; class Scaphopoda; order Dentaliida; family Dentaliidae; genus Pictodentalium; species Pictodentalium vernedei. The sequence continues at coordinate 74,422,978 of CM062293.1, read as the reverse complement.
TTGATTTCCGGTACACACACTGATGCACTGATGTAAACACATGGGCCGATTGAACAACAATGACTAAATAGAATAATATTATTATTTATGGATAAAAGTAACAGAAAACACACATAATATTTTATTGACAATTTATTTTCTGAAGAATTTAAACTGAAATAAAATGAAAATAATTTTGGTGAATCTGCACTCAGTCAAAACCACATAATTGTTCTGTTATACAACTGACAAACTGTAGGAACAACGTTTGTCCGAAGAAGTCAGTGCCCTGAAAATTCTCTGAAACAAGTCGTACCCACGTATAAGACGCATCCCCGATTTTCCAGGTAAAAAAGTGTGACTTATACACGAACTTATACGGTAATCAAGTTCTTACATCATAAACAAGATAAAAAATAGAAAACTGAAAGACACTAGAATCATGTATTAATACAGGAAGTGTTTAGAAAATATTGCTTCATGTACCCCAAATAAATCCTGTAACAAATAAAGCTGCTGTGATGCAAGGCCATCGACTGCTATTGGAAAATGGGGGGCATCTTGTATCACACTCAATTGGGTTAACTCTCTTAAAACAGTTTGCATAATTTTACATGAAGAACAAGAGCTATGCCTGGCATTGCATATGCCCGTAGGCTTTTTCGAATTGTATATAACAGGATAATTCATCAAAGTCGAAAAGGCCCATAACTCCTGTAAAAATCACTGGACCAAGCCCCAATTCGAACCCAACATGTATTTTGATGTAACTGAGGCACAAACCAAGTTTGGGCCAGATCTATAAGTCCAAACTCAAGTTATCATCCGGAAATCAGCGCCACTCTGCCTCCATGTGGGTAATCGGGATGAAGTGCCTTGCCCATGGTCATGATGCAGTTGCCTCTGGTGGGGACCAAACTGTGGACCTTTCAGTTTGAAGGCAATGCTGTAACCATTGAGCCAACGCACTCCCTAGGCGAAGGGTTACATTTGTTTAGCCCTCGGCATACTGATGTCAAGATATCAAAATCACAAGCTCCAAAGTTTTGCCATAATGCAACTAGGAATTTCATCAGTTCAATCTTGTTTGACAGAGCTCACAGAACTTTATCAAGCAAGACTGAATCGTTTAAATCCCTACTTGCTTTGTAGGGAAAATGTTTGTCTTGAATTTTGGGTATTTCAACATCAGTGTGCAGAGGGTTAACCCTTTACCTAACATGAAAAGCAGACGACACTTGCAAAAAAAATTCTTGAATAACAATTTTTTAGCATTTCTTGTCTCAAAAACGTAGATTATGACCCCTCGTTGGAAGGAGCTTGTCATGCGCGTTCCAACGAAGGGTCATAACCTATGTTGGCGAGACAAAAAATAATGAAAATTAATTGGCGATTTTGGAGAATAACGCTTGCCGCTTTTGGCCATCAATTTGGGTAAAGGGTTAAAAAAAATCAAGTTATACAGTCAGATAGGAACCTGTAAATTGCCGATTTTGATTGAATCAAATATCAAACCGAACTGGAAAAAAATGAATTGAATTTTGAATCGAACATTGAATCGAATCACAGTTAATGGTAACGTCGTCAATAGCCCAAGAACATTAGGTTTCACTAGGGAAAAAAATCGGAGAAAGCTGATTTTTTCAGGGAATGTCGAGTACATGTCACTGAACGATTAGACAAAAGTCCCCTAAAATCCCAGTTGAGCTTTTTTTTCTACAGCCTTTTTTCGAAAACGCGTTTGAAAAAAATAAAAAAAAATCGCATGAACTTTGTAACCTCGAATTGATCCAACTGTATTTTTTGTTTACGCGTATTTCGAGCTACATAATGTCTAATATACATTTACCTAGAGGAAAATGTGCATTCTGTGACAATTTCTGCGAAAAATTATTGAAAATTCACAAAAAAGTATCGGATTTACGCAAAAAATGACGATTTTCCTAACGGATTTGCCCAAAGGGTCGTAGTACAGAACGGGATGTTAGTTGGACAGACGATAAAAAATCCACCACCATTTGAAGACTTTTATCATTGCTTACAAAACAGACATTATGGAAGACCCCCTCTGCTTCTGGCCGAGTTCCCCTTTTGGCATAAAATTCGTCAGCATGAGAACTCAACTATTTTCGGGCTTGGGACCGAACAGACACGTCTGTGTCTGGCAGCATTAGATCAATAAATAATATTTACAGAATGTACAAAAATCAATAAATAATATTTACAGAATGTACAAATCAATCAACATGGATTAAGTTACATTGACTATTATCAACGCTATATACAGAAATGACATGACCTATATACATATTATTCATCGAACTCAGAAATTTCCGACAGGACAGTGTTTCTGTGGTTGTTACAAGAATCCGAACTGCAATTACACAAACCTGAGCAAGAGAGTCCTGCCTTCTTACACCCACACCTTTTTGTACAAGCACTCTTGCAACCACAACTGATCAGATTCAGTAGGTTATCGGGGGCACATGGCTTTGTGGCTGCAGTTGGTACAAGAAGTCCTTTGTCTACCGACCACCTCCAATCCGTCGGAGGAAGCGAAGAGCCCAGCCATTGTTGGACCTGGAGATAACATCTGTAGACATGTTGTTGTGCAGCATCGCTGCTTGGTGGGATTGAGGCTAGGTCGATGGGTTTATTCAGTTTAGATTTTGCTACATAACGCTTGTAAGTGACATATCTATATTGGTCGAGAGAGGAAACAGTTTTACTCCCGTATAAGATCAGGAAAAATTGTTCCCCGGCAGCGGCTACTGCACTTGGTGTACTGTCATCCGCCAAAATTGTGTTGACATACTGTTGTGAGTCGCTAGTAACATCGGAGACAATTGTACTGAATACTTTCGAAAGAGTGCAGAAGTAGTGTCACAACCACTTATAGAATGTGCTACAAGGAGGTTGCTTCTATGGTCACCCATTTTGGTTGCTATTTCACTAACTGAAACTAGTAAGTTTTGGGTAATGGAATACATCATGTGAATTTTACATCCCGGTTGAACTCGAGAGGTAAGAATGACTAACAAGTCTGTGTCTGTTCCCACAACGACAACATTGTTGTCATCTTGAGCGATGTCAAGTGCAGTTTCAGCTATCAGTACATCAGCATCAGCCTCGGCCTGCTTGGACTGAATATTGATAGCAGATAGCTCCTGCATTAGAAGATCGATCAGTTGGGTTTTGTTCTTGGCATTTGCAAGGAAATCGGATTGGGGTGTGGTGGCTGGTAACTCGGGTGAGATATTGATATCAATGGAATACCTGTCTTTAGATCTACGGGCTTGTTCCATGCCCTTTGTCGACATTGTACAAGCATAACCATCAAAAACAACCATGACGTTCGCCCCAAAATGTCTCACTAGATAATTGGAATATGTTGTACATATGTCCTTATATGACGACTGTTTAGGCCATACAACTGCCCTCAATAAAAATCCACCATCTACAACAAACAGAGAATGTTCTGGGATTTTAGTTTGCTCGGAACCGTATGTTTTGAGGATCTTACCGAGCGTGCTTTTCTGTGTCTTCCTCATTCCAGCAGAATCAAACAATGCTGGTGGTTTCGGGGCGAGTTCATATTTGAGATACTCTTCCATCTCTGCTTGTGACTGAATAACACATGTGATGCGGTTGAACAGAATTGTGGGGTCAATCACTACCTTACTTCCACGGACTTTGATGCTATTTGCCATCGATGCGAAAGACTTCACAGTGTCAACACGTCGTAGTTTGATGCTGTTGAACGTTTTGCTTACAACATTTGATACGCAACATTCACCAATTTTGCGAACTTGGTCACAGTTCACAGTTTCGTCGGCCACAAGCCTGGTCGCTATAGAGACTAATTGTAGTGGATCTCTATTCTGAAAGGGGGAATGCACTCTGAGCCAGTTCAATAATTTGGTGATATCATTGGCATCAGTCAATTGTGAACTTTGACGGAGATCCCGATGTTGTTCGCTATGACCAGTGTGAACATGAACAAAATTTTCGAGAGCATTACATATCGGATGGCAAAGAGGTAGTCCATGTACCCATTTCACAACAGTGCTATCGGTTATTCCCCTGCCATGTGTGAGACCACCAGGGAGCTTGAACATTCTCATTAAACACTGCTCTATGGTCTGATCAGAATATATCCCGTCCCAGAATTTATCTGAGCGCCTTATGGTAAAGTAACCTTTCTCAGTGAACAACTTCAAATCATCCTGTTGCATTATTTCTGTTAGCTCATTCATCTGCTGCAAATAGAGATGAGAACTTTTTGCGTATGCAAAATGACCACCTGCGTGAAATACTGGAATCATATTGCGAACACAATATGTGTGGAGTTCCCAGTCGCCTGTGCGCTCTGCTCTCAAGAACAACTGGAGAAGACCTATTTGCTCGTAGTATTGTACCCAAAGCTTTCCTGTGCGTCCTACGGACGCATTCTGGAGCAATTCGTGTAATTTTGACAGTAGATGGTTGACACTTTCTTGATTGACAGCGTCAGCTGTTGTACAGTCACCTCTGGCAAGTCCACAGAATATTTCATTGACTTCTGTGCAGTCTATGTTATCTAGTGTTCGGCTTTCTTCAAACACAAGTTTTGTAATGGCAATTTGTGTTAGCAAATGGGCACGAACTGCTCTTGAATATGCATGACCACTGATCAAATGATGGATTGACCCACCAGCATAAACAGTCCCCCAAAGTTCATCCAAGCCGCTACCAGCCATGATCGAACCAATTGCCCCTAAATATGACATAATCATATGGAAGCCGCCGAGTCTAACGAAAACTTTTGTCAACTTATCTGACGAAGACACAATCTCCACTGCTTTGATATATACACATCAAGGGCGTGCACACATTACATGCCAATGCATCTTGAGTGTAGGCGAACACCACATTATGTGATTTAATCGAACATGGAAATTGAAACAATGATGCTATAATACGGTATTTGAATGAGAAAAGTCGATGCCGTTTGAATTTGAGTTTAGGGGGTATGGTTAATATTTCACACGTTTCACCAGTTCATTATGGAATAAATGACTATTCTTATATATCATTATAAAGCCACTGCTTTTCTGCAATTTTTGATATATAATTTAACTCCCAAAGTAGTCGCAGATTTGATTTAATGGATGTTGTGTACCGTTGTGTGTATGAAAACAATAAATTTTTTTCCGTTATTTTGTACATTTTCGTGAATATTTCACCATTGAGTGTGAGGATTGGTACAAAGTTGGCATTTTCTGTTGGGGATATGTATTCTCAATATAATTCAGCACGATATTTATGATTCTCACCCTACTAAGGCGAATAAGAATGAGAAATATGGAGCTGGGTCGAATTTTTTTTTAAATTTTTTTTTTCATCAAAAATACGCTATAACTAAAAAAGCTCAACTCGGATTCGCGGGGACTTTTCACACTTTATCCGCAATGTGTGTCCCGGAAACATATAAAAAAATCAGCTTTCTCTGATTTTTTTCCTTACTTTCTCATTTTTATGTCTAATGTGCCTGGACTACAAAATAAAAAGTGTTTTTCCAAAATTATGCCCCCGATTATTAAAAGACACACAGTTATGTAGAGTGTATTTTTCGCCTCACCACTTCCCACGCTTTAAACTGAGATATAAACCAATTTACAAGCTATTGATTGAAACTATTCGAACTGTTGACTTTGTAGCTTCGAAACTGCAGCAATAAACATTTTTAAATGAACCTGGCTGATACCTCACTTTTCTCATTTTTTCTTGGAAAAGACTTTGTTTCAAATCAGATCAATTCCATTCGGTTGTGAAGCCATTTGTTTTAAATAAAAATGTGAAATGACTATAATTAGACGGTAATTCAATGCTGAATAGAGTCCATCGGCTTGTAAATTAAAGCCTACTCTACTTCTGTTGATATAATAATCAGGGGTATTCTCTTAGAAAACTGTTGCTTTTAACAATGTATCTCGTAACTATGATCAAACAGAACAATACTCAATATAAAATGATGTGATCATGTTGTGGAGCAAATCATTTATTGAAATTGAACAACTAAGGCCAAAAAATAAAATCAAAAAAGGTTTTGGTTCTCAGGCAATTGGTTTTCCAAATTCAGTGAGGGAGGGAGGTCACATCAGGCGAGAGTTCTTCGATAGGTAATTTGATTACCTCCCTTACATTAGTTCGCTTTCAACAGTACAAAAATACACTTTTTAATATGCTTCTGGTGAGCTGTTTATACGTCCCAATGCCACTTCAAAGCGTGTTGGTTCAGTGGCGGATGAGGGACTTTACTAAAAGCTGTGAGAGTTGGGCCGGGGGGAGGGGCCCATCTCCAGGAGAAAATAAGGGTGGGGTGGGGGAGGGGGGGGAGGGGAAGGCGCATACCAAGTGCACCGATGACTGGATTTGCCCTTGTGGTAAAATAATGTGATTGTAACGTTATTGATAGACCATTAAATAGATGTTTTAATGCTTAAGGTGACTATTTAATGCATGTCAATTGCAGTGCCGGCTCACCCCGTTAGGAATATAATGGACAGGTCCAGGGGACCACAGTCCAGGGTGGGGGGGGGGGGGGGGGGGGAGGGGGCAAATGTGGGAATTTACAGATCAAGTTCAGTTGTGCATCGACATATTAATGTAATCGTACCTGGTGTGTTATAGCAAGTCGGGAGGGTTTTTACTGTTCGTTTTACCTCAGTTTCAATAGCACCAACAATGCTTATGTAGGATAACAATTTGCATTCTAACCTGTGCAGTTGTTGTATTTATATTGGTTTTTCCTGTCACGTTTCGGAAAAACCAACATAAACACAACAACTACCGGTACACAGGTTATGGCACAATGGTGCTCTGATTCTTAAACTATGAAGTCTCAGGTACAAACGAGTGTTGGATTTTCTCGACAGGGATGAAGACATTGGGGTGATAAACAAATAACGAAAAACAGATAAAATGCAAGTATTTTTTAAATCTTTAATAATAATTTTCCTTTATTCTTTTATCTTATTCAACACGTGGTAACTCGTGAAAACTTACCTATTTCTGTTGCATCCCAAATTGGCAAAACGTATAAACTTGTAACTAACTTGTTGACTGCATATACTTGAAAATGGGTGTGCAACCTATACATGAGCTTTAGGCAAAAGGGAGGAATTCCAAGCTTGAGTTGGTGGTGCGATGTATACACGGGGGCGACGTATACACGGACATATATGGTATTTTTGCTATACTGCAATGAACGTCTGAGATTGGCGGTGTATTGTTTACTTTTGGGAAAATCTCGAACCTTCATAAAAAATTCAATGCAGGGGGGTATTTTTCCAACGCGGCGGTGCCTGAGAACCAAAACCCTTTTTTTTTATTGGTGTTTAAGGTCACATACTTATGCACAATGGCTAATCATGACCATGACAGTTTTACGGGTGGAGAACCCGGAGAGAACCACTGAGCAACAATGAGCAGCTACCAGCTCCCCAACATCGTAAATCCGCACTGCAGCACAGACAGGGTTAGATTGGTTGAAAGCAATGTAGCTACAACTGTTGTGCAGTTGTAGCTGCATCACTACAAACTCTGTTACTGCTACAATTCAGTTGCATTTCTACGAACAATATTCAATATAAAAATAATTTGATCAAATATAATCAGAAAAAACATTCACGGTTATGGCCGAAGTATATTTGAAAATATTCGAATTTCCAATTTTGAATCGAATCGAATATTGACTTTCATATCGAATTTTGAATCAAATGTCTAATTTTCACAGGAGCCTACAGTCAAACCACGTGTAAACTTTTTGTCAGGAGAATGGAGTTCATCAACATTACCTATGTTTGGTCATGTGGTGGTCGGTACATGTCAAATTTGTTTCCAAAACAACTAGAATCTGTTTTAGCACACTAAAACATATATCTCCCCTTCCTTTCTATTTAATGCACTGCAAATTATATATACATGAATAATATTGACAATCATACCAAATATCTAAGGTCTAGGTAAAAAAAAAAAAGCACATAAATATGACCTTCAGGTCTAAGGTCAAGGTCACATGAAGGTCACTATGGTACGTGACACGCCGGCTCATGGTGATACAATCACATGCCAAATATGTAAGGTCCAGGTCAAAGGACAAAAAAGTTATACCCCGGATAAAATTTCCCTTAAAAAGCACATAAATCTGACCTTCAGGTCAAAGGTCAGGTCACATGAAGGTCAGTATGGTATGTGACACATCAGCTCATGGTGATACATGCACATGCCAAATATCTAAGGTCTAGGTCAAAAGACAAAAAATTATGCCAGGACAAAGTTTGTATGAGAAGAAGAAGAAGAATATGCACTAAAACAATATGTCTGGGAAGGAGAGACATAATAAACGTGTTTAATGAAGTAGGGAGCAAGCAATGGTGGTTACCATCAATCACTTCATATGTCACTCATTTCCTTTCATATAACTCATCTATGCAAACACCTATGGCGCAGAGGTATTGACAATACTTTATTTGCATCAATGCTTTTCGAATGCTGAACTTTTAAAATGGTAGGTAAATTTCACTTTGTAAAGCAACAAAGATACGTAACTCGATTCTGACTGTACACAGTCGCATTTCAATGTGTTGTTTCCAACATGGATTTATCGTAATATTAATAATATTACAATTAAGGCTTTATATTATAAAAGTTAATTTTAACACAAATTATCAAGCATATAATGTACAATGGAGCCCACTTAATTGGATATCTCTTAATTGTATATCCCTGTTAATTGAATATAATTTCCCAACACAAAACCATTTACCATACTTCCAGTACAAATTTGACCTGTTAATTGAATATAGGTTATAGAGTAAACTCCTGTTAATTGAATAAAAATCTTGCAGCATGTCGAGAAATTACCCGGACTCTCCCCTGTTTTCCTTTGGTTATAGACCTATTTGGCCTCAGTACATCCAATACAGGCATTTAATCTATTATATCTTGTTTGACAGAGCTCCTGGAGCTCTGTCAAACAATATATAATAGAATAAATGCTAAGTTTATCTCGAGAATACAGGAAAGTGACACAATCCCTCTTAATTGAATACTTCTGTTAATTGAATAATTTTCATTGGCGATGTGGCTATTCAGTTAACAGGGTTCCACTGTACCAATATTATTTTTTTTACCCTGAATCGAGTTCACGTCCATCATTTTCTGACCAGGATTGAGCCTTTTAATTAATCTACTTGTGATTTGTTTTGGAAACAAAGGTGATATATTAAAAATGATAAAGAACCTACTTGCAGGTGTTTGTAAATACAATAATGGAACTTCTTGGTTTTGATTCTGTGTATTTATCAAGAATATGCATCAGATATGCATCTTTCAGATCAGCTGGCATTAATACATAGGACTGTTCCAATTCATCTACTGTCTTTATTCTGAAAAAAATTATGAACGTTCACAATAATGGTTTAATGTTACTTCAGGGTTCGTACAGTCAAGGTACCAAAAAAATTCAAGGACTTTTCAAAGACATATCAGCATTTTCCAAGGATATTTTCTTTAAGTAGATTTGGAATATAACCATTTTTAGAAGCCTTACCTACTTTAACACTTTACCTAACATGAAAGATAGGCGATACTCACAAAAAAATTCTTGAATAACTAATTTTTTGTCTCAAAAACATTGGTTATTACAAAAAATTCTTGAATAACTAATTTTTTGTCTCAAAAACATAGGTTATGACCCCTCTCTGGAACGAGCTCGATGAGCTCGTCCCAATGAGGGGTCATAACCTATGTTATTGCGACAAAAATGAAAAGAATAATTAAATTAATTAACAATTGGCCATTCCTGAGAATAAAACTGGCTGGTTTGGCCGTTACATTGGGTAAAAGGTTAAAAATGTCTTCCACCTCATCCTTCTAAATTCCAGAAAGTTAAAAAATTTATAGTAATTTCTATATTTTTTATACTTACCAATGACCCAGACATAGCTGGTGCTAACTCTTAAAATATAGGGCCAAACACAAATTTTGCCCCCCAATCCCCAAAATTTGCATCTAAAACCAAAGAAAACATGTCCTGAAAGGCCCTCCACACTTCGCCTCTACTGCACATGCGCAGTGTCAAGGACGTTCCGAAATTGGCGCCATTAATCATTCTAATAACCAGTGCCTGGTAAGCGCTATGTACTCAGCGGGGAGGCAAGAGTTCCCAACTCCTGGGAGGGCCATCCCCGTCTGGGTCATTGGTAAGTATAAAAAATATAGAAATTACTATAAACTTTTTAACATTTTTATACTGTACCAATGAGCCAGACATAGCTGAATAGTAAAAAGGCTGGAGGGCCAAGGACATAGAGCAAACGGGAATACGCTCAATAATATAAAATAGAGTAATCCCCTGTAGGGAAAAAGAAGTAGCTTCATATATCCATGTACTCTATTAATATCCAATATAATCCTTATACTAATAGTTTTTAAAGTAAGCCAATAAATAAAGTAAGTCTAGAGAATAGAGACTCTTATACTTCTAAAAGTGTCTGAGGATTGCATAATCATGTCCGTAGACATATGCAATATTCAAAGCTATACTTTAAAAACTAAGACTTGAATGAATTTTAAAAACATAAACTTCTCACTAAACAACCATCCCAATAACAGCTCAGAATTACTAACTCCGGAGGAGGTAACCCCTTGTTTTCATAGTAAAACAGGTGACCCAAGGGAACACCCTCCCCCCCCCCCCCCCTTTTCTTGTCCTGGGTCAAATAGCCCAGAGCGAAGAGGGCAGCAGAACGGAGACACTGCCGAAACAGACAGCCTACCTAGCTATAGTAGCAACTGTTAAGTGAATGACATTCTGAGCAGTAGATAATAGACCTAACAATAGAGGCCTCCAGAAATGGACTCGATATTTCTGAGATAAAAATTCATGAATGTGGATGGCTGAGCGCAATGAGCAGCCTTCAAAAATCTATAATAGCGACACTATTAATGTAAGCCCAAGATGTAGAAGAACTCTTACTTCATGAGCCGAAATCTTAAGCACAACTGCTAAGTCAATGATATACCATAAGCAGTACCGATAGTTAATAGAATCCATTAACAATAGAATGGAGCGTAACGTCCTTCTTACTAGGCATCAAAGACAGAAGAAGCTTACGCCCATAGTAATAAACAGATATCTGTTTATAAATACATAAACTCTACCCGGAAAGAGTAAAGGCCTATGCCCGTACGAAGACGGAAGGACCTTAATAACAATAGGTTCCGGATATTAGGAGCCTAACTCTTATGCAAAAATCCAACCTAAATAGTAACGGAAGTAGTGATTCCGAAACTACAAAAGTGAAAATCATCCATCGATAGTGCATGAAACTCACTGACTCTTCAGTAAAAGAGAAACCAACAGAATTACTAAAAGGTCAGAATTTGAAAACTACTGTTTCCAGAGGCTCAAATGATTACTTAGCTAAATAAGAACCGAAGTTAAATTCCATATAGGAATTTAATCTAAAGATTCTAAGTCTATTTATCAACAAGTTACTAACTGACTTAGATAAAGAGACATAAGACTCAATTGTAAACTATCCTAGAGTGCATAGGTATGAGGTAACATAAACCTATAACCTTAATAATAACAGGCTGCAGTAGATCTTGTGAAACAAGTATACTAAAAAAAAAGCAATGAGTAGTATGGAGGGATCAACAATATGAACATAGTGATCCCTACACCAACGACGGAAGAGCCTCCACTTTAGCCGCATAGAATAGCGAAGAAGAGGATCTCCTATAGTAAGAAATCGCGTCCAAAGCTCGTCCAGTACAATGCTTACAATGCAATACGGACCACACAACGGAATACATGAAGGTTGCGACCTTGCGGGTTGTGATAAAGATGACACGATTTACCCAGTGAAAAAAGATCCTCACATTGAGGAAGATTTCCCACAGAAGACAAGAGAGTAAATTACCCATGATCTCTGTGAAGATAGAGATGCTATCAACAGAAATGTATAGTGGTTGTTTATCTTAGCAATACCTGCTGAAACAACAGCGCCGGAGGATACGCGTATCCTATCATTCCGTCCTATAGATCAACAGAGCGTTAACAACATTAGCTCAGAGATCTGGACAAGCCAACACATACGCCTGCAATAGATTAGCAAGCTGTGTCGTAAATAAATCATCATTGGGAGCTCCCATAGATAGCAAATCTGACTGAATACTTGTTTGTTGAGAGTCCATTCTGACAGCAACAAGCGACCCCTAAGTGAACGGGAGTCCGGTAAAACAATCAGACGACCCGGAATATGACGGACCAAAACAGAACTTGGTGTACTATAACCAACAGACGGATTCTTTCCATTAAATTGAATAACGGAAACGAAAGAGTGCCTCCCTGGTTCCGGAGATACGCCACTACTGTCGAATTAACAGACAGGATTTGGGCATGCGTTTCTGAATAATGTTTATGCAATGACATAAAGCAAGCCTAAAAAACATTATTCCGCGGAAGATAATTGGTTGCTAAGAGACTGCGGAACCCAAAGACCCTGGCACTTCGAATCCGTTGGGATCAGTATTATATCCCAATCTGTTTGACTGGCAACCATCATAACAGCAACACTCGGGTCCGGCAACTGCAGTGGCACTCTCTGAGTCAACCACCGAATGTTTGCCCCAGTCTGGATCTCTTGTAACACTAGATAGACAAGAGAACGTGTAAATCGAGCAATTCATGGATTGCCGAAAAGTTGCCGTCGAAGAGAAGCTTCTCCGAGAACGAAGCGACTCTGAGAGAGTTCTTAACCTTACTATCCACACGCGTGGATGTAGCTAGGGCTGCGTCACGTCTAACCAACTCCAATCAGCCACTGAAGGGCGGAGTTATACGTGAACAAACTACTGCCCTCAAAAGAAATTACATTGAGAATAATATCCCGTAAATCTTTTCTTGAAGACGTAATGATAACGCCTCACGTATGATAAAGCGTCTAAGTTAAGTCTACTAGACATCATTGTCGTTTCCAACATTGAAGTTGGAAAAGACATAGACGGCGAAAAAGAATATTTCCAGTCTTTAACCACACCGTCTAGACGCATATGAACTCTCGGTATGCCCTGCACTGCCAAATTAAACTATACGTATAAATGATAAAACGGCAGAAATGAGCAACGCGGACAAGAAACTAAACTATCATGCTTGGTAGCAGGCTTGTATGCATATATAGCATCGAAAAATAAAACACATGTTGTATTGAAATTATTGGACTGCGTCGGTAAGTCAGGGACAATGTCCCCGAACCGATCAAAAATTCCGAGTCCAATGACGCTATAAGTCTCTTATCCAACATCGCAGCAATGTAGTCCGAAATAACAATCACTGGAAGATAATGCCAGAAGATATGAATGGCAGCTTCCGATACTACAAAAGGGAAAACTCGAAATCTTTCGAATCCCTTTCGCCATCCTGTCGGACCCTATAAAGCGTTCGGTCGTCCGTACCTGATGCAACCGCGGACCGCACCGACCCAGCGCCGTCGGATAATTCCTGATCCGACCAAGAAACTGTCAATTGCTGGGATGCTGCGAAACAACTGTGCTAACTCGGATAGCACGTCCGTCACTGAGGCCTGAGGAGAAGCGGTCCTACAATGCATTGCCGCTGAAAGCTCCGTGATCGTTACCCCGTGCATACTACCAATATGCGAGCGAACGGAGTGTATAGGCCTCGTGTCCCTTGGCTACCGGATGGCGTGACCTATTCGCCGTGAAATCACTGAATGACGAAACTGATCGGATACCCGAGGTTACGTAGCCAATGTGCGGTCGTGTGCCCTGCTGTGAGGATGAGGAAGCATTATGGACAGTCTCTCGGACTGTCAATATAACGGAGCGTCCCGACCGACAGACATATGCTCCGAATGTAAAATATCAGAACCACAACATGCGGTCCCCTATGTTGTTGGACGAGAGAGGGACCTCTCTCGCTTACAGCCCGGACGGACCTGGACAAGCCAGGAACCGGACTAACAGGCTTCCTCCGAACTGTCCTCAATCTGCCGTCACTGGGTGAGTACTAAAGTAATTAAAGTGCTCGCATCACCCAAATCTCCTTCCTGGACCGCAACGGACGAACCCGGCAGCCGAACCATTCGATGAATGCACGCTACACCGGGTGAGCTAGCGAATGTCACTCCATAGGCGATAGACATATTCCATGAGAACTTATTGCCGCTAGCTCTTCATTAACTATGACGACAGAGGCACACTTTTGAAAGACATCTCCGTAACTTTTGCGAACAAGAAACCAGAAATGCTTGGTTATAGCAAGCATATAATAATAATATATATAGCGTCGTTCAATAATTCGAAAGTTTGTGTGACATTATTGGACTATGTCGGAACTGAGGGACGATGTCCCTGAACCGAACCAAAAATTTCTAAGTCCACCGACGCTATCAGTTTCTTATCCGGGATCGCAGCAATCTGGTCCGACGAAAGAAGTTGTAGAAGACCAAGTCAGATGACATACACAACAGCATATGTAGTTCCGAAAGGGAAAGCTCGAAATCCTCCGAATCCCTTTCGGTATCCCGTCGGACCGGATGAAATATTCGGACGTCCGTACCCGCTTCCGCGGAGCGTCCTGACCCAGCATCGTCGGACAAAAAAAATGCGACAGATTCGGTTGATGCTGGGATGCTGCGATAAACTGTGCTATAGGAAAGCACGTCCGTTCCCGAGGCCTGTGCAGTAGCGGTCTTACGATGCATTGCCGCCGGAAGCTCCGTGTACGTTGACTCCCGCACACTTCCTATGCGAACGTCCGGAGTCTGCAGGCCTCGTGTCCCTGGCTACCGGATGGTGTGACCTGGTCGCTGATGACTCTCCGACTGGCGAAGCTGACTGGATATCCGTGGTCACGTAGCCAAGAGCGGTCGTGTGCGCTACCATGAGAATGAGGAAGCCTTATTGACAGTCTACTCCGGACTGACTATATGTCGGAGCGTCCCGAGCGACGGACGTATGCTCCGAATGCGAAACATTTTGTACCACAACATCTGGGGCCAGATGTTGTTGTACGAGAGAGGGGCCTCTCTCGCTCGCCGTCCGGATGGACCAGAACGAGCTATGAACCGGACTAAAAGGCTTCCTCCGTTCTCCCTCCGATCCGCCGTCACTGGGTGTGCATTAGGTTGATTTATAGTGCTCGCATCACCCCAAAATTCCTTCTAGACCACAACGGACGAACCCGGCTGCCGAACCATTCGGTGAATGGACGCTACACTGGGCGAGCTAGCGGACGTCAAAGGCCGTCGAACCTACTAGGGTCCTCTTAGGCAATTGGCGTATTTACATGAGCACTTTTCCGCTAGCCCTTCATTAATTGTGACGACGGAGGCACACTGTTGGAAGACATCACAGATACATCACCCTAATCTTGATAGTCTGAAATAGAAATTGATAAAGTAGAGTGACCCTGCGGGGGAAAGGACCGGAGTGTTCAATTCCCCAATAACATACCGTGACATACGCTTCCCATATTGTCATCGAAATCATACGATACAGAACAGGAGTTAATGCGAGTACACTGACCACATATAGAATGATTATAAAGTCAGAGGAAGACTTCCTCTTATTACAATTGATCAATATCCTTTCAATGTGAAAAGAAAACAAGTCCTGATACTCGCACTAACCCCTGGCAATCAAAATACATAATAATAATATGATCCATTAATATAGAAAAAATAATTGAAATCAAAAAATTTTGAAAAAATATTTTTTCAGAACAGCCCAAGTTTCTGAAAAGTAACGTTGAGCCCCAATGGATCCCAAGCCTAAGTGTGGACAAAAATTTTAAAAATATTTTAAACAATTTATTCAACACTTACGAACAATAATAATGTATCTAGTTATGATTAAAATAACATCAAGATATTGTTTTCCAGAAATCCCCCCTCACACAGAGGGCTGTTGTAAATGTAAACAATGAGTGTAAAAACACTAAAGTTAAAAAATTTATAGTAATTTATATATTTTTTATACTTACCAATGACCCAGACATAGCTGGTGCTAACTCTTAAAATATAGGGCCAAACACAAATTTTGCCCCCCAATCCCCAAAATTTGCATCTAAAACTAAAGAAAACATGTCCTGAGAGGCCCTCCACACTTCGCCCCTACTGCGCATGCGCAGTGTCAAGGACGTTCCGAAATTGGCGCCATTTATCATTCTAATAACCAGTGCCTGGTAAGCGCTATGTACTCAGCGGGGAGGCAAGAGTTCCCAACTCCTGGGAGGGCCATCCCCGTCTGGGTCATTGGTAAGTATAAAAAATATATAAATTACTATAAATTTTTTAACATTTTTATACTGTACCAATGACCCAGACATAGCTGAATAGTAAAAAGGCTGGAGGGCCAAGGACATAGAGCAAAATGGAATACGCTCAATAAAATAAAATAGAGTCATCCCCTGTAGGGAAAAGAAGTAATAGGCCTTACATGTATCTTTCTTATTTATGATAAATTAGAAAGATACAACACCTTCCAAAAATTGAGCTTCATACATCCATGTACTCTATTAATATCCAATAATCCTTATACTAATAATTTTTAAAGTAAGCCAATAATAAAGTAAGTCTAGAGAATAGAGACTCTTATACTCCTAAAAGTGTGTGAGAATTGCATAATCATGTCCGTTGACATATGCAATATTCAAAAGCTATACTTTAAAAACTAAGACTTGAATGAATTTTATAAACTTAAACTTCTCACTAAACAACCATCCCAATAACAGCTCAGAATTACTAACTCCGGAGGAGGTATCCCCTTGTTTCATAGTAAAAACAGGTGACCCAAGGGAACACCCTCCCCCCCCCCTTTTTCTTGCCCTGGGTCAAATAGCCCAGAGCGAAGAGGGCAGCCGAACGGAGACACTGCCGAAACAGACAGCCTACCTAGCTATAGTAGCAACTGTTAAGTGAATGACATTCTGAGCAGTAGATAATAGACCTAACAATAGAGGCCTCCAGAAATGGACTCGATATTTCTGAGATAAAATTCATGAATGGATGGCTGAGCGCAATGAGCAGCCTTCAAAAATCTATAATAGCAACACTATTAATGTAAGCCCAAGAAGTAGAAGAACTCTTACTTCATGAGCCGAAATCTTAAGCACAACTGCTAAGCCAATGATATACCATAAGCAGTACGCTAGTTAATAGAATCCATTAACAATAAAATGGAGCGTAACGTCCTTCTACTAGACATCAAAGACAGAAGAAGCTTACGCCCTTGTAATAAACAGATATCTGTTTATAAATACATAAACTGTACCCGGAAAGAGTAAAGGCCTATGCCCATACGAAGACGGAAGGACCTTAAAATAATAGGTTCCGGATAATAGGAGCCTAACTCTTATGCAACAATCCAACCTAAATAGTAACGGAAGTATTGATTCCGAAACTATGAAAGTGAAAATCATCCATCGATAGTGCATGAAACTCACTGACTCTACAGTAAAAGAGAAACCAACAGAATTACTGTCTAAAAGGTCAGAATTTGAAAACTACTGTTTCCAGAGGCTCAAATGATTACTTAGCTAAATAAGAACCTGAAGTTAAAATCCGTATAGGAATTTGATCTAAAGATTCTAAGTCTATTTATCAAAAAGTTACTAACTGACTTAGATAAAGAGACAAAAGACTCAATTGTAAACTATCGTAGAGTGCATAGGTATGAGGTAACATAAACCTATAACCTAAATAACAACAGGCTGCAGTAGATCTTGTGAAACAAGTATACTAAAAAATAGCAATCAGTAGTATGGAGGGATCAACCATATGAACATAATGATCCCTACACCACGACGGAAGAGCCTCCACTTTAGTCGCATAGAATAGCGAAGAAGAGGATCTCCTATAGTAAGAAATCGCGTCCAAAGCTCGTCCAGTACAGTGCTTACAATGCAATACGGACCACACAACGGAATACATGAAGGTTGCGACCTTGCTGGTTGTGATAAAGATGACACGATTTACCCAGTGAAAAAAGATCCTCACATAGAGGAAGATTTCACGTTAAGATCCACAGTAGACAAGAGAGTAAATTACTCATGATCTCTGTGAAGATAGAGATGCTATCAACAGAAATGTATTGTGGTTGTTTATCTTAGCAATACCTGCTAAAAACAACAGCGCCGGAGGATACGCGTATCCTATCATTCCGTCCTATAGATCAATAGAGCGTTAACAGTATTAGCTCAGAGATCTGGACAAGCCAACACATACGTCTGCAATTGATTAGCAAGCTGTGTCATAAATAAAACATCATTGGGCGCTCCCATAGATAACAAATCTGATTGAATACTTGTTTGTTGAGAGTCCATTCTGACAGCAACAAGCGACCCGTAAGAGAACGGGAGTGCGATAAAACAATCAGACGACCCAGAATATGACGGACCAAAACTGAACTTGGTGTACTATAACCAACAGACGGATTCTTTCCATTAAATTGAATAACGGAAACGAAAGAGTGCCTCCCTGGTTCCGGAGATACGCCACTACTGTCGAATTAAAGGACAGGAATTTGGGCATGCGTTTCTGAATAATGTTCATGCAATGACATAAAGCAAGCCTAAAAAACATTATTCCGCGGAAGTTAACTGATAGCTAAAAGACTGCGGAACCCAAAGACCCTGGCACTTCGAATCCGTAGGGATCAGTATATATCCCAATCTGTTTGACTGGCAACCGTCATAACAGCCACACTCGGGTCCGGCAACTGCGGCGGCACTCTCTGAGTCAACCACCGAATGTTTGCCCCAGTCTGAATCTCTTGTAACACTAGATAGACAAGAGAATGTATAAATCAAGCAATTCATGGATTGCCGGAAAGTTGCCGTCGAAGAGAAGCTCCTCCGAGAACGAAGCGACTCTGAGAGAGTTCTTAACGTACTATCCACGCGTGGATGTAGCTAGGGCTGCATCACGTCTAACCAACTCCAATCAGCCACTGAAGGGCGGAGTTATACGTGAACAAACTACTGCCCTCAAAAGAAATTACATTGAGAATAATATCCCGTAAATCTTTTCTTGAAGACGTAATGATAACGCCTCAGTAAGGCGGATTACGTATAATAAAGCGTCTAAGTTAAGTCTACTATACATAATGTCGTTCCCAACATTGAAATTGGAAAAGACATAAACGGTGAAAAAGAATATATGCAGTCTTTAATCACACCGTCTAGACGCATATGAACTCTCGGTATGCCCTGCTCTGCCAAAATAAACTATATGTAAAAAAGATAAAATGGCAGAAATGAGCCACGCGGACAAGAAACTAAACTATCATGCTTAGTAGCAGGCTTGTATATATATATAAATATATAGCGTCGAAAAATAAAACACATGTTGTAATGACAATATTGGACTGCGTCGGTAAGTCAGGGACAAAGTCCCTGTACCGATCGAAAAATCCGAGTCCAATGACGCTATAAGTCTCTTATCCAAGATCGCAGCAATGAAGTCCGAAAAATAATCACTGGAAGAAATGCCAGAAGATATGAAAGGCATCTTCCGATACTACTAAAGGGAAAACTCGAAATCTTTCGAATCCCTTTCGCCATCCTGTCGGACCCTATAAAGCGTTCGGTCGTCCGTAGCTTGATGCAACCGCGGACTGCACCGACCCAGCGCCGTCGGATAATTCCTGATTCGACCGAGAAACCATCAATTGCTGGGATGCTGCGAAACAACTGTGCTAACTCGGATAGCACGTCCGTCACTGAGGCCTGAGGAGCAGCGGTCTTACGATGCATTGCCACAGGAAGCTCCGAGATCGTTACCCCGTGCATACTTCCAATATGCGAGCGAACGGAGTGTATAGGCCTCGTGTCCCTTGGCTACCGGATGGCGCGACCTATTCGCTGTGGAATCACTGAATGCCGAAACTGATCGGATACTCGAGGTCACGTAGCCAATGTGCGGTCGTGTGCCCTGCTGTGAGGATGAGGAAGCATTAAAGACAGTCTCTCGGACTGTCAATATAACGGAGCGTCCCGAGCAACGGACATATGCTCCGAATGTAAATATCTGAACCACAACATGCGGTCCCCTATGTTGTTGGCTTCCTCCGATCTGTCCTCAATCTGCCGTCACTGGGTGAGTACTAAAGTAATTAAAGTGCTCGCATCACCCAAATCTCCTTCCTAGACCGCAACGGACGAACCCGGCAGCCGAACCATTCGATGAATGTACGCTACACCGGGTGAGCTAGCGAATGTCACTCCGTAAGCGATAGACATATTCCATGAGCACTTATTGCCGCTAACTCTTCATTAACTATGACGACAGAGGCACACTTTTGAAAGACATCTCCATAACTCTTCGAACAAGAAACCAGAAATGCTTGGATAGCAAGCATAAAATAATAATATATATAGCGTCGTTCAATAATTCGAAAGTTTGTGTGACATTATTGGACTATGTCGGAACTGAGGGACGATGTCCCTGAACCGAACCAAAAATTTCTAAGTCCACCGACGCTATCAGTTTCTTATCCGGCATCGCAGCATATGTTGTTCCGAAAGGGAAAGCTTGAAATCCACCGAATCCCTTTCGGTATCCCGTCGGACCGGATGAAACTTTCGGACGTCCGTACCCGCTTCTGCGGAGCGTCCCGACCCAGCATCGTCGGATAAAATATATGCGACAGATTCAGTTGATGCTGGGATGCTGCGATAAACTGTGCTATTAAGGAAAGCACGTCCGTTCCCGAGGCCTGTGCAGTAGCGGACTTACGATGCATTGCCGCTGGAAGCTCCGTGTACGTTGACTCCCGCATACTTCCTATGCGAACGTCCGGAGTCTGCAGGCCTCGAGTCCCCGGCTACCGACCCAGCGCTGTCGGATAATTCTCGATCCGACACCGTTTCTGTCGGCTGCTGGGATGCTGCGATAAGCTGTGCTATGTGCACAAGAATGTCCGGCGTCGAGACCTGCGGAGGCGCAGTCTATCGCTGCTTCGCCGAGGGCAGCTCCGCATCAGATGGCTCCCGCATACTTTTCCTATGCGAACGTCCGGAGTCCATCGGTCTCGAATCCCTGGCTGCCGGATGGTGTGACCTGGTCGCCGAAGAATCCTTGATCGGCGAAGCTGGTAATATATCGGCGGTCACGCAGCCAAGGTGCGGTCGTGTGCGCTGACGAAAAGAGGAAGCCTTAGCAGTCTCAGCGGACTGCCTATACAACGGAGCGTCCCGAGCGACGGACGTATGCTCCGCTAACGACACATTTGTACCACAACATCTGGGGCCAGATGTTGTTGAACGAGAGAGGGGCCTCTCTCGCTTGCCGTCCGGATGGACCGGAACGAGCTATGAACCGGACTAAAAGGCTTCCTCCGTTCTCCCTCCGATCCGCCGTCACTGGGTGTGCATTAAGTTAATTTTATAGTGCTCGCATCACCCCAAAATTCCTTCTAGACCGCAACGGACGAACCCGGCTGCCGAACCATTCGGTGAATGGACGCTACACCGGGCGAGCTAGCGGACGTCAAAGGCCGTCGAACCTACTAGGGTCCTCTTAGGCAATTGGCGTATTACATGAGCACTTTTCCGCTAGCCCTTCATTAATTGTGACGACGGAGGCACACTGTTGGAAGACATCACAGATACATCACCCTAATCTTGATCGTCTGAAATAGAAATTGATAAAGTAGAGTGACCCTGCGGGGAAAGGACCGGAGTGTCCAAATCCCCAACAACATACCGTGACATACGCTTCCCATATTGTCATCGAAATCATACGATACAGAACCGGAGTAAATGCGAGTACACTGACCACATATAGAATGATAATAAGGTCTGAGGAAGACTTCCTCTTAAAACAATTGATCAATATCCTTTCAATGTGAAAAGAAAACAAGTCCTGGTACTCGCACTAACCCCTGGCAATCAAAATACATAATAATAATATGATCCATTAATATAGAAAAAATAATTGAAATCAAAATATTTTGAAAAAATATTTTTTCAGAACAGCCCAAGTTTCTGAAAAGTAACGTTGAGCCCCAATGGATCCCAAGCCTAAGTGTGGACAAAAATTTTAAAAATATTTTAAACAATTTATTCAACACTTACGAACAATAATAATGTATCTAGTTATGATTGAAATAACATAAAGATATTATTATTTAGAAATCCCCCCCTCACACAGAGGGCTGTTGTAAATGTAAACAATGAGTGTAAAAACACTAAAATAAGACTCCAGGCACCCAGGCCCGAAATCAGTTACCAAAAATACACCATCTGATGCAAAACAGAGACTTCCAGGGAAGAAACTGCAGAACATCAGATGGTAGATGCAGAACACAACGCCTAACCACCCGTAGGTGAAGACGTAAACATGGGGAAAGAACAGAATTCATTCTGTTATTCAGCTAAACTCCCAAGAAATTTTAGTAATAATAATTACAGACATTATGCCAAAAGCATGGGAGAATAGCAAGGGGGAACTTAAAGGACAGGGAGAGAGGAAAAACACTTGAAAAAACAGTGTAACTAAATAATCAGAATGACAACAAAATGGCTGCTGCCTTGAAAATAGGTAACTTAACATAATTTCATTAAAAAATTTTAAGTTACAGCCCTGATAATATTCTGTCACACATTCTTTTCCTCTCCTCCTTTTCTATCCTCCTTAGAATCACCATTTCACTAATATTTATGTGTCTGGCATCATTTAAACTGAGATTTAAAAGCACAAAGATCAGTCAGATGTTAACTGATGAAGGGCCAAACTTAGAATGATAAATGGCGCCAATTTCGGAACGTCCTTGACACTGCGCATGCGCAGTAGGGGCGAAGTGTGGAGGGCCTCTCAGGACATGTTTTCTTTAGTTTTAGATGCAAATTTTGGGGATTGGGGGGCAAAATTTGTGTTTGGCCCTATATTTTAAGAGTTAGCACCAGCTATGTCTGGGTCATTGGTACAGTATAAAAATATAAGACTCCAGGCACCCAGGCCCGAAATCAGTTACCAAAAATACACTATCTGATGCAAAACAGAGACTTCCAGGGAAGAAACTGCAGAACATCAGATGGTTGATGCAGAACACAACGCCTAACCACCCGTAGGTGAAGACATAAACATGGGGAAAAGAACAGAATTCATTCTGTTATTCAGCTAAAACTCCCAAGAAAATTTAGTAATAATAATTACAAAAACTATGCCAAAAGCATGGGAGAATAGCAAGGGGGGACTTAAAGGACAGGGAGAGAGGAAAACACTTAAAAAACAGTGTAACTAAATAATCAGAATGACAACAAAATGGCTGCTGCCTCGAAAATAGGTAACTTAACATAATTTCATTAAAAAATTTTAAGTTACAGCCCTGATAATATTCTGTCACACATTTTTCCTCTCCTCCTTCTCTATTCTCCTTAGAATCACCATTTCACTAATATTTATGTGTCTGGCATCATTTAAACTGAGATTTACAAGCACAAAGATCAGTCAGATGTTAACTGATGAAGGGCCAAACTTAGAATGATTAATGGCGCCAATTTCGGAACGTCCTTGACACTGCGCATGCGCAGTAGAGGCGAAGTGTGGAGGGCCTTTCAGGACATGTTTTCTTTGGTTTTAGATGCAAATTTTGGGGATTGGGGGGCAAAATTTGTGTTTGGCCCTATATTTTAAGAGTTAGCACCAGCTATGTCTGGGTCATTGGTACAGTATAAAAATAACGGTGATTCCAAAATGCTCTGTAACAGAATTATGGTATTTACAGAATGACAGCCAGTTAAATGATGCCTAAACTTTAATTCCTCATTTATCAATTATCCATTATTTATGTTCGCTTTTTTCGTTTTTTAACAAAAAACAGTGCAGAAGAGATGTTTCAATTGCCCACTATCACAGAGGTAAAAATGACATAGGGCAAAATTCAAGGACTTTCAAGGAGTCTGATGGATTTTCAAGCACTTTTCAAGTACATTCTCTGAATTTTCAAAATTCAAGGTGTAAGATTGAAATTCAAGGACTTTTCAAGGATGTGCGCACCCTGTACTCTGCATCTGTGGGTATGTCATGAAAGAATTAAAAAACTTCAATTTCCATCAATGCTTTCCATTCTTGAGAACTTATATTCCAGGTCTTAACTTAGTAAAGTTCATTTATCTCACAATCAGGGCGTTTTTGCACTGTTATGCAACTAAAGTGTAATGTATCTGGGCCCTTGTTCCGAATCCGTATCAAGGGCCCCTGATAAAGCGTGTGATTCTGCTGTTGCCAAAACAATGCCATTAATACCATTTTTCGATCGCTTCACGTTTTTCCCTTCAGAGAAAACAATAATAGGTGAGCCGTATATGACACTGTATCTGCCAACTAAACACCCTGTAACGTATTTATTGTGCACGGCATGCTAAAATGTCACTGGGGAAGTTAACTCAACGAATAGTTAAATTATGCGCACTTTTCGGCATCTTGGGTTGGTTTGTAGCCTATTAGTATTATTGGTATTTTCCTGAACGCTCGAGTCGAGGCTTCTCTCTTGAAGTTAAAGAATTAGCTTTTGCTATGAAATGTGGATAACTCCACCTCAATAAACGACGAACGGCATATTTTAAAATATAATAAACCTTTACACCAAGAGGGATATTTAATTCACCAGTAATTATTGCAAAAGTAACAACCAAATTCACGTTGACGAAAAACACAGTTGCTCCACTTTGCAAGACAGTATTCAGTAAAGTGAATGCCAGTGATGTAATTTTCTGTGAGGTGTAACGTCATCGTTAAATAAAAAAAATATCTATCTATCATCACTGACCTCAATACGGAGATCAATGAAAGCCATTCTATTTTTCAATTTGCATCTTTTCATCGATAAGGCAAATGAAAAAGTTCCTCTTGAAATAGTTTTATAACACATTTTGTGGTCAATATTGTAAGATAAATTTATCATCACCACAGTGTGTATCTTTGGAAATTCTGAGCAAGTCTCGTTGTAGGCACAGAAACGTATTTCGACTCGCCCTAATGGACTCGTCGAAATACTGTTCTGTTCCTACACAGTTATAGTAGTGTAATGTTATCAGTCCTGATAGTCAGTTGACCTGCTATTAGACAAAGGATTCAATGTAAACTGCAAAAACAGACCTCTCCAAACTGGGAAGACAATCATTTCATTTACCGAAAACAAAAAAGAGTGACCGCTTGCCTATATTTTCAGACACAACATGGAATGGCATGCAAATTAATTTGTTTGTTAATTTTTCAAAAAAAAAGAGATAAAGTTGAGAGTACAGTGGAACTCTGTTAACTGAATTGCTCCTTTGCTAATTAAAAAGTATTTTAAAATCCCTTTGTAAAACACAGATCTATTTGGCTTTGCTGAATGCACACAAGAGTTTGTGAGGAGAAATAACCTGAATGGCTTTTTCTTGTTTGCCAGGCATTTAGATTGGTCTGACTTGAGGACATCGCAGGTTCATATAATATTCCGAAAGTTAAAAAATTTATAGTAATTTATATATTTTTTATACTTACCAATGACCCAGACATAGCTGGTGCTAACTCTTAAAATATAGGGCCAAACACAAATTTTGCCCCCCAATCCCCAAAATTTGCATCTAAAACTAAAGAAAACATGTCCTGAAAGGCCCTCCACACTTCGCCCCTACTGCGCATGCGCAGTGTCAAGGACGTTCCGAAATTGGCGCCATTAATCATTCTAATAACCAGTGCCTGGTAAGCGCTATGTACTCAGCGGGGAGGCAAGAGTTCCCAACTCCTGGGAGGGCCATCCCCGTCTGGGTCATTGGTAAGTATAAAAAATATATAAATTACTATAAATTTTTTAACATTTTTATACTATACCAATGACCCAGACATAGCTGAATAGTAAAAAGGCTGGAGGGCCAAGGACATAGAGCAAAATGGAATACGCTCAATAAAATAAAATAGAGTCATCCCCTGTAGGGAAAAAGAAGTAATAGGCCTTACATGTATCTTTCTTATTTATGATAAATTAGAAAGATACAACACCTTCCAAAATTGAGCTTCATACATCCATGTACTCTATTAATATCCAATATAATCCTTATACTAATAATTTTTAAAGTAAGCCAATAAATAAAGTAAGTCTAGAGAATAGAGACTCTTATACTCCTAAAAGTGTCTGAGGATTGCATAATCATGTCTGTTGACATATGCAATATTCAAAAGCTATACTTTAAAAACTAAGACTTGAATGAATTTTAAAAACCTAAACTTCTCACTAAACAACCATCCCAATAACAGCTCAGAATTACTAACTCCGGAGGAGGTATCCCCTTGTTTTCATAGTAAAACAGGTGACCCAAGGGAACACCCTCCCCCCACCCCCCCCTTTTTCTTGCCCTGGGTCAAATAGCCCAGAGCGAAGAGGGCAGCCGAACGGAGACACTGCCGAAACAGACAGCCTACCTAGCTATAGTAGCAACTGTTAAGTGAATGACATTCTGAGCAGTAGATAATAGACCTAACAATAGAGGCCTCCAGAAATGGATATTTCTAAGATAAAATTCATGAATGTGGATGGCTGAGCGCGATGAGCGGCCTTCAAAAATCTATAATAGCGACACTATTAATGTAAGCCCAAGAAGTAGAAGAACTCTTACTTCATGAGCCGAAATCTTAAGCACAACTGCTAAGTCAATGATATACCATAAGCAGTACCGATAGTTAATAGAATCCATTAACAATAAAATGGAGCGTAACGTCCTTCTACTAGACATCAAAGACAGAAGAAGCTTACGCCCTTTGTAATAAACAGATATCTGTTTATAAATACATAAACTGTACCCGGAAAGAGTAAAGGCCTATGCCCATACGAAGACAGAAGGACCTTAAAATAATAGGTTCCGGATAATAGGAGCCTAACTCTTATGCAACAATCCAACCTAAATAGTAACGGAAGTATTGATTCCGAAACTATGAAAGTGAAAATCATCCATCGATAGTGCATGAAACTCACTGACTCTACAGTAAAAGAGAAACCAACAGAATTACTGTCTAAAAGGTCAGAATTTGAAAACTACTGTTTCCAGAGGCTCAAATGATTACTTAGCTAAATAAGAACCGAAGTTAAAATCCGTATAGGAATTTAATCTAAAGATTCTAAGTCTATTTATCAAAAAGTTACTAACTGACTTAGATAAAGAGACAAAAGACTCAATTGTAAACTATCGTAGAGTGCATAGGTATGAGGTAACATAAACCTATAACCTAAATAATAACAGGCTGCAGTAGATCTTGTGAAACAAGTATACTAAAAAATAGCAATGAGTAGTATGGAGGGATCAACAATATGAACATAATGATCCCTACACCACGACGGAAGAGCCTCCACTTTAGCCGCATAGAATAGCGAAGAAGAGGATCTCCTATAGTAAGAAATCGCGTCCAAAGCTCGTCCAGTACAGTGCTTACCATGCAATACGGACCACACAACGGAATACATGAAGGTTGCGACCTTGCTGGTTGTGATAAAGATGACACGATTTACCCAGTGAAAAAGATCCTCACATAGAGGAAGATTTCACGTTAAGACCCACAGTAGACAAGAGAGTAAATTACTCATGATCTCTGTGAAGATAGAGATGCTATCAACAGAAATGTATTGTGGTTGTTTATCTTAGCAATACCTGCTAAAACAACAGCGCCGGAGGATACGCGTATCCTATCATTCCGTCCTATAGATCAATAGAGCGTTAACAATATTAGCTCAGAGATCTGGACAAGCCAACACATACGTCTGCAATTGATTAGCAAGCTGTGTCATAAATAAATCATCATTGGGCGCTCCCATAGATAGCAAATCTGATTGAATACTTGTTTGTTGAGAGTCCATTCTGACAGCAACAAGCGACCCGTAAGAGAACGGGAGTCCGATAAAACAATCAGACGACCCGGAATATGACGGACCAAAACTGAACTTGGTGTACTATAACCAACAGACGGATTCTTTCCATTAAATTGAATAACGGAAACGAAAGAGTGCCTCCCTGGTTCCGGAGATACGCCACTACTGTCGAATTAAAGGACAGGAATTTGGGCATGCGTTTCTGAATAATGTTCATGCAATGACATAAAGCAAGCCTAAAAAACATTATTCCGCGGAAGTTAAACTGATTGCTAAAAGACTGCGGAACCCAAAGACCCTGGCACTTCGAATCCGTAGGGATCAGTATTATATCCCAATCTGTTTGACTGGCAACCGTCATAACAACCACACTCGGGTCCGGCAACTGCGGCGGCACTCTCTGAGTCAACCACCGAATGTTTGCCCCAGTCTGAATCTCTTGTAACGCTAGATAGATAAGAGAACGTATAAATCGAGCAATTCATGGATTGCCGAAAAGTTGCCGTCGAAGAGAAGCTCCTCCGAGAACGAAGCGACTCTGAGAGAGTTCTTAACCTTACTATCCACACGTGTGGATGTAGCTAGGGCTGCGTCACGTCTAACTAACTCCAATCAGCCACTGAAGGGCGGAGTTATACGTGAACAAACTACTGCCCTCAAAAGAAATTACATTGAGAATAATATCCCGTAAATCTTTTCTTGAAGACGTAATGATAACGCCTCAGTAAGGCGGATTACGTATAATAAAGCGTCTAAGTTAAGTCTACTATACATAATGTCGTTCCCAACATTGAAATTGGAAAAGACATAAACGGCGAAAAAGAATATATGCAGTCTTTAATCACACCGTCTAGACGCATATGAACTCTCGGTATGCCCTGCTCTGCCAAAATAAACTATTTGTATAAATGATAAAATGGCGGAAATGAGCAACGCGGACAAGAAACTAAACTATCATGCTTAGTAGCAGGTTTGAATATATATATATATAGTGTCGAAAAATAAAACACATGTTGTAATGACAATATTGGACTGCGTCGGTAAGTCAGGGACAATGTCCCTGAACCGATCGAAAAATCCGAGTCCAATGACGCTATAAGTCTCTTATCCAAGATCGCAGCAATGAAGTCCAAAATAATAATCACTGGAAGATAATGCCAGAAGATATGAAAGGCATCTTCCGATACTACTAAAGGGAAAACTCGAAATCTTTCGAATCCCTTTCGCCATCCTGTCGGACCCTATAAAGCGTTCGGTCGTCCGTAGCTGATGCAACCGCGGACCGCACCGACCCAGCGCCGTCGGATAATTCCTGATTCGACCGAGAAACTGTCAATTGCTGGGATGCTGCGAAACAACTGTGCTAACTCGGATAGCACGTCCGTCACTGAGGCCTGAGGAGAAGCGGTCTTACGATGCATTGCCGCTGGAAGTTCCGTGATCGTTACCCCGTGCATACTACCAATATGCGAGCGAACGGAGTGTATAGGCCTCATGTCCCTTGGCTACCGGATGGCGCGACCTATTCGCCGTGGAATCACTGAATGCCGAAACTGATCGGATACTCGAGGTCACGTAGCCAATGTGCGGTCGTGTGCCCTGCTGTGAGGATGAGGAAGCATTAAAGACAGTCTCTCGGACTGTCAATATAACGGAGCGTCCCGACCAACGGACATATGCTCCGAATGTAAAATATCTGAACCACAACATGCGGTCCCCTATGTTGTTGGGCGAGAGAGGGACCTCTCTCGCTCACAGCCCGGACGGACCTGGACAAGCCAGGAACCGGACTAACAGGCTTCCTCCGATCTGTCCTCAATCTGCCGTCACTGGGTGAGTACTAAAGTAATTAAAGTGCTCGCATCACCCAAATCTCCTTCCTAGACCGCAACGGACGAACCCGGCAGCCGAACCATTCGATGAATGTACGCTACACCGGGTGAGCTAGCGAATGTCACTCCGTAGGCGATAGACATATTCCATGAGCACTTATTGCCGCTAACTCTTCATTAACTATGACGACAGAGGCACACTTTTGAAAGACATCTCCATAACTCTTCGAACAAGAAACCAGAAATGCTTGGATAGCAAGCATAAAATAATAATATATATAGCGTCGTTCAATAATTCGAAAGTTTGTGTGACATTATTGGACTATGTCGGAACTGAGGGACGATGTCCCTGAACCGAACCAAAAATTTCTAAGTCCACCGACGCTATCAGTTTCTTATCCGGCATCGCAGCATTCTGGTCCGACGAAAGAAGCTGTAGAAGACCAAGTCAGATGACATACACAACAGCATATGTTGTTCCGAAAGGGAAAGCTCGAAATCCTCCGAATCCCTTTCGGTATCCCGTCGGACCGGATGAAACTTTCGGACGTCCGTACCCGCTTCCGCGGAGCGTCCCGACCCAGCATCGTCGGATAAAATATATGCGACAGATTCAGTTGATGCTGGGATGCTGCGATAAACTGTGCTATTAAGGAAAGCACGTCCGTTCCCGAGGCCTGTGCAGTAGAGGGTCTTACAATGCAATGCCGCCGGAAGCTCCGTGTACGTTGACTCCCGCACACTTCCTATGCAAACGTCCGGAGTCTGCAGGCCTCGTGTCCCTGGCTACCGGATGGTGTGACCTGGTCGCCGAAGAATCCTTGATCGGCGAAGCTGGTAATATATCGGCGGTCACGCAGCCAAGGTGCGGTCGTGTGCGCTGAAGAGAAGAGGAAGCCTTAGCAGTCTCAGCGGACTGCCTATACAACGGAGCGTCCCGAGCGACGGACGTATGCTCCGCTTGCGACACATTTTGTACCACAACATCTGGGGCCAGATGTTGTTGAACGAGAGAGGGGCCTCTCTCGCTTGCCGTCCGGATGGACCGTAACGAGCTATGAACCGGACTAAAGCTTTCTGCATTCTCCCTCCGATCCGCCGTCACTGGGTGTGCATTAGGTTAATTTATAGTGCTCGCATCACCCCAAAATTCCTTCTAGACCGCAACGGACGACGAACCTGGCTGCCGAACCATTCGGTGAATGGACGCTACACCGGGCGAGCTAGCGGACGTCAAAGGCCGTCGAACCTACTAGGGTCCTCTTAGGCAATTGGCGTATTTACATGAGCACTTTTCCGCTAGCCCTTCATTAATTGTGACGACGGAGGCACACTGTTGGAAGACATCACAGATACATCACCCTAATCTTGATCGTCTGAAATAGAAATTGATAAAGTAGAGTGACCCTGCGGGGAAAGGACCGGAGTGTCCAAATTCCCAACAACATACCGTGACATACGCTTCCCATATTGTCATCGAAATCATACGATACAGAACAGGAGTTAATGCGAGTACACTGACCACATATAGAATGATAATAAAGTCAGAGGAAGACTTCCTCTTAAAACAATTGATCAATATCCTTTCAAAGTGAAAAGAAAACAAGTCCTGGTACTCGCACTAACCCCTGGCAATCAAAATACATAATAATAATATGATCCATTAATATAGAAAAAATAATTGAAATCAAAATATTTTGAAAAAATATTTTTTCAGAATAGCCCAAGTTTCTGAAAAGTAACGTTGAGCCCCAATGGATCCCAAGCCTAAGTGTGGACAAAAATTTTAAAAATATTTTAAACAATTTATTCAACACTTACGAACAATAATAATGTATCTAGTTATGATTAAAATAACATCAAGATATTATTTTTTAGAAATCCCCCCCTCACACAGAGGGCTGTTGTAAATGTAAACAATGAGTGTAAAAACACTAAAATAAGACTCCAGGAACCCAGGCCCGAAATCAGTTACCAAAAATACACTATCTGATGCAAAACAGAGACTTCCAGGGAAGAAACTGCAGAACATCAGATGGTAGATGCAGAACACAATGCCTAACCACCCGTAGGTAAAGACGTAAACATGGGGAAAGAACAGAATTCATTCTGTTATTCAGCTAAAACTCCCAAGAAAATTTAGTAATAATAATTACAAAAACTATGCCAAAAGCATGGGAGAATAGCAAGGGGGAACTTAAAGGACAGGGAGAGAGGAAAACACTTAAAAAACAGTGTAACTAAATAATCAGAATGACAACAAAATGGCTGCTGCCTTGAAAATAGGTAACTTAACATAATTTCATTAAAAAATTTTAAGTTACAGCCCTGATAATATTCTGTCACACATTCTTTTCCTCTCCTCCTTCTCTATCCTCCTTAGAATCACCATTTCACTAATATTTATGTGTCTGGCATCATTTAAACTGAGATTTATAAGCACAAAGATCAGTCAGATGTTAACTGATGAAGGGCCAAACTTAGAATGATTAATGGCGCCAATTTCGGAACGTCCTTGACACTGCGCATGCGCAGTAGGGGCAAAGTGTGGAGGGCCTTTCAGGACATGTTTTCTTTAGTTTTAGATGCAAATTTTGGGGATTGGGGGGCAAAATTTGTGTTTGGCCCTATATTTTAAGAGTTAGCACCAGCTATGTCTGGGTCCTTGGTACAGTATAAAAATATCAAACTGATACCGATATCATGGGCATACCGAAAAACCAAACCGACCTAATCACTGAAAACCGAAACTGACTGAATTTCCAATTCTTCCTACATTCGCTATTTATAAGGCCCTGTTGAGGCTTGATAGCAGTTGAAGGGTTCAGTTTCATGAAAGAAGTGGCTGATTTTCTTTTCAGTTTTGTTAACCCTCAGGGGCCTGGGCAAATGTCCTGAATTCTCACTAGACTACAACCTGTACATGTCCAGCTGCTTAACCCTTTACCTAACGTGAAAAGCAGACGACACTTGCAAAAAAAATTCTTGAATAACTCATTTTTTTCATTTTTTGTCTCAAAAACATAGGTTATGACCCCTCGTTGGAACGAGCTCGACGAGCTCGTTCCAACGAGGGGTCATAACCTATGTTTTTGAGACAAAAAATGAAAAAAATAGTGAAAATTAATTGGCGATTTTTGAGAATAGCGCTGGCCGGTTTTGGCCGTTACGTTGGGTAAAGGGTTAACAGTGATTTCTACCCAAGTCACGGGGGACTTAAAAGGCAGCCAAGACTTGTCTAGAAATTTGAATTTTATAGTAAATTTTCTTTCTTATTACACACCACAATTGTTTGCAACAGGCTTGCACTACAGTAGAAGTCATTAATTCGGAAGTCACACCCCCAGTAGGGGACACTCTTCTCTGTACTAATCCAAGGCTTCAAGTAATAGAGAGCAGATGTATAACCAACACGTCATTCTATTTGAACCTGCCAACATTGGAGTCAAGTGATCAGCGGAGAGGAAGGACTCTTACCCGAATAAGAAGATGGGAGGGACTCCAGGTAAACAATTGTGGTAGGAAATTTACTATAGAAGTTAAAAAATTTATAGTAATTTATATATTTTTTATACTTACCAATGACCCAGACATAGCTGGTGCTAACTCTAAAAAGTTAAAAAATTTATAGTAATTTATATATTTTTTATACTTACCAATGACCCAGACATAGCTGGTGCTAACTCTTAAAATATAGGGCCAAACACAAATTTTGCCCCCCAATCCCCAAAATTTGCATCTAAAACTAAAGAAAACATGTCCTGAAAGGCCCTCCACACCTCGCCCCCACTGCGCATGCGCAGTGTCAAGGACGTTCCGAAATTGGCGCCATTTATCATTCTAATAACCAGTGCCTGGTAAGCGCTATGTACTCAGCGGGGAGGCAAGAGTTCCCAACTCCTGGGAGGGCCATCCCCGTCTGGGTCATTGGTAAGTATAAAAAATATATAAATTACTATAAATTTTTTAACATTTTTATACTGTACCAATGACCCAGACATAGCTGAATAGTAAAAAGGCTGGAGGGCCAAGGACATAGAGCAAAATGGAATACGCTCAATAAAATAAAATAGAGTCATCCCCTGTAGGGAAAAGAAGTAATAGGCCTTACATGTATCTTTCTTATTTATGATAAATTAGAAAGATACAACACCTTCCAAAAATTGAGCTTCATACATCCATGTACTCTATTAATATCCAATAATCCTTATACTAATAATTTTTAAAGTAAGCCAATAATAAAGTAAGTCTAGAGAATAGAGACTCTTATACTCCTAAAAGTGTGTGAGAATTGCATAATCATGTCCGTTGACATATGCAATATTCAAAAGCTATACTTTAAAAACTAAGACTTGAATGAATTTTATAAACTTAAACTTCTCACTAAACAACCATCCCAATAACAGCTCAGAATTACTAACTCCGGAGGAGGTATCCCCTTGTTTTCATAGTAAAAACAGGTGACCCAAGGGAACACCCTCCCCCCCCCTTTTTCTTGCCCTGGGTCAAATAGCCCAGAGCGAAGAGGGCAGCCGAACGGAGACACTGCCGAAACAGACAGCCTACCTAGCTATAGTAGCAACTGTTAAGTGAATGACATTCTGAGCAGTAGATAATAGACCTAACAATAGAGGCCTCCAGAAATGGACTCGATATTTCTGAGAAAAAATTCATGAATGGATGGCTGAGCGCAATGAGCAGCCTTCAAAAATCTATAATAGCAACACTATTAATGTAAGCCCAAGAAGTAGAAGAACTCTTACTTCATGAGCCGAAATCTTAAGCACAACTGCTAAGCCAATGATATACCATAAGCAGTACGCTAGTTAATAGAATCGATTAACAATAAAATGGAGCGTAACGTCCTTCTACTAGACATCAAAGACAGAAGAAGCTTACGCCCTTGTAATAAACAGATATCTGTTTATAAATACATAAACTGTACCCGGAAAGAGTAAAGGCCTATGCCCATACGAAGACGGAAGGACCTTAAAATAATAGGTTCCGGATAATAGGAGCCTAACTCTTATGCAACAATCCAACCTAAATAGTAACGGAAGTATTGATTCCGAAACTATGAAAGTGAAAATCATCCATCGATAGTGCATGAAACTCACTGATTCTACAGTAAAAGAGAAACCAACAGAATTACTGTCTAAAAGGTCAGAATTTGAAAACTACTGTTTCCAGAGGCTCAAATGATTACTTAGCTAAATAAGAACCGAAGTTAAAATCCGTATAGGAATTTAATCTAAAGATTCTAAGTCTATTTATCAAAAAGTTACTAACTGACTTAGATAAAGAGACAAAAGACTCAATTGTAAACTATCGTAGAGTGCATAGGTATGAGGTAACAAACCTATAACCTAAATAACAACAGGCTGCAGTAGATCTTGTGAAACAAGTATACTAAAAACTAGCAATGCGTAGTATGGAGGGATCAACAATATGAACATAATGATCCCTACACCACGACGGAAGAGCCTCCACTTTAGCCGCATAGAATAGCGAAGAAGAGGATCTCCTATAGTAAGAAATCGCGTCCAAAGCTCGTCCAGTACAGTGCTTACAATGCAATATGGACCACACAACGGAATACATGAAGGTTGCGACCTTGCTGGTTGTGATAAAGATGACACGATTTACCCAGTGAAAAAAGATCCTCACATAGAGGAAGATTTCACGTTAAGATCCACAGTAGACAAGAGAGTAAATTACTCATGATCTCTGTGAAGATAGAGATGCTGTCAACAGAAATGTATTGTGGTTGTTTATCTTAGCAATACCTGCTAAAACAACAGCGCCGGAGGATACGCGTATCCTATCATTGCGTCCTATAGATCAATAGAGCGTTAACAGTATTAGCTCAGAGATCTGGACAAGCCAACACATACGTCTGCAATTGATTAGCAAGCTGTGTCATAATAAAACATCATTGGGCGCTCCCATAGATAGCAAATCTGATTAAATACTTGTTTGTTGAGAGTCCATTCTGACAGCAACAAGCGACCCGTAAGAGAACGGGAGTGCGATAAAACAATCAGACGACCCAGAATATGACGGACCAAAACTGAACTTGGTGTACTATAACCAACAGACGGATTCTTTCCATTAAATTGAATAACGGAAACGAAAGAGTGCCTCCCTGGTTCCGGAGATACGCCACTACTGTCGAATTAAAGGACAGGAATTTGGGCATGCGTTTCTGAATAATGTTCATGCAATGACATAAAGCAAGCCTAAAAAACATTATTCCGCGGAAGTTAAACTGATAGCTAAAAGACTGCGGAACCCAAAGACCCTGGCACTTCGAATCCGTAGGGATCAGTATATATCCCAATCTGTTTGACTGGCAACCGTCATAACAGCCACACTAGGGTCCGGCAACTGCGGCGGCACTCTCTGAGTCAACCACCGAATGTTTGCCCCAGTCTGAATCTCTTGTAACACTAGATAGACAAGAGAATGTATAAATCAAGCAATTCATGGATTGCCGGAAAGTTGCCGTCGAAGAGAAGCTCCTCCGAGAACGAAGCGACTCTGAGAGAGTTCTTAACCTACTATCCACGCGTGGATGTAGCTAGGGCTGCATCACGTCTAACCAACTCCAATCAGCCACTGAAGGGCGGAGTTATACGTGAACAAACTACTGCCCTCAAAAGAAATTACATTGAGAATAATATCCCGTAAATCTTTTCTTGAAGACGTAATGATAACGCCTCAGTAAGGCGGATTACGTATAATAAAGCGTCTAAGTTAAGTCTACTATACATAATGTCGTTCCCAACATTGAAATTGGAAAAGACATAAACGGCGAAAAAGAATATATGCAGTCTTTAATCACACCGTCTAGACGCATATGAACTCTCGGTATGCCCTGCTCTGCCAAAATAAACTATATGTAAAAAAAGATAAAATGGCAGAAATGAGCCAAGCGGACAAGAAACTAAACTATCATGCTTAGTAGCAGGCTTGTATATATATATATAATATATAGCGTCGAAAAATAAAACACATGTTGTAATGACAATATTGGACTGCGTCGGTAAGTCAGGGACAAAGTCCCTGTACCGATCGAAAAATACGAGTCCAATGACGCTATAAGTCTCTTATCCAAGATCGCAGCAATGAAGTCCGAAAAATAATCACTGGAAGAAATGCCAGAAGATATGAAAGGCATCTTCCGATACTACTAAAGGGAAAACTCGAAATCTTTCGAATCCCTTTCGCCATCCTGTCGGACCCTATAAAGCGTTCGGTCGTCCGTAGCTTGATGCAACCGCGGACCGCACCGACCCAGCGCCGTCGGATAATTCCTGATTCGACCGAGAAACCGTCAATTGCTGGGATGCTGCGAAACAACTGTGCTAACTCGGATAGCACGTCCGTCACTGAGGCCTGAGGAGCAGCGGTCTTACGATGCATTGCCGCAGGAAGCTCCGAGATCGTTACCCCGTGCATACTTCCAATATGCGAGCGAACGGAGTGTATAGGCCTCGTGTCCCTTGGCTACCGGATGGCGCGACCTATTCGCTGTGGAATCACTGAATGCCGAAACTGATCGGATACTCGAGGTCACGTAGCCAATGTGCGGTCGTGTGCCCTGCTGTGAGGATGAGGAAGCATTAAAGACAGTCTCTCGGACTGTCAATATAACGGAGCGTCCCGAGCAACGGACATATGCTCCGAATGTAAAATATCTGAACCACAACATGCGGTCCCCTATGTTGTTGGCTTCCTCCGATCTGTCCTCAATCTGCCGTCACTGGGTGAGTACTAAAGTAATTAAAGTGCTCGCATCACCCAAATCTCCTTCCTAGACCGCAACGGACGAACCCGGCAGCCGAACCATTCGATGAATGTACGCTACACCGGGTGAGCTAGCGAATGTCATTCCGTAAGCGATAGACATATTCCATGAGCACTTATTGCCGCTAACTCTTCATTAACTATGACGACAGAGGCACACTTTTGAAAGACATCTCCATAACTCTTCGAACAAGAAACCAGAAATGCTTGGATAGCAAGCATAAAATAATAATATATATAGCGTCGTTCAATAATTCGAAAGTTTGTGTGACATTATTGGACTATGTCGGAACTGAGGGACGATGTCCCTGAACCGAACCAAAAATTTCTAAGTCCACCGACGCTATCAGTTTCTTATCCGGCATCGCAGCATATGTTGTTCCGAAAGGGAAAGCTTGAAATCCACCGAATCCCTTTCGGTATCCCGTCGGACCGGATGAAACTTTCGGACGTCCGTACCCGCTTCCGCGGAGCGTCCCGACCCAGCATCGTCGGATAAAATATATGCGACAGATTCAGTTGATGCTGGGATGCTGCGATAAACTGTGCTATTAAGGAAAGCACGTCCGTTCCCAAGGCCTGTGCAGTAGCGGACTTACGATGCATTGCCGCTGGAAGCTCCGTGTACGTTGACTCCCGCACACTTCCTATGCGAACGTCCGGAGTCTGCAGGCCTCGAGTCCCCGGCTACCGACCCAGCGCTGTCGGATAATTCTCGATCCGACACCGTTTCTGTCGGCTGCTGGGATGCTGCGATGCTGCGATAAGTTGTGCTATGTGCACAAGAATGTCCGGCGTCGAGACCTGCGGAGGCGCAGTCTATCGGTGCTTCGCCGAGGGCAGCTCCGCATCAGATGGCTCCCGCATACTTCCTATGCGAACGTCCGGAGTCCATCGGTCTCGAATCCCTGGCTGCCGGATGGTGTGACCTGGTCGCCGAAGAATCCTTGATCGGCGAAGCTGGTAATATATCGGCGGTCACGCAGCCAAGGTGCGGTCGTGTGCGCTGACGAGAAGAGGAAGCCTTAGCAGTCTCAGCGGACTGCCTATACAACGGAGCGTCCCGAGCGACGGACGTATGCTCCGCTAACGACACATTTGTACCACAACATCTGGGGCCAGATGTTGTTGAACGAGAGAGGGGCCTCTCTCGCTTGCCGTCCGGATGGACCGGAACGAGCTATGAACCGGACTAAAAGGCTTCCTCCGTTCTCCCTCCGATCCGCCGTCACTGGGTGTGCATTAAGTTAATTTTATAGTGCTCGCATCACCCCAAAATTCCTTCTAGACCGCAACGGACGAACCCGGCTGCCGAACCATTCGGTAAATGGACGCTACACCGGGCGAGCTAGCGGACGTCAAAGGCCGTCGAACCTACTAGGGTCCTCTTAGGCAATTGGCGTATTACATGAGCACTTTTCCGCTAGCCCTTCATTAATTGTGACGACGGAGGCACACTGCTGGAAGACATCACAGATACATCACCCTAATCTTGATCGTCTGAAATAGAAAATGATAAAGTAGAGTGACCCTGCGGGGAAAGGACCGGAGTGTCCAAATCCCCAACAACATACCGTGACATACGCTTCCCATATTGTCATCGAAATCATACGATACAGAACAGGAGTTAATGCGAGTACACTGACCACATATAGAATGATAATAAGGTCAGAGGAAGACTTCCTCCTAAAACAATTGATCAATATCCTTTCAATGTGAAAAGAAAACAAGTCCTGGTACTCGCACTAACCCCTGGCAATCAAAATACATAATAATAATATGATCCATTAATATAGAAAAAATAATTGAAATCAAAATATTTTGAAAAAATATTTTTTCAGAACAGCCCAAGTTTCTGAAAAGTAACGTTGAGCCCCAATGGATCCCAAGCCTAAGTGTGGACAAAAATTTTAAAAATATTTTAAACAATTTATTCAACACTTACGAACAATAATAATGTATCTAGTTATGATTAAAATAACATAAAGATATTATTATTTAGAAATCCCCCCCTCACACAGAGGGCTGTTGTAAATGTAAACAATGAGTGTAAAAACACTAAAATAAGACTCCAGGCACCCAGGCCCGAAATCAGTTACCAAAAATACACCATCTGATGCAAAACAGAGACTTCCAGGGAAGAAACTGCAGAACATCAGATGGTAGATGCAGAACACAACGCCTAACCACCCGTAGGTGAAGACGTAAACATGGGGAAAGAACAGAATTCATTCTGTTATTAAGCTAAAACTCCCAAGAAAGTTTAGTAATAATAATTACAGAAACTATGCCAAAAGCATGGGAGAATAGCAAGGGGGAACTTAAAGGACAGGGAGAGAGGAAAAACACTTGAAAAAACAGT
The DNA here is from genome assembly GCA_031216915.1 of Pictodentalium vernedei. Taxonomy (NCBI): domain Eukaryota; kingdom Metazoa; phylum Mollusca; class Scaphopoda; order Dentaliida; family Dentaliidae; genus Pictodentalium; species Pictodentalium vernedei. Next base: position 74,383,075 of record CM062293.1, on the reverse strand, counting down.
GTAACTAAATAATCAGAATGACAACAAAATGGCTGCTGCCTTGAAAATAGGTAACTTAACATAATTTCATTAAAAAATTTTAAGTTACAGCCCTGATAATATTCTGTCACACATTCTTTTCCTTTCCTCCTTTTCTATCCTCCTTAGAATCACCATTTCACTAATATTTATGTGTCTGGCATCATTTAAACTGAGATTTAAAAGCACAAAGATCAGTCAGATGTTAACTGATGAAGGGCCAAACTTAGAATGATAAATGGCGCCAATTTCGGAACGTCCTTGACACTGCGCATGCGCAGTGGGGGCGAGGTGTGGAGGGCCTTTCAGGACATGTTTTCTTTAGTTTTAGATGCAAATTTTGGGGATTGGGGGGCAAAATTTGTGTTTGGCCCTATATTTTAAGAGTTAGCACCAGCTATGTCTGGGTCATTGGTACAGTATAAAAATATCCAGGGCCAAACACAAATTTTGCCCCCCAATCCCCAAAATTTGCATCTAAAACTAAAAGAAATCATGTCCTAAAGGACCTCCATACTTTGCCCTTACTGCGCATGCGCAGTGTCAAGGACGTTCCGAAATTGGCGCCAATTATCATTCTTACTGGCAGTGCCTGGTCAGCGCTATGTACTCAGCAGGGAGATAAGAGTTCCCAACTCCTGGGAGGGCCATCCCTGTCTGGGTCATTGGTAAGTATAAAAAATATATAAATTACTATAAATTTTTTAACATTTTTATACTGTACCAATGACCCAGACATAGCTGAATAGTAAAAAGGCTGGAGGGCCTAGGACATAGAGGAAAATCCAATAAGCTCAATTATATAATATAGAGGCAACCCCTCAAGGAGAAAAGGAGTATTAGGCTTTACATGTATCTTTCTTATTTTATGTTAAATTAGAAAGATACAATACCCTTCATAATTGAGCACAATACCATTCATGTTCTCTATTAACATCCAGTATAACTCTTTATACTAATTATTTTTAAAGTAAGACAATAAATAAAGTTAGTCCAGAGAATTGAGACTCTTTATATTCTTTAAAAGTGTCCGAGGATTGTATATTAACGCCCGTTTGACACTAGACATATACAAATGCTTCACACCGAGCTACACTTTAAAAATATGACATGAATGAATTTTTAACATTAATATTACACTTTAAAACCATCCCGGAAACGACTCAGAAATACTGACTTCTGAGGAGGCATTCCCTTGTTTTTCACTATAAAGCAGGTGACCTAAGGGAACACCCTCCCCCCCCCCCCCCCCTTCCCCTTGCCCTGGGTCAAACAGCCCAGAGCGAAGAGGGCAGCCGGACGGAGTCACTGCCGGAACAGAAAGCCTGCATAACTATAGTTGCAACTGTTTAGTGGACGACATTCTGAGCAACAGATAACGAACCTAAACAATGCAGGTCTCCAGAAATGGACTCAATATTTCTGAGATAAAAATTTGTGAATGTGGATGGCTGAGACCAATAAGCAGCCTTCATTAAATCTGTAATAGCAATACTATTAGCGTAAGCCCAAGAAGTAGAAAGAGCTCTTACTTCATGAGCCGAAATCTTAAGCACAGACTGCTGAGAAGATAAATTTTCATAAGCAGTACGGATAGTTAATTGAATCCATCTAGCAATAGAATGGACCGAAATGTCCTTTCTATTAGGCATCAGAGACAGAAAGAAACGTTTTCGTCCCTTTCTGATAAACTGAGATCTCTGTTTATAGATACGTAACGCTCTAACAGGACAGAGTAAAGGCCTACGCCCGTCTGAAGACGGAAGAGCCTTAATAACAATAGGTTCTGGATATTTATTAGGAGCCTGATTCTTAGCTAAAAATCCCACATTAGTAGTAAAGGTGATAGTGTTCCCGACACTACGATAGTGAGAATCATCCACCGACAGTGCATGAAGCTCACTGACTCTTCTAGCAGAAGAGAAAGCTAAGAGAAAAGCTGTCTTATAAGACAAGAATTTGAAATCTACTGTCCCAAGAGGTTCAAATGGCTTTTCCTTCAGTTTAAGAAGAACCCAAGCTAAATTCCACTTAGGAATTAACCTAAGAGTTCTGGGTCTATTTATCGAGAAGTTTCTAACTAACTTAGATAAAGAGACATTAGATCCAATTTGTAAACTATCATGATGTGCATAGGTATCAGATAACATAGACCTATAACCCTTAATAGTAACAGGCTGCAGTTTGATTTCGTCAAACAAGTATACTAGAAAGTTTGCAATGTCTGGTATGGAGGGATCAAAAATATGAACAGAATGATCCCTACACCAACGATGAAAACCTTCCACTTAGCCGCATAGTTTAGCGAAGAGGAGGTCCTCCTACAGTTAGAAATCGCGTCCACTGCTCGTCCTGTAAAGTGCTTGTCATGCAAGAAGGACCGCACAACGGAAATACGTGAAGGTTGAGACCTTGCGGGTTGTGATGGAGTTGACGCGATCTCCCCTGCGAAAGAAGATCCTCCCGTGGAGGAAGCTTTCGCGGTAGGTCCCACAACAGACACCTGAGTAGATTTATCCACGGTCTCTGTGGAGACAGAGATGCTACCAACAGAATCTTGCATTGAGATTGTTTTATCTTTAGCAATACTTGCTGAATTAATGGCGCTGGAGGATACGCATATCCTATCATTCCGTCCCAAGGGATCGACAGAGCATCTACTGCAAATGCTCTTGGATCCGGACACGGAGACACATACGTCTGCAACTGATTGTTGAGATGTGTCGCAAATAAGTCTATCATTGGCCGTTCCCACTGGTAGCAAATCTGACTGAATACTTGTTTGTTGAGAGTCCTCTCCGACGGCAACAAGCGACCCTTTCGTGAAAGGGAGTCTGCTAGTACGTTCAGACGACCTGGTATATGATGGACCGAAAGAAGAACTTGATGTTCTAGGGCAAACAGAAGGATTCTTTCCGTTAGATTGAACAACGGAATTGAATGAGTGCCTCCCTGATTCCGTATATACGCCACTACTGTCGTATTGTCAGATAGGATTTGGACATGAGCATTGTGAATAATGTCCATCCAATGACGTAACGCAAGCCAAATTGACATCATTTCCTTGATGTTTATGTGCTTGCCCAGGAATTGCGGATCCCAAAGACCCTGGCATCTCGAATCCGTTGGGATCAATGATGCACCCCAACCTGTTTGACTGGCATCCGTCATAATGGTAAAACTCGGATCCGGCAACTGCAGCGGAACTCCCTGAGTTAACCACTGAATGTTTGCCCAAGTCTGAATCTCTCGTTTCACTTGATCTGACAAGAGAACGTCTATGTCGAGCGAATGAATTTTCACACTCCAATTCTGAGTCAAGAAAATTTGGAGAGGACGCGTGCGTAACCGCCCCATCGGAATGAGATCCGCAGCGGCTCCGCACAGACCTATCAGTCTCATGAACTCCCTCGCTGTGACTTTGTCTGCGTGCAGACAATAGCGAGCGTAACAACTGACTAATTTCACTCTGGTTAACGGCAGACGAACGAGATTGTTGTGCGTCTCGAAGCTCATTCCTAGATGTGTGAATGACTTGGACGGCACCAGATCCGACTTCTCCTCGTTTATTATAAAACCAAGACGTCGGAGCAATAGAAGCAGATTCTGCACATCGTTCTGAAGCGTTAACTCGTTGCCGTACCTCTGAAGAATGTCATCCAGGTAGGCCGACGTTACCGCAGACGAATGAGCTCGGAAATACATCATTACCGAGTTCATTACCCGAGTGAAAGCCCAGGGTGCTGGATTCAATCCGAAGCACATCGCCCGGAATTGATACACCACCCCTAGGACTGCGAAGGGTAGATACTTTCTGAATGTCGGATGTACCATGACGTGAAAGTACGCATCTTTGAGATCTATGCTTGTTGCATAATCGTTCACCCGAATACTCGCTCTGACCAATCGAATCATCTCCATATAAAACTTCGGAGCGACGATCAGCTTGTTTATCCAGCTCAAATCTATGACTGGACGGAACGAGCCATCTGGTTTCGGAACCAGAAACAGATGGCTGTAGAATCCCGGTGTCTCCTGGTTTTCTACGACCTCTACCGCGTTCTTCATTAAAAGAGACTGCACCTCTGATAACAGAGCGTCTCTTTTCTGCGGATTTGACGGAAGTTGAGTCCATTTTGGACTTCGAGTTAATGGAGGCTTTCGTTTGAAGGATATCTTTAGACCTTCCGGCCCGAAGGACGTCCCGCACGTGAGTCGCTGCCTTGACGGTCTCTTGAATAAGACCAAGAGGACGCACCGGAACCTCTATAGGAACCTCTCTTGGGTGCATTAGACCCAGAAGTGCCTGTCTTACTCTTATCTGCCGTGTCCGACTTCTTAGAAGCAGATTTGAACAGCAGAGAATCCGAAGCTTTCTTAGTAATTTTATCATAAATTGCAGAAAGCTTGCCGTCGAAGAGAAGTTCTCCGGAGACCGAAGCGACTCTGAGAGAGTTCTTCACCTTACTATCCACGAGTGTGGATGTAGCTAGGGCTGCGTCACGTCTAACCAACTCCAGGTTTGCCACTGAAAGGGCGGAGTTACACGTGGAATAAGCTACTGCCCTTGAAAGAAGTCTTAAAGAGGATTGTATATCCTGGAATTCTTTCCCTTGAAGACGCAGTGATAACGCCTTAGTAAGGTGGTCTGCGTAAGATAAAGCATCTAAACTGGCTCTGTTAGACAAAATAGTCGTCTCCAACACCGCGGTTGGAATAGACGCAGACGACGGTAATGATAATTCTAAGTCTTCCGCCTAGTCTCCGCGGACTGCCTATACAACGGAGCGTCCCGAGCGCCGGACGTGTGCTCCGCTTGCGACACATTTTGTACCACAACATCTGGTCCCAGATGTTGTACGAGAGAGGGGCCTCTCTCGCTCGCGGCCCGGCTGGACCTGGACGAGCTAGGAACCGGACTCGAAGGCTTCTTCCGATCTCTCCTACTATCCGCCGTCACTGGGTGTGCACGTTGAATGTTTATAGTGCTCGCATCACCCAACATTTCCTCCTGGACCGCATCGGACGAACCCGGCTGCCGACCCATTCGGTGAATGGACGCTACACCGGGCGAGCTAGCGGACGACATTTGTCTTGTCTCCATGAGCACTTTTGCCGCTAGCTCTGTATTCATTTGTGACGACGGAAGCGCACTTGAGGAAGATAACATGGAAACATCACCCTGTTCTTGTTCCTCTGAAATAGAAACTGATAGAGTAGAGTGACCCTGCGGAGAAAGAGCCGGCATAGCCCTTTCTCCACTAACAACATATCGTGACACACGTTTCCAATGTTTGTCATCCCAATATTGACATATAGAACAGGGATTAGTGCGAGTACACTGACTACAATTAATACAATGATCATGAAAGTCAGAGGAAGACTTCTTCCTATTACAATTTGAACAATATCCTTTCATTGTGAAAAGTCAACAACAAGTCCTAGTACTCGCACAAACCCCTAAACACAAAGATACATAATAACATGATCCATTAATAATGAAAAAACAATTGAAAATCAAAATAATTTTTGAAAAATATTTTTTCAGCGAAGCCCAAGTTTCTGAAAAGTAACGTTGAGCCCCAATGGATCCCAAGGCTAAGTGTGGTCAAAAATTTTAAAATTATATTAAATAATTAATGCAACATTTACGGATAATAATAATGTATCTTATAGTGAGATAAACTACTCCAAAGGCAAACAGCCCCCCTCAAAAGAGACTGTTGCCAATGTAAACAACAGTGTAAAAACACCAGAAAACATGACTCCAGGCACTGACAAAACTGGCCCGAAATCAGTCATCAAAATTACACTCTATCTGATGCAAGACAGAGACTCCCAGGGGAGAATCTGCAGAACATCAGATGGTAGATGCAGAACACAACGTTTATACACCCATGGGTGAAAACGTAACTATGGGGAAAATAACAGAATACATTCTGTAACCAAGCTAACTCTCCCAAGAGAATTTAGAAATAATCTTTCTCAAAAATATGCCAAAAGCATGGGAGAATAGCAAGGGGGGACTTAGAAGACCAGGGGAGAGGAAACACTGAATAAGCAGTGCAACTTTATAGCAAGAATGACAACAACAGGCCCATGCCTCGAAAATAGGCAACTTAACATAATTTCATAAAAAATTTTAAGTACAGCCCTGATTATTTTTTGTCACTCCTTTTTCCTCTCCTCCTTCTATATCCTCCTTAGAATCACCATTTCTCCAATAATTATGTGTCTGGCATCCTTTAAACTGAGATTTACAAGCACAAAGATCAGTGAGATGTTGACTGATGAAGGGCCAAACAGAGAATGATAATTGGCGCCAATTTCGGAACGTCCTTGACACTGCGCATGCACAGTAAGGGCAAAGTATGGAGGTGCTTTAGGACATGATTTCTTTTGGTTTTAGATGCAAATTTTGGGGATTGGGGGGCAAAATTTGTGTTTGGCCCTGGATTTTTTAGAGTTAGCACCAGCTATGTCTGGGTCATTGGTACAGTATAAAAATTTTAAGTTTCTTATCAACCTTCCTCACAATTGTTTACAACAGGCTGAATAGACAATAGGAGGAAATCACATAACCAGTCCACTCATAACCTGGCTGCGCTGGAACCGTGGACAGAAGAAGAGTACCCAAGGCCCATAAAATCATCGCATCACAAACATTCATATAGACAAGAAGATATGAGGCATATGGCCATGTGTGACACAAATACAGATAGGACAGTAACAAAGCACAAGGCCTGAACTGATCCTGAAAGTAAAGCCTAATGGATTGGGTTGATAACAGCCTGAGCAGAAGAAAGAGGATCCAAAGAAAAAAGTTACTCAGACTGCTCCTGCAACTGATGCAGGTAGGAGTAGAAAGTAGAAGCATTTCTCCGGTTGGCTCCCGCATAACGTCTGACAACTTGACGGAGTTAGCATAAGCCCAGGAGGTAGACAATGCACGCACCCTGGCAGAAATGTGATTGGTAATACAATTATAACTCACCAAATGAGAGCAGGACTTTTGAATAGCAAGACAAATCCACCTATAAATGGATTGGGGAGAGATATTCTGTCGACCAAGGGATCAGAGACAGAAAGAATCGCTTCCTGACTTTTCTAATAAACTGCGCCCGATTGAGGAAAATGCAAATTGTATAAACTGAACGGAGCACAGGGTGATTACCATCAACTGAAGGAAGAGCCCTGATACAGATAGGAGGCAGAGTAGTTTCTGGTATCTGATCCTTGGCTAAGTAGTCTATTTATTTATTTATTGGTGTACAAGGTCACATATTTATGCACAATGGCTAATCATGACCGTGACAGTTTTACGGGTGGAGGAAGCCGGAGTACCCGGAGAGAACAACCGAGCAATGACGAGCAGCTACCAGCTCCCCAACATCGTAACTCCGCACTGCAGCACAGGCAGGGTCAGATTGGTTGAAGACATCCGCACCATTGACATGCTGTACGCCTTAGTACACGGCGTCATCGTGCCCCCACGCAGGCAATGGAGATGAAGTGTCTTGCCCCAGGACACAACGCAGTTGCCACAGGTGGGATTCGAACCGAGAACCTCTCGGCTTGCAGCCTGCACCTCTACCAACTGAGCCACCGTGCTCCCAGCTAAGTAGTCACCCTGGACTGTGTGCGATGGAAGGCTTAGACATACAACATCAGTCGAGTGAAGGCCCATGGAGCCAGGTTGAAACCAAAAGGGATGGCCTAGAACTGGTAAACACTCGTCCTAGAAAAGTGAACCTGAGATACTTTTGAGATGTCCAATGAATTGGAACGTGAAAGTAAGTGTCTCGCAGGTCAATGCTGGAGGCAAAGTCTCCCTAGTGAATGGTGCGGCAAACAGACCTGAAAGTCTCCATGCTGAACTTAGGAGCAATGATAGACTGGTTCAGGATACTCCGATCCATAACAGGTCTGAGCTGGCCGTCCTTTGGCACCAAGAATAGGCAGGAATAAAATCCCACTGAATGAAAAGTCTTGACGACCGTGATTACCCCCTTTGACAGGAGATTTCTCTGTCTGTGATCAATAGTTCCCGACATGAAACGTCTGAAGGTAATTGGGTTGGAAGCAGCACCTGTGACAGAGTGGGATGCCTCCAGAAGGATATCTACAGACCGCACCGAACATCATCTAACAGCCAAGGATTGGATGTGATCGCGGCCCAATGGTCTGCGAACTCTGATATCCTTATTCTAACCTGGAATCAAAGGATCAGCCCTTGGCTTCGCAACTGATGAAGCAGAAGGGCACTTGTTAGGCTTGGATCGGGCCCTGCCTCCAACAGAAGGCGAATCATTCTAGCAAAGCAGCAGCTGATCTTTGGAATAATGCAGGACATCATCCCAGACCATCGCCACGGAATCATGGAATAGATGAGGACCCACCAAAGAAGCGGATCAAAGAGCAGAATGCTGTACTTCAGGAAGGTAATGGCTAGTGTCCAGCACTGCATCCCAGCAAACTAATTCCAGATTAGCCATGTTACAGGCATGTGCATGAGTAAGGTGCATGAGCACCATAGAAAGCACATGCAAGGGAGCCTTATGTCATCAAACTTATCTGGGGGCTGATAAGCATCTAAGGCAGAGACGACATTATCCAAGAGAGAATGCATGCCAAGCATCTCTCTGGATAAGCCCAACAGAGACTCCAAAGTCTCCATAGGTATAACTGCTGACTTGGGCTTGGAAAGCAGGAGGGAGGAAGAGTCCTGATCCAAGAGTGTCAAAATCTGGCAGACCCATATGAACGATAACGCACTGAGGGCAAAAAGGTATCAGGCCTAGTGAAGAACGAAGTCTTCATAGCCTTTGAACTCAGCTTAGAGTCCAATGCTGCAAAAGTGTCAACCACCTGTATTGACAGGTACGGTCGAAGGCATCCAGAAGCAGGTTGCTCCATAGGCTGTAGATGTGCAACGGGTGATCATGGTCTGGCTGAAACCTTCGGCTAGTCTGATGGTTTAAGGTGCGGAAAGAACTCAAACACAAAGTCAAGAGCTGCCCCCAAGTCAGAAGACTGATGGCTCTCAACATGTGTCTGACCCATCTCCAAAAGACACAGAGCCCATCCCGGTCCGACATGGGAAGGACTTGGCAAAGTGGCTTCGCATCTGACCCTCTTAACCAGCAAAGGATCAACGATCCTCAAGAACACCAGACGCAGAACAATGGGTGGCAGCCGCAGAATCCAAAGGCAGATGCTGATAGGGGTATGAACAAGAGCTGAACTGTCATCCGGTGCATACCCCCACGTGGTGTACCGCCTAGTGTGGGCATACCTATGACCAACAAATATTATAGAAAATAATGAAAGTTATGAATATTCTCGGACGGACTCACACATGGACGGTGGGATGCACAGATGGATGCATGTAATTCAGTATACCCCCCCCCCCCCCCCCCCATTTTCTTCGAAAGTGGGGGTATAACAATTTCCAACAATTTCTAAGTCAAAAGGTATGGTAAACTGTTTGGTGTTTGGAAGTTTTATGCAATGAGGCAGAAGACTTTGTCATAGGCAAACTGCATGCCATATTTCACTGAAATCTGATGACCCATATCTGAGATACAGGCTGAACAGACAAATAATGTCTATTTCCTACATTTTTAAATCAAAAAAGGAGGATAACTCTAAAAAGGAGAATGTGAGAAATATCGTTGATTCCTTTTTGTAAAGCCTATACCATAAGCAGTGTTCACAGCAAATTTCATTGCAATAGAACATTCAATACTCGAGATACAGGCTGAACAGACAAAATTTGGCTCGGACGGACACAATTTCTAAGTGAACAAGTAATAAAAACAAAATAACTAGGGTGGGCATACCTATGACCAACAAATATTATAGAAAATAATAATTTACTTTAGTTATGAAAGTTATGAATATTCTCGGATGGACTCACACATGCCTACATGGACGCACAGACGGACAGACACACGGATGCATGTAATCCAGTATACCCCCATTTTCTTCGAAAGTGGGGGTATAATTACCCCGAGGATCTGGAGTGCTGGAACTCAGGTGAGAGGGACAGAAGGTCCAGGCTGCATAAAATATACCAGACCAGCAAAACTGGTCAAAGGGCCAGAATGTGCAGATAGAAGCGCACCATGGGCATCTGAATCCAATGCAAAACCTGCTTGGTCCAACAGCTGGGAGACCAAAGCAGAGGAATTGGCCGGCAACCCCTTCTGACTTCACCGGGTTGAAGCCAGGTAAGGCTGAGGCCGATATCCCATGTCCAAATGAGCAGATATCCCTGCAGGGATAAGCCGAGGCTGGCTGAAATGGAGATCGAAGATGTCACAGATGGAGCAGCAGGCGATATGTCGGTAGCTGCTGACAGCAGTGGAAAAGAGGAGAGAGTAACTGAGCTCTGCTCCAAGGAAGGTGTCACAATCCTAGTGACTCCCTCAGATGTCGACTGGAGGGGAACAACAGTCCCAGAACCAGGCATCTCTTCTCCGGAAACATCAACAGCTACCACACTCTCCACTACAAGAGTAAGCTGCAAATACCCCTTGGAGGGGGGAACTCTCTCCACAGTCGTGTCGAGGATCCCGAATGACTGCGTTCCCCTTTCCTGCGGGCATGGGAGGCATGGCCACAAGCACGCACTATACAGTTCACTGAAGCCCAAAAAGTGGATGACCAAGAACCAGAGAGAGACCACAGGGTCTATCAGCCGAACACTCATTACGCATGAAGCATGAAACATGAGAGTGTCAACATGCTTCGGAAGCAAGCTTTGCCCACAAGGACCTGTCCTGGGCATATCTGGCAAGAGAGAAGTAGATGGGATGGTGAACCCAAAGAAAATGAATATCCAAACAACCCCAGAGGAAAGTGTCATGAAATAAAGGCCTGGCGGGAACACAAACAGCAAAAAAGGGCAAAACAGGCAGAAATCCGACCCACAACGGAGGGGAGAAATGCCAGCCCCTTGCTGACACCTAACTCCAGTATAAGCAATATCCGAATGGATAGCATATATAAATAAACCAAGACCAAACAGCATGGTACATGAAAACCGCATGCGAAAACGGCACGGAGAAGAATATGTATATCATGAAAACTATGGTGAATAACAAGAGAATATACAACAAAAACACAGTCCTGAATAAATCAATGGTGAATCAACAGCTTAAAATCCATTATACAGTACAGGAATGTCTTGAAAACTGAGTCAACAGGTATCACTGAACGAGCAAAATTCAAATGCATCTTCATAAGATGGCAGAAGAAAAAAGAATGACACATTGGCTATATGTCTGCGCACTGGTACTGGAAGCTGTGGATTAGTACAAAGAAGAGTGTTCCCTACTGGGTGTGCGCTCGACCAAGTTTTGGCTTATTTTTTCTTGCATCACTTTTTCTTTCCCAAATGCTTGGGAAAGAACAAAAATAGAGAGCATACTTCCAAGCTGGGGACTTCCCCTGTAGTGAAAGCCTGTTGTAAATAATGGTGAGGTAGGTTGATAAGAAATCACTGCCCAGGTGCTTTACCTATTGTCAGAAGGACCTCTTGAAGATGGCATGGTCAGGGCACATGCTCTGAGAATACATATGCCTGAAATAGATCTTTAACTGGTAGAGTGCTGGAAGCCCTATTTTGGGCTTTACTAAAAGTGACAGGCAATAAGTGTCTGTAGCTACATTCTGCCTGAGGAAGCCTTTATTGTCCCTGATATGAATCAGATTTTTTATACAATACATTGCTCTCTGACATTTAATTGGATAGTGCCTATTAGGCACTATCCAATTAAATATCAGAGAGCAGTATATGATGAGCTTTGATTTGTTGTCAGAAAAAACTCAGCACTTTACCAGTTAAAGGTCAAGATGTCTTCAGAACAGGACACAAAATTACTGTAGATATGATTTGTTTTCATAAAATAATGCTACTCTTGAGCTCGTTGGCAGTGGCATTTGTGGCACTGTGGTAGAATTATACAAGAACAGCTTATTTTGTATTTTCCTGATTTGAATTCCCCTTTGATACCATCAGTAAATCCCAGTCAAGTCAGATACCGAATACCATACCAATACAGAGGTATATCACCTTAAAAATACCAAAACCGATATCGAACTCAAAATTCCAATACCATCCATCTCTAACCTAATTCATTATAGCTCACCACATTCGTAGAAACTTTGCATAACTAGAGAAGGGCAACATACAAGCCAGAAAATAAGCAGACTGTCATCTGGAAAATGAAATCCCCAGACAGTGAATTTAGTGATGCTACCCTGCATAGCAGGGTAGTATCATTACATTTACCCTCTGTGAACCTCAATCTGAATCAGTCTCAAAACTAAATAGAATGAGGTACCTACAGGATAAATTGGCCACCTGTATAGGATAACATCATCAAATTCACCCTCTGGGGACCTCATTCTGCCAACGTCAGACTGCTTATTTTCAGGCCTGTTTCTGCATTTGATACTTATAAGGCCTTGTTGAGGCTTCATAGCATTTAAAGGGTTCATTTTCCTGAAAGAAGTGACAGATTTTCTTTTCAGTTTTAATAAACCCTTAAGGGCCAAGCCAATTGCCATGAATTCCCACTGGACTTTTACTTGTACTTGTCCAGTTATCTAGCAGTGATTTCTTGCTTTGAAATCACTGCTCAGGTAATTATTCTATTGACAGTGGCACATTCTCATGATAGCATGTTAAGAGCACATGTTCGGAGATTGCATAAGCCTTTAAAAGGCCTTTGATGGTTGAGGTGTGTTTGGAACAAGTCACAAAATTACTGTAGATACGATTGGTGTTAGCAAAAGAATGCCAATATTCATTTCATTAGAAGTGGCATTTGTGACACTGCAACAGAATGATACAAGAACTGAGTCTGTATTTTCCTAATGTGAATTCCGCTTTGCTACTGTCAGCAAATCTCAGTTAAGTCAGATACCGAATATCAAACCAATACTGCTGAATACCACCCTAAAATACTGAAACTGAGAGCAAACTCAAATTCCCACTGTCAATTTGCGAAAATTTAAACAGCTGCATCTGTAATTACCTGATTCCTTTCATTTGGCTACCAGATGACAGTATGTTGTACTAAATACAGGGAGGTGTCTGATGTCAGATTACTGACATTTTCATCAAAATGACAGCTGCTTCTGTAAGTTGCCCTTTATTTGTGAAAATATTGGTCAAATACATATAGGTTATTAGCACCCTGCCAGTTTCTGAGATGGTGTATTGAAGTCGAGACATCATCTCTGGGCAATATATCTATAAGTCTGAGGAAGAGTCAATATGTGACCCAGAGACATGGTCAAGAAGTCAATACATATCTTGGAAACTGCTAGGGTGGCAATAACAAATTTATCATACAATATTCCTCTCTCCCCCTAATTAAGAAATGAACAACTCTTCATTTCATCATCAAACTGTAAATCAAATGCAAAACCACTGTTGCTATGTGTGTTTTGATCTTTCCACAAAATCCAGTCACATTGACAGTTATTTCCAAATGAAATAAAATACTGCATCTTGATTGGCTGAGAGGTACAGTGTAACTTGCAATCCACAGTAGCTTTTTTTACACCGTGGTTAACCACAGTGTAAAAACAATTAAACTATAAACAATAGCAGGCTACATGGCTAATAAAAAAAAGTACCCATTTTTAATTATTAATTCATACTTTCTGCTCGGTTATGTTAGAACAAAAATACAGGAAATTTAATATTTATGTGCAATAAAATATTACAGACATGGTTGTCATTGGAACTGGCTCATTGAGCCAGCTCCAATGACATCCATATTTGTCTGGTTTTATTAAGAAACTTACAAAGTACAAATTTTCTGTCAGCTTTTTCCAACAATTTAGGTTAAAGTATTAAGTACACCAAAATTCTTGGAAATAAATCTGTTATCCTTGTATTTTTCAGGGTGTATGGGAATTTACACTGGTCTGGGAACTCATACATACACCCTTTGGTTTCGCCTAAGGGTGTACGAGTTCCCAAACTGGTGTAAATTCCCATACACCCTGAAAAACACAAGGATAACTAATATTATTCTAAAAATTATTAAATTTCAATAAGATACACGGTTTCAATCAGCTGATTTTCAAATGAATTCAGCTTTTACATTTAACCCTTTACCTAACATGAAAAGCAGACGACACTTGCAAAAAAAATTCTTGAATAACTTATTTTTTTCATTTTTTTGTCTCAAAAACATAGTTTATGACCCCTCATTGGGACCAGCTCGACGAGCTCGTTCCAATGAGGGGTCATAACCTATGTTTCTGAGACAAAAAATGAAAAAAAATAATGAAAATTAATTGGCGATTTTTGAGAATAGCGCTGGCCAGTTTTGGCCGTTACGTTAGGTAAAGGGTTAAACCTCTAATGCAGCTATTATACATAAATCTGAATAAAATAATTACTTGGAAATGTTACAGATGCAAAGTTGTTTTAATATTTTCTTGACTTGTTAGCATAATGAAGGGATCGGATTTGGTACAGTTTTTAACAGCATCTGTTCTGACAATCATTCAGTATCTATAAACTCATTTTTTTATGAATGAAGATCATGACGTCATGGTATTACATTCTTGCACTATGGATGATGTGATCTGCATTCATTGTTCTACTAGTACTGAAGCTTAAAGTAATGTGTCAGCTGTGTGTTTCTTCGTTTTTATTTTCAGGTTCAACGCATGATAGAGTATAGAAAAATGTAATGGCAAAAAATGATCTTGTCTAATAAGGCATTTCGATGAGCTGGTGATTTATTTATCATTTAATTACCGTTATCAAAACTGATGATCTCCAAAATGTGTGATAACCAATGAGAGAAGGTAAAAAAAAACTGAATGATCGTATGAATGGTTGCTACCCTAAATACATTATTTATTTACTGGTGTTTAAGGTCACATACTTATGCACAATAGCTAATCATGACCATGACAGTTTTATGAGTGAAGGAAGCTGGAGTACTTAGAGAGAACAACTGATCTTCGACAAGCAACTGTCAACTCTTCAACATTCTCTGTTCAAGCTCAACTCAAGCAGGGTTACAGCAGCTGAAGACATGTGCACCATTGACGTGCAGTATACCTTAGTACACAGCCTCATCATGCCCCCATGTAGGCAACCCGGGATAAAGTGCCTTGCCCAAGGACACAATGCGTGTCGTCCCAGATGTGGATCGAATTCGGGACCTCTAACATAGAAGACCAACAGTCTACCACTGAGCCACCACGCTCCCACCCTCAATACAGATTTGAATTGGGATGAGATGTGTTTACTTGTATTGTGGTGTGGTGTGGGGTGGGGGGAAGGGGAGGGTAATATGTTCCTGTGGAGACTGATGTCGAAAATTCAAAATTTCAACCTGCTAAACTTTTGCCATCGCACCAGTAGGAATTCAACTGATTCATTCTTGTTTGACAGAGCTCAATGAGCTCTGTCAAACAAGACTGAATTAGGTGAATTCCTATTGGCATTAAGGCAAAAGTTTGCTTCCTGAAATACAACCTTTCTGACAGAAGAGTGCACAGCATTAATTTGGATATGCTTATGCACAGCAATTACAGTCACAGTTTTGGAGGAATACAAAACTCTACTAACTCAGAACTTTGCTGCCAGAAATGAGGTGTTTTTTCTGCAACTGCCTGCAACTGTTGTATTGTTTCTGTCATTGTCGCACTGAATAACAATGTCTGCCTCTCTTTAGGCAAAACTTTGAATATTGTTTCCAACTGCTCGCCAAAGTCATCTTCTAAGAGTCTGTCGGCCTCATCCAACACCTGGAACAGAAGTAAGATAATGTCTACTTACTTGAATATTGAATAATAGAATAACTGCATTAACCCTTTAAGGATTGAATATTGAATAATAGAATAACTGCATTAACCCTTTAAGGACCAGAGATTTTTATATGTTTGCTTCACTTTGACATTCTGCTCCCGGTGGCTTTGCTTTTGTTTGTGGACAAGTCTTACCTATAAAAGCCTCCCTCCCTCAATGTTTTGAAAAAAGAATTGCCTCGAAACGAAAAGTATTTTTTTGGTTTGGCCTAACTGTTAAATTCTTTTAATTTTATATTTGGGTGCTTAAGGTTCTTAAGGTACTGAATAAAATGTTAACTCCAAACCCGCGGAGTATTTTCAAAATATTTTTCATCAAATCTAGTGATGGCTGCTTTGAAGCAGCCATCAGTAGATTAGATTAAACTAGAGAAGGTCTGTCGCCCGGTATACCCCCACCGTGGCATACCGCCTAGTGTGGGTGACTGAAAAGGGGCATTCAATTTTTCTAAGTGAAAAAAAAAAATCCAATATGGCCACCATTTGGCCATCTTGAATCCGATGGAGAAAAAGATTATGCCACGCACTGCTCCTCATCATGTTGATCATTTTGGTGAAGTTTCATGAAAATGCGACTAAAACTTTGGAAGTAGTTCACTCCAGAAGTATTTGGCAAAATTCAATATGGCCTCCTGTCGGCCATCTTAAAGCCGATCTTGAAAAAATTTATGTCACGCACTGTCCTTGATTTAAATTAAGTTTCATGAAAATGCAGCAAAAACTGTAGAAGTAGTTCGCTCCACAAGTATTTTGAAAAATCCAATATGGCCACCAGTCGGCCATCTTGAATCCGATCTAGAAAAAAATTATGTCACGCACTTCCCCTCATTATGTTTATCACCTTTGTGAAGTTTCATGAAAGTGTGACTAAAACTGTGGAAGTAGTTCACTCCACAAATTTATATGTGCAACGGACCGACGACGACAGAGAGACCGATCGACAGACAAGTTGACTCCTATATAACCCACGAAAACTTCGTTTTGTGGGGGTATAAAAATCCATTCAATTTAAAAGGTGGAAATTGCATTAAATGTGTCCATAATGCACTTATTTCAGTGGCAAGAGAAATCCTGTCTTAGGCAGCAATATCTGGCAGCAGCACGCAAGGAGTTAAAAGTTGACTAAAATCTTGATCCTTACCAGAAATTTAATTTTCTTTAAACTAAATGTATCACAGCTTTGTAGATGATCAGCTAATCTACCAGGGGTTGAAATCACGATATGAGGTTTTACTTGTAAATCTAAACCTTGCTGCATCATGTCTGAAATGAAAGACGTATAAGATTAGTTTGCTAGGCCTCAGAGCGTTAAGAATCTGTTTCTCAGGCCCTCCAACATGGTCATTTTGGCTGCTGCATGCCCTCTTTTTACAACCAATGCATACTTAAAATAATAAAAATTAAATGGTTTATGTCTGATATTTTACCCAAGTTAATAAAATTGATAAATTTGTCTCTTGAGTGCAACACTTGCACTCAAGGAATGAAATACACCACCACCCATGCTATGCTGTAGATTATGAGATCTAAAACATAAAACAAACCAAGAACATGAACTTTTCATGGCAAAGAAATAATTACAAAAATAAAATAAAAAACGGCCAGCCCACATTTCATTTTACAAAAAACGGTCTCAGAAACAGATCCACCTTGTGGAGCCTTATCCAAGATTTTTAACCCTTTACCCAATGCAGACGGTATCGAAATTTATTATTTTAAATATCATATTTTGAAATTTTTCAAAAAATTTCAACAAAACCATATCATGTGACCCCTCGGTGGAAATTTTTTGAAACATAATATTTTTTCAACTGCTGAATTTGCATATTACGCAGGCGGATACGGCCGATTCATTGGGTAAAGAGTTAAGTGTTATTCCTCAATCCTTGGTTCCAACAGACAAGTGCAAAATACAGTAACTATTACACACCTGTTACTTTTCTGCCGATTTCATATTTAGAAACCCGTGCAGAATGTGTTCCTTATAGATTTCCCGTGACGAACTATTTTTCCACCTGACATCTTGGATCCATCATACAGTACGTGGAGAGTGTATTATCACTAAATGATGAGTCTAAATCACTCACAAAGTTGAGATTCCACCCAAGCAATAATTGCAAATTTGTTGCAAATCATCACAATCAAAAGCAAAGTTCCAGCCAATGGACCTCCGGGTTGAACCTGGAGGTCCATTGGCTGAAACATTGCTTATGTTTTCTGACCATACGTACAGAATTTGAAAGTGATATTTTGGGTGATTACTCCACTCCCTGGGTGATTTAGTTACAATCCACTCTCCACGTACTATAAGAACTAAACTCTGCCCATTTTCATAATTGGACAATCGTAACATCGCATTCTGACCCCCACGTGGTGTACCGCCTAGTGTGGGCATACCTATGACCAACAAATATCATTTATGAATATTCTCGTACATACGGACTGACGGATGGATGCACAGAGGGATGGACGCAATCCAGTATACCCCCCCCCCCCCACTTCCATTTTCTTCAAAAGTTTTCAACAATTTCCAACAATTTCTAAGTCAAAAGGTATGGTAAATTGTTTGGTGTTTGGAAGTTTTATGCAATGAGGCAGAAGCCTTTGTCACAGGCAAACTGCATGCCATATTTCACTGAAATCCGATAACCCCAATCCAGTATGCACCCCCACCTCCCATTTTCTTCGAAAGTTTTCAACAATTTCCAACAATTTCTAAGTCAAAAGGTATGGTAAATTGTTTGGTGTTTGGAAGTTTTATGCAATGAGGCAGAAGCCTTTGTCATAGGCAAACTGCATGCCATATTTCACCAAAATCTGATAACCCATATCTGAGATACAGGCTGAACAGACAAATAATGTCTATTTCCTACAATTTCTAAGTCAAAAAGGGGGATAACTCTAAAAGGAAGAATGTGAGAAATATCGTTGAATCCTTTTTTTAAAGCCTATACCATAAGCAGTATTCATGGCAAATTTCATTGCAATAGAACATTCAATACCCAAGATACAGGCTGAACAGACAAAATTTGGCTCGGACGGACACAATTTCTAAGTGAACAAGTAATAAAAAAAAATAAAATAAAATAAAAAATAACTAGTGTGGGCATACCTATGACCAACAAATATTATAAAAAATAATAATTTACTTAAGTTATGAATATTTTCGGACGGACTCACACATGCACGCACAGACGGACGGACGGACGAATGGATGCATGTAATCCAGTATACCCCCATTTTCTTCGAAAGTGGGGGTATAACTACTGAGCATCAACAAGCAACTGTCAGCTCCTCAACATTCTAACTCTATTCAAGCTCTGCTCAAGCAGGGTTACAGCGGTTAAAGAAATGTGCACCATCGAAGTGCAGTACGCCTTAGTACACGGCATCATCGTGCCCCCATGTAGGCAACCGGGATAAAGTGGGTTTTACGGTATAATGCCCATCTCTAGGCTTACATTAAATTTAAGCTCAAGGGGACTGGGGCTCATTAGTTAACAAAAAATTTCTAATTACATATCTTCAAGACTATTTTGGGACACAAGTCATGTTCATGGAAGCAAGTAACTTGTATGTATGAGGTTCTATACTGTATATACTGTATTCAGGGAAATTCCCATAATTAAAATTTATCTTAAATCTTTAACTAACACAACTAGATATTGGCAAAACAAATTTCTTGAATAACTAAATTTTCATTTTATATCTCAAAGACATTGCTTATGACCGTCAGTGGAATGAACTACACATGAGAGGTTCCAAGCTACGTTTTTAACGTGAAAATGAAAAAAAAAAAATTAAATTTGAATGGCAGCTTTTGTGAATAACACTGACCAGTTGTGGCAATTTCATTGGCTAAGGGGGTAATTCAAATAGCTTACCTAAAACTTAATGAATAATTAGGCTTGCTATACAAGTACAGCAAACGAGCAAAGATTTGTTTCCAAGCTGTGACTTTCTGACCATTTAAACATAAGATATAAACAAAAGAGAAGGATCTAAAGATACAATGGGAGCACTTCTGTTTAGAGAAAGAGACAGAGGATCAAGGAACAAGCGATTATGCCCAGGAAGTTCTCATTTGGGAGAGCTTTTCATAGGACACCATCAAAGAGGTTTGCCTCCAAGTCGGATTGATCCTTGATTTAAAAATTTTGTGAAATCTATCCATAAATGTTTTAACCCTTTACCTAACATGAAAAGTAGACGACACATGCCAACAAAATTCTTGAATAACTGATTTTTTGCCTCAAAAACATAGGTTATGACCCCTCATTGGAATGAAACAACAAAAAACAACACTTTTGCAATTGCAATACAACACGTATTGTGTGCATCCAAGTTGCCCTTCATCTAATACGAAAGGCAGACGACACCTGAAAACAAAATAACTGAATAACTAATTTTTTTCAATTTTTGCATCAAAAACATAAATTATGACAGTGAATGGAACGTGCTCACTGGGCTCATTCCAATGGGGAGCCATAAGCTATGTTTCTGACACAACAAATGAAAAAATAATGATGAAAATTGAATCGTGATTTGGGGAAATAGCACTGGCCATTATTGATGGTTAAGTTTTTTGATGGTTTAGTAAAGGGGTATTTATTTATTTATTGGTGTTTAAGGTCACATATTTCCGCACAATGGCTAATCATGACCATGACAGTTTTCCGGGTGGAGGAAGCCTGAGTACCCGGAGAGAACCACCTAGCAATGGCAAGCAACTGTCAGCAACACAACTTACTAACTCCACACAAGCAAGGTTATCATTGCTTGAAGACAGGTGCACCATCGACGTGCAGTATGCCTTGGTACATAATGCCTCCATGCCCCCTCGTGAGCAATGGGGGTGAAGCGTCTTGCCCAAGGACACAACGCAGTTGCTGCAGGTGGGATTTGAACTGAGGACCGCTTGGCTTGCAGCCTGCACCTCTAGTTACTCAGCCACCATGCACCGGGTAAAGGGTTAACATTCCAGATTGTACAGAATGTTCATTAAATCTATGCATCAAAAATAAGCCGATGAAATCGTCAGATGTGTACCCATACACGCAACTAGTAGAAAGCTGTATGACGGAGGGCCACCATGGATGCCGACATTATGTACACCATACAAGGTATGGGTACATATAGAAATGGATTGGAGGAGTGTCTAATTTGATGGATAAAGGGTTAATATTTCCGGATCAAATTATCAGATTTACATAAAAAACTATACAGCACAGCACATCAGTAACCTGAATAAATATATATAGTAACATGACAATCGGATTGATATTTTTTGAGTTATCGAAGGCCAAAGGGATTGGAGGAATTTTCAATTTGAAGGATAAAGGGTTAATATTCCGGATCAAATTATCAGATTTACATCAAAAACTATACAGCTCGGCACATCAGTAACCTGAACACAATTATAAAGTAACTAGACAATACAAGCAATATTTTTCAAGTTATCGAATGCCAAAGGGATTGGAGGAATTTTCAATTTGAAGGATAAAGGGTTAATATCTCAGGATCAAATTATCAGATTAACACCAAAAACTATACAGCTCAGCACATCAGTAACCTGAACACAAATATAAAGTAACTAGACAATACAAGCAATATTTTTCAAGTTATCGAATGCCAAAGGGATTGGAGGAATTTTCAATTTGAAGGATAAAGGGTTAATATCTCAGGATCAAATTATCCGATTTACACCAAAAACTATACAGCTCGGCACATCAGTAACCTGAACACAAATGTAAAGTAACTTGATAATCCAAGCAATATTTTTCAAGTTATCGAATGCCAAAGAAATGGATACGGATGCCGGATGGACAGATGGGTGGACGGATAGATGGGCGGACGGATAGATGGATGGACAGACAGATGGACAAAGGATGGACGAATGACGGATGGTTACCCCGGATGCCGGCATTATGTGTACCATACATAGTATGGGTACACATAAAAACTAAGTAATTCATTTTCTCTAATAATTGCAGTTGCATGGGTTAAGTTGGTAAATTTATTTCAACAGTAAACTTACCCAATCCCCCAGTTATCACAGTCACTCTTACGCCAATAGGTTTCCCCAAAACATGAAACTGTTCTGCAATCTGGAAAGCAAGTTCCCTGTAAAAGGATAAAAAATACTTACTTCCAAACAGTAGCAGACATCAACTCTAATCCAGTATTGTTTACAGCAGTGTTGTAACAAGAAAAACCACGTTATTAATAACTTAATGGTGGAATCAGATTGTTTTATTCATTACAACAATCTATTTGACAATAATGATAAAACCTTATATTAGTGTAATTTTGTTGACCAAATTAACCCTCTGAACACTGATGTCAAAAAATGGCAGTTTTCAGCAGCAATATTTCCCATAATGCAGTATATTTAACCAAATATACCTTGTTTGACAGAGCTCAGCAAACCCTGGTAACCCTTTACCCAACATAATGACCAAAACTGGCCAGCGGTATTATTGAAAGTGTCAATGACACACTTCTAGGTAATGACCTAATAACAAAGGTACATGTAAAGTATTGTAAAGGTCTGTACATGAATACTGACCATAGCCTGTAACAAATGTACAGGTAAAGTATTGTGAAGGTGGGTGACAGTTAGACGCTAAACTAGAAAAGAAATCTCCATGGAGTTAATGTTACAATGGGGATCCTTGTATGGTGCATCATAAGCCAAGCAATTGTTCTCGCCTATTTGACTCAAACCCTTCTACAGTTGATTCCTACTAATTAATAAATATTCTCCAGTCCTTCTTAAAGTATAGGTATTTGAATTTTTTATCTTTAGCTCATAGAGTTCCCACGGGTGAGAAGGTTTTATTTTTCTCATTCGAAACAGAAAACTGGGTTGTGCTAATAATGTTTACCCTCCCCAAACAACACCCAAATATTAACACAAATATTTTGTCTCAAAAACATAGGTTATGACCCCTTTTTGGATCAAGCTTGTTGAAAAAAATTAGTTATTCAAGAATTTTGTTTGCAAGTGTCGTCTGCTTTTCATTTAGGTAAAGGGTTAAACAAGATATAATTGGTTAACTTCCTAGTTAAACAAAAGAAAAGCATGTGTGATTGGAGAAAATTCTTTTGCACTATCAGTGTGCTAGGGGTTAATAATACATCAGTGCATCAAATTCTGAAGTGGGTTGTGATGGTGGCCCTTCTGTGAATGGAGCATGCAGATTTCAGAACCATAAAAGAGGATACAACTTAATGGTCTCCCTTGAATACAGTGGAGCCCAGTTAATTGGATATCCCTCAACTGAATAATCCTGTTAATTGAATATAATTTCCCAACACAAAACTATTTACCATACTTCCAGCACAAATTTACCTGTTAATTGAATATAGGTTATAGAGTAAACTCCTGTTAATTGAATAAAAAATCTTGTAACCTGTTGAGAATTTACCCGGACTCCCCCCAGTTTTCCTTTGTTTATAGACCTATCTGGCCTCAGTACATCCAATACAGACATTTAATCTATTATATCTCGTTTGACAGAGTTCATGGAGCTCTGTCAAACAAGATATAACAGAATAAATGCTAACTTCATCTCTAGAATACAGGAAAGTGACACAATCCCTGTTAATTGAATAATTTTCACTGGCAAAGTAAATATTCAATTAACAGGGTTCCACTATACTCCACCCACCCAATAAGCAAGTTATTTTCCAGCACAGTGAGATGTAGCAGGTGTGTGGTGCCTTAGTGGGGACAAAATTTAACTTCAAACCTGATGGTCTATGGTTCGATCCCGGCCAGTTTTTTCCTTGGGAAAGACACTTCATCCCAGTTGCTCACTTAGGGGTACAGTGGTTCCGAGTACTAAGGCATACTGCATGGCGGTGATACACATGTCTTCAACCAATGCTAACCCTGCATGGGTGTGGAGTTTGAACATTAGGAAGTCTGACAATTCCTCCCCACCCCCCACCCCCCTGCTCAGTGGTTCTTTCTGGGTACTCTGGCTTCCTCCACCCATAAAACTGTCCAACACGAGGTGATGCTGGATGTTGAAAGTGTCGTTGAACACCAATAAAAAATGAAAGTGTCAATGACACTATAGCTTAACTTGAAAGTGTGTTGTGACTGATGAAAAGGATAATGTTCAATGTTTATGAAAGGATTATGAAATACGATAAGAACTGTGATAATTGAGAATATGTTAATTTCTGTTACCTGTATGCAATGTTTTCAATAAAAATAATTTGAGGTGTAGACTGGACTAAAGAATTGAGGGGTAGGTTAATGTGGCCCTCACAGTTAATGCATGTCAACCAAAGTTACCAAGTTACAGTGAAATTATTCCAAAACGAGTCATCCTATCAAGTTGAAATGAAATACCTTCATAAATGTGGTCTGTAGACTGTGCTAAAGGTTTTTGGGCTTTGGGCCTGTGTAGCCATCACGGTTGATCGATCGCAACCAAAAGGGGACGTCCTCATCTGGAAGTTATACTTCATCCTAGTCATCCTACCAAGATACAATGAAATCCCTTCATAAATACGACGTGTAGTCTATGCTAAAGGTTTTCGGGTTTTGGGCTTGGGCAGCCATCACGGTTTAATGATCGCTACCAAAAGGGGACAATCTCATCTAGACATTATTCGAAATCATCCTACCAAGTTACTATGAAATCACTTCATAAATACGACCTGTAGACTGTGCTAAAGGTTTTCGGGCTTTGGGCCCGTGGCTGTCACAGTTAACCAATCGTGATCAAAAGGGGACGTTCTCATTTAGACATGATATGGAGTCATCCTACCAAGTTGCAATGAAATCCCTTCATAAATATGACCTGCAAACTGTGCTAAAGATTTTTGGGTTTTGCGCCCAGGCAGCCATCACAGTAGACAGATCACGGCCAAATGGGGAAGCTCTCATCTAGACATCATACAGTCATCCTACCAACTTACAATGGAATCCATCCATAAATATGACCTGTAGACTGTACTAAAGGTTTTCGGGTTTTGGGCTTGGGCAGCCATCATGGTTGACCGATCACGACCAAAAGGGGACGTTCTCATCTGGACATGACCTCAAACCTTCATATGAAATTTTGTGGCAATCGAACAAGAACTATGGGGTGGAGCCTGTGCTAAAGGAAAATGTGAACAGACTCACAGACATCTGCATGCATGATGGCAATAGCTTATCTTGACTTTGTCAACTTAAGCTACAAAGTGAGATGTTGCATTAGATGATAACTTAAAAATTTTAGCAAATTCCGAAAAGAATGAATTTTTAACCACAAATATTACAAATCAGTGAGCAAATTGATGTCAGACTGGAGATTTTGGTTTGGAAGATCACAGCCTTTGTCACTATTCAACACATAATGCTGTGATGCAAGGGTGCATCCCAGTTAAAGTGGGGAATATTCTTTGGACATCATCAAATGATCATGAACTGCGCATTGCCTCGGCCCCCATTTTCACAAGTTATGTGAAGTCAAGAATTGAACTGAGGTTGCAGAAAGGATTCTGAAAGTGACAAATGTGAAGCAATATATGTGAATCAAAACTTAAATCAGCATAACTGCATACTTTCTGAGGTGAAACATTGGCTCTTTGGTCAGATACAAATGTGAACGTTATTTATAAAAAAAAAATTAAAAAATATGTGTTTTAACTTTTAATCCGCTGGGTATTTTCAAGATATTTTACATCAAATCTAATCATGGCTGCTATGAAGCAGCCATGACTAGATTTGATTAAAAAAAATTCATCTAAATTTAACTCAAGGAATCATTGGAGAAAAAGATAATTCAATTTACAGAGGGAAAATTTGATTAAATGTTCCCAAATTATTCTTATTTCAGTGGCAAGAGAAATCCTGTACTGGGCGGAAATATAGGCCAGTGGCATGCAAGGAGTGCATTGATATCAGTATGTGGTCGCTGGTAGAGTACACTTTAGTGCACATGTAAATCCCAAAAGTGCCCAGCTGCTGTATATGGTGCACCTGCATTTTTTAACAGTTAAAGCACAGGTAACTAACAGGATGGGACAAATATGATACATACCTGGTTGGTGTTATCACAAGTGCAAATATACCAAATGGGTCCTCTGACAGCTTTTGTAATATTGGCAGTGCAAATGCTGCTGTTTTTCCACTTCCAGTTTTAGCACACCCGATGCAGTCTTCTCCTACAAAAAATAAAACTATTATTTACACACTGCACACAGGGATGGCATGAGGACTTACCTGATACGGGGCCTTATACTCCCCAGATGTGGAGGTTAGGGTGTCCCCAACAAGCATACAATAAAGAATGCAGTGTCCCTGACAAGGGGAGGGGGAAGGAGGCTGATCTTCCTGACAGGTAAGCCATAGCCTCCACTGATCCCTCTCTCATGGAACCATGCCTGATTGCACAGTACTGTGATCAGTAAATCCATCTTTTCTGCGATCCCTTCACCAGAGGGTCGAGGTTTCGCAAATGAAATACTGCAAAATCAAGACCGCAATCGAAAATAGCATATCAGATTCAATACTGTCACATTTCTGTTTCAACAGGTTAGAATCTGTAGTGTAGCTGGAAGGAATGGGCACAGACAATTTCAACTGCATCGCAACACTGTCTACATTTTACTGTAACCTTGTGTCAAACATGATAAATATTAAGAGGATTCCCCATCTGTGAAACTCTGACCAGAGCATTAACCCTTTACCTAACATGAAAAGCAGACGACGCTTGCAAAAAAAAAATTCTTTAATAACTATTTTTATCCATATTTTGTCTCAAAAATACAGGTTATGACCCCTCGTTGGAACGAGCTCGTTCCAACGAGGGGTCATAACCTATGTTTTTGAGACAAAAAATGAAAAAACAATGAAAATTAATTGGCAATTTTTTAGAATAGTGCTGGCCAGTTTGGGCCATTATGTTGGGTAATGGGTTAATTAACTTTCAGAGGCAGCTGTCCTTTTTTTGAAAATGACAGTGATCAGACAACTCAAGGCCTCTCTGACATGAGGAATATGGCCTGTGGTTTGATGTGCTACACACAGTCCAGTTACCTGATTAATACATGTTTTGTTGAAAACATTTCAGTGGTTAACTGGTTCAGTGTTAAAAGCCACTATCATTATTTATTTATTTATTGGTGTTTAAGGTCACATACTTATGCGCAATGGCTAATCATGACTGTGACAGTTTTACGGGTGTAAGAAGTCAGAGTACCCGGAGAGAACCACCGAGCAACAACGAGCAGCTGCCAGCTCCCCAACATTGTAACCCCACACTGCAGCACAGGCAGGGTTAGATTGGTTGAAGACATGCGCACCATCGGCGTGCAGTACGCCTTAGTGCACGGCATTATCGTGCCCTCATGTGGTCAATCGGGGTTAAGTGCCTTGCCCAAGGACACAACACAGGAGTCCGATTCGATCGCTCAGAAGGTCACCCATCTGAGGACTAACCGAGCTCGACGTTGCTTAACTTCGGTGATCTGACAAGAACTGGTTATCGCAACGACACCGTGCCCCCAGCCACTATCATGGCTCACTGAAAAGTGCTAGAAGCCACTGTAGTGGCTTTACACTGGATGCATTAGTTTGTTTTCTGCTCAGCTTGATATAAAACTGTTTGTTACAACTTATTGGAGAGCACCTTTTGGCATTCTATTTATGTATTTATTTATTTATTGATGTTTAAGGTCACATACTTATGCACAATGGCTAATCGTGACGGTGACAGTTTTACGAGTGGAGGAAGCCAGAGTACCCAGAGAGAACCACTGAGCATTGACGATCAACTGTCAGCTCCTCAAAATTCTAACTCTGTTCAAGCTCCGATCAAGCAGGGTTACAGCGGTTGAAGACATGTGCACCATCGAAATTCAGTATGCCTTAGTACATGACGTCATTGTGCCCCCATGTAGGAAACCGGGATAACGTGCATTGCCCAAGGACACAGTGCGGGTCATCCCGGACGGGGATCAAACTCGTGACCTCTAGCATAGAAGTCCGACAGTCTTCCACTGAACCACCGCGCATTTGGCATTCTCCAAAAAATTATAACAAAACAATTATTTATGAACAAAATCTTCCTAAACTGAAGCAACTCTAGATGGTAGCTCAGTATATTTGAAAAAATACCTGTGTTTCAATTCACCTTTAATAACAATTTACAATCAATCAATTCTATCAATTAGCATCAACTGTCGGTAATACCGAGGCAAAAGTCGAAGAAAAATAAATTTTCCTCGGCAATAAAACTGCAATAAACAAATTTTTAAAATACCACCATAGCTGTTAAGAGAACATTCATGTTTAACCCTGCGCACCCAAGTGACCACTTTTCAAGTGCATAATCGTGATGCAATTTGAAATCATGACGTAGATGGTTGGTTGCTTCAAGAATTTGTATGGTGGGCAAATCAATATTTTCAAGTGCAACCCCAAGGCTGCATAGAGAAAATATTAATTGGTCTGTCCCTAAATAACGAATTTGGACTCATACAAATGATGCCACTAAACTGGCATGGAAATACCGCCGGGCTTCAAAGGGTTCAGGTAACTTCAAGCATCTACGGCTTGTGTAATATATGGGAGTGTCGCAAGACAACCGCTTTATACTTCCTTTGTATCAAGTTGGCCAATTTGTTTTCTCTGATCTCTGATCCACACGAGAGTTAAAAACTTATTTTTATGTTGGGTGTTGAGTAAAACAAATGAAGTAACACTTAATATATACAAGGTTAAAGATTTATTGAAAAAATAAATTACTAAGGCCACACAAAGTAGATCTTCTGTTTCTCAGGCCATTATTTGTAAACTTGCATGCGGGCAAGCGTTTTTTTATTTTAGTTTTTATTTCAGTAATTACTTCTTTGCCATCAAAAGTTTATGTTCTTGGTTCAAGTTTTAGGCCTCATAATCTACAGAATACCATGGGTGGTGGTGTATTTCATCCCTTGAGTGCAAGAAGGCTTTGCAATGCTAAAGCATTGCAAAGCCTTCTTGCACTCAAGGGACAAATTCATAAATTTTTTAACTTGGGTAAAATATCAGACATAAACCATTTAATTTTTATTTTTTTTAAGTTTAAATTGGTTATAAAAAGAGAGCATGCGGCAACCAAAAGGACCATGCGGGAGAGCCTGAGAAATAGATTTTTTATTTTTTTAGCCCTAATGTACATAACTTCATAAGTAAATACATACAATCCTATTGCTAATCACTAAATAAAACTACAGTGTCAGTTAACAAAGTCACATGATGAGAGGTTCAGGAATGAAAACATCCTTGAAACAAGTCACTCTTCAATATTTAATATACATGTGTACCATGCTCCACATTTACAAAAGTGGTTTCTCATAATGGGTTGAATTTGGAAGGTGGTCATTAACTGGTAAAGTGCTAAATTATTTTTGGTCCTTAAAATTTGTTTGTGCATCTTTGCATTGTAACAATTTATGGGAGAGTGCCAGTGGGCCCTCTCCCATAAATTGTAACAAGGCAAATCCCAACAGATAAAATAAAATAATTTCAAGGACAATATGAAGTACATCCACAGAATATGAAGCCTTTAAATTGCGATACCGGCACTTCAGAACAAAGCCCAAATATGGGCTTCCAGCACTCTACCAGTTAATGGCAGTGTCTTTATAGAGTGAAAATGATCAGTTCATTGAAAGTGTGGTCGTTAATGGCAGGTGGTTGCCAATGACAGTGGTCACTCAAGCAAGGCAGCTTTTACTGAACCATGCCCAAAATACAAAACTAAAGTCCGGTTTTATTTACAATTTAACATTTGCACCAATGTTGCCCACATTAGAGGAGGCCAGGTTATTGTCCAGCTTTGTCAGGTTACTGTCAGGTTATTGTCTGGTACTTGTCTGGCATTTGCCAGGTCTTTGTCGGGCACTTGTCAGGTTATTGTCTGGCATTTGTCAGGTTATTGTCTGGCATTTGTCCGGTTATTGTCTGGCATTTGTCAGGTTATTGTCCGGCATTTGTCAGGTTATATTGTCTGGCACTTGTCAGGTTATTGTCGGGCATCTGTCAGGTTTGTCCAGCAGTCAGAAATATGTGGGCGGATGAGTGTTTGTTTACTGGGGTTTAACCCTTTACCCAACACCGACGATTTCAAAAATTTATTATTTTAAATATCATTTTTAAATTTTTTTCAAAAAGTTTCTACAAAACCATATCATGTGACCCCTCTTTGGAACGAGCTTGATGAACTCGTTCCAAAGAGGGGTCACATGATATGGTTTTGTTGAAATTTTTCGAAAAATAATATTTTTTCAGCTGCTGAATTTGCATATTATGCGGGCGGATGCAGGCGATTTGTTGGGTGAAGGGTTAACAACACTTTCAATAGCGGGGTTACATTGTTTTAGACAGTTTTATGACTGGAGGAAGATGGAGTTCCCAGGGAGAACCTCCGAACAGATGTGACCAACTGCCAGACTCTTCAACTTAATAACTGCACAAACCATGTTAGCACCGTTTGAAGGCAGTTGTTGCTGGTCGGGATCAAGCCATGCTCCCTTTTGTTTCAAAGTCCAATGTTCTAATCAATGTGCCACCATCCTCACTTTTCAACAAGTGAAATATTAGTGTTGTGGTCTTGTAGGAGGGAAAGTAGTCAAAGAATTCCAACCAGATCATGACACAGTCAGGATTAAATAAAAATTCTCAGCTGCTTTTGAAGTCATAGATCTGTACCTGTTATGCACCAGCATTATATTATTTTAAAGTTACAAATGGAGGTAAACATTGAAAATGTGCTTCATTGAACAATGCTCTTTTGTTTGAAGATAAACAGGGGTGGGGGGGGGGGGGACCTAATTATTTGTCCTTACTTTGAGACCCATGTTCTGACTGACCGAATATTCCAACAACATCATCAAGGCATGCCTTTATAGAAGGCATGCCTTGATGATACAGTTGGAATACTAGTCAGTCTGAAATTTAGTGGATAAAAAAAAAAGCTCAAAAAATTCTTGGAAATCTATTTGTGGATAAATAAAATATACATCAATTAGAAGTCACCAAGCAACTTATTTAATTAACATGCAGATGTACGGTATACTGCTATACTACATTCATTTATTTATTGGGGCTTAAGTTTAACCCTTTACCCAATGTAATGGCCAAAACCGAACAGTGCTATTCATAAAGATTGCCAATTAATTTTCATTATGTTTTTCATTTTTTGTCTCAAAAACATAGGTTATGACTCCTTTTTCGAATGAGCTCGTTCCAATGGGGGGACATAACCTATGTTTTTGAGACGAAAAATGAAAAAAAAATAGTTATTCAAGAATTTTGTTTGCAAGTGTCATCTGCTTTCATGTTAGGTAAAGGGTTAACAAACTTTCAACAGCCAGGGTCACCTCGTCTCGGACATTTTCACAGGTGGAGGAAGCCAGAGCACTCAGAGAGAACCACCGAGCAACTGTTAGGCTTACTAACTCCACACAAGCACGGTTTGCATTGGTTGAAGACAAGTGCACCATAGACGTGCGGTACGTCTTAGTACACAGTGCCTCCGTGCCCCCACTGGTATACTATATACTATATATATCGTTGGTGGGCTTCCAAAAAGTCATATCTCCTGTTTTGGTGTATAGCATTTTTTCACAAATTCAGGTCCAATTTCGTAAGATATTTTGGATGTATTTTGGGATGGGTGAATAAGTGAAGAGAGAAGAAAAGTTGATGCTGCTGTGCAAATTGTATTTATTTGTTCATGCTTCATTACATTAATGCAAATAGCTGCAGAGATGAAACTGTACTACTATGATCACAAAACAGATATTTTCCTGATCCAATCGCAAAATTTTGGATCACGACAGACTTCCACACCATGGGTCATGATTTCATAAATGAAATATTGTGGAATTAACAGCAAATAAGGAAAAACAAACGAAAAAATAACATCTCAGATTCAATGTTCTTGCATTTCTTTTCTAACAGGTGAAATTCTTTATTTTTTTTTTATTAGGGTTTAACGACACATTAACAGCCAGAATCATAACATGTCGGTGACAGTTTTACGGGTGGAGGAAGCCGGAGTACCCAGAGACAATCACTGAGCAATGACGAGCAGCTGCCAGCTCTCCAACATAGTAACTCTGAACTCTGTATTGCTGCACAGGCAGGGTTAGATTGGTTGAAGACATGCGCTCCTTCGATGTGCAGTACGCCTTAGTACACAGCGTCACTGTGCCCTCATGTAGGCAATCAGGGTTAAGTGCCTTGCCCAAGGACACAACGTGGGAATGCAAATCAGCCGCTGAAATGGTCACCCATCCAACTACTAACCATGCTCGATGTTGCTTAACTTTGCTGATCTGACAAGAACTGGTTACTGCGACACCACCGAGCCCCCCAAATTCTTTAGTGTAGCTGGAGGGAGAAAAGTGAAAAGAACATTTCAACAAGATCGCAACCTGCTATAGAACTTACAGTCCGGTCACATTCACTGTCCATTTTAAAAATTAATGATCACGGTATTGAATTTTATTTATTTATATACTTTCAGCGTCTATAGCTACATCATGATTACAACATAGGTATGAAGTCAAGATCAGGCAATGGTTTATCTATTAACCCACTGAGTAATTTTAAAATATTTTTCATCCCATCTAGTCATGGCTGCTGTGAAGCAGCCATGACTAGATTTGATGAAAAATTCATATACATTTGATACAAGAAATCATTGGTTGAAAAGTCTATACAACTTTCAGGGGGAAATTTGGTTAAATATCCTCAAATTTCACTTAATTTTAAAGCAAGAGATTTCCTGTCCTGAACGGGAAGATACACCAGCAACATGCAAGGAGTTAAACCTATGCTGCCAGCTTTTGAGGACTTCTACCCCAGTGTTGATTCCAGGTCCTATTTTACCAGTAAAAGCAGAACTTGTTTACCACAGTAAAAATACTGCACAAAATACATGTATTTTCTTTACAATGTACATGTTTGGGTTTTTTTTTTTATTGGAGCTTAACAAAACTTTCGACAGCCAAGGTCACCTCATGTCAAGACAGTTTTACAGGTGAAGGAAGCTGAAGTACCCAAGAGAACCACTGAGGCATGGCGAGCAACTGTCAAGACTCTCCAACATATCAACTCGGCACAAGCAGGGTTAGCATTGGTTGAAGACAAGTGTTCCATCAACATGCAGTATGCCATAGCACACAATTTCGCCATGCCCCATGGTGGGCAATCAGGAATAAGTGGCTTGCCCAAAGACACAATGCAGTTACTCCTGGCAGAGATCAAACTGTGGACCTTTCGGTTTGGGAGTCCCATGCTGTAACCACTGAGCCACTGGGCTCCCTATTGAAGATGTAATTATGTGATAATTTACAAGTGATAACACAGATTTTCATAAAAGTTATTCATCAGGATATAATGTTAATTTAAATAACAGATGTATACATATATACATGTACACCAGTACACATTTCTGGTCCTCAACCCTTTACCTAACGTAACGGCCAAAACCAGTGCTACTCACAAAAATCACAATTCAATTTCCATTATTTTTTCATTTTTTTTTTCAAAAACATAGCTTATGACCACTCATTGGAACAAGCTTGTTGAGCTTGTTCCAATGAGGGGTCATAAGCTTAGCTATGGTTTTGATGCCAAAATGAAAAAAATTAGGCATTCAAGATTTTTGTTTGCAAGTGTCGCCTGCCTTTCGTGTTAGGTAAAGGGTTAAAGCACCACAGAACACTTGAATAGTTTAGCGAAATTTCTCCATTTTTAAAGCATTGCCATCATCTGAAGAGCTTCCCATGAACCTTTGCAGCAGTCCTCCTCTGTCTGTGATGCCTTCTAACACTATCTTTCAATGATAAGAGAACTCTCTCTGGACAAACGGCTGATGGTGATGAAGTAGAATGAAACTAAACACTTGCTCTTCATGCAGCTTCTTAGTCAATCAGATCCAGAAATCTTCTGATCCCTCCACTGACACTTCAATCATTCACACTGAGCATACTGCTGTCTTTTTGAAGTACACATGTCATGTAGTTCAGGGGCCAATTCTATAATACTCTTTACAAGTGTATCTTCCAGAATTATAGTCTTTCTTAATGAATGAAGGAATGAATGAATGAATAGTTTATTGATGGTATACACACGTAATAAATTGCACATCAAGATATAATAAAGGAATCTTTTCAGGATAAAAGACAAATACAAATTCATCATAGAGCACTTTTCTGTGTCAGACCATCAATCTATAAAACACATTCAGGAGAGTTCGTCGGGATGCACGCATATATATACATGTATATATACACACACATGTACACTTGCATATCAGGCCTGGCATTCTTTAGGAGTGAAGGAGGGCAATTTTTTGCACCCCCTGATTTTTTGGGACTGCCTTTTATCATTTCGCACCCTGAGTTCCAGTGTGTTCTCTGTGCCTACTGGCACAGAGAACAGACTGGAACTCAGGGGACGATTTGTCAATGTTGCATTGATTTGTAATAATTCAAGACCCATTCTGTGTCTCATTCCAATAGATTTTGACACATAAGAATTGAATTCAACATTTTGAATAATGAGAAGATGTGTGTTCCAATTTTTTCCACTATGTAGCTGAATGTAGTACAAATTTTCAGTCACAGTATTAATACCTTGGAGTGAATATAACCAAAATAGTATAAAAGTTTTTGCATTGAAAATTTCAGGTGCAATTGCTCTCCCAAGCAATCTGAGGAGGGCAACTGTTTTGAACCCCTTGATTTTCTATATTGCCAGGCCTGTGCATATACACACATACATATATATACGCATACACATATATGAGACATGTACAGGACCTGTCGACTATCCAACAGGGTTTCCCGTGAGGGTTATTAATACTGATCCAACTCGGGAACTTAAGACAAGATACGGGACTGAAGGAATTAGGGCCTGAAGATATAGTTTGAAACTGTACAAACTGGAGAGCTGTATATTATATAATACAACTTAATAAAATATACTCTAATATAGTAATGCGCGCATTTGAGCCTTAAATAAAACAATAATGGACAAGCGTGTATTGGTAATGCATCTTGAGATTTTGTTTGTGTTCTTATTTCTTGCAGCGTACCGGTTTGTCTGGTAGATCATCCAATTATATTATGACTGAAAAAACCATTAAAAGATGAGGGAAGATTGTCACTTTTCCATTCAAATAAAAAAAAGAGATGGATGAAGCTTAAAAAGGACACCGATTTTTAGAATTTTCTCTTTCAAAATGAAGGATCTGTATGGGAGTTATGTTGCGTATTGCTTATTATTCTAATCGAACGTTTTTGAATAAGAAATAATTTATTTATCTCTTGGAATTTCCCCATACGTGAATTCCACAGAGCAAGTGACTCTGAAATAAGGTTTTGTAATCATCAAAGGCTGAAGTTCATCATTAGCATTTCAAAAGATGCTGCGATTTACTAGGCGGGAAATGCTAATGACTAATTTTGGTCATTTGTATTCACAAGTAAAAAAAATACAATTCTGGAAAACACAAATTTTGAATAGTCTGAACATTTCGACTGGATATTGGATAACTAACATAAACGCAGAATACTGAAATCAAATATCCCGATGATGATCACGGAAACTTATGTCCTTCCTTTTCATGTCCATCATTATATGTGGTCATTATTTCTCACCAATTACGTTAATATCAAGAATACTATGGTTAACTGGTCAGTCGGGTGTTTATTTTACAAGTCAGTAGTCAGACACGAAAAAATCATTGGGCAACCAGCAGACATTATGCCAGAATAGATGCACATTCAACAGTTGTACAGACGGCTCAACAATGCATGAACTTGAAAGGGCGGGATCACAAGAGATGTGTCAATTGTGATCTACACGAGGTGGGGGGGGAGGGGAGGGGCATTTACCCAATACACCGAATGTCCGATTTGATTCTAAATCTGTTCAAAATCGAACCTCAAACACACATTCAAATGGAAAAAGCACGATTCGCAGAGTCCTATTGTATAAGTTCTATAGGACTGACCCCTGGTGCTCAGGCTGTTGACTTTGAGATGCATGGCAGTGTTTGCACTTTGTTATGCTTCTTTTGTGCTGGTTAGATTTTTGTTGACCCAGCACATCATAAAATCCATTTTCTTGGGACCACTATAACATATGTTTTTTCAAGCAATGTTCCATGGGTGCTGGGCATATATAAAGCAAAGCAAATGTATGTAAGGCCCCACAAAGTTTAATGTTCCAGTTTTGTTTTATGCCTCATAATCTGCAGAATAGCATGGGTGGTGGTATATTTCATCCCTTGAGTGCAACAAGGCTTTGCAATGCTTTAGCATTGCAAAGCCTTGTTGCACTCTAGGAACAAATTTATCATTTTTATTAACTTGGGTAAAATATCAGACAAAACCATTCAATTTTTATTATTTTAAGTTTGCACTGGTTATAAAAAGAGAGCATGCGGCAGCGATTTGGACTGTGTGGGAGAGCCTGAGAAACAGATTTTTAACTTTTTAGGGATAACTCCACTGACAGTATTTTCAGGAAAGTGACATCTAAAGTTATATATCTTCGTCAATAATGACATACTGTACATCTCCATAATAGAACAATATCATCGAAGTGACAAATTGCATTTCTTATCTGAACAAACTGCAATGCACAAATTATGAACTGTAATCCTGCAAGTGAACAGAAAATTTTAGTGCTGATTAATAGTTTGGCCATCTATTCTCAGAAAGTTCCAAATCAAATTAAAACACACGAAAAAAAATTATGCTTCAACTACGATGAGAAAAATGCCAAATTGCTCGAGTCAAATGCTAAAAACACCCTCTCTGAAAATTGGTGCATGAAAGAAACATCACCTTCAAAAAGAAAGGTAAAACTTCATCAAAAACGTGTGAGTAAGCAAAAAGAGAATTTCAAAATTAAATATTTATTTAGGTTCAACGACATTTTAACAGCCAGGGTCATATCATGTTGGTGACAGTTTTACGGGTGGAGGAATCCAGAGTACCCGGAGAGAACCACCGAGCAATGATGAGCCTACTTGAAGAATAAAACATACGGTACAAACACACTGCTTTGGTACTCAGCCAGTGTGGGAGTTGGCATCTATCCCCAATTACCCTTTTTCTCGAGTGAATACTTGAGGACTTGGAGGTAAATCGGCAGTTCAGGGACCACCAGGTATTCTACCTGCTGATTTGCCATGGAGCCCTCCTCTTTCTACCAGACAAGTAGTTACAACATGTAGTTAGGACTAATGCCCATTGTCCACCATGACATAGAACTTGAGAATGTGCATCGCATTTCGCTATGCATATTTAATTATTGCTTTTCCTGCATTTTGCATAGCGAAATGCGATCCGATATCACTTATCAAATTTGATCCCTTATGATATCGTATTGTGCACACTGGATTGTGATACTTACTGTATATACAAGGAGGGCACCATGGAACTGAAATTTGAAAGGTTGGTAGATGGGTGTTATGGTGTAAAAATAACAATAACAGGAACAGAAAGAAATCTCAGAATAAACAACAATAACATGAATTTAGCTATTCTGAAATTTAATAACGAAAATATTTTGATACAAAAATCTTTTACACTATTTGGTTCACAGAAAAATAAAAACAGAAATGCAAAATAATGTTTAACCCTTTACCTAACATGAAAAGCAGACGACACTTGCAAAAAAAATTCTTGAATAACTAATTTTTTTCATTTTTTGTCTCAAAAACATAGGTTATGACCCCTCATTGGAACGAGCTCGATGAGACAAAAAACGAAAATATTTTGAAAATTAATTGGCGATTTTTGAGAATAGCGCTGGCCGGTTTTGGCCGTTACGTTGGGTAAAGGGTTAATAGAATGCAGTAATTCAGCAATGAAGAAACTTTCCAGCCGGTATTATAATGTCCAAGAATGTGTCTGCAGCAGACCTTTAGATCAGTCTAATTTGGGCACAATGCCAAATATAGATGTGGCTTGCATGAATGGCGAAAAAGCAATGGTGTTTCTTCTTGGCGTCTGTTTTAGGTTTTCGGTCCCCGTCTTAAAATGATAGTTTACAACCCCTTGTTATAGGTCTTCACCATTATCACTGGTTCCCTCCACCCTTTGACATAAGTTTACTCTATAAACTCAAAAAGGCTTTTTAGTTTCCCAGTGTTGAGCCAAAGGTCTATTTGAATGTAAGCTAAATTACGCATGGCGTTTACTGAGAACTGCCAGTCTGCCACAAACATCATGAATACAATGGATCTCAAGCTTTCAGTTCATGATCATATAGAATTTGTCACCGAAAAGGAATCGCCGTTGACAGTGTCGTATACGACACTGTCGACGGCGATTGCTCTTTTTGTGGCGAACTCTGTGGGGTTTTTTTAAAAGTTATTTATGTGCTGCATTGTTTGACTCGAAGGTAACTCTTAAGCTATATTACAAGCACCAGCCACCAGGGAAACCTGGCCAAACTCTATGTTGCCGAGACACTGCAAAACTTTGGAAAAAGTTTCAAACTCCTCATAATTTGGGTGCAACGTTTACCGTTGTTAGTTGGGAAGAATTTAAAGGCCTGCTGCAGAAACAGTGTTCAATAAATTGTAAAGAAATGTCCACTCAAAAGTTCAGCAGTCTCAATTTCAATAAAGCACTCAGCAAAAGTCAAATAGAAATAATATCCAATAAGTATTGGCACCATTCTGTAGTTCCAAAATAATCCAATAGAATCCTCGCTAATCACAAAAGTAATTTCTGGTTCACAGCTACTATAATTTCTCTTAAAAAAGTCTGGAAACACTTTTCCAATACACAAAGATATTCCACAGAATATATATAAACTCAGCTGCTATCTAATAATAATGCACTGTCCTGTAATAATAATCTACAATGTTCAATGAATGCTGAATAAACAAGTCACTTCTCAATGCTGTGTATATGAATGAATGCATGGATTCTGTTGACAGGGGTTATTTATATAGTCTTCAGATAGAAAGTTCCAGAATAAGACATTTCTCCAATGTTCTTTTATTCCATTAATTGCTACTGGCTGCATAAATTCACCTCATTGAGCTTCTGGATGATTCTGTCTTATTTCAAGTAAGCAAGTGTGACCCAAATTGAACAATCAGTAATCAGTGTAATAAAAATAGATTCTGTGTAACAGTAGCTGTAAACATAATGATAGGCACATTCAAAGGTCACTCACAGCAAATAAGTGACCACACAAGCCAGAGTTTGCTTATTCAAAATAAAAAAAAATGACCTCAGAAAATATTAATTGTTTATATTTATTAACTAAGACAGAACAATTGCAGCCCTGGTAATTCACCCTCAGCAATCAGCAGTGCCACAGAAACGAAAAATATCCACAGCAAAAATACTGCCGAGGATGGCTTCTTCAGAAAGCATTGTGGTGGCAGAAATTACACAACTTCCAGGTTACACAAGGAATCAAACCATGTGGTTTGCACTATGCTGTATTGCTAATCTTACAAGTTACAGTTCAAATTGCAGCATAACCACAAGAAACTATGTGTTCTGCTTCTTCTATGTTGATAACACCAGAATCTGACATCAGTTTCTGGAAAGCTCTTACAGAGCTTTCCAGAAACTGATGTCAGATCTTACAGAGCTTTCCAGAAACTGACGTCAGATTCTCGAGTTATCAACATAGAAGCAGTGAGATACTTAGTTTGTGGTTATGCTGCATCTTATTTTCACTCATACTATACATATTGTGCATGTCGCCTGCTTACTTCTAAGATTTTTTCTCAGCATTCATGTGGTTCATGATATTGGCATGATCCAACTGAGTGAAAGATTCTGCACATTGATTGTGATTATATACACATGTATCTCAAACTACTTTCACGTGTTAAAGTTACTTGAAAGTTTTCACTTCACCACAGACTACATGTGCATGGCAATTAAGACTATGCTCTGCCCCCTAATGATTTTTACACAATCGAACAGGCTTCACAGCAATTGGCGTAGAAGCACCAGTATTCCACAGCAATTTTTTGACGAGGAAACAAGGATGAATTACCAGGACTGCAATTGTGATATTATAATAGAGGGTCATAACAGTGGGCTTATTTTTGATTATGGGCTTATATACCCAGGTCAGTACAGTGAGGTATCTGATTCATTCTAACCTGACTCTTTCAAAACCTTCCTTGTTTGTTCCTTTTGGACTTTGTCTCATTTTTGGAACCTCATCTCATCACATACATGTATATATGTCAAAATTTGAAAATTGTTAAAACAAGACAGGTGATATTTTATGTTTTATTTAATATTTATGACCACTGAAGATCACAACACACTTCATCATATGACAAGAATAAGGAACTACAACAAAATGACATAAAATAAATGTGCAGATTACAGATAACAAAAAGAAGATTTGCATCAAGAAGCAAATTGCCCCGCACCTTTGATGAACATTGACATGAATAAAGTTGTAATGAACTAAATATTAGAGAAAACTGACAATTATTGCTCAAGTTGTCACATAATCATTAATATTTCCAAGACACGACAATAACACACTATTACGTTTCAACAAATCACCACAGTTTCAAGCTTGTTCAAGGCAATGTTAACATAAAGCGGAACGCCATACAGTACAGCCTATAACAAAGTATACCCTTAGACAATATTCGTTTGCTAATGACGCCATATTAGTGCCTTATTTTGGCGATATTCCTATAGCATTAACGCGATATTTTCAGCATGTTGTGGTGAATATCGCAAGACAAATGTGTGTATGGTGTGATATTTTCATAACTACAGCTGTATTGTTCATAATTTTTTGGATGAAAAGAAGAGGAGCAAATACTTAAAATAATATGGACGATTTGAGTCATACAAAGCTTTTTATGTTAAATGAACTGACTTAGTCGATGTATTCGTTGATGTTATTAAAGCTTGGATTTCCCTTGGCCTACCCGGCTTCACGAGTCCTGGAGAGTATGCATTTATTTATTTAGTGGTGTTTGAGGTCACATACTTCTGCACAATGGCTAATTATGACCACAACATGGAGATAAAGTCACGGTCAGTTAATCGTTTATATCCCCATGCTGCCTATTTTAGAGAACGCGCACCCCCAAGCATTAGTGACTGGGTCCTATTTTACCAGTCAAACAGAGCTTGCTTACCACAGTAAACAAGCACTGCTTCACTTCACGGGGTTTCCGTGGGGTGGAGAGTATACAGACTTTTTAAATGCAATATAGTAATTAAATAAAAATATTTCCCCACCAACCTACCCAAATTTCAAAACCTGGGTAGGGAATAGGCATACAAAGATATTTTTAATACCAGCCTCATATATACTAGTGCTGGTAATGTTGGTATCACCAAACGTAAAAATCAAGATGTTGCAGCAGCTGCAGGTATAAAATCATAGTTAAAGGTTATATCACGGATTGAAGTAAACAGTCAAGATTTATTTTGGGGGTTGGGGAGGTGGGGGGAGGGGTGGGCTGGCTGGAAGTGGAGAACATCTGCAAGAAAAATGAAAGTGTCAATGACAGACATGTCAACCTCCCAAAATTTTTTTCAGGGAGATTGAAGAAAATTTTCAGGGAGATGACATGATTTTCAGGGAGATTTTTTTTTGTGCGTAGAAACCATGTGTGGATCGATCGATTTTAAATATAAATTAATATCAAATACCCCCTCCCCCCCACACACACACACATAACAGGAAACAGCCCAACAACAATACATCAAAGGAACATACGTCAACGTTCTACTAACTGGAGGTGAGTGACCCAGACCTGTTAACCTCTGGAGGTGACTGTCAGTGAGATTTTGATGAGCTCCCAGTGAGACTCGGATGCTTGTCAGTGAGATTTTTGCACGTGGGCAGCACATCAATAATTTCCATGTTACCCCCCCCCCCCCCCCCCCCCACACACACACATACATTAAACATTCCACCCTAATGTGTTTTATTTGAACAATTTGTCCTTTCAAAATCCAAACCATAGAAATATAGAGAAAAACAAAAATCAGAAATATGGATGTGGTCATGTGCCAATATCTGAGCTTGTTCCAATGACATCCATATTTCAATGGTTTTATGTACAAAATGTTTGGAGATATTTTCGACCTTTTCAGCACTATATCAGTTATGGTGCTGTGTTGAAAGTTTTGGATCCATTTGGGTAATTATGGGTACTTGCGGCGACCTGCGACGATCTGTGGTGTTTAGGCACACCCCAGAGCCCGGTTGTTGTGGTAATTCGATCTTCCAAAGCCCAGCGCCCCACCTAACCACACCGGTTGCTCACTGGAAGTAGTTGGTCATTTACGAAGGGGATTTGGAATGGGGTGATCATTTTTCAGTGAAACGTGAAAATTATGCCACAGCCAGCCCAGGACAAAACATCTCGGGGATATTTTGTTGTCCATTTATCACTACGAATGAAAAAACGTGCAAGTGCCGTAAATTACCAACTTTTTCGAGATTTTTTTCACCAAAAACATAATTTTTTTCACAGCCTGCTTTATAAAATTGCGAATCGGAAATTTTTCCCAATATATTGAAAATTACAGCAACTCATATGTTTGAGCCGTTTGTCTCCAAAATTGGCTATAATTATCTGAAAGTGAAATCAAAAATGCACAATAAATTTGTGCGTATTTTTGCACATTTTTCGATTGGACAAGATTTTATACGTATGGAATTTATTTTTCGATTTGACTGCTACCTGTATACAAGCAAAGGTGTGCCTTTAATATATAATCAATTTCAGCAATTATCCTGCTATCCTGCATCTCAAATTCATTTAATCCGCCTGTCAAACGTGTTGCAATAATCACAACATGGCCATTGACAGAAATGAGAATTGGTCATCAGTTCTTACGTAAGTGGTGACGTTTCACACAAACTTAATGACCTTGCCATTGAGAGTAGAGCACATGCTTTTGTATTTGTAAACAAAAGCTGGTGGATTCAGTTTTTGTCTGGTATGTCGACTTTCCGGGAGATTTTTGGTCCAAATTGACTCCCGGGCGGGAGGGCGGGAGGGGATAGCTAATTCCGGGAGAATCCCGGGCATTCCGGGAGAGTTAACATGTCTGGTCAATGACACTGTAGCTGAACTTTGAATATGACAGGAATTAGTATTTGCTGTGACCAGGTCAATCAATAATGAATATGACAGGAATCAGTATTTGTTGCGACCAAGTCAACAATAACGAATAAGAGAAACAGGAGTTTTGTTGTGACCACGTCAACCATAGTAAATCAATTGCAAGGTGACTGCAATGGTCTAAAGAATAGGACATAAGTATTATATGTGATGCATCCCATGTTAGTAAACATTCATACAAAAATTTATTCAAATCAGAGCTTTCATCTGAACAAAAAACTGATTGCACAACATTTTGTACAAAATGACTGCTGGTGGCCATCTTGAATTTCGGACCGGACCCCAAAACATTCGTTCTCATCCCACGGTGATAACAAAGATATCACAGAATTTTCGTAAAGATCGGTTCATAAATGCGGCCTCTAGCCCGAGCCGTATTGGCATTTGCACTTACAGTGCTGAAAGTAACACTCAATAAATCAAAGTTAGTCTAATTTGCATAATTTACGCACGAGAAAGAAAACCTGTATTATATGTGATATATCTCATGGTACTAAACATTCATACAAAAAATTCTTCAAATGAGAGCTTTCATACGGAAGTTCTGCACAAAAATCCGATTGCACCTAATTTTGTACAAAATGGCTGCCAGCGGCCATCTTGAATATCGGACCGGACCCAAAAACAATTGTTCTTGTCCCACGGTGATAACAAAGGTACCCAAGAATTTTCTTAAAGATCAGTTCATAAATATGGCCTCTAGCACAAGCCGTGTTGAAGGCGCAACGAACAGACAGACAGGCCATGACAAAACCTCAAATTTGGCTTCGCCAAAGTTGGACTAAAAAGATGAAATCAGAGTCAATCACCCTTTTCTTGGCATCTAACTAGGAGACCAACTACAAGTGTGTGTTTATGTGCATCTTTCATTGGTGGGGGATCAAGACCATTATCGGGGACAGGTTAGCACCTAGGGTCGCCTAGTTCAGCAAGCTGTGTACCCCACTACATTCAGATTCCATCGAGTCAAATTATCAACAATGATCCCATCCAAAACTGACAGGAACTTTGTCAATAAAAAGTGGGGTTGGTGGTCATAGGGGTATTTTTGGGAGATAGGTTGCATAAAATCACTCTAAATCTTTCAAAATATATTTTGCAGCCAAACATTTTGTTACATCTCACTGCCCGCCTCTCACCCCCCCCCCCCCCCCAACAAGGAAGGGAGGGGATGGCATAGGGTAAAAATAAAACCACTCTAATTCATCTAGGAACTCAATTTTGAGAAGAATCAAGAAAAAAAACTTCTGAATTTTGGTCCAAAATTTCCCAAGTCCAAACTGGACCCAAAATTTTCAGGCTAAAATTTCTGGTTTTTTGTAGTCTCAATTCGCATAAAAAATCAAAAAATTTTGTCGAAACCTGACCCAAAATTTTCAAGCTATAAAAAATTTTTTTTTCCTCTTAAAACTGAACAAAACGCATAAAAAATCCAAATATTTTTTTGTAGAATTTTGGTCCG
This sequence comes from Pictodentalium vernedei, assembly GCA_031216915.1. Classification (NCBI taxonomy): domain Eukaryota; kingdom Metazoa; phylum Mollusca; class Scaphopoda; order Dentaliida; family Dentaliidae; genus Pictodentalium; species Pictodentalium vernedei. Next base: position 74,338,573 of record CM062293.1, on the reverse strand, counting down.
AACCGGACCAAAAATTTTCAACCCAGTGACCTGATTAGAACAAACTTGAATCTGCCCCCTCCCCCCTAGAGATGATGTATACCAAATGTTAAAGGATTCTCACTGTTGGAGCTGAAGAAGATTTTTAAAGAAATTTCCTCATATTGCACTAAGTTAAAATTCGGACACCCATAGAAAGCAAAAATATTAACCGAGGAACTCGATTAGAACAAACTTGAATCTGCCCCCTCCCTAGAGATGATGTATACCAAATATGAGAGGATTCTGACTGGCGGATCTGAAGAAGAAGATTTTAAAAAAATTTCCTCCTATTGGCTATTGCACAAAGTTAAAATTTGGGCTCCGATAGGGATCCCAAATATTAACTCTGCGACTCGATTTGAACAAACTTTAAACTCACTCCCCTAGAGATGTTGTATACCAAATATGAAAAGATTCTGACCACTGGATCTGAAGAAGATTTTTTGGGTATTTTATGGGTGCTATCAGAGAAATGCCCCTTGTGGTGCCCCCGTGGGAATGATAACTTTATTTGAACAAACTGAAATTGACATATGATAGGGAACATGCACACCAGATTTGGTTCAATTTGGTCAAGTAGCTTGTGAGAAGTTGATAATATAAAGTTTACGCTCAACGGACGGAAAGTGATTATTAACACACCAACAATATCGTCACTAAAGCCATTAGATGCATTAATCTGATAAAAATGCTAAGAGGTACGTCTTGGGGAGCCAATCATACAATCCTACTTAAATTATACAAAGCTTTCGTGGACCCAGTCCTTAAGTACAGAGAGGCCATCAAACTCGGTCACATTCCCACAGAGCAGATTATCAAACCCATTCTGCACAATTGCGATCGAATTTCCTATTCCGCATCGATGAAAAGGTCTATTCGTTTCGGCGCCATTACCGGTTATCGTTTTTACTGTTTTATATTTAAACAACAACATGGCCGATTTTGAAATCTCCGTCGCCGCCTCACAAGTACACAAATGACGGCATTTAAAGGATAAAACCTAGTTTGGATTAATAAACTCTTCCCAAATGTAAGGAAATACGTGTACTATCAATTGCAGCCGGTAATAAGGGCGAAAGCTTGATATATATTCCTAATTTCGAGTTTTGAGTTCCCATAAAAACTTGATGGGAACTTTTTCTATAGGATTGAATGGGAAGAATCTGAACGTAGAGGGGTAGCCACTACGTTCAGATCGCTGAACTACCCTATACCTTAATCCCCACCCCCTTCCTTAAATTGAAATCATGGCGCCGCCACTGTAACAATCAGCAGGTTCAGTTGGTTTGGAATGTTGTTGGTGAAATCATCGGAAAAATCGAAAATAGGTGACAGCTGTGAAAAAATGACTGCCAGCTTTACCTAATAAAATTGGAGGAATACAGTTGTGTTGAATTGCTGTGGGCCTCGATAGGCCCATCAAAGTACATTGTTTTACGATCCAGTCATTTAAATTCAAGTCTGAAAATGACTTTTTCAATCCGTCATTTCCACAGGAACTCGTGCACGCCGCCATTACGAAAGTGTTTTGTGAAGTGGTACAAACACATGGACATGAAAACGGCAAGCACGATTGTTAGAAATCTGATGAAATGGGGAGGTCTTGAAGAAACTGTCCACTCGTGAAGTAGCTCATCGTTTTTAATACCCCTGTCCCCTCCCCCAACACACGCACGCGCTTAAATCATCCTGATTTCGGTTCAAGCAGATCGTTTCATGCAAATAGAAGGGGAACAAATGAGTCAAACATTTCTATGCCCAGCAGCCTTGGAAAACGGCGAGTGTTGATACTCCAAATGAATACTGGACGAAACAGCCCATGGACGAAACGGCCCAGATTGATTTTAGTCAGAACGGCCCAGACTTTGGGGCGGAACGGCCCAGATTTCGAGACAGAACGGCCCACGTTTTTGGACTGAACGGCCCTTATTAAAAAAACTAATTTATTGGAAAATACATTTCCCATGCCCCCCATTATCAAGAGCAGCACGGCGGCCAGTCGACCCAGCATATCAGTGTTTTCTTTGAAATTGACATTGACTTCATGGTAAGTTGTTTCAATGAACCATTCTTCCTCGGAGAGATGTGCGCATTAGTACTGTAATCTGGTATTTTGTGGATGATGTCAGCGGCATAAGAAAGGAGGGATTATAAATAGGTATTTAATTACTCTGCAACAACAGGTGTACAAAAAAGGTCAACAATTATCATTTTTCGACTTGTGTTTTTATTACAATCATTTTAATTCAATTACAATTATCGAAGGTACTCGTTCTTCACTAATAATAATAATTAGAATGTCAGGTTATGTTATTTCTGCTGTAACATCGACCTTAATAGTATTATTAGGATAACCACAAGAAAACGTTAATGTCACTTATGACATTAACATTTTCTTGTGGTCATCCCACAACTTATTTCGATTGGTACTGTAATCTAGTGCTTTACTCTGTAAGCAGGTGTACAAAACAATGGTCAACAATTATCATTTTTTCACTTGTGTTTTTATTACAATCATTCTGAGTCAATTACAATTATCAAAGAAGGAAAAGAAGTAGATTAATTGCTTTGTTAGTGTTAGAGCTTATCGTGTTTGAGTACCTGATTGGTGTTGGCCCATGAGCTGATATTTCTTGGTCCCGTTTCCATATATTATGGACAATGTATATAAACTTTTGACAAAAGTTTTTTGCTTTGCCCAAGTTACCTGTACTACCCGTTACTGCTTAGAACTTCCTCGTCGTGTGAACCGGTAACGCAAATTATTCAGTTTACGAATAATTGGCAGCTATATAAGTCTACGCGGGCACAATTCCAACCCCATTGTAATGATAAGTTCTTTTTGCTAAATCCAAATAACGTTTGTAAAAAAAATAATGGGAGCATAAGAATAAAAAAGAAAGTTTTTTTTTAATTAGGGGCACTCTGTCCAAAAATGTGGGCCGTTCTGTCTCGAAATCTGGGCCGTTCCGTCTCAAAATCTAGGTCGTTCTTACCTAAATCAATCTGGGCTGTTTCGTCCTATACACTATGATAAGTTCTTTTTGCTAAATCCAAATAACGTTTGTAAAAAAAATAATGGGAACATAAGAAATAAAAAATAAAGTTTTTTTTAATAAGGGCCGTTCTATCCAAAAATGTGGGCCGTTCTGTCTCGAAATCTGGGCCGTTCCGTCTCAAAATTTGGGCCGTTCTGACCAAAATCAATCTGGGCCGTTTCGTCCACGTGCCGTTTCGTCCTCTTACCCTACAAAATGGTATACTTTAAATATGGGCGACGGTTATTCAAAAGTGAAGACCTCATTGTACTTCAAAAGGGGGCAAATTTACCTCAAAAGTGGTGAGCTACTTCAAAAATGGGTGTTTTTTTTACTTTACAGGTGGTGAGCGACTTCACTGAAAAGTGGTCAATTACTTCAAAAGAGGGCGCGAAAAAAAGCCCAACGATGTTCTCGGATAAATGCAGAGCATTTGACATTTGGTGGAAAAAGCAGTTCAATTTCTAGTAAGTGTATCGGTAAGTATTTATTATTCTGATGATAGAAAAAATATGGGTTATCTCAATAGTTCACACAAGGAAGAAAAACCTACCAACGAAATAAAGATGAGTCCTGCCAGAATATGAAATCACTACCAAAATAGTGCTGTGACTTAGTGATTTGTTTGTGACACACTGGCCAAAAGCATAAAACTTTTCTTATGTGTTGGTATTGGTACAGACCATTAAAAAATTTTATGCTCTAAAAAATCTTTTCACAGTATCAAAAATCTTTTCACCCATTTAGAAATCCCAAATGGTCGCTATCAAATGGTTATTGAACAATATTTGTCCTTAAAAACGCAATAAACACAATAATTTATGAAGAATTCTCCGCAATATATTTCGCAAAGAAACAATGCTATGGCGATCTTTTGAAGCAAAGATATTTACCCAAACAAATATGGGGCCGATGTTCCATTGTTGGTCCTATGATTGTTTAGGGAAATATTTTTGGAATTTCTTTCAATAAGAGTTATATAACTCCATTCTTGTGAAGGATGTTTATTTTTGGTGTTTCAAAAGTTGAAAATTTGTATTTATAGACTTTTCAGCACAGACGACACCTGCCCCTCAACTCCCGAAGAATTTTCTACACTACATGTTTCTGAAAGTATATGAAAAGTATATGGAAAGAGCTACTTAATGCGTTTTCAGCCACCCGGAGTTTGCCCTTTACGGCTATTTTATGTACGAGTTCGTTTACCACTTTGCACCTTTCACCATTGTTCAGCAAGATATATCATTATTCATAAGATAATTTAAAATCATATAGGACCCACATTATGCACAATAAATGCAAACAAGTGTACAATAAAGTTCGGCAAATTTAAATACTTTTGTGAAACATACGATACCCACTTACTATCACATTATCAAAAGTAACAAATATTATATAACGATTCTGAAAATTAACGTTTATGTCGAATTTAATTGCTGCTTTCTGGACAAAAGCTTGGATATGAAGTGATTTGATCGACTCGTATAACTGAAAATAATTGCATACGTGAAATATTGAATAGACATTCACCATATTAGAACAAATGTTCGTAAAGTCAGTTCTGAAACCAATAATTTAAAAGAGATTATTGATGAGCAGCGAACATATTACGAAAATTTCTATTCTTCGAAAATTAGTAAGAGCGAAAATTCTTAAATTTTTTAGGTGATGATGAAAGCAAATCACTGGAAGGTTCACTCAGAGCTTATAAATGGGTAAAAACATTGAAAAATATGAAAACTAATAATAGCCCTGGATCTGATAGTTTTACAGTGGAATTTAAAAAAGTTTTTTTTGAAAGATATTGGTTGGGCCGTTTCTTCTTAACTCCTTGAATTATGGTTACAATTTAGAAGAACTCTCAATCACTCAGAGGGGGTGGGGGTTATTACTTGTATTCCCAAACATAAGAAGCCTAAAATATACATTAAATCTGGAGGCCATTATCTTTAATAAATGTCGATGTTAAAATTGGATCAGCTGTAATTGCTGTCCACATTAACAATGTTCTTCCAAAGTTAATATCCGAGACCCAGTTAGGTTTCATGAAGGGGAGGTATATAGGGGAATCCAAACGATTGACCCTTGATCTAATCAAAAAGAGCGAAGATCTCAACATCCCAGGAATCTTGGCCATGCTAGATTTTGAAAAAGCATTTGATTCTTTAGAATGGACTTTCATAGAAAAAGCTCTAAAATTTCTAAAACTTGGACCCTCTATGCTAAAGTGGTTTAGAACATTGTAAATCAATATTTATAGTCGTATACTCAACAATAGTCATTGTTCAGAATCTTTCACTTTACATAGAGGTGTTAGACAAGGTGACCCACTATCGCCTTATCTTTTCATTCTTAGTGTGGAGTTGTTGAGCGCCTATCTTAAATATAATCCTGACATTAGAGGCATTAATATAAATGATTCGGAATATCTTATCAGTCAGTATGCAGACGATTCATCCCTCTTTCTTAGTGATGACTTGCCTTAGATTCAGTAGAAATATTCACACGATATTCCAGACTGAAAGTAATTTTTGAGAAATCCTAGGAAAATTACTTTTGGCACAAAAGGTATTTTGGAATCACAGATCCTCCTTCATGATTCTCGGGATAGAGTGCAATTGTTTAGCGAAAATTACATAGATGATAACTACACAAAAAAATTAAAGAAAGTGGAAAAGTTGCTGAATGATTGGTCTTTCAGAAAATTAACTTTGATGGCAAAAACCGCTGTGATAAAAACATTGGCTCTTCCGATTCTAATTCACTGTCTGTCCTGCCAGAACTAGAGAAATGTGTTTTTACAAAGATTCTAAACCTTCTTTATAGTTTCCTTTGGTCAGACAAAAAGATAAAATTAAATGAGTATTTTTGATCAACACCATAGGGAATGGGATGCTAAAATTCCACCACTTACAGAGTTATAACAACTGCCTTAAATTGTCGTGGATTAAAAAACTTATTAACCCGTCAATAACAGCCCCTTGGAAAACCCTCATAAAAGATGAGTTTGAAAATTTAGGAGGGGATAAGGTATGGTTCACAAACATGGAAGGCCTCTTAAAAGTAGCTCAAAATATGAATGACTTTTGGAAAAGCGTGCTGAGTGCTTGGGAATTCGTTAATAAGAATACTGCCACAACCCCGTAAGACATCCTATCCCAGCCTCTTTTCTATGACAATAATATAAAAGTCAACAAAAAGGTGTTTTTTTAATAAATTGTGGTGTAGAAAGGGTGTTTATTTTGTTAATGGTCTACTGAGTGAAAATAAGACATTTTTTACTCATCAGGACTTCTCGGACAAATATAACATTCGTACTCCATTTACAGTCTTTCAGGGAGTGATCAACTCTCTGCCATTAAAATGAAAAAATGTAATAAAGCAAAACCAGAAGCTGCATCCTATCGTCCACAAAAAACATTAAATTATTAAACAGTTGTATCAAAGCACGCAGAACGTTTTATCCTAGGTTTCTTTATTTGTAGCAAAATCACCACATAAAGCTCAAGAAAAATGAAATGATCTATTGAATGTTAGTTTTCTGCACGAGGATTGGAGGTTGATATATAGTAGATCATTCAAGGTTTTGGACGACACATACCTGCAATCCTTTCAATATAAACTTTTATATAGATGCTTGTATACCAATTCTAAGTTGTATAAAATCAAATTGGTAGAGGCAGAATTGTCTTCCCTTTGCAACGAAGCAGAAGAAACCGCCCAGCAATTATTTTACAACTCGTCTCTTGAGTTCCAATGTGTTCTATGTGCCCACTGGCACATATAACACATTGGAACTCAGGGGACGAACTGTTCTATCTCAAGAACAATCTAATTGAGGTTATCAGAAACACTAATAGAAAAAAATGTGATATCTCAATTGATATGTCCCCTCAAACTATTATACTAGGTTCATGTGGCCAAAGTGAAACTTGAATTGACCACGATATTACAGATTTATGTTTAATACTTTACAAAATGTTTGTCTATTCCTGCAGAGTGAGAAAATGTCACCAGTAGTATGTCTCGCACGTTTCAGGACTCATTGGCAGGACCCCGGGCAGGACCCTGAAAGTGACGTCATGTGACGTTACCCACAGTCGCCATGTTGTGTTGTCATGGTAACCTGCGTTAGCGGCCATGTTGTGAAGTCATTCCCATACTGATACGTGGTGTTAGTGCGCATGCACAGCGCGAGCTTTTAGGGTGATACGTGTTTCCATTGTTCATTTTGTATTCTGGAGGGCGTCATCTTGGTTTCTATGGTAGCATGTGGTTGCTGTGTGATCTAAAACCATTAATAGGACAGGGGTATGTTCGGAGGGTATATTCCTCTGTACAAGAGTAGTTCCCCGGTTCGAAGAATCACCACAAACAACCCGACAATCCCTCCAAACCACCAAAACCGACTTTATTTGGTGCGGATTCTTCAAGAATCCTACTTATAATAGTAGCACGTAGTGCTATCGGGCGCATTCCTTTTGTATAAGAGTAGTTTTACATCGTAGAATTACCACAACAACCCGACAATACTTCCAAATCATTAAAATCACCCCAACCTACCCAAACGGACTTAGTGAAACCCTCTGTTAGCCTTTTTCCCCAATAAAAGGAGTGTTCCTTTGTATAAGAGTAGTTTTTTGGTTCGGATTCTTTCCGAAAACTCGTTCTGGCTATCCTGGTCTTACTATAGCTTATTCCTGAACCTATTCTACCCATGTTGTGAGTTCTATCTGCTTCAGGCTAAGTGTTCTGACTTCCCTTGATGTGTTTATGTGATGGGTACACATTACAGGAAGCACATAGGCATATCTTGGATGTGTCGATGTGTGCTTGTGTGATAATGCACAATGTGCCACATTGTGCATTAGCATATAGGCACATACGGATATTTGAGGATACCTATGACCGGGCTCCTAGGTCCTATATGGCCCCTAGCTGCTATATGGCTCCTAGATCCTATACAGGTGGTCTTACTTACGGCTTCCATCTTGTCACCAACTATCTGCCCTTTGATTTGCCTCTATTGTAGTCATCCACTACTATAGAGTCCTCTACCATCATTGTAGTCTTATGACATTACTACCTTGTTCCATTGCTATTGACTTGTAGCACTACTATAAGCTTAGTATCTACCCACGATTTTGTCTCTGCATATGCATTGTGGTCAAATTCTGGCTCAATCAGTTCACTCCAAGCCTGTATCAACCTATACAATGCCTAAACCTAGTGCAACCTAGGGATATAAGAGACTGTACGTTGATCATACCGAGATGTGTACACATTACAGGTAGCACATAGGATGTGCCGATATGTGCTTATGTGATAATGCACAATGTCACACACTGTGCACTAGCACACGGGCACATGCGACAAAAAGGGATTCTAGGGTACCAACTAAATGGCTCCTATACAGCTCCTATATGGCTTCTAGCTCGTATATAGCTCCTATACAGCTCCTATATGACCCTAGCTCCTACAGGTAGTCTTACCCACAGCTTCCATCTTATCTCTAACTACCTGTCCTAAGAACTGACTCTATTGTAGTCATCCAATACTACTTAGTCTTCTAACATCATTGCAGTCTTCTGCTACGACCATTATCTTGTTCTATAAGTATTCCGACCACCCTAAACGTGTTTACGTTCTATTGTACTCATAACTTGTACAATATAGGTACATGCTGGATGTGCCGATATGTGCTTCTGTAAAAATGCACAATGTGACACAGTGTGCATTAGCACATAGGCACATGTGACCAAAAATGGATTCTGTAAGCACAGACATATCCTAAAAAGGGATTCAATATGGATTCCATAAGTGGGATTCCGTAAGTGGGATTCCAAATTCTATACTACTCGTATACAGCTCCTATGCAAGTAGTCTTGCAATCGGCTTCCACCATGTCCTATGCTGTTTGTTCTATGATCGAATGTATTCACCTAATATTCTGCACCCCTTACAACCTTGCAGGATTACAACTGACTTGTATCATTACTACAGGCTTGCTAACTATCTCCGATTGCTCGAATCACTCGAATCCCATCGAGCAAATGAGCTATGGAGCAATTGCTCGATCGAGTGACTCCACGCGCGACTCTTCGACTCATTTAAAAAAAAAGAGATTCCATAGCCACAGACGTTTTCCAAAAAGGGATTCTCAAATAGGGATTCCGTAAATGGGCTTCCTATCCGATTCCGTGAAATGGAATTCCGTGAATTGGTCCTCCGAAAGATCCCTACGATTTCTTGTCTAAATTACCAATATACTATTTTAGCAACTCATACACAATATGTGTGCATCCATAATAGATGTAAAATGTCTACCTAGCTATTGTGTAATTTTGTATGTTAATTGTCTATGTGAGCAAGTGCATCTGAAATAAAAAAAAAAAATACAAATAATGTCAGTGATACCAATTGTTCGTTACCAAAACAGAAAAACACACAGAGCTTTGCTTAATAATAATAATAACTCTTTGGCCAGCCGCTGATTTGTCGCGGTCCTCATAAGAGAAGGCCATCATTCCCCCTGCACCCCACCCCCTCTTCCCCTCCTTTCCTCCCAGCATTCAGATATAAACTGCTTAATAGTGTCCCTCACTTCCTCTTTTTCAATTTCTTCAATAAGCATTCCTACCCTCTCCCTCGTGTCCCCCTTCAGCCATCTATCCTTTGTTTCTTCACCCCACTTCTGCATTATTCTTACAGTAAATTTTATTCTATGAGGTATATACTGTGGGCATTCCAAGAGAAAATGTTCCAGGGTCTCCACTACTTCAGAGTGGCACATTTGGCATCCCTTTTCCCCATCTCTCCCAATTTTTCCCCGAAGCTCCAGTGATCTTGATCTCAGTTTGAACAGCAGTGACCCTCCAAAGGTGCCATCTAGGTACTTCTCAAAAGCTGGCTTTTCTTTATATTGTAACCCCTGCAGTGATCTTTTCACGCTAACCCCTGCTCGCCAGTTTCGATTGCAATCTTCCATGACTCTCTCTTTGACAAACCTTTTGCCTTCTTTCATTCCTACTTCTATGTTTGTGACCTCTATAGAGTAATTGTCCATTAGTTCCCTCACATGTTTTGACCACCCCGTTTCTATATTAGAATTCCAAATGGTATCGAGCATCAATTTGCACCACCGGTTGTCAGGCAGGTTTCTCAAGTAGTTAAAGTAACACAGTTTTCCCAAATCTACCCTGTCCTTGATTTTCATCCACCCAAGCTCCCACCTTACTGCTTCCAAAGCTGCAGCATTACTCGACCCTGTTATCCATCTGCCGGCATCATTCTGAGTACTTTCCAACTTCTTAATAACGGTTTGGTTTAATGGAATCACGTCCGTGCCATACGTTATACTTGGTAAACCCACCCTCTCCCACAGTGTTTTCCCCACAAAGACGTTGTTGAATCAATTAGCATTTGGAAATTTGACGTATATTTCATGCATTACCAATATTTTAACGGCAAAATATGGGAAATGCATGAGATGTAAAGTAAACTTAGTTTTCACTAAAAGTAGCCTGTAGCAACCTAATTTTCATCTTTCAAACAACTCCCATGTACACTGTATATAATGTGCCTTATTGATGTTCTAGTGTTATTTGTCTTTCTTTAACTGCACAACTTTTTTCAAGTGTCTATTATTAACGAAAGAAAGGGAAAGAAGAAAGGACATGCTTGCAGTCGGAAAAGTTCGTAATATGCAGACAGTTTGATATTTACTTAATGAATTTTATGAACAAATATGCAATCAACTTGTGAATCTCCTGTGGGTCATACACAACTTGTGAATCTCCTGTGGGGGGGGGGGGGGGGGGGTCATGCTCACTCTAACGCGTGGAGTGGACGAAAGCAATACTCTATAGTTTCTGTGCATCACTGAGGTGTTGTGTCTGTAAGTCGTTACGCCATTGTCATACAAGAATGGTATTTCCTATCCGTGGAAGGTGAAATAAACGCCAGTGGCGATCCATTTTAGACCCTGTTTATGTAGTTTCTCCGACCAGCGATTATTATTGCTTATTAGCCTACAGTGTACTGGAAAGTAAACTGGTCTCTTCTTCAAAGCCACGGTCGGGACAGGCCCTGGATCGTTGCTGTGCAATGTCAGTCATCCTAATGGAGTCCCGCGAGACTTCAAGTGTTTGCTATCAGATACGAGATGATGACTGTCTCATAGCGTGTATTGTGGTAGCATACAGACCACCGTGTTCTCAGTTTGAGTAGTGGAAGCGTCGTCGCACATTTGGGAGCAGTGTGTAGTGAAGCAAAATGTTCTGGGCCTAAGTGTGCTCAAGCCTGGGGATCCCAGAAATTGAAAGAGCGAGAGACAGAGAACAAAAGAGAGAAATAACAATTGCGAATGTGTAGCAAGAGGAGGGAAGGATCGAGAAGAGGGTTAATTTTAAAGTAAAGCATCTAAAATTCAATGCGATATCATCGTGCCCCAAATAAGACTAGACTGCTGAGTCAGTAGCAGGTCCGTATATTTGCGGAACCAAGGTGGACTGGGTGAGATTGGGTGAGAGATTGTGGACTGATTTACCGGGATTTACGGGTCCTCGTCAGAGAATCGGGATGCGAAAGTTGCTTCAAAATACGCAAGAGAACAATGAAGATCCAAGCTCGTATATAGATTGCATCACAACTAAGTTGGATGTTTGAAACATCAAGCATGTACACAATGCCACCATGGATCCTCTAAAAGATAATTTTTGAAAGCCACTGACCACTCAGTCTATGTTCTCCATCATACCCAGGCCAGATCTAGGATGTGGATGAGGTGGGGTGGGGTAGTCGGTTGCAACTCCGGATGTGGTGGTGCAGGCGAGTAGGATTCAATGGGAGGGCCATTTGGTTTCAATCCTTTAGCCGTCAATGAATTTGGGTATCTTCGGATAGTAGCATATATTGAAAGGTGAGTGATCTGATCTTGATACACTAACTTCAGATGTCTTGTGATAGCTTTAAATTCCGAGACAGTGCGTAACAATGGATGATAATTACATTGTTTATGTAATTATACGTTTTGGGTCCAAATATTCAATTTCCATTGGTCAGCTGGATGAAAACGTCATGACCAAATGTAATTCATTATCCAATGAATACATTTGATCGAACTTTGACCCGCATTTACGGTAGAACGCAGTTGACAGAATGTAATTCGGGCGGTGTTTGGGTGGGTTTATAACTTTTAGCGCCTCTCGCAATGAACAGTGATTTTAGTTTACTGATATGTTAAATAAATTGTTTTGAACATTCCAAGTTTCGTTGCGAAAGACGGCAATTTGACAAATTTGGGTCAATGCCGAAAACCTGCGCACAACTCAGAGTTGCGCGCTTTGTCTTTTGTGTGGGGGTGTTTTTTCGCCTCGTTCGTTCGAACAGGTTTTATTTCGTCTTTCTGCTTTGTTGTTAGGTAAAAAGTAGTTTAAACAGTTACGGAATGTAATGATAAGAATTGAATGCAATTTTTATAATCTTTATTGGAGTATGAACGTGTGGCAATGGGTACAAATTGTAAGAATCCCTTCGAGATTACCAGACCACTATAATGGTAGCTATGCACAAATGTCATTCATTCACATTTGTCATTTTATTGTGTTATTCTTCCACTGTAGCCCTCTCCCCCTCCCCAACTTTGTGTTCCAGAATACTCTTTCATTGAAGGACTTGCTTTCATACATTTTAAAGAGCATAATATAGAAGAAAAAACTTCTGAATACCAGTCAATAGAAGTGCAGTATAGGTTGTTTGGCTGTGTGTTTGAATGGTGTTTTGGGAGGGGGGGGGGTGAATGTTGGAATCATCCTGCCCCTAGTACTATGAAGGCGAACCATGGTTTGAATAAATGTGTTAATAGGGTAAGGTAGGCTGTTAGTTTGCAACTGCCAGAGGTTATATTGTGCTCCTGGGGAATACACTTGCTCAAGATTTGAATTTGCTTGCATTAACAGCCTTAGTTTTGGCAACATATATCCTTTGTTGCTGACTGTGACAAAAATGCAACTTTTCAAAACAATAACACAGTTCTCTAGGGTGTGTGGATCCTCAATGAACATTTAATGTTGAATTAATCCCCCAAAATAATAACTGAATCTGGTTTGGAAGCAAAAAACGTATTTCCTATAGGTATCACGGAACTAAATATTTTCCCATAGTCGACCATTATAACGTTCAGGCAAAACAAAATATGATTGCATCACTTTAATTTTGGCATTCAAATATCTTTGTCAAGTATAGTCCTTCAGACAACTTTTTCTGACCCCCAAAAAGGGGGTCATGCAACAAATAAGAGAGAAAAATTGACAGCAAAGGAAGTACTGGTCACGTGCACATATTTTTCAGGGAATTCCCTACAAAAACACACAAAATGTAAATTGCATTTTTTAGGTCCAAACGTCATCAAATCACCCTATTTTTTATGTGGAATATTCATCAAATGCAATATGTTAGTAGAATGCTTCAAACATTTATTGAAACAATTTATTTTCCCAAGGCTGTTTATTTTTAGAGATTACATCACTTCCGAGTGCAACATTTCAAGGCAGGTATTTCAAATTCAAATATTTAGTTTAGTGATACCTAAAAGGCTACCTCGCTATCTGGATGAAGAGCGTACGTGCTAATTGGGTATCAAAAGACAGATCACTGTAATATTTTATAAAAACAAAGCTCCCATCAACTTTTATCTCGGCTATGCATAGGCAGAACTTTTGCTTTATGCCGTTATTAGAGTTTTGTGGCATACTGTGATAAGTATCGTCCTGCTGTATCCAATACACCCAAAGTTGCAACTTGTATTTAGTATATGTTTATATACAGTATATTTTTTTTTAGCTATTTCGACTTGGTGTCAACGCCTTTAATTTGGCCTTGGATTTTTGTTTACAAGGTATTCACCCTCTTTTTCTGTCCAGGTTTTTTTTGCAGTTGCCGCTGTTTTAGGTATTGTCAAACGTTCGTAAGTCGAAGTTTGATTTTTAGAATTGTCGGAAATGCAAGTCAATAACCTTTTATTAATTCGTCGATCCCGTTGGTCAACCGTTAGTGCTGACGACGTCGCTTGTCTAATGGCAAAGTTTTTTTTTGCATCGCTGGCGAATGAAAACTCACTTCCGAAAATATTAATTCCTTTTGTAACGATATTGATCCATAACAATGTTTTCAATTCTATCAAGTCAAATCTGCGGGCAATTTCAAAATTCTCCATTCATTTTCCAATTTTTATAATATTATTCTTGCTCTCGCAGTTGTTATTTGTCCATAATTTTGGGATGTCAGTATGTGTCTGTCTTGGTTCGAATACTTTGGATTTTTAGGTTAGGTAAAATGTCAATGCCAAATATTTGCTGTCTCTGTAAAGCGTTGACAGGTCAGTTGAAATTTCTTCGTATACAACAGGGTCCTCAGTCGTAAGAAGCCATGTATCTGAATTGAAGATAATGCTGATCGTGTTATTTGCGGTTTCTTTGTTATGTATCTTATGAAGGTTGTGGGGCGCATTCTCCTTCAAATGCCTGGTACATAATATGCGTGTTGAGTTTGGGAAGCAGGCTTTGACTGCAGCTGCCAAGAGCCACAAAGAGAACTAATTAACAAGTCACAATGTGATTGACAATTCACACTGTCGCTTACCGAGATGCAGCCGCTGTAAATACTAATTACCAAGCTACCTTCTAAATACCGAGGGGAAGATTTTTCAATGAACGTTATAACTTCAGCGCCCATAATTCTCAAATATGGCATTAAAACCATTCACACACTGCTTAAATCTATTTATATACTCAAAATACACAACCCCACACCCTTTTCAGACTGTTCAACCCCATTCCCACCCCTATTTTCCTTCACCTCGGTATTCAGTATGACCGCTATGATTCATGGACAATGGGTGCCTGGCGAGTGAAAAAAGCAGATTTGGTCGTTTGGCCAGACAAGTTAAATATTACAGTATTAATAGCCTTGAAACAATGGAAACATCTGTACAATGCAAAAACAATCCTAATATGTCTATTGTAAACTGGAAATATCAGGTACGAAACCGCACTTGAAGATCTGGTTTGGGCTAACTTGGTTCAAGTTCGATCGACTCGAACATTTTTCTGGCAAGTTCGAGTCGAAAAAAAATCCATAGGCCTATTTATAGGGACCTAGTCGCATGATATGATTTTGTTGAAATTGTTTATCATTTTTTTTCACCTGTTCAGTTTGTAAATTATGTGGTTGCATGTAGCTGCTTCGTTAGGTGAAAGGTTAACCCTTTACCCAACACAGACGATATCAAAATTTATTATTTTAAATAGAATTTTAAAAAATTAAAAAAAAAAATTCAACAAAACCATATCATGTGACCCCTTATTGGAACGAGCTCAATGAGCTCGTTCCAATGAGGGGTCACATGATATAGTTCTGTTGAAATATTTTGAAAAATTTAATTTTTTTAACTGCTCAATTTGCATATTACGCCAGCGGATGCAGGCGATTCGTTCGGTAAAGGGCTAATGCATCTTTGTTATGGGATTAACTGAATCACCTAACTTTATGTAACCTTTGTGTCCAAATTCTCCTGCAATCTTGACCTCCCGAGAATATACCCACCCATATACTTTTGCCCTCTTTTACTTGACACACCCCAGGATTATTCCTCGATCAAAACAGTATATAGAAAATTAATATTGTGTTCATACCATAGCGAGACGCTCTATGAACTCTAAATTGATTTTTGATTTTTCTTTTTGTGGGACAAGTCAGTTATCTTGTATGACAAATAAGATTTCTGAGCTGCTCCCCCTACAGGACAAGTAGATGTTGAAAAAAAAATCCCAGTCCTGCTATTGTTGTTTGGCATTATTCAGTTTTGGATAGATGGAGGGTGGGTGGGTGGGTGGGTGGGTGTATTGTGTTCCTGGTGCTCAACCTAGGGATACAACCATGATGATGATAACAAAAAAAAAATGAAGGCTAAAGTATGCTGGAATCATTTTATTCTTCTATTCCTGCAATCTGTAACTACATAAAAATTATCGGAATTCAAAGTCATTCAAAAGTAATATTCTAATTTACAGCACAGAAGAAGTGGATTACAACTCAAACAGGGTGGAGATGTTTTCTTCCTAGCGGCTGATCTAGATAACTACTGAAATGGATGGGAGTATTTTCTACCAAACAGCAGTGCTGGGTAGTATAACAATATGCAGTGGAGCCCACTTAAATGGATATCTCTTAACTGAATAACCCTGTTAATTGGATATAATTTCCCAACACAAAACCATTTACCATACCCCCACAGGCTTGGCAATTTCAGGAGAGCAATTTTTTAGCTCTCCTTACTGCCCTCCTGAAAGAATTAAGGAGAGCGAAAAATTGCCCTCCTAAATATTTTGGTCTGGGATGATTGAGATTACATGTATTATGCTCACATTAAATTTTTGTTGTAAAGCAAAAATGCAATTTAACTTCGAAGTCACATAACATCACGTAATTTCATTTTGAAAGTGGTTTAGTGGTAAAAGGTAATGGCTGCAACCATACCCAAACACAGTTGCAATCATTTGAAGCAAAATGGGTCACAGCAATATTTTTTTTTCTGTCAGTTTCAAGTTCAACAACTGACATCACAGTCTGAGGGGTAATTATTCAAGGAATATTGACACTATAATATACTACCATAACTACTATCCTGTCACTTGAAGCACTTGCACCAGGATATGACTGTAGATTCAAGCAGACCTGTTGTCCAAGAAAGTCATACGCCTACCACTACCACCTTCAACCCCCCTTGGGGGGGGGGGGGGGGGGGTTGAAGGTGGTAGTGATAGGGGTATGACTTTCTTGGACAACAGGTCTGGGTATACACACAGGTTTGTCAAGTGTGTGTTCGGTTGTTGAGTGAGACATCTAGATGTCTAAGAGATTTTGCTTTACCTTAGTAAAGTTAATAAAATCACTGATGTAGTCTGTTGGTTTCAGTTTCAATGAGTTCGTTCAACTGGATACTTAAAATGCTGTGTAAAGCTAATTGCTCTCCTAAGCTGATTGAGGAGAGCGATTTTTTGCCCTCCTGCATTTTTCAGAATGCCAGGCCTGCCCCCAGTAGAAATTTGATTGAAATATAGGTTATAGAGTAAACTCCTGTTAATTGAATAAAAAATCTCGTAACCTGTCAAGAAATTACCCTGACTCTCCCCAGTTTTCTTTTGTTTATAGACCTATTTGGCCTCAGGACATCCAATACATGCATTTATCTATTATGTCTTGTTTGACAGAGCTCATGGAGCTCTGTCAAACAAGATATAATAGAATAATTGCTAATTTTATCTCCAGAATACAGGAAAGTGACACAATCCCTGTTGATTGAATACTCCTGGTAATTGGATAATTTTCATTGGCAAAGTGGCTATTCAATTTGCAGGGTTCCACTGTACTAGTACTGATGTGCGAACATGGTGGCACTGTGCACCAGGGCTTATATTTCACTGAGAATCTGAGAATCGATTCACACAGTGATTTGCACAACAAAACTAGCGAGAATCCATGTAAATTCTCACTGCACCTCTGCTAGGATTCACGTGAAAAGACTTGAGTCAATTTAACCCTTTACCTAAAATTGCGCAACAATTTAACCAATACAAG
Organism: Pictodentalium vernedei; assembly: GCA_031216915.1. Classification (NCBI taxonomy): domain Eukaryota; kingdom Metazoa; phylum Mollusca; class Scaphopoda; order Dentaliida; family Dentaliidae; genus Pictodentalium; species Pictodentalium vernedei. The sequence goes on along the minus strand of CM062293.1, from coordinate 74,320,877 downwards.
GCCAACATGACCTGAGATATCCTGACACTTTGTCAATAAAATTGTACATATATGGCTGTCATTGGAACCACCTCAATGGGCCGGTTCCAATGACATTCATATTTGTAAGGTTTTATTGGTAAATATTGTTTATTTTAAAAAAAATTTAGATGATGTTTTAAAAATTAAAAAGCTGTGTTGGGTAAAGGGCTGACTCTACATATCTACAAATTTGAGAGTAATTGTTCAAATAAGAACTTGAAACAGAGGGCTGTAGTCAAGACTTTGTGTGGTAATATCAACAATTAGTAATATCAATAACAAATCCTGTCCATCATGAATAGAGTGCCAGGGAGTGAGAGATTCAGATGGAGGCTGACCCAGCATATATGCTCTCCACTCAAATACGTGTGTACACAATCTCATATTTTGCTTTTTGTTTACTACAATAAACAGTGTCATAAAATTTACTTTTACAAACAAATTTTCAGTCCTAATGCCTCCCTTTGTTATTATCGTACTGACCCGGTATGAGCCCATATCGAAAATAAGCCCACCTACCAACCTTTCAGATTTCAGTTTCCCCTCCTTGTTAACAAGCTCTAGGCTTGCATCGCCAAGCGAGGCTAATCCCCCCAAGCACCCCAGTTGAAGAAAGGTGGGGGGTGTTGTTGTTGCACATAGATATATTTTTTCCTGCATAGAATTACTCTAAATCTGGCAAAACACATTGTGGAGCAAAAAAAAAAAATGACCTAACCCACCAAGGGTATGAGGTAGGGGTGGGGGGTGGGGGGTGGAGAGGTCATAGGAGTGAAATTTTTATTTCACATCCTACACTCTAAATCCATCAAAATGCATTTTGGTAACTACATTGTTTCCTTGTGGAAGATGCTTAATCCTCATTGTTCACCTGAGGGCATGATGATGCTGTGTACTAGGGCGTACTGCGAACATCAATGGTGTACTTGCTTTCAACCATTGCTAGCTCTGCTTGTGCAGAGTTAGTACATTGGAGTCTGACAGTTACCCTTTGATATTCAGTGGTTCTCTATGGGTACTCTGGCTTCCTGTATCCATAAAACTGTCTTGACATGAGGTAAAAATAAAAAATAAATAAATAAATCTTATGCGATTGCTTAGGTGAAATTTTCAAGAGAATGATCCATCGCTCGCCCACATTATGATTCACCTGATGCACAGTCTCAGTGGTTTTCTCTTCCTCCATCCATAATATTGTCTGACACAATGTGATCCTGGCTGTTGGAAGTGTCATTAAACCCCAGTAAACAGTGGCGGCGCTACAGGGGCATTTGCCCCCCCCCCCCAAACGAAGGCTTTGCCCCCCAGTTGCCCCCCCAACCATCTCGCAAGCATTTCCATCCACCCTCACACACAAACACATTCAGTCACTCTCTCTCACACACACACACCCCCCTCTCTTTTTTTATTCCCAATAATTTCCCATACACACTTAGCCCAAAGCCTCAGGCTAGCTGATGAACACATCCAGGCAGTAGAGATTTAAAGACTCGGATGCAGATACTTATAAGTTATAATTAAGTTATGAGCCAACAAAGGCATGTCTATCCATATCCCTTGTCTAAAAAAATTCATGGATTTCGCATTATGACAGACGGGCATTATGAGTCTCTCTCTCTCTCACTCTCTCACGCACAGACCCACCAGACGCGGATCCAGGATTTTTTGAAAGGAGGGCCGCTAATTACCATTACATTTAGTCGAAACTTGGACCCAAAGTCTGTAATATAATTTTTTGGTTTGGTACGTCCACAGGACGTACCAAACCAAAAAAGTATATTACGGATTTTGGGTCCAAGTTTGGACTACCTCATAACAAAGTAATGATATGATCCTTTATGTATTTGCCCCCCTTCATGGGAGTCTGCCCCCCCAGTTGCCCCCCATCACAAAAAAAATTCTGGCGCCGCCACTGCCAGTAAAACAAACAAACTAAAATGTAGGAAAGTGACCAAATGATCCAAACTAAACGCTTCTTCTTCTATACAATGCTGGTACATGCACATCACCTGTGCAAGTTTGGGTGGAAATGGGTCATATGGTACATGGAAAACCTAGAACAAGTTACTGCACAGAAAACAAAATTACATTTATAGCAACCTTCATTTTTAAATTTGAAGTATAGACTTAAAAATAAAAGGCCCCTTGTGCTTTCACATAAGGATCATTTTGGCACATGAAAATGAAGATAAAAGTTATCTGTCAACTAAAAACTTCTGTTTATAGAAAAAGTCACAGTGATCTTTACTAAAGCATTTTTTTATTGGGGTTTAACTGGTAGAGTGCTAAATTATTTCTGGTCATCAAAATTTATTCACCAGTCTTTGCCATGTTGCAATTTATGGGAGAGTGCCAAAAGGCACTCTCCCATAAACTGCAACAAGGCAAATCCATACAGTCAAAATAATTTGACTTCAAAGATAATATGAAGCACACCCACACAGTACGAAGCCTTCAAGTTGCTGTAACTGCACTGCAGAACAAAGCCCAAATATGGGCTTCCGGCAGTCTACCAGTTAACAACACATCTGACAGCCAGGGTCACTGTGTGTCAGACAGTTTTATGGGTGGAAAAAGCTGAGTACCAGGAGAGAACAACTGAGCAGCGGCGATCTACTGTCAGACTCCCCAACATACTAACTCTGCACAAGCAGGATTAGCATTTGCTGAAAAGATGTGCACCATTGCTGTGCAGTACACCTTAGAACACAGGCTACTGTTTGGGGCAATCAGGATTAAGTGCCTTTCCCAGTGACACAATGCAGTTACCCCGGTGAAGACTGAACTGTGGACCATTCAGTTGGAAGTCCAATGCCATAAACACTGAGTTACCACGCTCCATTTACTGAAGTACAACAAAATTGATCAGTCTGCCCCACCCCACCCCCACGGCTCCATTCCATATCCCTATTTCATAAAAGTAGAATCAGTGGTACTGAAGCAGGGCTTATATTTCGACGAGAATCCGAGAATCGATTCGCACAAAGATTCGCGCAATAAAACTGGCGAGAATCCATATAGATTCTCACTGCACCTCTGCTAGAATTCGCGTGAAAAAAAATTGAGTCAATTTAACCCTTTATCCAACACAATGGCAACAAATTAATCAATAGAAGGCTAACATGACCTGAAGTATCCTCACCCTTTGTCAATAAAATTACACAAATATGGCTGTCATTGGAACCGGCTCATTGAGCCGGTTCCAACGACAGCCATATTTGTAAGATTTTATTGGTAAATATTGTTCATTTAATTATTTTATCATTTACTTATTATTTATTGTTTAAAAATTATAAAATTTAGTTTTAAAAATTAAAAAGGTGTGTTGGGTAAAAGGTTAACATGTGTTATCAGTATTCAACAGTGGTTGAACCATGGTGGCATCATGAAATCCTGGGACACTCATAGTAGGTATGGATTCTCGCAACCATTTTCACGAGAATCCAAATGGATTTTCACAAATTTAGACGAAATATAAGCCCTGCTGAAGTTATAAATTAATGCCTAGAATCTACCTGTTGATGTCCACATACTATAAGTACATGAAGCCCAAATGAGCTTGTTGAGTGCATAAGTGTGTTGAGGGTTAAGGTCACTATCAGCATCAATGTCTAAGAGAGGCACTCAGAAGACTAAAATTTTTATAAAATGAAAAATGATGATGGCTCTATAACTGAACAGGTATGAGAGAAAAGTGGTGTGAATTTGATAATAGCTGAAAATGTAGAGTTTGAATGAGATGAAGGGAGACCAGCCCTCGAAATTGGCCACAGCAATCAGCACTGCCGTGGTGAATGCTGTTGTAAATTAGTTTTACCACGGCACATCAATGCTGTGGTAACATTTTCCCCCAGATGCTCGATTTATCATATTTCAATAATGTGTATTAGAAATCAAGAGCAACGTCCCACCCAAAATACCATTGTGCATCACTCTTAATTATATAACTCAAGTATTGAATATCAGGACTGGCAGTTACCTGCCAGTCCTGATATTCAATGCTTGAGTTAGGAAAGGCCACATGCACTCCTCGTACTTGATTTGTGATCTTCTTTAGTTCAAACCATATTTATTTCCAAGAAGTCAAGTGAACAAATCTTAAACTTTACAAACAAGGCCATGGATTAGACATAAAGCCCGAGGCTTACAACTCATCATCTCCACATAATGTACAGAATTAATTTTCGTGTCTGTGATTGCTGTGGCAATGCCGTGGGAAATGGAATTTACCACAGCAATTGATTGCCGTCGTACAATATTCCTAATTTCAAGGGCTGGGAGACACATGATGTTTGGTACAACAAAAGATTCCATTACTGACATGTGGTCACTAAATGTAATCAAGTCTGATTATTAGCAACCTGTCATTTGCAAAACGAGGTCCCCAGAGGGTGAATTTGCTGTGCAGGATAGCATCACCAAATTCACCCTCTGGGGACCTCATTTTGAAGAAGACAGTCTGCTTATTTTCAGGCTTGAATGTAATATAAATGTAAAAATTTTGATTTATTTTGTTACAAACATGCAACAAAAAGTCAAAACTTCATGATGACCAAATGATGAATTTAACTGGTAGAGTGCTAAATTATTTTTGGCCATCACAACTTCAACACGGGTCTTTGCTTTGTTACAATTTATGGGAGAGTGCCTATGGGCACTCTCCCATAAATTGTAACAAGGCAAACCCTCACAGACTAAATAATGTCACTTCAAAGATAATACAAAGCACATCCACTGAATGTGAGCGTTCAAGCTGTGGTACCGGCACTTCAGAATAAAGCCCAAATATGGGCTTCCAGCACTCTACCAGTTAAAGATGTACATGTACTGCAATTTAATTTAATGAACATTACACCGATAATGAGAGATGTAAGATACTCAATGAAAGTGAGGAGGGTGGGGGCAGAAATGTCCAAAATGATTTTCCTTGATTCTAATGCCTTAATGCACTGGAAGGCATTAACCCTTTTCCTAATGAATCAACAATATCCACCCCTATAACATACAAATTCAGCAGTTGAAAAAAAAAAAATTCAAACAATTTCAACAAACCCATATCATGTCATGATGTGACTCCCTCACTGTAACGAGCATGTTGAGCACATTCCAATGAGGTCACATGATATGATTTTGTTGAACTCTTTTGGAAGATTTGAAAAAAGTATTTAAAATAATGAATTTTGATATCGCCTGTGTTGGGTAGGGAGTTAAAATGGTGTGCGTGGATAAATATGCCATGCTTTTGAAAAATCTGATTATAACCTTTCCTTACACACACAGATTAAAAGTATATTTTTTGTTGTGTCTGCAATGAGTTTCCCTACTTTTATACTTCAAACATCTTGTGACCCGAAGGCTAGCCTTTGGGTGGTAAGATAACTGGAAGTGTTAGGAATACACCTAATTAGCCGAAAGTGAAATTATCTGACCAAATACAACTAAATTTGTTTACATTTCAGTCTGTTATCCTGAGAAATACAGTGGAGACAAAGATTGCCACCCATGATTGGCCCAGGTGAGTTTTTAGTTCTCTTAAACTCTTAGGTCATTTTATTTGTAAGAGGACATCTTTGCCCTTAACTCTTTGAGAAGTAGTGAGTGGGAATCTTGAACATAAAAAATAATGAGACTTGAGGTCTAGCAGTTGTTTCTAGTCAAGGGTCATCTGCCTGGGCACTGACATGTAGTGCACATTAGTACAGTGCCACCAACCCCCCCCCCCCCCCCCCCCCCCCCCCCGCCATCCCCCCTCCCCTCCCCATGTGGGCAATCAGGATCAAGTGTCATGCCAAAGGACACAACACAGTTATTACTGGTCAGGATCAAACCATGGACCTTTGGGTTCGAAGTCCAATGCTCTAACCACAGGGCCACCACAACACTCCCCAAAGGAAAGCATTCATGCTGCCATATTCACACACTCCAAACATTGTAAACTCCCAATGCAATCATTTAACATGTACAGTAGAACTTACATTGTATTAAGAAGTGTGCCATCAGGCAAAATTTTATCCTTAATAATGCCAAACTACTAATATTTGCATTACAATCTGACAATAATAGAGCAGAGATCAGGCATTAGGAAGATAACATTCTTGCATTTTTTAACCTTCCCCCTCTCCCACACTCACCCTCAGAAAAATAATTTGCATAAGGCCCCACAAAGTAGATCTTCTGTTCCTCAGGCCATTTTTTGTAAACTTGAATGTGGGAGGGCAATTTTTTATTTTATTTTTGTATTTTTTGTAAATATTTCTTTGCCATCAAAAGTTCATGTTCTTGGTTTGTTTTAGGAAACGTAATCTACAACATAGCATGGGTGGTGGTGTATTTCATCCCTTGAGTGCAAGAAGGCTTTGCAATGCTAGAGCACTGCAAAGACTTGTTTCACCACAGGACAAACTTATCAATTTTATTAACTTGGGTAAAATATCAGACATAAACCATTTCATTTTTATTTTTTAAATTTTGCATAAAAAAGGACCATGTCAGAGGGCTTGATAAACAGATTTTTAATTTTTTTAGGCCTAAGTCACTTTAAGTATTCAAAAATAACACCTTACATGTACTTCATAGCCTGATCAGCACTCATTTACTTCTTATTTTGCAAGCGTTTAGCCCTGCCTGTACTGCAGTGCGAAGTTACGATGTTAGGGAGCTGGCAGCTGCTCGTTGTTGCTTGGTGGTTCTCTCTGGGCACTCCGGCTTCCTCCACCCATAAAACTGTCACCGACACAATATGACCTTGGATGTCATTAAACCCTAATAAATAAATAAATTCTCATTCTATTCATAAATTCTGAAGTTTCCTCTTCTCCTACTGCTAGTTCAGTTATCCAAATGTCTTGGCTTCCCCAGTGGGGAAGCCAAGACACTTGCGTAGCTAAAGTACCTCTTCTCTCATTTTTGACGAATCTCTGGTTATGACTCTGAATCTTAGTTTGCAATGACTTTTGTTTAACTCACTTCTTTCTTCTATTCATCCACCCAACCATTACTTACTGACCTCATTAATTCCTCATACAAAACTGTTTCAAACTACTCCACTATGCACGATAACGCCAATTTTCCTGATGGCATTCAACAAATAACTGTGAACATTTTGATGTAAACAACTTGTTTGCATCTAGTAATGCATCAAGTAGGACAACTATAGCTTGGTTCATATCAGCCAACAGGGGCGGCGGAGCTGGAGGGCTCATTCAGCCCCTCCACTTCTTTTGCCGGGCCATGTTTTTTTGTATGCATATATTTTAACACAACCAATGACTGGTGAAACAAGGGGTGGATCCAGAGCCTCCACCATATTATCACCAGCTATGCTTCTCTCGTGCTGATTCAGTTTTGATGGATTTGGAATCATTTTTTGCAGTAAGTGGCAGCTAAAGCTAAAAGGTATACAGTCTGTTAAAACATCGGTTAACTGAAATAGATCACAATCTTACAGACATACAAGTACCAAATCCATCTCCAGACAAGATAATCCACAGACAGTATAATTGCTGTAAACGTCTGGTAAAGCATACAGGTGAGGTCTATTTATCAGCTTTGGTTGTTACGACCAAAGCTGATAAATAGACCTCACCTGTATGCTTTACCAACGTTTTTTAACGGCTCTCGAAGTGTGAAATCTTTCAAATACATCGTCTGAAAAATCTCAAAATATCCACTCAGATGGAAATGAGGGTTTTGGGACCCTGAAATTTAAATTTCTCATACCGATGATGATCTATCGCCCGATCCAGCCCCCCACTTTGAAAATCAATTTGCCGCCCCTGGCCAAGATCAAAGACACATTAGCTGAGTTTGAAGCCATATTAGCCGAGTTTGATAAAAGGCAACTCTGGGAGAGAAAATCAAAGCTAATAAATAACAGGCTGAAATGGATGAGGAAAAATGTGGAGATTATGTGCCACCACCACCCCGACTAGTTTCCCTACCACTGCCAGTAATTTTTCTCAGTTTATTTCATCAAGAATATCTGTCCATGAGCTTCATTCAGTCTTCTCTCCACTTCATCATTAGCACACTGTTATCTTTGAGACATGCTGTCAGAAAGAGTCCTGATTGGTTGTTATCATCTAAACCTTCCATCCAATCACAACTTCCGAGAGAAAGAGAACACATGTTCTTACTTTGTCTGAAAGAAGATAAAACAATAAAGACTTAGAAAAATGTGATCAAAATTTAAAAACTGCGGATAGAACTTAATCATATACCATACTTACCCAAGAATACACACGGGGGTGTTGTGAGTATGTGAGATGCAAAAGGCGGCAAACATAAATAGGTGGCCCGATTTTTGAGAGATCATGCCTGCAGGAGAATTCAGATGCCGAGTTAACATGAAGTTACATATGTAGCCTTTATATAGGCCATTCTGTCAATCCCATAATAAAGATACATTAGGCCACACAAAGTAGATCTTCTGTTTCTCAGGTCACTATTTGTAAAATTGCATGCAGACAAGCGTTTTTTTATTTTATTTTTTTATTTTGTGTAATTATTTCTTTGCCATTAAAAGCTCATGTTCTTGGTTCATGTTTTAGGCCTCATAATCTACGGAATAGCATGGGTGGTGGTGTACTTCGTCCCTTGAGAGCAAGAAGGCTTTTGAAGCATTGCAAAGCCTTGTTGCACTCAAGGGACAAATTTATCAATTTTTTTAACTTGGGTAAAATATCAGACGTAAACCATTTAATTTTTATTTTTTTAAAGTTTACATTGGTTATAAAAAGAGAGCCTGAGGCAGCCAAAAGGACCATGCGGGAGGGCCTGAGAAACAAATTTTTTATTTTTTGAGGCCTTATCCTTTTACCTAACAAATCAGCCACTCACACCCACATAATTTACAAACCGAACAGTTGAAAAATGAAAGTGTCAATGACACTGTAGCTTAACTTGTGTGTTGTGTTTGATGAAAATGATAATGTTCAATGTTTAAGAAAGGATTATGAAATAAGACAAGAATTGTGATAATTGGGAATATGTTAATTTCTGTTCCCTGTATGCTATGTTTTCAATAAAAACAATATGAGGTGTAGACTGTACTAAAGAATTGAGGGGTGGGTTAATGTGGCCCTCACAGTTAATGTTTGTCAACCAAAGTTACCAAGTTACAGTGAAATTTTTCCAAAATGAGTCATCCTATCAAGTTCCAATGAAATCCCTTCATAAATACAGCCTGTAGACTGTGCAAAAGGTTTTTGGGCTTTGGGCCTGTGTAGCCATCATGGTCGACCGATGACAACCAAAAAGGGATTTCCTCATCTAGACAATATTCTGAGTCATCCCACCAAGTTACAATGAAATCACTTCACAAATATGACCTGGAGACTGTAATCTGTGCTAATGTTTTGGGGGTTTTGGGCTCGGGCAGCCATCATGGTTGAATGATTGAGATCAAAAGGTGACTGGGCATTATCTGGAGTTATCCGACCAAGTTACAATGAAATCCCTACATAAATATGACCTGTAGACTGTGCTAAAGGTTTTCGGGCCCCTGTAGCCATCACAGTTGACCAATCATGACCAAAAGGGACGTTATCATCTAGACATTATGTGGAGTCAACCTACTAAGTTACAATGAAATCCCCCCATAAATATGACCTATACACTGTGCTAAAGGTTTTCGGGTTTTGAGCTTGGACTGCAGTCACGTCAGAATGATTGCGACCAAACAAGGACGTTCTCATCTAGACATTATATGGATTCATCCTATCAAGTTACAATGAAATCCCTTCATAAATATGACCTGGAGACTGTGCTAAAGGTTTTTGGGCTTTGGGCCCCTGTAGCCGTCACAGTTGACCAATCACGACCACAAGGGGATGTTCTCATCTAGACATTATATGAAGTCAACCTACCAAGTTACAATGAAATCCCTCCATAATACGACCTGTAGACTGTGCTAAAAGTTTTCAGGTTTTCAGCTCGGGCAGTCGTTATGGTTGACAGATCATGACCGAATGGGGAAGTTCTCATCCAGAAATCATACAGAGTCATCCTACCAAGTTACAATGAAATCCTTCCAATTAAATATGACCTGCAGACTGTGCTAAAAGTTTTTGGGTTTCGAGCTTGGGCAGCCATCACAGTTGAGATCATGACCAAAAGGGGACGTTCTCAAGTAGATATTATGCAGCGGCCTCCTACCAAGTTACAATGATATCCCTTCATAAATACAATCTGTAGACTGTGCTAAAGGTTTTTGGGCTCAGGCAGCCATCACGGTTGACCGATTGCGACCAAAAGGGGATGTTCTCATCTAGACATGACACAAAACCTGCATATGAAATTTCGTGATGATCGGACAAGAACTACGGGGTGTAGCCTGTGCTAAAGGAAAATGTGAATAGACTCACAGACTTCCACACGTGTGATGGCAATAGCTTATCTTGACTTTGTCAAGTTAAGCTAACAAAAAAAATTAAAAGAATTACAACAAAACCATATCATGAAACACTTCAATGGAATGGGCACATCAAGCTCATTCCAATGAGGGGTGACATGATCAATGATCATGATGTGGATTTGTTGAATTTTAAGAAAAGTTTGAAGAAAAAATAATTAAAATAAATTTTGATATAATGTGCATTGGGTAAAGTATATTTTTTTTTATTGTAAAAACTTACCAGCATTTCTGTAGTCGATGTTGTTATCATTCCAAAGTCAGGGACTGGGCTTATTTACTCTGGGTTTATTTATTGGAGGGTGACTGTGAACTCTGAAAAGTTTGAAGGTGGGCTTATTTTCAATTATGAGCTTATTCCTGGGTCAGAATGGTACTTGTTAACACTTTACCTAAAACAACTCGTCCAATGCAGTCATAAGCTTTATCTTTTAAAAGCAAAAAAATTACAGGCTTGTAGAAATTGGGTGAACAATTATTTCATATGTGAGTCATTCATCTGAAAAGATTATTAATTTATTTATTAGAGTTTAACGATACTTTAACAAGGTCATATGGCGGCGACAGTTTTACAAGTGGAGGAAGCCGGAGTACCTGGAGAGAACCACCAAGGAACATCGAGCAGCACCAGCTCCACAACATCGAAACTCCGCACCGCCGCACAGGCAGGGTTAGATTGGTTGAAGACATGCGCACCATCGGCGTGCAGTACGCATTAGTACACGGCATCATCGTGCCCCCATGTGTACAATCGGGGTTAAGTACCTTGCCCGAAGACAAAATGCGGGAGTCCGAATTGATTGCTCAGATGGTCACTCATCCAAGAACTAACCGGGCTCGATGCTGTTTAACTTTGGTGATCTGATGAGAACCGGTTACCTCAACGCCACCACGCCCCCTTCCTGAAAGATATAAGGCGGACAATTTTTTTCTATTTCACTGTGCATATTTTGCCAATTGCACTAAAAAATTTGATTTGGCACCAAATAATCTTCTTTGGCTGAACTTTTGACACCAAAAAACACTCCAGCAGTGAAGAGTATGCCCGGTGCTCAAACAATGAGCTCATTCCAATTAAGGTTCACATGATTTGGTTTTGTTAAATTTTTAACAAAATGTTTTTCTACTGCATAACTTGTATATTATGTGGCAGATGCAGCTGATTCGTTAGGAAAGGGTTAATCAGTCGGTGAGTGAAACAGGGCATTTAATTAACCCCAGGTAATATGCATTGCCAAGGTATTTGCCAACCTAAAATCCATTTTCCTAGGCAATAAATTTGCTGAGGCATTTTCATGAATGTTGCTATTTTTAAGCACATGTTCAAATTTTATCTTGTAGGGAACACAAACTCAGAAGGATTATTATATTAACCCTTTACCCAATGTAGACGATATCAAAATTTATGATTTTAAATTTTATTTTTTCAAAATTTTCAAAACATTTCAACAAAACCATATCATGTGACCCCTCACTGGAATAAGCTCGAAGAGATTGTTCCAATGAGGGGTCACATGATATAGTTTTGTTGTAATTTTCTGAAAATTAATATTTTTTCAACTGATGAATTTGCAGCGGATTCGTTAGGTAAGGGTTAAAAATTGGTATTGGTTGATTTTGATGTTTATATATCAATGTTCATTCTAAACATAATTTGCAATTTTGCTGAGATTTGAGACTACACGTAATATATAAACCATAATTTACTTTATTTAAAATTGCTATGCAAAACTGAAATGGTGTTTTTTGCCGAGGAAATACCATTTTCCTGGGCAGTTTCTTTACCACGGCAAATTTTCTGAATTAAATGCCTTGGTGGAACCAAGGTACACTGCTGTCTACTCTCAAAAAATAAAAATTGCAGGTGTGATGGCACGCAAGAGCAACAGCTTGCCTCAAAAATCAAAAGCCTGCAACATGTCTCTGCAGGATAAATGGGTGGATATTTGGGTGTCTTTCCACCCACTGAGTGACTTTAGGAAAAATCAAGCTGTGGGCACTGTACCTGTTAGGGCTGCACGTCAATAAACCAATATATACTGGTATTCAAACTAGTATCAATTGAATACCAGTGTAATTAAAAAATAGTGGTTTATCGTCATTTTTTATTTACCAACAATTTAATTTTCAAGATATCTTGAGTTTATTTAATTGTAATCCCGAATAGATAATATTATCCCTTTACCAAACAAATTCGACTGCATCCATCTGCATAATATACAGTGTGAGCAGTTGTGAAAAATTTTATTTTTCCAAAAGAAATTCAACAAAACCATATCATGTGACTCCTCATTGGAATGAGCCAGTCGAGCTCATTCCAATTAGGGGGTCACATGATATTGTTTTGCTGATTTTTTTAAAACAAATTTGATAAACTAATAATTAAAATAATAAATTTTGACATTGTCTGCATTGGGTAAAGGGTTATTCAAACTGTATCATCAAGGCATGCCGATTCATTACGAGTGTGCTGGCTTAAGTCTTGATTATGGTAATGTACATGCATGTTCAGATATCTGAACAGTCTTTCGATATACCATGGTATTTGTTTGATGACCAATGCCAGTATTCAATTTTGAATACTGTGAAGCCCTAGTAGCTGTATATTCCATGATATTTATACATACCTAAATGGAGGTATATCAAATGAGTGAATAACTCTCCTGCATGGCATATCCAAGATTATAAACCTGTCCATACATTTCTCACAACCCGCAGCACCGACAACCAACACACAGAATTTACTGCCATACCCGTACAATGCACCATTCCCAAATATCTGCCATGGCAGCCACACTCTCTTCTCCCTGCTGGCCTTTCCACCTAACATTGATGAGGAATTTTCAACAGACACCAACCACGTCATCTTGAAAGGGCCCTCAGTGTCTTTCCTGAGGGTTGCAAATGTTACTAAATCACTTGAAATCAAAGGCACTACATGACCATCCACGTTATAAGAATCATCTGGTAATTCTAATACATTGCCATTGAGATCTATAACAAAGAGAAAACAATGTTTTCCATCATTGGTTAACAACCGAATTTTACCATCTGGACATTTGGTGAGTAACTGAACTTTGATAACCCAGTTGTTGTGATATCCCGATATTGTCTGCAGCAGTTCTCCCGTTTCTAATGACCAAACTTTTGCAGTTTTATCTGCTGACCCTGTGACAAACAGTTGCAAATTCTGGTCATAGTCAAGACAAAACACAGCAGATGTGTGGCCGAGGAATAGATGAGTTCGTATCTTGGTTTTTAGATCATATACAGCGGCACTATCATCACATGAAGCAGTGTAGAGGTATTTCTTGTCGAATCGCAGATAGGACACTGTGTGAGTTTGAATAGTATCCATACAAACGCCAGTCTTAACATTCCAAAACTTTACTGTGCGATCATCAGAACCTAAAATTGGAAAAAAATACATGCAAGTCACTAAGTATAAGCTTCAGATGGTAGCTCCTGACAGGGTTCACACACATGAGAATCCGAGAATCGATTCACATAAAGATTCAGGTAAAAAAAACCAGCGAGAATCCATGTAGATTCTTACTGCACCTCGCAAGGATTCGTGTGGAAAGAATTAAGTCAATTCAACCCTTTACCTAACAGATCGTAATCAAGTTAACCACTACAAGGCTGTCATGACCTGATATACCCTGACACCTTGTCACTGAATACAACTGTACAAATTTGGCTGTCATTGGAACCGGCTCAACAAGCCGGTTCCAATGACATCCATATTTGTAAGGTTTTATTGGTAAATATTGTTTACTTTTTAAAAATATTTTCAAATTCAGTTTATGTTTTAAAAATTAAAAAGCTGTGTTTGCTATAAAGGGTTAACGTGTTATCAGTATACAACAGGGGTTCAGCCATGGTGGCCGCATGGGATCCTGCGACACACATAGCCGGTATGGATTCTTACAACCATTTTCTCGAGAATTCAAATGGATTCTCCCAAATTTAGATGAAATATAAGCCCAAGGCTTATTTTACCGAGTAAATAAGGAGGGGGGGGGGGGGGGGTGTTACTGTCTGTCTAGTGGTACATCGTTACTCTTTGCATTTGATAATAAAGTGGAGCCCACTTAATAGGAGATCTCTTAACTGAATAACCCTTTTCAATGAATATAATTTCTCAACACAAAACCATTTCCTATACCTCCAGTGCAAATTTGGCCTGTTAATTAAATATAGGTTATAGAGTAAACTCCTGTTAATTGAATATAGGTTATAGAGTAATCTCCGGTTAATTGAATAAAAAATTTTGTAACCTGTCAATAAATTACCCTGACTCTCCCCAGTTTTCCTTTGTTTATAGACCTATTTGGCTTCAGTACATCCAATACAGGCATTTAATCTATTATATCTTGTTTGATAGAGATCATGGAGCTGTGTCAAATGAGATATAATAGAATAAATACTAAGTTTATCTCTAGAATACAGGGAAGGGACACAATCCCTGTTAATTGAAAACTACTGCTAACTGAATAATTTTCATTGGCAAAGTGGACATTCAATTAACAGGGTTCCATTGTACCTATTAATAGAGTCAGTTTTGCAATGATATATTCATGAAAGAAACTTAACAAATTTGTGCTGAACATGATGATGGAAGAACATTTAAATCGGACCAAAAATTAACCCTATCATTGGCAAACACACAGTTTCTACACCACTGTTCATACACTCAAGGTCCAAAAAACTCAAGGACTATTCCAGGACAAATAACCATTTATCAAGCAGCAATTTTATAACGAATTGTCATTTCACAAAAATCTTACCCGGGTTTAAAATTTATTTCTTGCACAAGTGGGTGAGTGCTAGATTATGTTTGGTGGTTAAAATTGATAAATTAATATTTATTTTACTACAAATCACAGGAGAGTGCCTGGATGCGCTCTCCAATTATTTATAATAGAGCAAATTGATGTGAAAAAAGTATTATTTGCTTCTGACTTTCTGAGTGAATATTGAGCATGAGCAAAGAATATAAAAACTTCAGTGAAGTACTCTCACTGAGTTTTTGATTCTCACTATTTTTGATATGCATGTTTTCTTTACTTACTTTAAAAAAAAAAAAATCAAATCAAATTAAATTTAAAATGTAGTTAAAAGATAAATTAAACAAGCTGAAACAATAGTAGTAAAACTCCAAAGACATTCAAAGAATCTGAATGCTTTTCCTGAATGCTTTTCAGGTACTTTTCATGGACATTTCTAGGATTAAAAGGTTGGCTCATTTTCACATGCGACTAACTGAGAGCATAAACTGGATAATATCTGGTTATCCATGGTCATTATTTCACCGAATATGGGATCAAAACTTATGGGGATTGGAAAACAGTATTCGCAGAAACTATTCCGTGGTGTGTATACAAACGAACGTTGTCGAGTAGTCAACAACATTCGCTTGTATACACACTAAGGAATATTTATATTTTATTGGTGTTTAAGGTCACATAGTTTTGCCCAATGGCTAATCATGACCACAACATGAGTATCAACTCAAGACTAGGAGAGGGTGAGTGTTAATAAGCCATGTTGCCCATTGTAGAGAGGGTTTGCACCTCCCAAGCATTGGTAGGGAACACATTTTACCAGTAAAACAGAGCTTGTTTACCGCAGTGAACAGGCACTGCTTCACTTCCTGGGGTTCACGCGGGGAACATTAAGGAATAGTTTCTGCGATTACTCAGTACTCACGGAAATTGCTGATCATTAACGAAGTCCTGAATGCCAAAGTCAATGATTTCCCAAAATATACAACACAGCTTCAAGGTGTAATCTATCCCAAAGGAGAAGCGACAGAGCTACTAGGGTGTAACTCTGGAATGATGATCCCTGTTGAAATTTTGAATAACCGATTAATGGTTCTTGTAATCAGTTAGGTCGGGAAATGATTTCGAACTGGTTATCTGGTTAACTATTTAAGTACTAGACTTTTTCTGAATATTCAAAATTTGAGGCATTTTACTATAATACTCAAGGACTTTTCAAGGATGTGTGACCCCTGCCCCGATGGAAGAAGGGTGGGGGTGAAGGGGGGTTATAGCCACTGTATTAGTTTGATTAAATTCTCTATCCACCTGTTATAGATTGGTAATTTATGTTAGTGATGGGAAGAAAAAGACTTTATGGTAAAATTACCTGTTGTATGCAATAATTACTTTTTAAAATTAGAGTAATTGTACTAGTAGTCATTATTTATTTATCTATTTATTTATTTATTGGTGTTTATGGACACTCAGCATATATGGCCATGTTACATGCATGACTGCAACACAGGTATAAAGTCAAGTTGAGCCAGTCATTTATACCTATGCTGTCCAGGGGCCACTTGAGAGGACAACCATCAAAGGCACTGGATACCTGGTCTTATTTTGCCACTAAAAAAGAACTTGTTCACCACAGTAAACAAGCATTGCTCCACTTCTCATTGTTCCTACCAGACATGTTAACTCTCCCGGAATGCCCGGGAAAATCCCGGAATTTCAGTGTAGTTCCCGGCTTCCCGGACGGTAAACAGTTTTGGATAAATTAACTTCCGGTTTTCGGGGTGGACACGAAAAAATTTCGGGAAGGAAAAGAAAATTGTAAATCTTCATTAATCATCAAAAAGAGAAGGCATCACAATGAAATCTTTAAATATAATTCTGTACTTGAGTTTTTAGATCATTAATTTATTGCCATTTTTTTCGTAATTTATTGTTTTTCTCATATTTATTCTCATGTCTATCTCTGACCAAAACACATCGAAATTCAATATGGCGTATCAGACATTGAATAGAAAAAATGACTCTACTGAAGAAAATTAAGAAAGAATTAAGTAAATTAGAAGACAAAGAAGAGGAAGATGGATTGTTAGAAAGCAGGAGGAAGGTATTTCTAGTAGCAGACAGCAAGGGGAAAAGATTGTTCTCTGAAATTAAAAGACACGACTGTGTACCAGTAAAAATAATCGCCAAAAGTGGGGCTACCACAACACGAAAAACAATTATTATTGATCATCTGTTACATAATATTAGATCAGAAACAAAGCCAATCATAATATTCTGGTTTGGAACCTGTGAGATATCTACTAAAAGTGGAAACACTATAAGCCTTGACTCCACATTTTCTGTTCGTAATACTATAGAAGAATATAGAAATCTACGACGAAAGGTTCTTCATGTCAATCCAAGATCAGAAGTAATTTTTCTTGAATGTCCCTTCTACTCATTAGATAGATGGAACACAAGTAATTCCCACAGAGAAACTAAAGGCCAGGAAAATCAAGACAATGAATTGCATAGAAGGATAGAAGATCTCAACAAGGAATCAAAACAACTGAATAGGATACCTGCTCCAAAAATTAGCCAAGACCAGGTGGAGATTACAAAAACAAAAAACAAGAAATCTAAGAGAAATATCAACACAAGTCTACTAACAGATGGTATTCATCCTAATAAATTACTTGCAAGACTGTGGCTCCTTAGAATCTATAGAATGATACGTAGAATCTAATTCTGGTTGGAAGTCGGGATAGCTCCTTCTTCCAAAAACGCACTCTTTTCTCTACAAGATATTTAAATTGTTCATAAACACTAAGAGAAATCGGGATTGCCCTTTTTCTCTACAAAGTCATTAAATTGCTCATAAACATTAAGAGAAATCGGGATTGCCCTTTTTCTCCGTAAAAATAATAGTCAATTGTTCATAAACATTTTTGAGTGGGAAATCGAAACGATGTCTGCAAAGAATGATAAAGAAGAAAAATATTGGATGTGTAAAATATGCAACAATAAGTTCACGGAAGACAAAGCAGAGGTCTTAGAGTGTGAATTATGTACAGGACACTACTGTAGAAAATGCCTGCAAATTACGGCAAATGAATATAAAATGTTGAGCAAACGATCAGATCTGCATTGGTTTTGTCCTGAGAAATGTGAGGAAAAAGCAATGAAAAGCGTCAAAATTGAGAAAGAGATAGAAGAAAGGTGCAGTGCATATTTGGAGAAAATTGAAAGCCGCATAATATCTCTTGAAGAAAAAATAGAAAAGAAAATAGATAAGGAAGAGGTACAACAAATGCTGGGTGCAACCAAAAATACACAGATAGAATCAACTGAAAATGAAGGTGAAAACATTGATACAAAGATTTCAGAACTGAGAGAAAGCGATGCTAGGAGAAAAAATATTATTATTTATGGTGTAAAGGAATGTGAATCGACCGATGGCATGGAAAGAAAAAGGGAAGACACAACATTTATAGGAGAGCTTTGTAAAATTTTGGAGGCTGATACAAGCGAAGTAAAAAATGTTATAAGGTTGGGAAAGCGTATAACAGAAGAAGAGGTGACGAAATGCAGGCCCATAAAAGTCGAATTTAAAGAAGAGCAGGGCAAAACGAAAATTATGAAAAATCTGAGAAATTTGAAGGATGCGGAGGATAAATTTAACAAGATCAGCATCGAACATGACATGACAAAAAAGGAAAGAGCAGATTACAAAGAAAGGAAGATTGAAGCGAGGAAACTAAATGAAGAAAATAAGTCGGGGGACTTCAAGTTTGTGGTCAGAGGACCACCATGGGATCGGCGAGTCACGAAAGTAAAAATAAGGAAAGCCTGAAAAAAAATAAGGAGGATTTTAAAACTGTAAATCAACCACAAGTTAAGAATGTACATAAGTTAATGGGCATGGATTTTAATAAAACAAAAAAAGATAAAAAAAGTTTAGTTTGCCTGTACACAAATGCAGATAGTTTATTGAATAAACTAGAGGAACTGAGAACAAGAATCTTATCGGATGGAGATAAACCAGATATAATAACCATCACCGAACTACTGCCGAAGAACCGTAGATTTACTCCGACGCAGGCTGAATTCCAAGTTGAGGGATATGACTTGGTAATTAACACAACAGATCAAAATGACAAAAAAAGGGGTATAGCTATATACTCAAAGACAGAATTGGCTGCTGAGGAAGTAAATATACAAGCAAACAACAAATTTGAAGAGAGTAAATGGATACAAATAAAAAAAACAAAAAAAAACAGACAAACTACTAGTGGGATGCATATACAAAAGCCCCAATACAAGTGAGGAAAATAACAGGAACCTAAGAGACCTACTACGACAAATTGCGACTGAAAAAAATGGATATACACATATATTGGTCACAGGTGACTTTAACTTTCCAAAAATAGATTGGGCAACATATACCTCAAGGATGTTGAGGGATCAGCTTTCGTGGATTGTATTAAAGATTGCTTTTGGACACAACATGTAAATAAACCAACTAGATGCCGAGGAAGCAATGATCCAAATATTCTGGATTTGATCTTGACAAATGAACAAGAAATGATTGAAGACATTAAATATGAGAGCCCACTCGGAAAAAGTGACCATTGTGTGCTAAAATATATATTCAAGTGTGAAACTGAAGAAAAGAAATGTAGTACTAACCGCAGAAACTATACACGTGGAAACTATACTAAAATGAACACTGAATTTAATATTGATTGGGAAAGTATGCTCACCGATGAAGACCCTGATGTTCTATTCAACAAATTTTTGGTAAAATACAATGAAGTCATTGAAAGGAATGTACCAAAGATAAGTATGAGAAAAGCAGGCTTAATTAAAGAACACAAATGTACTTCCTTGGATGAAACTACAATCAAGAAAATTAAGAAGAAGCATAGATGTTGGCAAAGATATATGGAGACTAGGGACGGAAAGAAATATCAAGAGTACGTTAAACTTAGAAATCAAGTGAAGGGATTAGTAAGAAAAGCAAAAAGAAATAAAGAGAAATTAATTGCAGAAAATATCAAGTCAAACCCGAAGCAATTCTGGCAGTACGTGAACTCAAAAAGAAAGGTCATAACTGGGATTTCCGAATTGAAAGAAACAGACTGCTCCGGGAAAGTTACAGTGTCCAAAACAGATGAGGAGAAAGCAAATGCCTTGAACAGATTTTTTGTGAATGTATTTACTGAAGAAGTAGAGAACGAGACTCAAAGACCAACATTACCACGAATTCAAGATGTACCGGACATAGAGGAAAACTACTACTCTGTAGAAAAAATTACAAATCTTTTGAAAGATCTGAATATAGAGAAATCACAGGGACCAGATGGAATCCACCCCAAAGTGCTTAAAGAATGCAGAAGTACACTTAGTAAACCAATTCAGATTATCTTTAACACATCCCTACACAGTGGAAAAGTGCCATCTATGTGGAAGGAGGCCAATATCAGTGCCTTATTTAAGAAGGGTCAGAAGTCAGATCCAGGGAATTACAGACCTTTTAGTTTGACAAGCATAATGTGTAAATTAATGGAAAAACTAATAAGAGAAGAAATTGTAGACCACATGAAAAAATTCAAGCTATTCAGCAAGAAACAATACGGGTTCATATCGGGTCGATCTACAGTATTACAGTTAATGAGAGTGATGGAAGAATGGACTTCTATTCTAGATGATGGAAAGACTTTGGATGTCATATATATGGACTTTATGAAGGCCTTCGATAAGGTACCACACATAAGGCTCGTCAACAAATTGGAAAGCTATGGGATTACAGGCAAAATAAAAACATGGATAACAAACTTCCTGGCGGAAAGAAGACAGCGGGTCATGGTTAATGGGTATCATTCGGAATGGAAATCAGTAACAAGTGGTATACCTCAAGGAAGTGTCTTAGGACCTATTTTATTTGTGATATATATCAATGACATGCCAGATTGTGTTGAGTCACCATTATACCTTTTTGCTGATGATACAAAAATCTACAGGGAAATAAAAAGTAAACAGGACGAAAGGATTCTGCAAAAAGATTTATCAGCATTGCAGCAATGGTCGGATACATGGTTGCTGAAATTCCATCCAAACAAATGCAAGATAATGTCAGTATCAACCAAACATAAGAAGATGCCTGATTGCGAGAAAAAATATTTTTTAACCAATAATGATGGTGTTAAGATAATATTAGGAAAATCCACAAAAGAAAAGGACATTGGAGTGGTTGTCGATAACAATATGAGCTTTGAAGATCACATTATGGCTCAGACATTGAAGGCAAACCAGACCATGGGGATTATTAGAAGAGCATATACTTATCTAGATGAAAAAAGCTTTAAGTCTCTGTATCAAGCACTCGTCAGACCAAACTTAGAATATGCAGCCTGTATCTGGAATCCATATAAACAGAAAGACATAACAAACATTGAAAAAGTTCAAAAGAGAGCAACAAAACAGGTACCATCATTAAAAGATCTATCATATCCAGAAAGACTAAGAAAACTAGGCATGCCCACCTTGAAATACCGAAGATTACGTGGGAATATGATCGAATTATTTAAAATAAGCCATGGTATATATGACGAAGAAGTAACCTCAACAATGTTACAATACTGTACAAACAGAACCTCAAGAGGACATGACTACAAGTTGATGAAAAAAACACAGTAATTTGGAAATTAAGAAAAATGCCTTCTGGAACAGATCAGTTGAAATATGGAATGGCCTACCAAAAGCATTGATGACCTGTAAAACAGTAATTAGCTTTGAAATCAAACTTGATAGCTTTTGGTCAGAGATAGACATGAAATACAATTTTAAGGCAGATTATGTAAAACCGGAAAAGACGAATAGAAGAAATACTGATGCGGATATTGAGGCAGAACCTGCCTGTGTCCACTAGAAGATCCTAAGAATCCTAAGAATAAAAAATCCCGGAAAACAACAGTCAAATATTTCGTTCCCGTTGTAACTTATGAAAAACGTTCGGAGTCCAATCACATGCATTTCAAACTCTGGTAAAAACTCACAAAGTAGTAAAATATTGATTTAGGTTAAATTTATTTAAGAAAAGGGTATTTTATGATATATATTTCAACTGTGTTCATGTTTATTTCTGGGGTTTTTCTTCGGAGATTTGTGATAAATGAGAGAGTGTCGAAGTGAAAATAGGTGACTTACTTTCAAAAAATTTAAAACTCCACCTTCATTTAAATGCAATTTTTGGAAATTAAAATATATGAAAAGGAATTAAATAATATATATTTATTTATTCCTTCATAGAATAGCTTTAATTCTCATCCCTTTTCCAAAATCAAAGACAAAATGTAAACAACAACTTTTTAGCACAGCCAGGGAGGTTAGGGAGCGTTCACTCCCGATACTCTCTATTGTTATCGGAACTTATCTGGCCCTCTAGCGGTTGGCGTCAGAATCGCTCCAAAATAACACTGAGGCTATGGGGAAAATTCGACTTTTTCATAGAAAACAGACGTTTTTACAAAGATTCGGTACAAAAAATAAAAATCACACCCAGTATGCGATAAATCGCACAGAATGTAAGTACTGGAGTCGAAATTACCTTCTTTAGTTCGTATTTTTAAACTAATAACCATGGATGAAAATGATACATATTCCCTAAATTCGTGTATATTTCTCGTACTTTACCACACTGAGCACGATAGTTTTATTTCGTAAGTTGGTCTTGTTTTTTTTTACCGTCAAACGCATTCAAACATCTAATATACAGCTGCAAGTATGCTGTAGAAAAAAGGATTTCTCTTGCTATACGCTGTTTGGCCGTACGCTATATGGCTCATTCGCTCTCTCTCAGACACAAACACATTCGTTACACATCGCATTCAGAATAAACACAGGGCTGAGCCCGAATAAGCAAGTCTTCCCGTTTTATTGGAAGATACACCAATAAAATAAAAATGGACAGACCCTAGCAGTAAAACAAATAATGTTATTTGTAAAATATACATTTTCTTGTTAACTTTGAAACAGGTAATTCAAAACGGGAAACGGATATTTTTGCCAGCCGAATCGTCCGCTTGCATTTTTACCCAAATCGTCCGCCAGTGTTTGAAATTGCAAAACATGTGATGGAAAATAACTCTAATAATATTTATGCCGTATGAAATACTGGTTAGCATGGCATTTTTAAATGTCCAACATAGCACATTTTCCAAACACGTTTCTTGGCATAAATTCTTATGTATTTGCACTAATTTTATACTTTGTCAATTATAAAAATTTCTCTTAATTTTTTTTTTATAATTTTGCAATTACTTATGGTTAAGCAAGGTTGTGTGTTTCAATGAATACTGGCAAAATTATAAGATTTTTTATCAAATTTAATTAATATTCTATAAGTTTTGGTGCGTTTCTTAATATAATTAATTCTGTAATCTATTTGCTAATAATTATTCATTGTTATGTGCCTGTGGTGCCGGACAATGAATTATTGCAAAATTAAAGGATTTTAATGGAATATAATATATCACAAGTTTTGATTCGTTTCTTAATACAATTATTTCTTATAAATTTTAATTCTTGTAATATATTTGCTAATATTTTTGCAGTTATTCATTGTTAAGTGCCAGTGGCACCTTTCAATGAATAATTGCAAAATTATCAGAGTTTTTTTTGTTTAAACAATATTTATTGAAAAATGGCTTATAAATTTTAATTCTTGTAAAATATTTAATAATAATTTTTTTATAGATACTGATTTCACAAACTATCAGCTGCTCATCCCATGTTGTTATGCTGGGACAATTTATGGAAAAAAAAAACATCCTCTTTCATCTGAAAAGCTCTGCAGCTGTTTAAGAAAAAGGATATGAATCAAATAGGTTCTACTACTCAGAAATTAGTTTCAATCTCATAGGACAAACCTGATTAGAGAAATTAAAATATTGATTCCCAAGAGCTGAATACCACCTGTGAATAACTTGGGTTAGTACAATCAAAAGTAATAAAAACTTTGTTTGCATAAACTTTCCTGAGATTATCTCTTTGAGATTTTGCAATATTTTCAGTATCTCGCACTATAACATGCCATTAACATGGTGGATAAGTCATGTTCATATGAAATGAACTCAAAAGAGCACACACCACCTTCCTGTGCTGTGAATGGCCTATGCTGAAGATTTTGACAGAAAGAAACCTAATACCACACAGATGAATATGTTTTGGCCAATTGTTGATCCATAATGATTCTCAGATGAGCAAAACCTACAGCACCTGACTCATTCATCCATGATTCTCCCTCATGATCCTCAACAATTCAGACACTAATTTTGTCTAAAATTTTTGCACTTTCCCTCCGAGTCTTTCATTTACAGTAATGACTGTTCATCCCCTCATCCAACTAAGCCTCCTGTCTCAAGTCTCTATTTCCTCCCAAGAATTGTATTGTTCAGTTTATGGAAAATGAGAGCCCCTTCCAAGAAACTGTTCCAGTGTCTTCATTTGTCCTGAACCACACATTTGTTAACTTCATTCTTTCATCATTTCATATCATATATTGTAGATTTGTGTTCCTAGAATTCCTTTTGCAATCCTTTATCTCATGAATAAGTCAAATCTTCCTGTGTTATTGTATAAAGAAATCTCCATTCAAATTTTATTACTTTTTTTCTCAAAAAACAAAACAAAACAAACCTTATGCCCCCTAAATGGAACAAGCTTTACATGTTTTTTTGCAATGATAGACGAGAGAGAGGTCATAAGCTGTGGTACCCCCCAAAAAGACTTTGAGGAGATTTTTCAGAAAAATAATTATACTGTTATCTACTGCTCCTGTTTGGTAAAAGGTGAACATGATAAAGTATAGGGGTTTTAACTTTCTCAAACTTCACAGTAGACCACATTTCTGTTATATATCACTCTCCGGTCCTGAAAAATGATTTTGAAGTTCAAACAAAAAATAACCCAGTCAAATTAGATAAGAGTTTCTCAAATAAAATAGTAATATCTACAAATCACCTAGTCACCCAGGAAATGTACAAACAATGAAACATGAATTCAGTTTAGTAACTGTAGCTGTTTCTCCACAAAAACCTTATTGAAACTGTTTCTCCCGATAAGTTTCATTTGGTTAAGGATTCGCTTCCCCTTCAGAATGAATTTATTTGTGTGGTTTTGGTAGATGCCTCTTCCCGTAATGTTTATATTTACCCCTAGATACTTGTAGTCACATCATGTCTCTCCTACACTAAAACGTTTGCTGCTACTACATACCCGAAAACAGCCCCCACCCTCCATACTGAAATTGATACATGAGGATGTCATTCAGCCTTAATTTCAAACCAGTAAAAATTACATGAATTTTAATCAGAAATGTTGAGAGACACTTCTCAGAGCTTTGTGTTCCTACCACTGTTTCATGTGCCGTTACCGGAATGTTTTATTCTTGTAACTTACATGACATTTGATTGGAAAATAATAAATAAATTGTAACACAAATTATTATCTTACTAAATATAAATTGCAAATGCTAAAATAAACATTTTAATCTACAGTTAAACATTTTTTTTCAAAGATACATGACTTTGATAATTGTCCTATTGTGTTTAGATTTTTTTTGGACTTGTTTTGGGTTTTTATAGGTCAAAATTTTGGAATTTGACATTTCCATGTATGCAGATAATGACAAAGAGCTGAACGATATATTTGATGACTTGTCTTCCCGCGTATCAACATAATAATATATCTGCAGAGCTATTAATTTTGTCTTCATCTCTCCACCGGTAACCCTTCTTGTGTCATTTTGACATTTTTACCTGAGAAATGACGAGTGTTTGCAGATTTTTCTGGTAGAAACAGAGACTTGCTTCAAAATTTGATCAATGTTATTTTTTCCAAATTTACCTTTTAAAAGTTTTCAAAAACTTTTTTAACCCTACTGATACTCTTTGATATTGTATAAGAGCTCTCATCTGTTTCCTTCTTGGAGTGTATTGTTACCTTCAATACATTGTGTTTTGAGCTGGAGACCTTCGGTCTTTCTCTTTGATAATTTTCTTTTTCAGTCAAGAGTTTAGTAGATGGATTGGGAACATAAAACAGAATTGGGACTGCATTCCCAACCAGTTTTTTTTTCCAATCATTAGGATTCATGAACAGAACATTATGTTCTCAAAATGTTCTGAGCAGATTCTGTAATTTTTCAGATGGACTTCCAATCAAATTTGTTAATTTACAATTTTGCACCTGTAATATTGGGAAGAGATCACATGCTACTGTATCTAGCACTCTGTATTATTCTATAAATTATGGTTATTGAACTTCACTGATAACTTTATACATTTATTATGGTTGTGAAATAGCCTTACCTACAGAAAGTAACAACTGATAAATAACTTATTAGGGCTGAATTGCTGTCATAAGTTTTCAAGAGGGAACCAAATTACAGGGGAAGAAACTGAAAATGCTGTTTTCACAAAGCATCTAGAACTTTGAGTCTGGTAGAACTTTACTCAATGATTTTCCATGGCTCTCTGCTACTGGTAGTGGTACACCAGTTTCTTCCAGATGTAAAACTTCCCTGGATGTGGAAAGTGTAATAAAACCCAAATGAATAATTAGATAAATAAATGGGATAATTTGTGATATTTAATTATATACTTCATATATTAGATGCTGCCTTCGGTAGGAGTGGGAGCAGACATTTTCACTCCCTCCTTTTTAAATACTAAAAATATACCTCCAATGGGAGGCCGAATAGTACACGAAAATTATTGGGCCGAAACGTGCAAGGGAGAAAAACAATGGAGTCTGAAATTCACACATTCATAGTAGACCACAAACAAAGCAACAAACATATACATACATATACACCGCACGTCGTGTTATTTTCGAGTTGTACTGCAAATAATTTGAACTTGAAGGTCAAACGAACCATTTCATTCAAGATTTTCACTCTTCTCTCTAGCCTGCTCCAGTCGGCATTTTTATGCATAAAACTTGATAGTCTGGCAAACACGGTGTGCTACTGTATTAAATTGGGTCTGTAATTATTCTGTCAACTAACTTTTAATTATCTTTCGGAATGCAATAAAATGACACCCCCACCCACAGTATTTTTTAAGTATTATCGCAGTTGTTAGCAGCGCATTTGCAAGACGACATTTTGCTTCAAACTGACGCCAACCGCCAGGGGGACAGAAACTGGGCTAATTTCAGGTTTTGACTCGAGTAGATTCTCCGGTTGATTCTATACTCCGTGGCACAGCTTAAAAGTAGGTTAAAGTTGCTTAGGATGCCGACAAATTATGACAGCATATTTAAACACAATGGACTTATTTTCTAACACCACATTTATTCTGTTGTGCTGACTACAGAACTGTTAACTGTTGGCCATCTGTAACCAGAAAATTTCGAATGGAATTAAACAAAAATGCTTCAATGATGAAAAGAAAAGTTTTGTGTAGGGCACAAGCGTCCCACATGCATGAAGTTTGATCAAGATACTTTCTGAGTACTAATGTTCTTGAAGTAACTGAACATCAGGACATCTTTTCCTGTTAACATTTCCAGACTTGGGAAATTATTAGATAAGTAGACTTTGATAACAGCAAACCACAGGTGGATGTGCTCTGTGGGACAGTGTGGGTGGGTGGTGGTGGGGAGATGGGGGGGGGGGGGGGGGGGGGGCTCATGAAGAAGAGGATCCTGGGGGGGGGGGTCAAATCAACAGCTATTTTATGATTTTTTTAACATAGCATAAATGCATCAGCATAGTTGACAACTAGTTCTGGATATAACCTGGTGTTAATAGTGGTCCGTGAGCTGAAAATTCACAAGTTTTTTCTTTGATTTTGCCCCCGCGCGAACTTTTCCCCGAAATCCATCCCATTTCCCTGAAAATCACCCTCAGGTTCCCTGAAAAATTATTCTGGAGGTTAACATGTCTGGTTCCTACGGGGAAATCATAATCATAAAAATTGAAAGTGATCACAATCATAATATTTTTAAACTAATTGTCAAAACCCTGCAACCAGTGTTTTTTCCGGTCAAATTTTGATATACATGTAAGGCCTAAAAAAGTTAAAAATCTGTTTCTCTGGCCCCCACACATGGTCCTTTTGGCTGCCATTGCGCCATATACTCTCTCTTTATAACCAATGCAAACTTAAAAAAATAAAAATAAAATGGTTAACCCTTTATCCGACGAATCGGCCACATCCGCCCGCGTAATATGCAAATTCTGTTGTTGAAAAAAATATTATTTTTCAAAAAATTTCAACAAAACCATATCATGTGACCCCTCGTTGGAACGAGCTCGTTCCAACGAGGGGTCACATGATATGGTTTTATTGAATTTTTTTGAAAAATTTGAAAAAATTATTTTTAAAATAATAAATTTTGATATCGTCTGCGTTGGGTAAAGGTTAATGTCTGATATTTTACCCAAGTTAATAAAATTGATAAATTTTTCTTTTGAGTGCAAGAAGGCTTTGCAATGCTTAAGCATTGCAAAGCCTTCTTGCACTCAAGGTACGAAATACACCACCAACCATGCTGTTCTGTAGATTAAAAACATAAAAAAACAAATCAAGAACATGAACTTTTGATGGCAAAGAAACAAGTAGAAAAAATAAAAAATAAAATAAAAAGCCGCCAGCCCACATGCAATTTTACAAAAAAATGGCCAGAGAAACAGAAGATCCACATTGTGGGGCCTAAAGAATGCAATATATTTAATTCCAAAGAAGCAATGAAATGATGTATGCCAATTCCGGAAACAATGCTACTAAAATGTGCCAATTTTGTTGGGATAATGGCCACATCTTGACTAGAATTTTACGGTGTCATGTTGTTTGTTTTTTTGAATGGATTTTATGCTCTATCAGTATATTATCGGCGGGGGGAATGGGTCCGGTATATGGACCCTCAGCCATGGTAGCGGAAACCCTGGCTTATCGATCACCACATGCATTTACTATCAGGCTGATTCAGCGGGAAAAATCTCTGTGAAACAAATAACTTAAACAAATACTGACCGATGCCTCGTAATGATGTGTGAGTATTTAAATAAATACAGAACACATGGGTACTAACCCATCCCAATAGCTCATACCTGATGTTGTCAAGTTGAGCTAAACATACTTATTTCTCAGGCACCTCCCTCATCATCGTCTACCTCATCACTCCTATTTTTTACATGGGAATCGCTTCACTGATACTTTTGTGTTTGAAGCTGCTTAAACGTCTAAAAATTTAACCAACTATATATTGTTCAACTGCATTATGGGAAATTTTCATTGCTGAAAAAAATTAGTTTTCTCACATAAAAGTGGATGGAGTTAAATTTTTAATTCCAACTATTTTCAGAACAGAAATATCTCCTTCTGTAAAATTGCCTGAAAACAAGAAACATTTTTTAATAGGCCTAGGGCCCTGCAAATCACATATTATCGATTCAAATCTAATCTTGAATCAAATCGAGTTTATTATTCAAAATCAAATGGAACCTCAAACCTGGACTCGAATACAGGCGTCTTGAAGTCCCGGCTGATAAAATATTCCAACTACATCATCAGGAAATGCCTTCATCAAAGGTATGCCGTGATGATGCAGTTGTAATATTACCCAGTAAGGATTTTTGTTCAAAAACAGAGACGGCTTTGAGAATTCTGTACTGGGCACTGCACGAGGCTGGCCGCTTGCAACCATGAGCTCATCTTCGGAATCTTTAAATTTTGCTTTCAGCAGTGATAGTGACCAGTGAAACTAGAATTACAGTTAAAACTAGAAGTCCTGTCATGAAATGCGCACAAATAGCACGTTGATCTGCGCGTTAATGTATGCGTTATGGCCATAGTAAAGCTATCAAATTATGTACATATGGCCTGTGCACAAGCAATGTTTCAGCCAATGGACCTCCGGGTAACCCGGAGGTCCATTGGCAGAAACATTGCATGTGTTTGCCATGAAAAACCCAGGAGAACCTGCCGTGATTTGGAAGCCATTCGATATGGCAATTGTGCGCAATTCCAACGCGCAATTAAGCCTAGATAAGCGCACTATTCGTGACAGGACTTCTAGTTTTAACTGTAGCATAGATGGTGGCATGGGCACAGATGCATTTTTATGTTAATATAGTGGAAATTATACTCTGGTCTTTATTTTCAACATTATTTATGTACAGTTTCTATCTCAGCTATAGATTTTGTGAGACAACTAAGATGGCTGATACCAAGCGATATTCCAGTGAGAAGATTCGAAGGAAAATGAATCGGACAGCCGATTTTGATTCAAACACAAACTTAAAATTCAAAATCAAATCAAATCTCGATGCTTCGCTGGACCCTAAATTAGTGCTGAAAAGGTTAGCCAGATATCTGGTTGTCATCTGGTTGACTGACATAGCCAGTTGGATATCCCGCCACTGGTCAACTGCTAGTAGAAATACGATCAGAAAAAAAACTGTGTGAATGATACATACCCGCAAAAGATCGTCGACAATCACAGTGACGTTATGCACCCAGCTAAACTGCAACTATAGACAATTGCTATTATTATCTAATTTATCTCAGTGGGTTGCGATCATAAATTTGTGGATGACTTATTTCGCTGAGTAAACTCAGTTTAACATATCACTGACCACAACGCACACACCGACTTGGGGAGAAAACAAAAATAATTTAACAATAATTTTGCATTACCTCTTCTATTCTTTGGTGGTGTCACATCTACCTACCATTAGAGGATACTATGGGTGATGGTGAAGCCAGAACTGTCAAAGTGGACAGTGACCAAGAATAATCGAACTTTGAAATTAAATAAGTTGCCTCCGTTTTAGTTGCTACGGGTGATAGCACGACTTTTACTGATTTCAGTTCCTATAATAAATTTGTTTCGATCCACCTGTCTCCTGCACATTCCAAACTTTCAAGTTACCATAGCTATTTGAGCTGAAACGGTTAACCGATTAATCAATGATCAACATCTTGATCGATCCAAGAAGTAATTGATCGATTAACCATTTCTTTTGAACTACTGTATTATATGGGTTAACAAAGGAACAAACTTGCTCCAAAACAGGCAAACATTGTCTCACATCAATTATATGGGACAGAGTAAAGCATGCAAGTTACTTGCTAACATACTTGTTTACTTGCATGATCATCATACTGTATCAGCAACTGGAAATGGTCATTCTTAACCCTTTACCCATGCTGGTTGCAGACGATACTTTCAAAATAAATTCATAAATTTCTAAAAAAAATTCAATTTTTGTCTCAAAAACATAGCTTACGACCCCTCAACGAGTTCATTTCAATGAGGGGTCATAAGCTATGTTTTTGAGACAAAAATTGAAAACATAATAAATTTGAATGGAGATTTTTGTATATAGGCCTAGTCGGTTTTGTTTGTTATGTTACAGGTAAAGGGTTCATGCTGTAAATCATCAACGGCATGGCAATTATTCAGATATCTATTTGAACAAGTAATTAATCAATTAACCAAGGTTAATCCATGGGATTAATCGATCAAGAAAATCCCTTAACCGTTTCAGCTCTAATAGCTGCATGAACTACTTCTGAGCATGTGCAGATCGTTTCGCTTCGTTTATAAAATCAGAACACAGTTGTTGGAATTCTGTCACTAACAACATTTTTCTGACAAAAAAATATCCCCATCTTACTATTCTATATATCCCTATCTTACCATTCTATATATCCCTATCTTACTATTCTATATATCCCCATGTTGCTATTCTATATATCCCTATCTTATCATTCTATATATCCCTATCTTACTATTCTATATATCCCTATCTTACCATTCTATATATCCCTATCTTACCATTCTATATATCCCTATCTTACCATTCTATATATCCCCATCTTACTATTCTATATATCCCTATCTTACTATTCTATATATCCCTATCTTACCATTCTATATATCCCTATCTTACCATTCTATATATCCCTATCTTACCATTCTATATATCCCTATCTTACTATTCTATATATCCCTATCTTACTATTCTATATATCCCTATCTTACCATTCTATATATCCCTATCTTACCATTCTATATATCCCTATCTTACCATTCTATATATCCCCATGTTGCTATTCTATATATCCCTATCTTATCATTCTATATATCCCTATCTTACCATTCTATATATCCCTATCTTACTATTCTATATATCCCTATGTTGCTATTCTATATATCCCTATCTTACTATTCTATATATCCCTATCTTACCATTCTCTATATCCCTATCTTATCATTCTATATATCCCTATCTTACCATTCTATATATCCCTATGTTGCTATTCTATATATCCCTATGTTGCTATTCTATATATCCCTATCTTACCATTCTATATATCCCTATCTTACCATTCTATATATCCCTATTTGCTATTCTATATATCCCTATCTTACCATTCTATATATCCCTATCTTACCATTCTATATATCCCCATCTTACTATTACTATTCTATATATCCCCATCTTACCATTCTATATATCCCTATGTTGCTATTCTATATATCCCTATCTTACCATTCTATATATCCCTATCTTACCATTCTATATATCCCCATCTTACTATTACTATTCTATATATCCCCATCTTACCATTCTATATATCCCTATGTTGCTATTCTATATATCCCTATCTTACTATTCTATATATCCCTATCTTACTATTCTATATATCCCTATCTTACCATTCTATATACCCCCATCTTACTATTCTATATATCCCTATCTTACCATTCTATATATCCCTATCTTACCATTCTATATATCCCCATCTTACTATTACTATTCTATATATCCCCATCTTACCATTCTATATATCCCTATGTTGCTATTCTATATATCCCTATCTTACCGTTCTATATATCCCTATCTTACCATTCTATATATCCCCATCTTACTATTACTATTCTATATATCCCCATCTTACCATTCTATATATCCCTATGTTGCTATTCTATATATCCCTATCTTACTATTCTATATATCCCTATCTTACTATTCTATATATCCCTATGTTGCTATTCTATATATCCCTGACTTACTATTCTATATATCCCTATCTTACCATTCTATATATCCCTATCTTACCATTCTATATATCCCCATCTTACTATTACTATTCTATATATCCCCATCTTACTATTATATATATCCCTATGTTGCTATTCTATATATCCCTATCTTACCATTCTATATATCCCTATCTTACTATTCTATATATTCCTATCTTGCTATTCTATATATCCCTATCTTACCATTCTATATATCCCCATCTTACCATTCTATATATCCCTATCTTACCATTCTATATATACCTATCTTACTATTATATATATCCCTATCTTACTATTCTATATATCCCCATCTTACCATTCTATATATCCCCATCTTACTATTCTATATATCCCTATCTTACTATTATATATATCCCTATGTTGCCATTCTATATATCCCTATCTTACTATTCTATATATCCCTATCTTACCATTCTATATATCCCCTATATATCCCTATCTTACCATTCTATATATACCTATCTTACCATTCTATATATCCCCTATATATACCTATCTTACCATTCTATATATCCCTATCTTACCATTCGATATATCCCCATCTTACTATTCTATATATCCCTATCTTACTATTCTATATATCCCTATCTTACCATTCTATATATCCCTATCTTGCTATTCTATATATCCCTATCTTACTATTCTATATATCCCTATCTTGCTATTCTATATATCCCTATCTTGCCATTCTATATATCCCTATCTTACCATTCGATATATCCCCATCTTACTATTCTATATATCCCTATCTTGCTATTCTATATATCCCTATCTTGCTATTCTATATATCTCTATCTTGCTATTCTATATATCCCTATCTTACTATTCTACATATCCCTATCTTACTATTCTATATATCCCTATCTTACCATTCTATATATCCCCATCTTACCATTCTATATATCCCTATCTTACTATTCTATATATCCCTATCTTGCTATTCTATATATCCCTATCTTGCTATTCTATATATCCCTATCTTGCTATTCTATATATCCCTATCTTACTATTCTGTATATCCCTATCTTACTATTCTATACATCCCTATCTTACTATTCTATATATCCCTATCTTACCATTCTATATATCCCTATCTTACCATTCTATATATCCCTATCTTACTATTCTATATATCCTTATGTTGCTATTCTATATATCAAGAAAGGGATATTTTTTACAGGAAAATGTTGTTATTGACAGGACTTCCAACAACTGTGATGAGAACGACTCCCCACGGAGTGATTTCCGATCAATTCAACGTGAATACATTGGATATTATATTGTTTGGAGTATAGCAGCTGAAAATAATGGTTATTCGGTTGATATCCGGTTAAGGTCAACAGTTATCCGGATAGACAAATTGGCCAGCCGTCTCAGCACTTACCCTATATAGGCCTTATTTATTATTATTTCTGCAAGTGTCATCTGCTATTCCTTTGAGTAAAGCCATAAAGGGTTTAACAAGAGATAATGTTTTACCTGTAGCAATTTTGCCATTCCTATAATAAACAGCAGTCACTCTATTCTGATGACCTTGAAGATAAGTAAATGTAAAAGATTCTCCATTTTGAATTTCAGTCACCCTTTTCCGAACATTGAGAAACTTTTGTCTGTAACTATCAGCACTATACTCATTTTTATTAGGCACTCTTCCGCCCCTCTTTCTGTACATGGCGCACCAAATCTTGCAGTTTGACATGATATAACTGTACCATGCTTTGCTGACAAGACAGCAGTTCAACAAACAGTCATCATCAAGATACAAGAGAATTTCTGTGCTGAGTTCGACTGGTAACTCAAGAATGAAATCCCTGTAGACAAGGCCTTTTCCAAGAAATGACAACAGTTCAAGCTGATCTGGACCACAATAGTGGATGAGCTTCTCCATCGTCTGGCACTTCTGTGAATCTGTCAAACTCCGAAATTGGGCAGTAACGAGCTTCAGCCAGTTTGGAAACTCTTGGGAAGAAACCTTCTCGTGGTCTCTCTTCCGAAGTCTGTCTCGATCCATTCTGAAATGCCTGTGGATTTCAGATGTGAGACTTCATTCTTCTGTCTGTGATTTTTAGAATGATATACATCATGACTTTTAATTTACCAGCTTCTTTCTGAAAAGAGAAGTTATTGAAATTAACCCTCAATGACAACATCCTGCAACATTTTAGAGTGCACTGGGAGTAGTATATCACTGAAACACCCATGGAGTTAGAGATAGACAATATACCGAAAAACTGAACCAATACCGATAGAATGGGAATATCGAAAAGCTGAACGCACCCACCATTGAATACCAACACTGTCTGAATTTTCACGTTTTTAAACATTTTGCACTTAGAATGCCCTGTTGAGCCTTGGCAGCAGTCCAAGGGTTCGTGTCATGAAAAAAGTAACTGATTTTCTTTTTGGTTTTGTTAACCCTTAACCTAATTATCCTGAATTTCCACTAGACTGCAACCTGTACATGTCCAGTTGCTTTATTAATAACACTGATTTCTGGTCAAGTCTTGGCTGCCTGTTAAGACAGCCAAGACTTGACTAGAAATTCACTGCTTAGGTGATGTACTGGTATCTATTGTCAACAGAACCTCCTAATGATGGCATGTTCTAAGATCGCAAAAGCCTGAAATCAGACTTTGATTTGTTCAGTTTTGCTTCGCAAAATGCAAAGCAAAAATTGTGAACTGAGATGCAGTAGCTAGAATTGGTTAGCAGTCTTTTTTTACTTCAGAATAACATGTTAAAACACAAAGTATTCTCACAATCACTAAATTGGATGGTATGATGTATAAGAGCACAAAATGTGTAATATTTTTTATTATCAACTACCGTATGTAGAGTGCATGTAGATTCTGATTGGTGGCCGGAGGAATGCCAATTGTGTTGACCCGGACTGTCTTGGACACACATTTACATATTTCTGGAAAGTATAAACACATGTCTCATGAAATTGAAAGTAAAATATGTCACTTTCATGTTTTCTAGAGGACACACACAATGAGAAAATAGGATATAGTAAGATGAATTTGTAGATATATTAAAGATGGTATCAACTTACATCATAGCAATAGATTTTTTACCTGGTCTCCTCGAGCACTTGAATACTAGTGAATAACAGAACAAAATAATTTCTCTTTATTCACTGAGTTTCAAAGTAAGACGAAGTTACAATCCCAGTTGTCCAAACTTGGACTTGAAGGCAGTAATTTAATTTTTTACATTGGTATGTCCTTGAAGGACGTACCAAGGTAAAAGAATAAATTACAACCTTCAAGACCAAGTTTGGACTAAAATCCCAGATGCCAGGAAATTATGTCGCTATTTAAATTTTCTCACTCCAGATCGAACCATGGTTGGTCCATTGATCCTCAACCTGGGCTACAAAAAAGTTGCTAATCAATTTTAGGCCTTTGAAGGTTATGTTGTGTTTGGAACAAATTACTGTAGATTTGATTCATGTTGGCAAAAAATGCCAATATTGAGCTCATTGGTTGTGTGGCATTTGTGGCGCTGTGGTAGAATGATACAAGAACAACTTATTTTGTATTTTTCTGGTGTAAATTCCCCTTTGCTATTATCAACAAGTTTCGGTCATGACAAATACCGAATACTGAACCCGATACAGCGGCATTCCTCCCAAAAATACCAAAACTGATTTCAAACTCAAAATTCCAGTACTGCCCATCTCTACACAGAGAAGAAATTTTTCTGGACTTTTATTTCATGCCAGAATCAGAATTGACTCCTCAAAATTTTTCTTGCAAGGGAAACAATAAGAATTAACTTTGATTCTCACAAAATGTCCATTTGATTCCTATCACTGATTCTAAAAGTGTCCTTGAAGGCCTGCAGAATTCGTATTTTTTGCTCCCTATATTTATTTATTGGTATTTTGGGGCACGTTCAGCATCTTTGACTATATCATGACCGTATAATAGGTATGAAATGAAGTTTAGCCAATCATATATATCTAAGCTGCCCATTTTAAAGGCATTGGTTCTGATTGCTATTTTAACAGTAAAGGAGAACCAGCTCACCATGCAGTAAACAAGTACTGCTCCGCTTCCTGGAGTTCCCAGGGGGTTTCTCCACTCATAATAAGGTAACAGCACCTTGAGTCTTCTCAGTCTAATGAAGTCTTTACTAGAAACCACGGCAAGATACTTTACACACATGAAACTTCCATCATAAAGACCACCGAAGGTCTGTATGTTGTATAATGTTCCACATGTAAGACAAGAATACTCAGGAAACTAGGAACTAGGCCCAGATGTGTTAAACTCTGGTGAGGATTGTTGTTTGCCATGGAATAGTTACTGGTTGCACTGACACAGTCCTGGTAATTCATCCTTGTTTCCTCGACGAAAAAATCGCTGTGCAAAACTGGTGCTTCTATGGCAATTGCTGTGAAGCCTGTTCAATTGTGTAAAAAACATCAGGGGGCAGGGCATAGTCTCAACTGTCATGTATATGTAGTATGCAGTGAAGTGAAATCTTTCCAAGTAACTTTAACATGTAAAAGTAGTTCAAGATGCACGTGTATATAATCACAATCAATGAGCAGAATCTTTCATTCAATTAGATCATGCCAATATCTTGAACCATGTGAATGCTGAGAAAAAATCTTGGAAGTAAAATGCGACTTGCTCAATATGTATAGCATGAGTGAAAATAAAATGCAGCATAACCACAAACTAAGTATCTCACTGCTTCTATGTTGATAACACCAGAATCTGACATCAGTTTCTGGAAAGCTCTGCAAGAGCTTTCCCGAAACTGATGTCAGATTCTGGTGTTATCAACACAGAAGAAGCAGAACACATAGTTTCTAGTGGTTATACTGCAACTTGTAATGTAAATTGTAAGATTAGCAATACAGCGTAGTGCAACCCACATGGTTTGATTCCTTGTGTAACCTGGAAGCTGTGCAATTTCTGCCACCACAAGGCTTTCTGAAGAAGCCATCCTAGGCAGTATTTGTGCTGTGGATATTTTTCGTTTCCTTGGCATTTCCTCGGCACTGCTGATTGCTGAGGGTGAATTACCAGGGCTGCTGACAAGGGTATCACAGTACTCTCAAACTCTAAATTATTTAAGAAATGAAAATTGATTTGGAGCTGAAACAATTAAAGGGTTTTCTTGATCAATTAATCACATGGTTTAACCTTGGTTAACTTATTAATGCCCAAATAGGGAGCTGAAAAATTGCCGTACTGTTGATGATTTACAGCATTAACCCTTCACCCAAGGTAATGAACAAAACCGGCCAGTGCTGTATACAAAAATCTCCATTCAAATTTTATTAAGTTTTCAATTTTTGTCTCAAAAACATAGCTTATGAAACCTCATTGAAATGGGCTCATTTGGCTCATTCCAATGAGGGGTTATAAGCTATGTTTTTGGGGACAAAAAAATGAAAATGTTTAGTGATTTAAGAATTTACCGGAAATGGGTAAAGGGTTAAGAATGACCATTTCCAGCCACTGATACAGTATAAAGATCATGCAATGTGAACAAGTATGTCAGCACATAACCTGCATGCTTTATTCTGTCTCATATAATTGATGTGAGTCAGTGTTACAATGTTTGCCTGTTTTGGAGCAAATTTGTTTATTTGTTAACCCATATAATACAGTTGTTCAAAAGTAATGGTTAATCGATCAATTACTTGATCATTAGTTAATCAATTAATCGGTAAACCATTTTAGCTCTAAATTGATTCTCTTGCATGAGTTTGATTGAATCAAAACTGAATCGTATGAACCTGGACAAAGGAATTTCCTCCTGAGCAGTCAACTACATGTTTTTTGAGAAAAAAAAAATGAAGAGCACAAGCAAAGTTTCTCACAATGGACTTCTGGGTTCAACACATAGGCTTACTGACTGAGAGATTACTCTCACCTGCCAAATAATAGCGATATCACTATTATTAAGTTTAGAGAACAATCTTCAATTTCACTATTACTTGGCAATGAGACAAAGAGTGAAAATGCCATCACTATAATTAATTTCGACCAAAAATGCAAGCCATCACCATTATTTGGCAGACAAGAGTAGTTGCCCTTTTTAAGCATTTTCACAAAATTGGAAACTTAATCCTTTATCCAACATAAAGGTTATCAAAGTATATTTTAATTATTATTTTATCAAACTTTTTCAAAAAGTTTCAATAAAACCATACTCCCACCTCATTAGAATGTTCTCCAATGGAGAAGGGGGGGGGGGGGGGGGGGGGGGGGGGGGGGGGGTTGGTGGCAGATATGGTTTTGTTGAAATTTTCTGACAGAATCACGTTTTTTTCAGCTACTCAGTTTGTAAATTATACATGCAGATGCAGCCGATTCATTATATATAAAATAAGCAGACTGTCATCTGCAAAATGAGGTCCCCAGAGGGTGAATTTGGTAATGCTACCCTGCACAGCAGGGTAGCATCACTAAATTTACCCTCTGTGAACCTCAATCTGTATCAGGGTTTCAAAACTAAACAGAAAGAAGTACCCAAAGGATAAATTGGCCCACTGTATGGGATAGCACCCCCTGGGAACCTCATTCTGCAAATGTCAGACAGCCTATTTTCAGGCCTGTCCATGTTAGGTTTAATCCAAGCCCTTTTTAGGGACTGCAACTCGTTGAAAAAATGTGGGCAATGTTTTTATAACATGTACAGGGATGGCTTGTCACAAGTATCGCTCATACCAAATTTCATTGAAATCCATCCACTCACTGGTATGATATATCTGCGGTCTGATGGATGCATGGACAGATGCACAGACAGATGCATGAACAGGCACATGCAAAACAGTATACCCCCATTCTCTTCGAGAGTGGAGGTATAAAAAAAAAACCTACATGTACTAGTAGTGTGTAAAGAGGAATCCTGCCAATTAATAGTCACTTTGAGAGCAAAAATTATTCAATTATTTGAAAGGTCCCACAAAATAGATCTTCTGTTTCTCAGACCATTTTTTTTTTGTAAAATTGCATGTGGTCGGACAGTTTTTTATTTTTTATTTTTGTAATTATTTCTTTGCCATTACAAGTTTATGTTCTTGCATTACATGTACAGTCCAAGTCCTGGTTTCCAACACCCCTGATTTCTAGTGCTAAATTAGGGGTGACCAACCCGGTTTGCATTACTACCTATAGCACTGGGAAAATACCAAGTGTGCCCAATTAACCACGCTATCAGTACGGCCTGACAAAACCATCACACATTGTGAATTAAATATCGAACAGGCAAGATTTGAATCAATCAAAAGGAAACTATTTTGTTCAAAAATGCCTAACCATAAGAAAATTATTAATTTGACTGACTTAGGTGTTGAAAAAGTGTCAATACTACGACATTTTAATCCGCAGAGTGCTGTTCTCTTTTCGACACACTGACATGACCATAATGCTGCCCATCAATTATTACCAACCAATGAGGCACCAGCACAAATATGTGTGACATCCCACCAAAAAAAATTTGTATAACATCTTACCTCAGAACCACGATGGTTTGCATTCGCAGCACAAATGTGTATCTTTAAAAAACATTAATTTGTTGTGTTTATGTTCAATATCATTCATTTAAATTCATTCACGCCTTTGTTTTTATTAAACCTGTGGGAAAATCTGAATGTGCGAACGGTAAACTTTATCGAGGTGGTCGGCAGCACTCCTTACAATTTGAGCCCACCAGGTGAAAATTTGATAAACGTCGTTGTAAATGACACATTCACGCAAATAAATACGGGAATACTGGTTCTCTAAGTGTATACAGCAAGCTAAAATTTAATAGAAAAAATTTTGAATAAAAACAAAAGATTAGGCTTGTTAGTGGTACACATTATGGCCTAAATAAAGTGGGGAAGGTCCAAGAATAAACAGGTTGGGCATATCTCTATTATTTATCGGCTGTTGGCAACATCCACCCCAAAAAAAAATAAATTAGGTCTCTCCCACCAACCTTTAATACCACCATAAACACTACCTATTTCCCCCAAATCGAGCTATCACTTGCCAGAGAATCAATGAATTAAGGCTTGATTTTAATCACCCAGGTTTTGGACCCCCTCATTATAATTTGTACGGATCTGTGCTTGTGATATATTGACACCCTGTTCGCTTTCATTAAATGGAATCGAATAATTACATTTTCAAACACCACCCCACCCCCAAAAAAGAAAGATCACCAGCAATTTTAATTATTAATTCACCATAATATTGTTGAATAAGACAATTGTTTTAACTTAATTTAAAATAATAACACAGCCTGCAAGATCAACGTAGATCTCACATATCAAAGTCGTTGCTCATCACACACATTTTAGTTTGATTACCACTAAATCACTGTGCGTGTGTGTCTGTGGGGGGGGGGGGGGGGGGGGGGGGGGGGGAACAACAATTATTTATAAGTTTAATAGATTAGCAAAAGGGCTAGCCATCTTTCAATGGTTGTGGGTGACTCCTAAGATTTTATCCAGAAATCTTAAGAGTTAATCGCCCCAACCAGTGATGTGGAAACCCGCACCTGCCCCCCCTCCCCACCCCCCCCCCCAAAAAAAAAAATGAAAGTGTCAATGACACTGTAGCTTAACTTGTGTGTTGTATTTGATGAAAAGGATAATGTTCATTGTTTATGAAAGGAATATGAAATAAGACAAGAATTGTGATAATTGGGAATATGTTCATTTCTGTTCCCTGTATGCTGTGTTTTTGATAAAAAATAATATGAGGTGTACACTGTACTAAAGAGCTGAGGGGTGGGTTAATATGACCTCACAGTTAATGTATGTGGCCCTCACAGTTAACGTATATCAACGAAAGTTACCAAGTTACAGTGAAATTATTCCAAAACGAGTCATCCTATCAAGTTACATTGAAATCCCTTCATAAATAGACTGTGCTAAAGGTTTTCGGGCTTCGAGCCCCTGGAGCCGTCAGTTTCCCAATTGCGTCCAAAGGGGACATTCTCATCTAGACATTATATGAAGTCAACCTACCAAGTTGCAATGAAATCCCTTCATAAATATGACCAGTAGACAGTGCTAGAGGTTTTTGGGCTTAGGCAGCCATCATGGCTGAATGATCGCAACCAAAAGGGGACATTCTCATCTGGGCATCATCTGGAGTGATCCTACGAAGTTACAATGAAATCCCTTCATAAATATGACCTGTAGACTGTGCTCAAGGTTTTCGGGTACAGTTTACAGGTCATATTTATGAAGGGATTTCATTCATCTGAAGCCGTCACAGTTGACCAATCACAACCAAAAGTGGATGTCATCATCTAGGCATTATATGGAGTCAAACTAACAGGTTACAATGAAATCCTTCCATAAATATGACCTATAGACTATGCTAAAGGTTTTGGGGTTTGGGGCTCGGGCAGCCATCAAGGCTGAATGATAGTGACCAAAAGGGGACGTGCTCATCTAGACATTATTTGGAGTCATCCTACCAAGGTGCAATGAAATCCCTTCATAAATATCACCTGTAGACTGTGCTAAAGGTTTTCGGGCTTCAGGCCCCTGTAGCCGTCACAGTTGCCTAATGGCGTCCAAAAGGGGCTGTTCTCATCTGGACATTATATGAAGTCAACCTACCAAGTTACAATGAAATCCCTTCATAAATATGAACTGAAGACTGTGATAAATGTTTTCGGGCTTTGGGCTCGGGCAGCCATCATGGTTGAATGATCGCAACCAAAAGGGGACATTCTGATCTGGGCATCATCTGGAGTGATCCTACGAAGTTACAATGAAATCCCTTCATAAATATGACCTGTAGACTATGCTCAAGATTTTCGGGCTTTGGGCACCTATACCCATCACAGTTGACCAATCACGTCCAAAAGGGGATGTCATCATCTAGGCATTGTATGGAGTCAACCTAACAAGTTACAATGAAATCCTTCCATAAATACGACCTGTAAAATATGCTAAAGGTCTTTGGGCTCGGGCAGCCATAAAGGCTGAATGATCGCGACCAAAGGGGGATGTTCTCATCTAGACATTATTTGGAGTCATCCTACCAAGCTACAATGAAATCCCTTCATAATTATGACCTATAGACTATGCTAAAGGTTTTTGGACTTGGGCAGCCATCAAGGCTGAATGATCGCGACCAAAAGGGGACGTTCTCATCTAGACATTATTTGGAGTCATCCTACCAAGCTACAATGAAATCCCTTCACAATTATGACCTGTAGACTGTTCTAAAGGTTTTTGGGCTTCGGGTCCTGTAGCCATCACAGTTGCCCAATCGTGTCCAAAAGGGGGCGTTCTCATCTGGACATTATATGAAGTCAACCTACCAAGTTACAATGAAATCTCTTCATAAATATGACCTGTAGACTGTGCAAAAGGTTTTCGGGCTTCGGGCTCGGGCAACCATCATGATTGAATGATCGCAACCAAAGGGGACAATCTCATCTGGGCATCATCTGGAGTGATCCTACTAAGTTACACTGAAATCCCTTTATAAATATGACCTGTATACTGTGCTCAAGGTTTTCGGGCTTCGGGAACCTGTAGCCATCACAGTTGACCAATCACGACCAAAAGGGGATGTCATCATCTAGGCATTATATGGAGTCAACCTAACAGGTTACAATGAAATCCTTCCATAAATGTGACCTTTTGCCTATGCTAAAGGTTTTTGGGCTCGGGCACCCATCAAGGCTGAATGATCGCAGTCAAAATGGGATGTTCTTATCTAGACATTATTTGGAGTCATCCTACCAAGTTACAATGAAATTCCTTCATAAATATGACCTGTAGACTGTGCTAAAGGTTTTCGGGCTTCGGGCCCCTGTAGCTGTCACAGTTGCCCAATCAGGACCAAAAGGTGACTTTCTCATCTTGACATTGTATGAAGTCTACCCACCAAGTTACAATGAAATTCCTCAATAAATATGACCTGTAGACTGTGCTAAAGGTTTTCGAGTTTTGGGATCAGGCAGTCATCATGGTTGGCAGATCATGCCCAATTAGGGAAATTCTCATCTAGAGATCATAAGGAGTCATCCTACCAAGTTACAAGGAAATCCCTCCATATTAAACATGACCTGCAGACTGTGCTAAAAGTTTTTGGGTTTTGGGCTTGGGCAGCCATCACGGTTGATAGATCATGCCCAAAAGGGGACTTTATCATCTAGGCATTATACAGAGACATCCTACCAAGTTACAATGAAATCCCTTCATAAATATGACCTGTAGACTGTGCTAAAGGTTTTCGGGCTTCGGGCCCCTGTAGCTGTCAGTTGCCCAATCAGGACCAAAAGGTGACTTTCTCATCTTGACATTGTATGAAGTCTACCCACCAAGTTACAATGAAATTCCTCAATAAATATGACCTGTAGACTGTGCTAAAGGTTTTCGGGTTTTGGGCTCAGGCAGTCATCATGGTTGGCAGATCATGCCCAATTAGGGAAATTCTCATCTAGAGATCATAAGGAGTCATCCTACCAAGGTACAAGGAAATCCCTCCATATTAAACATGACCTGCAGACTGTGCTAA
This sequence comes from Pictodentalium vernedei, assembly GCA_031216915.1. Classification (NCBI taxonomy): domain Eukaryota; kingdom Metazoa; phylum Mollusca; class Scaphopoda; order Dentaliida; family Dentaliidae; genus Pictodentalium; species Pictodentalium vernedei. Next base: position 74,276,049 of record CM062293.1, on the reverse strand, counting down.
AAGTTTTTGGGTTTCGGGCTTGGGCAGCCATCACGGTTGATAGATCATGCCCAAAAGGGGACTTTATCATCTAGGCATTATACAGAGGCATCCTACCAAGTTACAATGAAATCCCTTCATAAATATGACCTGTAGACTGTGCTAAAGGTTTTCGGGCTTCGGGCCCCTGTAGCCATCACAGTTGCCCAATCAGGACCAAAAGGTGACTTTCTCATCTAGACATTGTATGAAGTCTACCCACCAAGTTACAATGAAATTCCTCAATAAATATGACCTGTAGACTGTGCTAAAGGTTTTTCGGGTTTTGGGCTCGGGCAGTCGTCATGGTTGGCAGATCACGCCCAAATGGGGAAATTCTCATCTAGAGATCATAAGGAGTCATCCTACCAAGTTACAATGAAATCCCTCCATATTAAACATGACCTGCAGACTGTGCTAAAAGTTTTTGGGTTTCGGGCATGGGCAGCCATCGTGGTTGATACATCATGCCCAAAAGGGGACTTTATCATCTAGGCATTATACAGAGGCATCCTACCAAGTTACAATGAAATCCCTTCATAAATACGACCTGTAACTGTGCTAATGGTTTTGGGCTCGGGCAGCCATACTGGTTGCCTGATCGCGACCAAAAGGGGACATTCTCATCTAGACATGACCTCAAACCTGCATATGAAATTTTGTGACGATCAGACAAGAACTGTGGGGTGTAGCCTGTGCTAAAGGAAAATGTGAAGAGACTCACAGACTAACAGGTTTCCGCACGCATAAAGGCAATAGCTTATCTTGACTATTTCAAGTTAAGCCAATAAAAAGTAAGAAATTACCACACTCCCTGACTTTCATCGCACCCTACCCACCTCCATTGTTAATTTTTTCTGAAGTTTATCCCAAGATTATAAACAGAGAGAGGTCTAAAAACTACTTTTCTCTGTTAAATGAATGTAAAGTAGAGTTAGGTTATTCACATTGCCAAGTGATCCTGTTCGACTATTAATTTGAAGTTAACATATCCAAAACAATAGGCTGCTGAGAGTAGGTGAACAGAAAAAGCTTTAAACTATAACAAGTAGTAGTTCAATTATGTCACTGGTCACTGATACCCCTGTTGTGACTGTCTTATTAAAAGATTATTGCCACAGGTTTTAATTACTCAACAAACTATTGTAATCATCTTCACCTGTGAGTTCAATAGACTTTGTGAGGTGTGACTTCTGTATCCACAGTCGATTTTTATTGGGAGTTTGTGACAAATTTGTTACATTCTTGTTTTGCAGGACTCAGTTGTAAAGTTAATAATTTGTCTTCAATACGTTGAGTGAGATAGTGGATGGCATAGGTTAATTATAACACATACACTCAGAGTGGAGTTTCCTCTTGCACAGTTTCTTATTTTAGTTCAGAAATCTCATTAATAACTTTTTTTTTAAATATAATTTTTTCCCAGTTTCCCTCTGAACTTGATTTATTATCTGGGTGGATTTACACTTGGTGGGTGTTTTCAAATCTGTCCAATATGGCATCATACTCTGCAGAGTTCGCACCAGGCTACTGGACAGCCACCGTCAAAAAATAGGTTGTCCACACATGTATGACGTTTGATTCGATTTAACAGAATGACGACCCCCATGACCCTCCTTGGCTACACCCTTGCCGTCTTGTTTGAGACCGAAACACCCAGACTAAAATTCGAAATGTCCAATTCATCAACTCCATGGAAAAATATTTTCGAACTGTATTCATTTTTAGCATTACTGTTCCAATGTTACAGGCCCAGCTCTTTTTTTTCAGTGGAGTAAATACGTTGCCGTCTGCGTTCGAGATTTTTTATGCTCATAAATTTCAGAATTAAACTTACTTGCCAAAGGCTCGTAAGTTTAATTCAGAAGCCTACTCTTAGAATAAAAGTTTTAATTCTGACACAAGATGTTCATTAATTTGCCGCTCCCCTCTACTGCGGAGGCCTTCATTCCCCCTGTCCCACGTGTCATCCCAAGCCCATTGTCCCTTCTAATGTTCCAGCACTCATTTTATAATATTTCTCACTGGCACTTTCTTAATCTCCCCAAGTATAATATTAATATTAATGCTCAACAAGTAAAAGTCATGAAACGTATCGGACCGTCATTGACTATAACAGCCAAGCAAGCCTATAATGGCCCAATACGTCAAAATATGAATGATGCCACATCTCTCAGCCAATCGATATTTTCACCCAGATTTCTATTTTGATTGAAATTTAATTTCGGATTTATCTGTAAACACATTTGTTCCACATGTTTCCCTTTGTGTCATGGGTAGATAATGTATCAAACTTAGGAAGCGACAAGCAGAAAGTATGTAATGACAACTATGATGAATAAAGTCTTGCCAAGAATTTGCATATCGAAGATATATTTCATCATCCAACTTTCCAAATTTCGCCGTAGATTGATCAGACACTAGTCAACTTACCCAGTTTGTCAACAAATCAGACCATAGTTCTGCAGTTTTTTTTTAAATTTGAAAACTTGATTTATTCTACAAGTTATGCCCATCTAGTTATAACATATGCTGTTGAAGTTAATTTTTATTTTCCTTGAACTTGCATATAACTGTCATGTTTCTAAAGTCTATATTTGATAATGTACATAGTTGTTTTAATTACCGTAATAAAAGAAGATAAATTAATGTAAATTGCTGGTTTGTGTTATGTTATAACACCCTCAACAAACCCAGTTTTCTTTCTAGTATAAACAAGAGCTATTGTTGAAAAAATTCATACTCCCACTGCAGTGCTGGAGCGATGAACCATAAATTAATTTTAAAAAATGTTACAATTTAATTACATACCAAGTTCCATAATAATTTACTTAAGTTATGAAAGTTATGAATATTCCCGGACGGACTCACACACGGATGGACGGACAGATGGACGGATGGATGAACGCACAGACGGACGGATGCATGTAATCCAGTATACCCACCCATTTCTTCGAAAGTGGGGGTATAATAATTACCATTTCCTCACTCGTCTCAACACGGACAGCCAGCTTATTTATTACCATGGAGACTGAAATAGTTCCATTGCAGTCAATGATTGACAGAATCTATTTATAGGCTGACTGATCATAATTACCCTTGATTAACAGGACTCAGATTTTTAATGCACTGTACATATAATAGTTTATTTATGTTTAAATAACTTGGGTAAAATATCAAACATAAACCATTTAATTTTTATTTTTTTAAGTTTACATTGGTTATAAAAAGAGAGAATGCAGCAGCCAAAATGACCATGTGGGTGGGTGTGAGAAATAGATTTTTAACTTTTTTAGGCCTTACTGATAATTGGTAAGAGGTCTTTTTGCGAGTGAGGAGCCATAGATGGGCCCTGGGGACAGTAAGATCTGTTGAGTTCAAGCAAACTATGTCATAATTCCAGGGACCCCAACAGATCAGTAGTGTCTAACTAGATATTTTTTTAGTTCCTAGACCACTTGGAGGTCAGTATTTTACTTTGACAACTTTTGAGTTATTGACCTATGTTCAACCAGGACATCTATTAATTAGATGAAAATTTTGCTCCATCATTTTTACTCGAAATTTGAGTTATTACATGTCACTGGATGGAAACTGCATTCTGCAAGCAGGGCTTATATTTCATCTAAATTTGGGAGAAAGCCACAAAAGTTAGAATTACCACAATGTCTCCACACGCTTTCCGCATACCCGTTCCGTGCATTTTTTATCGGCATGCAATTGCCTCAGGCATATTTTTAGTCAGCTACAGTAGCCTAGTTTGTGATTTAAGTGATTAGCTTTGTGTTGGTTTTAGTCATGTATACTTTTTGCTGAATTTCGACCATTTTAGTGGACCATGGGATAGAGATTATACACGAATACTGGAGTTTGACCACCCAAACCAGTATATCGGTACCAAAAATGTCCTGGATATGGCCCTGACCAGGGTTGAACCCCTGTTGTATACTGATAACACATGTTAACCCTTTACTCAAAAAAGCTTTTTAATTTTAAAAACATGAACTGAATTTGATAATTACATAAAAAATAAACAATATTTACCAATAAAACCTTACGAATACGGATGTCATTGGAACCGGCTCATTGAGCCGGTTCCAATGACACCCATATTTGAACAATTTTATTGATAAAGAGTCAGGATATTTCAGGTCATGTTAAGCATGTATTTGTTAATTTGTTGGTGCTGTGCTGGGTAGCGGGTTAAATTGACTCAATTCTTTTCATGCGAATCCTAGCAGAGGTGCAGCAAGAATCTACATGGATTCTCACTGGTTTTGTTATGCGAATCTTTGCGTAAATCAATTCTTGGATTCTCATCAAAATATAAGCCCTGACAAGTGTTCAAATGGTAATCTGCATTCTATTTACTGCAGGCCTATCATAAAATAAATTTAAATGTTTTGATGCCAAAGTAAGTATCAAAGGATTTTTCTGCCTTCATTGAGAAAGGCTCCAGAACAAGCCAGAAAATAAGAAGACTGTCATCTGCAAAATGAGGTCCCCAGAGGGTGAATCACTAAATTTCCCCCTCTGGGAGCCTCATTCTGAATCAGGGCCTCAAAACTAAACAGAAAGAGATACCCAGGGGATAAATTGGCCCAGTGTATGGAATAGCATCATCAAATTCACCCTCTGGGGACCTCATTTTGCAAATGTCAGACTGCTTATTTTCAGGCCTGCTCCAGAACCGTGCAATTGTGAAAAATTTTCGTCATGAAAACTCAAACTGGTAATTTATTTTGGAGGAGAAGAAACACATAAAAAATAAGAAATGTGACATTCAAATTGAACCAAGAACATTAATACAGAAGCTACTACATGTATACTACAGCTAGGATGTAACATAACAAACAGTCATATGAAAGCATGATCAATTCAATCCAGTCTCTGCCTCTATTAACACCTAGCACTCTGGTAGAGCAACAGAATTTTTCTCCAATCACTATTGTTCTCTATTTTAACTATGAATTTAATAGGCTCCTGCAAAAATTTGAAATTCGATTTGAAAGTCAATATTCGATTTGGTTCGATTCAAAATCGGAAATTCAAATATTTTTCAGCCATAACTGTGAATTTTACAGATTGTAATTGATCACATTATTTTATATTGAGTATTGTTCTGGGTAGAAACGTAACTGACTTGTATTGGTACAGTACAGTCGCTGTGGACTGGTCGTAATCCACGTGTGGGCAGTGATGTCCATGTATACGTTTACCAGGTAATAAAAACCATCAGGAGCAAAATTTTAATAAATGAAGCACCGGTTTATACCCGGTGCTTCATTAATTAAATTTTTGATGCATATTCCTATAATTAGTGTTTGGAATCTAATATTATTGAGTATAATATGGAAATATTGCCCACCCGCAGAAAGTGACCAATCCACGGTGGCCGTACTGTAACAGTGTTTGTAACGATGTAGCTACAACTTACAACAGTTGTAGCTGCATTACTGAAACACTATTACCGCTACAATTGTTCATTTCAACTTATTGTGCATTATGACCAATGGCTATTTATAAAAAGTTTTGAGCTTTGAAAAGTTATTCAGCTGTTCAATTTCAATAAATCATTTGTTCTACAACATGATCACATTATTTTATATTGAGTAGAGTTCTGTTCAATCACAGTTACTGGATACATCATCAAAAGCAATGGTTTTCTAAAAGAATACCCCTGATTATTATATAGACAGAAGTAGAGCAGGCTTTAATTTACAAGCGGATCGACTCGATTCGACATTGAATTTTTGTTTGGTTTTAGTCATTCTGCATTTTGAAACAAATGGCTTCACGACTGAATGGATTCGATCCGATTTGAAACAATTTTTTTTCAAAGAAAACATGTGATAAAAGTGAGGTATCAGCCCTATCAGCCAGGTTCGTTAAAAATTTTCATTACTGCAGTTTCAAAGCTACAAAGCCAACAGTTTGAATAGTTTCAATCAATTGCTAGTATATTGGTTTATATCTTAATTTATAGTGTAGGAAGTGGTGAGGCGAAAATTGTACTCTAGATAATTGTATGTCTTTTGATAATCTGGGTTATTATTTCAGAAAAAAAACTTTTCTTTTGATGACGTATCCATCAATTGTGATTCCATTCGATTCAAAATTCGATTCGATCAAAATCGGCAATTCGCAGGTCCCTAGAATTTAACCAATTATATCTTGTTTGACAGAGCTCACTGAGCTCGGTCAAACAAGGTAAATTTGGTTAAATATCAAATTGCATTATGGGAAATATTTGCGCTGAAAAACTTGCCATTTTGACATCAGAGTGCAGAGGGTCAAATTATTCTTGTATTAACCCTTAAAGTCCTAGAGAGATATTTATGCATTTTTGTTACACTATGACAGTTGACATTCTGTCACATTGAAGTTGTGCCTTGAAAAGTCTTGGCTGCCTGTATACAGCAGGCATCCAAGACTTACATAGAAACCATTGAAAACTTCTTAGAATGTAACTTATAAGTGTACCTAAACACTTCCTATTGAGGCACCTCTTTTGTTTCAGTAAAAGAGATAAATGTTGAAATTTGGTTTTAAGGGTTAAAGAAGAACCTGTTGTTTCTCCTTGAATTCAGACACTTTTTGACAGGGATTCTTCTGCCCTTTTTGGAAAAGGGCCCAGGGCACTTGCCACTGGAAACATTTGTGGCATAGGGGCTCCAATTAGGAATTTGTTTTGGTGGTGAAAAACATACAAAGATTAAGAAATTATATATTCGAACTGAGTAGAGAACATATAAAGACTGATGCCTAAGCAACTGCATGTATACTACAAGTAAGTTTTATAAAAAACAGTCACATGGACTCATGTTCATGCAGTCTCTGTAGTCTCTATCAAACTGTTCTTATACTTTAACAGGAGAACTTGTCATATGCCTTTGAAATTAAGAGACTTTGTTAGGCAAGCAATTTAAATTTAATGTACAATTGGTGTCCCGAACTGGGTGGTCTTAAGACCTCAGAAAAGCAATGGTTTTCTGAGGCCTTTTGACTACCCAGTCCAAGGCACCAGTTGTGCATTAAATTTTTGTTTGTGTGGGAAATGAAATTGGGCAATTTTCCGAGGCCTTATCACTTCCCAGTCCAGGGCACCAGATGTGCATTAAATTTTTGTTTGTGTTGGAACTGAGATTGGGAAGCTTGGGATTAAGAATTGGGAAAAATGATACCCAAATGTCATTGGGAAAGGATCCCATAAACGGCCTCTGTAGATACCCCCCAAAAATCCATGCTTGTGCTTTGTTATGTTGGTAATCATCGGTTTTTTGAGAGGGGAGTATGACCACTCAGTTCAGGGCACCAATTGTGAATTTACTTTTTATTTAATGGGGCACGAGATTGGGAAAATTTCTGTTTGAATTTGGGAAAAATCATGCCCAGATGCATTTGGAGAAGGGTCCCATATTTGGCCCCATAAACATTCAAAAGAATCCCTGGTATTCAACAATACTGCATATATGCATGTTTGTCAGATATCATGCCGCATCCTTCAGGAACTGAACAGGGTAATTTGAAACTACATGTACATGTAATTCACGCTCTATTCTCTAAGTGGATTGGTACAAATTCTAGAACTTGGTGATAATGGAAATTTAAAATATTGAGATATTCTGGAAGTGTATATTGTATATTTGAAATTGTTGAGAAGCAGTGTTTTTGAAAATGAAACTTTGTGCAAGAAAAATTAAAAAGGTTTGTGCATTTAAAAAGGTTTGTGCATTTCCCACTATGCACAGATGCAATAGCATTGAGGTTTTTCATAAGTGACTAATTGCGCAGTGGGGTGATTGAAATTGATAGAACATTTTCAAATTATATACTTTAATATTATTTTTATGGCCGCTTCTCTGGAAGTTTGGGGAATTTTCAGAGTGTTCAAATATTTAGGTGCACCCGTCTGCATAACAGCGCGTAATTCATTTTGGGCGTTTCATTGTCAACTTTTGCCCTGTTCGCTTCATGCAAATTACACCACGGCATCGGTAAAAGTATAGCCACCCATTACCTAATAAAAAGTACAATCTGAAGGGTGAGCAACATGTGAATAATGACGCATTTCGATGCAGAGATGAACTTGTTGACACTCGCCTATAATCGATTCATTTTAAAGCGTTTTTATTAATAAATGCTCCCTCGTCAAGAAAAAAAGGTTTATTCAAAAATTGGAAGAAGTCATCGGAACAAAATAAAATCTGATTTCTGTGCCTATTTCCTTGCAGGCCAGTTTTGTTCATAACACCTTTCTATTTTGACTCTGTATTTTCACCAGAGCTTATATTTATGGAAGTTTTCAAAAAATATTGTCCTGAACCGCGATTCCATTTACACAAGGGGAAGGCCGTTGCTTCATTTCGTTGCCCACCCAAACTCTCTAGTGATTATTGACGCCTCCACGAAAAGAAGCAGGTTGTTGTCATGGCGGACGACAGAACGAGACGATATGAAAAGATTGATTTTCTCGGAGAAGGACAGGTACTAGTTTGAAGGAGATTTTATTTCCCCACCCTACCCATCTCTCCAAAACACATACTTTCATTTTTTATACAACAGACATTATTTTAAAGGTCTAGCAGAGTATTTAACCACCAAACAAATAGCCTAAGTTCGTGGTTTGAATTATTCATGGTTACAATAGCCTAACTGTATTCCTTGTGTGGCAGCAGAAGCTGAACAGCGGGAAATTTCGAAAATGCACCTGTCCCTCACCTTCCCAATCAAAACACCCCTGCTCAAAATTAGTCATAACTTAGAGCCACAGTGATAGGCCATGAGAAGAGTAATTAAAAAAGAGAATGCAGAATATTTGCCCCACTCCCCCCGTTCCAGCCCAGAACGTATGCTCGGGATCAGGACAACTTGGACCAAGACAACTCGGACAAACTTTGAAGACAAGTCGGCCCAACTTTCAAGACAACTCGGACCACTTTTGAAGACAATTCGGACCAACTTTCATGACAGGTCAGCCCAACTTTCAAGACAACTCGGACCACTTTTGGAGACAACTCGGACCAACTTTCAATACAAATTGTAATGACTGTAAGACAGGTTGGACCAACTGTGAAGAAAAGAATGATGTCGAAAATAATTAAATGTGATCTCAAAGACTTAAATAGATGCGACAGAACACTTTTCAGTGCAGCTTGTGTTGTCTTTGAAGTTATTCTGTAAAATGAAAATGCTTCTCACCACAAACTTTGATATGTGATGAATGTTTGCATTGCAACTAAACAAGTAATCACACAGAAATCATGTGTGAAAGTTTGTTGCTTGTACTATCTCGTCTTTTCAACAGGTGGCTCAAAAGATTACCGACATGTTGTTTTAGGCACTAGCTTTACTATACATTATGTTCGTTTCGAGAATTTAGTCATTCAATCATGGCTGATGACTCTCTAGAGTGTAAGGCAACAGTCCGTCCTCGACAAGAGGCTATACTTTGTGACACATGCAACAGGTGGCAACACCGCACCTGTAATACCGGTAAATTACGATCCTGTTCACATGAATTTTGAGGTATATATTCTTTATTATATAATTCACCGGACTTTATTATCATATTATTATAGTATATTAGGTCTTTATAATCGTATTATTATAGTATATTGGGTCGCCGGAGACATAGCAGCCTTATAGTGATTGGAATAGTTACACTAAACCTAAAAAAATCTAAAAAGAATAAAAAGTCAGGTTAGAAAAAATACTATTCAAACAGTAATTTCCCCCTTTTAGATGTATACAGGCCTTATTATCATTATTATTATTTTTAGCTCACCTGAGCGAAGCTCAGTGGGAGCTTTACTGATCACATTCTGTCCGTCGAAGGGAAGTGCCACCTTGCACATGTGTGCATACTGCAATGACTTGTCACCAAAAAGGCTCTGAAAAATGATGTCTGTTTTTAGCTCACCTGACTTTCAGTCAGGAGACCTATAGTGATCACTCACCGTCCGTCGACCGTCCGTGAACATGGTGTTTGCATCTTCTCCTCCCAAACCGCTGAACCAATTTAATTGATATTTGAGATAATAGTTTGTTATGACATCGCAATTTGATTTTGTTCAAATCAAGTTGCCTCACCCCTTGGTATGGCCACACCCAAAAAGTGTGCCTAAATCTTTAAAAATATTCTTCTCATGAACCAGCAGTAGCAGAGTCTTGATATTAGTTGTGCGGCTTCCTTTTGAGGTGTAGATTCAGATTTGTTCAAGAGAAGTATGTGGGGCTATATTTGCCGTTGGTATGGGAGGGGCAAAAATTTTTGCCACTCCCAAAATTTCTATATTTTTATACTGTACCAATGACCCAGACATAGCTGGTGCTAATTCTCAAAATCTAGGGCCAAACACAAATTTTGCCCCCCAATCCCCAAAATTTGCATCCAAAACCGAAAATAACATGTCCTAAATGGTCCTCCATACTTTTCCTCCACTGCGCCTGCGCAAAGTGAAGGAGGTCTCGAAATTGGCGCCAATTATCATTCTTTGTTTGGCCCTTCATCAGTTCACATCTGACTGATATTTGTGCTTGTAAATCTCAGTTTAAATGATGCCAGACACATAAATATTAGAGAAATGGTGGATCTAAAGAGGAAATAGAAGGAGGAGAGGAAAAATTAGTGGCAGAAAATAATCAGGGCTGTAACTTAAATTTTTTTTATGAAATTATGTTATGTTACCTAATTTCAAGGCATGGGCCTGTTGTTGTCATTCTTGCTATAAAGTTACACTGCTTGTTCAGTGTTTCCTCTCTCCCTTTCCTTTAGTCCCCCCTTGCTATTCTCCCATGCTTTTGGCATATTTTCTGTAATATTATTACTAAAATTTCTTGAGAGTTTTAGCTTGGTAACAGAATGAATTCTGTTTTTTCCCCCTGTTTACGTCCTCACCCATGGGTGTTTAGGCATTGTGTTCTGCATCTACCATCTGGTGTTCTGCAGTTTCTTCCCTGGAAGTCTCTGTTTTGCATCAGATAGTGTTGTAATTAGTAACTGATTTCGGGCCATGTTTATCAGTGCCTGGAGTCATGTTTCCGGTTTTTATACACTTCTTGTTTACATTGACAACGGTTTCTGATGAGAGTGATTTCTTGTCTTTGTATTAGTTTAATTATAACAAGATACATTATTATTATATGTAAGTGTTGCATTAATTTTTTTTTGAAATATTTTAAAAAATTTTGTCCACACTTAGGCTTTTTTGGGATCCAGTGGGGCTCAACGTTACTTTCAGAAACTTTGGCTTTTCTGAAAAAATATTTTTTCAAAAAAAATTTTTTGGATTTCATTTATTTTTTCTATATGTTAATGGATCATGTTATTATGTATCTTTGTTTTCAGGGGTTGGTGCAAGTACTAGGACTGTTTGTGTTCTTTTCACAATGAAAGGATATTGTTCAAATTGTAATAAGAGGAAATCTTCCTCTGACTTTCATAATCATTGTATTAATTGTAGTCAGTGTACTCGCACTAACTCCTGCTCAGTGTGTGTCAATTGGGATGACAAACATTGGAAACGTGTGTCACTGTATGTTGTTAACGGGGAAAAGGCCATGCCGGTCCTTTCTCCGCAGGGTCACTCTAGTTTTTCAATCTCTTTTTAAGAGGAACAAGAACAGGGTGATGTTTCCGTGATGTCTTCCAAAAGTGTGCCTCCGTCGTCACAGTTAAATGAAGAGCTAGCGGCAAAAGTGCTCATGAAAATACGTCATTTGCCTAAGAGGTCCCTAGTAGGATCGACGGCATTGGTGTCCGCTAGCTCGCCCGGTGTAGCGACCATTCATCGAATGGCCTGACAGCCGGGTTCGTCTTGTGGTCCAGGAAGGAGATTTGAGTGATGCGAGCACTATAATAAGACAAAGTGCACACCCAGTGACGACGGATCAGAGGAGAGAACGGAGGAAGCCTATTAGTCCGGTTCCTAGCTCGTCCAGGTCCATCCGGGCTGCGAGCGAGAGAGGTCTCTCTCACGTACAACATCTGGGACCGGATGTTGTGGTACAAAACGTTTCGCATTCGGAGCATACGTCCGCCGCTCGGGACGCTCTGTTATATAAACAGTCCGGAGAGACTGTCAATATGGCTTCCTCATCCTCATGGCAGCGCACACGACCGCACCTTGGCTACGTGACCACGGATATCCAGCCAGCTTCGCCGATCAGGGATTCCATGACGACCAGGTCACGCCATCCGGTAGCCAGGGACACGAGGCCTGTAGACTCCGGACGTTTGCATAAAAGAAGTATGCAGGAGTCAACGTCCAGGGAGCTTCCAGCGGCAAAGCAACGTAAGACCGCTGCTCCACAGGCCTCAGTGACGAACATGCTATCACAAATAGCACAACTTATCGCAGCATCCCAGCAGACGGCAGAATCTCTGTCAGATCAGGAATTATCCGACGGCGCTGGGTCGGTACGCTCCGCTGAAGCATCAGGTACGGACGACCGAGAACTTCATATGGTCCGACAGGATGGCGAAAGGGATTCAGAGGATCTGGAATTTTCCCTTTCGGAAAAACATAAAGCTGCTGTAGATTTTATCCGGCATTATCTTCCAGAGGTTGTTCCGTTGGACCAATAATGTCACAAGAACATTTGAACTATTGAATGATGCTATATATAAGCTTGCTACCAAAACGAGCAAGTATGGTTTCTTGTCCTCAAATGCTCTACATCTGCCTTTCATCAATTCAAGGAATAAATTGGAAACGGCAGGACAGGGCATACCGAGAGTTCCTCTGTGTCTAGACGACCAGACTGAAGACCTAGAATTGTCTATACCGTCGTCTATGTCAATTCCAACCACGACGTTGGAAACGACAATTATGTCTAATTGAGTTAACTTAGATGCTTTATCATACGCAGATCACCTTACTAAAGCGTTATCATTACGTCTTCAAGGGAAAGAATTCCAGGATATACAATCCTCCTTAAGAGTTCTTTCGAGGGCCATAGCTTATTCCACGTATAACTCCGCCCTTTCAGTGGCAAACCTGGAGTTGGTTAGATGTGACGTGGCCCTAGCTACATCCACACGCGTGGATGGTAAGGTGAAAAACTCTCTGAGTCGCTTCGGTCTCCAGAGAGCTTCTCTTCGACGGCAAACTTTCAGCAATCTATGATCAGATAACTAAGAAAGCTTCGGATTCTCTGCTATTCAAATCCGCTTCAAAAAAGTCGGATAGAGCAGAAAAGAGTAAGACAGGCACTTCTGGGACAAGTACGCCCAAGGGAAGTTCCTATAGAGGTTCCTATGCGTCCTCTAGGTCTTATTCTAGAGACCGTCGAGGCAGCGACTCACGTAGGGGACGTTATACTGGCCGAGATAACCGGTCAGGTGTCCCTAGGTTGACGGGGCGAGGTGCGGGTCGTGGAGGACGTAGTTTCTCCTTCTGCAAGCCTCGCAGGTCCAGGAGGTGATGGTATGAACCTCTATCGTGTTCCGGTAGGCGGAAGATTGTCGAGTTTTATAAACAATTGGGCGTCAATTACGGACGACCCCTGGGTTCGAGGGGTAATTTCGGAAGGACTAAGAATATCCTTCAAAAGAAAGCCTCCACATTAACTCGAAGTCCAAAATGGACTCGGCTTCCGTCAAATCTGCAGAAAAGAGACGCTCTTCTATCAGAAGTACAGTCTCTTCTGGAGAAGAACGCTGTAGAGGTCGTAGAAGACCAGGAATCACCGGGTTTCTACAGCCATCTGTTTCTGGTTCCGAAACCAGGCGGCACGTTCCATCCAGTCATAGATCTGAGCTGGATAAACAAGCTGATCGTTGCTCCGAAGTTCTATATGGAGACAATTCGATCAGTCAGAGCGAGTATTCGGGTGAACGACTATGCTACAAGCATGGATCTCTAGGATGCGTACTTTCACGTCATGGTACATCCGACATTCAGAAAGTATCTACGCTTCACAGTCCAAGGAGTTGTATATCAGTTCCGAGCGATGTGCTTCGGTTTGAACCTAGTGCCCTGGGCTTTCACTCGAATAATGAACTCGGTAATGATGCATTTCCGAGCTCATTCGTCTGCGGTAACGTCGGCCTACCTGGACGACATTCTTCAGAGGTACGGCAACGAGTTAACGCTTCAGAACAATGTGCAGAATCTGCTTTTATTACCCCGACGTCTCGGTTTTATAATAAACGAGGAGAAGTCGGATCTGGTCCCGTCCAAGTCATTCACCCATTTGGGAATGAGCTTCGAGACGCACAACAATCTCGTTCATCTGCCGTTAACCAGAGCGAAATTAATCAGTTGTTACGCTCGCTATTGTCCTCACTCAGACAAAGTCACAGCGAGAGAATTCATGAGACTGATAGGTCTGTGCGGAGCCGCTGCGGATCTCATTCCGATGGGGCGGTTACGCACTCGTCCTCTCCAAATTTTCTTGACTCAGAATTGGAGAGTAAAGATTCATTCGCTCGATATAGACGTTCTCTTGTCAAATCAAGTGAAACAAGAGATTCAGACTTGGGCAAACATTCAGTGGTTGACTCAGGGAGTTCCACTGCAGTTGCCGGATCCCAAGTTTTACTATTATGACGGATGCCTGTCAAACAGGTTGGGGTGCAACATTGATCCCAACGGATTCGAAGTGCCAGGGTCTTTGGGATCCGCAGTTTCTAGGCAAGCACATAAACATCAAAGAAATGATTTCAATTTGGCTTGCACTATGTCATTGGATGAACATTATTCAGAAAGCACATGTCCAAATCCTGTCCGACAATACGACAGTAGTAGCGTATATTTGGAACCAGGGAGGCACTCATTCCATTCCGTTATTCAATTTAACGGAAAGAATCCTTCTCTTTGTACTAGAACACCAAGTTCTACTTTCGGTCCGTCATATTCCGGGTCGTCTGAATGTATTAGCAGACTCCCTTTCACGGAAGGGTCACTTGTTGCTGTCAGAATGGACTCTCAACAAACAGGTATTCAATCAGATTTGCTACCAATGGGAGCGGCCAATGATAGACTTATTTGCGACACAGCTCAACAATCAGTTGCAGACGTATGTGTCACCATGTCCGGATCCTCGAGCATATGCAGTAGACGCTCTATCGATCTCGTGGGACGGAATGATAGGATATTCATACACTCCAGCGCCGTTGATTCAGCAGATATTGCTAAAGATAAAACAATCTCAATGCAAAATTCTGTTGGTAGCATCTCTGTCTCCACAGAGACCGTGGATAAATCTACTCAGGTGTCTGCTGTGGGACATACCGCGGAAGCTTCCTCCACGAGATGATTCTCTTTCGCAGGGGAAATCGCGTCAACTACATCACAACCCGTAAGGTCTCAACCTTCACGTATTTCCGTTGTGCGGTCCTTCTTGCACGGCAAGCATTTTACAGGACGAGCAGTGGATGCAATTTCTAACTGTAGGAGGACCTCCGCTTCGCTAAACTATGCGGCTAAGTGGAAGGTCTTTTGTCGTTGGTGTAGGGATCATTCTGCTGACATTTTTGATCCCTCCATTCCAGACATTGCAAACTTTCTAGTATACTTGTTTGATGAGATCAAACTGCAGCCTGTTACTATTAAAGGTTATAGGTCTATGTTATCTGATACCTATGCACACCATGATAGTTTACAAATTGGATCTAATGTCTCTTTATCTAAATTAGTTAGAAACTTCTCGATAAATAGACCTAGAACCCTTAGATTAATTCCTAAATGGAATTTAGCTTGGGTTCTTCTTAAACTAAAAGAAAAGCCATTTGAGCCTCTTGGGACAGTGGACTTCAAATTCTTATCTTATAAGACAGCATTTCTCTTAGCTTTCTCTTCTGCTAGAAGCGTCAGTGAGCTTCATGCACTATCTGTGGATGATTCTCACTATCGTAGTGTCGGGTACACTATTACCTTTACTACTAATGTTGGATTTTTGGCTAAGAATCAGGCTCCTAATAAATATCCGGAACCTATTGTTATTAAGGCACTTTTGTTTTCAGATGGGCATAGGCCTTTACTCTGTCCGGTTAGAGGTTTACATATTTATAAACGAAGATCTCAGTTTATCAGAAAGGGACGAAAACGCTTCTTTCTGTCTCTGATGCCTAATAGAAAGGACATTATGGTCCATTCTATTGCTAGATGGATTCAATTAACTATCCGTACTGCTTATGATAATCTATCTTCAACTCAGCAGTCTGTGCTTAAGATTTCGGCTCATGAAGTAAGAGCTCTTTCTACATCTTGGGCTTACGCAAATAGTGTTGTTATTACAGATTTAATGAAGGCTGCATTTGGTCTCAGCCATCCACATTCACAAATTTTTATCTCAGAAATATTGAGTCCATTTCTGGAGACCTGCATTGTTTAGGTCCGTTATCTGTTGCTCAGAATGTCGTCCACTAAACAGTTGCAACTATAGTTATGCAGGCTTTCTGTTCCGGCAGTGACTCTGTCCTGCTGCCCTCTTCGCTCTGGGCTATTTGACCCAGGGCAAGGGGAAGGGGGGGGGGGGTGTTCCCTCAGGTCACCTGCTTTATAGTGAAAAGCAAGGGGATACCTCCTCCGGAGTCAGTAATTCTGAGTCGGTACCGGGATGGTTTTAAAGTGTAAAACTAATGTTTAAATTCATTCATGTCATATTTTTAAAGTGTAGCTCGGTGTGAAGCATTTGTATATGTCACATGTCAAACGGGCGTTAATATACAATCCTCGGACACTTTTAATGAGTATAAAGAGTCTCAATTTTACTTTATTTATTGGCTTACTTTAAAAATAATTAGTATAAAGGGTTATACTGGATGTTAATAGAGAACATGGATGTTATTATGCTCAATTATGAAAGGTGTTGTGTCTTTCTAATTTGTCATAAATAAGAAAGATACATGTAAAGCCTAATCCTCCTTTTCTCCTCGAGGGGATAACTCTATTCTATATAGTTGAGCTTATTGGATTTTCCTCTATGTCCTAGGCCCTCCAGCCTTTTTTCTATTCAGCTATGTCTGGGTCATTGGTACAGTATAAAAATGTTAAAAAATTTATAGTAATTTATATATTTTTTATACTTACCAATGACCCAGACGGGGATGGCCCTCCCAGGAGTTGGGAACTCGTACCTCCCCGCTGAGTACATAGCGCTGACCAGGCGCTGCTTGTAAGAATGATAATTGGCGCCAATTTCGAGACCTCCTTGACACTGCGCATGCGCAGTGGAGGAAAAGTATGGAGGACCATTTAGGACATGTTATTTTTGATTTTAGATGCAAATTTTGGGGATTGGGGGCAAAATTTGTGTTTGGCCCTAGATTTTGAGAATTAGCACCAGCTATGTCTGGGTCATTGGTAAGTATAAAAAATATATAAATTACTATAAATTTTTTAACTTTCCAAACCGAGACGCAGATTTGAACCAAATTTGATATGAGGGCTTATTGGGTCATAAGTACTTAATTTATGCCGGAATTTTTTTTCCTGTCGGCCATGGGAACCACAGGGGCTGAAAATAGAAAAAAATTAAAACGCCCATATCTCCAGAACTACATGGCACTGACAATTCTTATTTGGTATAACGCTTCCTTCGGACCAACAGAATGGAATGGTAAAAAAAATTGCTATCGGTTTTATCATGGGTTACTTTTTGGGGACTTTTGAAAAAGTGCAGAGTCAGCATTTATTAACACTGTGGGTAATGGGAAAAACATGTAAGACTACTTTTCTCCCAAACCACTGCTCCAAAAGCTTTCAAATTTCACATATGACATCTTTGCAAGATTGTTTCACATGTTTATTGAAATCAGTTCCCTGGATCCATATTTGGGCTCTCTATGGGAACCCAAATGTTTATTTAAATCAGTTCCCTGGATCCATATTTGGGCTCTCTATGGGAACCCAAATGTTTAAATTAGTGCAGTATGAGGAATATTCTTTAAAAATCTTCTTCAGATCTACCAATAAGAATCTTTTGATATTTGGCATGCAGCATTCTTAGGGGGGCGACCAATCTTTGAATACCAAAACCATCTGATTTTCAAAATTTTTATACTGTACCAATGACCCAGACTTAGCTGGTGCTAACTCTAACAAAACCAGGGCCAAACACAAATTTTGCCCCCCAATCCCCAAAATTTGCATCCAAAACAAAAAGAAATCATGTCCTAAAGGACCTCCATACTACGTCTCTACTGCGCATGCGCAGTGACGCAGACGTCCCGAAATTGGCGCCAATTATCATTCTCTGTTTGGCCCTTCATCAGTCAACATCTCACTGATCTTTGTGCTTGTAAATCTCAGTTTAAAGGATGCCAGACACGTAATTTTTGGAGAAAATGTGATTCTAAGGAGGATAGAAGGAGGAGAGGAAAAAGAAGTGACAAAAAATAATCAGGGCTGTACTTAAAATTTTTTGATGAAATTATGTTAAGTTGCCTATTTTCAAGGCATGGGCTTTTGTTGTCATTCTTGCTAATTGTTGCACTGCTTATTCAGTGTTTCCTCTCCCCTAGCCTTCTAAAGTCCCCCCTTGCAATTCTCCCATGCTTTTGGCATATTTTTGAGAAATTTCATTTCTAAAATTTCCTGGGAGAGTTGCTTGGTTACAGAATGTTTTCTGTTATTTTCCCCATAGTTACGTTTTCACCCATGGGTGTATAACGTTTGTGTTCTGCATCTTCCATCTGATGTTCTACAGATTCTCCCCTGGGAGTCTCTGTTTTGCATCAGATAGAGTGTAATTGATGACTGATTCCGGGCCAGTTTTTTCAGTGCCTGGAGTCATGTTTTCTGGTGTTTTTACACTGTTTGTTTTCATTGGCAACAGCCTTTTTTGAGGGGGGCTGTTTGCCTTTGCTGTAGTTTATCTCACTATAAGATACATTTGTATTATCCGAAAGTGTCTCATTAATTATTTAATATAAATTTAAAATTTTTGACCACACTTTGCCATTGGATCCATCGGGGCTCAACGTTACTTTTCAGCAACTTGGGCTTCGCTGAAAAAATATTTTTTCAAAATTATTTTGTTTTGCAATTGTTTTTTCATTTATTAATGGATCATGTTATTATGTATCTTTGTGTCAGGGGTTTTTGCGAGTAACTAGGACTTATTGTTGTTCTTTCACAATGAAGGGACGTTGTTCAAATTGTAATAGGAAGAAATCTTCCTCTGACTTTCATGATCATTGTATTAATTGTAGTCAGTGTTCTCGCATTAATCCCTGTCCTATATGTGAACATTGGGATGAGAAACATTGGAAACGTGTGTCACGATATGTTGTTTCTGGAGAAAGAGCGATGCCGGCTCTTTCTCCGCAAGGTCACTCTACTCTCTCAGTTTCTATTTCAGAGGAACCAGAACAGGGTGATGTTTCCATGTTATCTTCTTCAAGTGTGCGTCCGTCGTCACAAATGAATTCAGACCTAGCGGCAAAAGTGCTCATGGAGATTAGACAAATGTCGTCTGCTAGCTCGCCCGGTGTAGCGTCCATTCACCGAATGGTTCGGCAGCCGGGTTCGTCCGATGCGGTCCAAGAGGAAATTTTGGGTGATGCGAGCACTATAAACATAATAGATGCACACCCAGTGACGGCGGATAGTAAGCGAGAACGGAGGAAGCCTTTGAGTCCGGTTCCTAGCTCGTCCAGGTCCAGCCGGGCCGCGAGCGAGAGAGGCCCCTCTCTCGTACAACAACATCTGGGACCAGATGTTGTGGTACAAAATGTGTCTTTAGCGGAGCATACGTCCGTCGCTCGGGACGCTCCGTTGTATAAGCAGTCCGCAGAGACTGTTAAGGCTTCCTCTTCTCGTCAGCGCACACGACCGCACCTTGGCTGCGTGACCGCCGATATATTACCGGCGGACATTCTTGTGCAGATAGCACAGTTTATCGCAGCATCCCAGCAGCCGACAGAAACGGTGTCGGATCGAGTATTATCCGACGGCGCTGGGTCGGTACGCTCCGCCGAAGCATCGGGGGCGGACGACCGGGAACATCATGAGGTCCGACCGGATGGTGAAAGGGATACGGATGACTTGGAGCTATCCCTTTCGGAACAACATAAAGCTGCCGTGGACTTCATCTGGCACTTTCTCCCTCAAGTTGTTCCGTCGGGCCAGACTGCTGCGCTTCCGGACAAGAGAATTATAGCGTCATTGGACTCTGAATTTTTTGAGCGGTTCAGGGACATCGCTCCCGAGTTTCCGTCGCAGTCCAATAATGTTGCAAGAACATTTGAATTATTGAACGACGCTATATTTAAACTTGCTTCCAGGACGGGGAAAGCAGGTTTCTTGTCCGCTAATACTCTCAACCTGCCTTTCATTAATGCAAGGAATAAATTCGATACGGCAGGACAGGGTATACCGAGAGTTCCTCTGCGTATGGACGACGAGGTGGAAGACTTAGAGCTATCATTACCGCCGTCAGCTTCTATTCCAACCGCGGTGTTGGAAACAGTTATTGCGTCTAAAAGAGCCAATTTAGATGCCTTATCTTACGCAGATCACCTTACTAAGGCGTTATCACTGCGCCTTCAGGGGAAAGAGTTTCAGGATATACAATCCTCTTTAAGACTTCTTTCAAGGGCAGTAGCTTATTCCACGTGTAACTCCGCCCTTTCAGTGGCAAATCTGGAGTTGGTTAGACGTGACGCAGCCCTAGCTACGTCCACACTAGTGGATTCTAAGGTGAAGAACTCTCTTAGAGTCGCTTCGGTCTCAGGAGAACTTCTCTTTGACGGCAAGCTTTCCGCTATTTATGATAAAATTACAAAGAAAGCTAAGGATTCTCTGTTGTTCAAATCTGCTCCTAAGAAGTCGGATACAGCAGACACGAATAAGACAGGCACTTCTGGGTCTAATGCGCCCAAGAGAGGTTCCTATAGAGGTTCCGGTGCGTCCTCTTGGTCTTATTCGAGAGACCGTCAGGATAGCGACTCTCGTTCGGGACGTCCTTCAGGCCGGGACAATCGGTCGGACGCCCCGAGGTCGACGGGGCGAGGTGCGGGTCGTGGAAGACGTGGTTTCTCCTACCGCAGGCCTCGCAGGTCCAGGAGGTGATGGCTTAAACCTCTATCGCGTTCCGGTTGGCGGAAGGTTGTCGAGCTTTTCACAAAAATGGGCGTCGATTACGGACGACCCTTGGGTGAGAAGAGTGACTTCGGAAGGTCTAAAGATATCCTTCAAACGAAAGCCTCCATTAACTCGAAGTCCAAAGTGGACTCATCTTCCGTCAAATCCGCAGAAAAAAGACGCTCTGTTATCAGAGGTGCAGTCTCTTTTAATGAAGAACGCGGTAGAGGTCGTAGAAAACCAGGAATCTCCGGGATTCTACAGCCATCTGTTTCTGGTTCCGAAACCAGACGGCTCGTTCCGTCCAGTCATAGATTTGAGCTGGATAAACAAGCTGATCGTCGCTCCGAAGTTTTATATGGAGACGATTCGATCGGTCAGAGCGAGTATTCGGGTGAACGATTATGCAACGAGCATAGATCTCAAAGATGCGTACTTTCACGTCATGGTACATCTGACATTCCGAAAGTATCTACGCTTCGCAGTCCTAGGAGTGGTGTATCAATTCCGGGCGATGTGCTTCGGATTGAATCTAGCACCCTGGGCTTTCACTCGGGTAATGAACTCGGTAATGACCTACTTCCGAGCTCATTCGTCTGCGGTAACGTCGGCCTACCTGGACGACATTCTTCAGAGGTACGGCAACGAGTTAACGCTTCAGAACGATGTTCAGAATCTTCTTCTATTGCTCCGACGTCTCGGTTTTATAGTAAACGAGGAGAAGTCGGATCTGGTGCTGTCCAAGTCATTCACTCATCTGGGAATGAGCTTCGAGACGCACAACAATCTCGTTCGTCTGCCGTTAACCAGAGCGAAATTAGTCAGTTGTTACGCTCGCTATTGTCTGCACGCAGACAAAGTCACGGCGAGAGAATTTATGAGACTGATAGGTCTGTGCGGAGCCGCCGCGGATCTCATTCCGATGGGGCGGTTACGCACACGTCCTCTTCAAATTTGCCTGACTCAGAATTGGAGTGTGAAAATTCATTCGCTCGATGTAGACGTTCTCTTGTCAGATCAAGTGAAACAAGAGATTCAGTCTTGGGCAAACATTCAGTGGTTAACTCAAGGAGTTCCGCTGCAGTTGCCGGATCCGAGTTTTACCGTTATGACGGATGCCAGTCAAACAGGTTGGGGTGCATCATTAATCCCAACGGATTCGAGATGCCAGGGTCTTTGGGATCCGCAATTCCTGTGCAAGCACATAAACATCAAGGAAATGATGTCAATTTGGCTTGCGTTACGTCACTGGATGGACATTATTCACGATGCTCATGTCCAAATCCTATCCGACAATACGACAGTAGTGGCGTATATACGGAATCAGGGAGGCACTCATTCAGTTCCGTTGTTCAATCTAACGGAAAGAATCCTTCTGTTTGCGTTAGAACATCACGTTCTTCTTTCGGTCCGTCACATACCGGGTCGTCTGAATGTGCTAGCAGACTCCCTTTCACGAAAGGGTCGCTTGTTGCCGTCGGAGTGGACTCTCAACAAACAAGTATTCAATCAGATTTGCTACCAATGGGAACGGCCAATGATAGACTTATTTGCGACACATCTCAACAATCAGTTGCAGACGTATGTGTCTCCGTGTCCGGATCCAAGAGCATTTGCAGTAGACGCTCTGTCGATCCCTTGGGACGGAATGATACGATATGCGTATCCTCCAGCGCCGTTAATTCAACAAGTATTGCTAAAGATAAAACAATCTCAATGCAAGATTCTGTTGGTAGCATCTCTGTCGCCACAGAGACCGTGGATAAATCTACTCAGGTGTCTGTTGTGGGACCTACCGCAGAAGCTTCCTCCACGGGAGGATCTTCTTTTGCAGGGGAAATCGCGCCAACTCCATCACAACCCGCAAGGTCTCAACCTTCACGTTTTTCCGTTGTGCGGTCCTTCTTGCATGGCAAGCACTTTACAGGACGAGCAGTGGACGCATTTTCTAACTGTAGGAGGACCTCCACTTCGCTAAACTATGCGGCTAAGTGGAAGGTTTTTCGTTGTTGGTGTAGGGATCATTCTGTAGATATATTCGATCCCTCTATACCAGACATTGCAAACTTTCTAGTATACTTGTTTGACGAAATCAAACTGCAGCCTGTTACTATAAAGGGTTATAGATCTATGTTATCTGATACCTATGCACATCATGATAGTTTACAAATTGGATCTAATGTCTCTTTATCGAAGTTGGTTAGAAACTTTTCGATAAATAGACCCAGAACTCTTAGATTAATTCCTAAGTGGAATTTAGCTTGGGTTCTTCTTAAATTGAAGGAAAAGCCATTTGAACCTCTTGGGACAGTAGATTTCAAATTCTTATCTTATAAGACAGCTTTTCTCTTAGCTTTCTCTTCTGCTAGAAGAGTCAGTGAGCTTCATGCACTATCGGTGGATGATTCTCATTATCGTAGTGTTGGGAACACTATCACCTTCACTACTAATGTGGGTTTTTTAGCTAAGAATCAGGCTCCTAATAAATATCCGGAACCTATTGTTATTAAGGCTCTTCCGTCTTCAGACGGGCGTAGGCCTTTACTCCCTCCTGTTAGAGCATTACATATCTATAAACAGAGATCTCAGTTTATCAGAAAGGGACGGAAACGTTTCTTTCTGTCTTTGATGCCTAATAGAAAGGATATTTCAGTCCATTCTATTGCTAGATGGATTCAGTTAACTATCCGTACTGCTTATGAAGATTTATCTTCTTCTCAGCAGTCTGTGCTTAAGATTTCTGCTCATGAAGTAAGAGCTCTTTCTACTTCCTGGGCTTATGCTAATAGTGTTGCTATTACAGATTTAATGAAGGCTGCTTATTGGTCTCAGCCATCCACATTTACGAATTTTTATCTCAGAAATATTGAGTCCATTTCTGGAGACCTGCATTGTTTAGGTCCGTTATCTGTTGCTCAGAATGTCGTCCACTAAACAGTTGCAACTATAGTTATGCAGGCTTTCTGTTCCGGCAGTGACTCCGTCCGGCTGCCCTCTTCGCTCTGGGCTATTTGACCCAGGGCAAGGGGAAGGGGGGGGGGGGGGGGGGGGGGGGCAGGTGTTCCCTTAGGTCACCTGCTTTATAGTGAAAAGCAAGGGAATGCCTCCTCCAAGTCAGTATTTCTGAGTCGCTTCCGGGATGGTTTTAAAGTGTAATATTAATGTTTAAATTCATTCATGTCTTATTTTTAAAGTGTAGCTCGGTGTGAAGCATTTGTATATGTCAAGTGTCAAACGGGCTTTAATATACAATACTCGGACACTTTTAAATGACTATAAAGAGTCTCAATTCTCTGGACTACTTTATTTATTGGCTTGCTTTAAAAATAATTAGTACAAGGGTTATACTGGATGTTAATAGAGAACATGAATGTTATTGTGCTCAATTATTAAGGGTAGTGTATCTTTCTAATTTAATATTAAATAAGAAAGATACATGTAAAGCCTAATACTCCTTTTCTCCTTAAGGGGTTACCTCTTTACTATATAGTTGAGCTTATTGGATTTTCCTCTATGTCCTAGGCCCTCCAGCCTGTTTACTATTCAGCTAAGTCTGGGTCATTGGTACAGTATAAAAATGTTAAAAAATTTATAGTAATTTATATATTTTTTATACTTACCAATGACCCAGACGGGGATGGCCCTCCCTGGAGTTGGGAACTCTTGCCTCCCTGCTGAGTACATAGCGCTGACCAGGCACTGCCAGTAAGAATGATAATTGGCGCCAATTTCGGGACGTCTGCGTCACTGCGCATGCGCAGTAGAGGCGTAGTATGGAGGTCCTTTAGGACATGATTTCTTTTTGTTTTGGATGCAAATTTTGGGGATTGGGGGGCAAAATTTGTGTTTGGCCCTGGTTTTGTTAGAGTTAGCACCAGCTAAGTCTGGGTCATTGGTAAGTATAAAAAATATATAAATTACTATAAATTTTTTAACTTTTCCAACATTCGCTATTTTTAAGTCCATGTTGAGGTTTGGTAACAATCGAAAGGTTCATTTTCATTAAAGAAGTGACTGATTTTCTTTTCAGTTTTGTTAACCCTCAATGGACTGGGCAACTGATCAGAATTCCTATTCAGGCCTGGACATTTAAAAAATCTAGGGAGCTACATGTACTATGGCTCCCCTAAACTGTAAGTCAGTTTTTAATAAGGCAGTTAAAGGTTTAAGAAGAGCTATATATTACAGCTTTTAAGGAGAGCAAATATGGCTCTCCTTAAATTGGAGCCATGGAGGGCGGGAGCTATTGCTCCCCTCAAAAGACCAGACCTGCCCACTAGACTACAACCTGTTCATGTCCAGTTGCTGCAGTGATTTTTAGATTAACCGGACATAGTCAAGATAAGCTATTGCCATCACGCGTGCGGAAGTCTGTGAGTCTGTGACATCTGTTCACATTTCCTTTAGCACGGGCTACACCCCGCAGTTCTTGTCTGATCGTCACGAAATTTCATATGCAGGTTTGGGGTCATGTCTAGATGAGAACGTCCCCTTTTGGTCGCGATCGGGCAACCGGTATGGCTGCCCGAGCCCAAAACCCGAAAACCATTAGCACAGTCTACAGGTCGTATTTATGAAGGGATTTCATTGTAACTTGGTAGGATGCCTCTGTATAGTGCCTAGACGAGAACGTCCCCTTCTGGGCATGATCTATCAACCGTGATGGCTGCCCAAGCCCGAAACCCAAAAACTTTTAGCACAGTCTGCAGGTCATGTTTAATGTGGAGGGATTTCATTGTATCTTGGTAGGATGACTCCTTATGATGTCTAGATGCGAATTTCCCCATTTGGTCATGATCTGCCAACCGTGACGACTGCCCGAGCCCAAAACCCGAAAACCTTTAGCGCAGTCTACAGGTCATATTTATTGAGGAATTTCATTGTAACTTGGTGGGTTGACTTCATACAATGTCTAGATCAGAAAGTCCCCCTTTGGACGTGATTGCACAACTGTGACGGCTACAGGAGCCCGAAGCCCGAAAAGCAGTCTAGAGGTCATATTTATGAAATGATTTCATTGTAATTTGGCAGGATGACTCCAAATAATGTCTAGATGAGAACGTCCCATTTTGATCGCGATCATGCAGCCTTGATGGGTGCCCGAGCCCAAAAACCTTTAGCATAGGCAAAAGGTCATATTTATGGAAGGATTTCATTGTAACCTGTTAGGTTGACTCCATATAATGCCTAGATGATGACATCCCCTTTCGGTCGTGATTGGTCAGTTGTGATGGCTACAAGTGCCCGAAGCCCGAAAACCTTGAGCACAGTCTACAGGTCATATTTATGAAGGGATTTCATTGTAACTTCTTAGGATCACTCCAGATGATGCTCAGATGAGATTGTCCCCTATGGTTGCGATCATTCAACCATGATGGCTGCCCAAGCCCGAAGCCCGAAAACCTTTAGCACAGTCTACAGGTCATATTTATGAAGGGATTTCATTGTAACTTGGTAGGTTAACTTCATATAATGTCTAGATGAGAAAGTGCGATCATTTACCCATGATGGCTGCCCGAGCCCGAAGCCCGAAAACCTTTAGCACAGTCTACAGGTCATATTTATGAAGGGATTTCATTGTAACTTGGTAGGTTAACTTCATATAATGTCTAGGGGAGAACGTCCCCTTTTGGACATGATTGGGCAACTGTGACAGCTAAAGGTGCCCGAAGCCCGAAAACCTTTAGCACAGTCTACAGGTCATATTTATGAGGGGATTTCATTGTAACTTGGTAGGATGACTCCAAATAATGTCTAGATGAGAACGTCCCCTTTTGATCGCGATCATTCAGCCTTGATGGGTGCCCGAGCCCAAAAACCTTTAGCGTAGGTAAAAGGTCATATTTATGGAAGGATTTCATTGTAACCTATTAGGTTGACTCCATATAATGCCTAGATGATGACATCCCCTTTTGGTCGTAATTGGTCAGCTGTGTTGGCTACAAGTGCCCCAAGCCCAAAAACCTTGAGCACAGTCTACAGGCCATATTTATGAAGGGATTTCATTGTAACTTCATAGGATCATTCCAGATGATGCCTAGATGAGATTGTCCCCTTTGGTTGCGATTATTCAACCATGATGGCTGCCCGAACCCGAATCCCGAAAACCTTAAGCACAGTCTACAAGTCATATTTGTGAAGGGATTTCATTGTAACTTGGTAGGTTGACTTCATATAATGCCTAGATGAGAACGTCCCCTTTTGGACATGTTTGGGCAACTTTGACGGCTAAAGGTGCCCGAAGCCCAAAAACCTTTAACACTGTCTACAGGTCATATTTATGAAGGGATTTCATTGTAACTTGGTAGGTTGACTCCAAATAAGGTCAAGATGAGAACGTCCCATTTTGGCCGTGATCATTCAGCCTTGATGGGTGCCCGAGCCCAAAAACCTTTAGCATAGGCAAAAGTTTATATTTATAGAAGGATTTCATTGTAACATTGTTAGGTTGACTCCATATAATGCCTAGATGATGACATCCCCTTTTGGTCGTGATTGGTCAACTGTGATGGCTACAGGTGCCTGAAGCCCGAAAACCTTGAACACAGTCTACAGGTCATATTTATGAAGGGATTTCATTGTAACTTTGCAGGATCACTCCAGATGATGCCCAGATGAGATTGTCCCCTTTGGTTGGCAACTTGTGATCATTCAACAATGATGGCTGCCCGAGCCCGAAGCCCGAAAACCTTTAGCACAGTCTATGGTCATATTTATGCAGGGATTTCATTGTAACTTGGTAGGTTGACTTCATATAATGTCTAGACGAGAACGTCCCCTTTTGGACACGAGTGGGCAACTGTGACGGCTTCAGGGGCCCAAAGCCTGAAAACCTTTAGAACAGTCTACAGGTCATAATTATGAAGGGATTTTATTGTAGCTTGGTAGGATGACTCCAAATAGTGTCCAGACGAGAACGTCCCCTTTTGGTCATGATCATTCAGCCTTGATGGCTGCCTGAAGCCCAAAAACCTTTAGCACAGTCTACAGGTCGTATTTATGGAGGGATTTCATTGTAACTTGGTAGGTTGACTTCATATAATGTCTAGATGAGAACGTCCCCTTTGGACGCAATTGGGAAACTGACGGCTTCAGGGGCCCGAAGCCCGAAAACCTTTACAGTCTACAGGCCATATTTATGAAGGGATTTTAATGTAACTTGATAGGATGACTCATTTTGGAATAATTTCATTGTAATTTTGTTGATATATGTTAACTGTGAGGGCCACATATATTAACTGTGAGGTCATATTAACCCACCCCTCAGATCTTTAGTACAGTGTACACCTCATATTATTTTTATCATAAACATAGCATACAGGGAACAGAAATGAACATATTCCCAATTATCACAATTCTTGTCTTATTTCATAATCCTTTTATTAACATTGAACATTATCCTTTTCATCAAACACAACACACAAGTTAAGCTACAGTGTCATTGACACTTTCATTAGTCAAGTCTTGGCTGCCTGTTAAGGCAGCCAAGATCTGGCTAGAAATGACTGTCCATGACTTTTGTCTATTGTCAGCAGAATCTCCTAAAGATGGCATGGTCAGGGCACATGCTCTGAGATCACAAAAGTCTGAAATAGGTCTTTAAAGATTAAGGTGTGTTTAGAACAAGTCACAAAATTACTGTAGATATGATTTGTGGTTGTAAAAGAATGCCATTGTTGAGCTCATTGGCAGTGTCATTTATAGTGTTGTGGTAGAATGATACTACAATAACTTATAAATTCTGTTTTTTTTTATGTGAATTCCTCTTCAAATGGTACTATCTGCAAATTTCAGCCATGTCAGATACCGAATACTGAACTGATACCAAGGTATACCCCTTAAAAATACCAAAACCAATACCAAACTCAAAATTCCAATACCGCCCATTTGTCCTCTTCAGGGTACAAAAGTTCAAGAGAATGGAAATATTATGGCTAATAATTTCACGTTCTTTTAATTACATTACATCATGATGAACGATCCCAGGCATGGCATGGTCTGCTGAAGGCAGACCACATGCTACTGATACAGTATGATGATCACACAAGTGAACAAGTATGTCAGCATGTAACTTGCATGGTTTACTCTGTCTCATAAAATTGGTGTGAGTCATTGTGACAATATTTGCCTGTTTTGGGGAAGTTTGTTCCTTTGTTAACTCATATAATACAGTAGTTCAAAAGGAATGGGTAATTGATCATTTAATTTTTTGATCGATCAAATGTTAATCATTGGTTAATCGACTAATTGGTTAACCGTTTCAACTCTAGTTCATGTACATGGTGTGTTCAACATTGTTGGTGGATTTTTGGATAATTTCTTCTTTTTATCAATTTTTTTCAGTTTGCTACAGTCTATAAAGCAAGAGACTCAAAAACTGGAAATATTGTAGCTGTGAAGAAGGTAAGAAATAGGTAGACAAGCATTGCTGCAAACCTTGAATTTGAGAGATATGACAGTGCTTGTCCTTTACCATGTAGAGATGAGCAATATACATGCATTGAACCCAGATATCAATATCATGGGGATACTGAAACGCCAAACCAATCAATGAATACCGAAACTGACTGCATTTTCAAATTTTCCTACATTCCCTATTCATAAGACCTTGTTGAGACTTGATTTATTTATTTATTGGTGTCTAAGGTCCCATACTTATGCACAATGGCTAATCGTTTCCATGACAGTTTTACGGGTGGAGGAAGCTGGAGTACATGGAGAGAAGCATTGACGAGCAACTGTCAGCTCCTCATCTTTCTAACTCTGTTCAAGCTCTGCTCAAGTAGGGTTTCCATGGTTGAAGACATGTGCACCATTGACATGCTGTACACCATAGTACACAGTGTCATCATGCCCCCATGTACACAACGCAGGGCATCCCAGACTGGGATCGAACTCGGGACCTCTAGCATAGAAGTCCAACAGTCTACCACTGAGCCGCTGTGCTCCCTGTTGAGGCTTGATAGCAGTTGAAGTGTTCATTTTCATGAAAGAAGTGACTGATTTTCTTATCAACCTACCTTACAGTTGTTTACTACAGGCTTGCACTGCAGTGGAAGACCCTAACTCGGATAAAATACTCTCTATTTAAATCTTTCCCAAGAGATGTGGGAAAGAAAAGTGGTGTAAAAAAACACCACGGAAAAATAAGCCAAAACTGGGCTGAGTGCCATCGACGCTTTTCTCTTTGTACAAATTTATCCACGACTTTCATTAATCAATGGGCAGTGCATTATCAGTTCGTTCTTTTTTATATCTGCACACATGGTGGATGTGTGCCATTTTGCTACGAAACAGTGATAATTCAACTCGTCGATAATGGTTTTCTTGTGACTGGATTATGGATCTGAAGATCGTATAATAACAGGACTGTGTTTTATATATTCTCGTTAATATTTTCAGCCGCATTCTCATTGCATATTATTTATTATTCCGTTTTCGCGAATGTTTTTTCGACATCATGTCAATGCGGTTCGACAATGAATGAAATTTTTCGGTTGATAAATTTAAATTGTTAATGGAGATAGGTGTCAATTAGGGACTGTCTGGACAGGATTTCTTCACTCTGTTGAGGGCTGAATTTCTGGGGTTTTTTTGGTCCCTGACGGCCGTCTGGGTTCTGTCGTGTACCCACCTGTGTTTTTCTGCCACCTTCTCTCGTAGTTGAGGGTGTTCTTCTACTTTCTGTATCTGTTGTGTTCACCTTTTTCTTCTACTGCTCTCACCTCTGTTATTTCCAGTTCGGTTCCTTAAGGGCAATTCCTTTTGCCCTCCCCACAGGGATGTGCAGCTCCTCCCGTACCTGCTGTCATTTCGGGGCCCCCCGACTCGACCACGTCTGGTGTGAGTTATACCCCCTCCGTGGGGGATGTGCAGCTCCTCCTGCTCCTGTTGGGTGGGGAACACTGTCGTTTAGGGGCCTCCCGACTCGACCATGTCTGATGAGAATTACTCACCCTCCGTGTGGGATGTGCAGCTCCTCCCACACCAGTGGGGGGGGGGGGGGGGGGGGGGGGGTCGGGGGGGGGGGCTGTCGTTTTGGGGCCTCCCGACTCGACCACGTCTGTTGAGAATTACTCACCACAACCGTGTGGGATGTGCAGCTCCTCCCGCACCATGTCTGGTGTGAGTTATACCCCCTCCATGGGGGATGTGCAGCTCCTCCCATTCCTGTGGGGGGTGTGGAACACTGTCGTTTTAGGGCCTCCCGACTCGACCATATCTGGTGAGAATTACTCACCCTCTGTGTGGGATGTGCAGCTCCTACTGCACCAGCGGAGGGTGGGGAACGCTGTCGTTTCGAGGCCTCCCGACTCGACCCCGTCTGGTGAGAGTTATTCCCCTTTCATGGGGGATGTGCAGTTTGTTTTTTTTTTTTTACCGTGGTGGATACTGCAGGAGCTGTTGGATTTCTGGTGAAGAGATGCCTGGTTCCGGGACTATGCGCCCTCTCCAGTTGACGTCTGAGGCTGCCACTAGCGTTGTGACTCCTCCTTTGGAGGCCAAGATAGGTGGCTCCCTCCCCTTTTCCGCCAGTTCCAACAGCTCCCGTCCCTGCTGCTACTGCTGTTCCGTCTACAACGTCATCGGGCACCGTTTTTAGCCGGCCTCGGCTTATCCCTGCAAGGGACTGCAGGGATGTCTGTAGTGTGGTTGTGGGGTATCGGCCTCAGCCTTCCCCTACTTCAACTCGGCAAAGTCGGAAGTGGCTGCTGACTGAACCCCCTGCTGTGTCCTCTCAGCTTTTGAGCACAGCAGTTTTATACCTGCAGTGGTCTGCTGCGGTGTCTGTTAGGGTAGACGTGGCGGTATCGGCCTCAGCCTTCCCTGACTTCAACTCGGCGAAGTTGGAAGTGGCTGCCGGCTGGACCCAATACTATGATCTCTGCGTCGTCGAGTACCACAGTTATGTCATTGGCATTTTCCGTCCACTCATTCCGGTCATATGGCCAGTTTTGCTGGACCAACGCCTTCTGTGCAGCCTGGACCTTCTGCCCCGCAGAGGTCGGCAGCAGCTCTCCTGAGTTCCCGCTATGTTGATCCTTGGGGTGTGTCATACCCCTATACACGTCTGCCCTCAGATGTTTCGGCTGTCCCCTGCCGCCCCACTTCGGGTGTATTAGAGGATCGTGGCCCTTCGCTAGTTAAGAGGGGCAGGTGTGAAGCCACTTTGCTGGTTCATCCCCATGTCGTACCGGCTAGTATGGGCAGTGAGCTTAGGGAAGCCCTCTCCTTACTCACTCAGGTTCTGTTCAAGAGCCTTCCTGTTGCTTCCAGCGAGGCAGCGAGTGGTTTCCAGGCGTCCCCTATGGCGCCGCCACCCGGGATTGGAAACCAGGCCTCTTTCTGATCCCCCTGCTGTTCCTACACCATGGGAGGCGTCGGCTGGTTTGCCCACGATGGGCTATGTGTCTTCCGACATCCTTGATGTCGAGAGCCAGCAGTCTTCTGACTTGGGGGCAGCTCTTGACTTTGTGTTTGGGTTCCTTCCGGATCTCAAACCATCAACCAGCCGACAATGTCAACCAGGCCGCGATCATCAGTCGCACGCCTACAGCCTGTGGGGCAACCTGCTTCTGGGCATCTTCGATCGTGCCAGTCAGTACAGGTGGTTGAAGCATTTTCAGTCTTGGACTCTAAACTGAGTTCCAAGGCTATGAAGGATCCGTTCTTCACCAGGGTCGACACCTTTTTGCCTCCGGTGTGTTATCGTTACTACAATTTCGACGGTTTTGGATAAGGACTCTAATTCCCTCGGACTTTCCAAGTCCAAGTCTGCCGTCATTCCTATGACGACTCTGGAGTCCATGTTGGGCTGATTGGGAGGAATGCTGGGTATGCTTTCTCCCTCCGATCACGTCGTCTCTGCCTTAGCTGCCTATCTGCCTCCAGATAGGTTTGACGATCTACAGGCTCATTTGCATGTGCTGTCCAAGACGCTCATGCATCTTACTCACATGCATGCCTGTGACATGGCTATTTTGGAACTAGTTCGAAGGGACTCTGTGCTGGACACAGGCCGATCCCTTCCTGGGTCAGCGCGCTGCTCTTCGATCTGCTTCTTTGGCAGGACAGCTACTGTTCCATGGATTCTGTGTCGACGGTCAGGGATGACGTCCTATGTCATTCCAAAGATCAGCTGCTGCTTCGTCAGCTTGATCAGCCTTCTAGGGGAGGCAGGGACCGTTCAAAGCCTAACAAGTACCCTTCTGCTTCCTCTGTGAAGCAAAGGGCTGATCCTTCTGCCTCTGCTTCTACTTCTTACTCCTACGGCAGGCTAGCGGGAAGTCTCAGGATTCTTCATTCAGTAGAGGAAGTGGGCCTCGTCGGGTCTCGAACTGAAGGTCCTCACCTCGATTCGTCCCAGGTTGGAGGAAGGATAGCAGAGTTCGCAGACCGTTGGGCCACCATCACATCCGATCTTGGGTGTTAGATGTTGTTTGGTCTGGACTGCGAATATCCTTCCAAAGGCACCCCACTTGATCCAGAGTGCCTCTTCCAACCACAGTTCCTTCAGACGTTTTACGTCGGGAGCTTTTTCCCATGGAGATAGACAATCTCATGGCCAAGGGGGCATTCAAGGTCGTCAAGGACATTCAGTCATTGGGGTTTTATTCCCGCCTGTTCTTGGTGCCGAAGAAGGACGGCCGACTCCGACTGGTTATCGATCTGAGTATCTTGAACCAGTCTATCATCGCTCCCAAGTTCAGCATGGAGACTTTCAGGTCGGTCCGCCGTTTCATTCACCAGGGAGATTTCGCTTCCAACATCGACCTTCGAGATGCTTACTTTCACGTTCCGATTCATTGGTTGTCGCAGAAGTATCTCAGGTTCGTTTTTCTGTGACGATTTACCAGTTGAAGGCCATGCCTTTCGGCCTCAACCTGGCTCCTTGGCCCTTCACCCGACTGATGTCGCATGTGCTAGCCTTCCATCGCACACTGTCCAGGGTGACTACTTCGCCATATCTAGTTTATATCCTCCAGAGGAATTCCAATGCTGCCTTCCTGGAGTTGGATATCGACATAGTTGAGCTTGCTCACGTCGCTAGGATTCAGAGTGCATGAGGAGAAGTCGGATCTGGTCCCTTCTCCCTCGTTTTGTCATCTGGGGATGGCCTTCCGCACACAGTTTGTTACGGTGGCAGTTCCCCAGGCCAGGGCTGTGATTCTCTCCGACTCTGTCCCAGTCCACATCCGCGACAGCATGGGGTATTCTTCGGCTGCTAGGTCTCTGCGGTTCGATGACGGATCTCATTCCTCTATGTCGGCTGTATGTCAGACCTCTCCAACACTTTCTGCTCAGTCATTGGAGGCCGAATGTCAATTCTCTGGCTCTGATGCTCCAGTTACCAGAATCTCTTCATCCTCACCTTCTCCACTGGATGAATGTTCCGTGTATCACGCAGGGACTGTGTCCTGTTGGACTTACCCATGTCCGATCGCGTTCTGACGGCAGATGCCAGCGATCTCGGATGGGGTGCGACGTTGGATCCTCTAGGTCTTTCCCTTCACAGGATGTGGGACCATGATCGGCCATCTCTACACATCAACAAGAAGGAGCTTCTTGCTCTTCTTCCGAGTTTCAGGCAGTGGATCCCTCATCTGTCGAATCGTCAGGTCCTTCTGCTTTTTGACAGTGCTTGCTTCATTTGAAACCAGGGCGGCACGCACTCGGTTCCAATGTACGAATTGGCTCGGGATCTTCTACTGCTCGCTCAGGATGTCAACGCCGGGGTGGTTGTTCGTCACATTCCCGGTCGTCTGAACGTCCTAGCCGACACCCTGTCCCAACGGGGCAGGTTCTTTCCCACCGAGTGTATGCTCCACATGGCGGTGTTCCATCGATCTCTTTGCGACTTGTTGGAACCATCAGGTGGACACTTTCGTGTCCCCGTGTCCAGATGCTCTGGCTTTCGCCGTGGACGCTCTGGCCCTCCTTTGGGACGGTCTTGTCGGCTACGCCTTCCTGCCGGTTCTGATTCCACCTCAGGTTCTAGCCCAGATATGAACCTGCAGTCATTGAATCCTTTCGTTCACACCCCTGTCACCTCGGTGGTGTGGATCAATCTGCTCTGCTCTCTGTTAGCGACAGTTCCGGCATGTCTCCTTCTACGTCACAACTTTCTTTGCCAAAGTCACCTGAGGTTTCAAGTTGACCCGACTTCATTGTGCCTTTGCGCATGTCTTTTATCGGGTCCTGTCTCCTCTGTAGTGATTTTTAGAGACAAGCAGTGGAGTTGCTTTTCTTCTTCAAGGAGGCACTCACTCCACTGGTTTAGCCTCTGGCTAAGTAGATGGTTCTTCTGTCGATAATGTGCGATCACCCTGTTGCTTCTGTCACTCCTTCGATCATACCGCTTGCGAAGTTTCTGATATGTTTGTTTCTGGGGGTCTCCAGCAATGGGTGCAAGTCCATGCTTCGGAGACCTTTTCATATGTGGTACTGCATTGTTTCGACACTCATCCTTGCCTCTTCAAGCTTGTTCAGCTCTTTTCCTTGAAAAGGCCTAGGACTTTGCAGGTTACTCCAAGATGGACACTTTCTTGGGCGCTGCTCTGCTTGGGGGTGGGGGTGGGGGGGGCATTCACGCCTTTATCCTGAATGGATATGCGTTTTCTCACATGCCAGATATCTCCTGCATACATTTCTCGATGGATTTGTCTTGCTATTCGTGCAGCTTCCGCTCGGCTAGCTACTGGTGATCATATTACCAATCATTTTTTCTGCCACGAAGTGCGTGCATTGTCTTCCTCTTTTAATCACTCCGTCAGTTGTCGGATGTTATACTGGCAGCCTACTGGAGAAATGCTACCTTCTCCTTTTATCTGCATCATTTGCAGGAGCCGACAGAGGACCTTTGACCTACGGGCCCTCTTTCTTTGGCTCAGGCTGTTGTTTATCCCAGCCATTCAGTTGTTTTTTTTACAGGGTCAGTTCCAGCTCTGTGCTGTTACTGCCCTTTCTGTCTGTGTGTCGCACTTCACGATACGCCTCATCTTTCATTGTCTTTTACTAATGTTTGTGATGCTATGGTTTGATAGGCCAAGGCATCTCTTCCTCTGTCCACGGTTCAAGTGCAGTTGAGTTATGTGTGGGTTGGTTATGTGATTCCCTCCATCCTGTTGTCTTTTCAGCCTGTAGTAAACAATTGTAAGGTAGGCTGATAAGAAATATAATGTAAAAGTAAATTTCCTTTCTTATTATACCTACCACAATTGTTTACATGGAGGCCCTCCCATCTTCTTATTCAGGTAAGAATCCTTCCTCCCCACTGATCACATAACTCCTGTGTTGGTAGAATCAAAAGAATGAACTGATAATGCACTGCACATTGGTTAACGGAAGTTGTGGATTTTTACTAAGGGAAGAGCATCCCATACTGGGTGTGTGCCGATGGTGCTCGGCCCAGTTTTGGCTTATTTTTTCGTATTGTTTTTTTACACCACTTTTCTTTCCCACATCTCTTGGGAAAGATTTAAATAGAGAGTATTTTATCCGTGTTAGGGTCTTCCACTGTAGTGCAAGCCTGTAGAAAACAATTGTGGTAGGTATAATAAGAAAGGAAATTTACTATAAAATTTATATTTCTTTTCAATCTTTTTTAACCCTTAAAGCGCTGGGCTATTGTCCTGAATTCCCACTCGACTACAACCTATACATGTCCAGATACATAATTTTGGGAGACAACTTACATATAAGCTTTAAGCTTTCTGTTGAATCCCTCTTTTACACAGTAACAAATTTCCCTGTCTTTAGTTGTTTCATGTATAATACTGTGTTTTTTGTTGTTCATATTTTTAGTCGAGTTGTGACGAAGTCAAACTCGACTTATAGTTTGGTGAATGGCGGGCGGGCGGGCGGGCGGTCGGGCGGGCGTAAACAATTGGTTTCCGGATGATAACTTGATAGTGGTTCAACTCACATTCTTTAAACTTCATACGTAGGTTGGTCTTGGTGGGAGGAAGAACCCTATTGATTTTGGACATGCTTCGTCGAAGGTCAAGGTCACAGTGACCTTGAACGTAGTAAATCTTAAACAGTTGGTTTCCGGATGATAACTTGATAATGGTTCAACTCACATTCATGAAACTTCATAGGTAGATTGGCCTTGGTGAGGGGAAGAACCCTATTGATTTTGGGCTCGCTACGTCAAAGGTCAAGGTCAACGTGACCTTGAACATAGTAAATCGCAACAATTCCTTTCCGGATGATAACTTGATAGTAGTTCAACCTACATTCATGAAACTTCATAGGTGGGTTGGCCTTGGTGCGAGGAAGAACTCTATTGATCTTGGACTCACCAGATCAACGGTCAAGGTCACATTGACCTTTAACATATTATATCGCAACAATTGGTTTCCGGATGATAACTTGATAGTGGTTCAACCTAGAGTCATGAAACTTCATAGGTGTGTTGGCCTTGGTGCGAGGAAGAACCCTATTGATCTTGGACTCACCAGGTCAAAGGTCAGGGTCACAGTGACCTTGAACATAGTATATCGCAACAATTGGTTTCCGGATGATAACTTGATAGTGGTTCAACCTAGAGTCATGAAACTTTACAGGCGTGTTGGCCTTGGTGCGAGGAAGAACCCTATTGATGTTGGACTCACCAGGTCAAAGGTCAAGGTCACAGTGACCTTGAACATAGTATATCGCAACAATTGGTTTCCGGATGAGAACTTGATAGTGGTTCAACCTAGAGTCATGAAACTTCATAGGTGTGTTGGCCTTGGTGCGAGGAACTGTTGTCACAACTCGACATTGGATCAGTGATCCTGAGCGGCATTTTTTTTAACTATTGTTGTGAAATGTGTGCATTTATCTATCATTGAATAAATAAAAAAAAAGAAAAAAAAAAAGATACTTAATAGTGATTTCTTATCAACCTGCCTTACAATTGTTTACTACAGGCCTGCATTACAGTGGAAGTCCCTAACTCGGAAAAAAAAAAAACTCTCTATTTTGATCTTTCCCAAGCGATTTGGGAAAGAAAAGTGGTGCAAAAACACAAAGAAAAAATAAGCCAAAACTGGGTTGAGTGCTACCGGTGCACACCCAGTAGGGGATGCTCTTCCCCAAGTACAGATCCACAGCTTCCAGTACCAGTGCGCAGACATGTGACAGATTACTCCTTTTTTCTTTCACCATCTTGATGAGATGTGCTCTCCTTTGCATTAGAAAACAGTGCTACTAGCTCGTTGATTTCTTGTTCCTATGTCAAGAATTTTTGATCTGAGGATTTTCTAATTTCAGGACTGTGTTTTTACATTCTCATTTCTTAATTTCATCTACATTTTCATTGCATTCTCCGTGTTCGCATGCAACTTTTGTTTGTGTTCAGGGTACTGATGTGCCGAGCTGTATAGTTTTTGGTGTAAATCTGATAATTTGATCCTGAGATTTTAACCCTTTATCCTTAATATTGAAAATTCCTCCAATCCCTTTGGCATTCGATAACTTGAAAAATATTGCTTGGATTGTCTAGTTACTTTATATTTGTGTTCAGGTTACTGATTTGCCGAGCTGTATAGTTTTTGATGTAAATCTGATGACTTGATCCCGAGATATTAACCCTTTATCCTTCAAATTGAAAATTTCTCCAATCCCTTTGGCATTCGATAACTTGAAAAATATTGCTTGGATTGTCAAGTTACTTTATATTTGTGTTCAGGTTACTGATGTACCAAGCTGTATAGTTTTTGGTATAAATCTGTTATTTTGATCCTGAGATATTAACCCTTTATCCTTTATCCTTCAAATTGAAAATAACTCCAATCCCTTTGGCATTCGATAACTTGAAGAATATTGCTTGGATTGTCAAGTTACTTTATATTTGTGTTCAGGTTACTGATGTGCCGAGCTCTATAGTTTTTGGTGTAAATCTGATAATTTGATCCTGAGATATTAACCCTTTATCCTTCAAATTGAAAATTCCTCCAACCCCTTTAGCATGAGATAACTCAAAAAATATCAATCCGATTGTCATTTTACTTTATATATGTATTCAGGTTACTGATGTGCTGTGCTGTATAGTTTTTTATGTAAATCTGATAATTTGATCCGGAGATATTAACCCTTTATCCATCAAATTAGTCACTCCTCCAATCCATTTCTATATGTACCTATACCATATATGATGTACATAATGTTGGCATCTGTGGTGGCCCTCCGTCATACAGCTTTCTACTAGTTGTGCGTATGGGTCCACATCTGACGATTTCATCGGCCTATTTTTGCTGGAGGTGAAAACAGACTGAAATGTTTTCAGTTTTTGCTTGCATTGAACATTTTAATTTCACCAAACTGCAGTCACAATATGGTCAAAATTTCCACATTTATGATCTCAAAACACATTGTTTTTACTTCTTCCTACCACTTTTAAACTTTTTTCTCTAATTCATCTGAACTGAACGCTTTTTAAAATTTAGCACCTGTGGTGATTATCACATATGCATGTTAATTCTAGAGTGTTTACTTTAAGCCTGCTTGTTTTCAAAATCTGAAGGCCAGAATATGTTCAGTTCATAAAATAGACAATAAAATAAACTGTAAATTTACACAAATATTGACTCCCACATATTGCTTGTTATGTTTTTAGAGCATGTAAATGACCACTGTTGGAGGTCAACCTTACTTTCTATATTGCACCATTGTCACAAGAACAATTTCCATGTGTCTGACTTTTTTAAATATGGTGAGGATCGATTTGAAATTAGATTCAATTAATAATCCTCTACCTGATTCTAACATCCTCCTGGGAAAAATGTCCCGCTAGACTCAAAAGCCTGGAAAATTACTCAGACCCTTAAAGGGACAGTAACTCCCTAATTTGAAAAAGTATTGACTTAGAGATTTTGCTTGTATGTGAAAGAGTATGTTAAAAAAAAAAACAGTGTATGCTAAGTGTACAGAGAATAATATCTCAAATTTTGAGATAACCTAATAACATAATCCCAGTTTTTCATTGGTGGAAATTCTGCTAGTTGTCATAGCGGATCATCTCTGAATTATATTCGTGGAAAAAATGACAACCCATGGATTCTGACCCGCTCACAATGTCCCTACTGTATGATGGTTCACAGCCTTTGAAAGTATCTGTTGCAAACACAGAGGGCATCAGCTGTCTTAGGGAGTTTGAACATTGAAGAGAGGCATCTTCCCAAAGGAACATTTTAAAACAGTGCTATCAAATAAGGTGAAAAAACACAACTTTTTGACAAACTGTTTGTAGTTCCAGATGAACAACTTTTTGGTTATATGTTTTTTCATTTAGATAACCACCAGAGAAACAATAAAATCATTCCTCTCAAATTTTATGCCCTGAGTGTAAAACATCAGAAGCAACACAAAATTACTTAAATCTGTAATTGAAAAGCTTTCATGCAGACAAAATTCCAGAAAACACAACACTGTGAAGATTTAACCCTTTACTTTTAACATGAAAGGCAGACGACACTTGCAAACAGAATTCCTGAATGACTAAAAAAAATTCCATTTTTTTCTTAAAAACACAGCCTTTGACCCCTCAACAAGCTCATTCCATTGAGGTGTCAAGCTTTGTCTTTGAGACAAAAAATAAAAATTAAATGGTGATTTTTGTGAATCATGCTGGTTGGTTTGGCCATTGCGTTGGATCAAAGTTATTTGAAAGTTATTGAAAGTAAACAAATCCCTGTGACTTCATCTCTGAATTTACGCAGTTTCTAATTTTAACTTTGCTGTTCAAATAAATCTTAGTTTATCAAGATTTCCAGGGTGGGCATTTGCCACGATTCTTATTTTAAAATCATAGCGGCCATTGGGTCGTGTGTGTGATCACTTGCCTAAATAGAAACAGGCCTGTTCTGTTCAATTCTAAACTGAAGATCGGCATTGCTTTATGAATGTTATGATGTTTTTTGCTATTTTATTTCAGATTAAAATAGGAACAAGAGCTGAGGCAGCAGATGGTATCAACAGGACCGCCTTGAGAGAAATTAAATTATTACAAGAGCTTTCACATCATAATATCATAGGTGTAAGTAACTGAACACTTATTCTTTCATCTTGATTGAAATGCTAATTGTTTTACCTATTTGATTTGGACCACAAAAATTTTTATACTGTACCAATGACCCAGACATAGCTGGTGCTAACTCTTAAAATTCCAGGGCCAAACACAAATTTTGCCCCCCAATCCCCAAAATTTGCATCTAAAACCAAAAGAAATCATGTCCTGAAGGTCCTCCATACTTTGCCTTCACTGCGCATGCGCAGTGTCAAGGACGTCCCAAAATTGGCGCCAATTATCATTCTTTGTTTGGCCCTTCATCAGTTCACATCTGACTGATATTTGTACTTGTAAATCTCAGTTTAAATGATGCCA
This sequence comes from Pictodentalium vernedei, assembly GCA_031216915.1. Classification (NCBI taxonomy): domain Eukaryota; kingdom Metazoa; phylum Mollusca; class Scaphopoda; order Dentaliida; family Dentaliidae; genus Pictodentalium; species Pictodentalium vernedei. The sequence goes on along the minus strand of CM062293.1, from coordinate 74,234,625 downwards.
GACACATAAATATTAGAGAAATGGTGGATCTAAGGAGGATATAGAAGGAGGAGAGGAAAAATGAGTGACAGAAAATATTCAGGGCTGTAACTTAAAATTTTTTAATGAAATTATGTTAAGTTGCCTATTTTTCGTGGTCATTCTTGCTATAATGTTTCACTGCTTGTTCAGTGTTTCCTCTCTCCCTTTCCTTTAAATCCCCCCTTGCTATTCTCCCATGTTTTTGGCATATTTTCAGTAATATTTTTACTAAAATTTCTTGGGAGTTTTAGCTGGGTAACAGAATGAATTCTGTTCTTTTCCCAATGTTTACGTCTTTCCCCATGGGTGTTTAGGCGTAGTGTTCTGCATCTACCATCTGATGTTCTGCAGTTTCTTCCCTGGAAGTCTCTGTTTTGCATCAGATAGTGTATTATTGGTAACTGATTTCGGGCCAGGGTTATCAGTGCCTGGAGTCATGTTTCTGGTGTTTAAACACTTCTTGTTTACATTGGCAACAGTCTCTGTGTGAGGGGGATTTTTTGTCTTTGTACTAGTTTAATTCATTACAAGATACATTATTATTATTCGTAAGTGTGGCATTAATTTTTTAAAATATGTTTAAAATTTTTGTCCAGCCTCATGGGATCCATTAGGGCTCAACGTTACTTTTCAGAAACTTGGGCTTTGCTGAAATAATATTTCAATCGCCTAAGAGGTTCCTAGTGGGATCGACGGAGTTGACATTCGCTAGCTCACCCGGTGTAGCGTCCATTCATCGAATGGTTCGGCAGCCGGGTTCGTCCGTTGCGGTCTAGGAAGGAGATTTGGGTGATGCGATCACTATAATAAACTTTAGTACACACCCAGTGACGACGGATTAGAGGACAGATCGGAGGAAGCCTGTTAGTCCGGTTCCTAGCTCGTCCAGGTCCGTCCGGGCTGCGAGCGAGAGAGGTCCTTCTCTCGTACAACAACATATGGGACCGGATGTTGTGGTACAGATATTTCGCATTCGGAGCATACGTCCACCGCTTGGGACGCTCCATTATATCGACAGTCCGAGAGACTGTCGATAATGCTTCCTCATCCTCACAGCAGCGCACACGACCGCACATTGGCTACGTGACCTCGAGTATCCGGCCAGCTTCGTCATTCAGTGATTCACAGCGAACAGGTCACGCCATCCGGTAGCCAAGGGACACGAGGCCTATACACTCCGTTCGTTCGCATAATAGAAGTATGCACGGGGTAATGAACACGGAGCTTCCAGCGGCAATGCATCGTAAGACCGCTTCTCTACAGGCCTCAGTGACGGACGTGCTATCCAAGTTAACACAGTTTATCGCAGCATCCCAGCAATCGACAGATTCTCGGTCGGATCAGGAATTATCCGACGGCGCTGGGTCGGTGCGCTCCGCTGTTGCATCAGGTTCGGACGACCGAACACTTTATAGGGTCCGACAGGATGGCAAAAGGGATTCGACGATTTCGAGCTTTCCCTTTCGGAACAACGGAAGCTGCCATACATATCTTCCGGCATTATCTTCCACAGGTTGTTCCGTAGGACTACATTGCTGCGATGCTGGATAAGAGACTAATAGCGTCATTGGACACGGAGTTTTGGATCGGTTCAGGGACATTGTCCCTGACTTACCGACACAGTCCAATAATGTCATTAGAACATTCGAATTATTTAACGACGCTATATATATAAGCTTGCTACTAAGCATGATAGTCTAGTTTCTTGTCCGCAATGCTCTTCTGCCTTTTATCAATTCTAGGAAATAATTTATTTTGGCAGAACAGGGCATACCGAGAGTTCATATGCGTCTAGACGGCGGGGTTGAAGACTGGGAATTATCTTTTTCGCCGTCTATGTCAATTCCAACCACGATGTTGGAAACGACATTGATGTCTAATAGACTTAACTTAGACGCTTTATCATACGTAGACCACCTTACTGAGGCGTTATCATTACGTCTTCAAGAGAAAGAATTCCAGGATATGATCCTCAATGTGATTTCTTTCAAGGGCAGTAGTTTTTCCACGTATAACTCCGCCCTTCAGTGGCAACCTGGAGTTGGTTAGACGTGACGCAGCCCTAGCTACATCCACGCACGTGGATAGTAAGGTGAAGAACTCTCTCAGAGTCGCTTCGGTCTCGGAGAAGCTTCTCTTCGACGGCAACTCTTCAGCAATCTATGAATTGCTCGATGTACACGTTCTCTTGTCTATCAAGTGTAGCAAGAGATTCAGACTGGGGCAACATTCAGTGGTTGACTCAGAGAGTGCCACTGCAGTTGCCGGATCCGAGTTTTATGATTTTGACGGATGCCAGTCAAACAGGTTGGGGTGCAACATTGATCCCAACGGATTCGAAGTGCCAGGGTCTTTGGGATCCGCAGTTTCTGGGCAAGCACATAAACATCAAGGAAATGATGTCAATTTGGCTTGCACTACGTCATTGGATGAACATTATTCAGAAAGCACATGTCCAAATCCTGTCCGACAATACGACAGTAGTTGCGTATATCCGGAACCAGGGTGGCACTCATTCCGTTCCGTTATTCAATTTAACGGAAAGAATCCTTCTGTTTGCGCTAGAACACCAAGTTCTACTCTCGGTCCGTCATATTCCGGGTCGTCTGAATGTATTAGCAGACTCCCTTTCACGGAAGGGTCGCTTGTTGCCGTCGGAATGGACTCTCAACAAACAGGTATTCAGTCAGATTTGCTACCAATGGGAACGGCCAATGATAGACTTATTTGCGACACATCTCAACAATCAGTTGCAGACGTATGTGTCTCCATGTCCCGATCCCCGAGCTTATGCAGTAGACGCTCTATCGATCTTGTGGGACGGAATGATAGGATATGCGTATCCTCCAGCGCCGTTATTCAGCAAATATTGCTAAAGATAAAACAATCTCAGTGCAAAATTCTGTTGGTAGAATCTCTGTCTCCACAGAGACCGTGGATAAATCTACTCAGGTGTCTGCTGTGGGACTTACCGCGAAAACTTCCTCCACGAGAAGATCTTCTTTTGCAGGGGAGATCACGTAAACTTCATCACAACCTGCATGGTCTCAACCTTCACGTATTTCCGTTGTACGGTCCTTCTTGTACGGCAAGCATTTTACAGGACGAGCAGTGGACATGATTTCTAACTGTAGGAGGACCTCCTCTTCAATAAATTATGCGGCTAAGTGGAAGGTCTTTTGTCGTTGGTGTAGGGATCATTCTGTTGATATTTTTGATCCCTCCATACCAGACATTGCAAACTTTCTAGTATACTTGTTTGACGAGATCAAACTGCAGACTGTTACTATTAAAGGTTATAGGTCTATGTTATCTGATACCTATGCACACCATGATAGTTTACAAATTGGATCTAATGTCTCTTTATCTAAATTAGTTATAAACATCTCGATAAATAGACCCAGAACTCTTAGATTAATTCCTAAATGGAATTTAGCTTGGGTTCTTCTTAAACTGAAAGAAAAACCATTTGAGCCTCTTGGGACAGTAGATTTCAAATTCTTGTCTTATAAGACAGCATTTCTCTTAGCTTTCTCTTCTACTAGAAGAGTCAGTGAGCTTCATGCACTATCTGTGGACGATTCTCACTATCGTAGTGTCGGTAACACTATTACCTTTACTACTAATGTTGGATTTTTAGCTAAGAATCAGGCTCCTAATAAATATCCGGAACCTATTGTTATTAAGGCACTTCCGTCTTCAGACGGGCATAGGCCTTTACTCTGTCCTGTTAGAGCTTTGCGTATTTATAAACAAAGATCTCAGTTTATCAGAAAGGGACGAAAACGCTTCTTTCTGTCTCTGATGCCTAATAGAAAGGACATTTCAGTCCATTCTATTGCTAGATGGATTCAATTAACTATCCGTACTGCTTATGATAATCTATCTTCTACTCAGCAGTCTGTGCTTAAGATTTCGGCTCATGAAGTAAGAGCTCTTTCTACATCTTGGGCTTATGCAAATAGTGTTGCTATTACAGATTTATTGAAGGCTGCATATTGGTCTCAGCCATCCACATTCACGAATTTTTATCTCAGAAATATTGAGTCCATTTCTGGAGACCTGCATTGTTTAGGTCCATTATCTGTTGCTCAGAATGTCGTCCACTAAACAGTTGCAACTATAGTTATGCAGGCTTTCTGTTCTGGCAGTGACTCCGTCCTGCTGCCCTCTTCGCTCTGGGCTATTTGACCCAGGGCAAGGGGAAGGGGGGGGGAGGGTGTTTCCTTAGGTCACCTGCTTTATAGTGAAAAGCAAGGGGATTCCTCCTCCGAAGTCAGTAATTCTGAGTCGTTTCCGGGATGGTTTTAAAGTGTAATATTAATGTTAAAAATTCATTCATGTCATATTTTTAAAGTGTAGCTCGGTGTGAAGCATTTGTATATGTCAAGTGTCAAGTGTTAATATACAATCCTCGGACACTTTTAAAGAATATAAAGAGTCTCAGTTCTCTGGACTAACTTTATTTATTGGCTTACTTTAAAAATAATTAGTATAAAGGGTTATACTGGATGTTAATAGAGAACATGAATGTTATTGTGCTCAATTATGAAGGGTATTGTATCTTTCTAATTTATTATAAAATAAGAAAGATACATGTAAAGCCTAATACTCCTTTCTCCTTGAGGAGTTGACTCTTTGTTATATAGTTGAGCTTATTGGATTTTCCTCTATGTCCTAGGCCCTCCAGCCTTTTTACTGGGTCATTGGTACAGTATAAAAATGTTAAAAAATTTATAGTAATTTATATATTTTTTATACTTACCAATGACCCAGATGGGGATGGCCCTCCCAGGAGTTGGGAACTCATACCTCCCCGCTGAGTACATAGCGCTGACCAGGCACTGCCGGTAAGAATGATAATTGGCGCCAATTTCAGAACGTCCTTGACACTGCGCATGCGCAGTAAGGGCAAAGTATGGAGGACCTTCAGGACATGATTTCTTTGGTTTTAGATGCAAATTTTGGGGATTGGGGGGCAAAATTTGTGTTTGGCCCTAGTATTTTAAGAGTTAGCACCAGCTATGTCTGGGTCATTGGTAAGTATAAAAAATATATAAATTACTATAAATTTTTTAACTTTCATTTTATTTTTGTCCGAAATAGCCTACAGTGTTGCCTGTGCAAATTTCTTCATTGCTGGCACCAAAATTCATGGCTGATGCTACCCTCACAATTCAGACATTTTCCCTCTTGTAACAAATTTCATGGGTTTAACATTGACTACGGCATTATAATGCAGTTCAACATGCATTCATTTTTAAGGGTTTGCATCACTGACACACTAACAAGACAGTAAGTTTGTTTACATCGATTTACTTATTCCCTCGAATCAATTTGTGTCACTCATTTGTTAACGGAAACTTCAAAGTTTCAGACCACAGTTTGTGCCGTACACATGCACAGTTGTTGTATTTATGTTAAATTTTCCAGAACATGCTGATCACTTTCAGGAAAATCCAACATAATTACAACTGCTCATGTGTACAGCGCAAATTGTTTCGAGAGGATTTAGGGTATGAAAAACCAATGACATTGAATGATTGATCCAATGACTTGCCTCCCCTTATAACATAAGTTGACGAGTCTGGAAATAGATACTTTGAACTTAGTCGGGTTTAATTCATGTGGTACAGAAATAAACATATCAGCATGTCTTGAGTTTGGTTGAAATGTTTTGAATTTATCGCCGCGAACAACATTTTGCGATTAACATTATTTTTTTCCATAGTTAGTACCTCAGTTTCGAGAAATACTTGCCTAATTATTAATAGTGTTCAACCGATTACCAAAAAGGGATGCTCACCGATTATCGGTTATTTGAGCTCCCAATCGGTTGATTCTGATGCCGATACCGATGGTAATACTGTGCATTACTGGACAAGTCAAGGCTTGAAAGAACTACATTAAACTGAAAATTGTTCACAGTGTTCACCTTTTTTAACTGGCAGGGGTCACAGTAAAATTACCAGTCACAACACTTGGGCGGTAAACGTGGCGCTCAGAGCCACGTTTACCGCCCAAGTGCGAGCGACTGGTAATTTTACTGTGACCTGAGTCAATGGAGTGCAACCTTCACTTTTCTTGTATGAACTGGCAATTGCCGCAAGTACACTCAATTGTAAGCTTTACATGATGTTTAACTCGTATATCCCGTAAAGGGGTGTCTAGAGAGATTAAGAATACACATTGTGATTGTTTCTCAACTTTATTGAATGGTATCATTGACATTTTACATTAACAATTGAACAAGATAATAAAATGCGGTTAATGAATCATCACAAAATGCTTGACAACAATCGGTTGAACCAATATACTGGGAGCCATTGCCGTTGTCATCCGATTGCCCACAATCGGCCGATTGGGGTAGCCGATTCCGATAAATGGTTGAACACTAATTACTAATTATTAAACACCAACTTCTAATTTGGGCACATTTGTCATAATTTTGGGTGCAGTGTTAATAGCCACGAATTGGGGGAATATAAAAGCCTGCACCCAAAACCACACAAATAATATTGTGTTAAATTCTTTAGAGCCTTGTTAGTGTTTTGTGATATTGCTGGAAATAAAACATGCCCATTTATTTTACTCCCACTTCAAAGATGTCAAAATTTCTCTGTACTTCTGTCCATCTATTTGTTCGTCTGTATGTTGATTTGAAAGTCTTGTGTGTGTGCAACTCCTCCTACATTTATGAACTGATATAATTCAAAACTTCACTAACAAGTCACCATGCAGATTTCCAAATTATTAATCTGCAATGATTTTAACCAAGTTATCTCCCTTTAAATTTAGGAGCTATAATATAGATTTCTGTATTTGACTCCTGTTTGTGAAGCTTCTATATTTATTAACAGATTTCGAACGAAACCTTCTGAAATATGGACACTAATAACAATTTTAAGCAAATTATCTCCCCTTAAACCAAGATTTGATATACATTTCTAAATGAAACTGTTGTGTGCACAATTCCTCCTACCTTTATGAATTTCTCAAACATGTCTATATTCTACAATTTTTAAGCAGGAAGAATTTTAATCACGTTATCTCTCCTTGAACTTGGAAGATTTCTATATGACATTCTGCATGCAACTCATCCTACCCAGTACATTGCGTAGATGATTAGATTTGGTGAAAAAGTTTAGACACAATGTCACACTTGCAGACTTGCAAGTGGTCTGGCACTTTCCGCGGTGGGCAATACTTCCATGGATGCAATAATTCCAAACACTAATTATGGGAACATTTATCAAAAATTTAATTAATGAAGCACTGGGTACAACCTGGTGCATCATTAATTAAACTTTTGCTAATGATGATTTTTAGCTGCGACGAGCAGCTCTATATGTGGCAATGTCTGTCTGTCTGTCAGTCGGTCTGTCACCAACAAGTTTAAAAAACACCATAACTCCTAAAATACTTGATGGAATGACACCATACTTGGTATGCAAGTGTATTTTCATGATGTCTACAGCCTGTCGATAGTGCATGTCATTTGGATAATTTCTTTCACATTTATGGACTTGTCACCAACAAGTTTTTTTGTCACCAACAAGTTTTTTTGTCACCAACGAGTTTTAAAACATCATATCATTGGCGTTTCACGAATCGTTGCAGCTTCGGCAATGTGACAGTGCATCTTGTTATTTCCTGGTAAACACATACGTGGACATCACTGCCCATGCTTGAATTATGACCAGTCCTTGACGACAGTACTGTATATACATATTTACCAATTTTCAAGTTCCGACAAATTTTACTAAGTTACAATGTATCTCCAATTGAGAAATTCTTGGATACATAACTCCTTCTACAGTTATGAACTGATTTTAATGAAACCTCTCAGAAATGCCTACAACCAAATCAGTATCCTCATATTCCAAACTTTTGAAACTCTACATTCAGATCTGTGTTCTGGAAAGCCAAAAGTGGGTTATTAACTCTTAACCTGCCATGTACTTTCAAACTATTTTTCATCAGATCTGATCATGGCTGCTTTGAAACAGCCATGACTAGATTTGATGAAAAATTCATCTAAATTTAATTCAAGAAATCATTGGTCAAAAAGTACATTCAATTTATAGAGGAAAGATTGGTTAAAAGTACCAAAATTATCACTATTTTAGTGGGAAGAGATTTTGTGTCCTGGGCAGGCTTATCTGCCAGCAGCATGCAAGGAGTTTATCACCTTCAGTTATAGTTCTAGTTTTTTTCACGAAATATAATTATCTTGTCATAATTATTCCTAGAAGAGATAAAGTAGTAAACTGGCCGTGGGCGCAGTGGTGTCATGGTGACCGATTCTCGTCAGATCACTGCAGTTAAGCAACGTCGAGCGTGGTTAGTAGTTGGATGGGTGACCATTTCAGCGACTGATTCGTGCACCTATGTTGTGTCCTTGGGCAAGGCACTTAAGACGATTGCCTATATGGAGGCAAGATGACACTGTGTACTATGGCGTACTGCACGTCGATGGTGCACATGTCTTCAACCAATCTAACCATGCCTGTGTCGCGGTGCAGAGTTCAGAGTTACGATGTTGGAGAGTTGACAGTTACTCGGTGGTTCTCTCCGGGTACTCCGGCTTCCTCCACCCGTAAAACTGTCACCGACATGATATGACTGATCTCAGCTAATTCATGACCAAAATGCAGAAGTTTTATTTCCTATAAAATTCCATGAAAATGGTCTTAAGGACCATTTTCATGTTAAATTTATTTATTTGTTCATCGTGTTTAAGGACACTTTTAACAGCCAGTGTCACCTCGTGCCGGACAGTTTTATGGGTGGAGGAAGAGTACCTGGAGAGAACTACTGAACAATGGTGAGCAACTGTCAGACTTCCCAAACCTACTGACTTTATACAGGCAGGGTTAGCATTGATTGAAGATAAGTGCACCATCTATATACAGTACACTTTAGTAATAAGTGCCAACGTGCCACCACACATTCAGAGTTTGCATTGGTTGAAGGCAGGGTTAGCATTTGTTGTATGCAAGCCAGAAAAATAGCAGACTGTCATCTGCAAAATGAGGTCCCCAGAGGTTGAATTTAGTGATGCTACCCTGCACAGCAGGGTAGCATCACTAAATTTACCCTCTGTGAACCTCAATCTGAATCAGGGTCTCAAAACTAAACAGAAAGAGATACCCCAGAGGATAAATTGGCCCACTGTATGGGATAGCATCATCAAATTCACGCTCTGGGGACCTTATTCTGCAAATGTCAGACTGCTTATTTTCAGGCCTGGTTGTATGTCTCAGAATACAGTGCCACTGTTCCCCCATGTGGGCAATCAGGATTAAGTGCCTTGCTCAAGGATACAATGCAGTTGCCCCTGGTCGGAATCAAACTGTGGCCTTTTGTTTTGAAGGTCAATGCAGTAACTACTGAGCTACCATGCTCCCTTCATGTTAAATTCTGGGAATAAAAATGTCTGTCAGTTAATGTTTCTGTACGTCACATAAATGTTTTCCTACAAACATAACTTTCACCTTTTTTGCATCAATATTTGAGAACTTCAGCTACTTGCACAACTTAACTCCACTTTCAGCACAGGACATCAGTGGGGACTAGTGCTGAAATGGTTAACCAGATAATCAGTTTGAAACCGGTTACCTACCTAACCAATTTTAAAAATACATCAACAGGTTATCCGAAATATCGATAGTGATCGTCATTCCATGGTTAAAACATAGTAAATCTGCCTCGTCTCCTTTGGGATAGATTACACCTCGAAGCAGCGCTGTATATATTGAGAAATAATTGACTTTGACTTCAAGACTTCGTTAATGATCGGCAATTTTCGTGAGTACTGACTAACCGCAGAAACTGTTCCGTAGTATGTATACAAACGAATGTTGTCGAGTACTCAACAACGTTCGTTTGTATACACACTACGGAATAGTTTCCGAAAATACTGCTTTCCAACTCCTGTAGTTTTGATCCCAGATTCGCTGAAATAATGGCTACGGATAACCGGATATTAACTGGTTATAACAGATACGTTTCTTGTAAAAACGAAAAAGGTCATCAAGCAATATCCATAGACTCTCAACATTTTTGTACATGTACAATTTAGAATAAACTAATTTTTATTCTCTTTTCAGCTTCTTGATGTATTTGGGCATAAATCAAATGTCAGTTTGGTGTTCGATTTTATGGAAACAGATCTTGAGGTATTATTTCTCTGTAAACTTTTTCCAAAGAAGTTTGTAGAAGATAGGGTGCCTTGAAAATGAGGCAGGGTACCTATGTCACAGCATCCTTGTCATCAAGCAGCTTCACTATTGTTTTAACCATCAAAGGGGTAGGGTATGGGATGAGATAAGATTTCAGTTCATCCAAATTTCTTTCAAATTGAAGGTGGTATCACCATGGACAACAGTTTTAACGTAAAGTTCTCCACAAGTTTGAGCTAAAGTTTACACGCATTAGGCCTAAAAAACATTAAAATCTGTTTCTCAAAGGGGTAGGGTATGGGATGAGGTTAGATTTCAATTTATCCAAATATCTTTCAAATTGAAGGTGGAATTCAGTGACGAATGGGAGCAAAATGGAGGCGAGTGGAAAATCGCTCACCTCAAATCAAGTTTGCGAGAGTGAAAAATGTGAGGAGAGTGATTTTGATTCAATGTTTATCTTCATTTTTTTAATACTGTTTAGATTGTTAAATTGAAAAATACTGATCAATTAACACCTCTTAATATCCTCTATTATCTATACTGGTGGATGAGATAATCCCCTTCACTGTTGACTGTTAATATAGGAGGCCGAAACGTCCAGGGCCGGAATGTCCTGAGGCCGAAATGTCCCAATACCATTCAAAGTGTATTTTTTTTTCTAAATTAAGTTAAGTTAATGTTATTGTTTGCCTGTGGTTCAGAATAAAATTGCAAGCTTGAAATCTAGTGTTTGTTCATAAAATGTAATACCAGAATTCCTGAAATGAACTTTTAGATAATCTGAAGTGAACTGTATATTATGACATGTACAAAAATTTACTTCGCAGTTTCCATTGACAAACGTCCTTCGAAACGAATGTATGAATACAACTGAAAATGGATGGAAATTTTTACGGTGAAAATATATGTAACCCACTAAAATTAGTTCTGAATTTTAAATAGCAGATTATTAAAATCGTGGAAAATGGATGCGTAAATTCCAAATCAGGCACATTAATTCATGTCACTGGTGAATTGGAGCGACAGTTGTCACATGTGTAAATGAAAATAAGGAACGGGGCAATATTCCGCATGTCTTTGATAAAAAAAAATACGGAAGTATTAAAACGTTTCTCAGATCTCAGAATGACCACCGTTTTTTATATCTGAACATGCGTGTTCGTTTTATGGCAGGAGTAAGGTCTGGGCGAGTTGTCAATGTACAACCCTCTTACTGTTGGCGTGTTGTGTGTGGATTATAAGAGAACTACTGTGTGTCATGTTCGTAACAACGAAAAGGAAATTGTTTGGAATTGTACTTTAAATGCATCAAATTGTGAGTGATTAAAAATTTCCCAACATCAGAAATTAATTGAATGTTTCTGTTGACGCAACTCAAATGGATAAAAGACAACCAAGAACAGAGGCGAGCGATTATTTGCGCACCTTGAACAATTTTTGCGTGAGCGATCGCGCCCCTTTCCCATGCGTGACTGGGAATTACCTTGGACAACACTTTTAACTGAAAGTTCTCCATAAGTTTGAGTTAAAGTATACATGCATTAGTCCTAAAAAACATTAAAATATGTTTCTCAGCCTCCCCCCCCCCCCCAAAAAAAAAAAAAACAACATTAAAATCCCCCCTACCACCCCTTTTCCTTCTATTACCAATGCAAACTTAAAAAAATAAAAATTGATTGGTTTATGTCAGATAAATTACCCATGTTAACTGGTTGAGTGCTAGAAGCCACTATCATGTTTCTACTGAAAAGTGCTGGAAGCCTCTTTTGTGGCTTTACACTGTATTCATCAGCTTGATGTTGTTCAGCCGCAGAACATTTTTTGATGTAAAATTGTTTGGTTACAATTTATTGGAGAGTGCCAATAGACAATAAATTTTAACCAAATATGAACAAAATTTTGTAAAACTAGGGATGCTCTTGCTGGTAGCATGGTATCTTTGAAAAAATACCCATGTTTCAAATCATCTTTGAAAAATAATTTAGCACTCAACCATTTAATAAAATGGATAAAATACACCACTGCTGTTTGATGTTAGTCTGTTGATTATATGGGGGCATAAAACAACATGCATGAACCACTGAGGGTAAAAAATACTGCCAACAGAGCTTTGTCTCAATAGGAAAGTCTTTTTAGTTATCAGCATTCAGCAACCTATGGGAACATCCTGTGCTAGATCTACATGTATTTGCCACAAGATGGAACAAACAGCTTCAAACATTGACCTCTCTGTGACTTTACCCTTTAGCATTCATGGTAGACACTCTATCCATGCCCGGGAATGGTGTCATTGGCTATGCCTTCAGGTGCTCCAGAAACTCAAACAGTGAACCTGCTTATTTGTTCTGGTCGCTTCTCTGTCTCCTCAGAGATCATGGGTCAATCTTCTCAGACCACTTTCACTCGACATACTGTTTCATTTACCTCTCTGGAAAGACCTGTTGTTTCAAGGCAACAACATGAGCTACAAGCTACACAGCAATCCGGCGTTTCTAAAACTTCCATGTCTTTCTGTTGTCAGGTCCTTCCTCAAATGTAAACATTTCTCCAGAAGAGCAATAAACTGCATTTCTGTTTCAAGGAGGACCTCTTCTCTAAATTATGCTTTGAAATGGAGAGTTTTCTTTGCCTCGTGCCAAGACAACAGCATCAATTATCTGCATCCAACAAATCCTAACATTGCAGATTTTCTGATGTTTCTTTTTGATGTTAATAAACTATGAGTTATTATTACCATCAAAGAAACTGTTCTTGTTATCAGACACTTATTCTCAAGAAGTCTGTATTGATATAGGTTCAGATCAATCCCTGTCAAAATTGCGAAAGAATATTTCCAATTAAATGCTTAGGTCTTTTACTGTTAATTCCTTAGTGGAATCTTGCTTGGGTCCTGTTAAAACTCCAAGAAACTCCCTTTGAACCTCTGGATTCAGTGGAATTCAAGCTTCTGACATTCAAGTTGGTATTCTTGCTTGCTTTTTGCTATGGCTAGAAGAGTCAGTGAGCGTCATGCTCTTTCTATTGAGGATTCACATTATCATACTACTCAAGTACGTTTTTTAGCCAAAAATGAGGCACCAGACAAGTTACCTGCTCCTATAGTTATTCCTGCCTTACTGCTTGTCAGTTACTCTAAGCATTTACTATGTCCAGTAAGAGCTCTAGAGTTTACATGAAGATGTCTAGTTCAGAAATGTTATCTCTCAATCCGCTTCCTATGCAAAATATGCTTGTCTTGTGTGAGAAAGCATGTGAGATAGATCTCTCTCACTCATGACCCCCATGACCGGCTTATTAGCATATTTTATGAGTGCAGGACTATTCATTCATCGCATGTTCTTATGTAAACAAACAACATGGTGTCACATTTTGGAAATATTAGCAGACGTTTGTCAAAGAAAATTGAAATAAAAACACAGACCACAAAACCAAAGGACACTTGATTCTTTTTTTTGTGAATTTTTGGATGAATGCCATTATGAGTGGAGTGAGTTGCAGGAAATGCCCATCGAAAAGTTATGCGAATACATTGCAGAACTCGCAGTATAGTGTCATTGGAATGTGTCAATGTTCATTTTGCTACAAATCTTTAACCCCTGTCTTATCGGTGTTGGGATTTAATTTTGTGGTATAGACCTGGTGTATAAACAGAACTTTTGTGCACTCTTTCCTATAAGCAAATCCTTTTTTTTCAGAAATGGACAACAAAACTGTTTGATATAGCTGCATGTGCCCCTGAATTACATTTGATGACGGCACACAGTTTTGGTGGGTGGAGAAAAATTATCCCTGATTGGTGTGGGTGTGAGATGGGGAAATCTCACCCTCGGGACAAGATATTTTGTCCAGACACTCAACAAGCCTTGTGTTTCCTCGGGTGAGATTTCCCCATCTCACACCCTCACCCAACAGGAATAATAATAGTCTCAATTTTTTACAGTGAGACTCACTATTTCTTTTTGTGGGAACCCAGAGAAGGCCTAAATAAGTTAAGTTTACTTGTAAAATGATTGGGTAAACTTTTCTTCACACCTATGTTGTGGTCATGGTGTTGCTAGAAATGGTGAAAGATACCTTAAACACCTATAAATAAATAGGTTACATAATTTAACCCTTAAGGGCCTGGACAATTCTCTTGAATTCACACCTGACCTCAGCCTGTACACATCCAGTGGCTTAGCAGTGATTTCTAGTCAAGTCTTGGCTGCCAATAAAGGCAGCCAAGGCTTGACTAGAAACCACCCTTGATATTTTGTCTATTGTTAGCAGAATTCCCTCATGATGGCATGTTTTGAGCACCTGTTCTGAGGTCGTAAAACTCGGAAATCAGCCTTTAAGGGTTAACAACCACCAGTTGGTCATCAGGTATTAATCAAATACTTACTTGTTAATCATTAGCAAATATCTCTCCCTGTGTATATTTTTATACTGTACCAATGACCCAGACTTAGCTGGTGCTAACTCTAAAAAATCCAGGGCCAAACACAAATTTTGCCCCCAATCCCCAAAATTTGCATCTAAAATCAAAAGAAATCATGTCCTGTAGGACCTCCATACTTTGCCCTTACTGCGCATGCGCAGTGTCAAGGATGTTCTGAAATTGGTGCCAATTATCATTCTCTGTTTGGCCCTTCATCAGTCAACATCTCACTGATCTTTGTGCTTGTAAATCTCAGTTTAAAGGATGCCAGACACGTAATTATTGGAGAAATGGTGATTCTAAGGAGGATATAGAAGGAGGAGAGGAAAAAGGAGTGACAAAAAATAATCAGGGCTGTACTTAAAATTTTTTATGAAATTATGTTAAGTTGCCTATTTTCGAGGCATGGGCCTCTTGTTGTCATTCTTGCTAAAAAGTTGCACTGCTTATTCAGTGTTTCCTCTCCCCTGGTCTTCTAAGTCCCCCCCTGCAATTCTCCCATGCTTTTGGCATATTTTTGAGAAAGATCATTTCTAAATTCTCTTGGGAGAGTTGCTTGGTTACAGAATGTTTTCTGTTATTTTCCCCATAGTTACGTTTTCACCCATGGGTGTATAAACGTTGTGTTCTGCATCTTCCATCTGATGTTCTGCAGATTCTCCCCTGGGAGTCTCTGTCTTGCATCAGATAGAGTGTAATTTTGATGACTGATTTCGGGCCAGTTTTGTCAGTGCCTGGAGTCATGTTTTCTGGTGTTTTTACACTGTTTGTTTACATTGGCAACAGTCTCTTTTGAGGGGGGCTGTTTGCCTTTGGAGTAGTTTATCTCACTATAAGATACATTTTTATTATCCGTAAGTGTTGCATTAATTATTTAATATAAATTTAAAATTTTTGACCACACTTAGCCATCGGATCCATTGGGGCTCAACGCTACTTTTCAGAAACTTGGGCTTCGCTGAAAAAATATTTTTCAAAAATTATTTTGATTTTCAATTGTTTTTTCATTATTAATGGATCATGTTATTATGTATCTTTGTGTCAGGGGTTTGTGCGAGTAACTAGGACTTGTTGTTGACTTCTCACAATGAAAGGATATTGTTCAAATTGTAATAGGAAGAAATCTTCCTCTGACTTTCATGATCATTGCATTAATTGTAGTCAGTGTTCTCGCACTAATCCCTGTTCTATATGTCAATATTGGGATGACAAACATTGGAAACGTGTGTCACGATATGTTGTTAGTGGAGAAAGGGCTATGCCGGCTCTTTCTCCGCAGGGTCACTCTACTCTATCAGTTTCTATTTCAGAGGAACAAGAACAGGGTGATGTTTCCATGTTATCTTCCGCAAGTGCACTTCCGTCGTCACAAATGAATACAGAGCTAGCGGCAAAAGTGCTCATGGAGATTAAACAAATGTCGTCCGCTAGCTCGCCCGGTGTAGCGTCCATTCACCGAATGGTTCGGCAGCCGGGTTCGTCCGATGCGGTCTAGGAGGAAATGTTGGGTGATGCGAGCACTATAAACATTCAACGTGCACACCCAGTGACGGCGGATAGTAGGCGAGATCGGAGGAAGCCTTTGAGTCCGGTTCCTAGCTCGTCCAGGTCCAGCCGGGCCGCGAGCGAGAGAGGCCCCTCTCTTGTACAACAACATCTGGGACCAGATGTTGTGGTACAAAATGTGTCGCAAGCAGAGCACACGTCCGTCGCTTGGGACACTCCGTTGTATAAGCAGTCCGCAGAGACTGTTAAGGCTTCCTCTTCTCGTCAGCGCACACGACCGCACCTTGGCTGCGTGACCGCCGATATATTACCAGCTTCGCCGATCAAGGATTCTTCGGCGACCAGGTCACACCATCCGGCAGCCAGGGATTCGAGACTGATGGACTCCGGACGTTCGCATAGGAAAAGTGTGCGGGAGCCATCTGATGCGGAGCTGCCCTCGGCGAAGCAGCGAAAGACTGCGCCTCCGCAGGTCTCGACGCCGGACATTCTTGTGCAGATAGCACAGCTTATCGCAGCATCCCAGCAGCCGACAGAAACGGTGTCGGATCGAGAATTATCCGACGGCGCTGGGTCGGTACGCTCTGCCGAAGCATCGGGGGCGGACGACCGGGAACATCATGAGGTCCGACCGGATGGTGAAAGGGATACGGATGACTTGGAGCTATCCCTTTCGGAACAACATAAAGCTGCCGTGGATTTCATTCGGCACTTTCTCCCTCGAGTTGTTCCGTCGGGCCAGACTGCTGCGGTTCCGGACAAGAGAATTATAGCGTCATTGGCCTCTGAATTTTTTGAGCGGTTCAGGGACATCGCTCCCGAGTTTCCGTCGCAGTCCAATAATGTTGCAAGAACATTTGAATTATTGAACGACGCTATATTTAAACTTGCTTCCAGGACGGGGAAAGCAGGTTTCTTGTCCGCTAATACTCTCAACCTGCCTTTCATTAATGCAAGGAATAAATTTGATACGGCAGGACAGGGTATACCGAGAGTTCCTCTGCGTATGGACGACGAGGCGGAAGACTTAGAGCTATCATTACCGTTGTCAGCTTCTATTCCAACCGCGGTGTTGGAAACAGCTATTGCGTCTAACAGAGCCAATTTAGATGCCTTATCTTACGCAGATCACCTTACTAAGGCGTTATCACTGCGCCTTCAGGGGAAAGAGTTTCAGGATATACAATCCTCTTTAAGACTTCTTTCAAGGGCAGTAGCTTATTCCACGTGTAACTCCACCCTTTCAGTGGCAAATCTGGAGTTGGTTAGACGTGACGCAGCCCTAGCTACATCCACACTAGTGGATTCTAAGGTGAAGAACTCTCTTAGAGTCGCTTCGGTCTCAGGAGAACTTCTCTTTGACGGCAAGCTTTCCGCTATTTATGATAAAATTACAAAGAAAGCTAAGGATTCTCTGTTGTTCAAATCTGCTCCTAAGAAGTCGGATACAGCAGACACGAATAAGACAGGCACTTCTGGGTCTAATGCGCCCAAGAGAGGTTCCTATAGAGGTTCCGGTGCGTCCTCTTGGTCTTATTCGAGAGACCGTCAGGATAGCGACTCTCGTTTGGGACATCCTTCAGGCCGGGACAATCGGTCGGACGCCCTGAGGTCGACGGGGCGAGGTGCGGGCCGTGGAAGACGTGGTTTCTCCTACCGCAGGCCTCGCAGGTCCAGGAGGTGATGGCTTAAACCTCTATCGCGTTCCGGTTGGCGGAAGGTTGTCGAGCTTTTCACAAGAATGGGCGTCGATTACGGACGACCCTTGGGTGAGAGGAGTGACTTCGGAAGGTCTAAAGATATCCTTCAAACGAAAGCCTCCATTAACTCGAAGTCCGAAGTGGACTCATCTTCCGTCAAATCCGCAGAAAAGAGACGCTCTGTTATCAGAGGTGCAGTCTCTTTTAATGAAGAACGCGGTAGAGGTCGTAGAAAACCAGGAATCTCCGGGATTCTACAGCCATCTGTTTCTGGTTCCGAAACCAGACGGCTCGTTCCGTCCAGTCATAGATTTGAGCTGGATAAACAAGCTGATCGTCGCTCCGAAGTTTTATATGGAGACGATTCGATCGGTCAGAGCGAGTATTCGGGTGAACGATTATGCAACGAGCATAGATCTCAAAGATGCGTACTTTCACGTCATGGTACATCCGACATTCCGAAAGTATCTACGCTTCGCAGTCCTAGGAGTGGTGTATCAATTCCGGGCGATGTGCTTCGGATTGAATCTAGCACCCTGGGCTTTCACTCGGGTAATGAACTCGGTAATGATCTACTTCCGAGCTCATTCGTCTGCGGTAACGTCGGCCTACCTGGGCGACATTCTTCAGAGGTACGGCAACGAGTTAACGCTTCAGAACGATGTTCAGAATCTTCTTCTATTGCTCCGACGTCTCGGTTTTATAGTAAACGAGGAGAAGTCGGATCTGGTGCCGTCCAAGTCATTCACTCATCTGGGAATGAGCTTCGAGACGCACAACAATCTCGTTCGTCTGCCGTTAACCAGAGCGAAATTAGTCAGTTGTTACGCTCTCTATTGTCTGCACGCAGACAAAGTCACGGCGAGAGAATTTATGAGGTCTGTGCGGAGCCGCCGCGGATCTCATTCCGATGGGGCGGTTACGCACACGTCCTCTTCAAATTTTCTTGACTCAGAATTGGAGTGTGAAAATTCATTCGCTCGATGTAGACGTTCTCTTGTCAGATCAAGTGAAACAAGAGATTCAGACTTGGGCAAACATTCAGTGGTTAACGCAGGGAGTTCCGCTGCAGTTGCCGGATCCGAGTTTTACCGTTATGACGGATGCCAGTCAAACAGGTTGGGGTGCATCATTAATCCCAACGGATTCGAGATGCCAGGGTCTTTGGGATCCGCAATTCCTGGGCAAGCACATAAACATCAAGGAAATGATGTCAATTTGGCTTGCGTTACGTCACTGGATGGACATTATTCACGATGCTCATGTCCAAATCCTATCCGACAATACGACAGTAGTGGCGTATATACGGAATCAGGGAGGCACTCATTCAGTTCCGTTGTTCAATCTAACGGAAAGAATCCTTCTGTTTGTGCTAGAACATCACGTTCTTCTTTCGGTCCGTCACATACCGGGTCGTCTGAATGTGCTAGCAGACTCCCTTTCACGAAAGGGTCGCTTGTTGCCGTCGGAGTGGACTCTCAACAAACAAGTATTCAATCAGATTTGCTACCAATGGGAACGGCCAATGATAGATTTATTTGCGACACATCTCAACAATCAGTTGCAGACGTATGTGTCTCCGTGTCCGGATCCAAGAGCATTTGCAGTAGACGCTCTGTCGATCCCTTGGGACGGAATGATAGGATATGCGTATCCTCCAGCGCCGTTAATTCAACAAGTATTGCTAAAGATAAAACAATCTCAATGCAAGATTCTGTTGGTAGCATCTCTGTCGCCACAGAGACCGTGGATAAATCTACTCAGGTGTCTGTTGTGGGACCTACCGCGGAAGCTTCCTCCACGGGAGGATCTTCTTTCGCAGGGGAAATCGCACCAACTCAATCACAACCTGCATGGTCTCAACCTTCACGTTTTTCCGTTGTGCGGTCCTTCTTGCATGGCAAGCATTTTACAGGACGAGCAGTGGACGTGATTTCTAACTGTAGGAGGACCTCCTCTTCGCTAAACTATGCGGCTAAGTGGAAGGTTTTTCGTCGTTGGTGTAGGGATCATTCTGTAGATATATTCGATCCCTCTATACCAGACATTGCAAACTTTCTAGTATACTTGTTTGACGAAATCAAACTGCAGCCTGTTACTATAAAGGGTTATAGATCTATGTTATCTGATACCTATGCACATCATGATAGTTTACAAATTGGATCTAATGTCTCTTTATCTTATAAGACAGCTTTTCTCTTAGCTTTCTCTTCTGCTAGAAGAGTCAGTGAGCTTCATGCACTATCGGTGGATGATTCTCATTATCGTAGTGTTGGGAACACTATCACCTTCACTACTAATGTGGGTTTTTTAGCTAAGAATCAGGCTCCTAATAAATATCCGGAACCTATTGTTATTAAGGCTCTTCCGTCTTCAGACGGGCGTAGGCCTTTACTCTGTCCTGTTAGAGCATTACGTATCTATAAACAGAGATCTCAGTTTATCAGAAAGGGACGGAAACGTTTCTTTCTGTCTTTGATGCCTAATAGAAAGGACATTTCAGTCCATTCTATTGCTAGATGGATTCAATTAACTATCCGTACTGCTTATGAAGATTTATCTTCTTCTCAGCAGTCTGTGCTTAAGATTTCTGCTCATGAAGTAAGAGCTCTTTCTACTCCCTGGGCTTATGCTAATAGTGTTGCTATTACAGATTTAATGAAGGCTGCTTATTGGTCTCAGCCATCCACATTTACGAATTTTTATCTCAGAAATATTGAGTCCATTTCTGGAGACCTGCATTGTTTAGGTCCGTTATCTGTTGCTCAGAATGTCGTCCACTAAACAGTTGCAACTATAGTTATGCAGGCTTTCTGTTCCGGCAGTGACTCCGTCCGGCTGCCCTCTTCGCTCTGGGCTATTTGACCCAGGGCAAGGGGAAGGGGGGGGGGGGGCGGGTGTTCCCTTAGGTCACCTGCTTTATAGTGAAAAGCAAGGGAATGCCTCCTCCAAGTCAGTATTTCTGAGTCGCTTCCGGGATGGTTTTAAAGTGTAATATTAATGTTAAAATTCATTCATGTCTTATTTTTAAAGTGTAGC
Organism: Pictodentalium vernedei; assembly: GCA_031216915.1. Lineage (NCBI taxonomy): Eukaryota > Metazoa > Mollusca > Scaphopoda > Dentaliida > Dentaliidae > Pictodentalium > Pictodentalium vernedei. The sequence continues at coordinate 74,213,752 of CM062293.1, read as the reverse complement.
TCGGTGTGAAGCATTTGTATATGTCAAGTGTCAAACGGGCTTTAATATACAATACTCGGACACTTTTAAATGACTATAAAGAGTCTCAATTCTCTGGACTACTTTATTTATTGGCTTGCTTTAAAAATAATTAGTATAAGGGTTATACTGGATGTTAATAGAGAACATGAATGTTATTGTGCTCAATTATTAAGGGTAGTGTATCTTTCTAATTTAGTATTAAATAAGAAAGATACATGTAAAGCCTAATACTCCTTTTCTCCTTAAGGGGTTACCTCTTTACTATATAGTTGAGCTTATTGGATTTTCCTCTATGTCCTAGGCCCTCCAGCCTGTTTACTATTCAGCTAAGTCTGGGTCATTGGTACAGTATAAAAATGTTAAAAAATTTATAGTAATTTATATATTTTTTATACTTACCAATGACCCAGACGGGGATGGCCCTCCCTGGAGTTGAGAACTCTTGCCTCCCCGCTGAGTACATAGCGCTGACCAGGCACTGCCAGTAAGAATGATAATTGGCGCCAATTTCGGGACGTCTGCATCACTGCGCATGCGCAGTAGAGGCGTAGTATGGAGGTCCTTTAGGACATGATTTCTTTTTGTTTTGGATGCAAATTTTGGGGATTGGGGGGCAAAATTTGTGTTTGGCCCTGGTTTTTGTGGAGTTAGCACCAGCTAAGTCTGGGTCATTGGTAAGTATAAAAAATATATAAATTACTATAAATTTTTTAACTTTTCAAGGAAAAACACGCATGGAGCAACTTTTCTCAAAGCAATATAAAAGTGGCAGTTTATGTCTGTGTATAGACCAAAGGATTAATCAAATTTTCCTCTTCTAAATCCCATGGATTTTGTTCACAAGTGATTCCTTGAGTTAAATATTGTTGAATTTTAAATATCTTGAAATATACCTAGTGGATTAACTGGTAGAGTGCTGGAAGCCCATATTTGTGCTTTATTCTGAAGTGCAGGTGCCATATCTTAATGGCTTCATATTCTGTAGATGTACGTCATATTATTTTTGAACTGAGAGTATTAGTCTGTGAGGATTTGCCTTGTTACAATTTATGGGAGAGTGCCAGTAGGCACTCTCCCATAAATTGTAACAAGGCAAAGAGACGTGGACAAATTTGGATGACCAAAAATAACTTAGCACTCTACCAGTTAAGAGTCGAGGCTCCTTGAGGCCTTTTGTTTACTGATATTTATCACTGTTGATCTGGCATGTTATATGAACAGAGTCAAGGGTATAAGCAGTGGCCATGACTAGATTTGATTAGAAATATCTTGATTATACTCATTGTATTAAGAGTCAAGGCTCCTTGAGGCCTTTTATTTGCTAATATTGATCACAGTTGATCTGGCATATTATATGACTGGAGTCGAGGGTATAAGCAGTGGCCATGACTAGATTCAGGGCTTATATTGCGACAGGAATCCGCGAATCGATTTGCGTAAATATTCGCGCAAACGAAATTACGAGAATCTACTTGGATTCGCTTGATCTCAGTACCAAGATTCGCGCAAAACGTGCTCGGGAATGAAGTCACATTGACTGAATAAGCACATATGCACAACACACCAAATTAGCAGTGTATGACACACAATAGAACAGTGCACATTATTCAGTTTGGTCGTCATTAGAAAATTCCAAACGATGTTGCTTGGCCAGGTGTAATTCCACCAAGAAATTCTTGGTGGAATTACACCTGTCCAAGCAACACCGTTTGGAGTTTTCTAACGATGACAAAAATTTATTACATTTCAAGGTATTTCTTGGTTGAAGAATTCTGTGTATACGTCACCAGTTAGATCTGTTATTGTCCACACGTGCAGTGCTCATTTAAATCAGCATAGATTTCGTGGTTACGGTAAATACTGAGAAATGAAAGAAAGTAGTGAGTTAAAATACTGTTGTGCAGCTCAGCTGCTGTCCTAGCTGATTCATTTTTTATGCACACATAGTTTCACTTTGAAGATCTTCCTCCATGTAGTACTGTAGCAACTACTGCACGGTGAAATATCTTCAAATTTTCCAAGCAGTTGAACCAGTTTGTTGAGGTCAGGTAATTCTGATCTGAACAGTAGTTGTTTTCGAGTCACACCGTCACATGTCCGACAGTCCGAGTTTCGGAGATTTGAACCAGTATGGTCACTCAGGTAAGATAAATTGTGTACTGTTTTATTACTCTCCAGGCCATTCAAATCAAGTAACGGTTAACAGTATTGCCAGTGTTGGTGAGACAGATTGAGAATTAAATTTGAATTTTTGAAACATGCTGTTAAAAAAACGTAATTTTTACCTTTCAAAAAAATAAGAGGATTTCCACCCAAAAAGCCACCAGAACCCTTCTCTTAATACTGCATTCCAAAAATTTTCTTGGGGGGAGAACCACCCGCCCCCAGACCACCCCTCTATGCACTGCTCGCTTCGCGACATGCGGCCAGATTTCTTCGGTATCTGGGTGCTAGGATCGTTGGATTTGCGTAACTACATTTACGAGAATCCATTTGGATTCTCGTAAATTTAGACAAAATATAAGCCCTGAGATTTGATTAAAAATATCTTTATTAGGCTTAATAAAATTAAAAATCTGTTTCTCAGGCCCTCCCGCATGGTCCTTTTGGCTGCCGCATGCTCTCTTTTTATGACCAATGCAAACTTGAAAAAATAAAAATTAAATGGTTTATGTCTGATATTTTACACAAGTTGATAAAATTGATAAATTTGTCCCTCGAGTGCAACAAGGCTTTGCAGTGCTTTAGCATTGCAAAGCCTTGTTGCACCCAAGGGACGAAATACACCACCCTTGCTATTCTGTAGATTATGAGGCCTAAAACATAAAATAAACCAAGAATATGAACTTCTGATGGCAAAAAAATAATTACAAAAATAAAATATAAAATAAAAAACCACCCGCCTGCATGCAATTTTACAAAACTTGGCCTGAGAAACAGAACATCTACTTTGTGTGGCCTTATACTCAATGGATTAAGATTCAAGGCTCCTTGAGGCCTTTTGTCTACTAATATTGATCACTGTTGATTTGGCATGTTATATGAGAGGAGCTGAGGGTATAAGTAGTAGCCATGACTAGATTTGTTTAAAAATATCTTGAATATACTCAACAGATTAAGTGTGAAGGCTCCTTGAGGCCTTTTGTCTACTAATCATTGTTGATCTGGCATGTTATATGAACGGAGTCAAAGGTATAAACAGTTGATGTGTTCTATTTTCAGATAATAATCAAAGATAACAGTATTGTTTTAACTCCACCACATATCAAATCATATATTTTACAGACTCTACTTGGTTTAGAATATCTTCATTCACATTGGATATTGCATAGGGTAAGTTTTGTAATACTGGAGGTGGGCGGTATTCCAAAAATACCGAACAGTAAAGGTATTGTAGTGATACAAAAATACCAAACCGAGGGATATGAGGAAGAATGTACCAAAAACCTGGTACTTTAAAATACCTATCTAATGCTGTGTGGGGTTTACCAATTTTTCCATATGGTTTCGGTATTATGGGGATACTGAAAACCATACCGAAATCAAATCAGAATATTGATTATTTCGGTATTGATATTTTTCTGCAAAATTGACAGAAAGTCAATTCATCAAGGTGGATCAGAAATCTAAAAGCCTGTGGGTGGCATATTTTGATCGAATTGATAAGAAAATGCACAAATGTAAACTTTGTAAGGTAGCAGCAGATGCTGCGAGTACGTTGGAGAAAGAAATAAAAATGCGACGGCAGAAAAACATAAAATGGCAAGTTGTTAACTTGGTACTTCTGTTTGTAAAGGAATATGGCCTGTTCTATTTTTCCTAACATTCAGACTGATTCAATATATTTTCTGGAAATTACTGTGCGATTTATTCACGGGACATTAGGGATCAGGTGGGTGGTTGATTGGTTGGAAATAATCCACCCAGCATTGACAATTCAATACATTGACAACTTGACTTACAAACAGTAATACTGCCTGTGGTTATCGCTTCTCAGCGATTTTTTTATAGCATTCTTTCAATTCAGCATTGCTATTTTAAGTTGCAGATACAGTTAAAATTAATATTAAAATACAAGCCCCCAAACATTAATACCTGATCATCTGCTTTATGTTCTTTTGAATAAATAATTTATACCGCACCCCAGTGCACACTGGAAAGATGTGATTGACCTAAATTTTAAGACACATTAAAAAACAATGTAGGAAGCCAACAGGTGACATCATCATTTAGCATTATCGAAGTTCATTTGACTGATCGAGGCACAGCAAATGCTTTGAAAATGCTTTGCTGCTAACTATTAGAAAATCATCGATTTGAACATTTTTTTTTTCATGGAAAATGAAAATTTACCCTAATTTATCATGGAAAATCGTGGATTCTCGGGATTTTTCAGAAACGTGTATGAAGCCAGGAACCATAAGTGAACACTAATAGAGCGATTTCACTTAAAATACTCTAGAACTTCAACTAGATGAATGTCATAAAACATGTTATTTTAATTACTTGTTTATCAAGGATGAACCAAACAATGAAAGGTGGGTGACACCATGTGATTTACGAATTGCATGATTGGCAATGATTGCACAATGTTTTCACAACTGGGATTATCATAGAGAGATTAATTACAGTTGCATTACTTCAGTTTACTTACATATTTTTGTGGATATTGGACACTGGATTCATTGGACAGTGGACATTAATCTTATTGCCACTTTGAAAGATAATGGGGTGGGGGGGGGAGGGTGAACTGACCAAGTGTTACTGCAAGTGAAAACTTACTGAAAAGCCTTGGAAGTTGAAGAACATATATAAATGTTTCTTCTACCTGATTTGTTGGGGGAGGGGCAACGACTTGACTTGGGGAGGGGCATTTTACAAAGTACATAGAGGCCAACTGATTAGCTTAGCAAGTTATTTAATGAATCACTCGATTCAATGTGATGATTCACATTGAATCGAGTGATTCATTAAATAACTTGCAAGACTAATCAGTTATCACTGTTGAATTAACTTGTCAAGTTCATGAGATGTCAGCGCTGAACCCCTTAAGTTACTATATGGTTGAATGTTGGGAAATTGGGTCAGTCTGAGACTACTTTCACTATTCTGTACACATACTAAATGCCATACCGAAACCGAGGTATTTATCTGAAAAATACTGACACCAAACCTGAAATTTTAATACCGCACAGCGCTATACCCTGCCACAAACATACAAAATATGAAGGAACCACCTGAGTTAGCGGTAAGCTGATTCTGACCCAACATGGCCAATTGATAGTCCAGTAAGTAGCCAGGATATGGCTAAGACAGCCGAAATACCTTGACATTTTTTCAATAAAATTATACAAATTTAGATGTCATAGGGACTGGCTCAATGAGCTGGTTCCTATAACATCCATATTTGTAGTGTTTGATCAACCATAATGATATATTTTTTTTTTTTAAATATCTGAATTTTATTTTTATTTTGTTGTGTTGAGTAAGGGATAATGGGTCAAATATAAAAGTTTGGAGCATTTAGGCTATTGTTATGTAGTTACCGAATATGGTATCGAAACCGAGGTATATAGTCAGAAAAATACCGGTACCAATACCGAATCGAAAATTTCAGTACCACCTATCTCTATGAAATACTGTCATATTTGTCCATTTTCAGAATAATAATAGTAATAATAATTCTTCAGCCTTCCACTGATTTGTCACGGTCCTATCTTGAGGAGGCCTACTTTAACCCAGTGCCCCACCTGAGTTTTCCTCCCCCACTCTCCCTCCTAATCTCTCAGCATTCAGTCAAAAACTGTTTCATAATTCCCCCCATTGATGCCTTCTTGATCTCCCCAACTATACAATTGACCCATCTCATGTCATTCCTCATCCAGTTATCCTCCATGTTTCCATCCCAATTTTCCATTAGTTTCCCAGGGAGTCTTGTTCTGCTGTGCAAATATTTGTGGCATTCTAAAATGAAATGTTCCAGGGTCTCTGTTACACCTAAGTTTCATATTCGGCACACTCTTTCCTTGTCTTTCCCAATTCTCCCCCTCAACTCCAGTGACTTTGATCTCATTTCAGACAACAATGACCTCCAAACGATCCATCCAGGCACTCCTCAAAATGTTACGCATCTCTTTTTTATATAACCTGTCAAAAGAACTCTTGGTCCCAATTCCAGCTTTCCAGTTTCTATTACAATTCTTGAGCACCCTTTCCTTTATACAGCTACTCCCCAAGTGGCCAGCTTTTTGCTTTTACATTTAAAGTTTGTAATTTTCAAATTTCAGGACTTTATATTGACACCCTAAAATGTTTATACATTCTTTATCTAACAAGACTTATTAATGTCACTTCCAATATTTTTTCCATTTTATGTCCAGTACATAGTTTATGATCCCTTATTGGAATGATCTCACTGAGCCTCATTCCTATGAGGGGAGGGGTCAAAATCCTTTTTTAGGCTTTGATTTTGAATAAAGAGTCCAAAAAAAGACATGGACACACATCCACTCCAAAAAAATAAGTTTTTTCAGAAGAGGATAATCTTTTCACTACTTCTTGCTACTAACTTAGCCTTGGGCTATACAATACAATTTCTTCCTGGAGAATATTAATTGTCATCTTTAAATTGTAATCATGAAACTGTTTGCCTGGAATATAATATATATGTGCAAGTCCAGAAAGTTTCTTAAATTAGATCCTTCCTTAACAGGATGTCAAATCATCCCAGTGCTGCATGTACACTTAAAAGTCACCATACAAAGGCATCAGTGCGGTCATACTGATGTATTTTATGTTATGTAACTGCCAAGCTTGATGAAGAGCTGCGGTTATTGAAGTTGAAGCATCAGAATTGGTTATACAAGAACTTAAGAACTCTTTTCTTGAACCAACTGAATTTTCCCATCAAACATAAGCTAATAAGACCATGAGGCTAAACAAAACTGATTATGTTGAGGTTCAGGCAGAAATGTATTAGGTGTGGCATCTCTCCTGAGGCATTCGAAATTGGCATTGACGGCAGAAACATTTACCACATTCAGAATGCATTGGGAGAGAGTTCTGAATGGAGCAGCAGTGTCACCAGGCTATTCAAAATCAGATATCTGTGTTCGTTGAATTTCAATCCTTTTTTGTTTGATTTATTTGAAGTGGCCCTTGACATTGGAAATCACAGAGTACATTCATTCAGATTGTTTCCAGTCATTAAATGTCTTGAAAACAGCTTGAATGAACACACTCTAAATACCTCGAGACTAACAAGGCTTTAGTCCCTTCACATTTCGGTCTGTCGTTTTACAGCATTATGTATTGAGCTTTTGAAAACTTGAAAGCTTTAAAGCAAATCGACGACTCTGCCTTTTTGTCAAGTTCATCCTGCGTGAAAACTGTTGACAATGTTAGCAAGTAAGGCCTGCAGATCTAATTATTACTCAGTTTAATAGTCAAATCCCTGATCAACTGTGGCAACACGGATTGGAATTAGTGTCTGATGCTAGGATGTGATGTAATGTTACATTTTTCAGGGTATATTTTTCGAACATCCCCATACACCTGATTGTTGTTGAACTGGATCATCCATGCCACCATGCAAGGGTATTGTCAGTTAGTACTGTAATCTGTATGAATGATTTTTCACCTGGATTTCTACTCATTGATCCTTAGTCTTCCGCAATTACCTGCTCTCTAAATGTGAAAACCTACATAAATATCGACCTCATTTATTTTCCCCTAGGAGAAAAACTGCTCCCAATTCAATAAGTCAAGTAACTTAGAGCTCCGCTTATTTATAACTATCATTATTGAGAAAACAATTCATTGTTTTCATTATAATTTTATTTACTGATAGGAACGTCCCGACTTGTTGACTTTGAATCGATTACTGCCCGCAACTAGTCGACTTCCAAAAATAGCTAACCGCTTCAACACGAATTGCTGAACCTGCCCACTATTTCAGAATGGATGTACCTATTCCCCCCCACCCCCACCCCCCCTGTGGGTGCCCAGGAAGTGAAGCAGTGCTTCTTTACTGTGGTAAACAAGCTCTGTTTTACTGGTAAAATAGGATCCAGTCACAATTGCTTGGGGTGGAAGTCCTTTGAAATGGGCAACATGGGTGTAAACGATAGACTGAATTTGAATTTATTTCCAGGTTGTGGTCACAATTGGCCATTGTGCAGAAACGTGACCTTAAACATCAATAAATAAATAATTATCTATTTGCTAAAGACAATATTCTATATGATACTCAGTCAGGAATACAGTGTTGAAAAGGTTAAAGATCTGGTGATATTTATTTTGTATTTTCAGGATCTCAAGCCAAACAATTTATTAATAAATGACCAAGGAGTCTTGAAGATAGGTGATTTCGGTTTAGCAAAATCTTTTGGTTCACCAAATAGGATATATACTCATCAAGTTGTCACAAGGTATGTTACCAACATGTATTTTGGGGAATCTGCTCCATTGCTTCCAAGTTGCACTGAAGACTCGATAGAAGATTTCTAATGAATGAGTCCCGATTTGATTTTGATTTTCTCAACCAAGTTCGCCAAAATCAATCTGAGCCGAGGTCTACTGAGACATCAATTGATTTTAGTGAAAGATGTTCAAGCCTGAAAATAATATTTTTATACTGTACCAATGACCCAGACATAGCTGGTGCTAACTCTTAAAATATAGGGCCAAACACAAATTTTGCCCCCCAATCCCCAAAATTTGCATCTAAAACCAAAGAAAACATGTCCTGAAAGGCCCTCCACACTTCGCCCCTACTGCGCATGCGCAGTGTCAAGGACGTTCCGAAATTGGCGCCATTAATCATTCTAAGTTTGGCCCTTCATCAGTTAACATCTGACTGATCTTTGTGCTTATAAATCTCAGTTTAAATGATGCCAGACACATAAATATTAGTGAAATGGTGATTCTAAGGAGGATAGAGAAGGAGGAGAGGAAAAAAATGTGTGACAGAATATTATCAGGGCTGTAACTTAAAATTTTTTAATGAAATTATGTTAAGTTACCTATTTTCGAGGCAGCAGCCATTTTGTTGTCATTCTGATTATTTAGTTACACTGTTTTTTAAGTGTTTTCCTCTCTCCCTGTCCTTTAAGTCCCCCCTTGCTATTCTCCCATGCTTTTGGCATAGTTTTTGTAATTATTATTACTAAATTTTCTTGGGAGTTTTAGCTGAATAACAGAATGAATTCTGTTCTTTCCCCATGTTTACGTCTTCACCTATGGGTGGTTAGGCGTTGTGTTCTGCATCTACCATCTGATGTTCTGCAGTTTCTTCCCTGGAAGTCTCTGTTTTGCATCAGATAGTGTATTTTTGGTAACTGATTTCGGGCCTGGGTGCCTGGAGTCTTATTTTAGTGTTTTTACACTCATTGTTTACATTTACAACAGCCCTCTGTGTGAGGGGGGGATTTCTAAAAAATAATATCTTGATGTTATTTTAATCATAACTAGATACATTATTATTGTTCGTAAGTGTTGAATAAATTGTTTAAAATATTTTTAAAATTTTTGTCCACACTTAGGCTTGGGATCCATTGGGGCTCAACGTTACTTTTCAGAAACTTGGGCTGTTCTGAAAAAATATTTTTTCAAAATATTTTGATTTCAATTATTTTTTCTATATTAATGGATCATATTATTATTATGTATTTTGATTGTCAGGGGTTAGTGCGAGTACCAGGACTTGTTTTCTTTTCACATTGAAAGGATATTGATCAATTGTTTTAAGAGGAAGTCTTCCTCTGACCTTATTATCATTCTATATGTGGTCAGTGTACTCGCATTAACTCCTGTTCTGTATCGTATGATTTCGATGACAATATGGGAAGCGTATGTCACGGTATGTTATTGGGGATTTGGACACTCCGGTCCTTTCCCCGCAGGGTCACTCTACTTTATCAATTTCTATTTCAGACGATCAAGATTAGGGTGATGTATCTGTGATGTCTTCCAACAGTGTGCCTCCGTCGTCACAATTAATGAAGGGCTAGCAGAAAAGTGCTCATGTAAATACGCCAATTGCCTAAGAGGACCCTAGTAGGTTCGACGGCCTTTGACGTCCGCTAACTCGCCTGGTGTAGCGTCCATTCACCGAATGGTTCGGCAACCGGGTTCGTCCGTTGCGGTCTAGAAGGAATTTTGGGGTGATGCGAGCACTATAAATTAACCTAATGCACACCCAGTGATGGCGGATCGGAGGGAGAACGGAGGAAGCCTTTTAGTCCGGTTCATAGCTCGTTCCGGTCCATCCGGACGGCAAGCAAGAGAGGCCCCTCTCTCGTTCAACAACATCTGGCCCCAGATGTTGTGGTACAAAATGTGTCGCAAGCAGAGCATACGTCCGTCGCTCGGGAAGCTCCGTTGTATAGGCAGTCCGCGGAGACTGCTAAGGCTTCCTCTTCTCGTCAGCGCACACGACCGCACCTTGGCTGCGTGACCGCCGATATATTACCAGCTTCGCCGATCAAGGATTCTTCGGCGACCAGGTCACACCATCCGGTAGCCAGGGACACGAGGCCTACAGACTCCGGACGTTCGCATAGGAAGTGTGCGGGAGTCAACGTACACGGAGCTTCCGGCGGCAATGCATCGTAAGACCGCTACTGCACAGGCCTCGGGAACGGACGTGCTTTCCTTAATAGTACAGTTTATCGCAGCATCCCAGCATCAACTGAATCTGTCGCATATATTTTATCCGACGATGCTGGGTCGGGACGCTCCGCGGAAGCGGGTACGGACGTCCGAAAGTTTCATCCGGTCCGACGGGATACCGAAAGGGATTCGGAGGATTTCGAGCTTTCCCTTTCGGAACAACATATGCTGTTGTGTATGTCATCTGACTTGGTCTTCTACAGCTTCTTTTGTCGGACCAGAATGCTGCGATGCCGGATAAGAAACTGATAGCGTCGATGGACTTAGAAATTTTTGGTTCGGTTCCGACATAGTCCAATAATGTCACACAAACTTTCAAATTATTGAACGACGCTATATATATTATTATTTTATGCTTGCTAACCAAGCATTTCTGGTTTCTTGTTCGAAGAGTTATGGAGTTGTCTTTCAAAGTGTGCCTCTGTCGTCATAGTTAATGAAGAGCTAGCGGCAATAAGTGCTCATGGAATATGTCTATCGCCTACGGAGTGACATTCGCTAGCTCACCCGGTGTAGCGTACATTCATCGAATGGTTCGGCTTCCGGGTTCGTCCATTGCGGTCTAGGAAGGAGATTTGGGTGATGCGAGCACTTTAATTACTTTAGTACTCACCCAGTGACGGCAGATTGAGGACAGATCGGAGGAAGCCTGTTAGTCCGGTTCCTGGCTTGTCCAGGTCCGTCCGGGCTGTGAGCGAGAGAGGTCCCTCTCTCGTCCAACAACATAGGGGACCGCATGTTGTGGTTTAGATATTTTACATTCGGAGCATATGTCCGTCGGTCGGGACGCTCCGTTATATTGACAGTCCGAGAGACTGTCCTTAATGCTTCCTCATCCTCACAGCAGGGCACACGACCGCACATTGGCTACGTGACCTCGAGTATCCGATCAGTTTCGGCATTCAGTGATTCCACGGCAAATAGGTCGCGCCATCCGGTAGCCAAGGGACACGAGGCCTTTACACTCCGTTCGCTCGCATATTGGTAGTATGCACGGGGTAACGATCACGGAGCTTCCAGCGGCAATGCATCGTAAGACCGCTTCTCCTCAGGCCTCAGTGACGGACGTGCTATCCGAGTTAGCACAGTTGTTTCGCAGCATCCCAGCAATTGACAGTTTCTCGGTCGAATCAGGAATTATCCGACGGCGCTGGGTCGGTGCGGTCCGCGGTTGCATCAGGTACGGACGACCGAACGCTTTATAGGGTCCGACAGGATGGCGAAAGGGATTCGAAAGATTTCGAGTTTTCCCTTTAGTAGTATCGGAAGATGCCTTTCATATCTTCTGGCATTATCTTCCAGTGATTGTTATTTCGGACTTCATTGCTGCGATCTTGGATAAGAGACTTATAGCGTCATTGGACTCGGATTTTTCGATCGGTTCAGGGACATTGTCCCTGACTTACCGCCGCAGTCCAATATTGTCATTACAACATGTGTTTTATTTTTCGACGCTATATATATATATATACAAGCCTGCTACCAAGCATGATAGTTTAGTTTCTTGTCCGCGTTGCTCATTTCTGCCATTTTATCATTTATACGAATAGTTTATTTTGGCAGAGCAGGGCATACCGAGAGTTCATATGCGTCTAGACGGTGTGATTAAAGACTGCATATATTCTTTTTTGCCGTTTATGTCTTTTCCAATTTCAATGTTGGGAACGACATGATGTATAGTAGACTTAACTTAGACGCTTTATCATATGTAATCCGCCTTACTGAGGCGTTATCATTACGTCTTCAAGAAAAGATTTACGGGATATTATTCTCAATGTAATTTCTTTTGAGGGCAGTAGTTTGTTCACGTATAACTCCGCCCTTCAGTGGCTGATTGGAGTTGGTTAGACGTGACGCAGCCCTAGCTACATCCACACACGTGGATAGTAAGGTTAAGAACTCTCTCAGAGTCGCTTCGTTCTCGGAGGAGCTTCTCTTCGACGGCAACTTTTCGGCAATCCATGAATTGCTCGATTTACACGTTCTCTTGTCTATCTAGTGTTACAAGAGATTCAGACTGGGGCAAACATTCGGTGGTTGACTCAGAGAGTGCCACCGCAGTTGCCGGACCCGAGTGTGGCTGTTATGACGGTTGCCAGTCAAACAGATTGGGATATAATACTGATCCCTACGGATTCGAAGTGCCAGGGTCTTTGGGTTCCGCAGTCTCTTAACAATCAGTTTTCTTCCGCGGAATAATGTTTTTTAGGCTTGCTTTATGTCATTGCATGAATATTATTCAGAAACGCATGCCCAAATTTCTGTCCTTTAATTCGACAGTAGTGGCGTATCTCCGGAACCAGGGAGGCACTCTTTCGTTTCCGTTATTCAATTTAATGGAAAGAATCCATCTGTTGGTTATAGTACACCAAGTTCAGTTTTGGTCTGTCATATTCCGGGTCGTCTGATTGTTTTATCGCACTCCCGTTCTCTTACGGGTCGCTTGTTGCTGTCAGAATGGACTCTCAACAAACAAGTATTCAATCAGATTTGCTATCTATGGGAGCGCCCAATGATGATTTATTTATGACACAGCTTGCTAATCAATTGCAGACGTATGTGTTGGCTTGTCCAGATCTCTGAGCTAATGTTGTTAACGCTCTATTGATCAAAAGGACGGAATGATAGGATACGCGTATCCTCCGGCGCTGTTGTTTCAGCAGGTATTGCTAAGATAAACAACCACAATACATTTCTGTTGATAGCATCTCTATCTTCACAGAGATCATGGGTAATTTACTCTCTTGTCTACTGTGGGTTTTAACGTGAAATCTTCCTCTATGTGAGGATCTTTTTTCACTGGGTAAATCGTGTCATCTTTATCACAACCCGCAAGGTCGCAACCTTCATGTATTCCGTTGTGTGGTCCGTATTGCATTGTAAGCACTGTACTGGACGAGCTTTGGACGCGATTTCTTACTATAGGAGATCCTCTTCTTTGCTATTCTATGCGGCTAAAGTGGAGGCTCTTCCGTCGTGGTGTAGGGATCATTATGTTCATATTGTTGATCCCTCCATACTACTCATTGCTATTTTTTAGTATACTTGTTTCACAAGATCTACTGCAGTCTGTTATTATTTAGGTTATAGGTTTATGTTACCTCATACCTATGCACTCTACGATAGTTTAGAATTGAGTCTTTTGTCTCTTTATCTAAGTCAGTTAGTAACTTTTTGATAAATAGACTTAGAATCTTTAGATTAAATTCCTATATGGATTTTAACTTTGGTTCTTATTTAGCTAAGTAATCATTTGAGCCTCTGGAAACAGTAGTTTTCAAATTCTGACCTTTTAGACAGTAATTCTGTTGATTTCTCTTTTACTGTAGAGTCAGTGAGTTTCATGCACTATCGATGGATGATTTTCACTTTCGTAGTTTCGGAATCACTACTTCCGTTACTATTTAGGTTGGATTGTTGCATAAGAGTTAGGCTCCTATTATCCGGAACCTATTATTTTAAGGTCCTTCCGTCTTCGTATGGGCATAGGCCTTTACTCTTTCCGGGTACAGTTTATGTATTTATAAACAGATATCTGTTTATTTCTATGGGCGTAAGCTTCTTCTGTCTTTGATGTCTAGTAGAAGGACGTTACGCTCCATTTTATTGTTAATGGATTCTATTAACTATCGGTACTGCTTATGGTATATCATTGACTTAGCAGTTGTGCTTAGATTTCGGCTCATGAAGTAAGAGTTCTTCTACTTCTTGGGCTTACATTAATAGTGTCGCTATTATAGATTTTTGAAGGCCGCTCATTGCGCTCAGCCATCCACATTCATGAATTTTATCTCAGAAATATTGAGTCCATTTCTGGAGGCCTCTATTGTTAGGTCTATTATCTACTGCTCAGAATGTCATTCACTTAACAGTTGCTACTATAGCTAGGTAGGCTGTCTGTTTCGGCAGTGTCTCCGTTCGGCTGCCCTCTTCGCTCTGGGCTATTTGACCCAGGGCAAGAAAAAGGGGGGGGGGGGGGGGAGGGTGTTCCCTTGGGTCACCTGTTTTACTATGAAAACAAGGGGATACCTCCTCCGGAGTTAGTAATTCTGAGCTGTTATTGGGATGGTTGTTTAGTGAGAAGTTTAGGTTTTTAAAATTCATTCAAGTCTTAGTTTTTAAAGTATAGCTTTTGAATATTGCATATGTCAACGGACATGATTATGCGATCCTCAGACACTTTTAGGAGTATAAGAGTCTCTATTCTGTAGACTTACTTTATTTATTGGCTTACTAAATTATTAGTATAAGGATTATATTGGATATTAATAGAGTACATGGATGTATGAAGCTCAATTTTTGAAGGTGTTGTATCTTTCTAATTTATCATAAATAAGAAAGATACATGTAAGGCCTATTACTTCTTTTTCCCTACAGGGGATGACTCTATTTTATTTTATTGAGCGTATTCCATTTTGCTCTATGTCCTTGGCCCTCCAGCCTTTTTACTATTCAGCTATGTCTGGGTCATTGGTACAGTATAAAAATGTTAAAAAATTTATAGTAATTTATATATTTTTTATACTTACCAATGACCCAGACGGGGATGGCCCTCCCAGGAGTTGGGAACTCTTGCCTCCCCGCTGAGTACATAGCGCTTACCAGGCACTGGTTATTAGAATGATTAATGGCGCCAATTTCGGAACGTCCTTGACACTGCGCATGCGCAGTAGGGGCGAAGTGTGGAGGGCCTTTCAGGCATGTTTTCTTTGGTTTTAGATGCAAATTTTGGGGATTGGGGGGCAAAATTTGTGTTTGGCCCTATATTTTAAGAGTTAGCACCAGCTATGTCTGGGTCATTGGTAAGTATAAAAAATATATAAATTACTATAAATTTTTTAACTTTCATTGCGCTTCCAGACAAAATGTCAGACAACAAATAAATCATGTCTGTCATTTAAGAATGATATCAGACATACCGTATTTAATCTAAATTTTCGGACACTTTTTGTTTTCGGACACCATTTTTTCATCAAAAAATAATTTTTTTTAAGCCTCGAAATTTTCGGACACCCACTCAAAGATCGTCCCAGACTAATGTGGTGGGAAAATCCCAGTAATCATAAATCCAAAATGACAATGATTTTCTTTTCAGTTGAATATTTCATCTTTCTTTCTTTGTTTTATGTTAAAAACATGTATTGTATGCACAATATATTGTACAATCGAAATAGAATTATTAAAACAACACTATTTGTAAACTTGTTCTTTATTTATTGACAGGTAAGTATTGTTTTCCTTATCAAACTGACATGTCTGACGAACTGACCAATCAAATTTTTGTTTTCAAAAAGTGTGCTTTCATTCGACTCCTTCGAGATTTGGAAAAAGAAAACCCCACAAATGTTATGGTGAACTGACCTTAAATGACGACAATAATGAAAGGGTCCCATAAATAAATCCATATAATGCAGTATAAACCATGCACCAGCAACAGAACAGGATAATTATTGCTTCGATTAAACATATTCAGTGCACTGAACACCAACAAAATTTTCCAAAATTAAAAATAGAACAAACGACAATGAGGTCAACACGTGCTGTTGCAGGGTTTCACAAAAAATTAACACATGGACCCGAACACTATCAGACCGTATCGGGTTTCGATATTATTTTTCTCCGACATCAGTAGTGCTCGTGGGGAGGGCACGCTTCCAAAAACAAAAAATAGGAAATACGGGAGGAACTGTGGTGCAAATACCAGTCATTAAAATTATTATTTTGTATTCGCTTTTATAAATTTTAGCATTCTGCGTTGCACATTGGGGGGGGGGGGGGGGGGATTTCTAAATCAATAATCAAATACTTGTATGTCATTAAGTCATCTTTCTAAACAATAGTAACTGGTTTCCACACAGCGGAGGAGGGGGGGGGGGGGGAGAAGCTGAATAAAACTCATAATTCGTATTGGTCTTTCTTTTGCATTTTGCGTTCCACATTGGGGGAGGGGGCAGTACTTTCATGGTTAACATGGACAGCATTGTGGGGGTGGGCACCGGGTCAATAATCTAAACTTGTATGTCATTAATTAGTATGAGGGGACGGGCACAGGGTCCGAGTTGGGTGGCAAAAATAACAAACGACTGAATAAAATTCACAAATATATTCTAATACAACTGATAAAATGAAATACAAAATTCTACAATATACACGTACATACAATTCCATCAATAGTGAACAGTTTCAACTGAACAAACAATTAAGCAAATATACACACCACTCAAAAATTGTTCACACATCATTCCCTTTGAATGGCTACATTGGTCCGTTTTGAAAACACTGAAGCCCGCTCAGGTTTTTTATCCAACAGTAACAACACAAGCACATGGCTTAATTACTGTTCAACATAATTCGTGGAAACATCAAAACTTTTCAAGTACCGGTAGATCAAATGTGATTTCTTCTCAGGGATTTATTGGGAAAGTAAATAAAAACACCACAAACAATCGGAAATTTTTAATTCATTTGGTATGTTCATTTTATTCATTTATGCTGATGATTCAAGTTGCCGTATTGAACAGCTATTTTATCTTTCCCATTTCCGAGGTACCCCCCGTAGTTCGTGCACAATAAATTTATTAACCGGTGCAGTGTGTTTTTTCAAAATTTCCACCCACATTTGCTGTCCACATGTATTTTGGCCATTTTCGAAGTTTTCGGACGCTGGAAAATTTAATTATTTTTTGGCGTCCGAAAATTTAGATGAAATACGGTACTACAAAATGGAGTTTGAGTATTCAAAATAATGTGTTTTAGGTGTACATGTACCTTCATCTTAAAACTGCTCAGAATTCATCCAACCATACCTTGTTTGGCAGGGCTCAATGAGCCCTGGCAAACAAGGTATGATTGGTTTCATTCTGAACTGGAACTGAATTACCCTTCAGACATAATTTAGATACATGTATGGCTAATATCAAATCATATTCCTTCACATGCTGTTAATATTGTTGAGCTGTACAGTCACTTTCTTCACACTTCCCAACATGCCAGGGCCAGAAATCACAATAATCATTAATTTTAGGCTTGCTAGTTATGTCCATGATTTCCAGCATGCACGGTGTTCTGATCACTGAACTTCCTTGATAATTTTGGCATCAGACAGTTTGAATGATGATTTTAAACCTCAGTCTGACATTGGCCTTTTTGCACCTGACATTGTCCTTGTCTGACCACTTATTTTTTGGTATGAAGAGGTTTAAAAATTTCACATCAAATCATGACCAATTTGTAGTGATTAACTAATAAGGATTTGCGACTGTCATCCTCTTGCCAATTATTTGAGTGCACAATCAGCAAATTGTGAGTGCCGATGTCAGATAGTCACAACCAAAAGGAGTAGTGGGAGCGTGGTGGCTCAGTAGGTAGAGGTGCAGGCTGCAAGCCGAGAGGTCCTCGGTTTGAATCCCACCTGCGGCAACCACGTTGTGTCCTTGGGCAAGACACTTCATCTTCATTGTCCGCATGGGGGCACGATGACGCCGTGTACTAAGGCGTACTGCACGTCGATGGTGCGCATGTCTTCAACCAATCTAACCCTGCCTGTGCTGCTGTGCGGAGTTATGATGTTGGGGAGCTGGCAGCTGCTCGTCGTTGCTCGGTGGTTCTCTCCGGGTACTTCGGCTTCCTCCACCCGTAAAACTGTCACGGTCACGATTAGCCATTGTGCATAAATATATGACCTTAAACATCAATAAATAAATAAATAAATAAAAGGAGTAGTATGTTCAAGAACGCATTGAATAGGGTTAATTTTACAGTACAATCAGGTTGATTGGTTCGTTGACCTCAAAAGCTTGTCACTGCATATCAAAATAAAGATACAACATCAGTAGAAACAAGTTAACAACGCGGTGTCTTTTGTCTTAGATCAAAGATGCCGTGCTGTTACCTTGTTTCTGCTGATGTCATATTTCATAGAGTCTCACATAACTTGTGGTATGTGCATTGTGAGCAGCTATCAAGGGGAAGATCAGACCAATCAGTGAGATTAGACCAATCATGATTCCTGCCAATCATTGTGGCAAGTTATTTTATTGGTTGAACCAATTTGGTTTCAGTTAACTTCTCTGAATAATTGGAACCTCCTTCCATCAATATGTGTCCTAAAACATCTATCGAATCTTTAATTCTTTATAAAATGTGTGTGCATCATCGCATGATAATTAAAAAATGTTGCTTGATGCGCTACATTATGCACAGAGCAGTGATGCCTAAATACATGGGGCACGATGACGCCGTGTACTAAGGCGTACTGCACGTCGATGGTGCGCATGTCTTCAACCAATCTAACCCTGCCTGTGCTGCTGTGCGGAGTTATGATGTTGGGGAGCTGGCAGCTGCCAATTTGGTTTCAGTTAACTTCTCTGAATAATTGGAACCTCCTTCCATCAATATGTGTCCTAAAACATCTATCGAATCTTTAATTCTTTATAAAATGTGTGTGCATCATCGCATGATAATTAAAAAATGTTGCTTGATGCGCTACATTATGCACAGAGCAGTGATGCCTAAATACATGCTGTGAATTTAATAGAGATTCGGTCTAGTAGAGTTTTGATTGAGCAAATTAATCACTGCAACCGTATATATAGAATAAACGTATAGTGTTTTGAAGTAAAAAATTTATTCTACGAGTAGGATTAAGAATGTAACCGACAAGCCTCTGGTGAGTCGGTTTCATTCTTAATCCTACGAGTAGATTTGAAAAAAGAAGAATTAAAAAAAAATGTTTGATATCTTGTGCATTGTGTAAAGGGTTAAAAAAAAGTTTTGCTATTTTTCCATTAGATGTATTGTGTGAACATGCCTTTTAGAATTCCTTAGGATATCAAGATTTTTCTTGGTGGGCATTTGCCACTTTCTGTTTTTTCAAATCAGTCAGGCTATATAAGGTGAGGGCGATTCCTGGCATCAAAATACCAGGTCTGCCCATAAAGGCCCCTGCTCACTTGAGTAATCAAGCATAATTATATTGCTTTTAAGCAATATGGCTTAAGTGTGCAGAGTGTTTTTCTGGCGGAAAATAGCTCCCGATGTTGAATGCGTCATCATGCATCAAACACAGATGATATTATTTGACTTGTGAGTCTGATTGCTCAAGTGTGTGGGGGATCTGAGCCAGATAACACCCGATGACAACTTTATTTTCATCATTTGTGGCAGCGTTCTGTGAATCAGACCAGTCACATTCCGCTTTCAGATAATGTGACTTGTACAAAATGATAGCTTCCACAATAGTGGAGGAATACACACTTGAGAACAACATTATAAACATTTGGCAGAGATATTAATGTCTCTGCAACATTAGATCTGTCTATTTCAAAAATTGAGAGAGGAGCGAAGTCGCTGCAATTATCAAGATGTCTCATGTCAAAAAATTTTTACCTCAAACTTCCAAGTTGACTGCTCCTGTTGTTAGTCAAATTATTCCAAAACCAACAAGTACCTGGCCATAAATAGTGTCTAGTTTGGGGATATGTCTATATATTGTCTGTCCTTACATTAAAATAATTTCAAAGAAATATCTTCAAGATCAGCCAGTGATCGTAAATCATGTAATTACAGATTGGAATCTGGGAAAGGCCATCGAGTGCTGAGCTAAATTAATCTCTTTCTCGAATCGACCGCAGTACAGTTACACCAGTGGGTCGTTAATTTCAAAAATAAATATTGTGAAATCAAGAACTGATCAAGAAACTTAAATGAAAATGGCATCTGAGATTCAGTGTTCTCCCATTTTCCATAATTTTTATAGGTCCCTGTAAAGCTTTAAAATTTTTGATTTGAAATAGTCCCCATGATTCGATTTGATTCAATTTCAATTGCACCAATTTGAAAATTCTTGAATCGTCAAGATGTTTTCAAAATACTCCAGAGTGTCTCCTCTTGAACTCTTCTTATATCGTCAAGTCTCCTGACGATAGAAGAAGAGTTCAAGTAGGTTCTGCTTCCCAAATTGCATTGATTCCATTCTTGAATATTCCGCTTTTTTGCTTGATTTGCATGGGTCACCATTGCACACAAAAATGAAGGGAGATTGACAGTATTTATAGTTGTAAGAAGATGCAATATCCACAACATGAAAAGCAGTGATATTCGATTAGAGATTGAATTTGATTCCAAATCTGGTGCCTGATTCGATTCAAGATTCGATTCAACCTGAAATTTGTTGTTCGGTGGTCCCTGAATTTTTACTACACACCTGGTGAGACAAGCGGCATATAAGTGATTTCAAGCCAAGGCTTGACTGCCTCTAATGGTGCCCAAGACTTGGCTAGAGACCACTGGCAATGTAAAGTTACTATTGTTCATTGGACCTCTTGATTTTATGTCAAGTACCTTTTCTAAGTCCAAAGAGTTTGAAGAACTTTGATGGTTAACCCATTAGCCTAAGCTCACGATATCAAAATATGTTATTTTAAATAGTTTTTTCTCAATTTTTTTCAAGAACATTCAACAAAATCACACAACAGGTGACCCTTAATTGGAATGGGCTTGACAAGCTCGTTCCAGTGAAGGGTCACATGATATGGTTTTATTGAAATGTTCTGGAAAAAAAAATTGTTCTTCAAATAGCTGAATTTGTAAATTATGCAGGCAGATGCAATCAGTAAATTAGGTAATGGGTTAACGGCATCCAGTGGATGATATTAAGCAAAAGCCTATGGTGCCGTCATAGTGAAATAACTGGAGGTCCATTTGTGAGGGCCAAAGGGGGTGCAGTGGGGTGAAACACATACCTGCACTATCCATCCAATCACCACCAGATTTGGTATGTGTACTCACCTCAGTCCAGAGAATACCACTGGGGCTGAGTTTCCATTTATGGGGACAAAAGGGGTTAGATCATGTGATTTAATACTAGAAATGTTTGTGTGTGTTTGTTCACTAACTTGTACACCATCCATCAAATCGGCACCCAACTTGGCATGTGTACTTACCCTATGTGCAGTGAATCCACTTAAGGGTTGGTGTTAGCCCATGTGGTGGGCAAAGGAGTGGAATGGCATGAAAAATGGTAAGAACATGTAATTTTCATCTATAAATCATTTTGATTATCTCCCTTGATTTGCAGTGGACTACTTTTTCATCTTTGGATGGTTGGGCCAGCTGGAATTGAAAATAAAAGTTTGAAAATGTTTTCAAAAACTTCTCTTGTCTGTCAGACAATTACCTTCGGGCTTTTACTTTTGGTAACTCAACTCCCTCTTTCTCAATCGGTGGAACTGCCATTAACCCTTTACCTAATGTTACAGCCATAATGATCAATCCATCACTATTCATAAAAATCACCATTCATAGTTTTTTTTTACTTTTTGTAGTCTGTGCCACCAGAGCATGGCTTATGGCCCTTCATTGGAACAGGTTCATCAAGCTCATTCAATGAGTCGTCATAAACTTTGCTTTTGGGGTAAAAAATATTAAATTTCAACTAAATTTTGTTTCTTTATATACCTGCCACAACAACTTAATATGCCTGTGCCTATCATTTTCAACCTGTATTTTGGAAAATGGAACAATTTTGAGCCAACACAAGGATTAACCTTGAGAAGGCTATAAACTGTTATAAGACCAAAAAAGTACATGCCACTCTTTTGGGATGTCCTTTTCGGCTCTATTTTAGTACACCTATTATCCAATTAACTCATTGCATGCTACGGGTGGATATTTCTGCCCAGGACACAAAATCTCTTGCCACTGAAATAAGAATAATCTGTGCATGTTTAATAAACTTCCACTGGTAAATTGAATTAACTTTTTGACTCCTGATTTCTTGAGTAAAATTTAGTTGAATTTTTTTATCAAATTTAGTCATGGCTGCTTAACAGCAGCCATGACTAGATTTGGTAAAAAATATTTTGAAAATATTCAGCAAGTTAAGAGTTAATGCCAGTCATGCAGTATCATTTCCTTGTTTTCTACTAGGTTATGCATGTATATGTGTGATGCAGGGAGGCAGTTGAAATATGACAAATAATTTGATTGGCTGGCTCATAATTATATCTCCACTTTTCAAAAAGTGGTGTATACTGGATATTTTGCACCTGTCCGTACGCCAGTGTGTCTGTGTGTGCATCCATGCATCTCCACCTGTGCATCTGTCCATCCTTCCATTCGTCTGTCTGTCTACACTCAGATGTCTGTTTCCATTTTAACTTCAACATCACTGCTCAGATTTCGATAAAATTTCATACATATTTTCACTCTCATGAGGTCTTTAAGTAGCATTGGCTGTTTTGCAGTTGGAATATTTTTTCTGTGAGTTATGGCCTTTTGAAAACACAAAAATAGGCTATTTTTTATGTGTTCGCCTCGTATCTCATGTTTGGCTTTTTAGATTGTAATGAAATTTGAAATGAAGATTATTTATGGGAAAGGTTTTCAAATGAGTCTCTAATAATATTTCTTACTTTTCACTTTCACTGTTTGCTTCATAAAATAGCCAATTTTTTGTCTGTTTGTCTCATATTTCAGGTTTGGATGATCAGATTTCAATGAAATTTGGAATGAAGATTGTTTATGGGAAAGGCTTTTAAATGAGTCATGTCCCTACAGTAAAACAAAGAAAATACATGCAAATCACCTCCACACATGTGGCATTATGTCTTTGTTTTACATCTCTTATGTGGATGGTCTGATCATTACTACGCCTCAGTAACAGGTGTTTCTGGCCTTCACAATTACCTTGCTGTAAAACAGAGACAATTATTTTATTGTTTGCCTCGTAAAATAGCCAATTTTTTGTCTGTTCACCTCATATCTCTGGTTTGGGGTTAGTCGCTCTCAATGAAATTTGGAATGAAGATTGTTTATGGAAATAACTTTCACAGTATCATGGTTAATTTCTTCTCTTGTCATTCTTTCACGGGATGCACCATATGCATATGCCCCTCTCTTGTTTGTGTTGGTGTGTACGAGAAAATTGTAATTTCTTTCCATTCTGCCATACCAACATAATGCGCTAAATGTACAGTTGACAGTGGTGTATACGTATATATGCATGAAGTATGATAGATGTTGATTTATTTCTGTCCAATGGTCATATATTGTGCAATTTGGATGAGGTTTGGCATAATCCAAAATAGTGAGCGGTATTAACCCTTTACCCAACGCGGACCATATCAAAAGTTATTATTTTAAAAATCATTTTTAAAAATTTTTCAAAAAATTTCAACAAAACCATATCATGTGACCCCTCATTGGAACGAGCTCAATGAGCTCATTCCAATGAGGGGTCACATGATATGGTTTTGTTGAAATATTTTGAAAAATTTAATTTTTTCAACTGCTCAATTTGCATATTACTTAGGCGGATGCGGGCGATTTGTTAGGTAAAGGGTTAATTACCCATGAAGTAATGATAAACAAACAAGAATAATGCATATGTATGTACATAATTATTACAGGTTATTACTTGGTTATTTTCATATTGGCCAAGATATCAGCCTGAACTTCATATCAGCCTGAGACCAAAGGCTGAAAATTGTAATTTCTTTCTATTCTGCCATACCAACTGATGATATCTCTGCCAATATGAAACTAACCAAGTAATAACCTCTTTATCTATTGAACCCAAAACAAGTAATTACAAAAATTTTCAGATCTGTTGAAGGTTTCTGAGGGTGTTATTGTTTCTTACTCTTTTCACGAATACTTCCTTGTTCAGTGTCCATTCTGACGAATTATCTTGCCTTCTCAGGATAGATATTCGCTAACATGTTGAGGAGTTCCGGTGGTGGTGGTAGCCCCTTTACATAAAAAAAACCCACAAATGAAGTAAATATAGATAATAAAAAGTAAAAGTGTATATTTTTATACTGTACCAATGACCCAGACTTAGCTGGTGCTAACTCCACAAAAACCAGGGCCAAACACAAATTTTGCCCCCCAATCCCCAAAATTTGCATCCAAAACAAAAAGAAATCATGTCCTAAAGGACCTCCATAGTACGACTCTACTGCGCATGCGCAGTGACGCAGTCGTCCCGAAATTGGCGCCAAATATCATTCTCTGTTTGGCCCTTCATCAGTCAACATCTCACTGATCTTTGTGCTTGTAAATCTCAGTTTAAAGGATGCCAGACACGTAATTCTTGGAGAAAATGTGATTCTAAGGAGGATAGAAGGAGGAGAGGAAAAAAGAAGTGGCAAAAAATAATCAGGGCTGTACTTAAAATTTTTTGTTGAAATTATGTTAAGTTGCCTATTTTCGAGGCAAACGCCTCTTGTTGTCATTCTTGCTAATTGTTGCACTGCTTATTCAGTGTTTCCTCTCCCCTAACCTTCTAAAGTCCCCCCTTGCAATTCTCCCATGCTTTTGGCATATTTTTGAGAAGTTTCATTTCTAAAAATTCCCTGGGAGAGTTGCTTGGTTACAGAATGTTTTCTGTTATTTTCCCCATAGTTACGTTTTCACCCATGGGTGTATAACGTTTGTGTTCTGCATCTTCTATCTGATGTTCTGCAGATTCTCCCCTGGGAGTCTCTGTTTTGCATCAGATAGAGTGTAATTGATGACTGATTCCGGGCCAGTTTTTTCAGTGCCTGGAGTCATGTTTTCTTCTGTGTTTACACTGTTTGTTTTCATTGGCAACAGCCTTTTTTGAGGGGGGCTGTTTGCCTTTGAGGTAGTTTATCTCATTATAAGATACATTTATATTATCCGAAAGTGTCTCATTAATTATTTTACATAATTTTAAAATTTTTGACCACACTTTGCCATCGGATCCATCGGGGCTCAACGTTACTTTTCAGCAACTTGGGCTTCTCTGAAAAAATATTTTTTCAAAATTATTTTGTTTTGCAATTGTTTTTTCATTTATTAATGGATCATGTTATTATGTATCTTTGTGTCAGGGGTTTTTGCGAGTAACTAGGACTTATTGTTGTTCTTTCACAATGAAGGGAACTTGTTCAAATTGTAATAGGAAGAAATCTTCCTCTGACTTTCATGATTATTGCATTAATTGTAGTCAGTGTTCTCGCATTAATCCCTGTCCTGTATGTGAACATTGGGATGAGAAACATTGGAAACGTGTGTCACGATATGTTGTTTCTGGAGAAAGAGCGATGCCGGCTCTTTCTCCACAAGGTCACTCTACTCTCTCAGTTTCTATTTCAGAGGAACCAGAACAGGGTGATGTTTCCATGTTATCTTCTTCAAGTGTGCGTCCGTCGTCACAATTAAATACAGAGCTAGCGGCAAAAGTGCTCATGGAGATTAGACAAATGTCGTCCGCTAGCTCGCCCGGTGTAGCGTCCATTCACCGAATGGTTCGGCAGCCGGGTTCGTCCGATGCGGTCCAAGAGGAAATTTTGGGTGATGCGAGCACTATAAAAATAATAGATGCACACCCAGTGACGGCGGATAGTGAACGAGAACGGAGGAAGCCTTTTAGTCCGGTTCCTAGCTCGTCCAGGTCCAGCCGGGCCGCGAGCGAGAGAGGCCCCTCTCTCGTACAACAACATCTGGGACCAGATGTTGTGGTACAAAATGTGTCTTTAGCGGAGCATACGTCCGTCGCTCGGGACGCTCCGTTGTATAAGCAGTCCGCAGAGACTGTTAAGGCTTCCTCTTCTCGCCGGCGCACACGACCGCACCTTGGCTGCGTGACCTCCGATATTTTGCCAGCTTCGCCGATGAAGGATTATTCGGCGACCAGGTCACACCATCCGGCAGCCAGGGATTCGAGACCGATGGACTCCGGACGTTCGCATAGGAAAAGTATGCGGGAGCCATCTGATGCGGAGCTGCCCTCGGCAAAGCAGCGAAAGACCGCTCCTCCGCAGGTCTCGACGTCGGACATTCTAGTGCAGATAGCACAGCTTATCGCAGCATCCCAGCAGCCGACAGAGACGGTGTCGGATCGAGAATTATCCGACGGCGCTGGGTCGGTACGCTCCGCCGAAGCATCGGGGGCGGACGACCGGGAACATCGGGAGGTCCGACCGGATGGTGAAAGGGATACGGATGAATTGGAGCTATCCCTTTCGGAACAACACAAAGCTGCCGTAGACTTCATCCGGCACTTTCTTCCTCAAGTTGTTCCGTCGGGCCAGACTGCTGCGCTTCCGGACAGGAGAATTATAGCGTCATTGGACTCTGATTTTTTCGAGCGGTTCAGGGACATCGCTCCCGAGTTTCCGTCGCAGTCCAATAATGTTGCAAGAACATTTGAATTATTGAACGACGCTATTTTCAAACTTGCTTCCAGGACAGGGAAAGCAGGCTTCTTGTCCGCAAATACTCTCAACCTGCCTTTCATTAATGCAAGGAATAAATTCGACACGGCAGGTCAGGGTATACCGAGAGTTCCTCTGCGTATGGACGACGAGGCGGAAGACTTAGAGCTATCATTACCGTCGTCAGCTTCTATTCCAACCGCAGTGTTGGAAACAGCTATTGCGTCTAACAGAGCCAATTTAGATGCCTTATCTTACGCATCACTGCGTCTTCAAGGGGAAGAGTTTCAGGATATACAATCCTCCTTAAGACTTCTTTCAAGGGCAGTAGCTTATTCCACATGTAACTCCGCCCTTTCAGTGGCAAATTTGGAGTTGGTTAGACGTGACGCAGCCCTGTCTACATCCACACTAGTGGATTCTAAGGTGAAGAACTCTCTTAGAGTCGCTTCGGTCTCAGGAGATCTTCTCTTTGACGGCAAGCTTTCCGCTATTTATGATAATATTAAAAAGAAAGCTAGTGATTCTCTGTTGTTCAGATCCGCTCCTAAAAGGTCGGATACAGCAGACACGAATAAGGCGGGCACTTCTGGGTCTTATCCGCCCAAGAGAGGTGCCTATAGAGGTTCCGGTGCGTCCTCTAGCTCTTATTCGAGAGACCGTCAGGATAGCGACTCTCGTTCGGGACGTCCTTCAGGCCGGGACAATCGGTCGGACGCCCCGAGGTCGACGAGGCGAGGTGCGGGTCGTGGAAGACGTGGTTTCTCCTACCGCAGGCCTCGCAGATCCAGGAGGTGATGGCTCAAACCTCTATCGCGTTCCGGTTGGCGGAAGGTTGTCGAGTTTTTCTCAAGAGTGGGCGTCGATTACGGACGACCCGTGGGTGAGAGGAGTGACTTCGGAAGGTCTAAAGATATCCTTCAAACGAAAGCCTCCTTTAACTCGAAGTCCAAAGTGGACTCATCTTCCGTCAAACCCTCAGAAAAGAGACGCTCTGCTATCAGAGGTGCAGTCTCTTTTAATGAAGAACGCGGTAGAGGTCGTAGAAAACCAGGAATCGCTGGGATTCTACAGCCATCTGTTTCTGGTTCCGAAACCAGACGGCTCGTTCCGTCCAGTCATAGATTTGAGCTGGATAAACAAGCTGATCGTCGCTCCGAAGTTTTATATGGAGACGATTCGATCGGTCAGAGCGAGTATTCGGGTGAACGATTATGCAACGAGCATAGATCTCAAAGATGCGTACTTTCACGTCATGGTACATCCGACATTCCGAAAGTATCTACGCTTCGCAGTCCTAGGAGTGGTGTATCAGTTCCGGGCCATGTGCTTCGGATTGAATCTAGCACCCTGGGCTTTCACTCAGGTAATGAACTCGGTAATGATCTACTTCCGAGCTCATTCGTCTGCGGTAACGTCGGCCTACCTGGACGACATTCTTCAGAGGTACGGCAACGAGTTAACGCTTCAGAACGATGTTCAGAATCTTCTTCTATTGCTCCGACGTCTCGGTTTCATAGTAAACGAGGAGAAGTCGGATCTGGTGCCGTCCAAGTCATTCACTCATCTGGGAATGAGCTTCGAGACGCACAACAATCTCGTTCGTCTGCCGTTAACCAGAGCGAAATTAGTCAGTTGTTACGCTCGCTATTGTCTAAATACAGACAAAGTCACAGCGAGAGAATTTATGAGACTGATAGGTCTGTGCGGAGCCGCCGCGGATCTCATTCCGATGGGACGGCTACGCACACGGCCTCTTCAAATTTTCCTGACTCAGAATTGGAGTGTGAAAATTCATTCGCTCGATGTAGACGTTCTCTTGTCAGATCAAGTGAAACAAGAGATTCAGACTTGGGCAAACATTCAGTGGTTAACTCAAGGAGTTCCGCTGCAGTTGCCGGATCCGAGTTTTACCATTATGACGGATGCCAGTCAAACAGGTTGGGGTGCATCATTAATCCCAACGGATTCGAGATGCCAGGGTCTTTGGGATCCGCAATTCCTGTGCAAGCACATAAACATCAAGGAAATGATGTCAATTTGGCTTGCGTTACGTCACTGGATGGACATTATTCACGATGCTCATGTCCAAATCCTATCCGACAATACGACTGTAGTGGCGTATATACGGAATCAGGGAGGCACTCATTCAGTTCCGTTGTTCAATCTAACGGAAAGAATCCTTCTGTTTGCGTTGGAACATCACGTTCTTCTTTCGGTCCGTCACATACCGGGTCGTCTGAATGTGCTAGCAGACTCCCTTTCACGAAAGGGTCGCTTGTTGCCGTCGGAGTGGACTCTCAACAAACAAGTATTCAATCAGATTTGCTACCAATGGGAACGGCCAATGATAGACTTATTTGCGACACATCTCAACAATCAGTTGCAGACGTATGTGTCCCCGTGTCCGGATCCAAGAGCATTTGCAGTAGACGCTCTATCGATCCCTTGGGACGGAATGATAGGATATGCGTATCCTCCAGCGCCGTTAATTCAACAAGTATTGCTAAAGATAAAACAATCTCAATGCAAGATTCTGTTGGTAGCATCTCTGTCGCCACAGAGACCGTGGATAAATCTACTCAGGTGTCTGTTGTGGGACCTACCGCGGAAGCTCCCTCCACGAGAGGATCTTCTTTGGCAGGGGAAATCGCGCCAACTGCATCACAACCCGCAAGGTCTCAACCTTCACGTTTTTCCGTTGTGCGGTCCTTCTTGCATGGCAAGCACTTTACAGGACGAGCAGTGGACGCGATTTCTAACTGTAGGAGGACCTCCTCTTCGCTAAACTATGCGGCTAAGTGAAAGGTTTTCCGTCGTTGGTGTAGGGATCATTCTGTTGATATATTTGATCCCTCTATACCAGACATTGCTAACTTTCTAGTATACTTGTTTGACGAAATCAAACTGCAACCTGTTACTATAAAGGGTTATAGATCTATGTTATCTGATACCTATGCACATCATGATAGTTTACAAATTGGATCTAATGTCTCTTTATCGAAATTGGTTAGAAACTTTTCGATAAATAGACCCAGAACTCTTAGATTAATTCCTAAGTGGAATTTAGCTTGGGTTCTCCTTAAATTGAAGGAAAAGCCATTTGAACCTCTTGGGACAGTAGATTTCAAATTCTTATCTTATAAGACAGCTTTTCTCT
Source organism: Pictodentalium vernedei (assembly GCA_031216915.1). Taxonomy (NCBI): domain Eukaryota; kingdom Metazoa; phylum Mollusca; class Scaphopoda; order Dentaliida; family Dentaliidae; genus Pictodentalium; species Pictodentalium vernedei. The sequence goes on along the minus strand of CM062293.1, from coordinate 74,183,716 downwards.
TAGCTTTCTCTTCTGCCAGAAGAGTCAGTGAGCTTCATGCACTATCGGTGGATGATTCTCATTATCGTAGTGTTGGGAACACTATCACCTTCACTACTAATGTGGGTTTTTTAGCTAAGAATCAGGCTCCTAATAAATATCCGGAACCTATTGTTATTAAGGCTCTTCCGTCTTCAGACGGGCGTAGGCCTTTACTCTGTCCTGTTAGAGCACTACGTATCTATAAACAGAGATCTCAGTTCATCAGAAAGGGCCGGAAACGTTTCTTTCTGTCTTTGATGCCTAATAGAAAGGACATTTCAGTCCATTCTATTGCTAGATGGATTCAGTTAACTATCCGTACTGCGTATGAAGATTTATCTTCTTCTCAGCAGTCTGTGCTTAAGATTTCTGCTCATGAAGTAAGAGCTCTTTCTACTTCCTGGGCTTATGCTAATAGTGTTGCTATTACAGATTTAATGAAGGCTGCTTATTGGTCTCAGCCATCCACATTTACTAATTTTTATCTCAGAAATATTGAGTCCATTTCTGGAGACCTGCATTGTTTAGGTCCGTTATCTGTTGCTCAGAATGTCGTCCACTAAACAGTTGCAACTATAGTTATGCAGGCTTTCTGTTCCGGCAGTGACTCCGTCCGGCTGCCCTCTTCGCTCTGGGCTATTTGACCCAGGGCAAGGGGAAGGGGGGGGGGGGGGGCGGGTGTTCCCTTAGGTCACCTGCTTTATAGTGAAAAGCAAGGGAATGCCTCCTCCAAGACAGTATTTCTGAGTCGCTTCCGGGATGGTTTTAAAGTGTAATATTAATGTTTAATTTCATTCATGTCTTATTTTTAAAGTGTAGCTCGGTGTGAAGCATTTGTATATGTCAAGTGTCAAACGGGCTTTAATATACAATACTCGGACACTTTTAAATGATTATAAAGAGTCTCAATTCTCTGGACTACTTTATTTATTGGCTTGTTTTAAAAATAATTAGTATAAAGGTTATACTGGATGTTAATAGAGAACATGAATGTTATTGTGCTCAATTATTAAGGGTAGTGTATCTTTCTAATTTAAATATTAAATAAGAAAGATACATGTAAAGCCTAATACTCCTTTTCTCCTTAAGGGGTTACCTCTTTATCTTATAATTGAGCTTATTGGATTTTCCTCTATGTCCTAGGCCCTCCAGCCTGTTTACTATTCAGCTAAGTCTGGGTCATTGGTACAGTATAAAAATGTTAAAAAATTTATAGTAATTTATATATTTTTTATACTTACCAATGACCCAGACGGGGATGGCCCTCCCTGAGTTGGGAACTCTTGCCTCCCCGCTGAGTACATAGCGCTGACCAGGCACTGCCAGTAAGAATGATATTTGGCGCCAATTTCGGGACGACTGCGTCACTGCGCATGCGCAGTAGAGTCGTACTATGGAGGTCCTTTAGGACATGATTTCTTTTTGTTTTGGATGCAAATTTTGGGGATTGGGGGGCAAAATTTGTGTTTGGCCCTGGTTTTTGTGGAGTTAGCACCAGCTAAGTCTGGGTCATTGGTAAGTATAAAAAATATATAAATTACTATAAATTTTTTAACTTTTAATATTTACAAAATAATTTTTGTGACTATTATTTACTCACTGTTTATTCACTCCAAGTAAACTAGTAGCATATAATTTATTATCCTCTAGAATGATTATAAAAAGATTAAGCAGGTTAAAAAAGTTTAAGTAACAAAAAATGTTTTAATAAGAATCATATTAAATGGATAATATGCTAATTCAGTTCATGCATATTAAAAAGAGCCAGGATTATAACTGTTGCCTGTAGATTACAGGAATTCTGTATCGTCGGTGTCGTCAAACAGTAATTTCATCAAAAATGATGCACTGAAATAATAAGCCACAAAGCCCTTAAGCCCTTCTAAAAGTATATATTTGATGCCTATAGGCAATCACCCATAAATTGTAACCAGGCAAATAAGGAATGATTGTTTGTTTCTGTCTGTTTCTTGAGTTATGAACCCCAAAAAACGGTTATAGCCCATTTACACTGTTCGACCTTGTTTTCTGGGGTTCATAACTCAAGAAATAGACAGAAACAAAAGATAATTCCTTAAAATTAAACCTGGTTGGCAATAAATTAAACACTCTCTACTTTGTGGTGTTATAATAAAACCCAGGTCGCATCATGCTTTCTATGGAGAACTGAATAAAAATGGCATAGTTTTCTAAAATTCTGTTCGAAATGATGACACATTTCACTGAAAGATGTTCTTGCGTCATAAAATTTTTTATTGACCAATGAATTGTGTATGTTAAAAGGAACACCGAAGGCCATGCTCACACAAAATTTCAATCTGCTTTTCCACTTGACGGGAAGGTGATGTCATTCAAAACATCACTAATTTAATTCTGATTTTGATCATTTCCCGAGAAATTGAAAACACATTTGTTAAAAGTGGAGTTTGATATAAACCCAGATGACATGAAGTTGGCTGAACTTTGTTTCAAAAAGAGTTCATTTGGGTTATTTGGAATTGTAATTGGAAAGTTTTGATTGCTCAAGTTTCGTTTGTGGATGCCATCGACGTCAGTGATGTAGTGTTTTGTTCATGTTGACATTGTTCACATGAGGCTGAATTGTCATGGAGGACAGTATTTGACTGCTACTTTGTTTCTTTAAAGTGGGTCATTCCCTATTGTAACCGTGGACGGAACCTTCATTTCAATGTCCACTCACATACATAATGTGTCTTAGGTCAAATCCAACATCATGCATTCTGTGGATACCAGATGCACGGAAACAGTGTGTTGCATATGTTGTGCTACAATGCCTACATTGTGCATTTCGTGAAATGGCGGACATAAATTTTGAGAACTGTTATTCTTTTACACTCTTGTTAGTGAACCACATACATTCAGTTTATGGTGAAAGGAGAGCACTGTGAAATGCACGTAGGTTGCAATTTAATTTAAATTAATTAGTCCAATCAATTCATACCTTTATGTCAGGTTCGTAATGATTATGACTGGCCGTTGTTTACATTTGATTTGGGTAAAATGATGAACGTAGACGATCATCTATTAATTTTAATTGCATATAAAAAATTAAACTCGGAATAAAAAGCATGATAAGGATTTCATTGTTTATTTGATTTTATTTTCAAAGTATTTTTAAAATTGTGAGATAAATATTCATTACTTTTTATTTTGAAACAATATGAGCATGCAGAGGTTCTTTTCCATTCACACTGTGCAGCGTAATTTTAATGACTGGCATTGGGGCCTGGTTTAGGGCGGGCATAAATGCATTTTTTTTCAGTCCGTTGTGATATGAACAGAAAAAAAAGAAATAATTTATCCAATCATTTTGCCTGAAAATGAATGAAGAGAAAAAAGGTTTAATTTTAGATAAATAAGACACATAAACAAATTTTGACAATGAAAAATAATTCAACACTCTACCAGTTAACAGGTAGACTTCTGGAATCCTTTATTTGGTCTTTATTCGGGAGTGTAGTTGTCACAAAATAAAGGCTTCAGATTTTGTGAATGCACTTCATATTATCTTTGAAGTGAAATTATTTAGTCTCTGTGGATTTGCCTGTCACAATTGATGGGAGGGTGCCAAGAGGAACTCTCCTATAAATTGTAACAAGTCACAGACAAGTGAGCAAATTTTGTTGAATAATTCAGCACTCTACTTATTAAAGAAAGCATTGATAAAAGAAAAGAAAAGAAAGCACAATGATGTTGGGGTTGGGTTTATCTTTGCTCAAAAGGGTTATGCAAATATTTTTTGCATAACTTTGTGAGTTTATTTTCAATTTTCAATTTGTGCTGTTGTAGACAAGTTTTGCTCTGCTTGTATAAAAGGACCCGGAAACCAATACAGGAATAATTATTCTCTAAAATGAGTTAGTTGGTAAGCTAACAAACAGTGACTAACCATAGGCATTGCACAGGATAAGTTGGCAGGCTGCCACATCACATGCTACATGAAAATTTACACCGACTAAGGGAGTAAAAATGCACAAGTTTAGTTGGTTACATGTTACATAGGGTTCAGTATTCAATGAACTAATGGAAATACTAAAACTGGATTGTAGAAATGTTTTTAACCCCCTGCACACTGATGTCAAAATGTCCAGATTTGAAGTAGCCATTTTTCCCATAATGCAACTGGGAATTTAACCAATTCAATCTTGTTTGACAGAGCTCATTGAGCTCTGTCAAACAAGATTGAATTGGTTAAATTTCTAGTTGCATTATGGGAAATATTTGCACCCTGAACTTTAAATATATCGACATCAGTGTGCAGGGGGTTAAAGTGAATTCCAAAAAGGAAAACATATCCTATTGTCAGTTAACAGCTTGTTATAAATGATTTTAGCTCCCAGAATTTTGCAGCAGAGCCAAGGCATGGGCATAATAACCTTATTGGAATATGTTTTTTTTCTTCAGATGGTATCGATGTCCAGAGTTGCTGTTTGGTGCCAGGAATTATGGTACGGGTATAGATATGTGGGCTGTGGCTTGTATATTAGCAGAATTATTACTTAGGGTAAGTAGATGTCAGAAGTTTGTACCCTAGGATTATTATTATCCCTAATGGGTGAGGGTGTGAGACAAGCCTGAAAATAATTTTCATTGCACTTCCAGACAAAATGTCAGACACCAAATAAATCATGTCTGTCATTTAAGAATGATATCTGACATATTACAAAACGGAGTTTGAGTATTCGAAAAAATGTGTTTTAGGTGTACATGTACCTTCATTTTAAAACTGCTCAGAATTCATCCAACCATACCTTGTTTGGCAGGGCTCAATGAGCCCTGCCAAACAAGGTATGATTGGTTTCATTCTGAACTGGAACTGAATTACCCTTCAGACATAATTTAGATACATGTATGGCTATATCAAATCATATTCCTTCACATGCTGTTAATACTGATGAGCTGTACAGTCGCTTTCTTCACACTTCCCAACATGCCAGGGCCAGAAATCACAGTAATCATTAATTTTAGGCTTGCTAGTTATGTCCATGATTTCCAGCATGCATGATGTTCTGATCACTAAACCTCCTTCATAATTTTGGCATCAGACATTTTGAATGATGATTTTAAACCTCAGTCTGACATTGGCCTTTTTGCACCTGTCATTGTCCTTGTCTGACCACTTATTTTCTTGTATGGTGTGAGATGTGGGAAATCTCACCTGAGGGCAAGATATTTGGGCCTGACATGAGGCTTTCCGAGTGTATGGACCAAATATCTTGTCCCGAGGGTGAGATTTCCCAATTCTCACCATTGGGGAGAATTGTTCTCCCCCCCCCCCCCCCCTCCCCCCACCAAAACACCATGATGTCATCAAAAGTAATTGGGGCCACGTCCAGCTACTTTGAACAATTTTGTTGTTCATTTCTGAAAAAAAATAATGATTTGTTTATCGGAAAGAGTGCATAAAAGTTATGCATATACCACAGGTACATACCATGAAAATTAAATTCTAACAGCAAGACAGGAGTTCAAGATTTGTAGTAAAAGAACATTGAAACATTCCGATGATGTCAGTTGGACACGTGCTTCAATCGATCGATGGACGCTGTAGTGACAGGAATTAAGTTAAGAAATTGAACAAACTGTATACAATATACTGTTATTATTAACATCAAGTACAACAAACAACAATACTTTAAACACCAACAAAGCATAAGATCGGTTGCATGGGTCACATAAGACTCGCATATCTTGATCTTGCGTAGGAAGTGGGGGAGAAATTCTGTTTTTGTCTTTACTGGTATAATGATTCATAACCAGTCAGCAATATTCACAAAAATTGCCTTTTAAATTTTTTTTTTTTTTAATTTTTGCCTTCAAGTCAGCTTTCCAATAAACAAGCTCGTTCCATAGAGGGGTCATAACCTATGTTTTTGAGACAAAAAATGAAAAAAGAATGAAAATTAATTGGCGAGATTTTTGTGAATAGTGCTGGCCGGTTTTGGTTTTTACGTTGGGTAAAGGGTTAAAATACATATTCAGTTCAAAGAAACAGTACTAGTAATTATGTCAGACACAAATAAATTGATGCCTGTCAAACATGAAAGTTGAGCCTGTTAGTGGCCATCAGGCCTGATAATAAGCAGTCTGACATTTAATGAGGTCCCCAGAGGGTGAATTTGATGATGCTATCCCATTCGCTGGGCCAATTTATCCACTGGGTACCTCTTTCTGTTTAGTTTTGAGACTCTGATTCAGATTGAGATTTACAGAGGGTCAATTTATTGATGCTACCCTGCTGTGCAGGGTAGGATCACTAAATTCACCCTCTGGGTACGTCATTTTGCAAATGACAGTCTGCTTATTTTCTGGCTTGGTGGCCAAGACAGCTTGCTTATTTGCAGGCTTGCAAGTGGAATGCATCTAAATAGTTTTTTAGTTTTGTGTGGTCTGATAATTTTTTTTCATTTATTCTTATTCAGTTACCTTTATTTCCTGGAGATACAGATTTAGATCAAATTAGTAAAATATTTCAAGTGTTGGGAACACCTACAGAAAGTATATGGCCGGTAAGTTATAAAAATGTCCTTTATTTTTATTTATAATTCCTGAGAAGATGGCCTCTGAGTGGGTAGCACATGGCCGCCTATCCATTGTGCACTATTTTATCACACCCCTATTAATGTAAAGCACAGGATTTCCACTGTTTTGCCTGTATGATAAAAATAAAGTTGTATCGCACATGTGGTCAAACAAAACACGGTCGATTTCATTTCCAAATAAACAGAGGAGGAACCTTCAAAATAAATAATGCTAATCATTGGTCGACTGCACCGGAGTCGAGATCACTTGGAAATTCCAAGTTCCTCGTTTAGATTTGTTTACCCGGGGTATTTAAAGAATCAGATTCTCGTCAAAAATTTACAAAATAAAAATAACATTCTGTCTACTTGTTCCTTCACAAATACTTTCCCACAACTGGCCATATAATGATGGAGTGTGCTAAACTTATTAGCTATTTAAAAACTTTTTGTTGTGTCATTCCCCGCAGTTTAGTCAATATTTGAAGTTCAATCATCATGACCGTGGCACTGATCGGTGTCAATTAGTTTCGACCAATCTAATGCTGTAAAAATTAAAAAGCAAACTAACTAACAGTGATGTATTGTTGACAATGAAGGAAACTTGACAATTATGCAGTTGAAAATCGGTTTTAGTTCAATTTTTGTGTAGACTGGTTGTTAAATAAATACAGAACCGCACATACGTTTGAATGGATTAAGAATTATTGCACAAGATTGCTTTGGCCCAGGATATCATGAGAGCCGAAGGCTCTTGTGATATCCTGTGTCAAAGCAACATCGTGGCTAAGTAGTGATTTCTTTGGTCCAGGATATCTTGGCCCAGGATATCGATTGTGTTGGCCCAGGATATCATGAGAGAAGGCTCTCCTGATATCCTTGGCCAAAGCAATCTTGTGCTATATTTCTTAACCCATTCAGACATATGTGTGGTTCTGTATATGTATAGACTTCCCAAATAAAATATTTTTAACCCTTTACCCAACACACAGGATATCAAAATTTATTCTTTTAATTACTGTTTCATAAAAGTTTTCAAAACATTTCAACAAAAGCATATCATCTGACCAGTGACTAGCCTGGAGGGCGAAGTGGACAATACCTTCACCTTGGCACAGCTCACTTCACCTAATTTCTATGTTTGTGCGAAATCAAAGTCGCCTTGTGATTTTGAGATGTTGGTTTATCTTGAGTCACTTTAGTCAACCCTCATATTTTTTATTAGGTGACAAAACTAAGTACATAAAAACTATTTGATACTCTCTAACTAATGTTTGTTTTTAAAAGAACAGATTATAAACATAAAGAAATAAAACTGAAATAATTATGGAAAAAAACCAAGTCGAAATTAAGAGAGATATAGGTGAAAACATTGGAGTGAGTAACCAATGAAAGTGATTCATGTATCACGTCTTACTTCAATAAAAGTTATCAAAATCACAAGAAATATGATTTTTGTTGTGTTTAATATATTTCACTGGCCTTTAAGCAGGAACCATAAAGACATGCGCCAGGTTTTGGTGTATCTTGAAGCAGTGTCTAATTACAGAAATAAGCACAACACTTGCATATTATCCTTCAGAATCATGGTGAGAGCTTAGTGACTCCTCAAAAAGATAAACAAATGTTGATTTTTGCCAAAATGTATCTTTTCTTGTCCACTTTTCCGTCTTGACAAAGCCCCAAATCTCACTGACAGGACAAGGCAGATCCCATCAGTGGCAGAGCCATGGTCTGAAATCAGCAGTGACCATGCTATGCTAATGAATGGGGGCGGGGGAATTTAGGAACAAATGCTTTTACTGAGTGCAGGAAATCATAAAATTTCTTTTCAAATTTTGGGGCGGAAGGAGCAAGTGAGTTTTGGGACGAGGAGTGGGTTTCCCTAGGTAGCCAATAACGGCTCCACCAATGGACTAACTTGACTGAGTGCAGGAGATCATAAAAATTCTTTTCAAATTTTGTGGTAGAAGGAGCAAGTGGTTTTAAGAGGGGGGCTCCCTAGGCACCCAATGAATCCACCAGTGGATCCCACTGACTTGATTTTCAATGTTTGACAAGTCTACTGATGAATTTTGAAATATTAAATTATATTCTTTTTCAGCATTTCTTTCTCGGAAATTTCACTTGTCCTTGAAGAGCTCTCGCCCAATTTTTCTGAGAGGGAGAAGTCACTCCTAGACTGGTCACTGCATGTGACCCCTCATTGGAGCGAGCTCGATATGCTTGTTCCAATGAGGGGTCACATGATATGGTTTTGTGGAAACTTTTTTAAAAATACTGTTTTTTTCAACTGTTTACTTTGAATATTACTCTGACTTATGTGGGCATTTTGTAGGTAAAGGGTTAACCTTAAAAGTCTAATACTGATTTTGCTACCTTTTTACTGCAACAAGTGCTTTTGGTAAACTTGCAGGTTATATTTTTATACTGTACCAATGACCCAGACATAGCTGGTGCTAACTCTTAAAATATAGGGCCAAACACAAATTTTGCCCCCCAATCCCCAAAATTTGCATCTAAAACCAAAGAAAACATGTCCTGAAAGGCCCTCCACACTTCGCCCCTACTGCGCATGCGCAGTGTCAAGGACGTTCCGAAATTGGCGCCATTAATCATTCTAAGTTTGGCCCTTCATCAGTTAACATCTGACTGATCTTTGTGCTTATAAATCTCAGTTTAAATGATGCCAGACACATAAATATTAGTGAAATGGTGATTCTAAGGAGGATAGAGAAGGAGGAGAGGAAAAAAATGTGTGACAGAATATTATCAGGGCTGTAACTTAAAATTTTTTAATGAAATTATGTTAAGTTACCTATTTTCGAGGCAGCAGCCATTTTGTTGTCATTCTGATTATTTAGTTACACTGTTTTTTAAGTGTTTTCCTCTCTCCCTGTCCTTTAAGTCCCCCCTTGCTATTCTCCCATGCTTTTGTCATAGTTTTTGTAATTATTATTACTAAATTTTCATGGGAGTTTTAGCTGAATAACAGAATGAATTCTGTTCTTTTCCCCATGTTTACGTCTTCACCTACGGGTGGTTAGGCGTTGTGTTCTGCATCTACCATCTGATGTTCTGCAGTTTCTTCCCTGGAAGTCTCTGTTTTGCATCAGATAGTGTATTTTTGGTAACTGATTTCGGGCCTGGGTGCCTGGAGTCTTATTTTAGTGTTTTTACACTCATTGTTTACATTTACAACAGCCCTCTGTGTGAGGGGGGGATTTCTGGAAATAATATCTTGATGTTATTTTAATCATAACTAGATACATTATTATTGTTCGTAAGTGTTGAATAAATTGTTTAAAATATTTTTAAAATTTTTGTCCACACTTAGGCTTGGGATCCATTGGGGCTCAACGTTACTTTTCAGAAACTTGGGCTGTTCTGAAAAAATATTTTTTCAAAATATTTTGATTTCAATTATTTTTTCTATATTAATGGATCATATTATTATTATGTATTTTGATTGCCAGGGGTTAGTGCGAGTACCAGGACTTGTTTTCTTTTCACATTGAAAGGATATTGATCAATTGTATTAAGAGGAAGTCTTCCTCTGACTTTATAATCATTCTATATGTGGTCAGTGTACTCGCATTAACTCCTGTTCTGTATCGTATGATTTCGATGACAATATGGGAAGCGTATGTCGCGGTATGTTATTGGGGATTTGGACACTCCGGTCCTTTCCCCGCAGGGTCACTATACTTTATCAATTTCTATTTCAGACGATCAAGATTAGGGTGATGTATCTGTGATGTCTTCCAACAGTGTGCCTCCGTCGTCACAATTAATGAAGGGCTAGCGGAAAAGTGCTCATGTAAATACGACAATTGCCTAAGAGGACCCTAGTAGGTTCGACGGCCTTTGACGTCCGCTAGCTCGCCCGGTGTAGCGTCCATTCACCGAATGGTTCAGCAGCCGGGTTCGTCCGTTGCGGTCTAGAAGGAATTTTGGGGTGATGCGAGCACTATAAATTAACCTAATGCACACCCAGTGACAGCGGATCGGAGGGAGAATGGAGGAAGCCTTTTAGTCCGGTTCATAGCTCGTTCCGGTCCATCCGGACGGCAAGCGAGAGAGGCCCCTCTCTCGTTCAACATCTGGCCCCAGATGTTGTGGTACAAAATGTGTCGCAAGCGGAGCATACATCCGTCGCTCGGGACGCTCCGTTGTATAGGCAGTCCGCGGAGACTGCTAAGGCTTCCTCTTCTCGTCAGCGCACACGACCGCACCTTGGCTGCGTGACCGCCAATATATTACCAGCTTCGCCGATCAAGGATTCTTCGGCGACCAGGTCACACCATCCGGTAGCCAGGGACACGAGGCCTGCAGACTCCGGACGTTCGCATAGGAAGTGTGCGGGAGTCAACGTACACGGAGCTTCTGGCGGCAATGCATCGTAAGACCGCTACTGCACAGGCCTCGGGAACGGTCGTGCTTTCCTTAATAGCACAGTTTATCGCAGCATCCCAGCATCAACTGAATCTGTCGCATATATTTTTTCCGACGATGCTGGGTCGGGACGCTCCGCGGAAAGTTTCATCCGGTCCGACGGGATACCGAAAGGGATTTGGAGGATTTCGAGCTTTCCCTTTCGGAACAACATATGCTGTTGTGTATGTCATCTGACTTGGTCTTCTACAGCTTCTTTCGTCGGACCAGAATGCTGCGATGCCGGATAAGAAACTGATAGCGTCGGTGGACTTAGAAATTTTTGGTTCGGTTCAGGGACATCATCCCTCAGTTCCGACATAGTCCAATAATGTCACACAAACTTTCGAATTATTGAACGACGCTATATATATTATTATTTTATGCTTGCTATAACCAAGCATTTCTGGTTTCTTGTTCGCAGAGTTATGGAGATGTCTTTCAAAAGTGTGCCTCTGTCGTCATAGTTAATGAAGAGCTAGCGGCAATAAGTGCTCATGGAATATGTCTATCGCCTACGGAGTGACATTCACTAGCTCACCCGGTGTAGCGTACATTCATCGAATGGTTCGGCTGCCGGGTTCGTCTGTTGCGGTCTAGGAAGGAGATTTGGGTGATGTGAGCACTTTAATTACTTTAGTACTCACCCAGTGACGGCAGATTGAGGACAGATCGGAGGAAGCCTGTTAGTCCGGTTCCTGGCTTGTCCAGGTCCGTCCGGGCTGTGAGCGAGAGAGGTCCCTCTCTCGTCCAACAACATAGGGGACCGCATGTTGTGGTTCAGATATTTTACATTCGGAGCATATGTCCGTCGGTCGGGACGCTCCATTATATTGACAGTCCAAGAGACTGTCCTTAATGCTTCCTCATCCTCACAGCAGGGCACACGACCGCTCATTGGCTACGTGACCTCGAGTATCCGATCAGTTTCGTCATTCAGTGATTCCACGGCGAATAGGTCGCGCCATCCGGTAGCCAAGGGACACGAGGTCTATACACTCCGTTCGCTCGCATATTGGTAGTATGCACGGGGTAACGATCACGGAGCTTCCAGCGGCAATGCATCATAAGACCGCTTCTCCTCAGGCCTCAGTGACGGCCGTGCTATCCGAGTTAGCACAGTTGTTTCGCAGCATCCCAGCAATTGACAGTTTCTCGGTCGAATCAGGAATTATCCGACGGCGCTGGGTCGGTGCGGTCCGCGGTTGCATCAGGTACGGACGACCGAACGCTTTATAGGGTCCGACAGGATGGCGAAAGGGATTCGAAAGATTTCGAGTTTTCCCTTTAGTAGTATCGGAAGCTGCCTTTCCTATCTTCTGGCATTATCTTCCAGTGATTGTTATTTCGGACTTCATTGCTGCGATCTTGGATAAGAGACTTATAGCGTCATTGGACTCGGATTTTTCGATCGGTTCAGGGACATTGTCCCTGACTTACCGACGCAGTCCAATATTGTCATTACAACATGTGTTTTATTTTTCGACGCTATATATATATATATATACAAGCCTGCTACCAAGTATGATAGTTTAGTTTCTTGTCCGCGTTGCTCATTTCTGCCATTTTATCATTTATACGAATAGTTTATTTTGGCAGAGCAGGGCATACCGAGAGTTCATATGCGTCTAGACGGTGTGGTTAAAGACTGCATATATTCTTTTTCGCCGTTTATGTCTTTTCCAATTTCAATGTTGGAAACGACATGATGTATAGTAGACTTAACTTAGACGCTTTATCATACGTAATCCGCCTTACTGAGGCGTTATCATTACGTCTTCAAGAAAATATTTACGGGATATTATTCTCAATGTAATTTCTTTTGAGGGCAGTAGTTTGTTCACGTATAACTCCGCCCTTCAGTGGCTGATTGGAGTTGGTTAGACGTGACGCAGCCCTAGCTACATCCACACGCGTGGATAGTAAGGTTAAGAACTCTCTCAGAGTCGCTTCGTTCTCGGAGGAGCTTCTCTTCGACGGCAACTTTTCGGCAATCCATGAATTGCTCGATTTACACGTTCTCTTGTCTATCTAGTGTTACAAGAGATTCAGACTGGGGCAAACATTCGGTGGTTGACTCAGAGAGTGCCACCGCAGTTGCCGGACCCGAGTGTGGCTGTTATGACGGTTGCCAGTCAAACAGATTGGGATATAATATTGATCCCTACGGATTCGAAGTGCCAGGGTCTTTGGGTTCCGCAGTCTCTTAGCAATCAGTTTTCTTCCGCGGAATAATGTTTTTTAGGCTTGCTTTATGTCATTGCATGAACATTATTCAGAAACGCATGCCCAAATCCTGTCCTTTAATTCAACAGTAGTGGCGTATCTCCGGAACCAGGGAGGCACTCTTTCGTTTCCGTTATTCAATTTAATGGAAAGAATCCGTCTGTTGGTTATAGTACACCAAGTTCTGTTTTGGTCCGTCATATTCCGGGTCGTCTGATTGTTTTACCGGACTCCCGTTCTCTTACGGGTCGCTTGTTGCTGTCAGAATGGACTCTCAACAAACAAGTATTCAATCAGATTTGCTATCTATGGGAGCGCCCAATGATGATTTATTTATGACACAGCTTGCTAATCAATTGCAGACGTATGTGTTGGCTTGTCCAAATCTCTGAGCTAATGTTGTTAACGCTCTATTGATCTATAGGACGGAATGATAGGATACGCGTATCCTCCGGCGCTGTTGTTTCAGCAGGTATTGCTAAGATAAACAACCACAATACATTTCTGTTGATAGCATCTCTATCTTCACAGAGATCATGGGTAATTTACTCTCTTGTCTACTGTGGGTCTTAATGTGAAATCTTCCTCTATGTGAGGATCTTTTTTCACTGGGTAAATCGTGTCATCTTTATCACAACCCGCAAGGTCGCAACCTTCATGTATTCCGTTGTGTGGTCCGTATTGCATTGTAAGCACTGTACTGGACGAGCTTTGGACGCGATTTCTTACTATAGGAGATCCTCTTCTTCGCTATTCTATGCGGCTAAAGTGGAGGCTCTTCCGTCGTGGTGTAGGGATCATTATGTTCATATTGTTGATCCCTCCATACTACTCATTGCAATTTTTTAGTATACTTGTTTCACAAGATCTACTGCAGCCTGTTATTATTTAGGTTATAGGTTTATGTTACCTCATACCTATGCACTCTACGATAGTTTAGAATTGAGTCTTTTGTCTCTTTATCTAAGTCAGTTAGTAACTTTTTGATAAATAGACTTAGAATCTTTAGATTAAATTCCTATATGGATTTTAACTTCGGTTCTTATTTAGCTAAGTAATCATTTGAGCCTCTGGAAACAGTAGTTTTCAAATTCTGACCTTTTAGACAGTAATTCTGTTGGTTTCTCTTTTACTGTAGAGTCAGTGAGTTTCATGCACTATCGATGGATGATTTTCACTTTCGTAGTTTCGGAATCACTACTTCCGTTACTATTTAGGTTGGATTTTTGCATAAGAGTTAGGCTCCTATTATCCGGAACCTATTATTTTAAGGTCCTTCCGTCTTCGTATGGGCATAGGCCTTTACTCTTTCCGGGTACAGTTTATGTATTTATAAACAGATATCTGTTTATTACTATGGGCGTAAGCTTCTTCTGTCTTTGATGCCTAGTAGAAGGACGTTACGCTCCATTTTATTGTTAATGGATTCTATTAACTATCGGTACTGCTTATGGTATATCATTGACTTAGCAGTTGTGCTTAAAATTTCGGCTCATGAAGTAAGAGTTCTTCTACTTCTTGGGCTTACATTAATAGTGTCGCTATTATAGATTTTTGAAGGCCGCTCATTGCGCTCAGCCATCCACATTCATGAATTTTATCTCAGAAATATCGAGTCCATTTCTGGAGGCCTCTATTGTTAGGTCTATTATCTACTGCTCAGAATGTCATTCACTTAACAGTTGCTACTATAGCTAGGTAGGCTGTCTGTTTCGGCAGTGTCTCCGTTCTGCTGCCCTCTTCGCTCTGGGCTATTTGACCCAGGGCAAGAAAAAGGGGGGGGGGAGGGTGTTCCCTTGGGTCACCTGTTTTACTATGAAAACAAGGGGATACCTCCTCCAGAGTTAGTAATTCTGAGCTGTTATTGGGATGGTTGTTTAGTGAGAAGTTTAGGTTTTTAAAATTCATTCAAGTCTTAGTTTTTAAAGTATAGCTTTTGAATATTGCATATGTCAACGGACATGATTATGCAATCCTCAGACACTTTTAGGAGTATAAGAGTCTCTATTCTCTAGACTTACTTTATTTATTGGCTTACTTTAAAAATTATTAGTATAAGGATTATATTGGATATTAATAGAGTACATGGATGTATGAAGCTCAATTTTGGAAGGTGTTGTATCTTTCTAATTTATCATAAATAAGAAAGATACATGTAAGGCCTATTACTTCTTTTTCCCTACAGGGGATGACTCTATTTTATTTTATTGAGCGTATTCCATTTTGCTCTATGTCCTTGGCCCTCCAGCCTTTTTACTATTCAGCTATGTCTGGGTCATTGGTACAGTATAAAAATGTTAAAAAATTTATAGTAATTTATATATTTTTTATACTTACCAATGACCCAGACGGGGATGGCCCTCCCAGGAGTTGGGAACTCTTGCCTTCCCGCTGAGTACATAGCGCTTACCAGGCACTGGTTATTAGAATGATTAATGGCGCCAATTTCGGAACGTCCTTGACACTGCGCATGCGCAGTAGGGGCGAAGTGTGGAGGGCCTTTCAGGACATGTTTTCTTTGGTTTTAGATGCAAATTTTGGGGATTGGGGGGCAAAATTTGTGTTTGGCCCTATATTTTAAGAGTTAGCACCAGCTATGTCTGGGTCATTGGTAAGTATAAAAAATATATAAATTACTATAAATTTTTTAACCTTCCAAGTATTTTGGTGGTTATTTCCTGGCAAGTCTTACCTGCCTATATTGGCTGGCAAACTTGCCTGGAAACAAGTGCAAACAACAGGATGTAGACTTCTGGTGTGGGGAAAATTTCTTGAAAAAACTCTCCAGGCCTCTGTGGATAAATTTATATTTTAACCCTAAAAGGCTTATTTCAGAGTTTTCAAACTCAGAACAGGTGTCCTCAACATGCCATCATGAGGAAATCTTGCTCTCAACAGACAAATTTCCAAGGCAGTGGTTTCTATTCTAGTCTTGGCTGCCTTAACAGTCAGCCAAGACTTGACAAGAAATCACTGCTATGTGACTGGATGTGTACTGGCTGTGGTCAGGTGCGAATTCAAGACAGTTGTTTAGGACCTTGAGGTCTTGGGTTAATTTATTATGTGCTTTCATTATGGGAGGAGGTTTTGTTTTATGGAATAAACATTCTCTTGCCCCATTATATTTGTTCAGTACTCTAGTTTAAAAAAAAGAGAACATTGCAGAGAAAACCCAAGCTTTTCTTTGTGAGCCCTTAAAATTGAACAACACAAATGCAGATAGTGATTTAGTCTCCGATGGAAATATATATAAAGAAAACTCATGCCACAACAGGGTTTCTGCAAAAAATAAATATAAATTATCATGACCATGTGCATGCCCTGTAATTTGTATCAGATTCGAGGTTGTGTTTACAATCAGATCGCAACGAGCCCATCAGGGCGAGTTGTGATCCAATTGTAAACACAACCGAGAATCTGATACAAAATACAAGACATACATTTGGTCATGATAATACATTTGTCTAACAATCCTGTTACATAAAGCCTGTTTCCCCCTGTTTTTTAGTTTAAATTGGGTTGGAATTGGTCAAAAAATTTTATTTTGTATTTTAATGAGTAATAACAATGCATATATGTGATAGTGTGGTGTTTACTGGAAGTTGAATCTGTCTGATAAGGAATCAGGACAGGGAGGGTGGGGGGGGGGGGGGGGCTATGTCTTTTTCCGATTTTTGGGGTGCAAATTAAGTTGATTGTTAGATAAATGTTTAGGTCAGCCCTTGATACAAATGTCTTTTTCCGAGTTTTTGGGTGCAAATTATGTTGCTTGTTAGATAAATATTTAGGTCAGCCCTTGGGAAAAATGAGGATTTGATGAAATTTCCTATGCCTGGCACACACCATGGTGTGAGCCCTTTCCCTTTCCAACAGTGTATTTCAACACAGGCATGCCGGCTTAATCAAAGAAACTCCTAAATAAGTTATTAAATTCTGGGTTCCTCATCCCCAAATTTTTATTAAGAATTGTAAAGACTTGGGATTAGCATATTATAAAAAGTCTGAAGTATTGTAACCAGAAATGATTTGCCTGAAACAAGTTGAGGTCACCTTTTTTCAGCTTGACTTTTTAATTATACCCACACTCCCAAAGCGATTGGGGGTATACTGGATGCATGTTATCTGTCTGTCCATCCAGTTCCATATCTCTGTAGTGAGCGGATGGATTTCAACAAAATTCAGTATGCAGTGAGGTAGTTTGCAACGGTTGCGCACCTCTTGTTTAAACAGGCCTGTAGTTGTCAAATTCTCTCCCCATTTTTGTAATATCAATACAGTGGAACCCTCTTAATTGAATAGCCACTTTGCCAGTGAAAATTATTCAGTTAACAGGAGAATTCAGTCAACAGGGTTTGGGTCACTTTCATGTATCCTAAAGTTAATATAAGCATTTATTTATTATATCTTGTTTTTACAGAGCTCTGTGTAATCCTGTTAATTGAATATCCATGTTGCCAGTGAATATTATTCAGTTAACAGGAGTATTTAATTAACAGGCATTTGTTAACTTTCCTGGATTCAAGAGATCAACTAAGCATCTATTCTATTATGTCTTGTTTGACAGATCCCTGTCAAATAAGATTTAATATATTAAATGCCTGTCGAAAGGATCATTACACCCCAATAAATAAATAAATTCAATTAATAGGTTTTTCTTATCAACGTACCTTACAATTGTTTATTACAGGCTTGTATTGCAGTGGAAGACCCTAACTCGGAAAATATACTCTCTTTTTTGATCTTTCCCAAGAGATTTGGGAAAGAAAAGTGGTGCAAAAGCACCAGGAAAAAATAAGCCAAAACTGGGTTGAGCGCCATCGGCGCACACCCAGTAGGGGATGCTCTTCTCTTAGTACAATTCCACGACTTCCAGAAACCAGTGCGCAAGGCAGTCACCAATGAATCATTCTTTTTTCTTCCGCTATCCTGGAACGACGTGCGGCCATAATAACAGTGATAATTCAACTCATTGATAATGGTTTCCTGTGACTGGAATTATGGATTTGAGGATCGTATAATAACAGGACTGTGTTTTATATATTCTGGTTATTATTTTCAACCACATTTTCATTGTATTTTATATATTTTCCGTGTGAAATTTCCCAGTGAGGGACTGTATGGACAGGATTTCTTCACTCTGTTGAGGGCAGAATTTCTGTTTTTTGGGTCCTGTCGGCCATCTGGGTTCAGTTGTGTTCCTGCCGTACTTTTTCTGCCACCTTTCTCTCGTAGTTGGGGGTGTTCTACTTTCCATATCTGTTGAGTTCACCTTTTTCTTCTACTGCTCTCACCTCTGTTATGTCCAGTATGGTTCCTTTAGGGCAATGCCTTTTGCTCTCGCTTATGGTGCATTCTTGTGACCGTTTCTCCTGCACCCGCAGGGGGAGGAGGGGGGAACACTGTCGTTTCGGGGCCTCCCGACACGACCATGTCTGGTGAGAGTTATACATAGGGGATATGCAGTTTTTAATCGTGGTGGATACTGCGGGAACTGTTGAGTTGTCTTGTGAAGAGATGCCTGGTTCCGGGACTATGGTCTCTCTCCAGTCGACATCTGAGACTGTCACTAGGGTTGTGACTCCTCCTTTGGAGGCCGAGCTCGGTTGCTCTCTCCCCTTTTCCACCAGTTTCAACAGCTCCCGTCGTATCTGGTACTACTGCTGTTCCGTCTGCAACGTCATCGGTCACCGTTTCAGCCGGCCCCGGCTTATCCCTGCAGGGATCTGCAGCGGTGTCTGGTAGTGTGGATGTGGGGTATCGGCCTCAGCCTTCCCTGACTTCAACTTGGCGAAGTCGGAAGTGGCTGCCGACCAAACCCCCTGCTGTGGCCTCTATGCCGTTGAACAAAGCAGTTTTATCCTTGCAGGGGTCTGCAGAGATGTCTGGTAGTGTAGATGTGGGGTATCGACCTCAGCTTTCCCTGACTTCAACTCGGCGAAGTCGGAAGTGGCTGGCGACCGAACCCCCACTGTGGCCTCTCAGCCATTGAGCACAGCAGTATTATCCCTGCGGGGGTCTGCTAAGATATCTGGTAGTGTAGACATGGGGTATCGGCCTCAGCCTTCCCTGTCTTCAACTCAGCGAAGTCGGAAGGGGTTGCCGACTGAACCCTCTACTGTGGTCTCTCAGCCGTCGAGCACCGCAGATTTCTCATTGGATTCAGATGTTCATGGTGGGGCCACCATGAGCTCCGTGGCATTTCCGTCAACGCACTCTGGTCTCATGGCCAGTTTTACAGGACCAATGCTTTTTGTGCATCCTGGACCTTCTGTCCCTCAGAGGTCTGCGGCGACTCTCCTGAGTTTCCGCTCTGTACATCCTCGGGGTTTGTCATACCCCTATACACATCTGCCTTCAGATGTTTTGGCTGCAGCCCGTCGCCCCGCGTCAGATGTATTTGAGGATCATGACCCTTCGCTGGTTAAAAGGGTCAGGGGTGAAGCCACTTTGCCGGTTCGTTCCCACGTCGAACCGGCCGGCACAGTCATGAGCTTAGGGAGGCCCTCTCCTTGCTCACTCAGGTTCTGTCCAAGAGTCTTCTCGTTGCTTGCAGCGAGGATATGAGCGATTTCCGGGCGCCCGCTGTGGCGTCGCCTCCCAGGATTGGAAATTGGCTGTTTTCTGATCCCCCTGATGTGCCTTCACCATGGGAGGCGTCGGCTGCTTTGCCCATGATGGGCTATGTGTCTTCCGACTCAGGGGATGAGTCTGACATACCTGACGTTGAGAACCAACAGTCTTCTGTCTTGGGGGCAGCTCTTGACGTTGTGTTTGGGTTCCTTCCAGATCTCAAACCGTCAAACCAGCCGACAGTGTCAGCCCGGCCACGATCATCGGTCGCGCACCTACAGCCTGTGGAACAACCTGCTTCTGGGCACCTTCGACCAGGCCTGTCGTAAGGTGGTTGAAGCGTTTACACCTTTGGACTCTACGCTGAGCTCCAAGGCTATGAAGATGTCGTTCTTCACCAGGGTTGACACTTTTTTGCCTGCGGTGCATTATCGTTCCTACGATTCCGCCAATCCGTCAGTCTGCCAGACTTTGACGGTCTTGGATCAGGACTCCAACTCCCTCGGGCTTTCCAAGCCCAAGTCGGTCGTTATTCATGTGGAGACTCTGGAGTCTGTGTTGGGCTTATTGAGTGATGCTGGACATGCTTTCTCTCTCGGATCACGTCATCTCTGCTTTGCTGCTTATCTGCCCCCAGATAAGTTTGACGACGTACAGGCTCCTTTGTGTGTGCTATCCAAGGCGCTCATGCATCTTGCTCACATGCATGCCTGTAACACATCTAACTTGGAATTAGTTCGCAGGGACACTGTGCTGGACACAAGCTGTTCCCTTCCTGAGGGGCAGCATGCTGCTCTTCGATCTGCTTCTTCGGCGGGTCCACAACTATTCCATGATTCCATTGCAACGGTCCGGATGATGCCCTATGTCATTCCATAGATCAGCTGCTGCTTCGTCAGCTTGATCAGCCTTCTGTTGGAGGCAGGGGCCATCCAAAGCCTAACAAGCGCCCTTCGGCTTCCTCTGCAAAGCCAAGGGCTGATCCTCCTGCCACCGCTTCTACTTACTCACAAGGTAAGGGTAGGCGTCGGCAGTCGTCACCTCGATTTGTCCCAGGTTGTGGCATCCAACTCAGTCGAGAGTGCCTCTTCCAACACAAGTCCCTTTCGACGTTACACGTTATGAACTTTTGATTATGGACATTCATTCATTCAGTGGGATTTTATTCCCGCCTGTTCTTGGTGCCGAAGAAGGATGGCCGACTCCGACCGGTTATCGATCTGAGTATCCTGAATCAGTCGATCATTGCTCCTAAGTTCCTCATGGAGACTTTCAGGTCGGTTCGCTGCTCCATTCACCAGGGAGTTTTCGCTTTCAGCATCGACCTGCGAGATGCTCAATTTCATGTTCCGATTCATCGGACATCGCGAAAGTATCTCAGGTTCACTTTTCTGGGGCGAGTTTACCAATTCTAGGCCATGCCCTTCGGCCTTAGCCTTACATCCCACACAGTCCAGGGTGACTACTTCGGCATATCTAGACGATATTCTCCAGAGGCATTCCAATGCTGCCTTTCTGGAGTCGGATGTCGACACACTGTTGAGCCTGCTCACGCTGCTAGGGTTCAGTGTCAACGGGGAGAAGTCAGACCTGGTCCCTTCTCTGTTGTTTTGTCATCTAGGGATGGGCTTCCGTACTGAGCTGAATAGGGTGGCGGTTTCCCGGGCAAGGGCTGTGAATCTCTCAGCTTTTGCCCTGTCCCAGTCCACGTCTGCAACAGCTCGGAGTCTTCCCCGGCTGCTCGGTCTCTGTGGTTCGGTGACGGATCTCATTCCTCTAGGTCGGCTGCATGTCAGACCTCTCCCAATACTTTCTGCTCAGTCGTTGGGAGGCCGAATGCCGATCCTCTGGATCTGCTACTTCCGTTACCGGAGTCTCTTCCTTGTCACCTTCTCCCCTGACGGATGTTCAGTGGATTATGCAGGGAGTTCCGTTGGACTTCCCCACGTCCGAACGTGTTCTGACAGCAGTCGCCAGCAATCTTGGATGGGGTGTGACGTTGGATCCTCTAGGTCTTTCCCTTCACAGGTCATGGGACCAGGATCAAGGAGCTCTTCACGTCAACCAGAAGGAGCTCCATGCTCTTCTTCTGAGTTTCAGGCAGTGGATCCCCCACCTTTCGAATCGCCAGGTCCTTCTGTTGTCCGACAATTCAACAATGGTTGCTTATATTCGGAACCAGGGTGGCATGCACTCTGTTCCCATGTACGAATTAGCTTGAAATCTTCTACTGCTCGCTCAGGATGTCAACGCCGGAGTGGTGGTTCGTCACATTCCCGGTCGTCTGAACGTCCTAGCTGACTCCCTGTCCCAACAGGGCAGGTTCATTTCCACCGAGTGGATGCTTCACAGGGCAGTGTTCCAGTCGCCTTGCAATCTCTGGGGTTGTCCCTACATCGATCTCTTTGCGACTCATTGGAACCATCAGGTGGACACTTTCGTGTCCCCATGTCCAGATCTTTCGCCGTGGACGCTCTGTCACTCAGTTGGAACGGTCTTGTCAGCGATGCCTTCCTGCCGGTTCCGATTCTGCCTCAGGTTCTAACCAAGATACAAACCTGCATTTGTCGAAGTATTTTGATCGCTCCCCTGTCGCTTCAGTGGGCATGGATCAATCTGCTCCGCTCTCTGTCGGCGGCGGTTCCGGCACGTCTCCCCCTACATCGCGACCTTCTTTGCCAAGGTCACCCAAGGAGGTTTCACATCGACCTGACTTTATTGTGCCTTTGCACATATATTTTGTCAGGTCCTGTCTCCTCCATAGAGGTTTTTTCGAGACGAGCAGTGGAGTGCTTTTCTTCTTCAGGGCGGCACTTCACCGGTTTAGCCTATGCAGCTAAGTGGAAGGTCTATTGATGATGTGCGGATCACTCTGTTTATTATGCCAATCCTTCGATCACACAGATTGCGGTGTTTCTGGTATATCTGTTTGATTCTCGGGGTCTCCAGTCTGTTACCATTGAAGGGTACAGGTCCATGCTTTCGGAGACCTTTTCGTATGTGGGAGAGCGTCGTATCGGCACTAATCCATTCCTCTCCAAGCTTGTTCAGCACTTTTCCTTCAAAAGGCTTAGGACTTTGCAGCTTACCCCAAGCTGGAATCTTTCTTGGGTGCTGCTTTGCTTGGGGGGTGGGGATGGGGGGGGAGGGGCACCGTTCGAACCCACATGGATATGCGTTTTCTCACATACAAGATGACTTTTCTGATGGCTTTTGCCTCAGCCAGACGGGTTAGTGAGCTTCACGCCCTCTCGGTTGTCCCGGCCTTTTTCAGGAGCTCTCCCTACAGTGTTACTGCTTTTACCACTGATTGCTCCTTTCGGGCCAAGAATCAAGATACCAGAAACTACTCTGCCTTCTATCTGTATCAGGGCTCTTCCTTCTGTTGAGGGTAAACGCCCTTTGCTCTGTCCGGTTCGTGCAATTCACATTTATCTCAATCGGACGCAGTTCATTAGGAAGGGTAGAAAACAATTTTTTCTGTCTCTTATTCCTGGTTGACAGAAGATCTCTCCTCAATCCATTTCTTGATGGATTTGTCTTGCTATTCGTGCAGCTTACACTCATCTACCGACTGGCGATTTTATTACCATTGTCATGTTGTTGGATGTTATGCTGGCAGCCTACTGGAGAAATGCTACTTTCTCCACTTATCTGCGACAGTTGCAGGAGCAGGCAGAGGATCTTTGTACTATGGCCCCTCTTTCTTCTGCTCGGGTTGTTGTCTACCCTGGCCATTTGGCTTCTTACAAGGTCAGTTCCAGCTCTGTGCTGTAACTGCCCTTTCTGTCTGTGCATCACACAGAACCATACGCCTCATCTCTCACTGTCTTTTACTAATGATTGTGATGCTATGGTTTGATAGGCCTAGGGACCTCTTTCTCTCTCCATGGTTCCAGTGCAATTGGGTTATGTGGGGGTTGGTTATGTGATTCTCTCCATCCTATTGTCTATTCAGACTGTAGTGAACAATTGTAAGGTAGGTTGATAAGAAATTTAAATTTTATAGTAAATATCCTTTCTTATTGTACCTATCGCAATTGTTTACATGGAGGCCCTCCCGTCTTCTTATCCTTTCTCCCCGCTGATCACATAACTCCTATGTTGGCGGACTCAAAAGAATGATTCATTGGTGACTGCCTTGCGCACTGGTTCCGGAAGTCGTGGAATTGTACTAAGAAAAGAGCATCCCCTACTGGGTGTGCGCCGATGGCACTTGACCAGGGTTGGTGATTTTTTAAATTTTTTTTTTAAAAATCAAAAAGATCGATTTTTTTTATTTAAATCAGACTTTTTTTATTTAAATTGATTTATTTGATTTTTATTTCCATACTATAAATTATTCACCAGAGGCAACTTTTTCTCACATGATTCCTTTAGATAAAAGAAACTGAGTGTATTGGCAGGAATTTGTATCAATGGCTGCCCAAAGAATGGACACAAATAACTGATACTAAAACATTTACCTGTGTTGGGGGCGCGGTGGCTCAGTAGGTAGAGGTGCAGGCTGCAAGCCGAGAGGTCCTCGGTTCGAATCCCACCTGCGGCAACTGCGTTGTGTCCTTGGGCAAGACACTTCACCCCCATTGCCCATGTGGGGGCATGATGACGCCATGTACTAAGGCGTACTGCACGTCGATGGTACGCATGTCTTCAACCAATCTAACCCTGCCTGTGCTGCAGTGCGGAGTTACGATGTTGGGGAGCTGGCAGCTGCTCGTCGTTGCTCGATGGTTCTCTCCGGGTACTCCGGCTTCCTCCACCCGTAAAACTGTCACGGTCATGATTAGCCATTGTGCATAAATATGTGACCTTAAACATCAATAAATAAATAAATTTACCTGTGTTAACCATTTCAGTCTTTAAGGTGGTATGAGGGGAAGAATTCCAGAATATATTTGGCACAGAATAGACATTTGGCATAGATGGAAATAGAGAGGAATCATTGAAAGTTGTGTTTTCTCACTGTTATAGCATTGCTGGATGGAAGATGACTTCTTGAAAAACATTTTTGAAACTTTTGATACTTAAATCACTGATCGTTAATCTTGGAGTTGATTTCGTATTTTTGATGGGTTCATTGAAAGTAAAAATGTTCCTTTTGCTTATGTGGTTTTCTCATTTTCAGGATATGGAGAAGTTACCAGATTATATTCAGTTTAAATATTTTCCACCTCAGCCACTGAAAGAAATTTTCATTGCTGCAAGTGACGATTTGATTGAATTTCTCTATCGAAGTTTAGCAATGAACCCAATTGAGAGGGTGACTGCAACTGAAGTGAGTACATTGTCAAATTTTCAAAATAGTTTACCAACTTGATGATGCTCACCTTTTCACAGTAAGGCCAAGCCAGAAAATAAACAGACTGTCATCTGCAAAATGAGGTCCCCAGAGGGTGAATTTAGTGATGCTCCCCTGCACAGCAGGGTAGCATCACTAAATTCACCCTCTGTGAACCTCAATCTGAATCAGGATCTCAAAACTAAACCGAAAGAAGTATGCAGAGGATAAATTGGCCCACTGTATGGGATAGCATCATCAGATTCACCCTCTGGGAACCTCATTTTACAAATGTCAGACTGCTTATATTTTTATACTGTACCAATGACCCAGACTTAGCTGGTGCTAACTCTAACAAAACCAGGGCCAAACACAAATTTTGCCCCCCAATCCCCAAAATTTGCATCCAAAACAAAAAGAAATCATGTCCTAAAGGACCTCCATACTATGCCTCTACTGCGCATGCGCAGTGACGCAGTCGTCCCGAAATTGGCGCCAATTATCATTCTCTGTTTGGCCCTTCATCAGTCAACATCTCACTGATCTTTGTGCTTGTAAATCTCAGTTTAAAGGATGCCAGACACGTAATTTTTGGAGAAAATGTGATTCTAAGGAGGATAGAAGGAGGAGAGGAAAAAGAAGTGGCAAAAAATAATCAGGGCTGTACTTAAAATTTTTTGATGAAATTATGTTAAGTTGCCTATTTTCGAGGCATGGGCCTCTTGTTGTCATTCTTGCTAATTGTTGCACTGCTTATTCAGTGTTTCCTCTCCCCTAGCCTTCTAAAGTCCCCCCTGGCAATTCTCCCATGCTTTTGGCATATTTTTGAGAAATTTCATTTCTAAAATTTCCTGGGAGAGTTGCTTGGTTACAGAATGTTTTCTGTTATTTTCCCCATAGTTACGTTTTCACCCATGGGTGTATAACGTTTGTGTTCTGCATCTTCCATCTGATGTTCTACAGATTCTCCCCTGGGAGTCTCTGTTTTGCATCAGATAGAGTGTAATTGATGACTGATTCCGGGCCAGTTTTTTCAGTGCCTGGAGTCATGTTTTCTAGTGTGTTTGCACTGTTTGTTTTCATTGGCAACAGCCTTTTTTGAGGGGGGCTGTTTGCCTTTGTGGTAGTTTATCTCATTATAAGATACATTTATATTATCCGAAAGTGTCTCATTAATTATTTTATATAAATTTAAAATTTTTGACCACACTTTGCCATCGGATCCATCGGGGCTCAACGTTACTTTTCAGCAACTTGGGCTTCTCTGAAAAAATATTTTTTCAAAATTATTTTGTTTTGCAATTGTTTTTTCATTTATTAATGGATCATGTTATTATGTATCTTTGTGTCAGGGGTTTTTGCGAGTAACTAGGACTTATTGTTGTTCTTTCACAATGAAGGGACGTTGTTCAAATTGTAATAGGAAGAAATCTTCCTCTGACTTTCATGATCATTGTATTAATTGTTTTCAGTGTTCTCGCATTAATCCCTGTCCTATATGTGAACATTGGGATGAGAAACATTGGAAACGTGTGTCACGATATGTTGTTTCTGGAGAAAGAGCGATGCCGGCTCTTTCTCCGCAAGGTCACTCTACTCTCTCAGTTTCTATTTCAGAGGAACCAGAACAGGGTGATGTTTCCATGTTATCTTCTTCAAGTGTGCGTCCGTCGTCACAAATGAATTCAGAGCTAGCGGCAAAAGTGCTCATGGAGATTAGACAAATGTCGTCCGCTAGCTCACCCGGTGTAGCGTCCATTCACCGAATGGTTCGGCAGCCGGGTTCGTCCGATGCGGTCCAAGAGGAAATTTTGGGTGATGCGAGCACTATAAACATAATAGATGCACACCCAGTGACGGCGGATAGTTAGCGAGAACGGAGGAAGCCTTTTAGTCCGGTTCCTAGCTCGTCCAGGTCCAGCCGGGCCGCGAGCGAGAGAGGTCCCTCTCTCGTACAACAACATCTGGGACCAGATGTTGTGGTACAAAATGTGTCTTTAGCGGAGCATACGTCCGTCGCTCGGGACGCTCCGTTGTATAAGCAGTCCGCAGAGACTGTTAAGGCTTCCTCTTCTCGTCAGCGCACACGACCGCACCTTGGCTGCGTGACCGCCGATATATTACCAGCTTCGCCGATGAAGGATTCTTCGGCGACCAGGTCACACCATCCGGCAGCCAGGGATTCGAGACCGATGGACTCCGGACGTTCGCATAGGAAAAGTATGCGGGAGCCATCTGATGCGGAGCTGCCCTCGGCGAAGCAGCGAAAGACTGCGCCTCCGCAGGTCTCGACGCCGGACATTCTTGTGCAGATAGCACAGCTTATCGCAGCATCCCAGCAGCCGACAGAAACGGTGTCGGATCGAGAATTATCCGACGGCGCTGGGTCGGTACGCTCCGCCGAAGCATCGGGGGCGGATGACCGGGAACATCGTGAGGTCCGACCGGATGGTGAAAGGGATACGGATGACTTGGAGCTATCCCTTTCAGAACAACATAAAGCTGCCGTGGACTTCATCCGGCACTTTCACCCTCAAGTTGTTCCGTCGGGCCAGACTGCTGCGCTTCCGGACAAGAGAATTATAGCGTCATTGGACTCTGAATTTTTGCGCGGTTCAGGGACATCGCTCCCGAGTTTCCGTCGCAGTCCAATAATGTTGCTAGAACATTTGAATTATTGAACGACGCTATATTTAAACTTGCTTCCAGGACGGGGAAAGCAGGTTTCTTGTCCGCTAATAGTCTCAACCTGCCTTTCATTAATGCAAGGAATAAATTCGATACGGCAGGACAGGGTATACCGAGAGTTCCTCTGCGTATGGACGACGAGGCGGAAGACTTAGAGCTATCATTACCGTCGTCAGCTTCTATTCCAACCGCGGTGTTGGAAACAGCTATTGCGTCTAACAGAGCCAATTTAGATGCCTTATCTTACGCAGATCACCTTACTAAGGCGTTATCACTGTGCCTTCAAGGGGAAGAGTTTCAGGATATACAATCCTCTTTAAGACTTCTTTCAAGGGCAGTAGCTTATTCCACGTGTAACTCCGCCCTTTCAGTGGCAAATCTGGAGTTGGTTAGACGTGACGCAGCCCTAGCTACATCCACACTAGTGGATTCTAAGGTGAAGAACTCTCTTAGAGTCGCTTCGGTCTCAGGAGAACTTCTCTTTGACGGCAAGCTTTCCGCTATTTATGATAAAATTAAAAAGAAAGCTAATGATTCTCTGTTGTTCAGATCGGCTCCTAAGAAGTCGGATACAGCAGACACGAATAAGACAGGCACTTCTGGGTCTAATGCGCCCAAGAGAGGTTCCTATAGAGGTTCCGGTGCGTCCTCTTGGTCTTATTCGAGAGACCATCAGGATAGCGACTCTCGTTCGGGACGTCCTTCAGGCCGGGACAATCGGTCGGATGCCCCGAGGTCGACGAGGCGAGGTGCGGGTCGTGGAAGACGTGGTTTCTCCTACCGCAGGCCTCGCAGGTCCAGGAGGTGATGGCTTCAACCTCTATCGCGTTCCGGTTGGCGGAAGGTTGTCGAGTTTTTCACAAGAGTGGGCGTCGATTACGGACGACCCTTGGGTGAGAGGAGTGATTTCGGAAGGTCTAAAGATATCCTTCAAACGAAAGCCTCCATTAACTCGAAGTCCAAAGTGGACTCATCTTCCGTCAAATCCACAGAAAAGAGACGCTCTGTTATCAGAGGTGCAGTCTCTTTTAATGAAGAACGCGGTAGAGGTCGTAGAAAACCAGGAATCTCTGGGATTCTACAGCCATCTGTTTCTGGTTCCGAAACCAGACGGCTCGTTCCGTCCAGTCATAGATTTGAGCTGGATAAACAAGCTGATCGTCGCTCTGAAGTTTTATATGGAGACGATTCGATCAGTCAGAGCGAGTATTCGGGTGAACGATTATGCAACGAGCATAGATCTCAAAGATGCGTACTTTCTCGTCATGGTACATCCGACATTCCGAAAGTATCTACGCTTTGCAGTCCTGGGAGTGGTGTATCAATTCCGGGCGATGTGCTTCGGATTGAATCTAGCACCCTGGGCTTTCACTCGGGTAATGAACTCGGTAATGATCTACTTCCGAGCTCATTCGTCTGCGGTAACGTCGGCCTACCTGGACGACATTCTTCAGAGGTATGGCAACGAGTTAACGCTTCAGAACGATGTTCAGAATCTTCTTCTATTGCTCCGACGTCTCGGTTTTATAGTAAACGAGGAGAAGTCGGATCTGGTGCCGTCCAAGTCATTCACTCATCTGGGAATGAGCTTCGAGACGCACAACAATCTCGTTCGGGGAGGTAAATGTGTTGGATGTGAGTACAAAATGTATGGCTCCAAATGGGAACTAAGGCTCCGATAATGCAACCATTGTTTGCCTGGTTGTAACAAATTTTCAAATTCAGATGTTCAGAAACCCTATTTTCTTGCATCTAAGAACACGTTGATGGCCTTTTTAGCAATGTAATCATCATGCTATAGAAATTCCCTGCTACCCGCAACACCCACACTCCATGTCTCCCCTCGCTCCTGGGCACATAAAAATGTAAATAAAGAAGAGACTTCGTGAGCAGTGTGACTGCATCTGCTTGCTCACATTTTTTGGTTCACCCAAGAACAGTCAAGCTGTACCTCTGATAATATATCAATACATCTAGTGTATCCTGTGTATTGATATCACATTTATTATATGATCTGATGCTTCTTCTGTTTATTAAACTCATTCATTAACTGGTAGAGTGCTGAAAGCTCATATTTGGGCTTTACCAGGGCTTGCATTTTAGAACCGTCAGCCTGTTAAGAAATGTTTTGAGGCTGATTACCAGGCCTGGTGAAAATACAAGCCTTGGCTTTACTCTGACATGCAGGGACCGTAATGTAAAGGCCTCATGTTCATTGGATATGCTTCATATTATCTTTAAAGTGAAATTATTTAGACTGTATAGATTTGCCTTGTTGCAATTTATGGGAGAGTGCCTTTAGGCACTCTCCCATAAATTGTAACAAGGCAAAGACATGTGAACAAATTTTGATGGTCAAAAATAATTTAGCACTCTACCAGTTAAAAATGGTAATGCACAGCCATGCATTAACAGACAAGATACCAGGAATATTTTAATGTATTTAAGTGTCATTTGTGGGGTTTTTGGATCATAAAAGTAGAATGTTCACCTCATCCCCAGTTTATATCAAAATTTACAAAACTCATCCAGTAAATTAACCCTTTTTATCTTATAAATTGCCGTTTATTTGAACAATAAAGGCCTTGGATAATTTTTTGCTTTATTCACCTAGTAGAGTGATAAATTTTCCCCATAGGTTTAACACTGAAATAAATAATTCCCCTAGTAGCGACAGACTTCTTGACCTCTGGCCTCTACCACATTTGTCTAGCATAATTAATAGTTGGATTGTTGATCTCTTTAAATCTTTTTGAAAGTATTACACAATGCCAGTAGAAAACACCACCGACTGCTCATATAATAAAGTATTTTTGCAAGCATAGCTCAAGTTTGTAGGGGAATTATTTTTAGATAGAAATGTATTACTGCGCCTTGTTTATTTTTGCCAGTTTTGCTGGTCGAGCAAATTGGACCAATGTGCTCCTCACTTCTCGCTGTAGAAGTCTTACAGGATAAACAAAATAAACGTATAGTGTTTTCAAGTAAAAAATTTATTCTTCTCATAGAATTAAGAATGAAACCGACTCGCCAGAGGCTTGTCGATTTCATTCTTAATCCTACTCGTAGAATACATTTTTTACTTGAAAACACTAAATGTTTATTCTATATACCTAACACAAAAGCAGAGGACTCTGGCAAATAAATTATTGAATAACTAATATTTTTTATTTTTGGCATTCAAAACATAGCTTTCACCCCTGATTGGAACGAGCTCCTTGAGCTTGTTCCAATGATGGGTCATAAGCTATGTTTCTTTTCAACCTACTCACAATTGTTTACAATTGGCTGTAACATAAGTGCAAGCCCTACTTCGGAACTAACTCACGCTTTTAGAATCTTTTCCAATCGAGTTGGAAAAGTACTAGAGTGCAAAAGCACAAAAAAGATCGAAAAAAGTGTCGAGCGAGACCAGCGCTCGAAATTACAGGTACTCTCTCTGCACACCTCTTGCGTTTACTGAGTGCATGCGCAACAACCGTGACGTCAATTCCTTTATTTTCCGGCATTGTACATGGTCGGAAATTTTTCTGACTCGTGCTAATTATGCTATGTATTCTTCGTGAACAACTTATTCTTCATATTTAGTGTGCTACTGGATTGTATCCTTTTATCAAGCTACCAAATTATTATTATTATTTAATGTTAATTTGTATTTTTATTGCTGTTCTCTTCACACTTTATCTTGTCTTTCCCCCACGTGTGAACATGACCTTAGTACTGTTTTCCGTCGGCGGGAAGCTTGATTATTGTTTTGATATCATGCCTAAGACTATTCTTTGTACCTCTTGTTTGCAGGTGAAACATGTGGACGATTCTCATGCCACATGTGTCACTTGCAACAGTTGCACTCAGGCCTAATCATGTGGTATCTGTGGGGTTTGGTCCTCTAAATTTCGGGCTTCTGTGAACAAGGTGGTTCTTTCCAGAGCTAGAACCCCTCGTTCTCGGGGTAAGGGTAGCCGTGCCGTAGCAGACATTTCTGCTGGTGCACGTGGTGACTCTGTCACACAGGATTCGGATCTGCCTTCTGTGGCGAGTTCCTCTGCAACTGTTGGCGGTGTTAGTTCAGTGATACCTGACGAGGAGACCATGGTCTCTTTGTCTTCTGATGTCACTATTGAGGCGTCTGTTTTCGTTGAGAGCTTTTCCGAGGTCAGCTCGGTAACCCTCTCCAATCTGCCTTCTACACCGTCGACCGTTGTTGAGGAGGTTGCTACTCCAGATCCTATTCTGTCTGATGGTGGCTCTTCCATCTCCTCTGGGGATGGTCTACAGTCTCGGGGGACCGAGGCTGTATCTGCTGGTGTGTCTGTGTGTTCTCAGCCTCCCCCAGCCCCGCGGCGGGGCTGTGCGGGTTTGCTGTCTGCTCCGTCTCATCTGGCTAGGTTTGCTCCTAGTCGGTTGAGCCGGCCGGTCGCTTCGGCAGCGATTCCTCGTCCCTCGAGTGAATCGTTTATTGTTCCACCTTCGCCTGCTAGTGTGCCGCCTAGCGGGATGGTGTTGGGACGTTGGCCAATGACAGGTTCCTGTCATTCTTGGGACAATCCTCCGGTGTCTTCTCACCGTGTCCTAGGTCCAGCTACCGATCGACGTGTGCCGTCGGTCTCTTTAGAGGATTTGCAGGCAGGGCCTTCTGTTTCGCAGAGGTCAGTGATGGCCCCTGGGCGTCACAATCGGGACTATCCTCCGGTGTCTTCTCACCGTGCTCCTATTCTGTCTGCCGATCGACGTTCGTCGTCGGTCTCTTCTGAGGATTTGGGTTCTTCTACCAGAAGGGTCCATTGGGAGGACACTCCGTCGGGCGATTCTGCTGCGACGGATTCTCAGGGTGACCTGCGCCAGGCCGTTTTGGCGCTCACCCGGTTGCTTTCTGGCAACCCTCAAGTTGGCCTCCCTGTGCCTCCTGAGGCACAACCTCCTTTGGTCGGTCGCCGAGATGTCTCGCCTGGCCCCTTGGATACTGCACAGTATTCACAGGAGGTTTCTGCTGGTCAGCCCGAGTTGGGCTACGTCTCCTCTGCTACGGAGGATGACGAGTATCTTGAAGGTGATGGGCCCCCCTTGTCAGTCTTGGGGCAGGCTTTGGATTTCGTCTTTGGCTTATTGCCGGACGTTCAACCTTCCGACCAGCCTTCTGTGACCGTCCGGCCGCGGTCCACTGTGGAGCGCCGTAACCCTGTTGAGCCTTCTAGCTCCGGGGCTTTGCGTCCTCTGCAATCGGCTCAGGTGGTTGAGTCCTTCCAGGGCTTAGACGCCAAAATGCGTTCTAAGGCCCTAAAGGGTTCCTTCTTTTCTAGAGCTGATGCCTTTCTGCCTCCATCGCGGTTTCGTGTGTACGATTTCGTCTCTCCACCAGTCTTCCAAGGGATGACTACTGTGGATGAGGATTCTTCTTCCCTCGGGTTGACTAAGCCTAAGTCGGCAGTTCTCCCGATGTCGGTAGTTGAGTCTATGGTGGGCCTGTCCCGAGATATGCTGGGTATGTTATCTCTCGCGGACCATGTCGTCGCTGCTCTGGCTGAATATTTTCCAACAGGGGAGTTTGATGATGCTCAGGTGCCTTTTCGCGTTTTGTCACAGGCTCTTATGAACTTGACTCATGCTCACGCCTGTAACATGGCTAATTTGGAGCTGGCACACCGGGATGCGGTTTTGGATTCTTTACCATCCCTTCCTTCTGAGCAACGTGCTGTTCTGAGGTCTGCCTCTTTGGTGGGACCTCAGTTGTTCCATGGTTCTGTGGAAGCTGTTCGTGGCGAAGTTCTTCGTCATTCGAAGGACCAGCTTTTGCTGAGACAGCTTGACCGACCTGCTGCTGCGGGTGGGGGTCGTTCCAGGCCCGCCAAGCATGCTGCTGCGTCTGCCTCGTCGGCTATGCCTTCAGCTCCGTCTGCTCCTTCTGCTCATAAGAAGCGCCGACGTGGCCAGGCCCGCTGGCAGCCTCAGGCTGGAAAGTCTCAGGACTCTGTTACTTCCCGAGGTGGTTTCTCCTCTCGGGGGCCTCGTCGAGGCCGCAAGTGAAGGTTCTCACCTCGATTCGCCTCCAGTCGGGGGAAGGCTGTCGCTGTTTTATGACCGTTGGACAGAGATAACGTCGGACTCTTGGGTCCTCGACGTCATTCAATCCGGTCTGCGACTGTCCTTCCATCGGCACCCCAGTTTATCTCGGGTGCCCCTTCCGACTCAGGTCCCTTCAGGTTCTCTGCGTCGGGACCTTCTGGTGCAGGAGATCGACAATCTCCTCACCAAAGGGGCGATCGCGGTGGTCAGGAACACCCTTTCACCGGGGTTTTACTCAAGACTTTTCTTGGTGCCGAAGAAAAATGGCCAATAGCGTCCTGTCATCGATCTGAGTACCCTGAACGAGTACATAATTGCTCCTCGTTTCAGTATCGAGACTTTCCGGTCGGTTCGACGTTCAGTTCATCAGGGCGATTTTGCGGCCAGTATCGACCTGAAGGATGCCTACTTCCATGTACCCATTCATCTGGCATCACGGCAATACCTTCGGTTCTCGTTTCGGGATCAAGTTTTTCAATTCAGAGCTCTCCCGTTCGGTTTGAACCTGGCTCCTTGGGCCTTCACCCGACTGATGTCACATGTGCTTGCTTTCCACCGCACTCAGTCGACAGTGACTTCGTCAGCCTACCTAGACGACATCCTCCAACGGCTCCACGATGCTGCTGTTCTGGAGTTCGATGTCCGGCAGTTTCTTTGCCTGCTAGCGTCGCTGGGTTTCAGAGTCAATCGCGAGAAGTCGGATCTTCTTCCTTCTCAGCGATTCCGTCATTCGGGGATGGATTTCGACACTCTTCACAATGTAGTGTCGGTCCCCCAGGCTCGGGCGACGATTCTTTCCGCCTTGACTCGGGACCTGCTTCACTCTTCCTCGGTCTCGGCCAGGACTTTCCTTCGGATGCGGGGCCTTTGCGGTTCGGTGACAGATCTCATTCCGCTCGGTCGCTTGTTTGTCCGACCTCTCCAACATTTCCTGTTGGATCATTGGCGTCCGAATGTAGATCCGCTGGACCTGGAACTCACTATTCCTCGGTCTCTGCTTTGTCACCTCCGCCCTTGTGCAGATATTCCCTGGCTTACACAGGGTGTTCCGTTGGATCTTCCTTTGTCCGATCGCATCCTTACTGCGGATGCCAGCGATCGGGGCTGGGGTGCGACGTTGGATCCTCTCGGTCTGTCTACTCACGGAGAGTGGGACAGCGAGCAGGTGGGCCTTCATATCAACCAGAAGGAGCTCCTTGCTCTTCTGTTGAGTTTTCGGCTTTGGATCCCTCATCTGTCGGACCATGTTGTCCTACTTCTTTCGGACAATTCGACAGTAGTGGCCTACATACGGAATCAGGGAGGCACACATTCGATTCCCATGTATCGGCTGTCTCGGGATCTTCTTCTGTTGGCGCGGGATGTGAACGCTCGGGTGTCCATTTGACACATTCCCGGGCGTCTCAACGTCCTAGCAGACTCCCTGTCCCGACGCGACAGTGTCCTTCCAACCGAATGGATGCTACATCGGTCGGTGTTTCAGGCGATTTGCGAGCAGTGGGGTCGTCCTCAGGTTGACCTTTTCGCTACTCGCTGGAATCATCAGGTAGAGACTTTTGTCTCCCCTTGTCCAGATCCTCTGGCATTTGCAGTAGACGCTCTGTCTCTGGACTGGACAGGTTGGGTCGGCTATGCCTTTCCTCCTGCACTGATTCTTCCTCAAGTTTTAGCGAAGATTCGTGCTTGCAGTTGCAGGATCATTCTGATCACACCCCTGTCTCCACAGAGGGTGTGGATCAATCTGCTGCGGCCTCTATTGGCCGATCGACCGATTCGTCTACCTCTACGTCGCGATCTTCTTTCACAGGGTCGTCCCAGGAAGTATCACAACAACCTGGCGAGCCTGTCCCTTCACGCCTGTCTTTTATCAGGTCCAGTCTCCGACGTAGAGGTTTTTCGAGACGATCAGTGGAGTGCATTTCTGCATCGCGGCGACCCTCCACTGGAATGACTTATGCCGCCAAGTGGAAGGTTTTCTGCCGCTGGTGTTCAGATCACAATGTGAATTACCGTGATCCGTCAATCGCTCAAATTGCGAATTTTCTGGTTTTTCTTTTTGACTCCAAGGGCCTCCAGTCTATTACGATTAAGGGCTATCGGTCTATGCTGTCTGATACTTTCTCTTATGTGGGAAGAAACAGTGTCACATTCACTACTGATTGCTCTTTTCTGGCTAAGAATCAACTCCCCGATTCGGTACCTCCTCCCATCTGCATTCAGGCTCTCCCTGCTGTAGATGGACGGAGACCTCTTCTTTGTCCTGTTCGTGCGGTCAAGACTTACATTACCTGCACTCAGTTCATTAGGAGGGGTCGGAAGAGATTCTTTCTGTCTCTCATTCCTAAGAGGCAGTCTATCTCTTCCCATTCTATTTCCAGGTGGATCTGTCTTGCAATGAAGCTGGCTTATTCAGTTCATTAGGAGGGGTCGGAAGAGATTCTTTCTGTCTCTCATTCCTAAGAGGCAGTCTATCTCTTCCCATTCTATTTCCAGGTGGATCTGTCTTGCAATGAAGCTGGCTTATTCTCGCTTGTCTGCATCGGATCTTGTTTCGAACCGGCTTAATGCTCACGAGGTTCGTGCCATTTCTACATCCTGGGCGTTCTCCAATTCTGTTTTGCTCTGTGATGTTATGAATGCGGCTTACTGGAGGGATGCTTCTACCTTCTCCTCCTTTTATCTCCGCCACCTTCAGCAGCAATCTGCAGACCTTTATTCTTTAGGCCCTCTCGTTGCTGCTCAGGCTGTTGTGCACCCTCGTTAAAATTGTTTTTGTCGAGGTTGCGCTTCGCTCAGCCTTGTTCTTTTCAGGTGCCTTCTCTCTATCTTCATTACAGGTTTTCCTTTTTGTTCTCTGCCATCCTTGCTTTCGTTCTGCTACTCTTGTTGGTATTGGTTATGTGATTCACCTCCTCCTATTGTTTATTCAGCCAATTGTAAACAATTGTGAGTAGGTTGAAAAGAAATTAAAATTTTTTAGTAAATTTTGTTTCTTAACATACCTACCACAATTGTTTACCGGAGGCCCACCCTCCTTGGGGATATCTTTGATATCGATGCCTCCCCGCTAAATCACAAACTTCTCGTTGGCGGAAATACGGAATTGACGTCACGGTTGTTGCGCATGCGCTCGGTAAACGCAAGAGGTGTGCAGAGAGAGTACCTGTAATTTCGAGCGCTGGTCTTGCTCGACCCTTTTTTCGATCTTTTTCGTGCTTTTGCACTCTAGTACTTTTCCAACTCGTTTGGAAAAGATTCTAAAAGCTTGAGTTAGTTCCGAAGTAGGGCTTGCACTTATGTTACAGCCAATTGTAAACAATTGTGGTAGGTATGTTAAGAAACAAAATTTACTAAAAAATTTTAATTTTTGAGACAAAGATGTAAGAATAATGAAAATGTAAGGGGTGATTTTTGTGAATTGCGCTGGCTGGTTTTGGCTATTCCTTTGGGTAATTAGGTCCAGACCTAATTTACTTAACTAGTTTTGTAAATTTTGATATAAACTTGAGACTTGTTAGGATCCTATATGGATTCAGGCCTGAAAATAAGCAGTCTGACATTTGCAGAATGAGGTCTCCAGAGGGTGAATTTGATGATGCTATTCCATACAGTGGGCCAATTTATCCTCTGAGTACCTCTTTTTGTTTAGTTTTGAGAACGTGATTCAGATTGAGGTTCACAGAGTGTAAATTTAGTGATGCTACCCTGCTGTGCAGGGTAGCATCACTAAATTCACCCTCTGGAGACCTCATTTTGCAGATGTCAGTCTGCTTATTTTCTGGCTTTTATGTATTATATGTGTGCATATTTTGTTACACAGTATTTTCAACACCCCTGAAATTTACCGTTTTGACTCTGTAAACCTGGTCATATAATTGGAGCAGAAGAAGGGTATGTAAAATTATTTGGACAGAAAATTGCTGGGTGTTGGGATCATTGGTAGGATTATATGCAAGGCTGTGCCAGGTTTTTTTTCCATAGGGACAAGGGCAGTACAATGTTTTCATGAGGCAGGTGGGCGTGCAGTCATGACCAGTGTTCATGTTTCATATGCCAAAGTAGCCCCAATTGCATAAAAAATTTAATTTGGCATGAAAAATCTCGAATTGGCAAAACTTTTGTCTCCAACCTCATTGCAAGTATAAGGAAAGGCCAGTGCAGTAATGAACAGGGTGGTCAAAAGAAGAATTATTTTATCACTTGCCCAAAACTATATCTGACAGATAAGCGAGTGACAAAAAACAATTTTCACACTCAAGCCTTATGATTGTATAAGTATCAGTTGGCTGGTTGATTACTTAATTTATCTACCATTTACCTAAAAACACATTCGCAAACTGAAGTATCAGTAGTGATAAAAACTTGTCAATAAAAGTACTTTTATAACTAGTGCGGTAGCAAGGCTGAAAATAAGCAATCTACCATTTGCAGAATGAGGTCCCCAGTGGGTGAATTTGTCAATGCTATCCCATACAGTGGGCCAATTTATCTTCTGGGTACCACTTTCTGTTTAGGTTTGAGACCTTGATTCAGATTTGAGGTTCGCAGAGGGTAAATTTGGTGATGCTACCCTGCTGTGCAGGGTAGCATCTCCAGATTCACCCTCTGGGACCTCATTCTGCAGATGACAGTGTGCTTATTTCCAGGCTTGTGCAGCCGCAATAAAAGTCACAAAAAGATAACGAGAAAATGAAAGCATGCTTGCCACGCAGTCTATTTCAGTGGCAATCACAAGCCATTTTCCTCAGAAACTTTTAATGCTGCAATGAACGATGCATCTAGTTTGCCACAACATACATTCCATGTTGCAGGGAATTGCACGATCCAGTACATAAACAATCCCCCATGCAAAACAGCAAAATAAAAAAGATGAAGATGAATAGCAAAGATTGAAAGTTACAATGAGAGAATTTTGAAACATAATGTTACTCTCATTGTGGTTTGTGCACTTTTAAAAATTAGGAATGATCTGACGTGTATTTAAAAAGATTTTTACACACTGCAAAAATAAAATTCCATAGTTGTTTTTGGAAATCACCTACCTATCTCTTGGTGACCTCATGAGTTTTATTAAATTTGGCTTGAAATATCATTGTCAGAGGAAAAAAGCATACTTGGGCTGAGTTTTATTATTTTTTAACACGACGTACAGTTTCATTCATGTTGAAGAAATTTCCTAGTGCCGTTGGGTTGAGAGAATTAAAACTGGAGTCCCATTATTTTGATCAGCTGAGTGTGGCTTTACGTTTGTTAACTGTTTTTGAGAAGTCATGGTTGTGGGGTTTGTTGACTGAAGGGTAGATAAAAGTGTTATGTACTCATTGTTCTTGTATACAATCTTTTATCGCAACTCTGTTCATTTTGGGGGAGATACAGCTTCTCATTGTGCAATCGTGACTCGCAGCTATACCTCCTCAAAAATGAGTCTTGTCATGATGAAAGATTCATTACAAGCACAATGTGCACATAAGACCTAAAAAATTAAAAATCTGTTTCTCAGGCCCTCCCACATGGTCCTTTTGGCTGCCGCATGCTCTCGTTTTATAACCAATGTAAACTTTAAAAAAATAAAAATAAAATGGTTCATGTCGAATATTTTACCAAAGTTAAAAAAATTGATAAATTTGTCCCTTGAGTGCAAGAACACTTTGCGGTGCTTTAGCATTACAAAGCCTTCTTGCTCTCAAGGGATGATATGCACCTCCACCCATGCTATTCTGTAGATTATGAGGCCTAAAACTTAAACAAGAACATGAACTTTCGACGGCAAAGAAATAATTACAGAAGTAAAAAATAAAATTCAAAAATGCTCGCCCGCATGCAATTTTACAAATAATAGCCTGAGAAACAGAAGATCTACTTTGTGGAGCCTAACATATACAGTTTGGCCATAACCGACCAATACAATTTACAAACCAAACATAGATTATGCCATATGATTGAAAAGAGCACCTAGCTTTAATACGCTTTGTTTTTGAGGCAAAAATTGAAAGCTTTTAATTACTCAAGAAATATATTTTCATTTGTCGTCTGCTCTCTCTGTGTAGGCTAAACCTCATTCGTCATGTACAAAAAATCAGTATTTTGGCTTTTTATATCAGCTAAGTGTGGGGTAGAGATGGTTAGTATTGGAATTTTGAGTTTGGTATCGATTTCAGTGTTTTTAGGATATACCTCGGCATGGTTCCCCCACCTTCTTGATTTCCTTGAATTTGAAAATCATCTGCCAGGGCCCTGGAAACTTCTTGGATTCATGTAACCCTCCTTGAAACTCCTTGAAAAATTAATGTTTTGTGATTTGTGAAGTAGGGGTAAAAAAGCATAAAAACACGTTCAAGGTTATTTCGTTTTTTGACAGTATGGATTTAGATGACCTCATCCGAAGTTATTCGAAGCTTAGTTACGTATTTGTTTTAACTAAACCAAGTGTGCATTTAGCACATGTTAAAGTTTGGGAGCAAATGATTTCTGTTTTCACTTTGTGTTTGTTTGAATTATTAATAGCTTTTGCTGTTATCATGTTGGGAGGAAAAAAGTAAGTTTCAAGAGGAATGGATAAGTCGTAGCTTGTACAGTACTTGGCTGGAGCGTGTTCAAAGTGATTATACTTCAGCTCACAGTCATTTGTGCATGAAAATATTTAGTGTCATGACCATGGGTGAAGCTACTCTCCATTCACATATTCAAGCCTCGAAGCACATAAAAAATGTGAAAGAAAAATCCACAATGTTGTCAGTCTCTGGCTTTGGAAAGGCTATTTCCAGGAAGGTTTGTTTTTTGAATACATCAATTTTGTCAGACTGCAGTACAGGTGATCCTTGCCCGTATGTATACGAACTTGGTGCGAGTGGTAGTACTGTTCTGACTTTGGAAATTTTATGGGCTGTAAAGTGTGTCAACAGTCATTGGAGTTACAGCTCATCAGCTGATGTATCCAATGTTTTCCCAGAGTACTTGTATCTCCTGGAAACTCCTTGAATTTTTGTTCTTTTTGTCCTTGAAACTCCTTGATTATACACACAAAACCTCCTGGAAATTCGAATTCAACAATAAATTGTGTGCAGGAACCGTGCTCTGTATCGGTTCGGTATTCGGTATCTGACTTGACTGAGATTTGTGGATAGTACCGAAGAGGAATTCACATTAGGAAAAACAGAATACATTGCTGTAGTATCATTCTACCACAATGCTATAAATGACACTGCCACGGACATGTTAAATTTTGAAAATGACAATCTGGGAGATTTATGCATGTGAATATTATAACAAGACTTTTGTTCAGAGAACAACAATTTGTTAAGTTATCCACATGTATGTCTATCAATTGACTGGTACCCCCCCCCCCCCCCCCCCTACCCTCTCACTTCACCCCTGCATGAATTTACCCCACTAACAATTTTTGGGAAAAAGTTTAAGAACCACCAGCAAACTTTCAGTTAAGGGACCACACACACTTTGTAATTGTAAGTGGAGTAAATTTATACTGTTTATATAGTTTAATCCTACCACCCCCACTTTATCTCCATTAATTTACCCACTACTACCCCTCCCCATCTCAACATATTGTATTCCAAACCTAGTTCAATAGCCCCCCAACACACACACACACACTTCACATTAGTTTATCCCACAACTACCCTCCTCCCTTCCCTTACTTTATTCCTGTATAAATTTCAGGTCATTTCCTTCTTCCAAGATTCTTTAAATTTAGAATCATAGTGACGTTTTTTGGATGAATTTTCAGACATTGCAAATTCAATTGCGAATGGTATTTACCGGTACACATCGCCTGATATAAACACACAACTACAGTTACCTGTGATCCTTTCATCATAGAATGTTTTGAAAACAAAGTTATTTTTCATATAAAAAGCTGATCTCTAATGAGCCGAAATCAGTATGGTTTCAAACAGTAATCAGGTGTTGTTCCTTCACATGCAGCTGTGTTTATGTTG
The DNA here is from genome assembly GCA_031216915.1 of Pictodentalium vernedei. NCBI lineage: Eukaryota > Metazoa > Mollusca > Scaphopoda > Dentaliida > Dentaliidae > Pictodentalium > Pictodentalium vernedei. The sequence continues at coordinate 74,141,936 of CM062293.1, read as the reverse complement.
TGAAAACTGTGGCAAAGTCGCTTAAGTACTAAGAAAGAAGGTTGGTGTTTTTGTTGTGAAAACATTGCACCAAGCTATATTGTTTGGTTTTCGATCACCATTTAATGACAGAATAATATCAAATAGTCCATTCTTGTATTAATTTATTTTAATTAAACACGATTTGGCACAAAGGGAAGAGAAAAAAAAGAGACTGAATTTCTGAAGCTTACTTAAATATCTCGGTCACTAAGCAGATGTCACGGATTACCATTTGCAAGCGTGAAGTAAATTGTACACAATAAAGAAATGGTTGATTTCGTTTTTTTCACTTGATAAATTCTGACGATGCGGGAGATTTATGGGTGCTAACGTGAGTGTGGGAGATCATGACCCAATCCGGGAGTCTCATGGTGAATCTGTGAGACTTGACATGTCTGCACTGCCAATGATCTTAAAAGTAGCATTCTTTTACAACCACAAATCATATCTACAGTAATTTCATGATTTCAGGCTTTTGCGATCTCAGACCATGTGCCCTGATCGTGCCATCTTTAGGAGGTCCTGCTGACAATAGACAAAACCCCTGGGCAGTGATTTCTAGGCAGATCTTGGCTGCCTTCGCAGCTAAGCAGTTGGACATGTACAGGTTGTAGTCTAGTGGGAATTCAGATCAGTTGCCCAGTACAATGAGGGTTAACAAAACTGAAAAGAAAATCGGTCAACTTCTTTCATGAAACTGGACTTTTCAACTGTTATCAAGCCTCAACAGGAACCTATACAGAGTGAATGTAGGAAAATTTGAAAATTCAGGCAGTTTCAGTATTCAATGGTTGGTTTGGTTCGGTTTGGTTTTTTGGTATCTCCATGATATCGGTATCTGTTCGGCTTTTTGGTATATTGCCTATCTTCTATTGTGGGGGAACCAGGGCTAGAATTTCTCGAGAATCAGAGAATCTGATTCTCGTAATGTTTCTCGCAAATTTCTTTCTGAGCAGTAGAATAGAAATGTAATTATGTCATTTTGTTTCTCACAGAATGTTCTGAAATTCGACCCATGGGAACCAGGTGGGTCTATTTTGAAGCAATGCCTTCTCCTCTCCCCAACACCACATTTTAGTGGCAAAGAGTTTACAAATAATTTTCAACTTGTTGTCTTTCATTGGGTATTGTAGGCTTTAAAAATGCCTTACTTTCACAACAAACCAGCTCCAACTCCAGGTCACCTTCTTCCACGACCAGGATCAAGCAATTTGAATATTCTACTGGAGAAAGAAAAAGAAGAGAGAGGTATTAAACGAAAACTGCAAACCGATTCAGGTAAGTGAGATTAAAAGTTCAATTTTCTTGAAAAATAACCTGGTATTTCAATATACTGAATATTTTCGATATTGAAAACCATACCTTACCATTACCCAGCTGAGTAAATAAAATATTCGATATACCGAAAATCTGGTATTACCCTGATATAGCATACAGTACATGGAGAGTGGATTGTAACTAAATCACCCACAGAGTGCAGTTATCACCTAAGCTATAACTTTCAAATTTCATACATATCGACAAAAACACAAGCAACGTTTCAGCCAGTGGACCTCCGGGTTTAACCCGGAGGTCCACTGGCTGAATCTATGCTTGTGCTGGTTTGGTTTTGCAACAAATTTGCAGTTATTGCTTGAGTGGAATCGCCACTCTATGGGTGATTGAGTAATAATACACTCTCCACGTACTGTAATACCAAAGTGATCAAACACAACAAAGGGTAATTATGTTATTGTGGTATTAAATCATAACCTCTAAGATACACATGCCTTACTAACACGACCATGACTCATGAGAAACTTGACCAGAAGGTAACAGTAACAGATCGATGTTGGAACGTGGGGAATAGGGGGAATATGACTGGCAGTATGGTAGTATTGAGCAAAAACAGCATTGCAGTCCTCATTTTTATTTTCCATTAATTTACTCACCTTCAAAAGTTAGATGTTTTGTTTCTGCATGCGTTACAATTAACCAACAACCCCAACCAAAACAAAGAAAAGAAGCAATAATGCTCCAGTATTTACGTCAATAAAAAGGGACACAAATGAATATTCAAAACTAATTTACTGAGTTTGTGAGAGATTTTACTGGTAAAATAGGACCCAGTCAACAATGCTTGGGAGGCGCAAACCCTCTCTAAAAGGACAACGTGGCTAAATAGAATGAGAATTGTGGAACATTGTTGACATTTCATTTAACTGTTCCATTCTTTGTTATACCCCCCACAACTCGTGAGGGGGGGGAATCACCTTGTCGGTCTGTCCATCCATGGACATAATTTTGTCCAGAGATTTTCTCAGACATTTATGGATGAATCGGCTCAAAACTTGGTATGAATGTTCACCACTATTCGAACCTGTGATTATAGTTCAGGACAGATTATTTTTGCCAGAATTATTCCCCTTTTTGACTTGAAAAAGCAGACCTGAATTTTTGTCCGGAGATTTTTTCAGATGTTTATGAGTCGATTCCTTTGAAACTTGGTACAGGTTTTTACTACCATGGGATCCTCTGCACCTGCGATTATAGGTCTGATCTTTTATTTGGGGCTAGAGTTATGCCCCTTCTTGTCTTGAATTTCTGAATAGCCCAGAATATTGTCTGGAGCTTTTCTCAGATGATTATGGGTCGATTTTGTTGAAACTTGGTAAGGTTGTTCACTACCATGGGAACCTGTGCCCCTGTGATTATAGTTTCAATCTTCAATCAGACTTTTTTTACCAGAGTTGTGCCACTTTTCGTCTTGGAATAATCATGGGGGAGGGGGGGGGAGGGGGTATGGACAGGCCTATCTGGGACAGTCAGACCTCTAGATTGTTTTGGATGTTACACAAACAAAAAAATACAATTTTATTCCACAAAAGTTATTTAGTGTTTTATTGATAATAAATATGTAAGTCTCAGCTGTCTATTTGTTAAAAATAAGAACGCAAATTATTTTGAACTCTAATAACCACAACAGAACCGCATTCCTCTGCCACTTCGATGATTGAATCAAATTATTCAATAATTTGGTATACCACGGTATATTTTCTTTGATAGCGCGGTATATTTTTATCCCAATACCATGCCACTCTATAACCTACCAGAGCAAACCTCTGCTTTGTATTATTCTGTTGCATTAAATGTAAGCTCCATCATCAGGAGGTCATTAGGGCACTGTCAATCTTGAAAAGACTTGAATTTTGTTAAAAACAGCGTGCACATTTGACTGCAAGGAAATATTGTGGTACAGTAGAACCTGTCCCGAGAGACCACCCTTTTTGCCAGGCAAAAGTGATTTCTCAAAACAGGTGCTCTTTCATGACAGGTGCATTACAGAGTAAAACAACCAAACAGAACAAGGTGACAGTGGCCTCACAAGACAGGTGGTCTCTCATGACAGTGGTCTCTCAAAACAGGTTTTACTGTATGCATTAACCCTTTACCCAACGTAATGGCCAAAACTGACCAGCGTTATTTACAAGAAATTGCCATTCAGTTTTCACTGTTTTTTTTTTAAATTTTGTCTCAAAAATATACCTTATGACCTCTTATTGGAACGAGCTCATTGAGCTCGTTCCAGTGAGGGGTCATAAGCTATGTTTTTGATACAAAAAAAAAAAATGGTTATTCGATATTTTTGTTTGCAAATGTTAAAGAGGGTCTCCGATTACTCAAACTTATCGATTTCTTGTGTTCCATGAAAGGCAAAATATTGATGGCAAGAACACTTAGAGGATCTATAGTGAGTCATGATTTCATATGAAATTTCTATACCGAGTTCACCAAAATCAAACAGAACCGAGGTTTACCAAGGCTCAGATCATATTTAGGGAATAAATTTCAAATATTTCATGTCACACTGTGACGAATTTGAGATCTATCACATAATGATATTTAATTTAATCTTTTACCTAAAGTAAGAACTAAACAGGCCAGCACTATTTACAAAAATCGTGAAACAAATTTTATTATTTTTTCAACTTTTGCCTTGAAAACATAGCTTATGGCACCTTAGGAATGAGTCCATCGAGCTCTGTTTCCAAGGCAAAAAATGAAAATGTTTAGTTATTCAGTAAATGTAGTTTTTTGCAATTGTCTGCCATTTGAATTACGTAAACAGTTAATGAATTATAAGAGAATATTAAGGCCTAAAAAAATTAAAAATCTTTTTCTCAGGCCCCTCACGTGGTCCTTTTGGCTGCCGCATGCTCTCTTTTTATAACCAATGTAAACATAAAAAAAATAAAAATTAATTGGTTTATGTCTGATATTTTACCCAAGTTAAAAAAATTTGTAAATTTGTCCCTTGAGTGCAAGAAGGCTTTGCAAAGTTTTCTTGCTCTCAAGGGACGAAATACACCACCACTCATGCTATTACATAGATTATGAGGCCTAAAACATAAACCAAGAACATGAACTTTTTGATGGCAAAGAAATAATTACAGAAATGAAAAATAAAATAAAAAAATGCTTGCCTGTTTGCAAGTTTACAAATAATGGCCTGAGAAACAGAAGATCTACTTTGTGTGGCCTAATTCAATTCTACTTCCGAAACCAACTCTCAACATTATGACATCAACATTGATATCTGACCTCATTCCTGTATCAGACGTTGTGAACGATATTTTCTGTAATGAGCTATTTGTGGTGATTTTGTGATAAAATAGTTCAGATGAGCTTTTTTATCTTTTGATTTAAATATTTTTTCTTCCCACGTGTGCCATAAAGGGCAAAATAGGGAAGACCCTTTTTGACCATAAGCACCCACCTGCTATGGTCACCAAACCTTATTAAGTTATTAAGTCAGCTTTCTCTAATTCCAGATACCTCAGTAGATCTTTGTTGCCTGACAATTTGTCAAACATCACAGACAAGTGAATTTGCTGATGCTATCCCATACAATGGGCTAGAACCCCCCCCCCCCCTCCCCCAGCCCCCCCCCCCCCCCCCAGTTATCCTCTGGGTACCTCTATATTTTTTGGCCTGAAACCTTGATTCAGATTGAGGTTCACAAAGGGTAAATTTAGTAATAGCAGGGTAGCATCACCAAATTCACCTGCTGTGCAGGGTAGCATCTCTAAATTAATCCTCTGGGGACCTCATTTTGTAGATGACAGTCTGCTTATTTTCTGGCTTGCAAGCAACTGGACATGTATAAGTTATAGTCTAGTGGGAATTCAGGACAATTGTCAAGGCCCATAAGGGTTAACAAAATTAGTCACTTCTTTCATGAAAAAAACACTTCAATTACTCACGAGCCTCAGCAAGGCCTTATAAGTAGCAAATGTTGGAAAATTTGAAAATTCAGGCAGGTTCAGTATTCAATGATGGGTTTGGTTCAGGTCTTTGGTATCCCTATAATATTGGTATCAGTTCGGTGTTTTGGTATATTACCCATCTCTAATTCGCTTTAATGTAAAAAAAATTTATAAAATACCGTATTTCATCTAAGTTTTCGGACACCTTATTTTTTTAAAAAAATAATTTTTTTTAAGCATCAATGTTTTCGGACACCCCACTGCCATCCCATCCTGTAATATGCTGTATGCATTTTTTAAAATGTAAAATGTGAAAATAAAGTCCATAAAAAATTAAATTGTTTCTTATTTATAACTGGTGAGTATTGTTTACGCCATTGACATATGACACCGACAGATTTGACCTTTGACGTAATGACAAATCAAATTTGCTCATGAAATTGAAAGCAAGTTTCCTCCAAGTCAAGATATGAAGAAAGGTAAAAAAAAAAGTTCTAACCTGTGTATGTCAAAGTAATCCAATTTGTATCACCAGGCAATCCGTTATATATAAACTGCCCCCGCTCCAGCAGTACAAAAGATCGGGAAATATTTACTGAGATTAAACACATGCATTTTGCACAGTACTGAAAAATCCAAACATTAAAAATAGCACGGGGTACAACGATATCACGTGCTGTTAGTCGGTTTCATAAAAAATTAACACAATACAAGAATACTGGTCACTTCGGACAGTGTAAGATTCGGACCAGATGATATTTTGGACGATTCCATTCAGATCTTTTGACGATTGAACCATAGTTATTCAAGGGTCCAAGGGTGGTATATACTGAGGGGTATCATTCAGTGCTGATACCATAGGTTTGTGGGGTGGGGGGGGGGGGGAGGCTGTAGGAACAACAAAATAATTTTCAGATTCACAATAAATATATTATCACAGAACTGATCAGACATATAAACAAATATACATAAGTTACACAGAAAATTATACATACAAAAATATAAAAAAGTTACACAGAAAAGTATACAAAATACATCAATCACGCTAAAAAACAACGATGGTGTCGGATTCACATTAAAAGAAAAGCACGTCAACTCTGGAGTATCACATGGAACGATTCTAAGACCGTTTTAAATATTTTTATACTGTACCAATGACCCAGACTTAGCTGGTGCTAACTCTTAAAAATCTAGGGCCAAACACAAATTTTGCCCCCCAATCCCCAAAATTTGCATCTAAAACCAAAAGAAATCATGTCCTAAAGGACCTCCATACTTTGCCCCCACTGCGCATGCGCAGTGTCAAGGACGTTCCAAAATTGGCGCCAATCATTATTCTTTGTTTGGCCCTTCATCAGTTAACATCTCACTGATCTTTGTGCTTGTAAATCTCAGTTTAAATGATGCCAGACACATAAATATTGGAGAAATGGTGATTCTAAGGAGGATAGAGAAGGAGGAGAGGAAAAAGGAGTGACAGAAAATATTCAGGGCTGTAACTTAAAATTTTGTTATGAAATTATGTTAAGTTGCCTATTTTCGAGGCATGGGCCTGTTGTTGTCATTCTTGCTTTGAAGTTGCACTGCTTATTCAGTGTTTCCTCTCTCCTTATCCTGTGAGTCCCCCCTTGCTATTCTCCCATGCTTTTGGCATATTTTTGAGTAAGATTACTACTAAAATTTCTTGGGAGAATTAGCTTGGTTACAGAATGAATTCTGTTATTTTCCCCATGTTTACGATTTCACCCATAGGTGTTTAGACGTTGTGTTCTGCATCTACCATCTGATGTTCTGCAGATTCTTCTTTGGAAGTCTCTGTTTTGCATCAGATAGTGTGTAATATTGATAACTGATTTCGGGCCAGTATTGTCAGTGCCTGGAGTCATGTTTTCTGGTGTTTATACACTTCTTGTTTACATTGGCAACAGTCTCTTTTGAGGGGGGCTTTTTGCCTTTGGAGTAGTTTTCTCATTACAAGATACATTATTATTATCCGTAAGTGTTGCAATAATTATCTAAAATAATTTTAAAATTTTTGACCACACTTACCCTTGGGATCCATTGGGGCTCAACGTTACTTTTCAGAAACTTGGGCTTCGCTGAAAAAATATTTTTCAAAAATTATTTTGAATTTCATTTTCTTTTTTCAATGTTAATGGATCATGTTATTATGTATCTTTGTGTTTAGGGGTTTGTGTGAGAACTAGGACTTGTTGTTGTCTTTTCACAATGAAAGGATATTGTTAAAATTGTAATAGGAAGAAATCTTCCTCTGACTTTCATGATCATTGTATTAATTGTAGTCAGTGTACTCGCACTAACTCCTGTTCAGTATGTCAATATTGGGATGACAAACATTGGAAACATGTGTCACGGTATGTTGTTAGTGGAGAAAGGGCTATGTCGGTCCTTTCTCCGCAGGGTCACTCTAGTCTATCAGTTTCTATTTCAGAGGAACAAGAACAGGGTGATGTTTCCATGTTATCTTCCAAGAGTGTGCTTCCGTCGTCACAATTGAATGAAGAGCTAGCGGCAAAAGTGCTCATGGAGATACGACAGTTGCCTAAGAGGTCCCTAGTAGGATCGACGGCGCTGTCGTCCGCTAGCTCGCCCGGTGTAGCGTCCATTCACCGAATGGTTCGGCAGCCGGGTTCGTCCGTTGCAGTCCAGGAGGAAATGTTGGGTGATGCGAGCACTATAAATATACTAGGTGCACACCCAGTGACGGCGGATGTTAGGAGAGATCGGAGGAAGCCTTCTAGTCCGGTTCCTCGCTCATCCAGGTCCAGCCGGGCCGCGAGCGAGAGAGGCCCCTCTCTCGTACAACAACATCAGGGACCTGATGTTGTGGTACAAATTGTGTCGCAAGCAGAGCACACGTCCGTCGCTCGGGACGCTCCGTTGTTTAGGCAGTCCGCGGAGACTGCTCAGGTTTCCTCATCCTCTCACCTGCGCACACGACCGCACCTTGGCTACGTGACCGCGGATATTCTACCAGCTTCGCCGATAAGGGATTCTTCGGCGACCAGGTCACGCCATCCGGTAGCCAGGGACACGAGGCCGGTAGACTCCGGACGTTCGCATAGGAAGAGTATGCGGGAGTCAGTTGATGCGGAGCTTCCCACGGCGAAGCAGCGAAAGACCGCCACTCCGCAGGCCTCGATGACGGACGTGCTTGCTCAGATAGCACAAATTATCGCAGCATCCCAGCAACCGACAGAATCGGTGTCGGATCGGGAATTATCCGACGGCGCTGGGTCGGTACGCACCGCCGAAGCATCGGGTGCGGACGACCGGGAGCATCATGAGGTCCGACCGGATGGTGAAAGGGATACGGATGACTTGGAGCTATCCCTTTCGGAACAACATAAAGCTGCCGTGGATTTCATCCGGCACTTCCTTCCTCATGTTGTTCCGTCGGGCCAGACTGCTGCGGTACCGGACAAGAGAATAATAGCGTCATTGGACACAGGAATTCTTTGAGCGGTTCAGAGACATCGTCCCTGAGTTTCCGTCTCAGTCCAATAATGTCACAAGAACATTTGAATTATTGAACGACTCTATATTCAAGCTTGCTTCCAAAACAGGCAAAGCTGGTTTCTTGTCCTCCAATGCTCTTAACCTGCCTTTCATTAATGCAAGGAATAAATTCGATACGGCAGGACAGGGTATTCCGAGAGTTCCTCTGCGTCTTGACGGCGAGGCGGAAGACTTAGAATTGTCGTTACCGTCGTCTATGTCCGTTCCAACCGCGGTGTTGGATTTGACAATCTCGTCTAACAGGGCCAGTTTAGATGCTTTATCTTACGCAGACCACCTTACAAAGGCGTTATCACTGCGTCTTCAAGGGAAAGAATTCCAGGATATACAATCCTCTTTAAGACTTCTTTCAAGGGCAGTGGCTTATTCCACGTATAACTCCGCCCTCTCAGTGGCAAACCTGGAGTTGGTTAGACGTGACGCAGCCTTAGCTACATCCACATGCGTGGATAGTAAGGTGAAGAACTCTCTCAGAGTCGCTTCGGTCTCCGGAGAACTTCTATTCGACGGCAAGCTTTCTGCAATCTATGATAAAATTACTAAGAAAGCTTCGGATTCTCTGCTGTTTAAATCCGCTTCCAAAAAGTCGGATACGGCAGAGAAGAATGAGACAGGCACTTCTGGGTCTAATGCACCCAAGAAAGGTTCCTATAGAGGTTCCGGGGCGTCCTCTTGGTCTTATTCAAGAGACCGTCAAGGCAGCGACTCACGTGCGGGACGTCCTTCGGGCCGGGACAATCGGTCGGATGCCCCGAGGTCGACGGGACGAGGTGCGGGTCGTGGAGGACGTGGTTTCTCCTCCCGCAGGCCTCGCAGGTCCAGGAGGTGATGGCTTCAACCTCTATCGTGTTCCGGTTGGCGGAAGGTTGTCGAGTTTTTCAGAAGAGTGGGCGTCAATTACGGACGACCCTTGGGTGAGAGGGGTGATTTCGGAAGGTCTAAGAATATCCTTCAAACGAAAGCCTCCTTTAACTCGAAGTCCAAAATGGACTCAACTTCCGTCAAATCCGCAGAAAAGAGACGCTCTGTTATCGGAGGTGCAGTCTCTTTTAATGAAGAACACGGTAGAGGTCGTAGAAGACCAGGAAACACCAGGATTCTACAGCCATCTGTTTCTGATTCCGAAACCAGACGACTCGTTCCGTCCAGTCATAGATTTGAGCTGGATAAACAAGCTGATCGTCGCTCCGAAATTTTATATGGAGACGATTCGGTCGGTCAGAGCGAGTATTCGGGTGAACGATTATGCTACAAGCATAGATCTCAAGGATGCGTACTTTCATGTCATGGTACATCCGACATTCAGAAAGTATCTACGCTTTGCAGTCCTAGGAGTTGTGTATCAATTCCGGATGATGTTAACGCTTCAGAACGATGTGCAGAATCTGCTTCTATTGCTCCGACGTCTCGGTTTTGTTATAAACGAGGAGAAGTCGGATCTGGTGCCGTCCAAGTCATTCACTCACCTGGGAATTAGCTTCGAGACGCACAACAATCTCGTTCATCTGCCGTTAACCAGAGCGAAATTAGTCAGTTGTTACGCTCGCTATTGTCTTCATGCAGACAAAGTCACAGCGAGGGAGTTTATGAGACTGATAGGTCTGTGCGGAGCCGCCTCGGATCTCATTCCGATGGGGCGGTTACGCACTCGTCCTCTCCAAATTTTCTTAACTCAGAATTGGAGTGTGAAGATTCATTCGCTCGACATAGACGTTCTCTTGTCAGATCAAGTGAAACAAGAGATTCAGACTTGGGCAAACATTCAGTGGTTAACTCCGGGAGTTCCGCTGCAGTTGCCGGATCCGAGTTTTACCATTATGACGGATGCCAGTCAAACAGGTTGGGGTGCAACATTGATCCCAACGGATTCGAGATGCCAGGGTCTTTGGGATCCACAGTTCCTAAGCAAGCACATAAACATCAAGGAAATGATGTCAATTTGGCTTGCGTTACGTCATTGGATGGACATTATTCACAAAGCTCATGTCCAAATTCTGTCCGACAATACGACGGTAGTGGCGTATATACGGAACCAGGGAGGCATTCATTCCGTTCCGTTATTCAATCTAACGGAGAGAATCCTTCTGTTTGCTCTAGAACATCAAGTTCTACTTTCGGTCCGTCATATACCGGGTCGTCTGAATGTACTAGCAGACTCCCTTTCACGGAAGGGTCGCTTGTTGCCGTCGGAGTGGACTCTCAACAAACAAGTATTCAATCAGATTTGCTACCAGTGGGAACGGCCAATGATAGACTTATTTGCGACACATCTCAACAATCATTTGCAGACGTATGTGTCACCGTGTCCGGATCCAAGAGCATTTGCAGTAGACGCTCTATCCATCTCATGGGACGGAATGATAGGATATGCGTATCCTCCAGCGCCGTTGATTCAGCAAATATTGCTAAAGATAAAACAATCTCAGTGCAAGATTCTGTTGGTAGCATCTCTGTCTCCACAGAGACCATGGATAAATCTACTCAGGTGTCTGTTGTGGGACCTACCGCGAAAGCTTCCTCCACGGGAGGATCTTCTTTCGCAGGGGAAACCGCGTCGACTTCATCACAATCCGCAAGGTCTCAACCTTCACGTTTTTCCATTGTGCGGTCCTTCTTGCATGGCAAGCACTTTACAGGACGAGCAGTGGACGCGATTTCTAACTGTAGGAGGACCTCCTCTCCACTAAATTATGCGGCTAAGTGGAAGGTTTTTCGTCGTTGGTGTAGGGATCATGCTGTTGATATTTTTGATCCCTCCATACCAGACATTGCAAACTTTCTAGTATACTTGTTTGACGAAATCAAACTGCAGCCTGTTACTGTTAAGGGTTATAGGTCTATGTTATCTGATACCTATGCACATCACGATAGTTTACAAATTGGATCTAATGTCTCTTTATCTAAGTTAGTTAGAAACTTCTCGATTAATAGACCCAGAACTCTTAGGTTAATTCCTAAGTGAAATTTAGCTTGGGTTCTTCTTAAACTAAAGGAAAAGCCATTTGAGCCTCTTGGGAAAGTAGATTTCAAATTCTTGTCTTATAAGACAGCTTTTCTCTTAGCTTTCTCTTCTGCTAGAAGAGTCAGTGAGCTTCATGCACTATCGGTGGACAATTCTCACTATCGTAGTGTCGGGAACACTATCACCTTCACTACTAATGTTGGATTTTTAGCTAAGAATCAGGCTCCTAATAAATATCCGGAACCTATTGTTATTAAGGCTCTTCCGTCTTCAGACGGGCGTAGGCCTTTACTCTGTCCTGTTAGAGCTTTACGCATTTATAAACAGAGATCTCAGTTTATCAGAAAGGGACGAAAATGTTTCTTTCTGTCTCTGATGCCTAATTGAAAGGACATTTCGGTCCATTCTATTGCTAGATGGATTCAATTAACTATCCGTACTGCTTATGAAAATTTATCTTCTTCCCAGCAGTCTGTGCTTAAGATTTCGGCTCATGAAGTAAGAGCTCTTTCTACATCTTGGGCTTACGCAAATAGTGTGGCTATTACAGATTTATTGAAGGCTGCTTATTGGTCTCAGCCATCCACATTCACGAATTTTCGTCCTGCTGCCCTCTTCGCTCTGGGCTATTTGACCCAGGGGAAGGGGAGGGGGAGGGTGTTCCCTTAGGTCACCTGCTTTATAGTGAAAAGCAAGGGAATTCCTCCTCCGGAGTCAGTAATTCTGAGTCGTTTCCAGGATGGTTTTAAAGTGTAATATTAATGTTAAAAATTCATTCATGTCATATTTTTAAAGTGTAGCTCGGTGTGAAGCATTTGTATATGTCAAGTGTCAAACGGGCGTTAATATACAATCCTCGGACACTTTTGATGAATATAAAGAGTCTCAATTCTCTGGACTAACTTTATTTATTGGCTTACTTTAAAAATAATTAGTATAATGGGTCATACTGGATGTTAATAGAGAACATGAATGTTATTGTGCTCAATTATGAAGGGTATTGTATCTTTCTAATTTACCATAAAATAAGAAAGATACATGAAAAGCCTAATACTCCTTTTCTCCTTGAGGGGTTCACTCTATATTATATAGTTGAGCTTATTGGATTTTCCTCTATGTCCTAGGCCCTCCAGCCTTTTTACTATTCAGCTAAGTCTGGGTCATTGGTAAAGTATAAAAATGTTAAAAAATTTATAGTAATTTATATATTTTTTATACTTACCAATGACCCAGACGGGGATGGCCCTCCCAGGAGTTGGGAACTCATACCTCCCCGCTGAGTACATAGCGCTGACCAGGCACTGCCAGTAAGATTGATGATTGGCGCCAATTTTGGAATGTCCTTGACACTGCGCATGCGCAGTGGGGGCAAAGTATGGAGGTCCTTTAGGACATGATTTCTTTTGGTTTTAGATGCAAATTTGGGGGATTGGGGGGCAAAATTTGTGTTTGGCCCTAGATTTTTAAGAGTTAGCACCAGCTAAGTCTGGGTCATTGGTAAGTATAAAAAATATATAAATTACTATTAGGGCTGTCGCGATTATTCGATTAGTCGACTAACCGTCGACTATTGAAGTAGTCGACGTTTTTTATTTTTAGTCGATCGTCGTTCATTTTCAAGGTGGTACACGTCTACTACACGTCGGGGCTAAATTGCATTGTTTTGTGAGGTGAATGATCAATGAAGGTGAATAACTTTAAATTTCTAACCATAGTTAACATTCATATCCGGAAGACTGTACGACTGTCACTATTTCTGTGTAAGAAAGAACACTCACAGTTACTCGAGAAGAATAGATTCTTCTGAATTTCTCCAGTCTTGTACACACGAATGCACCCATTGGAAAACCCAAAGCGCGGAAGTGACAAAATTATGACGAAAGTCAGAACGTCAGATCACTTCTCAAAGTTCGGAACTTCAGACTAAGGTCCAATTTTAACAAATGATGAGGGAATGCATAGATCTCAATGTTCAAAATTTCGAGAAACTTATTGCAGAAAGGAAACATATGCAGGAACGTTCTTTGGTAAATTCATTTTAATTCATCGGCTTCAATCTAGTTCAAACTTGGACCCGCAGTCACTAATATTATTTTTGGGGTTGGTACGTCCTACAGGACGTACCAACCCCCAAAATTATATTACGGACTGTGGGTCCAAGATTGGACTACATGTAGCTTCAGTCGGGACCGATTTGTTGTTCCCACAACCCCACTTCGTCTGAACACACTGGTGCCATTGTCATTTTCAGAGTTTTTCGAACAGAAGAATGATTTGCTAAAAAATCATGGGAAGCGACTATTAATCGACTAACCGTCGATTACTGGTCACGATTAGTCGATTACAAAAAATGATAGTCGCGACAGCCCTAATTACTATAAATTTTTTAACTTTTGTCTCAAAAACATAGCTCAATGGGGTATCATAAGCTATGTTTTTGAGACAAAAATAATTTTATGAATCACAATAAATATTTATCACAGAACTGATCAAACATATAGACAAATATATAAAAGTTACACAGAAAATTATACATACAAAAATATACAAACGTTACACAGAAAAGTACACAAAATACATCAATCACGCTAAAAAACAACGATGGTGTCGGATTCACATTAAAGCACGTCATCTTGGGAGTACCACATGGAATGGTTCTAAGACCGATACCTTTATAATGTTTTAAATTTTTGTCTCAAAAACATAGCTTATGATCCCTCATTGGAAGATCATAAGCTATGTTTTTGAGACAAAAATAAATTTAAGAATCACAATACAAAAGTTACACAGAAAATTAGGCAAAATACATCAATCACGCTCATTTGAAATTTCTGTCTCAGAAAGGTATTCTTCGTCATCGGAATTGAATATATCGTTCATTGCAGCCTCTATACTCATTATTTTCTCGGGGTCAATAAACATCTCACAGGCACTATCCAGCTCATCATGGTTGTCGAATGGCATTATTTCCTCTAGATAGTCAGCCTGGTTAATAACCTTGTCTTCCGCACCATTCAGATGGTTGCTCATGCCACAAACTTTGAAGGACCTTCTTATCATCTCAGTTTGTTATTCAAGTTTGGTGATGGCAAATGATATCCAGTCGACAATATCCTGTTTGGAGGCAGGTTTTATATGCTCTTGTTCATTGTTGATTATTTTCTTGGTACCAGACTGTATGAATTCTGTCCATTTTCTTCTCAGATCCCCTTTGAACGGTTTATTGATGCTGACATCAAGTGGCTGCAATTTTGACGTGCAGCCCCCTGGGATTACAGCGGGAATGGCATTGCTTTGACAGATTTCTTTTTTAACCTTTTCGGTTAAGTGACCCCTGAAGCTGTCCATTATAAGAAGTGATCTCTTTTGGTGTGCTTACAGTATATCTTCTTCACTCATTCTGTCATTAAATTCTCATCCATCCAGCCCTTCTCTTGTACCTGGATAACCCAATGCTTTGGTGCTTCCAACTTCAGTGCTCTTTTCCCTTTAAAAATAATCATTGGTGGTAAAACGCCCCCACTCGCAGATACAGCTAATACCAAAGTGAGGTGGCATTTTTCGGATCCGGTGGTTCTTATTCTTACAGACTTTTCTCCAATCAAGTTCACTGTTTTGTTTGGTATCAGGTCGAAGTATACTGGAGTTTCGTCCATATTGATTATGTATTTGTCTTCAAATTCATCTTCAGCTCTTTTCTCTTTTACAAAATCTCTGAAGCTGGTAATCTTCTCTTCCAGGTCTTTTGGTAATCTTTGAGCTAAAGATGTCTTTGTTCGCAGAGAGAAATTATGACGAGTAATGAATTTCTCAGCCCAGCCTAAACTGGCTTTGAAGTCAGTTTCAGTGTTCTCTGTCTTCACCATTTCCCTTGCATAAGCACACAGGGATTCGACTGATACAGGTAGCTGGAGGTCTCGCTGAACCAATACCCATTCTGATATTTTCTCGTCCAGGTCTTCACCATAGGTGACAGGTCGCCCACTCTTGGATAAATGGCCCGTTGATGCATCTCTTCCTTCTTCGTCAAACTTTATCTTCTTCCAGTCACTGAGTGTTGATCTGGGTATTTTTAGTCTCAAGGCGGCTTGTCGTAGATCAATAAGCTTTGTAATTTCTACTGCTTCTTTCTTCTCTTTCTTGCTATAATTCTTGTAGTGACCCCTTGCTACAGTTGAAGGGTCAAAGCTGCCTTTGAGTGCATCTGATTCAATGGACATATTCAGGTTCTTTCTCTGTGATCTGTTTCTTTGCTGGCGGTGTGGGGGCAGCTGTTTCATCAGAATCTGTTATTTTTCTCTTCACTGGTCGTCCAACTGGTCTGTTTGGTGATGGCTTGCAGTGTGTCAATTCCACTTTCGGTCTAGCTTCTTCTGCTATCTTGTATTTTACAAGAAATTTGTCCATCTTCAGTTGTTGAGATATCAAAGGTTGATGAATGAATGAATGAATGAATGAATGAATGAATGAATGAATGAATGAATGAATGAATGAATGAATGAATGAATGAATGAATGAAAGGTTTTAGCATGCCGAAGGTGCACAGGGACGATGTGGGATTCACAAATCCCTTGCGACCCGGTTAACCTTATTTTATTTCACTTGGATCACACAGGCCTAGCTTTCCTATTGCCTCAAATGGAGTCTGAGGGGGGTATGTACGCGGTTAGAATTCCTGGCAGTTTATGTTGGAGT
Source organism: Pictodentalium vernedei (assembly GCA_031216915.1). NCBI lineage: Eukaryota > Metazoa > Mollusca > Scaphopoda > Dentaliida > Dentaliidae > Pictodentalium > Pictodentalium vernedei. The sequence continues at coordinate 74,125,472 of CM062293.1, read as the reverse complement.
GTGAGATGGTCAATACTCAATCACTCAACGCCATTAAAACTATGCAAATTTAAGGGAAGAAGAGAAAAGAAAACCAAACAGCAACGCCGGTTTGGTAGCGGCCCCGGTATATGACCACAGCGGTTACAAAAAAGTAGTGGAGAAAGCTCCAACAGTTTAGTTTTGAAAAACCAGGAGTCATTCATCAAGCCTTCTGGGAGATAGGATGCCATATGTGATTATGAGGTATCTGGTTATCCTTCGGGAATTCCAAATGGCCTCCTCCACCCCCCCCCCCCCCCCCTCAAAAAAAAAAAAAAACACCCTCTCACTGACACACACCCTCAAGCCCTTAAAAGGGCTGTTAAATCTTTATTCAAATGTTCATTTATATAAAATGTACACTCGTCCCCAGCCAGAAAAGCTTGTTTCAATCCTTGCCTAGTGTTTGGTGGTTTCTCGTGTATGTTGCAGAAAGGTAGGTTGCACCAATTCCTCCTACGCTTTGTCTACCATTTACATGTGTCTTCTTTATAAGAGTTTTGCAAGAAAATTTGAGAATGAATGCTGTACTGAGCCCAGTATTTATATTTAACTGGCACCTCAAGAATATACCACTGCTTCTTTCAAGTCCTCCGCTACACAATCAATCAACAGTTTTCACAAAATAAACAACCAACCTGCCGTTTTGGAAAGACCAAAGCAAGTTGGCTTTTTTTTATCTGACATTAACAACACAAGCACATGGCTTGATAACTGTTCAACATAATTAACTTTCATGTACCGGTAGATCAAAAGTGATTTGTTCTCAATTATCTTTTGGGGAAATTAAATAATTGCAACTAACATTAGGTATGTTCATATGTATTTATTCTTTCGTTGGGAATACTGATGACAAATCACAGTTTTGGACAGCCGTCTTTCCTATTTCCGAGGTAAATTGTGTGCATTGTAACTTACCGGCGTCCCATATTTCACTACACTCGTTTCAAATTTGGACCCCACTTCTGCAATTTGCATGTATTTTTTGTGTTTTCGAAGTTTTCGGACACTCAAAAATTTAATTATTTTTTGGTGAATGAAAACTTAGATGAAATACGGTATCAACAATTACATACTCTCATGTAAAAAATCTTTTCAACATAACATTGTACTTAATTCATTTTTTTCAGGAGGCCTGAAGAAAAGACTTATATTTTAGTATTGACTAAATCAGAGTCCTTACGGGTATAGAAGAAGAGTGGATACAGATACAGTAAAAACTGGAATTGTTGATCTCAGAAAATTCTCACTTCTGTCAGAGAGGCACAAGTTTCATAGTCTTTTTGTTGATAATCTTTTTTGTTTTATTTATTAAGATTACACATACCACTTATTTGAACTGTTTTTTTTTTTCTATACCAAAGCCGATCTGATTGGTCAAGAATGCCAATGTGGATTCCTGGTATATCTTTCATAAAGCAAAAGCGTTTCCATTAGGCCTAAAAAAGTTAAAATTCTGTTTCTCAATCCCCCTCGCATGGTCGTATTGGCTACCGCATGCTCTCTTTTTATAACCATTGCAACCATTGATATTTTACACAAGTCAATAAAATTGATAAATTACTCCCTTGAGAGCAACAAAGCTTTACAATGCTTTAGCAGTGCAAAGCCTTCTTTGACTCAAAAGGACGAAATACACAACCACCCAAGCTATTCTGGACTGTAGATTATGAGGCATAAGACATAAAACAACCAAGAACATGAACTTTTGATGGCAAAGAAATAATTACAAAAAATAAAATAAAAAACAGCTCGCCCACATGCAATTTTACAAAAATTGGCCTGAGAAACAGAAAATCTACTTTATGAGGCTTTAAGAATATATTTCCCCTATACAAGTAAAAATCTCAAGATAATTATAAATCTGTATTGAGGGTAGCAACCACATGTACATTTATTTGATTCAGGAGAGTGTTTTTTGACAACAGTAATTATAAATCACCGGCTCAATGAAATAAATAAGACTAGACCACTTTTTGCCCTGATGATATTTTTATGTAGGCCTACATGCATTAAGAATGAAAAATAAAACAAAGAAACACACTGCTGAAAGTCTACCATAAACATTATGAAACTTCAGCAGTTATAGTACAAGTAGAACAATGAATGGGGATTACGTCATACAAAGAATGCAATACCATTATGTTGTGATCTTCAATCATAAAAATTCAGTTTATAGATGCTTGATGATTGTCAAAACAGACGCTGTTAAAATCTGTACCCAGTGCTTCTTTAACCCTTTACCTAACCTGAAAAGCAGACGACACTTGCAAAAAAAATTCTTGAGTAACTAATTTTTTTAATTTTTTGTCTCAAAAACATAGGTTATGACCCCTCGTTGGAACGAGCTCGATCCAACGAGGGGTCATAACCTATGTTTTTGAGAAAAAAATAATGAAAATTAATTGGCGATTTTTTAGAATAGCACTGGCCGGTTTTGGCCATTATGTTGGGTAAAGGGTTAACCAAACTAGTTAAGAAAAGGAGGAATATTGTAAATTGAATTGGTTATTTCCACGATTTGGGTTTCCAAGATGGTGTATTGAAGTCTCAACCTTGCCTCTTTGTCATATATCGACTTGTCCTAACAGACTTACCGATATACAGTAGAATCCTCTTAATTGAATATCCATTTTGCCAGTGAAAATTATTTAATTAACAGGAGTATACAATTAACAGGGATTTGGTCAGTTTCCTGTGTTCTGAAGGTAAATGGAGCATTTATTCTATTATATCTTGTTTGACAGAGCTCGTAGAGCTCTGTCAAACAAGATATAAAAGAATAAATGCCTGTATTGGATGTAGTGGGGCCAAAAAGGTTGATAAATGAGGAGAATTTGGTGTGTGTCACAGTAATTTTTCGACATATTACAAAAATTTATATACAATTAACAGGAGTTTACTCTACAACCCATATGCAATTAACAGATCAAATTTGTACTGAAGGTGTGGTAAATGGTTTTGTGTTTGAAAATTATATTCAATTAACAGGGATATACAATTAAGAGATATCCAATTAAGTGGGCTCCACTGTATATATGCCCAGATTCGAGGTTTTGACTGCAATACACCATCTCGAAAACCCATAAAATGGGTAATATCACCGTGAAACCTTGCTGATAATGAACATAAGGCCTCATAAAGTAGATTTTCTGTTTCTCAGTCCATTTTTTGTAAAATTGCATGCAAGCGGGCAGGTTTTAATTTTATTTTTCATTTTTTGTAATTATTTCTTTGCCATTAAAAGTTCATGTTCTTGGTTGTTTTATGTCTTGGACCTCATAAGCTACAGTCCAGAACAGCATGGGTGGTGGTGTATTTCATCCCTAGAGGGCAAAAAGGCTTTGCAATGCTAACCCTGTTAGCCCTTTATCTAACAAATCGGCCACATCCACCTGCGTAATTTGCAAATGAAGGAGTTGAAAAAAAAAATTTTTTCGAAAATTTTCAGCAAAACCATATCGTGAGACCTCTCATTGGAATGAGGACATTGAGCTCAGTCGAATGAGGGTTCCTATAATATTGTTTTGTTGGAATTTTTGGAAAATTTTTTAAAAAATAATAATTTGTATGTCCTTTGCTTTGGGTAAATGGTTAATGCATATAAATTCCAAACACTACACCATTTCCCATACCTTTAGTGTGGGATATAACAGAATAACAGTCTGTTTATCAATAGAATACAGAAAAATTACCAAGTTCCTGCTAATTGAATACTCTTGTGTATTGAATATTTTTCTTTGACAGAGTACCTTTTCAGTTAATGGCGTTGTGACTGTATTCGGTTTGGTTTCATCTTTTCTGATATTATTTTATCTGTTTCTTAAATGATACAATATCTGCCACTCTGTGCCTCATTGTATCTAGTTTCTTTGAATGTATAGATTATGTCAGAGCATCAGTATTTTGTTTCCATAAAGTCTTTGTCCAGTATTTTGTTTCCATAAAATCTTTGTCCAGTTTGGACTATTGGTTTTTTTTATGCATATACCAGGAGTGTTACCCTTGTCCGTCCATCATTCTGTCTTTCTGTCATTCCGTCATGCAAGGTTTATAAGAGTGTTTCACATATAACATGTTTGACAAGATCTATTGGTCAGCCCAGAATTAAAAAGTGATACTTATTCTATTATCATAACTTGGACCGAATCATATATTATTATGTTATTTAACCATTTACTGAACATCTCATGTAATGGGATTACTCTGACATATCACTGTATATTTGTATACTTATATGAAAAAAGTAGATTATTTTAACATAATTGGTGAAGTTTGACCTATTCCATTTAGTTTCTATTCCATTTACTCAAGATCTGGTCAGCTGATCAAACATAATGCCACAAGTCTCAAATATGAGCCAACAACTTGCCATAACTGACGAGTCTGGATGTGACAACCTGAGTGTGTTTGTTGTTGTAATAATCTATTTATTTGAGGATAAGCTGTTTAACCTTTTACCCAACACATACAATATAAAAAAAATTGTAATTATTATTTTTTCAAATTTTTAAAAAAAATTTAAACCAAATCATATCACATGCCCCACATTGGATCAAGCTCGAAGAGGGGGTTACGTGGTATAGTTTTGTTGAAATTGTTTGAAAAATAATTTTTTCCGCTGCTTAAATGTAGAGTGCTGGAAGCCATATTTGGGCTCTATTATGAAGTTCAGACACTGCAATTTAAAGGCTTCAAATTGACGGCTGTGCTTCGTATTATCTTTGAAGTGAAATTATTCAATCTGTTTGGATTTGCCTTGTTACAATTTATAGGAGAGTGCCCACAGGCACTCCCCCTTGAATTGTAACGGGGCAAACACAATTGAAAAAATTTTGATGGTCAAAAGTAATAATAATTTAGCACTCTACCAATTAATTTGTAAATTATGCGGACAGATGTGACTGATTTATTAGGTAATGGGTTAAAAACATAAGGCCACACAAAGTAGATGTTCTGTTTCTCAGGCCAAGTTTTGTAAAATTGCATGCATGCGTTTTTTTATTTTATATTTTATTTTTGTAATTATTTCTTTGCCATTAGAAATTCATATTCTTGGTTTATTTTATGTTTTAGGCCTCATAATCTACAGAGTAGCAAGGGTGGTGGTGTATTTCGTCCCTTGGGTGCAATAAGGCTTTGCAATGCTAAAGCATTGCAAAGCCTTGTTGCACTCAAGGGACAAATTTATCAATTTTATTAACTTGTGTAAAATATCAGACATAAACCATTTAATTTTTATTTTTTCAAGTTTGCATTGGTCATAAAAAGAGAGCATGCGGCAGCCAAAAGGACCATACGGGAGGGCCTGAGAAACAGATTTTTAATTTTATTAAGCCTAATAAATTGGTTTTACAGCATCCATGGTTAGTGTGATGACAAATTGCCAAGAAATTGAATGTAAATGTGATCCATGATGACATACATTTATTAATTATTTCGGGGACACGGTGGTGTTGCTATAACTGGTTCTTGTCAGATCACCGAAGTTAAACAATGTCGAGCCTGTTAGTCCTCAGATGGGTGACCATCTGAGTGATCGATTTAGACTCCCGCATTGTGTCCTTGGGCATGGCACTTAACCCTGATTGTCCACATGGGGGCACGATGATGCCGTGTACTAAGGCATACTGTACATCGATGGTGCTGCAGTGCAGAGTTACGATGTTGGGGAGTTGGCAGCTGCTCGTTGTTGCTCGGTGGTTCTCTCCGGGTTCCACGGCTTCCTCCACCCGTAAAACTGTCACAGTCATGATTAGCCATTGTGCATAAGTATGTGACCTTAAACACCAATGAATAAATAAATTATTTATTTCTCAGTATAGTTAGTCCAGAAAAACTGCCTGCAAACAGGTGTCTTGCTTATGTTTTACTCTTTATATATCGCATTTTTCCAATTACACTAAAAATGTTTACCATTAATAACTAAGAAATTTCTATTTTTGCTGTCAAAGGATAGCTTACAATCTCTCATTGGAATGAGCTATGTTTTAGAATGAAAAATTGAAAAACAAAAATTCTGAATGGCGACTTGTGTGTATAGCACTAGTCTGGTTTGGCTGATCTTTAGGTAAAGAGAGTAAGTTGTTATTTTCATACAAAATAATTTAAGCCTTTTCGTAACATAGAATCCAAAAATGGCCAGGAAATTGACCAGAATAAGCCTACCACAGCCTAAAATATCTCACCCATGTCTTGATAAAACCATGCAAATATGGATATCATGAGAACCAGTTCATCAAGCCGGTTCTCATGAAATCCATGTTTGTATGGTTTTATTGAAAAATTGTGAGACTTTTTTTTTAAAAATGTCGAATCTAATTTATTTTCTAAAAAAGCTGTGTTAGGGTAAAATGTTAATAAGTTTTTTTATGATTTGTTGTCGAATCATGTCATGACTCTTGTAACAAATGTTATCGAAAAATTGATCAGAAATTTAATCAGTGATGGAAAAGTGTTTGATTTGTACAGTTATTCATTTCTCTGGATCAGAGAAATCCTTAGCATATTTAGTCCAGAAATATTGCTATCAGACAAGTAGCTTTCCTATTATTTTGGTAGTATATTATTTATTATTATACTCCATGAGATAATACATTATTTATTATAATGCTTCATGTTACTCTAGACATCTGGTTTTTCAGTTTCCATTTGAAAATTTCTGGTATTGTCCTCTTTGACTCGAACAACCCTTCACCACATGTGTTGATACATCACAATAGTTTTAGCCTTATCATCAGGTAGCACAAATAACGAATTAACATACAGAATTAAAACATAAGGTCACCAATTATTTCCAAAATTTAGTCTCGCCTCGGGCTATAATTTTAAATGGCATTAAATGAAAGCTCTTCCCTGGAAGTGAGGGCAGTGTTTTTTAATGTGGTATACTAGTAAAATATGCCTTGGTAACAATTGCCTAGAGTGGAAGTCCTCTGAAATGGGCATTATGGGTATAAATGATTGGCTGGACTTGACTTGACTTGACATGACTTGACTCCATGTTGCAGTCACAATTAGCAATTGAGTGGAATTAAACACAAATAAATGAAAGCTTGTTGTTAAGGTCATAAAAATCAAAATTTGTAATCTTTCCAGTTCAGGCCAAGTGGTGTGAGCATGTGTAATATACAAATCCCTCCTATTTCACATTTACTTCTCAGCTTCATAGTTACAACATTATTTGGGTTTGATTCCAACGCTTGGATAATTGGCCATGGTAAGATATCTCAAGGTATATACATATCCAGTGCGGCACCAAGTCTTTGATGAGTCGAGCTGAGTTTAAACGCAGACAGGCTTCAGTACATACGCAGAATGACACACATATGTGAATGGGTTAATCGATATGGCACAAGTGTCAGCACAGAAGGATAAATCGAGAGGCTGAATGCCTCAAGTTTTATCCTTCAGTGATTGTACAAGTGCCAAATCGATTAACCCATTCACACATGCATGTCATTCTGTGTTTATTACACGTCTTCATGTCTATAAAAAGATTTATATAGAAGGACGCTCAGCAATTCATTTGACAACTATCTACAAAAAGAACACATTTCATCGCCAACCAAATTTACGAGTACCGTATTTACTCTACGTATTGGGACACTCTATGATTTGGGACACACATTTTTTCCAGAAAACTATATATTTTTATACTGTACCAATGACCCAGACATAGCTGGTGCTAACTCTTAAAATATAGGGCCAAACACAAATTTTGCCCCCCAATCCCCAAAATTTGCATCTAAAACTAAAGAAAACATGTCCTGAAAGGCCCTCCACACTTCGCCCCTACTGCGCATGCGCAGTGTCAAGGACGTTCCGAAATTGGCGCCATTTATCATTCTAAGTTTGGCCCTTCATCAGTTAACATCTGACTGATCTTTGTGCTTTTAAATCTCAGTTTAAATGATGCCAGACACATAAATATTAGTGAAATGGTGAGTCTAAGGAGGATAGAGAAGGAGGAGAGGAAAAGAATGTGTGACAGAATATTATCAGGGCTGTAACTTAAAATTTTTTAATGAAATTATGTTAAGTTACCTATTTTCAAGGCAGCAGCCATTTTGTTGTCATTCTGATTATTTAGTTACACTGTTTTTACAAGTGTTTTCCTCTCTCCCTGTCCTTTAAGTTCGCCCTTGCTATTCTCCCATGCTTTTGGCATAGTTTCTGTAATTATTATTACTAAAATTTCTTGGGAGTTTTAGCTGAATAACAGAATGAATTCTGTTCTTTCCCCATGTTTACGTCTTCACCTACGGGTGGTTAGGCGTTGTGTTCTGCATCTACCATCTGATGTTCTGCAGTTTCTTCCCTGGAAGTCTCTGTTTTGCATCAGATAGTGTATTTTTGGTAACTGATTTCGGGCCTGGGTGCCTGGAGTCTTATTTTAGTGTTTTTACACTCATTGTTTACATTTACAACAGCCCTCTGTGTGAGGGGGGGATTTCTAAAAAATAATATCTTTATGTTATTTTAATCATAACTAGATACATTATTATTGTTCGTAAGTGTTGAATAAATTGTTTAAAATATTTTTAAAATTTTTGTCCACACTTAGGCTTGGGATCCATTGGGGCTCAACGTTACTTTTCAGAAACTTGGGCTGTTCTGAAAAAATATTTTTTCAAAATATTTTGATTTCAATTATTTTTTCTATATTAATGGATCATATTATTATTATGTATTTTGATTGCCAGGGGTTAGTGCGAGTACCAGGACTTGTTTTCTTTTCACATTGAAAGGATATTGATCAGTTGTTTTAAGAGGAAGTCTTCCTCTGACTTTATTATCATTCTATATGTGGTCAGTGTACTCGCATTAACTCCTGTTCTGTATCGTATGATTTCGATGACAATATGGGAAGCGTATGTCACGGTATGTTGTTGGGGATTTGGACACTCCGGTCCTTTCCCCGCAGGGTCACTCTACTTTATCAATTTCTATTTCAGACGATCAAGATTAGGGTGATGTATCTGTGATGTCTTCCAACAGTGTGCCTCCGTCGTCACTATTAATGAAGGGCTAGCGGAAAAGTGCTCATGTTATACGCCAATTGCCTAAGAGGACCCTAGTAGGTTCGACGGCCTTTGACGTCCGCTAGCTCGCCCGGTGTAGCGTCCATTCACCGAATGGTTCGGCAGCCGGGTTCGTCCGTTGCGGTCTAGAAGGAATTTTGGGGTGATGCGAGCACTATAAAATTAACTTAATGCACACCCAGTGACGGCGGATCGGAGGGAGAACGGAGGAAGCCTTTTAGTCCGGGTCATAGCTCGTTCCGGTCCATCCGGACGGCAAGCGAGAGAGGCCCCTCTCTCGTTCAACAACATCTGGCCCCAGATGTTGTGGTACAAAATGTGTCGCTAGCGGAGCATACGTCCGTCGCTCGGGACGCTCCGTTGTATAGGCAGTCCGCTGAGACTGCTAAGGCTTCCTCTTCTCGTCAGCGCACACGACCGCACCTTGGCTGCGTGACCGCCGATATATTACCAGCTTCGCCGATCAAGGATTCTTCGGCGACCAGGTCACACCATCCGGCAGCCAGGGATTCGAGACCGATGGACTCCGGACGTTCGCATAGGAAAAGTATGCGGGAGCCATCTGATGCGGAGCTGCCCTCGGCGAAGCAGCGATAGACTGCGCCTCCACAGGTCTCGACGCCGGACATTCTTGTGCACATAGCACAGCTTATCGCAGCATCCCAGCAGCCGACAGAAACGGTGTCGGATCGAGAATTATCCGACAGCGCTGGGTCGGTAGCCGGGGACTCGAGGCCTGCAGACTCCGGACGTTCGCATAGGAAGTGTGCGGGAGTCAACGTACACGGAGCTTCCGGCGGCAATGCATCGTAAGTCCGCTACTGCACAGGCCTCGGGAACGGACGTGCTTTCCTTAATAGCACAGTTTATCGCAGCATCCCAGCATCAACTGAATCTGTCGCATATATTTTATCCGACGATGCTGGGTCGGGACGCTCCGCGGAAGCGGGTACGGACGTCCGAAAGTTTCATCCGGTCCGACGGGATACCGAAAGGGATTCGGAGGATTTCAAGCTTTCCCTTTCGGAACAACATATGCTGCGATGCCGGATAAGAAACTGATAGCGTCGGTGGACTTAGAAATTTTTGGTTCGGTTCAGGGACATCGTCCCTCAGTTCCGACATAGTCCAATAATGTCACACAAACTTTCGAATTATTGAACGACGCTATATATATTATTATTTTATGCTTGCTATCCAAGCATTTCTGGTTTCTTGTTCGAAGAGTTATGGAGATGTCTTTCAAAAGTGTGCCTCTGTCGTCATAGTTAATGAAGAGTTAGCGGCAATAAGTGCTCATGGAATATATCTATCGCTTACGGAGTGACATTCGCTAGCTCACCCGGTGTAGCGTACATTCATCGAATGGTTCGGCTGCCGGGTTCGTCCGTTGCGGTCTAGGAAGGAGATTTGGGTGATGCGAGCACTTTAATTACTTTAGTACTCACCCAGTGACGGCAGATTGAGGACAGATCGGAGGAAGCCAACAACATAGGGGACCGCATGTTGTGGTTCAGATACTTTACATTCGGAGCATATGTCCGTTGCTCGGGACGCTCCGTTATATTGACAGTCCGAGAGACTGTCTTTAATGCTTCCTCATCCTCACAGCAGGGCACACGACCGCACATTGGCTACGTGACCTCGAGTATCCGATCATTTTCGGCATTCAGTGATTCCACGGCGAATAGGTCGCGCCATCCGGTAGCCAAGGGACACGAGGCCTATACACTCCGGTCGCTCGCATATTGGAAGTATGCACGGGGTAACGATCACGGAGCTTCCAGCGGCAATGCATCGTAAGACCGCTTCTCCTCAGGCCTCAGTGACGGACGTGCTATCCGAGTTAGCACAGTTGTTTCGCAGCATCCCAGCAATTGACAGTTTCTCGGTCGAATCAGGAATTATCCGACGGCGCTGGGTCGGTACGGTCCGCGGTTGCATCAGCTACGGACGACCGAACGCTTTATAGGGTCCGACAGGATGGCGAAAGGGATTCGAAAGATTTCGAGTTTTCCCTTTAGTAGTATCGGAAGATGCCTTTCATATCTTCTGGCATTTCTTCCAGTGATTATTTTTCGGACTTCATTGCTGCGATCTTGGATAAGAGACTTATAGCGTCATTGGACTCGGATTTTTCGATCGGTACAGGGACATTGTCCCTGACTTACCGACGCAGTTCAATATTGTCATTACAACATGTGTTTTATTTTTCGACGCTATATATTTATATATATATACAAGCCTGCTACTAAGCATGATAGTTTAGTTTCTTGTCCGCGTTGCTCATTTCTGCCATTTTATCATTTTTACAAATAGTTTATTTTGGCAGAGCAGGGCATACCGAGAGTTCATATGCGTCTAGACGGTGTGATTAAAGACTGCATATATTCTTTTTCGCCGTTTATGTCTTTTCCAATTTCAATGTTGGGAACGACATTATGTATAGTAGACTTAACTTAGACGCTTTATTATACGTAATCCGCCTTACTGAGGCATTATCATTACGTCTTCAAGAAAAGATTTATGGGATATTATTCTCAATGTAATTTCTTTTGAGGGCAGTAGTTTGTTCACGTATAACTCCGCCCTTCAGTGGCTGATTGGAGTTGGTTAGACGTGACGCAGCCCTAGCTACATCCACACGCGTGGATAGTAAGGTTAAGAACTCTCTCAGAGTCGCTTCGTTCTCGGAGGAGCTTCTCTTCGACGGCAACTTTCCGGCAATCCATGAATTGCTCGATTTATACATTCTCTTGTCTATCTAGTGTTACAAGAGATTCAGACTGGGGCAAACATTCGGTGGTTGACTCAGAGAGTGCCGCCGCAGTTGCCGGACCCGAGTGTGGCTGTTATGACGGTTGCCAGTCAAACAGATTGGGATATATACTGATCCCTACGGATTCGAAGTGCCAGGGTCTTTGGGTTCCGCAGTCTTTTAGCTATCAGTTTAACTTCCGCGGAATAATGTTTTTTAGGCTTGCTTTATGTCATTGCATGAACATTATTCAGAAACGCATGCCCAAATTCCTGTCCTTTAATTCGACAGTAGTGGCGTATCTCCGGAACCAGGGAGGCACTCTTTCGTTTCCGTTATTCAATTTAATGGAAAGAATCCGTCTGTTGGTAATAGTACACCAAGTTCAGTTTTGGTCCGTCATATTCCGGGTCGTCTGATTGTTTTATCGGACTCCCGTTCTCTTACGGGTCGCTTGTTGCTGTCAGAATGGACTCTCAACAAACAAGTATTCAATCAGATTTGCTATCTATGGGAGCGCCCAATGATTATTTATTTATGACACAGCTTGCTAATCAATTGCAGACGTATGTGTTGGCTTGTCCAGATCTCTGAGCTAATAGTGTTAACACTCTATTGATCTATAGGACGGAATGATAGGATACGCGTATCCTCCGGCGCTGTTGTTTCAGCAGGTATTGCTAAGATAAACAACCACAATACATTTCTGTTGATAGCTTCTCTATCTTCACAGAGATCATGAGTAATTTACTCTCTTGTCTACTGTGGGTCTTAACGTGAAATCTTCCTCTATGTGAGGATCTTTTTTCACTGGGTAAATCGTGTCATCTTTATCACAACCAGCAAGGTCGCAACCTTCATGTATTCCGTTGTGTGGTCCGTATTGCATTGTAAGCACTGTACTGGACGAGCTTTGGACGCGATTTCTTACTATAGGAGATCCTCTTCTTCGCTATTCTATGCGACTAAAGTGGAGGCTCTTCCGTCGTGGTGTAGGGATCATTATGTTCATATTGTTGATCCCTCCTTACTACTCATTGCTATTTTTTAGTATACTTGTTTCACAAGATCTACTGCAGCCTGTTATTATTTAGGTTATAGGTTTATGTTACCTCATACCTATGCACTCTACGATAGTTTACAATTGAGTCTTTTGTCTCTTTATCTAAGTCAGTTAGTAACTTTTTGATAAATAGACTTAGAATCTTTAGATTAAATTCCTATACGGATTTTAACTTCGGTTCTTATTTAGCTAAGTAATCATTTGAGCCTCTGGAAACAGTAGTTATCAAATTCTGACCTTTTAGACAGTAATTCTGTTGGTTTCTCTTTTACTGTAGAGTCAGTGAGTTTCATGCACTATCGATGGATGATTTTCACTTTCATAGTTTCGGAATCAATACTTCCGTTACTATTTAGGTTGGATTGTTGCATAAGAGTTAGGCTCCTATTATCCGGAACCTATTATTTTAAGGTCCTTCCGTCTTCGTATGGGCATAGGCCTTTACTCTTTCCGGGTACAGTTTATGTATTTATAAACAGATATCTGTTTATTACAAGGGCGTAAGCTTCTTCTGTCTTTGATGTCTAGTAGAAGGACGTTACGCTCCATTTTATTGTTAATGGATTCTATTAACTATCGGTACTGCTTATGGTATATCATTGACTTAGCAGTTGTGCTTAAGATTTCGGCTCATGAAGTAAGAGTTCTTCTACTTCTTGGGCTTACTTTAATAGTGTCGCTATTATAGATTTTTGAAGGCCGCTCATTGCGCTCAGCCATCCACATTCATGAATTTTATCTTAGAAATATCGAGTCAATTTCTTGAGGCCTCTTTTGTTAGGTCTATTATCTACTGCTCAGAATGTCATTCTCTTAACAGTTGCTACTATAGCTAGGTAGGCTGTCTGTTTCGGCAGTGTCTCCGTTCGGCTGCCCTCTTCGCTCTGGGCTATTTGACCCAGGGCAAGAAAAAGGGGGGGGGAGGGTGTTCCCTTGGGTCACCTGTTTTACTATGAAAACAAGGGGATACCTCCTCCGGAGTTAGTAATTCTGAGCTGTTATTGGGATGGTTGTTTAGTGAGAAGTTTAAGTTTATAAAATTCATTCAAGTCTTAGTTTTTAAAGTATAGCTTTTGAATTTTGCATATGTCAACGGACATGATTATGCAATTCTCAGACACTTTTAGGAGTATAAGAGTCTCTATTCTCTAGACTTACTTTATTATTGGCTTACTTTAAAAATTATTAGTATAAGGATTATATTGGATATTAATAGAGTACATGGATGTACGATGCTCAATTTTGGAAGGTGTTGTATCTTTCTAATTTATCATAAATAAGAAAGATACATGTAAGGCCTATTACTTCTTTTCCCTACAGGGGATGACTCTATTTTATTTTATTGAGCGTATTCCATTTTGCTCTATGTCCTTGGCCCTCCAGCCTTTTTACTATTCAGCTATGTCTGGGTCATTGGTACAGTATAAAAATGTTAAAAAATTTATAGTAATTTATATATTTTTTATACTTACCAATGACCCAGACGGGGATGGCCCTCCCAGGAGTTGGGAACTCTTGCCTCCCCGCTGAGTACATAGCGCTTACCAGGCACTGGTTATTAGAATGATAAATGGCGCCAATTTCGGAACGTCCTTGACACTGCGCATGCGCAGTAGGGGCGAAGTGTGGAGGGCCTTTCAGGACATGTTTTCTTTAGTTTTAGATGCAAATTTTGGGGATTGGGGGGCAAAATTTGTGTTTGGCCCTATATTTTAAGAGTTAGCACCAGCTATGTCTGGGTCATTGGTAAGTATAAAAAATATATAAATTACTATAAATTTTTTAACTTTTTTTATGCTCCAAAGTTTGGGACTTTCAGGAGATTTGTTTCCAGTTGGCCCGTCGCTAGTAGCAGACGACACTCATAGAAAAAATTCTTGGGAAACTAAAAATTTTCATTTTTTGCTTCCAAAACATAGCTTATGATCCCTCATTGGAACGAGCGCAATACGCTCATTCCAATGAGGGATCATAAGCTATGTTTTGGAAGCAAAAAATTAAAATATAAAAAAAAATTGGATGGCGATTTTCGTATATAGTGATGGAAAACGAATCACACACAACTTTATTCAGCATCAAATCAAGACCAGGCTCTGTTCTTTCCCCATTTTCTAAGAATTCGGACACCTGTGAAAATAATTATTTTCAGCTGTCCCAATACATAGAGTAAATACGGTAGAACCTGTGTTACTATTTCCTCCCATGAGTTTCAATGTGTTCTTTGTGTCTACTGGCACATAGAACACATTGGAAGTCAGAGGATGATTTTTAGCTGTCGCTAGGGACTCAAATTGTAATTGCGGTGTACTATTTGTAGAAAAGTCCAGTAAAATTTCACTTCTATTTGAAAATAGTCTGTCAATGATTTCCGTTCCACACGTATGTGCGGAACAGATTTTCATTTTCCACATGGTTTAGTGTTGCTGTAGATGGAGATTTCATAGAACAGGTGTGTAATAAAATACATTTTGAGAACTAATACAGGAATAAGGAGTGCCAGTAGCCCACATTCCCTCGTCTACATTTTCATGTAGTGTGTGATTTGGCAATTATCAGTGAAATTTCTTTTTAACCAGAAAGTGTGACTAACCCTGTGCATTGCATTGCACAGGGTTAGTCACACTTTTTGGTTATAAAGAATTTTGATTATAGATTGAGTAACTAACCCTGTATACTGTAGAGCCTTAGTATTAATCTTATTCATATCAGCTCTTTATTACACATCTTTTAAACTTTAAACCCTTTTATTTAACGGAATCGCACTATGACATAAATGTTTGTGTATTCAACTGGTGACGTACAAGCCAGAACTTTTTTCCCAGCACCGTTTATACTAGTTCCTTTCCCGTCGAGTCATTAATTACCCCTTGAAAAGTTTCCAAATTTCATTATACAATTATTGATCGTCTGTCACGTAGTGTGAAAATGAAAACATCTTAAAGGAAAATAAAGTCAGTCCAGGAACAAATTTGTCAACCAAACAGAAATGAGATGATATTAAAAAAATAATTATTTCCAACTACAACATTAACCCAGTCGCGTGGCCGTCTCGTCTGCGGATCTCGTTATATCTAAATTGATCAACTTTATTTCAGTAAATCTTCGGACATCCTGACCTGCATTGAACTTCTGTTTCTCTCCCAGCTGTTTTGCTAATCTGCCCAAATTTGTATTTATATTTT
Organism: Pictodentalium vernedei; assembly: GCA_031216915.1. Taxonomy (NCBI): domain Eukaryota; kingdom Metazoa; phylum Mollusca; class Scaphopoda; order Dentaliida; family Dentaliidae; genus Pictodentalium; species Pictodentalium vernedei. The sequence goes on along the minus strand of CM062293.1, from coordinate 74,109,404 downwards.
TGCTATCAATAATAGCCACCAAAGTGGTTTGGCATGAATGGACAACAGCCGGAGAGAAACAGCGATACAAATTTCAACAAACACCCCAAAAATAAAAAAGATAATGAATGTAATTTACACTGGTTCCCAAAAAGTTGTTTTGATTTTTTATTGCTCAATGTGATCAGTACAACTTCAAGCGAAACAAATGGACTCTTCACCTTTGGGTTTAAACATCGGAATTAAAATTTGTTTATTTAACTGAATTTTAATTCATGGTATGAGTAATAAACGCAGAATGCGGCTCGAGCGAAATATGACTATGCCATTCCAACTCATTATGTAAAACATCCACAGATTCAAACACACATCACGTTCTGTCTATTTACGTAATAACCCAAATCTGCCAGCACTATTCTCAAAAACTGTTCAACCTCAGGTTATGACTTCAGTGGAATGGGTTTTGGAAAGGTTTTTAACCCTTTACCCAACGCAGACGATATCAAAATTTATTATTTTAAATATCATTTTTTTTAAATTTTTCAAAAAATTTCAACAAAACCATATCATGTGACCCCTCATTGGAACGAGCTCGACGAGCTCGTTCCAACGAGGGGTCACATGATATGGTTTTGTTGAAATTTTTTGAAAAATAAATTTCTTTCAACTGCTGAATTTGCATATTACGCGGGCGGATGCGGGTGATTCATTGGGTAAAGGGTTAATAGTGAATTCCAAAAATGAAAACATATTCTATTTTCAGTTGACAGCTTGTTAAATGTCTGTAACTCATGTATCAAAAAATTACTTTAACCCTTTACCCAACGTAACGGTCAAAACTGGCCAGCGCTATTCTCAAAAATCGCCAATTAATTTTCATTATTTTTTGTCTCAAAAACATAGGTTATGACCCCTCGTTGGAACGAGCTCGTCGAGCTCATTCCAACGAGGGGTCATAACCTATGTTTTTGAGACAAAAAATGAAAAAAATTAGTTATCAAGAATTTTTTTTGCAAGTGTCGTCTGCTTTTCATGTTAGGTAAAGGGTTAATGGATTTTCAGTATAATAAAAGGGAGCATGGTGGCTCAGTGGTTATGGAATTGGACTTTCGAAAAGTCCATGGTTCGATCCCCCCAGGGGCAACTTCATTGTGTCCTTGGTTAAGGCCTTCTATCACAATTGCCCACATGGAGACTCAGTGGTGCTGTGTTCTAATGATTACTGTATGTTGATGGTGCACTTCTCTTCAATGGATGCCAACCTTGCCTGTGCATTGTAGATCCTGGCAGTTGCTCTGTGGTTCTCTCAATGCACTCCAGCTTCTGCCACCCATAAAACTGTTCCGACACAAGGTGACCCTGGCTGTCTAAAGTGTTGTTAAATGGTAGATTATTGCCCTCAGAAAAAAAACTAATGCCTTCAACTTCATCTTGGACACCAAGTTATTCTGAGGGAGATAATCTAACACAATGCACAAAGATTAGTATGTTTAGATTACATCATTATATTATTTTGTTGCTACTTGGCATCCAGTGCTCACCCTGGGAACACCAGGAAGTGGTTTGGTGCTGGTTTACTGCACTAAAACAGTTCTGCTCTACTATTAAATAGGACCAGGTAACCAATGCCTGGGGTTGAAGTCCTCCAAAGTTGGAAATAGGTGTAAACGATTGGCTAAACATTACTGTATACTTGTGTTTTTGTCATGATATAGGCATAGAGGATGGGAGTTACCTTAACCCTTAAGGGCCTAATTCCGACTTTGATAGCTTTTTAATGCAAAGGAGCAGGTGCCCCAACATGTATTGTTTGGGTAAACTCAAAACTTGTTTTCTAAGTACCTTGTCGGTTGTTTCTAGGCAAGTCATGGCTGCCCTTGTAGGCAGCCAAGACTTGACTAGAAACAACTGCGAAGACACAGGAGGTCGACTTTCAAAGTATAGTGAAAATGTATAAAAATCTCCATGCCCTAAGGGTTAAACACAAATTAACAAATATGGCATCCAATACTGTATTTTGATATTCTATCAGTAGGATATACTTGGAACCTTGGGAAAAATAGCATTTCTAGTTTCTCAGACAGTCTCAATCTACTCTGTTGGAAAATAACCATTAACCCTTTATCTTATGAATCCACCACATATGCCCACAAAATTTACAAATTGAGCAGGTGAAAAAAATATATCCAAAAAATTTCACCAAACCATATGTGACTCCTTATTGGAAAGAGCTCATTGTTGAAATTTTTTTTATGAATACTAGAATAAACCCTGTGGTAATGAAGAAATAAATATAAACAGATGTGGGGCGTCTCTTGTCATGTGGTTGCTAAATTCTACTGGCGGTAAGACACTTGGAACAAGTGTGTTTTTTAATGAGATTTGGGGGGGGGGGGGGGGGGGGGGGGGAGAGGGAGGGGGGCAGGGGAGTTGCAGAATGGGGGTGTTCATCATGAAAACAAGTTACAACAGTGTTTTACATTATCAATACTGAGTCCCCGAATGAGATTGCCGCATAATGTTCAAAAAGGTTCTGAAAATTTTAAAATTATAAATAAGTGTACTTTCCTAGTATTTTCAATTATTAGCTGTGACATGCAGCTCCATATTTGGCACCGTTGCTTGTTTAATAGGTCCGTCGGTCTGTGATTTGAGTTTTTAAACTCAATAACTTTTAACCCTTAACTGGTGGAGTGCTAAATTATTTTTGGCCACCAAAATTTTTTCACATGTTTTTGCCTTGTTACAATTTATAGGAGAGTGCCTGTGGGCACTCTCCTATAAATTGTAACAAGGCAAATCTTAACAGACTAAATAAGATCACTTCAAAGATAATATGAAGCACATCCACTGAATTCAAAGCCTTTAATTTGCAGCACCTGCACTTCAAAGTAAAGCCCAAATATGGGCTTCCAGCACGCGACCAGTTAAGGGCCTATTCCGATTTTCTGCAACAGAACAGGTGCCCCAACATGATATTTTAAGGTTAACTCACAAGTTGAATTCTGAATTTTGTGGCAGTTGTTTTTTTGACAAGTCTTGGCTGCCTATATACGTAGCCAAGACCTGCCTAAAACAACTGCAAAGCGCCGGGATGTAGACTGTCGGGAGTGTAGCAAAATATTTTTAAAAATCTCCAGCCCCTAAGAGTTAAAATACTCGGTAGAATGATATATTTTGCATGCAAGCACTTCTTAATGATGTCTTGCCTAATGTTCGATGCAAGTGTTATTCGTGTTCAGTGCAGGTGTTATTTAGAGTACTTTTGTCAGAGTTATTGTCCATGATGGATGTTAAATTTGCTTCCTTATTACTTTTGCTGCAGCTTTGGTGCAAGCTCAAAAAAATTTTTTCACTTGAACCCCATTCCTCACTCCCTCCCCCCTCCACCCTTCAGGCTTCCATATTTTTATTCCCGCCGAGTCTGTGGCATATGTGATATCGTATCCGCCAACTAAATGTCCTGTAATATATTTCTTGTGCTTCTCTTTTTTTTCTCTAAATTTTCATCATCAGTTGGTTTTCATGTTTTTGTTAAATTTTCCTGTCAGCATTCATTTGTATACAAAAGCAGATGAGTAGTAATGCAATGCAAGGGGAGTATACCAATACAATATCACGTTGCTCGCTGAGAAAATTATTGATTATTACCGCCGACATTTTTGAGTACTTTTACAATTCTGCCTGCTTTCCAATGTTTTGAACTGAAAAGAAACTTTCTAAACTGCCAAATAGCAATATTCAGTCTGCAATTTTTGCAGCAAAAACAAAATAGCAACCAATTAATACAATGTTAGTAGATTGAATTAATTGGTGTTATTGTTGACCATAATTCTTGGTATATTCCTCATTCACTAATTATCACTGTCCATTGGTTAATCAGTTGGGCTGGCATAATAAGGGGTTAACCATATCCTTGGGTGCAAATCTCAGCATGGAAACCATTTTGGACAGCATACATGTTGCACAAAACAAAGGGAGATATTGTAATGTGCTAAATTAGGACACCAGTAAAATAGGAAAATTATTTATAAGCCACCAGTTGACACCCAATATTACTGGACTATAGTTGTATGTGCCAGACTGATCCAAGAATAAGCCTGGGGTTGGGGGGGGGGGGGGGGGGGTGTATGAAGTAAAAGAGGGAAAAAGTAAATGAGTGGGCTTATTTTTAAGATGTCAGGCCTGCAGGAGAATTCTGATGCAAAGTTGACATGAAGTTAGGAGACTTTGTCCATCCCATAACAAATATACATTAACCCTTTACCGAATGAATTGACCATGTGTGCTCACTTAATTTATAAACTAAACAGTTGAGAAATCTTTTTTTTTAAATTTTAACAAAACCATATCATGTGACCACTCATTGGAACGAATTTGTTCCAATGAAGGGTCACATGATATGATTTTGTTGAAATGTTTTTACTCTTTTTAAAAATTTGAAAAAAAATTAACATAAATTTTTACATTATGTGCATTGGGTAAGGGGTTCTTTTTAATTGTAATAACTTACCAGCATGGCTGTCATCGATGTTGTCATTTCAATTCAGGAACTGGGCTTATTTGCAAGGAGCACACTCTGAAACTGAAATCTGGAAAGTTAGAAGGTGGGCTTATTTTCGATTATTGACTTATTCTCGGGTCAATATAGTATCTTACTTGTGAATCCTTATATATATATAAATATTACTCATTATATGATGTCTGAAAATGGAGTTAGATATATTTATATGAGATAATTGTACAAAATTTATATATATTTTTATTTTTTGAAATATATCTGAACCTGTATTTGAAGTCAATTGTCATCATATGTCTTTCAATAAAAAGCAATGTTCATGGAAAGATGTTTCCATGAATTTGAAGTCTCAATCAAAATTTTTCATTGTTATTTTGTTCTGCTCTGTTGAGAAGGGTTCAAGAATGTTTATCGAATTTCAGCTATTCCATCATCCCTAAGTATTTCCTTCAGTTTTTTCATAAGTTCAAGTCATGGTTGCTGTAAAGCAGCCATGATTTAACCATAATTCACAGCATCTTGTGGTAAGGAATCATTGATAAGAGGTAACTCCTTTTCATAAGAGTCAGGGACGCAGCCGAGCTAATTGAAGTGGGGGACAATATAATTTGTCTCCACTTCATTTCACCTTGTACCGAGTTAATATTGTGTAACCCCCATAGGTGAAAGTCAGGAATTTTACCCTGGAAAAACCATGAACTTTTCATTCCAACTGGAGTACGCTGAGTACCTTCTGAAGGCTCAAGTACCCAGAATGTGAAGGAATAACTATATCAAAATGACCTAAGAAATATCAGTGTGAAAGTACATCATGAACCAGTTCTAGGAATTTCAGGCTGTATATAAGCCCTATAAAATAGTTTCTTGTTTCTCGGGCAATTTTTCTTCAATTTTATGAGGGAGGGAGGTTTAACTACTTGCACAATTATGTGGCAAACCAACATTTTCAGCCGTGAAAATTTCCCTTAATGTAGTTGAAAATTGAACCAAATATATCTTGTTTGACAGAGCTCAGGTATAGATGGTTACATATTTGTCCAACAAGTGCAAAATAGTGTCAAAGAACAGATTTCCAAGTACAAAAAAGGTGAGGCGGCAGATTTTCTATGATGAGGGAGGTGCCTGTGAAACAAGAATTTTTTTTTAATTGCCCAAGGTTGACATATTTTAGAAAAAGCATGGGATGTTGGGCAGTCACCCCCTTTACCCCTCCTGTGTGCATGCCACTTATAGGAATACATTCTGTTACCTAGAGCTGGGAACAGAGCTGTACTGGGTAATAGAATAATTTTTGAACTGAACAGGAAAACCTAATTGTAGAAGGCAATGGGTCAAATAGCTTATAATTAAATACCTTTATTTTCTATATAAATTTACAAGGAAATGGTGTATTGAACTATGTTTATTTTGAACTTACATTTATGAAATTTATCCTATAAAAACGCCTCAACAATATGGATGATAAGGTTGCGATAAATGTTGGCTTGAGTCACATACTGTGACAATACATTTTCCCTGTATGTTTAACTAGTAGAGTGCTGGAAGCCCATATTTGGGCTTTATTCTGAAGTGCAGGTGCTACAACCTGATGCCTTCATATTCTGTGGATATGCTTCATATTAATTTGGAATTAACATTATTTAGTCAGTGAAGGTTTGCCGTGTTGCAATTTATTGGAGAGTGCCACTAGGCACTCTCCCATAAATTGTAACAAGACAAAAAAGAGACATGGACAAATTTGGATGACCAAAAATAATTTAGCACTCTACCAGTTAACATTGAAAATATTTATGCCAGTTGTAATCCCCTCAATTCCAGAAACACAAAACCTGACAAGTCCGAGTGAATTGTGTCATAATTTCAGGAAAACTGAAAGATCATTGGTTTCTGACAGCTTGTGTGGCCCCACAAATCTGAAGGAGGCCTTATGGCTGGAAGTTGAAAATATTTATTGTAGGTCTCATTATGGTCCTTGGAAACCTTGACTGTTCTTGGATTGAAAAATGGGTTTTCGGGGTCTCGAAAGTACTTGAAATTTGAGCATTAGCCTTAAAAAGTCTTTCTTATTGAGAATGCTTCAAATTTTAATTTGTGAAAATCTAGGAAAAAACAAGAATATATTTATTGAACATTAAAATGCCCTTAAGACTAATAGCTTAGCAGTTTTTTTTAGCTTAACTTGACAGAGTCAAGATAAGCTATTGCCATCACGCTTGCGGAAGTCTGTTAGTCGTGAGTCTGTTCACATTTTCCAGCACAGGCTACACCCCGTAGTTTTTGTCCGATCGTCACAAAATATCAGATGCAGGTTTGAGGTCATGTCTAGTTGAGAACGTCCCCTTTGGGTCGCTATTGGTCAACCGTGATGGCTGCTCGAGCCCAAAACCCGAAAAACCATTAGCACAGTCTACAGGTCGTATTTATGAAGGGATTTCATTTGATTTGTAACTTGGTAGGATGCCTCTGTATAATCTCTAGATGAGAACATCCCCTTTTGGTCATGATCTGTCAACTGTGAAACCCAAAAACTGTTAGCACAGTCTGTATGTCATCATGATATTTAATATGGAGGAATTTCATTGTAACTTGGAAGGATGACTCCGTATGATGTCTTGATGAGAACTTCTCCATTTGGTCGCTATCTGTCAACTGTGACGACTGCCCAAACCCCAAAACCTTTAGCACAGTCTACAGGTCGTATTTATGGAGGGATTTCATTGTAGCTTGGTAGGTTGACTCCATATAATGTCCAGAGGAGAATGTCCCCATTTGGTCGCGATTGTCAACTGTGACGGCTAAAGGGGCCCGAAAACCTTTAGCACAGTCCTATAGGTCATATTTATGAAGGGATTTCATTGTAACTTGGTAGCATGACTCCAGATAATGTCTAGATGAGAACGTCCCCTTCTGGTCGTGATCATTCAGCCATGACAGCTGCCCGAGCCCAAAACCCGAAAAACCTTTAGCACAGTCTAAAGATCGTATTTATGGAGGGATTTAATTGTAACTTGGTAGGTTGATTCCATAGAATGAAAAAGTGATAGCATATCTAGACCAAAATGATCAAAGAAATATCGGAGCAAGTGTACTCCGACACATGTGGTATAAAATGATGACATTTTTCAGGAACTGCCCATCCCCTGTTGCTGGCTGGCTGGGCTTCTGTAGTGGATTGCTGTGATGGATTGACGTCTTTGCAAGGACCCCCCCCCCCCCCCCCCCCCATCCCCTCCCATTTAATTTTGCTTGAGTGCAAATATATGTGACTTTGTTTTTGGATATGGATGACAGGATTACTGCACTACTCATAATGCCAGGGTCTATGAGAGGAGCCTGAATTTTAACTAAATGCAACATGGGAAATAATCTTTAAAAATCTTTTTAAGATCTACCACTCAGAATCTATTGATATTGGGTATACAGCATCCTTATGGGGGTCAGATTTAAGTTTGTTCAAAGCAAATCCCTCAGTTAACCCTTTACCTAACATGAAATCTGTTTTACTGGTAAAATATACAGGGCCCAGTCACCACTGCTTGGGAGGTACAAACCCTCTCTAAAATGGGCAACATGGCTTATTAACGCTCACCCCTGGTCTTCAGTTGATACTCATGTTGTGGTCATGATTAGCCATTGTGCAAAAATATGTGACCTTTAACACCAATAAATAAATATATACCTTACATGAAAAGCAGACGACACTTGCAAAAAAATTTCTTCAATAACTAATTTTTTTCATTTTTTTGTCTCAAAAACAAAGGTTATGACCCCTCGTTGGAACGAGCTCGACGAGATCGTTCCAATGAGAGGCATAACCTATGTTTTTGAGACAAAAAATAAAATAAAGAATAGATATTAATTGGCGATTTTTAGAATAGCGCTGGCCGGTTTGGGTCGTTACGTTGGGTAAAGGGTTAACATTTGGGCTCCCTATGGTGGCCCGAGGACTGGCTTGGTTGGTATGGCCTAGTCCTGGCCGCTGTTGGTGTTTCGGATGAGGTTTGCGATGGTCTGTGAGAAGCTATCTCTCTCAGTGGGAATCTCCTAGTTGACTCATCTGGCCACAAATTTCTCATGTAGAACTTGTATTTTTCCTGCAGTCGTGATAACAGGACCTCATCTTCGACTTCAACTCCCAGGAACGCCTCCACGGATTCCGAGGCGTTCACCTCCTGGTCTGGGCCCTGGTCCAAAGAAGCCGGAGAAGCAAGAGTAGGATAGGTGGAAGGTGGGTTGTCGGGGACCTGTACCGCAGACAAGTCTCCTTCCTGCATCTCTTCTTCAGATGAAGAGTTTGAATCCAGAGTCCACCGAACCCTCCTCCTAAGAGAGGGTGCCGGGCTGGACAAGGGTTGGCCAGGGTGGCAGGTGCTGACCTTTCAACGCCCTCACTTTCCTCCCTCTCTTCTTTCTTCGCCAGGAACTACGTCATTCGGAGGGCATCACGTCGTCTGGCGGAGGGCCCCTTCTTTCTCTTCTTCTTCTTGGCCTCACCTTTAAGGTTCCGGTGGTTAGAGTCATTGTCATCTAGCTTTTCCGGGTCACTTGGAGGGTGGCCAATGCGGGGGGGGGGGGGGGGGGGGAAATCACCCCACGAAAGGGGCTACACCTCTCCAAGGACGCCGGCTCGATTTCTCTTTCAAAATTCACCGTCAGATGAATTATACCCTTGCACACCTGGATACTCCAGGTGGTAGCAAGGGTGGCCTTCATTCTGATCAGCATATCTTGGATGTCAAGTGGGAGCTCCATTCATCAGTCTTAACACCTCGGAGTCCAGAGAAAGGGTCTGAATGATGATGTGGCAACGTGGTTCATTTACTTGATGGATGGTATATCATCAGATATTTTAACGGGAGCTTACTTCTCGACGGCTCCCCGTGAAACCACGGGCAGTGAAGCAGTGCTTGTTAACTGTGGCAAACAAGCTTTGTTTACTGGTAAAATAGGACCCAATCACCAAAGCCTGGGGTGGAAGTCCTCTAAAATTGGCCCCCGTGTGTACAAACGATTAACTGGACTTTACTTTCTATCCATGTTGCAGTCAAGATTAGCCATTGTGCAGAAATATGTGACATTCAACACCAATAAACAATAAATAAATAAATTAAACTGGTCGACTGTTGGCGTGAATTATTTTTTTTTCAATTTATTTATTTATTTATTGGGGTTTAAGGTCGCATGCTTGTGCACAATGGCTAATCGTGACCGTGACAGTTTTACGTGTGGAGGAAGCTGGAGTACCCGGAGAGAACAACCGAGCATCGAAGAGCAACTGTCAGCTCCTGAACATTCTAACTCTGTTCAAGCTCCGTTCAAGCAGGGTTACAGCGGTTGAAGACGTGCATCATCGACGTGCAGTTCGTCTTAGTACACGGCGTCATTGTGCCCCCATGTAGGCAACCAGGATAAAGTGCCTTGCCCAAGGGTTTTTTTCAATTCACAACCATTGTAATTGATTGAATTGTACCCTGATTTTTCACATTCGCTTGTCTCGTGTATAGATATTTATCCCAGTGGGAAACCCGAAATGTGAAACAGTACTTGTTTACTGTGGTGAACAAGCTCTGTTTTACTGATAAACTGAAAGTCATCTAAAATACGCACCAACGGTATAAACGATTGGCTGGACTTGACTATATATCGATGTTGCTGTCACGATGAGCCATTGTGCAGATATACGTGACCTTAACACTTTACCCAACGAATCGGCTGCATCCGCCCGCGTAATATGCAAATTCAGCAGTTGAAATAATATTATTTTTCAAACAATTTCGACAAAACCATATCATATGACCCCTCGTTAGAATGAGCTCGTCGAGCTCGTTCCAACCAGGGGTCACATGGTATGGTTTTGTTGAAATTTTTTGAAAAATTTGAAAAAATGATATTTAAAATGATAATTTTTGATATCGTCTGCGTTGGGTAAAGGGTTAAATAAATAAATAAATAAATAAATAAATAAATAAATAAATAAATTTTAATACGCACTTAATCCCGATTTCCTACCCGGGTGCACGGTGAAGCGGTGTCCTAAGGCGTGCTGCACGTCGGTGGTGCACTTGTTTTCAACCAATACTAACCCTGTGCCCAACGAGCTCTGTCTATCTCATCGCTTCCTTTCTATTAAACTCAATCTTCATCACATGTCAGAAAACACAGAATATATTTCTCAGATAACGGAAAGAACCAGCCTAACATATCATTTGCAGTAGGACTAAAAAATGCACTCTTAAATTGGAGAAGACGCTGTTGTCAGGATTGCCTCGATTTTCAAGTCTGCTTCTCGTTTTCATTTCTCTTTCATTTTTATCTTTTCTTTTCTGTTTCTCTCTCTCCCTCTCTCTCTCTCTCTCTCTCTCTCTCTCTCTCTCTCTCTCTCTCTCTCTCTCTTCTTGTTCATTTTTTTTAACGGGAATGACGGGAAGACAGCCACTAGTGGCTACGCCATCTCCCTGTGGTGCAATCATGTAGTTGTGAATAATGTTACCACTATATATATTTTGATTGAAAACATGGGGGCGCGGTGTCGTTGCAGTAACCGGTTCTCGACAGATCACCGAAGTTAAGCAACGTCGAGCGCGGTTGGTAGTTGGATGGGTGACCATTCCAGCGATTGATTCGTGCTCCCGCGTTGTGTCCTTGGGCAAGGCACTTTAATCCGATTGCCTAAATGAGGGCACGATGACGCTGGGCACTAAGGCGTACTGCACGTCGCTGGTGCGCATGTCTTCAACCAATCTAACCCTGCCTGTGCCGCGGTGCAGAGTTCAGAGTTACGATGTTGGAGAACTGACAGCTGCTTGTCTATGCTCCTTGTTTCTCTCCGGGTTCTCCGGCTTCCTCCACCCGTAAAACTGCCACCGATATGATGTGGCCATGGCTGTTAATGTGACGTTAACCCCTAATAAATAAATAAATAAATAAATAAATAAATATTGTATGCATGTTGCACTACTAAATAAATCAAGCAATCAAAATCTGACAGGGTTCTCAAAATTTCAACAGGCAATTTTCCCCATATGGCGACTTCTTAGAAATTTATCAAATTCAATCTTGTTTGACAAGAGTGAATTGGTTAAATTCCAAGTTGCATTATGGGAAAACTTTGCTGATTGAAATTTCTGTATAATGACACCAGTGAGCAGAGGGTGAATTTTCCGAAAACGCTTTCTTTGCTTTCTAAATCCTCCATATATGGATTAATGTTTTAAAAAATAGGCTAATCCCCTTTGCTACTGTGTACTTGCGTTTTTCTTCGGATGTTTTGCTCTTCTATTTTTACAATTACCAGCTATAAATATACTTCTGTAGTTTCCTTATGGTATAATAAGCAGTGTTATGACGTCTGTGTAGTTACCATATTTCGTAATAACACTCCTGGAAATAGATTCTGATTTTCAAATTTAGAAAGTTATGTAAACCTGGGATTACAGTTCAATGATATTAATACGTTGTTAGAATTATTGATATCAGATAAATCTTAACGGATTATTCAAGTATTTTCTTTGAGCTTTAATTGGTTAAATATCTGTTGCATTCCTGTTCGACACCACTTCAGGACCCAAGTTCTGATAGTGCTTAGTGGTTTTACTGTAGTCAGATGCTACACTATTGGTTGAGTGGAATCCCCGTGGGAACACCAGGAAGTGAAGCAGTGCTTGTTTACTGTGGTAAACAAGCGCTGTTGTAATGGTAAAATATTCCTGTGGAAACTTCGGAGAGTGCCGTAGTGCTGGTTTTACAGGTAAAATAGGACCCGGTAACCAATCCCTGGGGTGGAAGTCCTCTAAAATGGGCAGCATGGGTATAAACGATTGGCTGGACTTACTTTCTACCCATGTTGCGGTCACGATTAGCTATTGTGCAGAAATATGTGACCTTGAACATAAATAAATAAATAAATAAATAAATAAATAAATAAATAAATAAATAAATAAATAAATAAATAAATAAATAAATAAATAAATAAATAAATGGTAGAGCGGAAATCTGGTTGTGTGGGGTGGATGGTAACTCGTCTCTCAGCGTTTGCTGTTTACCTAACACGAATAGTGGACGACACTTGCAATAAAGATTCCTGAACTTTTTTTAAAATTTTTATCTAAAAAAACAGCTTATGACTTCCTCACTGTGGCGAACTCTAAGCTAGAATGTTTTGGCAAAAGTTGAAAAAAAAATAATAAAATATAAAGGATAGTTTTAGTAAGTAGCGTTGACCGTTGTGGCCGTTACGTTAGGTATAGGGTTATGGCGTATGGCGTGTTGGTGGTAGGCATAGAGCCTATATTATAGGATAGATTCTGTTATATATGCGGGCTTCATCGCCAGGTTCCTTCGATAGTCACGAGCTCATTGGTGACGAATATGTGGTCCGAACCTTGAAGCCGCGACAGGGGGGCTATGAAAGGAGATAAGCGGGAATACGACGATCATCCGCTAGCTTTGCCATGCCTACTTCAAATAAGTTCCATTCATTTTCCGAATTTGAACTTCAAAAGCCGCCAATAATACGTTGAATCCATGTAAGAAACGAATGAAATTTATAGCCTAACGATAATAGATTGCATGGGGGTCTACGTGCAAATGGGGCCCTTAGATTTTGTCTGTAAATCACCGGTAGCTTTTATTCCAATACAAGCCACAACTTGTTTTGCTGACCCTGGTTTCCTATCTCTCTCTCTCTCTCTCTCGCCTTGCATTTTGAAAAAAAAACGCCAGGACCTATCAATGGGCTTTCGGGGCCTACTTTAGTACCATGGGGATCTATTTCCATTAAACCTAATGGTAAAATATAATTTTATTGGATCCTACTGCAGACACAGGAGCAATACTTTTAAGGCTGATCTCGGGATCTTTTTAGTCTCAGCCCCGACACTTGAAAAATGCAAGGCACACCCTCTCGCGTTCCTGCCCAGCACTGATTTACTCAAGTTTGTTTTTGGGTGGCGAGAGAAAGGGTTCACATGTTTTGTAACGATTCGTAAGGTTTTGTGCGATTAACTCAAGTATCTTGTTTACGGTGTACTCAAAATGTTTATAAAACTGATACAATTAGCCTGAGTTTAAAGATAACAACAGAGTTTTCTCAAAAACTTTATATCAAACAGAGATAAACATTTCTTTCAAATCTCTGCCAATTCCCTTTCTTGTCCATTAAACCAGATACAAGTTGTACATCTCATGCCCATTGGTATTGAAATCAAAGTTAATTTAAAGAAATATCTTATCGACAAAAAGACATTATGATAACTATGGACGGAATGCTATTCTGTTCCAGGATTCAATCTATTGTGGGCTGGATGCTTAACATTACGGCTGCAGGGACAATAGTAAATACTTAACCACTCGCGGGTAGATTTCCATTGCTCACGAGATTGTTAGTAGCGAAGGGGAGGCCACTCTGGTACATCAAACTACCTACACAAGAGTTTTGACCACTCGGGCGTTTGGACCATTCAGGCGTGAATAGATTGGGTCACTGGGAACTTATAAGAGGAATTTGCCAAATGGATTAGAGTCCAGCGAATCACACATTTTCGATACGAGTCGAATCTCGAATCGAATAAGGTTTTTTGTTCGAAATCGAATCGAACCTCGAATTGAATCAGGGGTGTCCAGAAGTGACCCATTGGGGGTGGGGGGGGGTGGGGGGTTGTAAACCTGTTTTGTTGTGACTGCGACAGCTCAAGTCCTGACTGATGAAATTTTCCAACTACATCATCAAGGCATGCCTTCGTCGAAGGCATGCCTTGGTGATGTAGCTGGAACATTACCCAGTAAGGGTTACATTTCAAAAACAGAGGCGAGTGAGTGAATTGCCCGTACTATGTACTGCACGGGACAAGCCGTTAGCAACAGCTGTTGTGGTAGTGACTGGTGAGTCTGGAATTAGCATGGGTGGCAACATGGGTGCGATGCTATTTATGTTAATTGAGCGGAAATTACACTCAGTCTTCACTTTCAGCATTATTTATGTGCAATTTCCATCTGAACTATGAGACGACGAACATGACTGGCGCCAAGATACATTAACTGAAAGGATTCGAATGTAAACGAATCGGGAAGTCGATTTCGAATCGAACCGAAAACCAACTTAATATTCGAAATCGAATCGAATCTCGAAGTTTCGAGGGGCCCTAAAATGAATGGAACTTATTTGAAGTAGGCCTGGGAAATTATGGTTAATGTTGTGAATGTGAGGTTTACGTGTTAAAAATTAAAGGAATAGCACACGAAACTTTACGATTTACCAAGGCTGGCGAATTGAAATAATCGCAATGTGTTTCGAAGAAATAGAACAATAACAAAAAACACCACTTTCTTATTTTCAATAACAAGACACGTCATTTTATTTTTTTTGAACTCAATGCACTGAAGACGTGTGAAGTTGAACTGAAGAAATTTGAAAGTGATTTCGGCTTTTCGCTGGAAGGTGAATGAGAAAGTCAAACTTTGAAACCGCTGATTTAATGAATTGATTTAGTCACTGTCACTATCAATTATTCGAATTCGTTTGTATTTGGGACTCTGGAATTCATTACTGATGTGCTGACTCGTTTAAAGTACATGTGATTCGTCATCCGAACCTACGATGAAATATCGATTTCTAAATATCATTTTGATATTTCGTTTTGCCGACCGACAGGGGAATATGACTTAATTTTTCAGCGTGAATTGATGCCTGAACATTAAATAAAATATTATTTTCGATCCCTGGTAATAATATGTCGTGACGTTCCCCGTCGGAAATCATAAACTTGCACCAGTCATAGACTATACCTGTTACATCAACATCTACAACAAAACAGAACCGCCCCCGTGTGAACCCCAGAAAGCGAGGCAGTGTTTGTTTACTGTGGTAAGCAAGCTCTATTTTTCTGTAAAACAGAACCCGACAACCAATGCATGGGGTGGAAGTCCTCTAAAATGGGCAACACGGATATAAACAGTTCGTCCCCTGAGTTCCAATGTGTTCTATGTGCTTGCTGTCACATAGAATACATTGGAAATCAGGGGACGAATTGGCTGGACATGTCTTGATATCCATGTTGTCATTGTTGTGGTCACGATTGGCCATTGTGCAGAAATATGTGATCTTAAACACCACTACATAAATAAATAAATAAATAAATAAATAAATAAATAAATAAATAAATAAATAAATAAATAAATAAATAAATAAAGCAGGTGTCAGTTACGAAGCTATAATTTGCACCACAGTCGATGCTAAGTCACCCGACATGTTTAAATTACACCCGACATGAAGGGACGGGGTGATGAAGGTTTCCGACAGAGGTACTAGCATGGCATGCAGCAAGCACTGGGCTGGATGATAGTGTGTCGTTCACTGGTGGGGATCCGGGGGTTTCCCTATGGTTATTTTGTAGGAATCAGGCATAAATCGTGCTATCTGAAGCCGTGTCGGGCATATATTTCTCTCAATTTTGCAATACACCACAGACATTTTGTGTAGTATAGCTACAGTACTAGCTAAAATAAGCTGTAGGATATTTATAAGAAAATATCTGAAACTTTTCTTCTTTGTTGATAACACCAATGCTTGATATCATTTCTTGGGAAGCCCTCAAGGAAAGCTTCCCATAAAATGAACGTCAAGTCTTGGAATTATTAACAGGAAAAATGAGATGACAATTTACTTGTGATATTCATATATTTTTTCAGCCACTGCTGTATACTTGAATTTTCCTACATTAAAGTATTCTTATGCTCCGATGGCGACTTTCCAACCGAAGGATTTATTCAATGGCGATTCGCCCACTGTCCGTTCAACCAATGCCTGGACCGATTTTTGTACATGAGTGTCTCATGTTGAAAAAGCATGGGGAATAAGTGAATTGACTGAACATCAAAAGTTATCAATACCCATAGCCCAGCAGTTGTCTGGTCGCATCCCTGACTTATATCGTCAATAAAATCGACTTTCAATAAAGTTATCTCCCTTGAAGTTGCCAGACGAGCGAGAAAAATCCAATTAAAAAGCAAGTAATTGGTGAGAAAACACTTATGACATCTGTAGAAAATAATGTCAAGTTTCCTTTTATTACTCTTAACGAACAAAAATAGCAGACACTTCTCGAGGATTTCTGTTGTTTTCGTTTATTAAAAATAGCAAAAAGAAAAGTTAGCTTTGTATGATAAGCTAATCATAAGCAAATAGTTCACAGATAATCCATTATTAAGAATATCTATCAGTATCACACCTACCAACACGAAGTGACTAGCTCTTTGTTCAGCGAATGTGTTTTTAGGAAAAAAATTAGCATATCTCTCCTCCCAAACTTATATTAATGAAAAGGACAGTATTTATTTATTTATTTATTTATTTATTTATTTATTAGGGTTTAACGACACTTTAACATCCAAGGTTATATCATGTCAGTGACAGTTTTACGGGAGGAGGAAGCCGGAGTACCTGGAGAGAACAACCGAGCAACGACGATCAGCTGCCAGCTCCCCAACATCGCAACTCCGCACTGTAGCACGGGCAGGGTTAGATTGGTTGGAGGCATGCGCACCATCGACGTGCTGTATGCCTTAGGACACGGCGTCTCGTGCTCCCATGTGGACAATTGGGGTGAAGTGCCTTGCCCACGGACACAACGCGGGAGTCCGAATCGATCGCCCAGACGGTCACCCATCCAAGGGCTAGCCGTTGCTTAACCTAGGCGATCTAACGAGAACCGGTTACTGCAACGCCACCGCGCCCCCAAGACAGTGTTTGTATTATACGTCACAATGCGCACCCTGTTGATATAATGATTGTGAAAAAGGTTACAGAACATCAAAAGATGGTTATTTATTTATTTATTTATTGGTGTTTAAGGTCACATACTTATGCGCAATGGTTAATCATGACCGTGACAGTTTCAAGGGTGGAGGAAGCCTGAGTACCCGGAGAGAACAACCGATCAACGACGAGCAGCTGCCAGCTCCCCAACATCGTAACTCCGCACTGCAGCACAGGCAGGGTTAGATTGGTTGAAGACATGCGTACCATCGACGTGCAGTGCGCCTCAGTACACGACGTCATCGTGCCCCCATGTGGACAGTCGGGGTGAAGTGCCTTGCCCAAGGACTCAACGCGGGAGTCCGAATCGATCGCTCAGACGGTAATCCATCCAGGGGCTAGCCGTTGTTTAACTTAGGTGATCTGACGAGAACCGTTTACTGCAACGTCACCGCCCCCCCCCCCCCCCCCCCCAAACAATGTCTGCATTATACGTCACAATGCGGACTCTGTTGATATAATGATTGTTAAAAAGATTACAGAACATCAAAAGATGGTTTATCCAACTGAGAAAAATAGTCAAACGTCCAAACTGATTGGAAAGAAAATGGTAAAAAGCCAGCTTCTATATTTTTGTATTACTGTGCGTCAAAATACCGGAAGTTTGTGAAATGATGCGCACATCGATGGTACAAATTATCTAACATTTAGTAATTTAAATTTTTGTCTGAAATTTCCATACCCTCAGAGGCGGCGGATGCCTCGGAGCCAGGGTGGCACAGGGGGCATGTACCCCTCCACTTTTTTCAACAGATATGTTTCGCAGTTACACAATGACTTAAAATGGGCGCATGCAAACGTGTCAATATACGGGCATTCCTGTAACATTATTTGCAAATCCAAACAATATTTAGCCAAAGAATCCCACTTTCCGTCACCCGGTCCGTTTCTTCTACTTCGACCATCTTCCAATCCGAAGGCTGTCCTTCGGGTTGGAAGATGGTTGAAGTAGAAGAAACGGACAGGACAGTGACCACGCAGCGGTATATTCATCTAAACGAGAGACTATAGCGAGTCACGGTACATTTACCGATATACGATTGTAACCTTTTTCACACTGGGTCGAACCATGGTATAGCATTGTGAATTTGTGCCCCTTCCCTTTTATCGAGCTTCCGCCGCCCCTGCATACCCTTAGTGTTAAAGCAACTAACAGCTTCAGCAAATTAAGGGGAGATAACTTTCCTGTAAATCTCTTCCAATAGCGAAAGGTGTCCTCCATGCTACAGTTTTAGGCACAACCCGGCACACCACTTGACCAGAAACAACCGCTTGAATTATACGACTTTTTCTGCTCTCTGTTATCCGTACAATCAGCACCAGAGCACCTATTGTGTAAAATTTATTTATATATTTATTTATTTATTGGCGTTTAAGGTCTCATATTTCTGCACAATGGCTAATCATGACCACGACAGTTTTAAGATAGAGGAAGCCGGAGTACCCGGAGAGAACCACCGAGCGATGGCGAGCAACTGTCAGCTCCCCAACCTACTAACTCCACACAAGCAGGGTTAACATTGGTTGAAAGCGGGTGCACCATCGGCGTGCAGTACGCCTTACTACACAAAGCCACCGTGCCCCCAGGTGGGCAATGTGGGTGAAGTTTCTTGCCCAAGGACACAACGCAGTTGCCGCAGGTGGGATTCGAACCAAGGACCTCTCTGCTTGCAGCCAGCACCTTTTATGTAATAGGTGGATAGTAAACTCGACCTCAGTCTCCTTAGTGTTAAACACTTAAAATATCCAGGATTTCGCATTCCGTGTGTATCTGTGCTACCTTACCCGTTATATTTACATTTGGGTAGATAGGAACTAGTCGCATTGTTTGTTAACCGGAAGCCATGTTTTCAAAATAGATTGTTGCATTGAATACGACATTAATTATATTCTAATTGGTAACAAAAAGTCGTAAAAAAGTCATGCTCGTCGTAAAATACGGTATAATGTAACAGCGTGGAGTAACTTCCAAAAAAATTATTTTTGTGATTTCTTTAACATTCACCTGTTGAAGTCCTTCACTGAAAACTTTAAGTAGAGAAATGGCCTGTTAGGCTTAATACCCTTCTACCAGGAACCGACTGGATTCAACCAACGAAATCATATTCCAGTCAGTTACGAGTCTTAAAAATAAATGATGAGAAAACGCTTTTGCTTCAGCAACTTTCATGTTCCTATGACCACTGGGGAAACACAAACGGTCTTGATTTATATGAAAAGGAGATATCTAAGCAGGGACACCGGAAGTACGGGGCAGCTGCCCTGCCTGCCTTCGGGCCACGAGGGCGAGAGGGGGCAGACAATGCCCTTCCCATGTTCGTCGTTAAATTTTTCAATGATTTATTCTCAAAGTAAAGCTAAAGTAATCCCAAATGCGTTCTGTGAGCTTTCAAAATTCAATGGAGGGGTTTGAGAGGAGGTGCCCCTCTCGATGAGAGGGGGACACTTCCTCTCAAACTCTCCCATCTCGGTCCTTCGGCCTTCGAGAAATGCATGGTTCGGCATGTCATTGGCGGGGCTGCTAGTGCGAGTAAATGCCCTTTTTCCCGGGGTCTGACCCCCTGCCCTGAAGTGTTTCCGGCGTCCCTCTATCTAAGTGCAGACAGATAGAGGTTTTGAGTGGGTGAAAGCTGATCCGCTGATTCTGGCAGTTGATCGCACAGTGGTGAAACAAGGGTTCGATCGGGTGTCCACTGGCAGAAACCAGGCGTGTAACCAGGAATGAGTATTGGGAGAACTCTCTCGATCTTTTTGCCATGGGATGATCACGAAAAATGGAGTCTTGAGTTGGGAAAAGGTATCGAAGTGGTGTCCCTCTCACGCCGGTGGGATCCGGGGGTGTATTATTCAAAAGGTTCTCCCGGGGAGGCCCAAGGCTGGGCTTCCCCTCGAGAAATTTTTATAAGTAGGTCCCAAATGGTTCTATTTGGAGGCTCGAGAGACGGTCAAGCGTGGTACGTCATTGTAGTTTTATTAGTTGACGCCACATGCAAATCGTTAATTTCAGGATTGGGGTTGGTGGTGATTTTTTTTTTTGGGGGGGGGGGGGCAACACCCCCCCCCCCCCCCTCAGGTCTACCCCACTGGCGGAAACTTTACTTTTATAGAGATTGAGAGCTATTGTCGTGGTCGAAAGTTCACTCCGCGGCAGTTTTTGTGTTCACCCTCTCTCTGTGTAGGCCTATCATTTTACAGCGTGCAGCAGGGACATTCGTAAAACCAAAAATTGCATATTTGATTCGCCACTAAAATGCAGCGGCTAATGAGCTTTAAAATAAACGGCTCGGTCCAGTTGCTTAGTCAGCAATGCAAAAGACCTAGCTAGCCGCTGAATACCATATTTTACGGTTTCGATGTAGACACTTAGAGTTAACTACGTTCTTACTCTCTTTAAGGTGTATTATCTCCCTCCATGAAGTGGAATGGGGATATAGGAATGAGTTCATTCTGTCCGCCCGTCCATTTCTTGTCTTCTCATTAAAACGAAAACCATTAAAACTATTTTTCTTAAACTTGATATCGAGCTTTTCGATGACAATATCGCATCGTTAACCCTTTATCCAACGAAACGGCTACATCAGTCCGCGTAATATGCAAATTCAGCAGCTGAATTTTTTTTTTTTAAATTCAACAAAACCATATCATGTGACCCCTCTTTGGAACGAGCTCGTCGAGCTCGTTCCAATGAGGGTCACATGATATGGTTTTGTTGAAATTTTTTGAAAAATTTAAAAAAATAATATTTAAAATATTAACTTTTGATATCGTCTGCGTTGGGTAGAGGGTTAATGGGATTGCGAACCAGCTCTGTTCAAATATTTCTTCAATATTTATTGTCCTTGTTAGACCTGTACTTTATTGTCATCACATTTCAAAGATCATTATTCATGATTTGTCCCAAATTTTATGTATGGCTTTATTGGTGATATGAATGTTGGAAGTATTTCCTCAAGAGTTATTGTCCTTGTTTGACACACAATTCATTGTCGTCCGTCGTCACATTATCATTTCTTGCGATCACATTTCAAAGAAAACATATTCCTCTGTAGTGAAGATAACCCAAAGAGGATTGCGAACGAAAAGGGTACAAGTATTTCTTCGAGAGTTATTGCCCTTGTTGGGCTTAGAATTTCTTGAGATCACTTAACGCTATACGGTCATTGCATTTTATAGAAATCTGGACGAATCTAGATTTTTTTTTCCTAATTTCATTTATAGCTTTTTTGGTAATAATATCATAAAGGGGACTGCGGACTAGCTGCGTCCAAGTAATTGTTTGTGAGTTCTTGTCCATGTTGGACTTAGGTTGCGGGGGATTGTCTGTCCCTTGCCGTCGCACTTTTTCTCTGTGGTGAAAGCTATTTCAGTCCAACAACAGCAACGACATGAACAATAAAACACCTACCGAGAATCCAAGATTAACAACAATAACTGAAAGCACCAACAACAACTGAGTTTAAAATATTCATGTATAAAAGAAAACTTCATGTAAGACATTTTACATTAACCAAACCTGGGAATTCATTTTAATAGTTTATCTACCTCAATGGAAAGAATCCTAGCGGTGCTTTGGCCACGCGAGTCACAGGGGGAATTTTGCGCGATGGGACGGATCAAACAAAAGGCACTTAGAGCTTAAAGATTGTTTCTCGAGTGTACCTCCTTGTCTAAGGATTTGTTAAAATTTCGCTTAACAGGTACAAACAAGACTACAAACCGGGTTAGTTTTTCTTACGAAACGTAGCTCACGATCTTTTATTACAACACGGTCGACTTTCTCGTTCCATTGTTGTGTCATGAGACATATTTGAAAGAAAGGGACACCTTTCGGATACCGTGAAATTGGATAAATCCAAATGGACTCTCCCTAATTAAGACGAAATATAAGCCCTGAATTACAATGAGACCTCATTGAGCGCTTCTTCTGCCACCAGGTCTCCTGTACGGGACAAGGTGTCTTCCCATTTCATCAATTCCCATTTCATCCACTGCCTCTAAAATTATATTTTCCCATTTCATCAATTCCAACTTCATCAACAGATTTTTTTCAGGTGTGTTGTATAATTACATGTTATACATTTTAAAAATACAATTAGCCAGTTGATGAAAAATCAATATTTTGAGGGTTTATTGTATAACCACTTTCCAGACATTTCTCCGACGAACACACTTTAAATATTTTATTCAGAGCAACTGGATTACTACACATAATAAGTGGGGAAAGTAACATATAACATTTAAATATCCATCGGAATGTAACATTTAAAGCACAATACTCTAGTAACATACTCACTATTGCTCCAGAATGCCTGTTGGCTTTTTAAATTAATTTGTCTCTTTTGAGTAACAAATTAGTTCAGAATGCCTAGTGGCATTCTAAACTAATTTGTTACTCAAAAGTGACAAATTACTTGAGAATAGGCATTCTAAACTAATTTGTTTCTAAATTAATTTGTCTCTTGTAAGTAACAAATTAGTTTAGAATGCCTAGTGCCTAGTGGCATTCTAAACTGATTTGTTACTCAAAAGAGACAAATTACTTGAGAAGTACAACAGGTTTAATTTCTGTTTAATTCAATATTTTTTTATAATTGGTAAAAAAATGCATTTACATAAGATTAAAACATATTTTCATTCAGTTGATGAAGTGGGAATTGATGAAATGGGAAAATATAATTTTAGGGTCAGTTGATGAAATGGGAATTGATGAAATGGCAATAAACCCAGGACAACCCCCCCCCCCCCTCCTGTACAGGAGACCTGATGATAGGAAAGATCAAGAGGAGAGAGACACTTGGTAGGATTTTGAGAACGTTTCGATGATTCGCCATTTTCCGAAACGGCGTCACTCGAATCGAATGGAATCATCTGGACGATTTCGAATCAAGTAAAAGATTTCGAAATCTAAACGAATCTCGAATCGAATCTTACCGCTTTCGAAGATGTCCATACCCACATTCATGTAACATGGATACAGTAAATATCGTCACTGTCCACTCAAGTATATTGTATTCCAACAGCCACTCCTCCGTTTGGCAAAGTAAAATTTATTTATTTATTTATTGGTGTTTAAGGTCACATATTTCTGCACAATGGCTAATCATGACCACGACAGTTTTATGGGTGGAGGAAGCCGGAGTACCCGGAGAGAACCACCGAGCAACGGCGAGCAACTGTCAGCTCCCCATCATACTAACTCCACACAAGCAGGGTTAGCATTGGTTGAAGACAAATGCACCATCGACGTGCAGTACGCCTTAGTACACAGCGTCACCGTGCCCCCACGTGGGCAATGGGGGTGAAGTGTCTTGCCCAAGGACACAACGCGATTGCCGCAGATGGGATTCGAACCGAGGACCTCTCGGCTTGCAGCCTGCACCTCTACCAACTGAGCCACCGCGCCCCGGCAAAGTAAAACAAAAGCGAGACTCCACCAGGCATGTCAACCGGTACCTGTACCGGTACCGGTACCACCGGTTTCCTCATGCTCCAACCAGCAGCGGTACTGAAGCTTTTGTCCCTCCGGTACCGGGACAAAATTATTTTATGGGGAAATTCCTAACTGAACTAGGGGTAAACGGGCTAATAATTGTGTATGGCACACTTACACGACATACTTTCAGCTTATTTGTGAATGAACATATCAAAATACTCTAAAGGTGCATGTTCTGTCTGCACCCCCACCACGATAAGGCCGATCATTTTAACTTTCCAAACTTGACATCAAAGACAATGAAAGCACCGTCATCGGCTACTTCAAAGAAATTATTCTGTGGCGACATCAAAGTAATCATAAAGCACGATTTTCGTTCTTTATGATTACGTTGATGTCGTCGCAGAATAATTGGTACGATGCCATGTTTGTCTTTGCGATCGTGGGGACTGGGTCGGTTTAAATACGAATTTCTCCCATCTTATTGTGATATCACCCAATTGTTGACTTGTCTCGGTACCGGCACCGGTACCGGTTATGTTGGTACCGGTGATACTTTGACATGCCTGGACTCCACAAACAGAATCAAAGTACATGGCTTATATTTCGACGAGAATCCGAGAATCGATTCACGCAAAGATTCGTGCAACAAAACCAGCGAGAATCCATGATGTTTCTCGCCGCACCTCTGCTAGGATTCGCATGAAAAGGAGTGAGTCAACTGAATCCGACAACAAATTAAACAATACGACTAACATGACATGAAATATCCTGACACTTCGTCCATTAAATTGTACAAATATGTTTGTCATTGGAACTCGCTCAATGAGCCAGTTTCAATGACGTTGAAGGTTGTATTAGTAACTATTGTTTATTTTTTTAATATGAAATTTAGTTTATGTTTTAAAAATTAAAAAGCAATGTTGGGTAAAGGATTCACATGTGTCATCAGTATACAACAGGGGTTCAACCATGGTGGCCTCGTGGGATCCTGGGACACTCATAGCAGATATTGATTCTCGCAACCATTTTCACGAGAATCCAAATGGTTTCTCCCCATTTAAGATGAAATATACTACTCAAAGTTTGCTAAGCACCAAATATTTGACACATCATTGTGAAATTTGCTTGGGATATATTTGCGATATTTTTGGTGGATATGATTGAGGAATGTATTGAGATGGTCCCCAGTGTTTCCATTAGCTCTCTTGACAGGCAGACTTTTCGTGACAGTCATGGAAAGCATGTACCCCTTGATTTCCATGATGTTTTCGTGTAGTGTCTACATGTACATGGCATGTGTAGGGTATTCAATCTTCATTTCAACACAAACCCTTGTGATTTAATGATTGAATATGGCAAATGGCAAATGGCAAATGCAAATGTAAGAAGAAATTTGTCTGAAGCAGAAATGTGGCAGGGTGTAGGGATGGCGGAGCAAGGGGCTACCCATCGTCAGGGTGGTGAACCACTTGTTGTGCACCATACGGTGATCACCAGAGCCTCGGCAAGATTTCAGCAGTATGGCCCACCAGTAATACGGCATGGTGGTGGCAGAGACAGGGTAACATCTGCAGCTGAAGACCGGTTTTTGATCATTCAGGCCAGTAGGAACCGCTTTGCCACAGCAACCCAGCTTCGCAGTGACCTTCAGAATGCATCCGGGGTAAATGTTTCGACGCAGACTATCCGGGCAAGGT
This sequence comes from Pictodentalium vernedei, assembly GCA_031216915.1. Classification (NCBI taxonomy): domain Eukaryota; kingdom Metazoa; phylum Mollusca; class Scaphopoda; order Dentaliida; family Dentaliidae; genus Pictodentalium; species Pictodentalium vernedei. The sequence continues at coordinate 74,083,962 of CM062293.1, read as the reverse complement.
TGCACGAAGGTGGTCGCCGATCGAGAAGACCATGTATTCGCATTCCGCTGTCCCAGAAACACCTACAGGCACGATATGAATGGGCCATGGACCACGTTGGATGGACCAGAGAAGATTAGCGACCTGTCCTTTTTACCGATGAGTCAAGGTACTGCCTAGACCACACAGATAGGCGTCCTAGGGTATGGAGAAGACCAGGAGAGCGATTCCGTGCAGCCAACATTGCTGAGCATGACCGCTATAGTGGAGGGTCAATCGTGGTCTGGAGCGGCATCAGCTGGGATGGACGTATAGAGCTTTGTGTCCTTGAACGTGGTGCATTAACTACACAACGGTATATTGATGAGATCCTGGATGTCAACGTCAGATTGTATGCAGGGGCGGTGGGTGATAGATTCATTCTGATGGACGATAATGCCCGTCCTCATGTTGCCCATGCTGTCGGGGAGTACCGACAGAGGGAGGGGATTGAGCGTATGGACTGGCCAGCAAGATCTCATAACCTCAATCCAATCGAACATGTCTGGAATGAGTTGCACCTTGCAATTTCAGCCCATCCAGTCCAGCCAAGAAGTGTTCAGGAGCTTGGTGCCATGCTGTTCCAAGAATGGAACAACATCCCACAAAGGACCACCAGGAACCTGACTGGGAGCATGAGAAGGCGTTGTCCAGCTGTAATTAACAGTAATGGGTCTCAAACTCGATATTGAAGCCATACCAATTCGCTCCTTCAACTTTTTGGCATATTGAAAAATTTCCTCTTTTACCCAAAATATCCATTTTCCATGGTTATTGTATTCAAAAAATACTGTCAAACACAAATAAAATCTTAATTTTTGTACTTAAATCATTAAAGATATAATTAAATAAAAAATATATTCACTTTTCATCACAATATTTCAACTAAAACGTAAAACAGGTAGTTGGATGTACTTGGTGCTTAGCTAACTTTGAGTAGTGTATAAGCCCTGAATTACAATGACACCTCCTTGAGCTCTTCTTCTACCATTAGGTCTCCTGTACAGGAGACCCGATGATAGAAGAGGAGATCAAGAGGAGAGAGACACATTTTCCGAAACGGCGTCACTCGAATCGAATGGAAACATCTGGACGATTTCGCATCGAATCGAATCGAGTCGAATTTCGAAGGCTCGCAATGGGTCCGAGTGAATTTGGACAGTGGGGCGAATTCGGCAGATACGCTGGGAAAGGTGTTTGAAATTGTGGTTCCACGACCACTCAGGCGTTGTTGCAGAGTTCGTCCCATTTGGATAAGATTTTAGGGCAAGATTATTTGTTCGTAGAGTTGCTATCAAACTACTACAGCTAAAGGAGCAAATAGTGAAGCCTATAGAAACGCAGCAATTGAGTGATAATTCAAACCTTCCAATATATATCCATATTTTAGACCTCTCTTGGGGGAACCTTCCGCAAAACTAATGTTGTTGGAGACATCTGGTGTACAAGGCACCGGTTACCACGTGTCACACGGACAACGAGAGCAGATACCCTGGTGGTGCAGCTCCCCCATCTGGACCTCTGTTTTTTCGTGGCATTCCTAACCTACCTACAGCGATGAGATCGTCGCTATGCACAATTGGCAACAATTCAGTCGTTTTGAGTTACGAAAGGTTCAGAGTCCTTAGATGTTCTGTAAAAAGGGTTATGTACTGTAGTTCACCGTGGATATGAACTAGTTTCGACTGTCTGTGCGAATTATGGTGATACGCCGTAATCTTATTCAGTCGAGAGGAGGAACGGCTTATGACAGATAGATTCAATCAGTACCTCACACATGCCAAGTATTATCTCATGCTTACAGCGTATGAGATGATCGAGAAGTGAATAAAAAAGATGCTGCTTTCATCGGACTTAAATACACTTTGACCCTTCACCTATTATAAGATGCAGACGACAGTATAGCAACTCTTGGATTTTCTTTTACCAAACCACGGACTACAATTCCTCAATGGAGCGTACCTGTTGAGCTCGTCCATGTGAGAGGATCGTGGAATAAAAGAACAAAAATATTTTAATAGCAATTTGGTGTGTAGTGCTATGCGGATACATGGGTTCATCCACACTTTGTCTGATGTAACGGAAATATCCATCGCGCAGCGACATTCACAAACATTGGCATTAAAATTCCATTATTTGTTTCAACTTTCCCTCCATAACATAGCGTATGACCCCTCATGGGAACGAGCCCGTTGACCTCATTCCAATTTTGGGTCATAAGTTATGTTTCTGAAATAGAAAATGAAAATGTTTAGTTATTCAAGAGAACAATTTGTAAGTGTCGTCTGCTACTGGTGTGAAGTAAAGAGTTAAAAGCATTTGTACTGAATGGTTGGTTCATTCATATAGAATATTCTCCCACTCACTTCATATTTGTTTCATAACAGAAACGGGTGAACTTGGTGCAGATCTGTGGAATTTCATGACTACGCAACAATGTCACTCCCGCGGTGTGGTCCATTCATTTCTGTGGCGATAGCATAAGTATAGCTCATTTTTCATGTACGAAAAATACCTTCAGAGTTTATCAATAAACCAGTGCTGCCTGCAAGAATAGTACACACAATTCCAAGACGCACATGTTCTAAACCCAGGCATCTCTTGGACCAGAGTCTAAAGACGTTTTGCCACGAGTAGCATCGCTCTCGACACTGCAACTTTTATATCCACAAAGATCTGACGTTTGCCCATTGTGTCACAGTTAGGCCTAACCATTTTGTTTATTTTCACGTTACTGTAAGAGTATCAATGGAATATTGATACTAGTCACGTGATCATTTCTGTTACGGGGCACTTCAAGCTGTATACTTTTGTCGTATATAATAGGGAGCACGGTGGCTCAGTGGTAGACTGTTTTACTTCTGTGCTAGAGGTTCCGAGTCGATCTCCGTCCGGGACGACACGCGTTGTGTCCTTGGGCAAGGCACTTTATCCCGATGGGCGCACGATGACGCCGTGTACTAAGGCGTACTGCACGTCGATGGTGCACATGTCTTCAACCGCTGTAACCCTGCTTGAGCGGAGCTTGAACAGAGTTAGAATGTTGGGGAGCTGACAGTTGCTCGTCGACGCTCGGTGGTTCTCTCCGGGTACTCCGCCTGTAAAACTGTCACGGTCACGATTAGCCACTGTACATAAGTATGTGACCTTAAACGCCAGTAAGTAAATAAATATAAATAAATTTGTCGTATACAATGCTATTTATATTGGAGGTCATCAAGAATTTGAACATACAATCAGGGTTGTGGGATGATTTAGCAGTTCATTGTTCTCACACACATAAACTTTGTATCGTCAGATAATATTTTGTAACTTGAAGGCCTGAGTAACATGGATTACAGTAGTGGCGACATGGTATTCCGTAGCAAACAAAATGATTCATTTCTAGGGCTTATATTTCGACGAAAATCCGAGAATCGATTCATGCAAAGATCCGCGCAACAAAACCAGCGAGAATCCATGGAAACTCTCTCTGCACCTCTGCTAGGAATGCAGTTAATTTTACACTCAACCTAACATAGCTGCAGCAAATTAACCATTGCACGACCTGAAACATCCCGAAACATTGTCAATAAAATTTTACAAATATGCCTGTCATTGGAACCGGGTCAATGAGCCGGTTCCAACGACAGCCATATTTGTAAGATTTTATTGGTAGACTGTTTTTTTTTAATTATTAGATTCAGTTTATGTTTTAAAAATTAAAAAGCTGTGTTGGCTAAAGGATTAATACGTGTTATCAGCATAAAATCGAGGTTCAACCACGGTAGCCTCATGGGATCCTGGGACTCTCATAGCAGGTATGGATTCTCGCAATCATTTACATGAGATTCCGAATGGATTCTCCCAAATTTAGATGAAATTTAAGCCCTGCATTTCGTGCGTTAATTGCTGGTAGAAGAGACATGTGATCCACAAAGCACACATGTTGCCTTTTCTCCTCTTGTTTTTTGTTGTCTTTTTATTCTTGTTCCTTTGTCGACCCCTGTTGCTGTTGTCATTGCTGTTATGTTGTTGTTATTATTGTTATCATAATCACCGTGAGCCTGTGATGGTAAAACATTACTTGCGAATGCACGTGTTCCCTGCGGTTTTCCAATTCCAACGTAGTTTTCTATTCCCTGACGGATAGCGCCCCAGGTTCCTGATGCTTTCTGTTTTCTTGTGTTGTCCACGTTTGTTGTGCACTGCGACTTCCTAGCACACCTTTTATGCTGGGCAATGGTGTGGTGGATTGGAGAGTTATGGAGCAGAGCGGGAGCGCGGTAGCTCAGTGGTAGACTGTTGGACTTCTATGCTGGAGGTCTCGAGTTCGATCCCCGTTCGGGACGACCCGCGTTGTGTCCTTGGGCAAGGCACTTTATTCCGGTTGCCTACATGGGGGCACGGTGACGCCGTGTACTAAGGCGTACTGCATGCCGATAGTGCACATGTCTTCAACCGCTGTAACCCTGCTTGAACAGAGTTAGAATGTTGAGGCGCTGACAGTTGCTCCGGGTACTCCGGCTTCCTCCGCCCGTAAAACTGCCAGGGTCACGATTAGCCATTGTGCATAAGTATGTGACCTTAAACACCAATAAATAAATAAATAAATAAATAATATGGAGCATAGCACATTCATACTATACCAGCTTGATATCTAACGTGATTCTCGGGTTTTGAGGCTTGAAAAGTCGTGACGGCTTCGTACCGTTGTTACCCATCACGACAACTGTCATCGGTTAGCGCTATTAAAAAAAATAGCCCTTCAAATTTTATTACCGCTTCCATGTTTGCCTCCAGCCCATAGCTTATGGTCCCTCATTGGAATAGGCTTATCGTGCTCGTTCTACTTTGGGATCGTAAGAAATTATACTTTTTCGTTATTAACTTTTCACACAACGCAGGCTATATTAAAATTAGTTATTTCATTTTTTCCTAATTTTTGCACAAAATTTCGACAAAACCATATTTATTTTATTATTTTTATCTATTTTATTTAACGGTATAGTTTACAGTCAATTACTTATTTAACTATAAAATACATATAGATAATTAAAAATGATATTCAGTCTATACCGTTGGGAGATGACATGGTCAGATTGGCTGTCTACCTGTCACTCCCATAATACATTTAACTCCAGCACTGACAACGTGCTCTGCGCATTAATCTCTGATAGAAAGATCTACTAGTACGGATACTTGGGGGCAACTAGTAGAACTGCAACTTTGACTCGGCTACGTACCCCATTAATCTATTTCTGTAGATGGACGAGTTTCCAGACTCAAAAAGGTGGCTAATGGTGAATGTGATAGTGGGTATTCCTACCCCTCCGTGCTAATCTGATATTATTATGGTTACCAAACTGGGCGGAGGTTAGATTTAGAAAACAAATATGGCACGGTTCAAGTATTGTTCATCAGTCAAGAAAAACATAATGGACATGATATTATACATAATAAGTCCTCGATGTGTCGACTGTTTGGGACACATAAGTTATTTAGATTATCAGTGTGGCAACCCTAACTGTGGAGTGTAACAGTCAGGACAGTATGGGTTGTCACACTGATAGCTTTCTTGATATAAGGAAAGAAGTTTTGTTCTTAACTTCTCTTTAAATTCTTTTCTATTTTCTGTGTTTCGCACTTCAGGGTTCAGTTCTTATGAGGGCAGCCTATCTAAAGCCTTTGTTCGGGTTTTGTTGATACGTACCAGTCCTGATTGTCTTGTACTCTTGTTATGTGAGCTCGTTCCAATGAGGGGTCGCATGATATGGTTTCCCTGAACAAATCTTTTTCAACTGTTCAGTTTGTAAATTGTGTTGATGGATATGTCCGATTCGTTTGGTGAAAAGTTCAAATTTTTTTTGACAGGTGTTATACAAGCTGTGTTAGATAAAAAGACAATTGACAAGCTCCGGTTCTTCCTATTGGAAGTACTGTAAAATCCATCAAGTAATGGCTACTGCACCTACTCTATCCCGAACATCGATAAACAAACAGAGTTACCCCTTTAACCCTAACATGAAAAGCAGACGACACTTGCAAAAAAAATTCTTGAATAACTATTTTTTTTCAGTTTTGTCTCAAAAACATAGGTTATGACCCCTCATTGGAACGAGCTCGACGAGCTCGTTCCAATGAGGGGTCATAACCTATGTTTTTGAGACAAAAAATGAAAAAAATTATGAAAATTAATAGGCGATTTTTGAGAATATCGCTGGCCGGTTTTGGTCTTAACGTTGGGTAAAGGGTTAATTAAAAGGAGCAAAATTCCTTCAAGCCTAAAACCAAAAAATCAACATTGACATTTTGTTGTCTTTTCACTGTTTCTTATATTTCAAACCATCTCTTATGGTCTCTTTTGGGACAGGGTCTTTAGCTCATTCTCATTATACCACGGTCTCGGCAGTTGCTTGGGAGAAAAAAACTCAGATGTTTTAAAGCATTCAAAATAGTTTAAGATATTGGTAATCTAAAACATGTAATATGCAAAGAGCTGAATAAGGTATTTAGTCCTTGTTGTTTAACCTTTTGAACCCTGGTGGTATCTTCCATATTTGTTCAATGACAGCAACTGGAAGAGTCCATGATCGTTATTTAGGGGAAGACCAATTACTATTTTCAACGCGTTGGGGCAGCACGTTGAAAATATTGATTGGTCTACCACACACATGCACTTAGCATCCATCCTATTTAATGAAATTATAACGTATCATGTTCCTGGTCGGAAAAACGGCCGCTATGGTTCAAAGGGTTAAAATTCGAAACGGTTTTTGTTCAGGACTTGGCACGTGGGCAACAGCTACGAAATATGACACTGGTTAGGGATCTGATGAATCTTCCGACTATTCTGCGCAACCATTTGGTTCCGTTGAATCCCGGTACTCAAATTCTGGATTTAAAAGTAAAAAATAAACTTCAGAATTGTTACCCGTCCCTTCAAAGGCTTTATAGCCATCTGTGCAACTAGTGTGCCATGATGGCATCGCAAAAAAGGCGCGGTGATGTTTTTGTTCATACATGTAAGGTCAGTTTCCTACGACGCTTGAGCCATTTTCTCGAAATGTGCAGTTGACACTTCGAATGGTTCGATTTCTTCGATAGGTGAATACTTGTTCCTGGTTGGAGGAATCATCTGCTTCATCACGACGGCCAATCGCACCACAGCTTGTTGTCGTTAATCGAGGGTAAACGATTATCTCAGTAGTCAGAGTCATGTTCCCCTCTCTCCAGGGGAAGATGGAGTACCCGAAGAGAATCATTGAGAAGCGGCGAACAACTGTCCATTTTACAGCACTGAAAAGTCTTAGAATATTTGACAATCACACTAAAACTTTTGAGAGCAATAATATTTTGAGCGTGTCGCCAATCACACAGAAGTAGTTCGACTTGTTTTGACCTTTCCTGTCTAAGATATTAACAAAAATAAATGAATGAATAAATAAAAAAGAAACAAAATAAAATAAAAACAGACAAGTATTTTAGATCACATGAATATTTTATTCAGGACATCTTGTTTTTCAAAATGTACAATACATACACTCGTGATTCAAAAACTTCACGACAATAAATTGTTCACATAATTGCAACCCTGTTGTTATGTATATATATATATATATCTCAATACACATAAAGACAATTTCTTTACCATTACAATGTGTTTCATCCACATGTATGAGCCATTGCTAGGGCTGAAACGGTTAAAACGTTTTCTTGATCGATTAATCACATGGATAAACCTTGGTTAACCGATTAATCACTTGCCCTTATAGGTAGTTGAATAACTGCAGTACCGTCGATGATGTAGCATTAACCCTTTACCCAAGGTCAATGACAAAATCGGTCAGCTCTACATACAAAAATCTCCATTCAGATTTTATTATGTTGTCAATTTTTGTCTCAAAAACATAGCTTATGATCCCTCACTGGATCGAGCTCGTTCCAATGAGGAATCATAAGTTATGTTTTTGAGTCAAAAATTGAAAATTTTTGGTAATTCAAGGATCCATTTTGCGAGTGTCGTCTGCTACCCGCATTGGGTAAAGTTCAATTTAAGAATGATCAGTTCCAGCCACTGATACAGTATAATGATCATGCAAGTGAACAAGTATGTCATCACGTAACTTGCGTTCTTTACTCTGTCTCATATAATTAATGTGTTTCAGTGTGACAATGTTTGCCTGTTTTGGGGCAAGTTTGTTCCTTTGTTAACCCAGAAAATACAGTATTTCAAAATTAACGGTCAGTCGATCAATTACTTTTTTGATCGATCAAGACGCTGATCATTGGTTAATCGATTAATCGGTTTACCGTTTCAACTCTAGCCATTGCATGCCCTCATATCCACAGGTTTCAACTTCCGAACCTCTCAACTCTTGAGTTACTGCACGATTTCTTTCGTGCGTCTACTGTAGAAAATTACTTGAATCGTTACCTTTCCACTTCAACATTGCATTCCCAACAAGTTTTCGATAGTTTGCATGACGTTCAAGAAAGTTAGCTCCCTTTCCATCACCAGATCGGGAGTATGAATTGACAAAGTGGCAATTTAAACAAAACCATCCTTTTGTCAGCTTTTTATAAGCAAAAAGAATACGAGATTCCCGATTTTATGAAAGGTTCATGAAAGAACTCTAATGAGAAATTACCAAAGACCATAACTATAAACACAAGTAAAACCCTATAACACCGTGATAAACCATGGTGTTTGGGGACAATATCATGCATTACCATGGTTTATACCACGATTTCTGTGTATATTCGACATCACTCGATAAAATACAGACATTGAAAAATGCGTTGGATACACTTCGCATGGAATCGAGCCTACGTACAAGAACGCCATGTGAGATTGGTCGTCATCTCTTTACCCAACATAACGGCAAAGACCGGCCAGCGCTATTCACAAAATATTACCATTCAATTTTCATAAATTTGTCTTAAAAGCATAGCTTATGACCCTTCATTGGAACGAGCTCGATGAGCTCGTTCCAATGAGGGGTCATGAGCTATGTTTATGACGTAAAAACTAAAAGAAATTTAGTTTTTTAAGAATTTTGTTTGCAAGTGTCGTCTGCTTTTCGTGTAAGGTAATGCATCTGATTGACGCCGCAATGTGAATGAAATGATTCTAGACAAATCGTGTTAAGCAAGGAAGTACACAGACCGCCGAAGGTGATATTTTTCTTTAAGCATATCCGTTTCATTCACACAATTCATGTTTAATCGTAATGTTGATACAGAATACAACACGGGTGGAGTACAGGGGACAGGAATCAACGATCCTTGTTGGAGTTTCTCCTATATTCAACTCTCGCCCAAAGCGCTCGTGAAATATTTGAAAACCTCCAACTCGGGGATCGTTGATTCTTATCCTCCGTACTCCATCCTCGTTGTGTTCTGTCTTAGGACATTGGCACTTTTTAAGGAAAGAATTTTCATCAACCAAATAGCCCATAATACGTTTATCACACCTGACAATTATGTTATGAATGTTAGCTGTATTTCGCCACTGATAATCGTATATTACCAAATCCATGGATATTCGCAATTGTCTTTTAATGATGTGCATGCAGTGATCTGGTCAGTATTCAGTTTATTTCTTCTACCTCAACCATTTTCCCAGCACAAATGCAAGCCCTTGGGTTGGAAGATGGTACAAGTAGAGTAGTTGGAGACCGAACAGGCTGAAGGTTGAATGCACTGGTCAAGGAGTTCTAAATTAATTTACATTTACGGATAAATTATTTTTAATACCTCACTCTAAGACACTATGTCAGTTTTCCATGGGGTGTTTTTAGTTAACCCTGCCTGTGGAACATTACCAGTCACTATTGTTTGCACTGTTTACAACTCAGACCGAGACGCACCGAAGACACTTCACGGAAATATCCGAGATCAAGAGAATTGCAGAGGACGGTGTACTTCAATCCAAATAAATTGTCAACAACTGTCCACTCACTGTGAACGTAAGCTGCGAGTCTGTCATTGTCAAAGCGGGGCTTATATTTCAACTAAATTTGGGATAATCCATTTGGATTCTCGCGAAAATGGTTGCGAGAATCCATACCTGCTATTATTGTTCCAGGATCCCATGAGGCCACCATAGTTGAACCCCCTGATGTATACTGATAACACATGTTAACCAATATATCCAACACAGATTTTTATTTTTAAAACATAAACTGAATTTGATGTTGTTTTTTTAAATAAACAATATTTACAGTAAAATCTTACAAATATGGATGTCGTTAGAGCCGGCTCCTTGAGCCGGCTCCAATGACAGCCATATTTGTACAAATTTATTGACAAAGTGTCATGATATTTCAGGTCATGTTGGTCCTGTATTGGTTAATTTGCTGCCACAATGTTAGGTAAAGCGTTAAATTGAGTCAAATCTTTTCACGCGAATCCTAGCAGAGATGCAGTGAGAATCTTCATGGATGTGATAACATTGTTTCCAAAAGTAAAGTGAATATTAAATTTGTTGTTATATCCAGTTGGAAAGATTAAATTTGTGTTACTATTATGAATACAACTCTTTCGGTATAATAAAAAAAATGATGACCTTGCTCAAGGTGGGCATTGCGGATAGCTTCCCATTGGAACCATTGTCTTCCGAGACGGCAAGTGTTCCTCGTGGAGACAATCCGCAACGTTCACCTCGAACCAGGCGATCATTTTTATAATAGTTATGCCTTTTCATTGACACATTTGCAAAATCTCACATTTTAACCCTTTCAACACTCTCGGTCTGGAAGGTATCATTTCAGTCGATACTGTCAACGGCGAAATGGGCGAAACCATCTTGATTTGTCGGCAGGTTCAGAAATAATTTAATCACATAGCTCGACAGAGCTGTTGGATTAAATTATTTCTGACCTCGCTTCAAATTTTCATACACCCGTTAAAAAAAAAAAACGGTCGTATTATGTTAGAGCGTTGGCGTCCGTCTGTCCGGAATTGTTTTCCGGACTTTTTTTCGTTATGGATGGACATATTGCGAAAATGTTTGGTATACAGCTTTGTTATGGATACTTATAGATCCAGTTGGAATTTCGTTGATTGTTGGTGGAGTTACTGCCCTTGAACTTAGAATTTGTTTCATTTACCGGATTTTTTTTTCATTTTCCGAACTTTTTTTGTTATGGTTGGACATATTGGGAAACTTTTTGGTATATAGCTTTGTTGTAGATACATACAGATTAAGTTCGAATTTCATTCCACTTGGTTGATTTTTGGTGGAGTTACTGCCCTTGAACTTAGAATTTTTACCATTTTCCAGACTTTTTTATATGCCCGCATAATGTTTTATAACTCTGGAAGTAAGGGCGTATTATGCACCGTCGAACGGCGTCCTCTGGTTTGCCCTTGATATCGTCTGCTTGTCACTACCAATTTTTCTTCACGCAAAAAATTATGCACACCAACTTAAAATGGTTAAACTTATTGTTTGATCTCTGCAAGAAAGCCCCCCCCCCCCCCCCCCTTCCTCCACGGTTCTGCCTCCCTGTTAACACGTCAATATTTTGATAACAATAATAATTCTCACACTCGGCATATTCATCTGTTGTGTCCGGAATCATTATACGAGAAACAACTTACAACTAACAATGGTCTAAACTCAGATTAATTACTTAAGAGTTTGTCATTAATAACATCAACATCTTCAACCAAGAACGACAAAGAGATACACTCCCAAATCAGTTGGGTTAAAAATTAAACCATATCAACTAGGTTGAGTGAATATGAACCCATTTAGGTTCATATTCACTCAACCCAGTTGATTTGGGGGGATTTTAACCCACCTGATTTTAGAGTGTACAGATGAATAAACACATTCGTCTTTCAGTCAGCACATTTGCTTCACTGCCCGCGTTACTCCAACATGAAGCATTTGGAAAACAAGGTCTAAACAGGGATAAAACAAAAACAAAACCAAAAAATCAGGGTCAGCCTTGTTATACAACACAAAAACTGAAAATAATAATAATAAAAGAACTTCAGACTTCTTGTCACATACATAAAAACACCAATTTGGAATAATTTCAGTGGTCCTGCACAACCAAATATATCTGGTTCCCTCTTTCATTCTCAAACCTTAGTCTCTGCAGCCTGGTACTTTACATTGGAATGTGCCTCGTTCTGGTTCCTGTAAGAGACAAGTCATGAATCAGTATCGGTGTCCATCAAGCCGGAAAATAAGCTGGCTGTCATCTGCAAAATGAGGTCCCCAGAGGGTGAATTTAGTGATGCTACCCTGCAAAGCAGGGTAGCATCACTAAATTTACCCTCTATGAACCTCAATCTGAATCAGGGTCTCAAAACTAAACAGAAAGAGGTACCCAGAGGATAAATTGGCCCACTGTATGGGATAGCATCATCAAATTCACCCTCTGGGGACCTTATTCTGCAAATGTCAGACTGCTTATTTTCCAGCCTGGTGTCCATTCGTTCAACGGCATCACATGTACTGGCTGTACACTGCAAAAAATATAGGTTCTCTTTGGAACCAAAACTGGTTCTAATTTTGTCCCTGAGATGGAACCAGTTCTGTTTAAACAGTATTTATTTCAAATCAAATAAATTTACCAAGATTAGCATTCAATTTGAACAGAATATTACATGAACTGAAGTAGATTCAGCAGTAAATTTGGAGCTTATTCAACGCAGTCGCCAAACAGTTTGAAACAAAGGAGATATGAACAGTTGGCATATCGTACCAGTTTTGGTTCTGTATAGAACTAAAACTGGTTCGACATGTCAACTGTTCATATCTCCTTTGCTTAATAATGATTTGAGACAACCTCGTATAAGCTCTAAACTTACGACTGAACCCCCCTCAATTTATGTTTAATTCTGTTAATATTTAATGTTAATCTTTATAAATTTATTTGATTTGAAATAAATACTGTTTAAACAGAACTGGTTCCATCTCAGGGACAAGATTAGAACCAGTTTTGGTTCTAAAGAGAACCTATATTTTTTGCAGTGTAGTGCTGGCATTTAAGAGGCGTTGCGCAGTTTCAATACCAACGCAAAAATAGTCCGACCAAGATATATGCGGACATATACTGCCATATAAAACATTGTTGGAAAGGGCTCTGAGAGCTCTTTCCAACAGTCTGTCATACTTCAACATTTCTTCAGTGGGACAAATGACACACATAAATGTTGTTCTCAATCTAGGAAAGAATGCGAGACTTGAACTGTTAATATTTGTAATCTCTTTTTATTGATTGATTGATTGATTGATTTATTTATTTATATTTATTTATTTATTTATTTATTTATTTATTATTTATTTTTTATTTATTTATTTATTTATTTGTTTATTAGGGCTTAACGACACATTAACAGCCAGGGTCATATCAAGTCGGTGATAATTTTACGGGTGGAGGAAGCCGGAATACTCGGAGAGAACCACCGAGCAACGACGAGCAGCTGTCAGCTCTCCAACATCGTAACTCTGAACTCTGCACCGCGGCACAGGCAGGGTTAGATTGGTTGAAGACATGCGAGCCATCGACGTGGAGTACGCCTTAGTACACAGCGTCATCGTGCCCCATGTAGACAATCGGGGTTAAGTACCTTGCCCAAGGACACAGCGCGGGAGCACGCATCAGTCGCTGAAATGGTCAACCATCCAACTACTAACAGCGCTCGACGTTGCTTAACTTCGGTGATCTGACGAGAATCGGTTACCACGACGCCACCGCGCCCCCTTGTAATCTCTTACCTACATCGTTTAAAACTCATGCGCGAATCGGAATCGATTTTCGCAATAATTCTCTCACTGAAAACCAAGAGAATCAGTTTTGATTCTCGGAAAATGTTTATTTGATTCTCGCATAGATTCTAAAATTGTCCTTAAAGGACTGGGGAATTCCCCTTATTCTTTGCTCCCTCACAGTAAGGTAACACCATACCCACCTGTCAGGGGTAAATGAGTTGTGTCCTTGTTCAAGGCACTTAATCCCGATTGCCTACGTGAGGGCACGGTGGCGCTGTGTATTAAGGCGTACTGCACGTCGATGTTGCACCTGTCTTCAACCAATGTTAATCCTGCTTGTGTGGAGTTAGTACGTTGGGAAGTCTGACAGTTGCTCACCGTTGCTCAGTGGTTCTGTCGAAAGTGTCGTTAAACTCCAGTAAATAAACAAATATATAAATAACACCATGTCTTCCTTAGCAGTGGTGTCTGGTGAAGTCTTGGCTGCCTACACAGGCAGCCAAGACTTCACAAGAAACCACTGGTATGGTAGTGTAACTACCGGCAGCAAGACCCTCAAAATCTATTGGGAACAGTGGTCTACATGGACAAAGTGGGACTTTGCCCTTGAAAGCTTAAACTTTTGCGAATAAAAAGACGAGGTTCGATTTTAAGTATGGAAAATGTTCTGGTTACACTCACAAGGGTATCGCAGCATTCTCATATTCTCAATTATTTCAAAACAGTAAACCGATTCTCGTGGCAGGAGTGCGCGTAAATCAAAACCAATTCTCGTGAATAGGGACAGATTTTAAGCCCTGAACTACCACGAGAGGAGAGCACACATTCCTCTGTCTACGCCTGGCCTCGCCCACCCCACTGTACAAATACAAACGATTCTCCGGGATTAGCCTCTAGATTTAATGGACGGATATACCAACCATTGACTCCTTAAGTCCACGAATTCTTCAATAATTATAACACATATATCACAGGTGTGGCTCCCGGTTTTCAAATAAAAAGCATCTCAAATTGCAAACCGTAATTTTAATAAAGAAAAAAAAATCCCACCTGCCCAGTGTCTTTTTATGAAAGTAGTAATAGTAGATGCAAAAAAATGAATAGGTATACAGGGAGGTGAGTATAAAAATGAATGGTCGTGCAGAATTCTCTGTTTCTAAACAAAATCTTTTGAAAATTTCTTATAGCGTTTAATAAAGAGATCCGCTCTATTTTGTATGATTTCAAAATAAGTCAAGAACACATCGTAACAATAACACTACCAATAAATCGGATTAGAAAAATGATAATTTGCTTTCTATGATAACAAGTATATCTTAAACTTATTAAGGTGACGTTAATTTGTTTGCACAGCTATTGTTAAAATACAACAAGTTGTAATATTGGACACAGTAAGCATCTGTTTAACATATTTTTAATTGAAATACTGACATTCCATCCACGAGCTTTACTTTCAATGGCTAAACACGAACATACATTCAGGGGAAATAAATTGCTAGATAACCGTATCCGCATGCGAGGGGAAGTCTGCTTGACAAAAAATTACTTTTTATTTATTTATTTTTAAATTATTTATTTTTTATATATATTTATTTGTTTTTAGGGTGACGTTCAGCATCTGGGTATATCAAGACTGCAACTCAAGTACAAGGCTATAAGTTATTCATTTATTTGTGTTTAAGATCACGTTCAGCTTCTGTGGGTATATCATGACCGCAACTCAAGTACAGGGCCATAATTTATTTATTTATTTATTTATTTATTTATTATTTATTTATTTGTGTTTAACTGGTTGAGGGCTAGATTATTATTGGTGATCTGAGTTTGTTCATCAAAATTTGGTTTATTACAAATTATTGGAGAGTGCCCACAGGCACTCTCCAATAATTTGTAATAAAACAAATATATATAACTAAATATTATTTACGTTTCACTGAAAATGAAACATAAGCAAGGAAAATGTTGGCTTTTGCTCTGGTACCTTCATTTTCTTGAAAGCCACTATGGAGGCTTTTACCACTCAACCAGTTAAGGTCACGTTCAGCATATGTGGGTATATCATGACCACGTGACAACTACAATGCTAGAAGTCGCACAATTCAAACGTCTCCATTTTGCGTATTTTCCCTCCTACTGGGCGTTTCTTTCTACAAATCTTGTCATCATATGTCAAGGACCCCTCGAACAGATAATTAATGCAAGCACACCCGAGCACCGTAAATTTTATTTTATAATGATATCACTACCTGCTACTTTTGGTCTTTCTTTTCTTCCCTCTTCTCACCCCACCCTTTCCAAATGATATTAATATGTGACCACCCAAATCTTGAGATCAGAGATCCACTGAGGCCGTGGGCCTCGTGGGTTTAGTCTAGGCCCATATACGTTAGTCACCACTGGAGAGTCCACTCCATACACACTGTATAATAGTTTAAAAAATATTTATTTAGGAAGATAGGTGAAACGTACATACATGAATATATATACTGAGTCAAAAAAGAAAGTATAATAAACTTCGAGGAGCAATCTTTTTAGTATTATCGACTTTAATCCCAAACAAATTAATGTAAATTCATATTTCGAGTCTAGCTGCATGAATTTGCATAATTTCATGTTCTTACTGTTTTCAGCGTCACGTCAGAACGTCGCAATTCAGACATAGGGTAAAATGAAAAGTTCGCACATTCAGTCAGTAGCGTGCATGTCCACCGTTTGCCTCTTGGATGGCAAGACATCGACGGCGCATGGACCTGATAAGTCTCTGGATGTTACCCTGTGGTATTGCGTTCCACTCCTGTCTTAGAACATTACGTAAATCGCGTAACGTCTGAAGATCATGAAGTCGTACCCGACGCTCCAATTGATCCCAAAGATGCTCAATTGGCGACAAATCTGCCGAAAGTGGGGGCCAGGGAAGAAGTTCAATGCTCTGCTCCTCGAGAAAGTCACGACAGATACGCGCCACGTGACATCGGGCATTGTCTTGCTGGAATAACTGCAATCCGACGTTAGCGTTGAACATCGGGACAACAACAAAATTTCGTCCCTATATCGCTGTCCATTCAGATTACCATCGATGAAGATCAACTGCGTTCGATGGTGCAAGGAAATTCCTTCCCAAACCATTACACTACCCCCGCCGAATCGGTCGCATTCCCGCACGCAAGCATCAGAAAACCGTTCACCTCGTTGGCGATACACTCTTGCCCTACCATCAGCGCGCCGTAGACAAAATCGTGATTCATCACTAAAAAGAGCAGTGTTCCAACGCTGCTGAGTCCAGCGAAAACGTTGACGTGCCCATTCCAGTCTGACGATGCGATGACGTTTGGGTAAGGATTGGTCTGTGGTATGGACGCCTACTTCGGATGCCGTATTCAGCGAGTCTGTTGCGGACAGTTTGTGCACTGACTCTATTGTTAGTTCTACCAGGAGTAATTGCTGCTTCTTTGTCGCCGGAAGGAAGCGATGCCGCAAGTGAGACGTCCTGATGTGTCGGTCTTGTGCAGGGGTCGTAACTCTTGGTCGACATGAACGCGGTCCGTCGGAAGTAGATCCAGTGGTTCAATACCTTCCAATGCAACTGACGGTAAATAGTGCCCATAGTGACTCCGAACTCAGCAGCGATCTCATCTGGAGGTATCCCAGCCTCCTGCATACCAATGGCACGCAACCTCTAATTGTCGGTTAACCTTGGCATTTTTTAAAATGTCGGAAGACAAAAACTAGCGTGTTTTCTCAATAACCCAGGTTCTCTAGCACAACATAACACAAAGAAAATCGTCGGTCACCCATTCGATTTGACATCCCGGGTAGAACATGCTATTTTGAAATCCGTAGCAAAATTGTGTACGGTTGGGTGGACAACAACAACATGTCATTAAACTCTTTGCATGACTTCTTGTCCACAAACATGCAACATTAGAACTATTATATTTCATCCTTTATACTATTTTTTCCACGTTTGTTTCTATTATACTTTCTTTTTGACTCGGTATATAATACAAGATGTACATATACAGTAAATGGTATATTTCAGTATGTAGAACATGGACTGTGACATTAGAACAAAATTAGATGACAGGATACGACGATATCCACTGGAGGTCGTCTCCCCTGTATATTACGTGTGGATGATGAGTTCCAATGTACTTCTTTCATATTGAATAATTGAACTATTTCCACACCTTTTATAAGGGCGAGAATTTCGAGTTATCTCCCGTCATATTTCACGCACGAACGCGCACTCGGTCTTATATCACATGTAATTGTCTCCACGGAGGAGGAGTATTATTTGTCGCAATACCAAAAATAGAGAAAAAAGATCACTTTTCAAAGTTAAATGGAGCCATTAAAACAATAACATATCCAAAATATGTTTATAGAACAAACAAAATTAATTTTTGCTTTCATCAAATCTTTGTCCGTTCAAATTTTCTCATAAGGATTTAGTACATATTTAGAACTTTGAAGTTACCCCGTCGGCCTTTTCTAACAAATTTATAAGGTGATGTACTGGGATAAAAAGTGAAAGTTTTAAACAAAAATGGAACCATTAAAAACTAATTTTAACAAAAGATATTTGATACCATTTTAAAAAGTATATTATGAAATATTTGATCATTTGTAAAAAAATGAAATTTGTGGTAAATGAAAGTTTTTCATTTTTCTCCCATAGATCGCAATAGTAATTTAGTTTGTCATCTTTACCACTGTTTACCCGCATGCGCATTCAGGGGAGTAAAAATAGTTCAATATGATCCCTAAAGTTGTTTTCTATGGCAATACAAATGTCGGGTCAAATTCAATCGAGATTCAAATCAGGCAAATTATTTCGAATTGATTTGATTATCGAATCGAATTTCATTTCTTCAAAGGTAAATTTTGCACTTTTTTACCACTTTAACCCCTTACCTAACATGAAAAGCAGACGTCACTTGCACACAAGATTACTGAATAACTTTTCTTTTCATTTTTTGCGTCCAAAACATAGCTTATGACCCCTCACTGGAACGAGCTCAGTGAGCTCGTTCCAATGAGGGGTCATAAGCTATGTTTTGAGACCAAGCAAAATGAAAAAATAATGAAAATTGAATAGCAATTTTTGTGAATAGCGTTGTCCGTTTTTACCGTTACGTTGTTACGTTGTTAACTGGTGGAGTGCTAAATTATTTTTGGTTTGCGAGTAAACTCCAACAAGTTGTCTCCCTTCGTAAACTCGATATAATCACTGCGTTGTTACCGAACAACGTTTATCTCAATTCAGATTCACGGCCTTCCCGGCTGAAGTAAACCTGGAAACGTGTGTAACGGGGACGCAGATGAAATCAGATGTCTTTTCAAACGAATTTACTGCAACATATTTCAAATTAAACAACCCGGGATGTCAAAAAGAAAAGTTCAACAAAAATGATTGTACTCGTTTGGGAAGAAGTGACAGATAAACTCCCGTTGAACGCTACTTCGATGTGTAGAAGCATGTACTGTTGTTATTAACAAATAGCGCAGATTACCTGTGTATTCAAACTCGAACTGCATTTATTTCGTTTCCTCCAATTTATCACTGTTTCCTGTTATTTTTTTTGTTATATCCTTTCTCAGAGCAATTTACAACATGCTCAGTGTAAATACAAGAACCAATACAACAGGGCCCTACGAACCTCCCAGATTCGATTCGATTTCGAATCTTAAGTTAGTATTCGGTTCGATTCGAAATCGGCTGTCCGATTCGTTTTCCTTCGAATCTTTTCTCTGGAATTTCGCTTGGTATCAGCAGTCTTAGACGTCTCAAAAACGTACAGGTGAGATAGAAATTGTACATAAATAATGTTGAATATAAAGACTAAGTGCAATTTCCGATATGTCAACATAAAAAGCATCTGTGCCCATGCCATCATCCATGCTAATTTCACTAGTCATTACCACTGCTGAAAGCAAATTTAACCCTTTACCCAACGCAGACTATATCAACATTTATTATTTTAAATATAATTTTTTTAAATTTTTCAAAAAATCTCAACAAAACCATATCATGTGACCCCTCGTTGGAACGAGCTCGTTCCAAAGAGGGGTCACATGATATGGTTTTGTTGAATTTTTTTTTAAAAATAATATTTTTTCAACTGCTGAATTTGCATATTACGCGGGCGGATGCGGGCGGATGCGGGCGATTCGTTAGGTAAAGAGTTAAAGTTTTCAAGCAGTATCGACGAGGAACTCACGGTTGCTAACGGCTAGCCCCATGCAGTGCCCAGTACAGAATTCTCGCATCCGCTTCTGTTTTTGAACAAAAATCCCTACTGGGTAATATTCCAACTACATCATCAAGGCATGCCTTCGACGAAGGCATGCCTTGATGATATAGTTGGAATATTTTATCAGTCGGGACTTCGAGACGCCTGTATTCGATTCGATTTCGAATAACAGACTCGATTCGATTCGAATCGAAAACATGTGATTCGCAGAGCCCTACAACACCACATGATGCATATTCTGCAAATATCTTGTTTAATCTGTCGAGTTCAAGATGGGAGACACCACTGTCCTGCTTGGAGTTTGATTTGCGAGAATGATATTCAAGGGAGATTACTCCAGTTCTGTAGATGAAATCTTTCAAAGGTTTGCTTTGAAAGACAAAATGCCTTTTCACACTGGACGCGGTCGAGCGATGCGGTAAAGTTCTAAATACATATTTTCCTTTCCGTTTGCATTTTCAGTGCAGTGTGATGTCTGTATCTGAGTCCCATTGTTCAACAGAGACAATAATAAATTAAATTGAGTCCATTGAATAGGGAGACATGTCCAACCATTAATTACAATTTTGAGTAGAGCTGAAACGGTTCAGGGGTTTGCTTGATCGATTAATCACGTGGATTAAGCTTGATTAATTACTTGTCCAAATAGATATCTGAATAATTGCCATACCGTTGATGATTTACAGCATGAACCCTTTACTCAACGTAACAAACAAAACCGACTAGGCCTATATACAAAAATATCTCCATTCAAATTTATTGCTTTCAATTTTTGTCTCAAAAACATACCTTATCACCCCTCATTGAAACGAGCTAGTTCCAATGAGGGGTCATAAGCTATGTTTTTGAGACAAAAATGACATTTTTTAGTAATTCATGAATTTATTTTTCAAGTATCGTCTGCTTCCCGCAATGGGTAAAGAATTAAGAACGACCATTTCCATCCACTGATACAGTATGATGATCATGCAAGTAAACAAGTATGTCATTACGTAACTTGTATGCTTTACTCTGTTTCATATAATTGAAGTGAGTCAGTGTGACAATGGTTGCCTGTTTTGGACCAAGTTTGTTCCCTTGTTAACCCATATAATACAGTAGTTCAAAAGTAACGGTAATCGATCAATTACTTTTTGGATCGAGCAAGATGTTGATCATTGATTAATCGATTAATCGGTTAACCGTTTCAGCTCTAATTTTGAGGTAACGAATCATCGCGTCAAAACTGAAGTAGGGGTTTTGGATCGTAAAATTGGTAATAATGTAATTCGCATTCGTTTTTGTTGACAGGAAGGCTCAAATTAAAGACAACGCATCACATTAAAATTATAAATATTAAAATTGTAAATAGACAAAACAATTTTTAACCGTCAAATGGATACACTCGGACAGTGGACAAATTCATCCCGATGACATCACAAGTTTCGTTTCCTTCTCACGGAGTATCTGTCGAATTCGGCCTCCTGTCCGAATTCGGTAGGTACGACGGAGTCCTGACGAAAAACAGACACTCTCAAACCATTTTCTTATGCAACAGTCGAACTCACCTCATTGCCCTAATTAACAACGTTTCACGGTAACTATAACCTTATCGCATAGCTCGCATTCGGACTAAACGATAAGAAACTTTAACAACGACGGTATGAATTTGCGCTGAACTATTTTATCGATTATCATACCTTCAACCGCTTCCACTTGCAGGGAAACTTTTTCCTTGAACACGTGTCTCTTTTCACACACTTCCCGAACTTTTTCAAGCATCTAAAATCGTCTTTTCTACATTTGACACAATCTGGCTCTGCAACGAACGTGCACGCAGTACATGTCGTGTGCTGACACGATCCCTGGCAGGGTTGCTTCTTTTCTGCTACATCTCTGTAATAGTTAAGTAAATTGATCACTTTGTGTATCAAAGGTATTTCTTTTTTTCTCTCATTATTATCGCATCGCACTTTCGTAATAATTAAAGTGTCTTTACGTGCAACCCAGCGTCACAATCGGGTGTGGTCCATTACAGCAATTTCATTTCAATACATGCCAAGCCGTGTATTTTGATCCATTAAACGACGCCTTTAACCCTTTACCCAACGAATTGGCCACATCGGCCCGCATAATATGCAAATTCAGCAGCTGAAAAAAATATTATTTTTTTCTTTTTTTTTTCAAAATATTTCAACAAAACCATATCATGTGACCCCTCTTTGGAACGAGCTCGTCGAGCTCGTTCCAATGAGGGGTCACATGATTTAGTTTTGTTGAAATTTATTGAACAATTTTAAAAAAAATTATATTTAAAATAATAAATTTTGATATCGTCTGCGTTGGGTAAAGGGTTAACAACCAGGGCTACATCGTGCCCGGCAGTTTTACGGATCGAGAAAGCTGGAGTATCCGGAGAGAACCACCGAGCATCGACGAGCAACTGTCAGACTGTCCAATTTACCAACTCCGCTAGGGTCTTGCGAAGCTTCGAGATTCGATTCGATTTCGAATCTTGAGTTGATATTCGATTCGATTCGAGGAATATAGCTTGGTATTGGTCATTTTCGTCGTCTAACAAAACGAATAGTTTAGATGGAATTCGTACGTAAATAATGCTTAAAATAAAGACTAGAGTGTAATTTCATCTATATTAACATAAATAGCATCTGACCCATTCCCCTCCCATACTAATTCCAGTCTTACTGGTCCCTACGAGTGTTGAAAATATTTATTTATTTATTATTGGTGTTTAAGGTCAAATACTTATGCACAATGGCCAATAGTAACAGTGACAGTTTTACGGGTGGGTTGAGCCGAAGTACCCGGAGAGAACCACCGAGCATCGACGAGCAACTGTTAGCTCCTCAACATTCATTGTTCCACATCCGCTCAAGCAGAGTTACAGCGGTTGAAGACATGTGCACCATCGACGTGCAGTACGCCTTAGTACACAGCGTCACCGTGCCCCCATGTAGGCAACCGGGATAAAGTGCCTTGCCCAAGGACACAACTCGGGTCGTCCCAGATGGGGATCGAACTCGGGACCTCTAGCATAGAAGTCCAATAGTCTACCATTGAGCCACTGTTGAAAATAAAGTTGAAGTTTCCAAACAGTGTTAACGATGAGCTGTTGCAAGCGGTTAGTTCTGTGCATTGTTTATTGCTTTCAAGTCGTCTCGGAACCGTTCTGGGTAATATTCCAACTACATCATCTAGGCATGCCTTCCAGGAAGGCATGCCTTGATGATGTAGATGGGATATTTTATCAGTGCGGACTTGAGCCATCACAGCCAATCAGATTTACAGTCCCCCCACCCTCCCCTTATCGGCCATCTTCAAGACTCCCAGAATTCGATTCGAGAACAGCGCCAGCGTCCTTCCACATGGGCAATCGGAAATAAGTGTCTTGCCCAAGGACACACTTTTAACAACCAAGGTAATATCGTGTCGGTGACAGTTTTACGGGTGGAGGAAGCCGGAGTACCCGGAGGAAACCACCGAACAACGACGAGCAGCTGCCAGCTCCCCAACATCGTAACTCCGCTCTGCAGCACAGGCATGGTTAGATTGGTTGAAGACATGCACGCCATCGACTTCCAGTACGCCTTAGTACATGGCGTCATCGTGCCCCCATGTGGATAATCGGGGTTAAGTGCCTTGCCCAAGGACACAACGCGGGAGTCCGAATCGATCGCTCAGACGGTCACCCATCCAAGGACTAACCGGGCTCGACGTTGCTTAACTTCGGTGATCTGCAAATACTTTTTAAGTATCATGGATGCTAAGTGAATGTGTTGGGGAAGACCAATTATTATTTTCAACGTGCAGACCCAAGGCTGCAGGTTGAAAATATTAATTGGTCCACCCCTAAATAAGGAAAATGGACTTTCCAGTTGCTGCCATTGAAATGACATGGACGATTACCCAAGTGTTCAAAGGCATAAAAATAGTAATGCACGGACGTGTATTGGCCGAAATAGCTCCCTGGTTCTCGTTCCATTTAACCCTTTACCCAACGAATCGCCCGCACCCGCCCGCGTAATATGCAAATTCAGCATTTGAAAAAATATTATTTTTGAAAAAATTTCAACAAAACCATATCATGTGACCCCTCGTTGGAACGAGCTCGTTGAGCTCGTTCCAACGTGGGGTCACATGATATGGTTTTGTTGAATTTTTTTGAAAAATTAAAAAAAAATGATATTTAAAATAATAAATCTTGATATCGTCTGCGTTGGGTAAAGGGCAAATTTCGATATAAACTGGGGACGAGTTGAAGATTCTATTTATTTTACGATCCAATACCTCCACAGAAGACACTTAAATGGAATGAGAAACAAACAGCGGCTCCCACAAGGCTTGCGATTACACTACAACTTAACATGCCCTTGCACGCCCAACTTTCGACTTCAAGTGAGTGGTTCAATTGGACGGTTATCTCCCCTTATCGACAATCAGAATCCATCAGCTGATTGCTTCACAGACAATCGGCCAAGGTGTGAGAAAAGTAATCAGACATCAAAGATACAAAAGTCAATGATTGGGTCTGATAGATTTTGCACCAGACAGTAGACACAAGATCATATTTTTACATATCTGTCAAACTAAAAAGAGTACATAGATAACCAAAAGTCGGGGGAAACACTGCTTTTAAACATTTTTAGCATGATTTCACTGGAGAAACCAGTACATTCTGAAAGTGACGCAGGAACAAATCTCAGGTGGTAAACTGGCACCATTCAACAATCACTATAAAGAAAATATATTGAACTTTCAGATGCCACGCGCTTCCATAATGTAACTTTTGAACATTTTATTTAATCTTATGAATTGTAAAACTTTCCCATCTCCGCAATGCTAATTTTCAATCCCCAAAACGACATATTCAGGGGAGATAACCAAACTGTTTTTCCACTGATCTGAAGGTAAAAGCTGGCCATGTTTGTTCGCAGTGTCCGCGTCGGGAAAAAGTCCCCGATAAAGAATAGATTGCGAAGAATTTAATGACACAAATTTAATAAAATAATTTTCAAATAATCGTCACCTACTGTCACAGGCAACAAATGTTTATCATTCCTAGTCCGAATTTTCGATTATTCTCATGCGCTTGATCAGGGCCGTCGAGAGGGCGGGGGGGGGGGGGGTAGTAACCCCGGGGCCCGGCGGTTTGGGGGGCCCGCAACGACGAAACCGCGCCACCCGAGACAGCTAGTTTGCGAGCTTTTTTCAATGCCCAGTGTGTGTGAATCGACAGGCGGGCCGCGGGCCCCCGAATTCACAATTAAGCATATATTCCTTTCAAGAACTGTCGAAGTTATTAGATATATCGTGGGTCGATCCGCCAACAATATGCTGTTCTGTAATTCGGTTATATAGACGTCCCGCTTCGATATTCCTGGTCAGTTCTGAAAACTGGACATACATCCCTTCTTACCATTCTCTTGTGTAAACCAATCTAGTCTTTGAGAGGCAATTGAGTCATAATAGATATCGATCGGGGGAAGGGTGAATATTTTCATGGGTCCTTGGTAAGTTGGGTTTGAAACAAGGGGGCCCAGGTGGTACCATCTAATTTATCCCCCCGGGGCCTGTATTTTCTCTCGGCGGCACTGCCGGCTTGATGGACCGTGCATTATCATTTTTAGTTTATCTTTATCTTTTCCTTCTATGTTGCCTTCTCAACAGAGCTAACCGACCCTACTTTGCAGCAAAACACACTACTCTAGAAGAATGGGATAAAAGTGCAGCACAGGCATGGTTTAACCTTTTACCTAACCCGAAATGCAGACGACACTTGCAATTAAAATTTTTGAACTAATTTTTTTTTTGGCATCAAAAACATAGCTTATGGCACCTCATTGGAACGAGCTCAACGAGCTCGTTCCTATGAGGTGTCATAAGCTATGTTTTTAAGACAAAAACTGAAAAAAAATAATGTAAATTGAACGGTAATTTTTGTGAATAGCGTTGGTGGGTTTTGGCCGTTACGTTGGGTAAAGAATTCTACGAGAATTGTAAACAAATTTGTGATATGTATACTCACATGGCTGAACATATAGACCTTGGGTGTCTTCTACAGAACTCTGGTGAGCACGCAGGTCTACAATAACCTGGCAAACCTTCATCACTGATATCACTGATGGTGTTACTGACTGCAAATAGAGAAAAAAAGTTCAATCATCAATGCAAATGTAGGATTTAAAATTCATATTAGTGCCCAAATCCGCTACTATAGGGTATCAATTTCTGAAACATCTGGTTACCAACTTGGAATATCTGGTGTAAACGGTAGCCGTTGATCATAAATAGACACCTTTTCGCAAGGCTAACAATTGCTTTAACGACAACAGTTAGCTAATTGTCATTGTTGTATCAGTCTGAGGCACGATACTCCTTTCGAAAAAACAGCGAACGACGAATAACAGAAGTTTTCGTGCCGTACCAATATAGCTGGTATGGAAGGCCGATGTAGTCACACATTTTTATGACAAACGGCAAGGTCAGCCTTGCACTGATCGAAATAAGCACGTGCTTAAGCCACCAAGCATAAGGCACCACAGAGTTTCTCCCTTAGAGTCCATGCTGTGCTTTGGCCAATAGCTGGTCTGCATCATGCACTGGGCAAGATGTCGTCTTTCTTACTAAAGTCCACAGTGGAGCATACAGAAGCGAGAAACCGTCTCTCGATTTGATCGGCTATTTGATTTTTTCTGGTGATTCGATATGGAGCTATACATGGCGTGTTTCACCAGTTGACAGTCCCGTGATTTGTGTTTAACCCTTTACATGACATGAAAAGCAGACGACACTTGCAAAAAAATTCTTGAATAACTAATTTTTTTCATTTTTTGTCTCAAAAACATAGGTTATGACCCCTCATCGGAACGAGCTCGACGAGCTCGTTCCAATGAGGGGTCATAACCTATGTTTTTGAGACAAAAAATAAAAAAAATAATGAAAATTAATTGTCGATTTTTAAGAATAGCGCTGGCCGGTTTTGGACGTTACGTTCGGTATTTGAGGGTTAAAGATCTCGATGCCGAAACCGAATCAGGTTTTGACCCTTCAAAACTGACTGTACTAGTGGATGAATTATCTGACATTCAATGTAGACAATTGGGGGGGGGGGGGGCGCATGGTGGTGGTGGGAAGGGGGGGGGGGGGTATTTTCTAAGCAGACTATTGGAGTTCTTCATGCAAAATTGGAAATCCCACACAGACACCGTTAGCCTTCCAAGTGGGAGTTAGTTGGATGTCACAGAGGCTTCATGTGTATTACTGGGGCGTTTATATCTGTAATTCTCTCTGGATACAAAACAAAGTCGGTCGTTGAATACACTGTATCCAGCGTGTATGTTGAAACACAGAATTAAGGATTATAATGTTGACGTAATGGTTCGTTGTGTCAAAATTATAATCAATGACTTTTATAAAAGCTTACATATTGGACTGGGTGTTTTCAACTTTTTCTTTAGCCAGCAGCCTGCCGCAGTCGCACACCCCGCGCCTTTTCTTAACTACAAACATTAAAGTGTCAGCGCTAATTTTATATTTATCGCATCGCCCCCAACGCTCACATGGCATCCAGTGTGCAACAGCCTTAACAAAATCGTCCGATCACATTCGGTGTTTTTCACCTTAATTCCTTCGAGCTTCCAAATTTAACCCGTCTGGTGTGTCGTTATATTATGTATTTATTTATTTGTGTATGGCCATGTATTTCTGCAGTATGGCTACCCATGACCACGACAGTTCCACGGGTGGAGGAAGCCGGAGTACCCGGAGAGAACCACCGAGCAACGGCGATCAACTGTCAGCTCCCCAACATACTAACTCCACACAAGTAGGGTTAACATAAGTTGAAGACAAGTGCACCATCGCAGCCTGCACCTCTACCTACTGAGCCACCGCACCCCCTGGTGTGCCGTAATATTACCCGTACTGGCCGTTAGGATTTATCAACTACGGATATAGGAGCGCATATTCTGGTGAGATAGTGTAAGTGTAAAACTACAGTACGTGGAGAGTGGATTGTAACTAAATCACCCGTGGAGTGGGTCACCAAAAGTGTCAATTACAAATTCTGTACATATGGACAAAAACTCAAGCAATGTTTCAGCCAATGGACCTCAGGGTTTAACCCGGAGGTTCATTGGCTGGAACTTTGCCTGTGTTTATTATGCTTTGCAAATAATTTTCAAATTTTTGCGTGGGTGGAATCTCCACTCTGTGGGTGATTTAGTGACAATATACTCTCCACGTACTGTATCTCTTCTCCCACTTCTACGAGTCTCTGCTTCGACCCTGTCTTTTATTTTCGGTGAGCTTTACAACTTTCTTCTTTCTTTCTTTCTTTAAATACTGCTGCAAGCCCCTTGCGGGTATTATGAGCAGGAGTTTCTTCTCTTCACCCACCAAAATTGTTACTTACTGCAATCATTAATTCCTCATCATACAAAACCCTACTTCAAACCACTCCACCATGCCCGGTAACGCCAATTTTCTTGATTGTGTCCGAAGAATTACTGTGAGCATTTCGATGTGAACAAACAAAAGCCTGTATATACACAGAACGACGACTCGCGCGTGTGAATGGGTTAATCGATATGGCACGAGTGTCAGCGCGGAAGGATAAAACGAGAGGTCACAGGCCTCGAGTTTTATCCTTCCGCGATGGCACAAGTGCCATACCGATTAACCCATTCACACGCGTGTGTCGTTGTGTGTTTATTACACGCCTTCACGTCTATAAAAACAATTATTAGAAGGACACTCAGCAATTCATTTGATAACTATCAACAAAAAGATCACATTTTATCGCAAACCAAATTTGCGAGGGGAACCCTTGTTACTATTTTGTCACCCGAGTTCCAATGTGTTCTATGTGCCTAATGGCACATAGAACACATTGGAACTCGGTGGACGCTTTTCGGCTATCGCTAGCGATTCAAATTGTAATTGCGTTGCACGATTCGTGGCAAATTCCAGTGTAATTTCGCTTCTATTTAAAAATAGTCCGTCAACTATTTCCGTTCCGCACATTTGTGCGGAACAGATTTTCATTTTCCGCACAGTGGGCACATGATATGGCTTTGTTGAATTTTTTTGAAAAATTTGAAAAAAGTGATATTTAAAATAATGAATTTTGATATCGTTAAGGGTTAAATTACATAGTCATATAATAAACTTTCTAGACTTTTGCGATTGTGTATTTGCTTTCAGAAATGAAACAGAATTTGACAATGGTTCACGTCTCATATACTTCAAAGAAAACTTAATGTGTTCACGAAACTCTGCTATCATGCTGTAATATTGCTGGAAACAGGGGGTTGGAGTCTCGCAATATTTTCTCAGTTGAGAGTTCGCGATTATGGTCTATATAACTGTTGTCAAAACGTTTCAGAGTATTCCAGTATCGACAAATTTACTAACATTTGCCGGGCAACTACTGTCTTTCCGATGGTCATTGGTAAATCGCTGTTTTGCGCTTTATTGTTCAATTCGTATTTTGTTGTCAGTCAAGAGTTCTATTCCCATCAATGATATTTACCCAATTTTGTCAATTGTGACATTTCACTGGTGCGAGTTTATCAATATTCATGTGTGGGTTTATTATTGTATAGCAAACGGCTGTGAAACACATTTTGTGCCGTTAGAAGAACTTTGCCCTTCCAAGACATCCACGATAGATACATATTGCCCCTTTGGTGGAACAAGGCAACATCTGCAATGCCTTAGCATTGCAGATGGCGTATTGTTCCACTCAAGGGGCGATATATGCCAGTGTTTCTATCACGCAACATGAACACCCCTTATGGCTTAATGGAGAAAAATGACGTGCTTTGTTTCGTTTCCATTACTGTGTTTGCAATGGGTTGATTCACACCTTTGTTAATTATAACATTTGTCATTTGTGGAATTTGTTGATACACATCGCGCAATATTACAAGGAAGTTTATGACTGTATCAAATAGTCTATTGTTATCAAAAGATGTCTTGGTGTGCTTCCCTGAAACTTCCAATGTAAATACATTGGCCAGCATTTGTCTGTCAACTTTGGCATGCCTGAGAGCTCAGTTGGAAGATAATGGATACACAGACTTTCATTTGTTATAAATTTTTCATCAGGGGTTTAACTGGTAGAGTGCTGGAAGCCCATATTTTGGCTTTACTCTGAAGCACAGGTACCACAACTTAAAGGCCTCATATTCAGTGGATGTGCTTTGTTTTATCACGGAAGTGAAATTATTTAGTCTGTTGGGATTTGCCTTGTTACAATTTATGGGAGAGTGCCTATTGGCACTCTCCCATAAATTGTAACAAAGCAAAGACAAGTGAACAAATTTTGATGACCAAAAATAATTTAGCACTCGACCAGTTAAAAATCCATCAGTGCTATCAAGGATCTGTTCAACATTTTTTTCCTTACAAACCTTTTGTTAGGGCGAGTCTCACAATATTCTATAACAATTTATAAATGTGCTAGAAAATAAAAATAGCTTTATGATAATTTAGGTGGGGTTATGGAATTTTCTTAAGCTCGAAAGCTGCAGAAAGAAACAACACCGGATAAATGAGTTGAACAAGGATTGCAGTTAAAGGAACTGATCACCGCAGCCCAACCGTTTAGCGCAGTTGGTAAACGCCGACTGATGTTTTCCCGTTACGGATTTGGTAAAAAAATCCCCTTCTTTGTACATGTACGAGGGTTTGCGTCACAGCAAATCACGAACAGATCATTTTTTCCTAAAAACTGACATTATGAAAAGTTTCGTATATTTTAAGGCGTTCGGGGGATTCGTCAAACGCAACTGCACTTATGCGAGACTAACAGTTCATCCCCTGAATGATTGAGCATTGCAGTTAGCTCCCTTTGCTTTCAAGGGACGATACATTATAGGTATCACGGAACTAAATATTTTCCCATATGCAACCATTATAATGTTCATGCGAAAAAAATTATGATCGCATCACTTTAATTTTGGCATTGAAATATCTTTGTCAAGTATAGCCCTTCAGACAACTTTTTCTAACCAACAAATAAGAGAAAAACTGACAAGAAGGGAAGTACCGGTGACATGGAATATTCAACAATAATGTAAGATGTCAATAGAATGTTTAATTTTTTTATTGAAATAATATATTTTCCCAAGGCTGCTTATTTTAAGAGATTGCATCATTTCCGAGTGGAACATTTCAAGG
This sequence comes from Pictodentalium vernedei, assembly GCA_031216915.1. Classification (NCBI taxonomy): domain Eukaryota; kingdom Metazoa; phylum Mollusca; class Scaphopoda; order Dentaliida; family Dentaliidae; genus Pictodentalium; species Pictodentalium vernedei. The sequence continues at coordinate 74,052,792 of CM062293.1, read as the reverse complement.
CGGGTAACTCTTAATTCAAATATTTAGTTCAGTGATACCGTTATCAAACTGTTTCTCGTTGTAAAATACCAGTTACCAATTTCATATGTCTAGGATAAACAATATAAACCCATCGACATAACTTGCGTGGTGCAGTCGCTAACGTTGTGGCTCATAAATCTTCGTGTAGCGGGTTCGAATCCCATTTGGGGTAAATTAAAGGAATGGACTAAAACATAAAATTATATAACACAATAAACCATAAAACACTGAACATAAAAAATCAGATCGACTGAAGGTAAGTGATTATATATGAATGGTGCTGGTCAAATCCTAAGTGGAAGAAAGGTAAGTAAAATTACGTATTTTAATTCTTAATGTTTCAGATAAGTTGTTTTTTTTAAATTTGCCCCTCTTCAGGGACGCAGGAACGGCCCAAACATCGGCACGACCATAACACCCAGATTCCTGTTTTTTTCGAATTGTTGCCATCGATTATGTGGGGGAGAAAAAAAATGACAGTGCATGCAGTTCGTCTTTCGAGGAACATAATCTGACAAAATTCCCTGTCAAATTGCCAAAGGGCAATTTGACAGGGAATTTTGTCATATTATAGTCCTCGAAAGACGAACTTCACTGTGGAGGCCCCCACGCGTCCGCCCAGTCTGCCCATTCGTAAATCCGGCCTTGCCCCTAAAAATGTTTAAAAAATGACACCTCGCAGACCCATTTTGAGGCTACTTCTTTAGTATTCAAACCGTTTCCGAAGCGGTTTGAATACTAAAGAAGTAGCCCCCAAAATCTTCTCATCTTACGTTAACTCGTCATTAATAGCCGCATTTGTGTGCCCAGTATTAAAGAAACAAGACGATCTACGCGCGCACTATTTTCGGATATTCGCCAGAACAAAATTAAAAAATCATAGCCTAGTTATTTGATATGAATGACGTTCGGCTGAAGGTCGATCACAAAAATATCATGACCGGCAAATTTTTGGCCCCGACATTGGTCGGTGTGGTCGGGGCGGCTCCGGCGCCTCTGCTCTTAGGGATTCTTACGGGCTAACCACATCTGCACGTAGAAAATCTGATTGGTCTGCCACACAAATGGACCAGGCTACTACTTACTTTATAAATAACAGGACATCATGAGCGCGGACTGGTAAAGTGGGCTTTCGGGTTCAAAATGTTGAAAAAAGCTACTTTCGTCAATGTAGTTCTTGGTTTCCTTTTCTGAGACTTCCAGGCTGGAAGTTTCGGAAAAGCAAAACAAATAGCCTAATTGAAGTTGACAGATAAATATTGGTAAATGTGTCAACACTAACGCTTCCACCATAGATGCGTTATCCGATATTTGTCCTTCAACTTTGTGTGTCCCTGGTTGATCAGTGGTAAGTGTTTTTCAAGTTGCCTTGCGGTTTTCATTTTCAATTACTACTTTGTAATTCCTCATCGAAGACCTTTCCAACATTTGATAATCATTGATTTTGGTGAGTCTATGCAAGGGTTTATAATTGCTTTATGAACCGTTGTGGAACAAATTCATCGGCGTCAGTTCATGCTTTTTTCATGACTTCCAAGATAGTTAAGACTGTCGGTGTTTCTGCTGCATGTTTGCAGTGCCGTATTAACCCAGGGCCGGGCCCCTAGGCTTTTATGTATGGGGCCCCCTCAGGCACTTCAATCTTTCACCCCACTACAGATGACAGCCTGACCCGGGTACGGTATGCACTATGCCGCAATACATAGCCCTATATCCATTTTGCGGTTTTCCTGAAGAATCCTACTCACAACTTGACAAGTTGACATATTATTTAAATAAGCATTAAAATAATATACTGTATATAAATACATGTATAGTATACTTATGGGAGTATATATATGGATAAATACATATGTACATGTACATGAATCGCTTCGGCGCAGAGTGCAAACAAAGTGCCTTTAACCACTGGAGCCCTAAGGCGCTGATAACAGTGCCTCTGCAAAAAAAAAACGATCGCGGTGTGAGTAGTTGTGCGTGATATGGTGATGTAACAATTAGCTCTTTTCAGTCACTCTTTGAATACTTCAATTGAGTCAACAAAACTAAGCAGTGAGACATTGGCTCACCCGACACAATTCGGAAGATACAGAACGTAGAGAGAGTATTATCACTAAATCACCCGCAGAGTGGAGATTCCACCCAAGCAATAATTGCAAATTTGTTGCAAAGTATAACAAGCACAAGCAAAGTTCCAGCCAATGGACCTCCGGGTTATACCCGGAGGTCCATTGGCTGAAATATTGCTTGTGTTTTTTGTCCACATGTCCAGAATTGGAAAGTGATACTTTGGGTGATAACTCCACTCACCGGCTCATTTAGTTACAATCCACTCTCCACGTACTGTACACGATGATGGGACGGATCTGTGTCTGGTAATTCGGTGTCTTTCTCACCATGCCAGTTTTTGTATTGTCATTCAGTATTTTTGACGAATCTTTGGTTGTCACCCTGCTGCGCCACCCACCGAATTCTGGTTGCCTCCTGTGAGATGAGGCTTTCTGGCGCTTTTTCCCCTTAAAATAACTAAACAGATAGCGATGGATACTCAGAACATTATGGATTTATTTGGCCAATTCCCCATTTTATAGATCAAGTAGTAATATTTACTAAAAGAGACAAATTATTTTTTTGTGATCTGCAGATCTCCAAGAGATAAATCCGACTTGCAAAAGGGAGATGGCAGGTAGGCAGCCAATCTGGCTATGCCCTCTCTTTGTAATTTTTGTACCACATAATCAATACATATTGTTTATAATCTGTATCACAATTTGTAGCTCGCATATGTTTTCCAATTTATTGTATGCTATTAAGGTACACTTATTGCAAAATAAATATTGAAATGAATTGAACAAATTCAACGCTGTCAGATTTTACTATTCCACGAGAAATAGGCCAAGTTTTGTTTGCGTGTTCATGATGGAACATTGGTGAAAGGCTGGAAAATTGATTCGTTTTCAGTTGCGATCGGCAATGGTTCAATTCACACCAATGGCATTTTAACTAAAATTTGCAACTGTTGAATTTGGTTGATGCGAATCTCAAAATATCCCATTTAAGTTTATGCTTGTACAAAAAAATTATATTGTCATTGAAATAATGTCCTGGTTTGCATTCCCGAGTAGTTGTGTGCATTTATCAGCATTTGGTGGAGTCTTATCCTGGTTGACAAGGGCCGACGTCATACCAAATCACAAACAGACAATTTGTTCCTCAAAAATGACATTTTGAAATGTTTAGTATCTTCTAAGACGCTTGGGGATTCGCCAAACCTAGCTGGCCAGACTGAGAGGAATACAGTCCCTTGAAAGTTGCCAGCAGCAGTGCCCATGCACAATTTAAGTTGGCATCATTTTGCTAACAATGCACGATACGCAGTCAAAAGGTTTTTTGTACTTGAAATACAACTTACTGATTTAAAATGCGTGCGATAAACAACAACTGTTTAGTACAACTTGCGTGGCGTAGTCGCTAGCGTTGCGGCTTATACATCTTTGTATAGCGGGTTCGAATCCCGTCAGGGGTAAACTAAACCATAAACTAAAATCTAAAAAGTGGTATAATAAACCTTAAAACTCTAAACATAAAAACTGAAATCAAGGAAAGTTGAGTGGTTGTGTGTAAATGATGCTGGTCAAATTCTAAGTGAACGAAAGATAAGTGAGTTATGCACTTCAATACATTTTATTTTTCTTGGTGTTTCAGATGAATTTGTTTTTAAAAGTTGCCCCTCTCTGCGATTCTTATAGGAAACCCACATCATAAAATCCGCACATTGAAAATACCGATTGCATGATCGCGTAAAGTGGGCTCTCGGGTTCAAAGTGTTGAAAAGGCTACTTTTGTCAAAGCAGTTCTTAATTTCTTGTTTTGCTTTTCTGAGACTTCCAGACAAAAAAGCAAAACAGGAAAATGAAGTTGATAAATGTTGGTAAATGTGTCAACACTGAAAATTCCAGCACAGACACATTTTCGATGTTTCTTTTCCAACGTCTGTGTCCCTCGTGGATCAGTGGTAAATTCTTACAAGTTTCTTTGGTATGTCATTTTCAATTATTACATTATTGTGGGCAAGAGTTCAATTCCCAGTCGAAGACTTTTCCAACATTTGTAAATTGTTGAATTGGGCTGGCGCGAGTGGATCCATGCAAGGGTTTGTGGCTGCTAAAGTTATAAACAGTTGTGAAACATATTCATCAACGCTCGTATGTGTTTCCCCATGACTTCAACGATAGTTACATTTGCCAGTGTTTTTACTGCAAACGTTTTGCACATCCTCAGTGGCTCAACGGTAAAATTGATTGTGTTGTTTCTTTTGAGATCTTGCGTCGTGATCGGCAAGGGTTCGGTTCCCATCAATGGCATTTTTAACATTTGATAATTGTAATTTGGTTGTTAAACATCTCATAATATTCAAATGAAGTTTGTTGGACAAACTCAAAGCATAAAAAATTGTCAAAACAAATTTTTTCTGATCACCATTACTCAAAGTCAGTATATTTTCATTTCCAGCATTTGCCTGTGTTTTAACTGCATTCCCGATGGTTTAGTGGTAATTCGTTTGTTCTGTATTTTCTTTTCCAGTTACTGCTTTGTTGACAGCAAGAGTTCGATCCCCATCAACGGCCTTTTGAAAATCTGTCAGTTGTTCTTGTTGTTCGGTTGAGGGAGCCAGTCACGGTTTTCATGAAAGAATTCATGAATGTGGCATTTTAACTTGCATTTATAATTGTGAAATTCAAATCTTACAATATTCCATTGAAGTTTATGCTGTGTTGAACAGAGGCAAAACAAATTGAGTTGGATCGCATCGTCCGGATAGTGCAGTAGGTTTCGTCGCTTGAGTTTTTTCTCTTATTGATACGGTAAATGGCTCCTCTTTGTTGACAAGGGTTCAAATCACGCCAGACCCCAGACTGACATTTTCTCCAAAAAAGAATTTCATTATGAAATGGTTTGTATTATCCAAGAAGTTTGAAGGAATCGAAAATGTAAAACTGGAATTAGGTGAATGAAATATATCGTTCATTGAAAAGATAAATGTGCCAACCAAGTTTGCACTTTCATGCTTTCAATTCAAGAGACGGCATTTATGATCAAAACATTTCCAGATCCAAAAAACCAGTGACAAATCGTCCCCTGAGTTCCAATGTGTTCTATCAGATCCAAAAAGCCACTGACATGTCGTCCCCTGAGTTCCAGTGTGTTCTGTGTGCCAGAAGGTACACAGAACACATTAGAACTCATGGGGACGATATTTGGAATGTCTAAGATAAACAAAACCCATTTATCATATCTTCCGTGGCGCAGTTGATATCGTTGCAGCGCGTAAATCTAGCGGAGTGGGTTCGAATCCCACCAGGGGCAAACTAAAAAAATAAACTAATATACGTAAACTCAAAATACACTAACCACAAAACCTAAAAAAAAAAAAAAAAAAACTATCATCGAAAGGTAAGTGATTAGATATGACAGTGTAGCGAATTCAGACAGAAAGGTTGGGGATCTTAACAAAAGTTAAAGACATTTTTTTCTTGTGAAAATGGACAATTTTCAAAAATTTTCTTCCTCTCTCTCTTTGCAGGCCTGCTGCCTTCCTGCTTGCTCGCTTGCTTCTCTTAGCCTGTTCTCGCCCTTACTGGGATTCGAACCCACAACTTCATATTCACAGCTCTGTGCGTTACCACTACGCTATCAGAGCCCTGAATATTGAACAGTGAAACTATGATTTGAGCTGTTATTTCTGTTATATTTCGCATAATGGGCAGAGCAGAATTGGTTTCAAAACGTATCCTTCTCTAGGGTTTGAACCAACGACCCTCAGATCTGCAGTTTTACGTATTACCACTACACCATCAAATTCCTGATTATTTGACTCATGAAACTGTCATTTGAGCAGTTATTTTCTATTTGCTTTTGATTAATTTGCTGGACACAATCGTTTTCAAAATGTGTCCTTCGCCTGGGTTCGAACCAGCAACCTTCAGATCCGTAGCTCACTGCGATACCACTACACCAATGAAGCTTCCGATGTACACGAAGTGAACCTAAGATTTTATTTGTTAAACGGAAACATTCTACAACTTTCAGAAGACTCGAGACCTCTGTACAACAGTCGGATCAATCAATATTTGAGCTCACTCGTTATCAGAAATTGTCAGTGTTCGGGCACGGTGGTGTTATGAATTTAAGGCGTACTGCACGTCGATGGTGCATCTTTCTTCAGTCGTTGCTAACTCTGCTTGTGTAAGGCTAGCAAGTTGAAAGTCTTTTCTTGTCGTTGATCGGTGGTTTTCTCATGCCTTCTCCACCTGTACAACTGCCAGACATGATGTGAACCCGGTTGCTTGAAGTCTTTAAACCCCAATGAAAAAACATTAAAAATTGCATTCAGGGATATGGCTAGAAATTTCCAATTAGGGTTGTAGGGTAGTGAATTTTCAACTGGGTGAGTGACCGGGATGGTACCCCCTCCCGGTCCTCCCCCAGTTGCAAATTCACTACCGAGAAACGTTTTGAAAATGAAGCCACGAAAGGGGGCTTAAAATTGTTTCTAGTAACTGAAATGCCAACACATTTATAATAGAATTATCAGGTTATTATTGTTTGATATTATTCTGGGAACTGAATATGTGCTAAACAAATGCTCAAGCCGAGAGCATTTTTTGTGGTCTTGGTGTGTGGTGTTCCAAAGCTCATATAAGATCGTCACAATTTAATGGAAATACCAAGAAACTCTTGATTTGTGCAACATAGCCTATATCTTACCCTAAAATATATTAAATTCACGAATTGAAAATGCAGCCCCTCGACAAAATGTTTATTTTTCTGAAACTGTAATAAAGAAACACACCGCTTCGTCAACCAAAAAGCAACAGTCTGGCGGTTGTGTCAACGGATTCCCCACCAACCCGCAACACTCAAGGCATACTAATTACCACAACTGTCTCACTACAAGCTTGGAAACGTTTCATGCTTTCAATCTAAATGACTAACGCAACAACAGATAAAATACCAATGTGGGCCACCAATCAATTCTGTTGTGGCATTTGCCAAACTTGAGTGAACTTTAAGCAATGTTGTGCAAACTGCTGAGCGAACAATGGAGATCTGACGCTCTACGAAAGTGAAGAGAATCCCTGTAGCTGCATAAAATACGACAAATCAGCGGCTGGCCAAAGTGTTATTATATCTTGCACGTCAACCATGTGAATATTTCGCAATTTAATCACACCATTTCCAGTTCTCTGAACTGGAAATGGTGTGAATAATTTGCATAATCATACCCAATTACTGTTTTCAGTAACCTATATTTAGAAGTGTTAAAAACACACAAGAAGTCCAATAATAATATTTAGACGACACAACATATTTATAAATAAATGTACACTGATTTTCATTGTCCAAAATATAGACGCGTGATAAATCACACAAAACAATATACCTTACGTGGACAAAACCATGTCTGAAAGTAGAAAAGAAGGAACTCAAAAGTATCAATTCTACACCCCATAAGAACTGACAAACTGATTAACATCACCAAGATAGCACCGTTATTATCTTTGCTTGATCAACATAAAATCAGATAGAAACCAACACTTTTGGGGTAATTATTCTGATCACACTTGTTTTGGGTAAATAAACAATTTCAAAAGAAATTTTATTTTGTAAACTCGGATAAAAATTTGAAAGATATTCAGTACATGTTTTTGGAACATACCAGAGAGAAAGTCATAGGGGACAAAGTTAAAGAAAAATCCAAATGTGAACTCTGTTGTTACACAGCACAAAATGTTTTGCCATATGACATCTTAACATTTTTGCTTCACGAACACCACCATCATGATAGGATTGCCATCACTCACTCTTGGTCTGCATACAATCAGATCTAAACCAAAACTTGGAGGTGGGAGTGGTGTCCTTTGATCACCAAATTTGATGGGGGTAAATGGACAATTTCAAAAGCAGTTTAGTGTGAATTTGGATAAAAATATAAAAGTTTCTCCCCCAATGTCTTTGGAAAGTGTCAAATTGCAAGCTGGAGGAGAAACGTTCCCACTGATAACAAAAGATGAAAAAAAATAAAGATATTTATTTCAAGTTGAACACGATACGAGAGTTGCTTTTACTCTCGCATGTCGTTCAAGTTGGAACTTTCAAAATATTTTCTTCTTTGGGTCTCAGTGGCAGCCTCTCGTGAAATGCTGCAGGAGTGTACAGCCGTTCGTTAGGTGCCATATGACAAATCATTTTGTGCTCTGGACCACCGGAGTTCACATATGGATTTTGGGGATGAAAATTTATCATTCCCCCACTATGATCCTTGATGTAAATCAAACACCGACACCGACTGCGTGGAAATCAATAAGCATACCGAAACAAAATCTCTGAACTCAGTTTTAGACCCATGGATACTGATGTCGAAAAAGCAGATTTTCAAGAAGAACGTTTTTCCAGTAATGCATTTAGGAGTTTAACCAATTCGATCTTGTTTGACAGAGCTCTATGAGCTCTGTCAAACAAGATCGAATTGGTTAAATTCCAATCAAGTTGAATTATAGGAAAAAAATTGATTGCAATTTCGGTATTTTGACGTCCGAATGCAGACAGCAGATTACTTGCTGTCGTCGATCGTAAGGTTGAAATTAGAGCCATCACAATATGTCGAATTAGCACACTGGAAGACGTCGCAATTAATATTTTTTGGCACCAAGAACAACGTCCGAATCCCATCCCGAGTTTTACATCCTTCAAGAACACACCAAATAAGAAACAATTCGAACTTTTCATTCATAGAATCTGCGTTTCCCTTTTGAAGAATATTCCAGCTTTCGCCCCAAAACAAATAACTTATTACGCCTTCCTCACATGAAGACGACAGACTTTATTTCTGATAAATCTGTGCGTGAATATCTAATCAGCACATGTTGCACGTGCATTCTCATATTCTGCCAAAAACTGTTTTTTAAACAAAACATAAGAACGTGCAAATCGTGTGAGCATTTGCTGAATTCGATTTTTCCACACTCTGTTCACTGGGAAAAATATTGATAAAAAAGTTTGAAACAAGGGAATCATGTTTTAATAGCAACAAATTCACTCAACCCAGTTGATTTGAGTTAATTTTTAACCCAACTGATTTTTGTGTATAGGTCTACTCCAAAACATTGGTAACCGTTTTCGGCTGATGTGTGTCGTTTTTATCATTGATGTCCGTGGATCAGTCGGTAGAGACGCTCGAAATTATTATGTTTACTAAAATTTAACATCATCTTCGAGGGTTCGAATCCCAGCCGATGCAGTTTCAAAGTTTACAAAACGGGTTGCTCTTCAAAGTCAACACTCAGTAGATTTTCTGACTAATAAACGTTTCAATGATTTGAAAAAAGGTTGTGTTTCAGAAATTATTTGTATCTTTTCCCCCGAACTCATGCTTGTGTGAATTTAGTAGACACTACATATTGTTTAATTGTTGATTTGTTGTCAACGACGCTGACCCACAGCGCGTAGCTCAGTTCGTTTGGTCGTGTGGATTGCAATTACACATCCAACTTCCGGCGGATGTCAGTTCGATTCCCCATAGATCCTTTTGAAATTTTTTTCTTTAAAATGAATTTTTTAGAATGTTTAAAACTGTAAATGGCTACAGTAATCTAATGATAATTGGACTTTAGGAACAATCTCATGTTGTTTTATCGTTTCTGGGCAATCTTTTCTTTAACGTAAGAGTGTTTCGTGGGATTTATACATGTGAAAAATAATTTCTGCGACTGCTTCGTGGCTCAGTTGGTTTCGTCGCTGTCCATGGATTGCAACAAACGGGTTCGAATCTGCATACCGTCGCATTATATTATATTCTACCTTTGACAGATCGTGTAAATCAATTAATTGATGACTGGTAGAGCAGGCGTTTGTGGAACAAATGACCTCCGTATGTCGTAATTGCGTCGTGGCCCAGTGGGTTTCGTCGTAGATCTTAAAACGATACGTCGTGGGTTCAAGCCTTGGTACAGACGCATTGTATTGTATTCAGCCGTTTGTAGTTCATATTAGTCTATCTTAATAAATGACTGTCGCTGACAAACTGTAGAAGTTTGAGGAACAAATGACCACAATATATTGTGATCGCGTCGTGGCGCAGTGGGTCTCGTCGTAGACCGCAAAGTGAAACATCGTGGGTTCGAACCCCGGTACCGCCATAACAACTAAACCAATAAAACTGAATAAACTCAAACAAACACAATAAGATAAACCCTAAAAAAAAATATAAAAGGTATAAAAAATGAGTGGAGTTGTGAAAGGAGATGATAGTAGGTGAGAGGAGTACACAAAGTGGGCAGGCAAAGGAGAGAAGGTAGGTGGACAAGTACAAAACATAGAAAGAGAAGGGTATTGCTCAGTTTTAAGGATAATTTTCTTTTTTGCTTATTTTTAACGTATTTTTTGGATAATTTGCCGCCAAAATCAGCCTCACCTGGATTTGATCCCGCGACCCCGAGCACCGAAGTCTTGCGCGTTACCACTGCTCTATCCGTTCATCTGAAAGAACATAAATGATACTAGGCCTCGTTCTGACCTATTTCTTAGCTTGTTTAATGTGAACGAAAGTGTTATTTCTCACAATTGCATGTTCTAATTTGCTATTTATTTATTGTCTGTGTGGAAATGCAAGCCATATTCTTTTTTTTTTCTTTGTCCTGCAACCCCAGCCCTATCATTTCCCACCCCTCCAGAAAGAATAAAGAAACAAAGAAGGCATCTTTCCAATATTTCAGGATGCTTTTGGCATGCATCTCAACCGAAGAATCCAGTACACTTCGTGTGAGTGAACAAAGTTTTTTTCACGGTTTTCCCGTCGGATGAGTCACCGATCCGATGTAACCTCTTCAAAAACTAAATGCGCCACAACAGTTTTCAACGCGATAGAAATGTCTGTGTAGAGATGTGGGGCCCGGAATTCCATCTGTCCACTAAAAAATATCCAACTGGGACTCACGGAAGTCACAAATTACAATTACAAATCAATTGGTCCGATTTTTATTCCTTTTCAATAAAAAAACACACGACATTTTGGCCAATTCTAGACGTGTTTGAGAAAATGCCACCTCTAAAATCATCTGGGTTAAAAAGTAACCCCAAACAACTAGGTTGAGTGAATATGAACCCACTTGGGTTCATATTCACTCGACCAAGTTGGTTTGGGCTAATTTTAAACCTAACTGATGTTAGAGTGCACAAGTGTCCCATTTGAAATTTTACAACTTTCTTCAGTTTGGGGCTTCGAATTTCTAACAATTGCAAATTTGACGAACGATGGGGTGGTTGGGTTGGGGTGACACCCCCATACCCCCTTTCAATGTGGCAACGTCCATCAACATGTATATGGTATAACTACATCGATTGGAGGAGTATAAAACACATTGTGGTCGAGATGCAAGGGCTTTCCAACTACTTATTTACCGGGTACGCGTAGTACTCAAAATATGTCATATTGTCTCCCAATGTTCAGCGCAAAATGAGCACCACGGATCTCCATTTGTACGATCGACTGTGTGTAGGACAATAATAGTCCAAGTATCCAATCCAATCCCCTTCGAAAATACACGACTAAACGATTAACAGCAAAAACCAAAGAATATCTTAACTCCATTTCCGAAGATAATGCCTCGACTGGAAAAATTATTGGATGGGGGGGGGGGGGGGGGGGGAGGGGGGGGCAAACACCACTACACCCTCCCCTTATGTACCCATGACACCATTTGATTCATATCTACCAGGTGCTTACTATGGTTACAGCGTTTAATGCAATTGTTCCCACACTCTTCCGTAGAACACAATCAGAACTTGAAGATTAAAAAGATTCCAACGCCCTAACTTAGTCTTTAAACCAAACATATTTTTATTTGCCATTAACCCTCAATCAATATTTTAAACGTTGAAAATATTGATTGGTCTACCCCAGAAACTTACTGAACAGCCACCCTATTTAATGCCGTTATGACCCTTATAAAAAAGTACCATGGTAAACCATGGTAAATCCCAAAATACCCTGGTAATACCATGGTAATACCATGGTATTACCAGAGTATTTGGGGATTTACCATGGTACTTTTTTATAAGGGGACCGCTTGGGTTCAAAGGGAAAAAGCTAACAAATGGGGATCGATAGACAAGTGCTTTCCACTTAGTGCACGTTTCGTCCCCCTAATCTCTGAAATTGAAAAAAAAATTACAAAGCCATTTGCAAGTTGCTACTTGCCCACCGACAGAACAAAGCATCGTTCATTTCAGATTCTGAAATTCAAAAAATGCTCGAAACATGAAATTAGAAGAAAGCTTAGAATCTCAGAAATGGGTGTGTGAGCCGTAATGTTATCAAACGAGGCAAAGCCGGAGAGTATTTGGGGTCACATATCAATTTTCCTCGCTTTTCCCAAAGGAAGAATAATCCCGTACCACTCTACTTTCCAATATTCGTGCATATATTGTAGTCTATTCGTGGATGACGTTTCTGGTTACTGAATAAAAGGTACAGAGACAGAGAGAGAAAGGGAGAGGGGAGAGAGAGCGAGAAAGAGGGAGAGAGAGAGAGAGGAGAGAGGCAGACAGACTGGTACACAAAGGAAGAATAGTCCTGTATCACTCCACGTTTCAATATTCCTGCTGATATTGTAGTCTATGCATGGATGACGTTTTGTTATTGAATAAAGTTTGAAGAGAGAGCGAGAGAGATGGGGAGGGAGAGAGGAGCAGACAAAGCAGAGAGAGAGAGAGAGAGAGAGAGAGAGACAAACAGAAATACAGACGGACAGGTACATAATTGGACTAGGATGGTCTTGCTTCTTTGGGTTGGAGTGTTGTTGCTTGTAGGCACATGAGTGCAACAAATTATCCGTGCAAAGCACTTTTAAATAAATTTTGTCATCGTTGAAGTGCAAAAGTGATGAGTAAAAGCCCATCCAAACTTATAAAGATTATCAGTTATAGACCACTGACAATTTGTCGAATAACCGTATCAACGGATAAGTCTGTCAATAACAGAACTGAATATTCTCTTGTGAGCGACCTTCACCTCATCCCACACACATACTCCTGGGCTAACCCATAAAATGGAACATTCGTGGGGGTGTCTCGTAATTTACTCACTGCTCACTGCACCCAACAAACTACTTCGCTGCGACCGGTCTGAAATGTTACAACTGTTTACTGCGATAATTAAAAAACTACATCATTTCTTCAATGGACTAGTTGGATTAAATTGTTACTGATTCCCATACAAGGAGAAAATGGAATCATCAATTTTCTTGTCGACAGGAATGCATAAGACGATAATACGATAACGGTCGGGGCAGCAATGTTAAAAAGGCTAAAGTCCCTCGACACCCTTCACAGATTCAGCACATTACCTTGTTTCTCCTCCGACGAACAGCTAATAAATATGTCATCACGCCAGTGTCACAAATTTAATGAATGCAAATTGAGTGCATTAATTTTTACTCAGCATGAGATGCACGTGCGATAAAACGGATCTCACAGGGTCCCCAACTTCCGGTGGTGAGGGATGTCGCTTCGATTTGCAAAAGATCCTATGTTAAAATCTTTCTTTAAGATGAATTTATTACAACATTTATATCTGTAAATGCCCCAGTAACCTAATAATAAAGACTAGACGAATATTTGGAGCAATTTCATGTTGTTTTATCATTTCAGACATGTCTTTTCTATATAATTATGTAAGAGGGTTTCATAGGATTTGTACAACATGTCATGAACACATTCTGCGATTCCTCCGTGGCTCAGTTGGTTTCGTAACAGTCCGTAGATTGAAACAAGTGGGTTCGAACCTTGGTACCGCCGAATTATGTTATATTGTACCTTTGGCAGTTCAAGTTAATCTTAATTAATGATTGGTATTGTAGAAGTCTGTGGAACAAATTATCTATATATGTTGTGATCGCGTCGTGGCGCAGCGGTCTCGTCGTAAACCGCAAAATAAAACATCGTGGGTTCGAACCTCGGTACCGTCATAGCAATAAAACTGAATAAAAACAACACCATAAAAAATATAAACGGTATAAAAACTAAGTAGAATTGTGAAATGAGAGGAGAGGAACAGATGAGAGGAGTACACAAAGTAGGAAGGCAAAGGGGAGAAGGTAAGTGGACAAGTAGAAAACATAGAAAGGGAAGGTATTGCTCAGTTTTAAGGATAATTCTCTTTTTTGCTCATTTGTGACGTATATTTGGACAATTTGCCGCCAAAATCAGCATCACCTGGATTTGATCCCACGACCCCGAGCACCGAAGTCCTGCACGTTACCACTGCTCTATCCGTTCATCTGAAAGAACATAAATGATACTAGGCCTCGTTCTGACCTATTTTTTGGCTTGTTTAATGTGAAAGAAAATGTTTTTCTCGCAATTCCATGTACTAATTTGTTATTTATTTATTGTTGCTGTGGATTTTTTTTTTTTTTTTTTATATATATATATTTGTGCAGCAACCCCATCTCTACCACTTCCCACCCCACCAGAAAGAATATAAAGAAACAAAGGCATCTTTCTAATATTTCTGGATGCTTTTGGCAAGCATCTCAACCGAAGAATCCAGTACACTTCGTGTGAGCGAACCAAGTTTTTTCACGGTTTTCCCTTCTGATGAGCCACAGATCCGATGTAACCTCTTCAAAAACTAAATGCATCACAACAGTTTTCAACACAGGACAAATATCTCTGTATGGGATGTGGGGTTTCTCGGAATGCCATCTCTTCACTATAAATTATCCAACTGGGACTCACGGAAGTCACAAATTACAACTACTTTTCAATAAAAAAACTACACATTTTGGCCAAATTCTAGACGTGTTTGAGAAAATGCCACACTCTAAAATCATCTGGGTTAAAAAGTAATCCCAAAAACTAGGTTGAGTGAATATGAACCCACTTAGGTTCATATTCACTCGACCAAGTTGGTTTGGGCAAATTTTAAACCTAACTGATGTTAGAGTGCACTAGTGCCCCATTTGAAATTTTCCAACTTTCTCCAGTTTAGGGCTTCGAATTTCTAACAATTGTAAATTTGACGAACGATGGGGTGGTTGGGTTGGGGTGACACCCCCATACCCCCTTCCCCTGTGACAACGTCCATAAACATGTATAACTACACCGATAGGAGGAGTATAAAACACTGTAGTCGAGATGCAAGGGCTTTCCAACTACTTATTTGCTGGGTACGCATAGTACACAAAATATGTCATCCTGTCTTCCAACAGCGCAAAATGAATACCACGGACCTCCATTGTGCGATCGACTGTGTGTAGGACAATAATAGTCCAAGTATCCAATCCAATCCCGTTAGGAAGTACTCGATTAGCAGCAAACACCAAAGGATATCTTAACTCCAATTGAGAAGATCACCCCCATAGTGGGGGCATGATGACGCCGTGTACTAAGGCGTACTGCACGTCGATGGTATATACGCATATCTTCAACCAATCTAACCCTGCCTGTGCTGCAGTGCGGAGTTACGATGTTGGGGAGCTGGCAGCTGCTCGTCGTTGCTCGGTGGTTCTCTCCGGGTACTCCGGCTTCCTCCACCCGTAAAACTGTCACGGTCACGATTAGCCATTGTGCATAAGTATGTAACCTCAAACATCAATAAATAAATAAATAAATAAATAAATAAATAAATAAATAAATTGAGAAGATAATGCCTTGATTGGAAAAATTATTGGATGGGGGGGGGGGGGGGGCAACTACCTTCTCCCCTTATGTATCTATGACACCATTTCATTCATATCCACCAGGTGTTTAGTATGGTTACAGCGGCTAGAGTTCGTCTCCCCGTCCGGGACGACCCGCGTTGTGTCCTTGGGATAGGCACTTTATCCCGGTTGCCTACATGGGGGCACGATGACGCCGTGTACTAAGGCGTACTGCACGTCGATGGTGCTCCTGTCTTCAACCGCTGTAACCCTGCTTGAGTGGAGCTTGAACAGAGTTAGAATGTTGAGGAGCTGACAGTTGCTCGTCGATGCTCAGTGGTTCTCTCCGGGCACTCCGGTTTCCCCCACACGTAAAACTGTCACGGTCACGATTTACCATTGTGCATAAGTATGTGACTTTAAACACCAATAAATAAATAAATAAATAAATAAATAAATAAATAAATAAATAAATAAATAAATAAATAAATAAATAAATAAATAAATAATATGGTTACAGCGTTTAATGCAATTGTTCCAACACTCTTCCTTATCCCCTTGAACCCAAGCGGCCGCCTTTTCCGTCATTAAATAGGATGGCTGTTCAATAAATGTGTGGGGTAGACCAATCAATATTTTCAACGTGCAGCCCTGAGGCTGCACGTTAAAAATATTGACTGGTTTACCCCAAATAATCAATATAGACTCTTCTAATTGCTGCCATTGAACTGCATGGAAGATACCACTAGAGTTCAAAGGGTTAGAACACTGTCCGAACTTGTAGAGTAATGGAAGCCCATATTTGGGCTTTATTCTACAGTACGGGTACCATAATTTAAAGGCGCTGTATTCTATTTTTGTGCTTCGTATTATCCTTGAAGTGAATTTATTTTGTCTATCAGGATTTGTCTTGTTACAGTTTATGGGAGAGTTCCAATATTGGCACACTCCCATAAATTATATAAGCCAAAGACCTGTGAACAAATTTTGATGACCAAAATTAAAATAATTTAGCACTCTACCAGTTAAAAAGATAACATGGACCTACGTTAGTCTTTTAACTAAACATATTTTGTATTTGCCATTACAAAATACAAATGGGGATTGCTAGGCAAGTGCTTTCCACTTAGTACACCTTTCGTTCCCCTAGTCTTTCAAATTGAAAAAAAAATTACGAAGTCAATTGCAAGTTGCTACTTGTCCACTGACAGAACAAAGCATCGTTCTTTTCAGATTCTGAAATTTAAAAGATGCTCAAAACTTCAAATTAGAAAGCTTAGAATCTCAGAAATGGGTGCGTGAACCGTAATGTTATCAAACGAGGCAAAGCCGGAGAGTATTTGGGGTCATATGTCAATTTTCCTCGCTTGTCCCCAAGGAAAAATAGTCCCGTATCACTCCACTTTCCAATATTCGTGCTGATATTGTTGTCTATGCATGGGTGACGTTTTGGTTACTGATTGAAGGTTGGACAGAGAGAGAGAGAGGGGGAGAGAGAGAGAGAGAGAGAGCGAGAGAGAGAGAGAGAGAGAGGCAGAGACACAGAGAGAGAGGCAGAGACACAGAGATAGAGATAGAGAGAGGCAGGACAGGACAGGGCAGGGCAGGGTAGGGCAGGGCAGGGCAGGGCAGGGCAGGGCAGGAAGGCAGGCAGGCAGGCAGGCAGACCAAAATTTAGCCTTTGAAATTGAAAAACAATTACAAAGTCATTTGCAAGTTGCTACTTGCCCACTGTCAGAACAAAGCATCGTTCTTTTCAGATTCTGAAATTCAAAAGATGCTCGAAGCATATATTTAGAAAGCTTAGAATCTCAGAAATGGGTGAGTGAACCACAATTATATCAAACGAGGCAAAGCCGGAGAGTACTTGGGGTCACATGTCAATTTCCCTCGCTTTCCCCAAAGGAAGAACAGCCCTGTATCACTCCACGTTTCAATATTCCTGCTGATATTGTAGTCTGTGCATGGATGACGTTTTGGTTATTCAATAAAGGTTGAAGAGAGAGAGAGAGAGAGAGAGAGAGGAGAGAGAGAGAGAGAGAGAGAGAGAGAGAGAGAGAGGGGGGGGGCGAGGAACAGAGCAGAGAGAGAGAGAGAGAGAGAGAGAGAGAGAGGGGGGGGGGAGAGAGAAACAGACATACAGACAGACAGGTACATAATGATGAGTAAATAAAAACATCCAAACTTATAAACTTTATCTGTTGTAGACCACTGACAAATTTGGCGAATAACCGTATCAAACTTCAAGTCTGTCAATAAAGGAATTGAATATTTTCTTGGGAGCGACCTTCACCCCAGCCCACACACATACTCCTGAGCTACCCCATAAAATGGAAATTCGTGGGGGTGTGTCGTAATTTGTTCTCTGTTTACTACGCCCAACAAACTACTTCGCTGCGACCGGTCTGAAATGTTACAAGTGTCCAAACTGTTTACTGTGATCATTAAAAAACTACACAATTTTTGAAATGGAGTTGTTGGATTAAATTATTACTGACCCCCATACATTGGCATACACGGATAAAATGGACTTTTCTTGCCGACAGGAATGCATAAGACGATAACGTTCTGGGCAGCAATGTTAAAAGGGTTAAAATCCCTCGACACCCTTCACAGATTCAGCACATTACCTTGTTTCTCCTCCGAAAAACAGCAATAAATATGTCATTACGCCAGTGTCACAAATCTGATGAATGCAAATTGAGTGCGTGAATTTTTTACTCAGCATGAGTTGCACGTGCGATAAAACGGATCTCACAGGGTCCCCAACTTCCGGTGGTGGTGGATGTCGGTTCGATTTACCCCAGATCCTATTTGTAAAATCTTTCTTTAAAATGAATTTATTACAACATTTATATCTGTAAATGCCCCCAGTAACCTAATAATAAAGACTAGACGAATATTATGAAAAATGTCATGTTGTTTTATCGTTTCGAACATGTCTTTTCTATATAGGTAAGCGGGTTTCAGGGGATTTGTACAATATGTCGTGCATTCATTCAGCGGTTCGTCCGTGGCTCAGTTGGTTCAGTCGCAGTCCATAGATTGAAACAAGTGGGTTCGAGCCTTGGTACCGCCGAATTGTATTATATTTTACCATTGGCAGTTCACGTTATTCTCAATTAATGATTGGCACTGTGGGCGTTGGTGGAATAAAAGACCTCAAAATGTGATCGCGTCGTGGCGCAGCGGGTCTCGTCATACACATTGAAACGACACATCGTGGGTTCGAACCTTGGTGTCGCCGTATTATATTCTGCCTTTGGCATTTCATGTTAACATTAATTAATCACTAGTATTATAGAAGCTTGTGGAACAAATGATCTCTATGTGTTGTAATCGCGTCGTGGCGCAGCGGTCTCGTCGTAGACCGCAAATAAAACATCGTGAGTTCGAACCTCGGTACCGCCATAACAACTAAACCAATAAAACTGAATAAACTCAAATAAAAATAACACTAAAATATAAAAAATATAAAATAAAAAGTGAGTGGAGTTGTGCAAATGAGAGGAGGGGAACAGGTAAGAGGAGTACACAAAGTAGGAAGGCAAAGGTAAGTGGACAAGTGCAAAACACAGAAAGAAAGGAAGGATATTGTTCAGTTTTAGGGCTAAATCTCTTTTTTGCCCATTTTCAACATTTTTTTGACAATTTGTCGCCAAAAGCAGCATCGCCTGGATTTGATCCCGCGACCACGAGCACCCAAGTCCTGCGTGTTACCAATGCACTAACCGTTCATCTGATATAATATAAATGATACTAGGCCTCATTCTGACCTGTTTCTTGGCTCGTTCACTGTAAACTAAAGTGGTTTTTCTCGTAATTTCATATTTTTTTTATTGTGTGTATTAATGCAAGCCGGAGGTTTACATTTTTTTCCTTCGTACTGCAAACCTACCCCAACTCTCACCTCACCAAAAAGAATAAACAAAGAAATACAGCTTTCCAGTGTCTCTAGATACATTTGGCATGCATCTCTACCGAAGACTCAAGTATATTTCGTGTGAACCAAGTTTTTTTTTCACGGTTTTCCCTTCTGATGAGTGACAGTTCTGATGTAAATTTTTCAATAGCTAAATACGTCACAGCAGTTTTTAGCGCGATGGAAATGTTTGTGTATGGGATGTGGTGTTCCTCGGAATTCCATTTGTCCACTCCCTCTTACAACTACAAATCAATATTTGGTTGGATTTTTATTACTTTTTAATGTAAAAACTCCATATTTTGGACAAATTCTAGACGTGTTTGAAAAAAATGCCACACTCTAAAATCAGTTGGGCTAAAAATTAACCCCAATCAACTGGTTTGAGTGCATATGAACCCAGTAGGGTTCATATGCACTCAAACCAGTTGATTGGGGTAATTGTTAGCCTAACTGATGTTAGAGTACACTAGCGCCCCATCTGAAATTTCCAACTTTCTCTAGTTTCGGGCTTGCTTAGAATTTTTAACAATTGTAAATTTGATGAACGATGGATTGGTTGGGGTCGTGTGTCTGTGTGTGTGTGTGTGGGGGGGGGGGGGGTACACTCCCGTACCCCCAACCCACCTCCGTGGCAACGTCCATCAACGTGTATAACTACACCGATTGGAGGGGTATAAAACATGCTGTAGTCGTGATACAAGGGCTTTCCAAATACTTATTTGCTGGGCATGCACATTACTCCAGATTGGTCATACTATCTCCCAACTGCACGAATTGAGTACCACGGACGTCCATTTGTACGACCGATTGTGTGTGGGACTCAAAAGTGTATATATTTTCGATAATCTTTCTCACTGGGCTAAGTATAAAGCGTAAAGCGGTACTAACAATGCGTGAAATTTTATGACCATTACCGTATTTCTGTTTAACGTCATAATGGGCGGTCTGGTAAGAGATTAAAGCGAGTGTGATTATGGTCAGTTAATAGGTAATTGTTGTAAAAACAGTACATCCCACATGTTCTGGACACACACCCATATTACGCATCTGGACTGTCACCGAATGCCAGGATATACCGAAATGCGAGTCTTTCAAAGGAACTTAAAAGCGAATATTAAATTAAGCTAGATCTAAGCGGCCAAGTTCAAGAGAAGCCATTAAAATGAGAATTAATGTTCTGGCTATCGAAGTAAAAATCGGGGGATTTCTCGAATATTTCATTCCAGTCTGAAGACGTGTAAGGCTGTGGATCGTAGGTCGTAGAAGCTGGGGATGGCTCATGCTATAGGTTAGAGGAGGTGTCGCATCGGTGCGAAGGTAAGGGCGCGTTGTAATGTAGGGGGGGGGGGGGACAGAGCTCATGTTTAGAATAGGAGCAGTCGCGGGCCAAGTTGGTGGCCATAGCTGAGTGTAGGATCAGAAATTGGAAGTGCGAGCTCAGGGAGCTATTGGTATTTAGGAAGACGGCATACCCGTTGTAGTAGGCAAGCCATACTTACGCAGAGAAGGCTTTGCCAGTATGAACATTATTCTGAAATAACTGGAGGGGAGCGTTTAACCCTATTGGTGGCGACTGCTTTAGTGAACTTTCTCCCAAACTACGTGTAGTTTTCATTAGTTCTACTACCTCCTTCCAGTCTGATATTTGAGTGTTACGTGTATGATGTTTTGGACACTGAATGAAACCTGGCGTGTTACGTCAGTCTTTTACAAGAACATACCCAGAAGGGAAGTAGTGGCAGAAGTGTACTAACTCCTTCCCGAAATTTCTTGAATGAATTAAGGTTATCATTTTTTTCCTCAAACAGAGCTTATGATTCTCACAACGAGATGACATGCAACGAGTGAAGGGTTATAAGTTACGTTTTGGAAGCAACAAGTCTAAAAAATGATTTTTAAAAAAAATTTTTTGTGAATATCGTTGACAGGACATTACGTTAGATAAGGGTTTAACAATCTCATCTCGTTAGATTTAGATTTATTCAACTCGTTATGTTTAATTGTAGTTAAGTTTACCACAAACTACACACATAACACTGTGCTGAAGCCCGAAAATGTAAAACCCAAAATACCAACAAAAAAAATAAAAAGCATCAAATCGTCCCCGGAATTCCAATGTGTTCTATGTGCCTATTGGCACATAGAACACATTGGAACTCGGGAGAAGAAATATTAATTTATCGCATGGCTCGCATCATGTCCGTAGAAAACAGCACCAATAACCAATGCTGCAATGGAATGTGCAGCTGATAAAATTGAGATGCACATGGTGTATGTGGGATGTAAAGGAACTCAGCTTCAATGTTTTGAATTGGTTGGTTTTCAACTTCGTTGGGTTGCACGAAGGAACATCTGTTCTAATTACATATCGCGTATCCATAATTGATTAGAAGTATCTCTGAACACAGGCATATGCGTGTATGTGTATCTTTGATGGGGTGTGGTGGGTGGGGTGGTAGAAGATGTTAGTGTGGGGCTGTGACTGAGTTGGAGAAACGATGAATTCGTCGACATTACTCAAATGTTTTGGTGGTCTCCCTCCCCATGCTCGACAGCCTCGGGTGCATATGAGAATATTGAAATTTTATACGCTTGATGCCTGGAGTAGAGCGGGGGTGGGGGGGGGGGGGGGGGGGCGGCATGGTGGAATTTTGTGTCAGTGTATCACGTTGAATGTGATCGCAGCCCTATTTAACCCTTATCATGAATAGAAGAGGACACATTTGCATAACACAAATTTCAATTTTTGTCTGAAAAATATATATAGCTTATGATCTGTCATTAGAATGAGGGGCCATAAGATATGTTTTTTGTGACAATAAGTGGGAAAACTAACAATTGAATAGAGAGTTTTGTGAATGGCGTAAGTCGTTTTTGCTGTAACGTTAGGTAAGAGGATTTGTCATGCTGGCAGTGTTTGCCCCCCCCCCCCCCGCCCTAACAGCCCGAATCGGGTACTACATACCTAGATTTAAAAGGTCGACTGTGTTTCGCGCGAATCAGAAGAAAATGTCCAGACTGGAAGACATTCTTCGGGCATCACAATCCAGCCACCCCCCCCCCCCCTCCCCTAGTTACGCCCCGACTGAACAGTGGAGGCTGCCTTTCCTAAGAGTGCAAGGCTGAAAGGACGAACGAACGAATAACCCCACTCCCCACAACCCTACAACTACTGGCAGGGGAGAATACTACAAAACTTTTACAATTGTATTTTCTAGAACTGTATTTCCTAGATATGACTTTAAATGGGTTGAAATGTTATCATTAATATTTTCACAAAGATGAGGCAAATTGCCATATCTTTTAAAATGCTAATAATCCATTCCAGTCAGTTATATTAATAGGTAGAAAATACAGTTATATTAATTCTAGAAAATACAATTATAAATGGTTTATAGTATTAGGTGACAAAAATAGTTATCACAAACCTCAATAAATAAACCCCAAACTCTCCACTTATCGATTCTGCACAATAACGTTTTATCTCCTCCGAAGGACAAATGATGGATGTGTTCCCGACCCACTGTGACACATTTTATGAATGCAGCTTCAGTGCGAAACTTTTAATCAGCATGTGATGCACGTGCGTATGCGTGTGGTGCGATAAAACTGATCTCACATTGATAGATCAATACTTCCATGCACACAAAGCAAGTTTTTTCCCCACCTTTTATTTCAGTGTCAAAAGAAATTTAAAACATTGTGAATTTGAAAATGAAAAACATGTCGAAAGCTATAACAAAAAACATTCTAACGAAAAGGTTTGGGAAATTAGGTTTTTATCGTATTGCAATCGTTGGGGTCTATTGAACCGAACAACTTTCTCTTATGTGCAGAGATGGCGGCAGAATGTAAAATGCGAGACATGGTCCCCATGGCGACATCGGTAAGAGCGCAGTCCAAGGACTCGACGCTGTGTTCCCTGGTAGGGATCGAACCGTGGACCTTTCAGTCCAATGCCGGAACCACTTTGGCCTACCTGTTGTTAAATGCGACAGCAATCTATCGATAACGACCAGAAGAATATTTGAGGTCATTCATGTTGTTTTAACGTTTCGGGTCAGCTTCATCTCAAAGGTAAGAGTGTAAAACGGCAGTTGATAGGATTCTGGAACGCGTGATGGACATTAACTGTGATTGCTTTCGAAATTGGTTTCACCGCCCCAAGTTGGTTTCATCGCCGACTGCGGACGGAAACAAGAGAGTTCGAACCTTGGCATATGTGAAGTGAATTATAATATACTGTCCAAAAAAGGTTAAGCCCCCCCCCTTCCCCGTCACCTCCCTATAATACCAGTGGGTATACAGTAAATGGGTAAATTCTCCTGAGAAAACCTGCTATTTGCAGTAGGGGGAATATGCCTTATCAGTTAAGCAAGGGTTTCTAGAGCTTTCTTTTTTATTGAATGAATATTGGGCACCGCCAACGTCATCACAACGTTAAAAAAAACTTCACGTTGTTCAGTACCTGATGGAACAGCCTCGAGCATATCTAATACACCTTAACTCTTTACCTTACATGAAAAGCAGACGACACTTGCAAACAAAATTCTTGAATAACTTTTTGTTTTTCATTTTTTGTCTCAAAAACATAGGTTATGACCCCTCGTTGGAACGAGCTCGTTCCAACGAGGAGTCATAACCTATGTTTTTGAGACAAAAAATGAAAAAATAATGAAAATTAATTGGCGATTTTTGAGAATAACGCTGGACGGTTTTGGCCGTTACGTTGAGTAAAGGGTTAATCGGCGTGGCATGCTGTCCTTGAACTTCCGAATTTCTCTTACTGTGATGTTGTCTCATTTCTCTGTAAGCACACGGCAGTGAAGTGGTCAATAGCCAGCAAATATTCACCAGTTTTTAGGATGTATGTCCGATCCGATAGAGGAATGCAGAATGTCACAATATGAGCTTTTCGTATACACAGGTATTATAAAGGGGGGGGGGGGGGGTGCTTAACTTGTTTTGAACAGTATATATTCTACAGTTGACAGTTCAAGCTAATCTTTATAAATGTCTAATAATGTCGGGGTTTGTGGAACAATGACCACTACATGTTGTATTCGAGTCGTGGCGCAGTTGATCTTGTCATAGACTGCTGATGGAAACGTCGCACGTTCGAACCTCGGTACCGTAATATACTATCAAAATGGAGAATCAGTGATCTAGTCACTCAGTCCAGTAGAAATTCAAGCTTTGATTATCCCCCTTGATATGCACTGCAACTAGAAAGTTTCCATAGCACGGGCGGAGGCTACACCTCATGGGGACGGGACGAGACGGGACGGGCCGGACCGCTAGCCTATTACACACACCTGGAACCCCCTGTTTTTTTTCGCAGTGGTGTTAATAGAAACTGTCATTACTTTCATGCTATCTTTCGGATGGCCAAAAGTGATTGTTTGCGGAAAGAATGATCTATTGACAAATGAAAGACAACACAATGATGAAAATATGCAGTATTTTAATGGCGCTAATTACACATATCTGTCACTAATGCTTTTGATGGAAAAGTGTTTTCTGGACAAATATGGTGCTGGAACGGTCCGTGATGAAACAATGCCGGTAATTACTGACAAAAGATGTAACTTATGATCTCTTGAACACAATAGCAGTGTCTGGCGTCGGTAGCGAGTGTATCCACCACGTGCCCGGATGACAACCGGAACCCTCCTCCTGATGCTAACAGTGAGCCTTCTGATACTGTCCTGGGGCAACTGCTGCCACTCCTCATGCAATGCAGCTTCAAAATTGTCCAAATTCTGTGCAGGCGGATCCCTTGCTTGCACATGACGTCCAAGAAAGTCCCAGGTGTGTTCTAAGGGATTCAAATCGGGGCTCACTGCAGGCCAAGGTAGTGTTGTAATAGCGTTGTTCTGAAGGAATGCTCTCACAGCGTGGGAACGATGCGACCTTGCATGCACTGTCCCCCATGAATACAGGGCGAGTAGCCAACGGGTGGTTGTCAACATGAGGCACGACAACCGGATTGATAATGTCCCGGTGGTACTGATGGCCATTGAGATCCCCACGTACAGTGACCATATCAAGTTAACAATCATGAGAGAGGCATCCCCAGATCATTACTGATCATCCACCATAAGCAACAGTAGGTCTGATGTTCCTGGGCACGTAAGCAATATTTCTATGCCTCTAGACTCTGATGCGACCATCTGTGGCGTGAAACAAGAACCTACTCTTGTCTGACCAATGGACTCCACGTTCTGAGATTCCAATGTTGTCGTGCCATACACCACCCAAACGCCGCCTTTGTTGATCACCTTTCTAGACCTCATACCCAGTGCTTTGAGACGGTTTCGGTCAGTTCTGTTGCACAAACGCCTGTTGGGGAGCCAAATGCGTTTCAAAACCCCACTTGAAGCAGAAGGTTCACGCCTAACGAGGCGTGCCAGACTCCGATCTTCCCGAAGAAAAGTCTTTTGGGGGTTGCCCATGCCTTGGTCGGTCTTTAACGTCGTTGGTTTGTTGATGTTTTCGAACAAGTCTGCTGATGACAGAATGACTATAGCCACGTTGCCTTCCAATGGCTTTGAATCACATGCCTGCTGTATGCATGCCAACGATTGCCATCTTAGTGCCTCTGACAGTCTCCTCCTTGCCACGTCAACATTTATTGATAAAAGTGACATATTGCATATGGATGATAAGTTTTTTATGACATTCGTCGGAAGCATGCTTCACGTGGACGAGGTGATGTTTTGGGGGCACGATGACGCTGTGTACTGAGGCGTACTGCACGTCGATGGTGCACATGTCTTCAACCGCTGTAACGCTACTTGAGTGGAGCTTGAAGAGAGTTAAAATGTTGAGGAGGTGACGGTTGCTCGTCGATGCTCGGTGGTTCTCTCCGAGTACTCCGGCTTCCTCCGCGCGTAAACCTGTCACGGTCACGATAAGCCATTGTGCATAAGTATGTGACCTTGAAAACACCAATAAATATATAAGGGTACGACGTTAAGATAGACTTAGCCTGTTCCCCAAACCCGATTTCAAATGAGTGAAATAAAAATATTGTTTTGGTTTGAAAGAATCCCACGCGTTTAAGTTTCTTTGGATATGGAGAGGGGGTTTGCTGGCATAATATGTGCACAGAAACTGTTATAGCCTGAATAACGATCAGAATACCAAACCAAATGATGCAATTAAGAGGGCACTTTCGTACCATTGAGAACTATGTTAACTTATCTGAACACAACCAATGAAAAGTTCCCCAAGACTTCCCTCCCACGACAATAAACGAATACATCGAGACGGAGCAAATGGACTAGACATCGATTATGTCTTGCAAAGATGCAAAACGCATCCGTTGTTTGATGAATATTGCGTATGGTAGGAATGTGTTGAGATGCAGATAAAAATGCTCTATGGTTTCCATTGAGAACATTATCACGCCTGCTGATCTAAATGTTGATGCTGTGACGGTAATCGAATCTGCAGTCATCGAAACGTTTTCCCGGTGTATACATCATTATGTTTTAACCCTTTAACCCAACACCCAACGTGAAAAGCAGACGACATTTCGTTCCCTGAGTTCCAATGTGTTCTATGTGCCAGAAGGCACATAGAACACATTGGAACTCAGGGGACGATTAGAAAACAATTTTCTTGAATTCTTAAAAAAAAATCCAGTTTTTGCCTTCGCATCAAAGATTAAGACCACTCATTGTTCCAATGAGGGGAATAAGGTATGTTTTTTAGACAAAAAATGTAAATAATAAAATTTGAATGGCGATTTTTGTGGATAGCGCTGGAAGTTACGTTGGGTGACGTTTAACACTGTAGATATATGAATACAAAAACCACAATCACAGCGCAACAGTGTTGAACTTACGGTTACCAAGGCTGTATAAAGAGTCTAGCTGCTTCTCGTTTCGTCAACAGCCTAAAAGTACAGGGTGGCGAGTGGATGGGGGTTTAGGGACGTGTGTGGCAGGGAAAATGCCCCATCTATAAGCAGTTGAAACCTTAACCTGAAACACTGACCTTGTAGAGTAAACATGCCACTTGACCAATATATTTCCAAACTGACACTCGTGTTTATTTCTGAAGGTGGAAAATGGAGAGGGCATCACTTGTACAAATAGGTGTAAGAACAGGTCGGTCTCCTTTTTGGGCTCCACTCTTTTACAAGATTCTTAAAGAGCAGGATTGCAACTATATACAATATATCATTTTCGTCGTGCCCACGCTTAGGATTTCACTTCCACGATTTTGACTTCCGATTCTGTCTTTTTTCTATCATGATCCAATTTGAAAGTATTACATTTAATAATACTAGCATGCACACCCGTCCAAGGATGGAAAAGTAGCCCATTGCTTATCAGGGGAGATAATCAAAGTGATTTTTAGAAGTGATTTACTCGTTTTCACCGTATCCCATCCCTTTGACCCTCACGTATGGAAAACGCAACCTCCCAGTGGCACTCTTTGGACTGAGGTGAATACACATAGATGGGATTCGATCGATGGTGTAGGGGAAGATAGGGAACAAACAGGATAAAGACGTGTTCACCCCATTTTGTTCATGCGTCACTATGTAAGGCTGTTGGTCAACCTCCCGAGTCACTGGTGGTAAACTTCAGTAAGGAATTCGATGTTGTTATGGCTTGGATTTAGTCTAGCCATTCCATAGACTAGGGCTGCACCATATTCAAAACTGAATACTGGTATC
Source organism: Pictodentalium vernedei (assembly GCA_031216915.1). Taxonomy (NCBI): domain Eukaryota; kingdom Metazoa; phylum Mollusca; class Scaphopoda; order Dentaliida; family Dentaliidae; genus Pictodentalium; species Pictodentalium vernedei. The sequence goes on along the minus strand of CM062293.1, from coordinate 74,024,450 downwards.
GGTATTCAAAAAAAAAAATACCTCGGTATACCGGTATATCGAAAACTGTTCAGATTTATGAACACAAAAACCACAATTGACACTCGAGGCATCACAGTCGGAACGAATTAGCATGCCTTGATGATGCGGTTCGAAAAACCTTTACCCATCGCAGACGATATCAAAATTTATTTTCAAAATTAGTTTATCAGATTTTCGCCAAAGATTTCAACAAAACAATATCATGTGACCCTTCATTGGATCAATGAGCTCGTTCCAATGAGGGGTCACATGATATAGTTTTGTTGAAATTTTTTAAAATTATTTTTTCAACTGCTGAATTTGTTTATTACGAGGGCACAAGCAGGCGATTCCTTGGATAAAGGGATAATATTATTCATTCGGGGCTACAGTTAAAAAACTTAAGACATCTTGAAAATTAAATTGTGGGTAAATAAATAATGACAATAAACCGATATTTTTGTAATTACACCGATATTCAATCGATATTGGTTTGAATACCGGTATATATCGTTTTATCGATATGCCGTGCAGCCCTACAATAGACTGTAGCCTATGTTTGGATTCGCTCCAGTGGAATATTTCATTCGGCCAGAAAAGCAAACCTAAGGTTCACTTTACAAACCTACTGAAATATACCAAACGATGGAACCTAACGATACCATAAACTTTCATTTTCTTTGAATCAACACAAGAAATGTTTCAAACCTAGACTTGGTTTGATCGAATCTTTGATGGCCTTACTAACAGCATTAGGCATGTTTGTGTACAACATAATTGTGAACAAAGACCCCCACCCCCACACCCCGGGTAGTTTTATGATTACATCGGGTAGTTCTACAAACTGTTTTCGAGGCGAATTAAATCCTTACTGATTGAAATATCTAGAAATGTAGTACGCAAGAATATCTGTATATGTTTTTGAGTAAAGGGCGTCACATTAACCCTTTACCCAACGTAACGGCCAAAAAAGGCAAGCGCTATTCACAAAAATCGCCAATTAATTTTTATCATTTTTTCATTTTTTTGTCTCAAAAACAGGTTATGACCACTCTTTGGAACTAGCTCGTCCCAATGAGGTAAAGGGTTAAACCAACGGCAGTCAGCGCACAAACACGAAATGTGGGTAAACAAGCAGTTCATAACATGCGTCGGATTCCTTACAGAATTTGCTTGGTGGCCTGGGCGCTTGACTGTTGACATAACACAAATTAACAACCCATCTCATAATTTGCACCCGTTACTCCACGACAAAGCACTTGGTATCCATTACTTTCACCCTGATGCCTTAACCCTTTACCCAACGTAACGACCAAAACCGGCCAGCGCTATTCACAAAAAAACGCCAATTAATTATCATTATTTTTTCATTTTTTGTCTCAAAAACATAGGTTATGACCCCTCTTTGGAACGAGCTCGTCGAGCTCGTTCCAACGAGGGGTCATAACCTATGTTTTTGAGACAAAAAATGAAAAAAAATAGTTATTCAAGAATTTTGTTTGCATGTGTCGTCTGCTTTTCATGTTAAGTAAAAGGTTAACAACTCAAATTGCTGCTACATCTATGGCATAACTCTGCTTCATCAAGCATGGTGCTAGAAGGAATAGAGTTTGTTGCCCCGTTAATATACAAGATGGAACTAGACAGAATTGGTCATTCTAGTCGCGAAAGTGTTAACTGGTGCCAGTTAAGTGCAAACTCTTTCAAGACAATGTCTCAAAGGTGATTAAGTTCTCTTTGCTGACGTCAAAACAAAAACCTGAATGAACGTAACAAATGCTTTCTGACAGGATACCAGTCATTCTGTGGAACTGATAACTATCTTGCATTGATAAGTATCGGCTTCTATTTTAGGCTTGTCGCCTGTACTTCGTGTAAACTCGACCAATTATATTCAATCCTTTCCACATAAACTTGAAAATACTGACTCGACAAGGTATGCTATTTCAAGTCGTCAGCTTTAATTCATATGCTGGCTCCAACATAATCAACAGTTCTATCTATATATATAATTGTGCAATAGGCTTTCTTGTAGCAGAGCGGATAGGGAAAAAAACACCTGGTCATACTCGCAATTTCTCGCACTCACTCCCCGGTGAGATTTCTGTAGAATGGTCAAAGTGGCGGTCGCCCCAAATATTTTGCTGGGAATTTGGGGTTTTATCGGATCTTCATTACTTATATTTCATATTTTAGTGGTCAGTGGTTAGAGCAATGGACTTCAAACCGAATGGTCCACGTTTCGATCCTGAACAGTGGTAAATGGCTTGTGCCCCTGGAAAAATAACTTAATCCCGATTGCCCAGGTGGGGGCGCGATGGAGCTGTGTACTAAGGCATGCTACACGTCAATGGTGCATTCGCCTTCAACATAGGCAAAACAGGTCAATGAATCAGTAGAATAAGAACAGGAAAAAGCAGAAAACGAAAAATGTCAAACATAATATCCGTTTCGGTGATTTTATACCGCTTTTTGGTGATTTTACGTGGTTGTCAGGTTATTTGTGGTAATTAGATTTACTCCCCTTGAATCAAACACACCTGTCCTATTAGAAACCTTTCTGTCCCACAGCAATCACATGCCACCATAGAAAGCAACATGGCGGCCTTCCAACTTAACAACACGTTCTGCCATGCGCAGTGAGGCCGCGTATCACTATGGTGATGACGTCACAACATGGCCACCCACGCGGGGTACAATGGCAATCCATACTGGCGTCACTGGGTCGCGTGACATTACGTCACGGCCCAGGTCACAAAGTTACTAGGTGATTCAAAAGCTTATTCATTTATTTTTTGGTGTTTAAGGTCACATACATCTGCACACTGGCTAATCGTGACCACAACATGGAGATAAAGTCAAGGTTAGTCAATCGTTTATACTCCATGTTACCTATTTTAGTGGAATCGCACCCCAAGCATTAGTGACTGGGTCCTATTTTACCGGTGAAACAGAGCTTGTTTACAACAGTAAACAAGCACTGCTTCACTTCCCGGGGTTCCCGCAGGGGATTCAAAAGCTTATCCATCCGAGCTGTACTACTCATTTCTGATACCCTTATAATAACTTATGCTGTCCTTTTTCTAGTATATCCCGTTTATTTTAAGGCACCTTCAGTGGCGGGCCCAGGATTTGCGAATGGGGAACATTTTAGCCGTGGGTAGTGGCGATATAGGAGCGAAATATACCAGCTCTCGTCGCCCGAAGCCAATTTATAACAGTTCGTACTATTTATAACGCCCATGAGCTGTAGCTGTATCCACGGAATATAGTGAGTATTTTCAATATATTTTTCATCAAATTTAGTCATGGCTGCAATGAAGCAGCCATGACTAGATTTAATGAAAAATTAATCTAAATATAACACACTATGAAAAAATCCATTCAATTTACGGGGGTGGGGTGGGGGGAGGGTGTGATTAAATGTGCCAAAATTATACTTATTTCAATGACAAGAAAAGCCCTGTGCTGAGCAGGAATACCCACCATCAGCATGCAATGAGTTAACCGCGATAGCACACAGGCATCCACTACCTCCATCAGTGGATGTCCACATGTTATCGCGAATAATACCGTGTCCCTCGCGTCTCACTGCATGTAAAAATAAATTGAGTTACAGAAATACAGGGCGGGGGTAAGGGGTAGCCGAGTGCGCCCTTTTCCCGGATCCGCGTTTGACTTCCCAACCTCCCCTTTGCGTACAATCAAGTTTCAATAAAGTCATTCAGGGGTCTGAACAATTCTTTCCCTCCCATGGTTCTAAATTAGACATTTTGTTCTTGTATAATAATAATTCTTTGGCCTTCCGCAGATTTGTCGCGGTCCTCTTACGAGCAGGCCTACATCGACCCAATTCCCCGCTTGGTTATTCCTCCACCACTCTCCCTCCTTCTCCCAACATTCAGTCCAAAACCGTTTCATAAATCCACCGATTGGCGCTTTCTCGATCTCCCCAACTATAAAATTGACCCTTTCCCACAGGTCATTTCTCATCCACTTATCCTTCAAATTTTCATCTCATTTGTTCATTAGTTTTCCAAGGAGTCTTGTTCTACTGGCAAATATTTGGGGCATCCCAGCATGAAATGTTCCAGGGTGCCCGTTACTCCCAAGTTATACATTTGGTACGCTCTTTCCTCGCCTTTCCTGATTCGCCCCCCCCCCCCCCTCTCAACTCCAGTGACTTGGATCTCACTTTGAACAACATGACCCCCAAATGATCCATCTTGGCAGTCCTGAAAAGCTGTCGCATGTTTTTATATGAGCAGTCTAAAGAGCTCTTGGTCCTAATTTCAGATCGCCAGTTTCTATTGCAATCCTCGAGCACCCTCCCCCGATAAGGCTACCCCCGCCCCCGGGCAATGTTAACAGGTTCGATTGTTTTTAATTGTTTAAACCCTTTACCCAACGCAGACGATATCAAAATTTATTATTAAAAATATAATTTTTTGAAATTTTTCAAAAAATTTCAACAAAACCCTATCATGTGACCCCTCGTTGGAACGAGCTCGACGAGCTCGTTCCAACGAGAGGTCACATGATAGGGTTTTGTTGAAATTTTTTGAAAAATAATATATTTTCAACTGCTGAATATGCATATTACGCGGGCGGATGCGGCCGATTCGTTGGGTAAAGGGTTAACCATACGCGTGTTATCATCAAATTTATTTGACTTGACGTTTTCTGCGAATCGGATTCCAAATTTCTCACCTATGATGATATCGAATTATTACTTAAGCAAAAGTCGATCCATCACCACCAAGTTAAACAATACCAGGAGAACGCGTATCTTTCGCGATGAGCCGTGTCTCACACCGAGTGCTGAAAGATACGCTCATATTATAAACACATTTCCGGAAATAATTATTCGCCTCGCAGCGTGAGTTTACATTGTTTCTTCTCCGATCCGAATAAACAAAACAACATAACCAGCTTGCATTTCACTCTTACTGTGGCGATTGGTGTTTTGGAAGGAATCGGTTTGTTCTTTCTGGGGAGAATGCCAGAAATGATAATACATTCAACGCTAATTAATTTGCAAAAGTTCCGCACAATCAGCGCCCAACATTCGACAGCGACTCCTGTAATGAGTATTAGTAATCCAGCTTGAAGTATTAGCTACAAGACGCTTCATACAAGGTGGCAGATTGACTAAATCGAAGCACAGTGGAACCCTGTTAATTGACTAGCCACTTTGCCAAAGTAAAGTATTCAATTAACAACATATATTTTAGACAGTGGTAGGCCTATTCTGGTTAATTTTCTGACCGTTTTTGATCTGCAGTGCTAAAACATTGCAGATCGAATTTTGCTGCACTCAGCAGACAAAAAAGAGATGTGATTCCTGTCCGATTTGTGATACAGTGGGACCCTGTTAATTGAATATTTATTTATTTATTATATATTGGTGTTTAAGGTCACATATTTCTGCACAATGGCTAATCATGACCACGACAGTTTTACGAGTGGAGGAAGCCGGAATAGCCGGAGAGAACCACCGAGCAACGGCGAGCAACTGTCAGCTCCCCAACATACTAACTCCACACAAGCAGGGTTAGCATTGGTTGAAGACAGGTGCACCATCGACTTGCAGTACGTTACAGCGTCACCGTGGGCAATGGGGGTGAAGTGTCTTGCCCAAGGACACAACGCGGTTGCCGCAGGTGGGATTCGAACCGAGGACCTCTCGGCTTGCAGCCTGTTTGCCAATGAAAATTATTCAATTAACAGGAGTATTCAATTAACAACGATTGAGCCACATTCCTGTATTCTAGAGATAAACTTAGCATTTATTCTATTATATCTTGTTTGACAGAGCTCTGTGAGCTCTGTCAAACAAGATTTAATAGATTAAGTGTCTGTATTAGATGTATTGAGGCCAAATAGGTCTATAAACAAAGGAAAACTGGGGAGAGTTGGGGTAATTTCTCGACAGGTTACCAGATTTTTTATTCAATTAACAGGAGTTTACTCCATAACCTATTTTCAATTAACAGGTCACATTTGTACTGGAGGTATGGTAAATGGTTTTGTGTTGGGAAATTATATTCGATTAACAGGATTATTCAGTTAAGAGATATCCAATTAAGTGGGCTCCACTGTAGTACTTCATTTCGTCTAACACAAGGCGGGCAAAAAATAGTCCCCCTAAAATTATTAAGGCGCGCTGTTGGTCAGAGGCGGCGGAAGTTTCATGAAAGTGGATGGGCATAAATTTCAAAGACTACCGTGGCTCTGTCCTGTGGGTGAAAAGTTACAATAGTATGTACAATTCATTGCTAGTCTCTCCTTCAGATGACCATGCCACGATGTAACCACTGTCCGGTCAATTTCGTCTACTTCAATCACTCCCAACCCGAAGGCTAGTTGTAGAAGAGGAGACAGACCGAAGCGGCCGAACCATTTGATCGGTACAGCTTCAAACAAAACAAACGGACTCTTCACATTTCGGTTTAAACATCGGAATTACAATTTGTTTATTTAAAGGAATTTTAATGCATGGGATGTGTAATAAACACAGAACGTGATGTGTGTTTGCATCGGTGGGTGTTTTTCATCATTCATTGGAATGGCGTAGTCATATGATAACGTCATTCCAACTCGTTTTGGAAAACACCCACAGATTCAAACACACATCGCGTTCTGTCTATTTAGCCCTTTGCCACCCAACAACTGACTGGGCATAATGAGTTAAAATTACCAAAAAAATGCGCAATTCAAGAATATTCGTCCGGCACCCGACAGGTCTGTCGGACCGCCCTCCTGCGCCCCCAAATCTTTCGATCAATATAAATAAACTTTTAAATAAGTGGGATACATACTGGTCGGTCAGAAGCAGGCGCGTAGCCAGGATGTCAAAGTTGGGGGGCAAGAGTAATATCTAGTCGGGCATACAGAATATGATCCGCTGCATCATCCGAGCCACGCAGCGGCAATACGGGGCGAGCACAAGAGAGAGTGCCCCCTCTCGTTGGAGCCCCCCCCCCCCCCCCCACAGAAAAAATTTGAAACTCGAGACAAAAAAACACGCAATTTCCTTGACTCTGAGTCCTTTTGTGTCCATAATGTGGCCTAATTATTGATGCCTTTCACAACTTGTAAATTTTGGACACAAACGTACTCAGACTCAAGGAAATTGCTAGATATCAAAATGTCTTGCCTGATGTTCCCTATATGGGTTAACATGGGGAGAGGGGGGAACTGAACTGGGGGTGGGGGTATGTGCCCCCTTAACCCCCCCCCCCCCCCCGTCCGGCTACGCAACTGATCAGAAGGCGATAAAACAGTCAGCTAATAGGATCAGTAATAACAGAAATACTGCAATATTGGTACCCTTCCCTTCAAATCAGGTGAGCATGCTTTGAAGTTCGATTCTCTTCAAAATCCTTTCATTGAGAAGATTCGATTGAAATCATTTGCGTTATTCGGGATGAATATGAAACTCTGCATAATTTTAAATGCATCATAAAGAGTGATGCCCCCCCCCCCCCCCACCCCCCTCCAATATACAAGGCGGTATTTTGTATAGGATATGTGAACTATTTTTAAGGTTGTTGTGTGAAGGGACACGTCAATGTGAAAGTCAACTTGACGGTACACAATAGACCAGTTCACGCACCCTACATTAACTGTCACGATAGTATAAAGGGAAGATAATTCTCGATAACCAATACCACGGACACAATAAATGGAAATGTGATTCGATTTGAGGTTTGATTTGATGTGATATATTTTGACCGATTCGATTATTTTTTGTAGTTAGCATTTCAGGGCTCACGAGTTAACGAGGCCAGTTCTGGCTGAAATCACATGGTGCAAGATTTGGTAGTGGTCACCCAACGGGTGAATATCCAACCATGTCGTTGTTCACTGGACAAGAAACAAATCTATAGTTATGGACCGAGAGGCGGAGGAACCAGGTGGTCACAGAGAACACGTATCCCTCCACTTTTCCACAGGTACGTTATGCTGTTACACAATGAATTAAAAAAGGGCGCATGTAAACGTGCCAAAATATTAAGGCATTCCCGCATTAAATTACTTGCAAAGCTAAACAGATTTAGTTACATTTGGCCAAAGAATCCCACCTACGGTCGCCCCGCTCTGTGTCTTCTATACTTCAACAATCTTCCAACCCTAAGGCTAGCCTTCGGGTTGGAAGATAACTGAAGTAAAAGAAATAAACAGGACATTTCCAACACCAAGCCATGCTAGTCTAAAAAAGAGAGTATACCGGATAATCTAGCTCTAATTTGGAGCCCAGTGACGACTAATTTTAAAATCTGTTATTTATGTACCGCCATTAACCCTTTCCTTAACATGAAAAGCAGACGACACTTGCAAAAAAAATTCTTGAATAACTAATTTTTTTAATTTTTGTCTCAAAAACATAGGTTATGACCCCTCATTGGAACGATCTCGTTCCAAAGAGGGGTCATAACCTATGTTTTTGAAGAAAAAATGAAAAAAATTAATGAAAATTAATTTGCGATTTTTGTGAATAGCGCTGGCCGGTTTTGGCCGTTACGTTGGGTAAAGGATTAAGCAACGTCGAGCCCGGTTAGTCCTCGGATGGGTGACCGTCTGAGCGATCGATTCGGACAACCGCGTTGTGTCCTTGGGCAAAGCACTTAACCCCGATTGTCCACATGGGGGCCCGATGACGCCGTGTACTGAGGCGTAATGCACGTCGATGGTGCGCATGTCTTCAACCAATGTAACCCTGCCTGTGCTGCAGTGCGGAGTTGCGATGTTGGGGAGCTGGCAGCTGCTCGTCGTTGCTCGGTGGTTCTCTCCGGGTACTTCGGCTTCCTCCACCCGTAAAACTGTCACGGTCATGATTAGCCATTGTGCATAAGTATGTGACCTTAAACACCAATAATAAATAATAAATAAAATAAATTATGTGAGGCCAACACGAAGATGCTATACATATCGAAATCATAAAATAAGCTCCTTCTAGCCTTAGGGTTGGAAGATTGTTGAAGTATAGAAGACACAGGGCGGGGCGACCGTAGGTGGGATTCTTTGGCCAAATCTGTTTAGCTCTGCAAGTAATTTAATACGGGAATGCCTTAATATGTTGGCACGTTTACATGCGCCCTTTTTTAATTCATTATGTAACAGCATAACCTACCTGTGGAAAAGTGGAGGGATACGTGTTCTCTGTGACCACCTGGTTCCTCCGCCTCTCGGTCCATAACTATAGATTTGTTTTTTGTCCAGTGAACAACGACATGGTTGGATATTCACCCGTTGGGTGACCACTACCAAATCTGGCCTCATGTGATTTCAGCCAGAACTGGCCTCGTAACTCGAGAGCCCTGAAATGCTAACTACAAAAAATAATCGAATCGGTCAAAATATATCACATCAAATCAAACCTCAAATCGAATCACATTTCCATTTATTGTGTCCGTGGTATTGGTTATCGAGAATTATCTTCCCTTTATACTATCGTGACAGTTAATGTAGGGTGCGTGAACTGGTCTATTGTGTACCGTCAAGTTGACTTTCACATTGACGTGTCCCTTCACACAACAACCTTAAAATAGTTCACATATCCAATACAAAATACCGCCTTGTATATTGGGGGGTTGGGGTGGGGGGGGGGGGGGCATCACTATTAAAGAAGTTTAACTACGGGTAATCGTGCATTTTCTGATACACAATTATAAATTTTCCCCCACAGGGCCGAACTATGGTGGTCTTTATTTTTGTGCCGATCCACTTTCAATGAGCTTCCGTCACCTCTGTATGTACCACCGGGTAGACAACTTGGTGGGCCACAAATTACAATTTCGTTTGGTGGGTATTCAAAAAGTTTTGCACTTGCAGTTTTTTTTTCAATGTCCACCCACTGATATCGGCCCTGTACCAAACCGCACTGCAAATACTACGATAGAGCAAATCCTGGCATCAGGTCAGAGGTGTATGCATTCCTGAAATGGTTGGACCAAGTCTCGCGAGTGGCATTCAGCGATTCTAAAGATTTACTCTAGTTTCACGTTGATTTCATTTCATTTAATTAGTTTGCTAATTAGTTCTGATTAATTAAGATATTTATACACTGATCAGGCTAATTTCAATAGATCGCGTAGGAAGAAGCCCCGTGCTGATGTAACTATCACTATTTAAGTGCGTTCTTTGGATAAGTCGCTGGATAAGACTTCTATTTCTGCTTTGTCTGCTTTCTAAATTTAAACGAATTATTCGTAAATTGGAAATAAATGAGTGGGAAATAACTCATGAATATCAAATGCTTGCGTACCAACTATTACATCAACGATATCTTCTCAAACTCAATTTGGAATCGGATAATTCTGATTACAGAAATAGATACAATTTCTAAATTCGCCGATTTTCTTTAATTCTCTTGAACGACAACGTTAAATTCGGATAAAAATATTGTGCGCAGCCCTCTATGGTCTATTACGTTGGCCATGCTTTCATAGCGGTATCCTTATTAGGCGTTTCGGGTGATCAAGACCGTGGTGTTTAATTTTTAACCCTTTACCTACCATAAAAAGCATACGACACTTGCAAAAAAAATTCTTGAATAACTAATTTTTTTCATTTTTTGTCTCAAAAACATAGGTTATGACCCTCATTGGAACGAGCACGTCGAGCTCGTTCCAACGAGGAGTCATAACCTATGTTTTTGAGACAAAAAATGAAAATTAATTCGCGATTTTTGAAAATAGCGCTGGCCGGTTTTGGCCGTTACGTTGGGTGAAGGGTTAACAAATGTGCTCAAAATAGATGACCTATGGCGCTGCGTGAAGGGGTGCCCAAGAATTTGGATGCAACGTTGCCAGTTTGGAAGCTAGCATAGTGATCTGATCGTTAATCCTTCTTTCAAACGAAGCTCTCGGGTTGCCAGTTTAATTCTGAAGGGACTTCGACGCTCTTATGGTCTGGAACAAGTCTATTCCTTGGATTGTCCATCGCTTTTGTTTAGTATTATTATTATTATTTATTGGTGTTTAAGGTCACATACTTATGCACAATGGCTGATCGTGACCGTGACAATTTTACGGGTGGAGGAAGCCGGAGTACCCGGATAGATCCACCGAGTATCAACGAGTAACTGTCAGCTCCTCAACATTCTAACTCTGTTCAAGCTCCGATCAAGCAGGGTTACAGCGGTTGAACACATGTGCACCATCGAAGTTCAGTACGCCTTAGTACACGGCGTCATCCTGCCCCCATTCAGGCAACCGGGATAAAGTGCCTTGCCCAAGGACACAACACAGGTCGTCCCGGACGGGGATCGAACTCGGGACCGCTTTTGTTCAGATTAAATCGTCTGGAAAATTTCATTTAGTCGATACAGCGAACCATAAACATTCATTTTCTTTGCATCAACACCAGAAATGTTTCTCATTCGAGACTTAATTTGACCAAATCATTAATGACTTCATCATCATAAACAGGGCCATGTGAAGCATCGAAATTCGATTCGAAATAGTCCTCATGATTCGATTCGATTCGATTTCAAGCTCGCAGATTCGGAAATTTTCGAATCGTCGAGATGTTCTCAAAATTCTACAAAATACTACACAGTGTCTCCTTCTGAACCCTTCTTCTGTCATCAGGTCTCCTGTATAGGAGGGGGGGGGGGGTGGTTGTCCTGTACAGGAGGGGTAGGGGATTGTCCTGTATAGGAGGGGGTAGGGGATTGTCCTGTACAGGAGACCCGATGACAGAAGAAGAGTTCAAGTAGGTTCCGCTTCCGAAATTACATTGATTCCGTTCTGGAATATTCCGCTTTTTTGCTTGATTTCCACGAGTCGAAGTTGCACACAATACTTGAGTGAAGACTGACGATATTTACGGCTGTAAGAAGGTGCGATATCCACAACGTGAAAAACGGAGAGATTCGATTCGAGATTCGTTTCGATTCGAAATCTGGTGCCTGATTCGATTCGACCCGAAATTTGAGGTTCGCAGGGCCCTAATCATGAATGAAGACCCGCTCACCACTGCTGCAGTTTTACGATAACGTCGCGTAATACCACTAATTGTGTTAATATCTTGATGTTTTCAAAATGAATTAAATGTTTATTGATCGGAATATCTCGAACTGGATCACAGAACCATATCTGTATACAATTGTGAGTAAAGGAACATCACATTGTACACTCTAAAAAAAACCAGTACATTTTGGTATTCCAGGATACCAACAGTATATGAGATACCTAAAATACCGAGTATGGATAGCCTCCCTTAACTTTTGCGCGTATAATGCCAAATGGTGGTTGTCGAATACCTAACTATCGAAAAACAGATGTTATATCCCCTGCATATCCACCACGTGAGCAACTTGGCCGCCAAGCGCGCGCCGCTGTCTGTAACAACAATGGCGGTTTTGGTCGAGGCCTGGGACCTTGAAAAAGTGACTGAATGGCTCATATATAGGAAGCGGGTTGAATGACTTGGTGCAAACTGTATTTGATTTATGTGGTTTCCAGTGTATGTCTTTATTATATGTTGAAGGTTATTAAAGGAACTGCAAAACTCAATTTTTCTTCTTTCATTTTGTTCATAGCGACATGGTTTGTGGTGTTATCTACACAATAAATGTATCTTGGTCCGTGAGGGAGGTTGCAGCTTTTCATACTTCGGTCCGGCTCTTTTGATCCCTCAATGGAGCAATATTTGAGCCTATGTACATGTTGTGTACATGAGGGGGGAGGCATGGGGGGGGGGGGGGGGGGGGGGGGCTAACTAAGTACCAAACTGCTAGTTTCTTGGAGCACCATAGTATAGTTACTTGAGTTGAGTTCTCTGGAGAACCGCAATAAAATACCAAACGTTTGGTTACCAAAACGAAGTATACCAGACAGTTTGGGTTTCTCAAAGTACCATTGCAGTTTGGTTTCTTGGAGTACCAACAATGTTTTCGTTTCATGGAGTACCATAATTCGGGTACCATACACAGGACAGGTTGAATACCACATTTGGTTTCACAGAGTACCAAGAGTTTTTAAAGTGTATAAATGCGCGTCTGCGCGCAAGTACCGCGAAAAGTGGGTCAACAAAGAGCCCATAACAGCTTCAAATTCCGAACAGAATTAGACTGGTGTTCTGGGAGGTTGGAAGCTGGTATGGTGGTGTAATATTTAACCCTTCTATCAAACATCAAGCAAATATACGGCCGGCGCTATTCACGCCAATCGATATTTAAATTATTGCCGTTAGGATGTCGATTGGCTCTAGCTAATAGTCGCGTAATTTCCCCCAGACTATTGTAACCCTTTTGTTACAACAACACCACTTTTGTTGCAGCTCATCACATTTGTTGCAATAATCGCCAGCTTTTGTTACATCTCACCATTTTTCTTTGCTGATAAAAGTTCGGGATGGACGAATAGGACTCGAGTACCCCTACATACCCACGCTTAAGTAAAAAGTAAAGCACATAAGTGAACACACTATGAAGACTGATGGACACGTATCAGTATTATTTATTTATTTATTGGTGTTTAAGGTCACATACTCTTGCACAATGGCTAATCGTGACCGTGACAGTTTTACGGGTGGAGGAAGCCGGAGTACCCGGAGAGAACCACCGACCAACGACGAACAGCTGTCAGCTCTCCAACATCGTAACTCTGAACTCTGCACCGCAGCACAGGCAGGGTTAGATTGGTTGAAGACATGCGCACCATCGACGTGCACTACGCCTCAGTACACGGCGTCATCGTGCCCCCATGTAGGCAATCGGAGTGAAGTGTCTTGCCCAAGGACACAACGCGGTTGCCGCAGGTGGGATTCGAACCGAGGACCTCTCGGCTTGCAGCCTGCACCTCTACCAACTGAGCCACCGCGCCCCCTGACACGTATCAGTATCAATCAAGAATAGAAAGTCACTTCTAACAGTAGTAAGACCAGGGGCGCCGGAAGCACTTCAGGGTAGAGGGGCCAGACCTCGGGAGAAAAAAAAGAATGTACTCGGAGTAGCATTCACGCCGCCATGACATGTCGAAGCATGCATGTCTTGAAGGCCAAAGGCCCGAGATGGGGGAGTTTGAGAGGAGGTGCTTCCTCCCAATGGAAGGGAGCACCTCCACTCAATATCCTCCATTGAATTTCGAAAGCTCCCAGGACGGATTTGGGATGTATTTTTGCTTTACTTCGAGAATAAATCATTAAAAATTGAGTGACGGATCTGTGAAGGGCAATGTCTGCCCCCTCTCGCGGCGTTTCGCCCCTGTGGTCCGAAAGCAGGGAGGACAGCTGCCCCCGTGCTTCCAAAGTTCTTGGTAAGAGCGTTCATCTTGAGTAATTAATTTTTTTAAAAACTGTCCGAGGACAAACAGATTGATATACACTTAATATGCTGCAGAAAATAATAATTACTTTGGCGACCTGCACTGCAATCTACCTGGGAACTTTAATCTCAATCGCGACGCTATTTCAGTCTCCATTTTCAAACACAAGATTCACGCGTGTAACTAATTTTATAAGATCGCCCTGTCTTGTTAGATATGTTCTCTCCTAGACCATCACTTCACACATATCAAAATAAATTTTGCACAGAAATCCCAACCTGATGGGTGGGTGGTAAACCAGTTGCATCACGAAAAACATCGTTTCAATTAGGTCGCATACTTCGAATGCCTCGCTTACAAAAACCGCCAGGTACGCCGTTTGAGTTCATCAAATTTACGACGCAGACACAAACACTGCAGAAGCATATTAACCAGTAGCCAGTTTAATTAGCAGATCACCTTTCAAGAAAACACAGTCAGAGAGGTCATTCGGTGCGATTAAATTTGAATTCTATGTGAAAAATATCACACTAAATAATTCCTATTTCTCAAAACGCACAAAGAACAAATTAAGTATACAAAACCACAGCGACGTATATTCCGCTGTAAATTTACTTCTTTTGAAGGATTGGCGACTATTAGTGGAACTCAAACCAATAATTAACGTTATATTTACGACTTTAATTATAGTTTTAAAAATAGGATTTGCAATACATTCAAGACCGCAACTTATGAATCTGTCGATATTGTCACCAAAATGGCTACACAGCGAATGGTTTGAATAAGATGTAACAAAAGGTAGACAATTCAAAAATAGTACCCAACATGAATCGCTGTGGACATCTGCTTCGTATTTCACGAAACATGTTTCATCTATAGTAAACACATACCTATAGACTTCAATGAATTTGTAAGAAGTTTTCGATCAAGCTCTGGTGGAATTAATAAACGACATGTCTTTTCAAAAACGCCGTAAAAACGGGTCGTGCGAAAATGTCCGCTCCGGCCGTAAAATATTGGCCGAATGCTACATATGGTGGCGAGGTACATTTATTTAGACAGTTCATCGGCTTGTCAATTGAACGATAGAAACTTTAAAAAAAAGATAAAAAAAAGGGTTCGAGATGAATAGAAAAGGCGTGCTGCGTATTTTCCACTACTGGATGCCCATGTGCTAGTGTGGATCATACCGTGCCCCCTGGACTCGGCGCTTGTGAAAAAAGGCGGGATCACACCAAAGCTGCGAATGATGATAAAAATGCCCAGCCCATAAAGGCAATGGCGCTAACACAAATACACCGAATACCACCTTCATCAATCATGGAGCTTGACAGCAATGTGAAAAGCCCGTCTTCCTAATACGATTTCATTCCATCAAGTATTTTTAAAGTTACGGTCATGATTAGCCCTTGTGCATAGGTATGTGACCTTAAACACCAATAAATAAATATAATAATAAAGTTACTGAGTTTCATGGTAAAAATGAAATAAATTCCAAGTTCATAAAGGGCAATAACTCCGACAAAAATAACACCTGCATTGAGCACGGGGATAGACGTCAATAAGATACACTTGCATGCTTATAATATGTCATTCCACCAAGTATTTTAACCCTTTACTTAACAAGAAAAGCAGACGACATTTGCAAATAAAATTTTTGAATAACTATTTTTTTTATTTTTTGTCTTAAAAACATAGGTTATGACCCCTCATTGGAACGAGCTCGTCGAGCTCGTTCCAATGAGGGGTCATAACCTATGTTTTGAGACAAAAAATGAAAAAAGAAGGAAAATTAATTGGCGATTTTTGAGAATAGCATTGGCGGTTTGAGCCGTTACGTTGGGTAAAGGGTTAACAAATTTTGGGTTTGACGGTAAAAATGAAACATATTCCAAGTCCATACTTGGCAATAACTCTAGCAAAAATACTCCAAATAATGTCTGGACTCATTGGTCATAGACACCGGTCCGACATTGCCCGACATAGAGCTGCTTGTCGCAGCTAATAATTGGAGTTACAAAAGATGGGGGTTCGGGTGCGCCCCTTTCCGCCTAGATCTGCCCATGGTATATATTCCATGTATGCCGTTATCCGTGATCAAATACTAAATTTTCCAGTGGTATGGTCTGCTTTCAGTTTAATTAGTAATTAGCTTGGTTACTCTCACATCGACTGAGATATCAGCACGAGATAACTTCATATCAACCGATGGTTAAATACCAAATACATTTATTTATTTATTTATTTATTTATTTATTTATTTATTTATTTATTGGGCAGGCCTTTTAACAGCCAGGATCATTATTATCGATTCGGACAGTTTTAGACGTGACGAAACCTGCAGTTCGTGGAGAGAACCACCGAGCAATGGTGAGCAACAATCAGACTCTCCAACTTTTTAACTCGCCACAAAAAGAGTTACCAGCGGTTGAAGACAAGGGCACCATCGACGTACAGTAGGCATTAGTACAGAGTGCCACCATGCCCCCGATGGGTATTAGTGACTAAGTGTCTTGCCCAACTAAATTATAGGCCCACCTTAAATTCTAGTTTCCCTACACAGTTGGTGAATTGCTATCTGAACGCGTGTCTGAAAAAAATATTTTGAGCAGGATTCTGTCTCAAGTCGGCGAGGAGGAGCAACTGAAAATGCGTGGAAATAGAAATATGCAAATTCTGTGTGGTTGTGGGTGGGGTGGGTGGGGTAGGGTGCTCTGCCTGTTATAAAATGTTTCAACGCACAACAATTTGTTGGGGTTTAACGACACTTTCGACAGCCAGGGTCACTTCATGCCTGACAGTTTTGCGGGTGGAGGAAGCTGGCGGACCAGTATGAACCACCGAGCAACGGCGAGCAACTGTCAGACTCCCCAACGTACTAACTCCACACAATTAGGGTTAGCATTGGTTGAAGATAAGTGCGCTATTGACGTGTTTTAGTACACAGCGCCACAGTGCCCCCACCTAGGTAATCGGGATTAAGTGACTTGCCCAAAAACACCACGCAGTTATCCCTGGCGGGGATCGAAACGCGGAAGGTTCGGTTTGAAGTCGAATGACGTAACCACTGAGCGACCGCGCTGCCACCAATATAGTTACAAATGTTTAAGCCCGAAATCCTCGGCCAAATGTCTATTTTAGGACACTATTAGTTATTCTGTTTGTTGATAGGGGCGGTCTCACGTTCCCTGCATGGAATTTATATTCAACCGAGGCGTCAGCCGAGGTTGAATATATGTTTCCTGCAGGGAACGTGAGACCATGTCCCCTGTCAACAAATAGAATAACGTATATGTCCCGGTCTTACACAAGTAAAATTGAATTGGAAAAAAAATATTTTATTTTATTGTAATCTTAAATAACAAAAAACACCGCCGCGATGCTCTCGATTCGTTTAATGAAAAGAGACCTTATAATCTAATCGGTTTCATAAATAATTACCCATGTTTACCTAACTAATCTTTTTGTACGTAATAACGGTATTTTTGTGTGTATTTTACTTCAGTTAAATGTATTTGTCTAGGTTGATTTCAAGTGAAAAAAAACATTGCGATGAACCGTCGCTCATGGTAACGAGACGCGTTCCTTGACAGTGGACATAAGAATCGCTGATAGTAGACATATGCGCGTGCCCGGCGACATAAAATAAAATCAACGAGGCATTGACCAATCACTGCAAGGTATTGCGGTTGGTATCGGGGCATAATTTTATGTTTTGATGGTGTGGCTTTGTAGTAAATAATGCTCATTAATGGTGATATTGCCAAAATAAACTGTTGTGGTCTTTATTCAAACTGTGTACAGACAGGCGCATTTCAGGGTGGGGGTCAAGGTCACACATGGGTGTTTAATGACTACCTCAGACCGATTTGGGAGCTGACATTTTGCAGGTGACAAATGGAAAACTTTTTGTGTAAATTTACATTTGCTTCGAGAAATCCTTTTGAAAAAATGAATAAGAAACCCCATATGTGTTTTCCTTGTCAGAATGTTCTTCTTATGTTGTATAATCCACCGCGGAGGAATAGAGAATTCCGAAAATATACTTTTATCGCTAGCAGTGCAAAAAATTGTAAATTTAGTCCTAAAATGAGAAAATTTTCACCATTGTGACTCATTTTTGAGCAATCAACTGTCACTCAGCTGATTGTGTTTAACCCTTTACCCAACGCAGACGACATCAAAATTTATTATTTTAAATATCATTTTTTTAAATTTTTCAAACCATATCATATGACCCCTCATTGGAACGAGCTTGACAAGCTCGTTCCAAAGAGGGGTCACGTGATATAGTTTTGTTGATTTTGTTTAAAAAAAGGTATTTTTTTCAGCTGACGAATTTGCATACTATGCGGGATGTGGCCGATTCGTTGGGTAAAGGGATAAATGATATAATCAGATTTTGATTGTGTGTTGTGGGAAATGCCACACTGAGAGCTTCCAGAAAAGGTATATATAATGAGCATTGTGAATGAGAGAGGTAATTTAAATGCGAAATATCATCAGCCGTGATAACCCTTTCGAACCGAAAGGAGCTTCTGCAGTCCATGAACATGACACGACATGACTTCATTAAGACGGATGGCTGCGCCATCAATGTATGCTTTTGACCATTCAATATTTTTAATGCGCAGCCTCGAGACTCAACCAAATAATGAATATGGACTCTTCCAGTTGCTGTGATTGAACTGACATGGAAGATACCACCACGGTCAAAGGATTTATGAGAAGTTATGCATTTCTTGAAAAACAAACACATTTAGCTGAATAACTGTAACGAGGCCTTAGGTTTATACAATGTACAACTGCATGAAGACGACTCCAATCGTGAACTCTCACAGAAGGTTCCTACCACGTCGTGTTTATTTACCAAACTGATACCACACATGTATTTTATTTGACAGAATTGGTTAGCGGATCTCTCACTTACAGAAGCTATCTGTTTGTTGTTCTACACGAAAACTACTTTAATGAAGGGATTCATGACACAAAAATACACGAAAGTTGAAAAGTCAGACACGTTAAGTAAATTCGTATCGTAGTGGCTACAAGCACACTGTCTACACGTTTGTACGCCTGTTCGTGTTACAGACGCTGGGCTAGATATGATGATTAAAAGGGAAGATGGGTGGGCGAGAAGAAGGGTTTCGTGTTAAAGATGACCATTGTACATACAGCTATCGTGTAACAGTCATTATTTCCAAATGAAACAAAATACTGCATTTTGATTGGCTGATAGGTACGGTGTAACTTGTAATCCACAGTGGGTTTTTTTACACCGTGGTTAACCACGGTGTAAAAACAAGAATATACAATAGCAGGCTATAGAGCTAAAAAAAAGTACCAATTTTTTAATTATAAATTCATACCTTCTGCTCAGTTATGTTAGAAGAAAAATAAAAATACAGGAAATTTAATAATTTATGTGCAATAAAATATTACAGATATGGATGTCATTGGAACTGGCTCACTGAGCCAGTTCCAATGACATCCATATTTGTCTGGTTTTATTTTTTAAGAAGCTTACAAAGTACAAATGTTCTGTCAGACGTTTTCCCACAATGTAGGTTAAAGTATTAACTACATCGAAATTCGTGGAAATAAATCCGTTATCCTTGTGTTTTCCAGGGTGTATGGGAATTTACACCGGTTGGGGAACTCATACACCTTTTGCCTCAGGGTGTATGAGTTCTCAAACCGGGGTAAATTTCCATACACCCATGGAAAACACAAGGATAACTAATGTATAACTGTCAGGCGACAAATGGGCCGAGAGAGCTCTCCCAATTCGGCCCAGTCCCGGAATTACAGACTTCCCATTTATAATCACAAAGAAAAATAAATGTGAAGCACCTCCAAATACAGTGAATTATAACATGCCACTGTCTGTTGCTTGTTATATGTATGATTTTATTGATGGTCCAACAAATGGTTGCGAACGTGTATGATTGAATGTGTTCCACAAACAGGTGCCGGGGATCACACACACAATGCAACACAGGAATTTTCCAAAATACAGTTTATGCATGACTCAGAATTGGGTATTTGAAGTGCCGATTTTTCACTATTCAGTCACTATCTGTCACCATGACATGAAGAAGGATGACATAAGCACAACGATGACAAATTATTGGTATGCATTCCACCGATATGTCTTAAAGCAATCGGTCGTCAACTCGACATCCATTACTCAGTCACCAGTCGTTTGGTGAGAAAACACATGTAAACTAACGAGGTTAAGGGCCGTCCACGGTCAGAACGACCCCATGTGACACCAGTACCTGGAATCAGGGTACTTCTTTGGTTGGTGCGATGACAGCCATTCACCCCAAATACTGTTCTGAAGAGCCTGTGGCTACCAAATCAACGAATTTGCACGAGAACAGTCTGGAACGGCCTGAGAAAAGCCATATTGAGTTCCAGAAGGGTCATCAAACAACCTCTACCGAGAGACCAACACCAGGGAATACCTTTGGCTTGGTGTGTAGCATTTCTCATTCAGAGCATTGCATTGACTACCATTCCTTGGTCCACCATGAGTCCTGACCTGAATCCACTGGAGCACATTTGGGACATTCTAAACTGCAAAAAATATAGGTTCTCTTTAGAACCAAAACTGGTCCTAATCTTGTCCCTGAGATGGAACCAGTTCTGTTTAAACAGTATTTATTTCAAATCAAATAAATTTATAAAGATTAACATTAAATATTAACAGAATTAAACCTAATTTGAGGGGGTTTCAGTCGTAAGTTTAGAGCTTATACGAGGTTGTCTCAAATCATTATTAAGCAAAGGAGATATGAACAGTTGGCATACCGAACCAGTTTTGGTACTATACAGAACCAAAACTGGTTCGATATGCCAACTGTTCATATCTCCTTTGTTTCAAAATGTTTGGCGACTGCGTTGAATAAGCTCCAAGTTTACTGCTGAATCGACTTCAGTTCATGTAATATTCTGTTAAAATTGAATGCTGATCTTGGTAAATTTATTTGATTAGAAATAAATACTGTTTAAACAGAACTGGTTCCATCTCAGGGACAAGATTAGAACCAGTTTGGGTTCTAAAGAGAACCTATATTTTTGCAGTGTAGGGCGTCGAACACAAGCACACGAACCTCTAGTACAAACTCTGCAAGAATTAGAAGCAGCTTTGCTTCAGGAATGGCGACAGTTAACTCTGCAACGGATACGGCGATTGACTGGAGGATGCGACGAAGGGTAGTAGCTGTTATTCGAGCACATGATGGATACAGCACATATTGAACTGTAACTCTGGCTCTTGTTCTCTACAGATTACAAATGACATTTTTATACAACCAATAAATTATATTCAACCAATGCTACAGTTAAAACTAGAAGTCCTGTTACGAACTGTGCGCTTATCTTAGCTTAATTGCGCGTAGGAACTGCGCGCAATTCCCATATCGAACGGCATCCAAAGCACGGCAGGTTCTCGTGGTTACTCATAGCAAACACATGCAATGTTTCTGCCAATGGACCTCCAGGCTACCCGGAGGTCCATTGGCTGAAACATTGCTTGTGCACATGCCATATGTACAGAATTTGATAGCCTTACTATGATCATAACGCGTAGATTAACGCGCAGATCGACGTGCTATTTGTGCGCATTTCATGACAGGACTTCTAGTTTTAACTGTATCCCTGCTTGTGTCGAGTATGTTGGGGAGTATGACAGTTACTCGCCGTTGCTCTGTGGTTCTCTCCAGGTACTCCGGCTTTATCCACCCGTAAAAGTGCCGGACATGCGGTCACCCTGGCTGTCAAAAGTGTCGTTAAACTCCAATAAATAAATAAATAAATTGTCTCTTTATGGTTGCACTACCAGGAGGATTGGTACATGAAATGTACACTTGATACCTTCACGGCAAAAAAAAAAGCGTTGATACATTCTTAATATTTGTTATTTATTGTCGCCTTCTTGCCACCCTACTGTATTAGCAGTCTCTGTTCGCATACACACACCATCATACTGCAGGCAGTGACTACATTACTCGAGGGATATTTTGCACTTAATTCGTTGTGTACCACCAATTTGTGAGTACTACACTTTGGAAAATACGATTTGTTTACTGGAATACCACGCAGGTGTAGTATTGATGTGAAAATGATTTGTCACGTAAACTCTTTGAAGGTTTCCATCACGATTTAGACATGTAAACAATTACAAAAGTCTCGTTAACGAGACTGGGAATTTGTCAGTGATTCTCGAATTCAGTGAGACCAATCCGCGTCTTGCTGAAGCAATGCACAATTGCATTTTCCAGTTGAAACTTTGTTTCTCGTGACTGCGTCCCAATAATTACGTAGGTATATACTAATTATCACTATTCGGTGCATGACGAGAGGGTTTTTTTGTAGAACGGGGGCTTGTCTAGATGCAATAACGCCGTCGGTGATATTACTTGCAGACAAGACTAATATTCAGGACAGGCGCCAAATGGTACGGTAGCCGGTTGAGGACATGGGGTTTTTTTTACCTCAAGATCTTGACATAACATCTCAAGATGTCCCCCTAATATCTTGAGATGCCGACATAATATCTGGAGATAAAGTCGAGATATCGAGACATAATCTCGAGATATCGAGATATTATCTCGAGATATTATCTCGGGATCTCAAGATATGTCGAGATGTCGAGATACTATACCAAGGTGTTGTATCGAGATCGCTATGATATCACGAGATACGCATTTCGGGATCTCAAGATATTATCTTCCGACATTATGCGGAGATCTTGAGTTTCGTATCGCTTGATTTCGAGATTTTATGTTCATATCTCAAGATCGAGATAAAGAGATATTATATCGAGCACTCGAGATACGCTTGTCGAGATCTCGAGATATGTCGCGATAAAAATACTCAATGTCGTAAATTAGTTACCGTAAAACAGTGATAAAGAATTTATCAAACTATCAAGTGATGCGACATCTTATAATTTTGTGTGGGTAAATAATAGATTATACTGTAATTTTAACCCTTTACCCAACGTAACGGCAAAACCGGCCAGTGCTATTCACAAAATTCACCATTCAATTTTTATTAATTTTTCATTTTTTGTCACAAAAACATAGCTTATGGCCCCTCATTGGAACGAGCTCAACGAGCTCGTTCCAATGAGGGGTCTCAAGCTATGTTTTTGACGCAAAAAAAAAAAAAAAATAGTGCTTCAAGGATTTTATTTACAAGTGTCGTCTGCTTTTCGTGTTAGGTAAAGGGTTAAAAAAATGAACTATGTATTACAAGGTAATAAAATACGTTTGTAGAAAAGTTTAGATCCATTTTCTACTCCCCAGATATGCCTATGGCGAGACGTGATGGTACAATTACAATTCGTAAACTAGGGCAATAAGCTGGCACAGGTAAGAGATGCTTCCCGAACGCCAAGGGTGGCTATACCCCCCCCCCCCCCCCCCGCCGCCCTCCCCACTGCCAAGCATGAGTTTCTAGTCAATTTTCTTTGTTGATATTGAATTAATATATATCTTATCTTATCTTCTCTCCATTAAACCATAGCACCAATACAGCAGGTCACCAAATGTGTACATGGGACACTAATGCCCCCGCTTTATGAAAAACTATACTTTAGTGGGTAACAAAGTCCAAAAAGGGGCCATAACTCAGATAAACATTATCGCACCGCCCTCAAAATTAAACCCTTTTGGTATATTGTCTACAGTAAGCTATATTCTAAGTTAGCTTGAAATCGGATACCTATAACTCAAGTTACCATCCGGAAACCAAATATCAACATGTCTTATCAGCCGGAAAAGAGCCATAACTCTGCCAAAAAATATCGGACCAAGCCCACTATCAATCCCAACCTGTATTATGTTGTTATAAACCTATGTATAAAATTGTGTTTCATTTCGTTCACTCAAACTAAAGTTATCGTCAGGAAACCAATATCAATATGTCTTTTAAGTCAGAAAAGAGCCATAACTCTGCCAAAAAATATCGGACCAAGCCCAGTATCAATCCAAACCTGTATTATGTGGTTATAAACCTATGTACAAAATTTCTTTCATTTCGTTCACACAAACTAAAGTTATCCTCCGGTAACCAATACCAATATGTCTAAGTTGGAAAAGGGCCATAACTCTGCCCCAAAATACCGGACCAAGCCCACTATCAAATCCAACCTGTATTATGTGGTTATAAACCTACGTCCAAAATTTTATTTCATTTCGTTCAGTCAAACTAAAGTTATCGTTCGGAAACCAGACGGACAAACAGGCGGAAAGACAGACGGACAGGCGGACAGACAGACAGAGGGACAGGGTGGCGACAGTATGCTCCCCCGAATTTTTTTCGGGGAGCATAAAAACACATAGAAGACTTTCTGCAGTAAACTGGATGCTATGTTTTATAACTCCTGTTCTCATCAATCAACTTCTTGATCATATCTAATTGTGGTAGAAAGTCAGGCGGGTCTGGGGTGTGTTTACATCATTAGCCCTGAATACCCCGGTAACAATTTTGATTCCCGAGATAGCATCATAACAGGTTAAGCTACATTATGTTTACAGCAACGATGCACTGCATGACTGATTAAATGACTGATTAAACAATGAAAATACAAACTGCAAAGAACTACCAATGGTTAGAGAAGTTCTGTGAGCTTTGTACCATGTATATATCCCTGACTTATCTCGACATGAAAATCGTGTTTCAATAAAATTACCTCACCTGAAAGTATTGATGGACAGGCGAGGAAGTACCATTTAACAAGCAAGTAATTGTTGACATGAGTAGAAAATAAAGCGATGTTTCCTTTTGTAACTTTTAATAAACGAAAACAGCAGACACCCCCCCCCCCCCCCCCGTATCGATAGCCACTTCTTCCATGAAAATGAACCCTTCAACTACTATCAAGCCTTACCAAGGCCTTATAAGTAGTAAATGTAGGGAAATTTGAAAATTCAAGCAAGTTCGGTATTTATTTATTAGGGTTTAACGACACTTTAACAGCCAGGGTCATATCATGTCGGTGACAGTTTTACGGGTGGAGGAAGCCGGAGTACCCGGAGAGAACCACCGAGCAACGACGAGCAGCTGTCAGCTCTCCAACATCGTACCTCTGAACTCTGCACAGCGACACAAGCAGGGTTAGACTGGTTGAAGACATGCGTACCATCCACGAGCAGTACGCCTTAGAACACAGCGTCATCGTGACCCCATGTAGGCAATCGGGGTTAAGTGCCTTGCCCAAGGACACGACGCAGTCGCTGAAATGGTGACCCATCCAACTACTAACCGTGCTCGACGTTGCTTAACTTCGGTGATCTGACGAGAACCAGGTTCGGTATTAAACGATGGGAGCGGTTCGGTTTCCCCATGATATTGGCATCGATTCAGTTTTTCGGTATATTGCCCATCAATTGATGTTTTGAGGTGGTTAACGAATCTTCACGCTCGTGAGATTCTTTTAAAAATTCATAGGAACGCAAAACCACACACATTTGGAATGCAGCGGCAGCAGCGCACAGGTTTACCACAGAACAATCTTATACGAATGTACATTAAAGAATATAAAAGCATGTTAGAGAAATTCCTTCTAGTAAGATATCACATATTCTCTGTGCAAGCGGTATGTATATCGATGGAATCATACCATAGGTGGCCAATTACGATAAAAATCAAAGATGCTGATAAAACCACAACACACGTGCATCCATTATGCAGTTCAATTACATTAATTTACCTTGGCGATAATTAGCGAGGTGACATGGGGGTTCTCGAAATTGCCCATTAAAAGCATTCTTTTAAAAAATCTATACAACGAAAACAAAATACGGCCAATTTTAACCCTACGATTTTACCAGAATTAGCCAAAGGGCAAATTTCATTTATTCCACGACCAGTTTTTATTTGACGATAGAATATCGGTGTATTTCCCGCTTGCTTGAACTGATATGTAGGCCTGAAGATAAGCGGTCTGACATTTGCAGAGTTGGGTCCCCAGAGGGTGAATACAGTGGGTCAATTTATCCCCTGGGTACCTCTTTCTGTTTAGTTTTGAGACCATCATTCAGATTGAGGTTCACAGAGGGCAAATTTAGTGATGCTACCCTCCTGTGCATCTGGGGACCTCATTTTGCAGATAACAGTCTGCTTATTTTCTTGCTTACTGATATGGGATATATTGTGGAAGTCGTTCGGCCCTGGATAATGTGTCGGGCAGGGGAGGGGGGGGGGGC
The DNA here is from genome assembly GCA_031216915.1 of Pictodentalium vernedei. Lineage (NCBI taxonomy): Eukaryota > Metazoa > Mollusca > Scaphopoda > Dentaliida > Dentaliidae > Pictodentalium > Pictodentalium vernedei. The sequence continues at coordinate 73,997,953 of CM062293.1, read as the reverse complement.
TGGGGTATCAGTGGAGAACCACCAAGAAGACTTGATTTGATACTTGAATACACTAGCGCCGAGAGGGTGGAAGGGGAGAGACAACTGGGGCCCAAGATTGTTTGGTGATCTAAAAAGCTGAAAGTCGTGGGAAGGCTGTTGGTACGGGTCTCCGGTGGTGGTGGATAGGGCTGTCACGATTTTTCAATTTAGGAATCGATTAATCGTCGCAAATAATCGATTAATCGTACCTAGACGACCCCCACCCACTCTCCCTCTCTTTGAAATCAATAAAAATGAAGTTCAAGTCACCTGACCTACCTCAAGTAAACAACGAAGACGATCAAATTTTAGGTACATTCAAAGCTTTGATGTTCTGAACTTTTGAACCGTCAGTGTAATAATCAAGACCGGTCGGCAGTTGCGATCTTCGCAACTGCCGACCGGTCTTGATTATTACACTGACGGTTCAGAGATTCAGAACATCAAAACTTTGATGAATGTACCTGGAAGACAAATGCTTCCAACGGCTTCTTGGGGTTTAACATCGATGTTCTTAACTCAATACCTTTAGAAACAATAGTTTGTTCATCAAATGTTCTTTTAAATATTAAACATCTAAATCGGGATACAATTTACCGATTATTCGACAACGAAAAATACTAATCGATTTCGCCGTGATCGATCAACAATCGATTAATCGATTGATCGTGACAGCCCTAGTGGTGGAGGCGGTAAGAGTGCGTAATTGCATTACTGACCAGGTTCAATTTATATAAAAACCCTACTTGTTCCAGTTTCTTAGTTTTCCATCGGTCTTTGCATCATGGTGGTCACGGTTATCTTTGGAGAAAAAAATGCACCATACACACAGAAATACATGTAAATAAATTACCTAAATTGTAAGGAAATAACTGAGGAGATATTTTCAAGAAAATGCAGGAGAATGCTTCTCCTGGCACTAACTTAAAAACATTTTCTGGGGGAGGGCCCAGGCCCGCCACTTATCGATTCACGGCTCCGGCACTCACAGGGCCCGTACCGCACGTTCTACACACTTCCCCGGGGCCCACCCTCGTTCTCGGCGGCCCTGCTTGAACTTAATATGTCGCACATACTCTCTGTCATACAAATTGGAGGTGTGTAATACGCGATTCGGTCTGTTGGGGATGGTGGGGGGGGGGGGGGGGGGGGAGGGGGGCTAGGAAGACCAGTTCCGAGTACATCACGTGTTACATAAATAAGAATCTACGTCACGACTACGATACATGTGTATTTTATTTATCAACAAATAAGTTTCCAAAACATCTTTTGAACTAAATGGTGACTGACATATATTCCAACTGCATTGTTCTCTGACTTTAATGATGAAGTGTTGTGTTGTATAACGCGGATGGAAAGGGCTCTAACAGCCCTTTCCATCAGTGTATTACATCACAGCACGTATCGGCTACGGTTGCTCATCTCAGGCCTTTCACTTGCAATGGCAAGTCTGGAAGTAACCCGCGGAAAGTCGTTCTGGTTACACAGGCATTTCAACAATTATAAAACAAACGAACGAACTACAGGTTACGACAAAATAATACAACATAAATCAAATTCTCGCGCTTTCATTTTTTGCCTGTCAGACAAAAGTTTTGGGATTAACTCGACTCAAAGGCTGCACACTTCAGCAGCATATCAATAGAGTGACACGCCCCTTTACATTTTAACAGAATTTTCGCAAAAATAATTAGCAACAACTAACGCGCGATCTCGTTTTTGCGAGATCGCGCGTTAGTTTCTGCTATTCATTTTTGCGGAAATTTTGTTACTACGTAAACAGCATGGCTGGCGTAGTATAGCAGAGAAGAAGGTGGCAAAGGAAAGCAACCCGCCACTTTTTCCTATAGGTTATCACCATGTTAAATAGCGTAACCTGCCAACGGGTTATGATATAAGCTCTTAATTTCCATGTCTGAATGGTAAACATTTCAGAATTACCATACTTTTCTCCTGCTGAAAGAAGCAGCACAAGGGTTACCCGAAAACGGGTTAAAAATGAAAAATTTAAGGTGATACTTTTCCAGGTTTCCTTAATTTGTAATCTCTACGGGCCTACCTTTTCGAGTTCTGGTGTGAATATGCTGCAAAGTTCTGAAGTATAAGTCCTACTGAGGTAGGTGGGGACGCGGTCGCTCATAGTTAGAGCGCTGGACCTTCAACCGAAAGGTCGACGGTTCCATCCTGACCCTCGTCATCTGCGCTGTGTCATTGGGCAAGACACGTAATCGCAATTGCCCACGTGGGCACACGGTGGCTCAGGGTACAAAGGCGTACTGCACCTCGACCGTGTACTTTTCTTCAACCGCTGCTAACACTAAATGTGCCTGGTAAGTAAGTTGAAGTTGAAAACTCTGACAGTTGCTCGCCGCTACTCGGTGGTTCTCACCGGATCCTCCGGTTTCCTCGACCCGTAAAACCGCCCACCACGATGTGACCCGGATTGTTTAAAGTGTCTTTAAACCACAACCAAACAAACTGAGCTGCAACTGAGTTGTTTTTCTGTTATCAGTTAGATGAAGGTAAATAAAATCGTTGACATGCTGATTCATTCAGCACCCGTTCACACCAGAATTTCGAGTTAACTCCCCTGATGGGAGCGTTACCAATGAGCCATCGAGCTCAGTGACTAAAATCAAAAATATCAAAATACAACCCAAATAACATACCCTTCAGTCATTTATGAAAGAATGTGGCTGTCTTTTACGTGGTTGTTTATCCCTTCACACAACCTAAAGCCCGAAACCGGCCAGCACAAGTTACAAAAATCACCATTCAATTTTAATTATATTTTCATTTTATGTCTCAAAAATATAGCTTATGATTCCTCATTGGAACGAGCTCGTTGAGGTCGTTCCAATAATGGGTCCTAAGCTATGTTTTTGACGCGAAAAATGAAAAAAAATTAGTTATTCAAGAATTCTGTTTGCAAGTGTCGTCTGCCTTTCGAGTTAGGTAAATGGCTAAAAAAACAGACTTCGGCTTTTTGGACATATCGTGCGGGGAAGGATTTTATCTTATGTTATTTTTTTCGACAAGAACAAAACTGTTCGATTACAAATCGAGATAACTTTCCCAAAATATCGGATGGCAATATTTTGATTTTTCGAAATACATTATATGTATATATCTTCATTTATTCTACTGTGAGCTAAAGAAATCAAGAGACAATGAGAAGACAATACAATTCCCTCAAAATAAAACTTCACCAAGACAAGGATATTTATTTATTGGTATCAACTTCGACTATTAAGGCCACTTTCAACATTTGTGGCTTTATCATAATAACGACAGAGATAATTTAATACAAGATTAACCAATGGTTATACAGACTGTTCTCACTTTAAATAACTACAACGCCAAGAACTGTTACCGGGTCCTATGTTACCAATAACGCATAATTATTAAGCACTGAAAACAGTCACTGTACTGTTTTGTGGTGGGATTTCCACCGGGGCGGGGGGGGGGGGGGGATGAATAAGAATATAAGAATACATCTGCAGCCAACGGATTTTAATCTGTTGAGTCGACAAAAATATGACGTCGCGGAACGCCCCTCATCATTTACCCTTTGCTCAACGCGCACGATATCAAAATTTGTTATTTTTAACCCTTTGAAACATGGTGGTATCTTCCATGTCAGTTCAATGGCAGCAATTGGAAGAGTCCATATTCGTTATTTGGGGAAGGTCAATTAATACTTTCAACGTGCAGCCTTGAGGCTGCGCGTTGAAACCATTGATTGGTCTACCCACACGTTCACTTAACAGCCAACCAACTTAATGAAATTATGACGTATCATGTTCTTGAGCCGGAAAAACGCTCTCTGAGGTTCAGAGGGTTAACCCTTTACCTAACATGAAAAGCAGACGACACTTGCAAAAATAATTCTTGAATAACTAATTTTTTTCATTTTTTGTCTCAAAAACATAGGTTATGACCCCTCGTTGGAACGAGCTCGTTCCAACGAGCGGTCATAACCTATGTTTTTGAGACAAAAAATGAAAAAAATAATGAAAATTAATTGGCGGTTTTTGAGAATAGCGCTGGCCGGTTTTGGCCGTTACGTTAGGTAAAGGGTTAATAATTATTTTTATTTTTTCATATTTTTCAAAAAATCTTAAAACCGCCCGAGTAGTTTACAAATTAAGCAGTAGAATTCCAATGAGCTTTTCATACGATACTTGACAGTAAGCTGAACACAGCAACCCTCAACATTCATGGACATCCCAGTTGAGAAGTGAACTGGCGTCCAACACCATCAGGGTATCCTTAATTTTATTCGGCAGGAAATCCCTGGTTAATTAGAACCTAAAATGCACCCGCAAGCTTAAATACTCAATTTCAAAACAAAGCACAGAAAATGGCAGACTGAAATGAATTAAATAATGGTGCCGTTTTCGCCATCCGAACTGGTGCCGTTTTCGCCAACCCATGGTGCCATTTTCGCCAGCGCAATTGGTGCCGTTTTCGCTCACTTGGTGCCGTTTTGGCCAGGTGCCGTTTTCTCACGGTGCCGTTTTCGCTATAACCCAATTAAAGAATGGTACCGTTTTCGCCATCCGAACTGGTACCGTTTTCGCTAACCTATGGTGCCATTTTCGCCAGCGCAATTGGTGCCGTTTTCGCCACCATTGGTGCCGTTTTCGCGCACTTGGTGCCGTTTTCGCCAGGTGCCGTTTTCGCACCGTGCCGTTTTCGCTATAACCCGGTCACGTGATATGGTTTTGTTGCATATTTCCGAAAACATTGTTTTTCATTTGCTTCTTTTGTAAAACTGCGCGGAGGGATACTTCGCATTCGTAAGATAACGGGTTAACACAGATTTCATTCGTGCTTAGTGGAGTAATTTTTTGCAGTTGAATATGTTGTTTCTCTGATCTTTTCAATCCCATCCAAGGCTGCTTCGTTTTCTACAGTCCCATTTTTTAGCATTCTAGAATTCTGAGTCAGTGAATAGGTTAAGCCGCATTATCGAATCCGCAGATAGTTTGCACATTCCTTGCTTTGATATCAACCGGTGATATTTTTATTGGAATTAGGGTGATAACAATATCGTAATAGGGTTCCTAATTTGCTGGATTTGTGCCTTTAGTTTAACCCCTTGTGAAACTCATACAGGTTATGGATGGCAGTGTCATCAGGTCTGTTCTTTCCAAACTGTCAATCAAAATAATTCATTTTGTCCTTTCAAATCGTACCTTTGAATCTTCAATGAACTATCTCGTCGAGCACGAGCTCTCAGCTGGAAGAATTTATCCAATGTTCCCTATGGTTCCAGGATATTGCGCCGGGAATATACTGCTAACGCAAACTATTATTTACCCTTTAGGTCTAAAAAAGTAAAAAAATCTGTTTCTCAGACCTCCCTCCACCCCCCCCCCCCCCCCCCCCCTCCACCGCATGGTCATTTTGGTTGCCACATGCTCTCTTTATGTCTGACATTTTACCCAAGTTAATAAAATTGATAAATTTGTCCCTTGAGTGCAACGAGGCTATGCAATGCTTTAGCATTGCAAAGCAGTCTTGCACTCGTGGGACGAAATACATCATCACCCTTGCTATTCTGTAGATTATGAGGCCTAAAAAATAAAACAAACCAAGAACATGAACTTTTGATGGCAAAGAAATAATTACAAAAATAAAAAAATAAATGCAATTTTAAAATGGCCTGAGAAACAGAAGATCTACTTTGCGGGGCCTTATCAATCCATTTTCTCTCTCTCTCTCTCTCTCTCTCTCTCTCTCTCTCTTTGACGCAAGAATAAGACTAGAACAGCCACATTTTACAAATCGGTGCGACAAATCGGTGGTGTTTAGATGACAATCTATTTCAATTAGGGCTGTCTCCACTTTACCCAAGAGAATACAAAGCAGTGACAAAACGATCCCAGTTAGTGACAATTTCTATTCTCATTTTTCTTTATTGGGGTTTAACGACACTTTCGACAGCAAAGGTCACTCGTGTCGGAAAGTTGTACTGGTGGAGGAAGCCGGAGCATCCGAAGTAAACCTGAGAGCAACAGTCTCCCTAACGCACTAACTCCGCACAAGCAGGGTGAGCATTGGCTGAAGGCAAGTACACGATCGACGTGCAGTACGCCTTAGTACACAGCGACACCGTGCCCACACGTAGGCAATCATGGCTAAGGGCACTGCTTAAGGACACAACTCAGTTACCCCAGTGGGGGTCGAACCGTGGACCTTTTGTTTTGAAGTCCAGTGCCATAACCACCGAGCCACCGTCCACCCATCTCTATTCTCAATACCAGAGCATTTTAACACTTTAACCAACGCATCTGCACCACCCACCCGCGTAATTTTCAGTTAAAGAAAAGAAACTTTTAGAAATTTAAAAAAAAAACTATATCATGTGACCCTCTCATTGGAACGAGCTCGTCGAGATCGTTCCAATGAGAGGGTCACTTGATACTGTTTTGTTGAAATGTTGTGAAAAGTTTGAAAACAAAATAATTAAAATGGGAAATTTTGATATCGAGTGCATAAGGTAAAGATTTAAACTATTTACATAATACAACCAGAAAAGGACACTTGCAAAAATATTTCTTGAATAAACTCCAAAATTTTTATTTTATGCTAAAGAAAATACATGACTTAAGACCCGTTGCTGGAACAAGCTCCCCGACCGCGTTCCAATGATGGCCAATATGCTTTGTTTTGTAGACAATTTTTTTTTTAAAAATTACTAGCGATCACTGGAAATAGCGCTCGCCGGACATGATGGTTGCCTCAGCTAACGGGAGAAAGCAAACGTGTGTGAAAGTAAAGTATAACTGACTGAAGAGACGAGGATGCGAAAGAGCATTTTTTCAGTGACACGGGGACCCGTCAGCAAAGTATAATTTCAAGTTTTCAGCTGGAATCGAGAGAATACACCATACGACCGAATTTTTGTTTTTAATTAACAGTGTTACAACGTGTACCCCCCCCCCCCCCCCCCCACCACCACCACCACACACACTCCAAGAAGGAAGGGTGTGGTCTATTAAAATTCCCGACAGGAATCAGCGATCGAATAAACGATGACGTGTCATTGACGGCACATGACGAAGATTCCCATTGTTAAATTTTGTTGGGAATGTTATCATGGTTATGGTTCCGTCCCACCATAAGAATTAGCTATCTCCGCCTCTCACAAACTGTATTTTGAAACTACATGGAAAATAAAAAATTATTTATGTGCAATAAAATACTAACAGATTTGGAATATGAAGACCCACCGATATCTCTTCACTTAGAAATCCGCTTCTTTCTCCTTCTGGTGAGACGTGTTCAGTTCAGTGTTGTGAAATCATTCAATTTGCAACCGGAACAAAATCAGTACAATGAACATGGACGCAGGATGCATTTTTCGCTAAGGGGCACGGTCATACGAGGGCACCCATAGTCTGATAAAAATATCATTTTATCGCTGGTTGTGCAAGTGTCTTAGTGGCATGGTGGGTAAACAAAACACAAAGCTACGGGTGGGACTCAAGCAGGAGCGCCGGAAGCACTTCAGAGCAGGGGGTCAGACCCTGGTAAAAGGGTATTTACTCGCACTAGCAGCCCCGCCATGACACGTGGAAGCATGCCTGTCTCGAAGGCCTGAGATGGGGGAGTTTGGGAAGAGGTGCCCCTCCCTTTGGGAGGGGCACCTCCTCCCCCACCCCACCCCACCCACCATTGAGTTTTGAAAGTTCCCAGCAGGGATTTGGCGTGTATTTCAGCTTTACATCGAGAATAAATCATTGCAAAAAAATTGAGCGACGAACCTGAGAAGGGCATTGTCTGACCCCTTTGGTTCCCGTGGTCCGAAGGCAGGGAGGGAATTTTTTCGACTCGATAGACCAAACAATTGAGGGCATTTGGTCACATCTTTAGAGTGAATAACTTGTAATAATAATAGGAACACTTTGTCTGGCCGCTGATTTGTCACGGTTCTCACGTGAGAAGGCGTAGATTATCACTGTACTCCCAAATACCTTCCTGTCCACTCCCAACAGCCGGAAACAAACTGTTTAATGACATTCCCTACCCCATTATTCCCACTCTCTCCGATAAGCGTACTAACCCACTCCCTTGTGTCCCCAATACCCGCATATCCTTCATTCTCCCATCCCATCCCATCCCACTTCCCCATTATGCTCCCAGGGAGTCTTATTCTGTCTGACTGATATTTTGGATATTCGAACAGAAAGTGTCTTTTCCAATTTTCCCCTAAACTCCAGCGACCGTGACGACAGCTTGAACAGCAGTGACTCCTTGACGGGTTGGTTAAAATAAAGTTGGTCTAAATCCTCTCTCTCTCTCTCTTCCTCTCCTTCTTGTTGTCTCTTCCCTCTCTCACTGTCTCTCCCCCCTCTCTCTCTCTCTCTCTCTCATTTCTGGAAAAGGTTTGGGGACGGGGACGCCCCCCCCCCCCCCCCCGTGATCCCAGTCCCCGTGTCACTGTCAATAATACCTTTGTTCTATGCATTTCTTTTCTAAAAGGTTGAGAAATACTGGCTTCTTTTCAAGCACCGACAATTATTTGGTTCTTTTTCTCAACTACCACTTGTACAAAATCAGTGACACGGAAACAACGTGGAAAATATTTGAGGATGCTATTACAAATCGGATATAAGATTAAAACCGCATCTCCCCAACATTGTCTTGGGTCAGTCTCTGTAAGCAAAAGGCGGACGTGATGTTAATCTGACGTAACTCTGGTTAACCAAATAGCTTATGACCCCCTCAGTGGAACGAGCTCGCTGAGATCGTTCCAATGATGCGTTACAAGCTATATTTCTGAGGAAACAAATTAACATTTTTCGTTATTCAAGAAATTGCTTTGTTACTCTTCCATTCTCGACGTCTGAGGGAAATAAACATTTTTGTTTTGGGCAGTTTTTTCAACATTTTTAGTTCTCGAATGTGAAATCTTCCAACAACCTCCTATCTGGGCAGTCAATTGTGTTTGGAGAACTACATGTCCCTTAAAACCAAAAACAGACGGGAGGAGGGGGCGGGGATATAAAACTAGACTGAAGCATGCCCCGCACAGCACATGGACACGGGAGGTTGAAGAACAAACAGTGATTTGTTACTCGTACATGTGCTGTGCGTAGAAGGCATATATGATGCCCCCGCGAGTTCTACCATGTACGTTAACTTGCATATGTATTGTGAGGGAGATAGCTGGACAAATCATGTACCCTATATTATTAGTTACACAGTTTGTTGGTGGCCTAATATGGTATATATGGTGTCAGTTAATTTCATATTGGACGAGAGCATGAACAAAGGGGAGATTACCCATAGCTGTCAGCGTATATTGATGTTGACAGACAGTATATGGTTTTATATGCAGTCTGCATGTGACGTCTTTGAACCAATGAAATTCCCAGATACTTGTAGGAGGTAAGATATTCGAAATTCCACAACAGACTTTACTAAGTTCAACAACCTGTAATTTTGTAAAACCTCGAACAAAATCAAATTACTGTCAATACGCACACCTTTGGTATACGTATAAATATCCTTTAAAACAATAAGGTTCTAGGTTGAAAACCATACGGAACCAAACTACCCTGCCCCCACAATCTCAGCTAATCTGCGTCCAATAACAACAAAGGAGCGCGGGGGGGGGGGGGGGGGTGACTAATCTTTCACTGTTTCTAATTGCAGCAACACCCGGAGACACAGCACAGTCATCCCAACGAAATACAACGAAAACCAGCATCTCCAACCAAGTCAGACATCCGACCAACAAGGAACACTCGGAACCACTAATCGACCATCAACAGAAGAACTTGAGGCAGGCTATACTTGCCAGTGATAGCTCCAACACCTATCCAGTGGCAGACTATACTTGCCCGAAGAAACACACACGATACAGTAATGACCAACCATGAAAACACCCGACAGAACAGAAACACAACCAACTGCCAAACCACGCGCCACGAGAACAGAAGACATGGGGTGGAGGGGGGCAGAGACACAGAGCATAGCGCCATAAACGCACCAGGCCAGACACCACTGAAAGAAAGACTTCATGACAAGCCAACAAAGCAACATCACAACAGCCAGAACAAACAACAACAGAAGCGCTTGAGGCAGACTATACTTGCCAATGATAGCTCCAACACTTACCCAGTGGCAGACTATACTTGCCCGAAGAAACACACAAGACAAAAGAGATAATCTACCACGAAAACATCTGACAATACAACCAACAAGCCAAGCCACGCGACACGAGAACGAGAACAGAAGACAGGGAGACACTACAACCACCCCTTACCTCTCAATGTTAGCCACGGGAGGGGCACAGAACTTAACACCATAAACACGCCAGTCCAGACTCCTCGTCAGCCAACCAAGCAACATCCACAACAGCCGAAACAAACAACAGAAGAGCTTGAGGCAGACTATACTTGCCAGTGATAGCTCCAACACTCATTTAAGTGGCGGACTAAACTTGCCTGAAAATCACACTCAACAGAAATACATCCAGAAAAGACCTTGCAAGTGCACACACTTCTTTACTGGACTCTACCTCTTGCCGCTTTTAGTCTAAGTTTTTTTTCACTATCTTTCTGACTCTACCTTTCTCCCCAATAACCGCTATGGACAACAATAACCGCTATGGATACCAATAACCGTAATGGCAACGCAATAACTGTTATGGCTTCAGCACATCCTTCACTCCATCCTTGGAGGTGGTCATCCACCCCCAGGGAGGCGAGCGTCGGTCCTGCGCCCCAATTTCTTAGCCCCTTTTTGTAAAGCGCTCCTCTAGCGCACAATATGCCCCGACCCTATGATAATCGCAGGCCTGTTACCTGAACCAGGAATGTTCAGGTTGGGTGGCACCTTGTTAAGGTCCGTTTTGTTTGTTTCAAATTGTCAATCGCCGAAACCATGCACGCCAGCTAAAGAGCCCAAGGCAGATTATACTTGCCGATGAAGGCCTATCTTCACTACAAAACCAAAAGCGGTAGACTATACTTGCCTGAAGAACAACAACCAGAAACATCAACTCCAATCCTCTCCCTCCTTTGCACCGACCGGACATGATACTGTCTCAAAAATTAACGGAAATATATTATACAGTTAACGAGGGTCGAAAGGGGTTTCTCTCAAAACGTCCCAGCGCGCCGGCGGCGCGCTAAAACTATTCTTTTGGATTTTGGATGAAAACCATAAGAGGAGTTAGGCGGACAAACCTTGTGTCCTATATGTGGAAGGACGAACGGTAAGACTAACGAACGGACGGGTGGACAGGGGTAAAATAATATGCTGCCCCACCGATTTTTCGTCGTGGTGGCATAAAAGTGGATAAAGGGGTGTATGTTGTCAGTCAAAACGGAAAAACATGGAAATATCCTTTTCAGTTATCCTTCATCTTGTGCGGTCGTGTGAGGCGAAGGCCCGATACCCAGACGTACCGATATTTCTCATTACTCCTGTAAGGACCGATTTCCCGATGGTCAATGCTCCGAGGTACCGACAGACCTAGGTCTCGATACTCTGATGGTCTAGTACTCCTAAGGTCCTGTTTCCCTACGATCTAATAGTTCGAAGCCCTGATACTCCGAAGGCCCAATAGTTCGAACAGCCAATTTCCCGAACCTAAAATACTCCCAAGACCTAATCCTCCGTGTGCGAAGTCCGATTCAGTGTCTGAAAAAATCACGTTCCGTTTCAAAATATTGAAAATAGGACCGCCAGAGAATTGGAATAAATGCCCGACGCCATTAGTCTCAAGAATCATATCGTTACAACTGAGTATCATATATACACAACAGTTCACTGCTCGGATTCCAGTACGATTTTTATCCTCGCGTGGGGCGCGCGGAGAATTATTTCACCTGGCGTTAGCCGAGTGATATTATTCGCGCGGCCCACGAGAGGATAAAATCGTACTCGAGTCCAAGTAGTGAACTGTTGTATTTATTTTATTTTCTCCTTGTTTGTTTTCCCAAAACAACCCTTTATGATTGATTTAACTCAACCGATTTGTAAACAATAAAAAATAGTCCGTCATCGCTGAGAGTGGAATACGATGCTGGGAGTGGAATACCATTTCCGGCGAGTGGGAATACGATTTGTTTTGGGGGAAGAAAATCAATAAAAATAAAATATAGACAGAAATTCGCTTTCAGTCGATAAAACCAAGATTTGTGTTTTCAAGCGACAAATAAAATATATCATTTTTGCAGATTGAGTTTCGAGAGACAATTTTTTTCCCCAGTGTACTACTGACACGGATGCGTAGAAAGGATTAATATTGGGGAGGTCCGCTAAGTGGAGATTAAAGCCTGGCGGTGCACGGGGGTGTGCTCTGGCAGGAAAAAAAATTGAAAAATCAGTGCTAAATGGATATCTATGGAAGAAAATGAGAAAATATTATGTCACATTTCGGATTCAAAATGCAAGTACTTTTGAATGTGAAAAATTTACGTATAAAACAGATCGCTAAAATTGCTAAGCATATTTTATTTTCCAGATATATATTATACCTATATATGTAAGTCTGTCAATATGTGATTCTGACAGAAAATAAACAAAGATAAGCTTGGAGTAACATATAGGGCCCGGACGCTGTAACACAAGAGCCATGCAACTAGTTTCTGTGGAAGGCCGGTGTAAAAGGAATGGAAGTCCGTAGGAACGTTAGTCCCTCTGGACTATTATTCCGCGGAATTATAGTCCTAGGTCTAACATTTCTATGAATAGTAGTCCGGCGGACTACTATTCCAAGAAATGTTAGACCTAGGACTATAATTCCGCGGAATAATAGTCCAGAGGGACTAATTTTCCTGCGGACTTCCATTCCTGTTACACCGGGACACTTTTATACTTTTTTATGGCCGGGGCTATAAAATGTATCAAAGATAGTAGTGCATAGCCGTTTGACAGAAACTACATGCAAAGAAGAACATTTATAATATATTAATTTAATTTATTATATTTAATTTATAGCGATATAAATTAAATTCAAGCGGTTACATCTTCGCGGATCTTCCATTAATTGAGATTCCTGTGTTTAAAAGCTCGGAACCATAGACCATTATAACAGTAATCTGTTCCATGCAGTTGCATTGGATGCTAATGCAAACGATCCACGGGTAAATCCCACATAGAATACATGCTACTTGTAGACAAGTAGGAATCATCACAGAAAACAATTCCGACAATTCAGTCATTGTCAATTCTCGAATATCGTTCTCGGGGCGAGTTGTAAATGTGAACTAACATACTGGCTGAGTCAATTGCAACCTTTTTTGGGGGTGGGGGGGGGGGCGTTGTCGTTGGCTCAGTTGATATGGTGGCGGAGCAATTGTGGCCAGGCGATTGGGTGTCGTAGACCAGGGATCGATTCCCCTAGAGGCCACCTCCCTAAAAACTTTACAGTTTTCAATCCCGTGTCGCGGTGTTGGTACGATGCCTGGTGGAATTCCTGCTTGACATAGCCGATATAAATTAAATGCAAACAGTTGCATCTTCGCGGATCTTCCGTTAATTGAGATTCCTGTGTTTATAAGCTGGGACCATAGACCATTTTAAACGAGAACATTTATATTTTAAAATGAATTACCCCGACACATCGAACTCTCATGTATCGGGGTAAGTACGGTCGCCCCATTTTATTAAAATTTTCAAATCACAAATGGGAGATAGTCCATCAGGTAGAATTCATATTGTGTGGGGTGGTACGTTCGTGGCATATCCCCTGGCTACGCGTCTGTGTCAAAGTTTTATCCCAAGAAAACCCAATCTCTGTAAGACTTTGTGCGCACATTAAGCCTACCTGAAAAGCGGTATGTAGGTTTTGCGTGACACGCAGCAGTTTCAAGGAGAGTAAAGGAAATGCAGTGTTATATCTTCTTAGAGTGAGCTCTGAGTATATTTTCTAAGTGTGAGCTCCTAACGTGATTCTCATAGACAAAAAAACATTTGTTTTTCTTATTTTTACAAAAGTATACAACAATATCCAATTTTGGCTGTAAACTGTTTTTGACAGGACTACAGACTTTTCTGCCTATCTACCCTTCTGGTGAAAGGAAGATTGCCAGAAAACAACCGTGGAAAAGGGTTTCCACCAAGGCAATGAATCGCAAATTCCGTGCCTGAGGCGAATCGCCAGCAAACTTTCAGCTAATGGACCTCAGAATTTTACCCGGAAGTCCATTGGTTGAAACTGTGAACGTGTTTCCGGGGGGGGGGGGGGGGGGGGACTTGCGGGTGGGTACATTTTTCAGTCTATATATATTTTCGTTATAATACACACTCACGCATTTTGGGGGATTCTGTGATGAACAAAGACAATATAGGTTTCAGTTATTATTTCTGAATGAAAGAATGTTATTTGGAACATTATTTTTTTCACGATCATATTCTATCTCTAGAGTTACAAATCAAAATTTTTAACTAAATAAATTCGAATCTTGAAGCGAAAGCTATAAAATAACGCTAAAATGTCGAGGAGAAAATTTCAAATTTCTCACTTATAAAATCGAAATGACAGATAAAATTCTCAAATTTAGAGTTTTCCATCTCGAAGTATGTCTTATGAAATGAAATTTCGTCCGTCACCAAAATCGAAATTTAAACTTTTTAATATTTTTTTTTTTTTTGTCGTTTAACCCTTTACCCAACGTAACGGTTAAAAATCGGCCAGCGCTAATCACAAAAAACGCCAATTAATTTTCATTATTTTTTCATTTTTTGTCTCAAAAACATAGGTTATGACCCCTCGTTGGAACGAGCTCGTCGAGCTCGTTCCAATGAGGGGTCATAACCTATGTTTTTGAGACAAAAAATGAAAAAAATTAGTTATTCAAGAATTTTTTTTGCAAGTGTCGTCTGCTTTTCATGTTAGGTAAAGGGTTAAAGCTGTTAGTGCTATAGCCTATAGCAATGACGGCGTTAAACGACACAAAATGAATATAGGACAGAGTTCAGTCGGTTCTTAAAGAATGGGTTAATCTGTGACTGAAAAGTTACCATGAGACAACTGGAATCTAGACGATTGTCACACGAAATTGAAGTCGATTTCAATAACTTTGTCGCTTTTGTCAAATGAAATTGTAAGAGATCGAGAGATTTTTATTTCACAGAAATAATTTAGTTCCCTAAAATCATGTCGATTTCAAATGTCTTGTCACGCTGATTTCAACAGCATTGGCCCTTCCAGCGCAAACAGTTTTTCAAACGACACAATCTCTCTCTCTCTCTCTCTCTCTCTCTCTCCACTTCTACCACCACTACTACTGGACTACTAGTAATAATACTGCTACTACCCAGGATTTCCATTGGGGGAGATATGGGCGGGGGGGGGTCCAATGTCGAGATGCCGAACGCCACAGGCCTGAGCTAGCAGGCCTGAGCTAGGGGTGGACAGGGGAGGAGGTAGCTCAGCAATCTGGACGTAGTAGCTATCCCCCTTAAGGGGTAACCACTACACTCAGATCGTCATCGCCGAATTAGGGAGGAGGATCTGCCCAGGAAAAATTTTCATATTTGGACGCCCTGGGAGCGATGTCTGAGCGTTTCTACAACACCTGACATGATGTGTATTGTTGTGTGCCGTTTACGGGTGTGATATTGGGTGTGACAATCACAGTCAGATAGTAATTTTAAGTTTGATCTTGGGGGGGAGGGGGGAGGGGGTGGAAAAGTGGGGCAGGGGAGCGGCCCCCTGTGGCGCCGTCACTGTTACTACCACTACTCCTGTTTTCCGTGATGCGACCTCCCACCCCATCTCTTGGCGAGGTCAGCTTGTCCGTCACGGAAATGTCGATTGCTATATGCTAAAGTCAGCTGACCAGATCTAACAGTTTCATAATAATTACTGGCGTACATGGAAATTGAATGTGTGTGTTTTCAAGAAGGGAGGGGGATGGGGGGGGGGGCATGAAATGATATAAGATTCATGGGAAGCCATGAACTTAACCTTTTACCCAACTAATCGGCCGCATCCGCCCGCGTAATATGCAAATTCAGTAGTTGAAAAAATATTATTTTTAAAAAAATTTCAACAAAACCATATCATGTGACCCCTCGTTGGAACGAGCTCGTTCCAACGAGGGGTCACGTGATATGGTTTTGTTGAATTTGTTTGAAAAATTTGAAAAAATTATATTTAAAATGATAAATTTTGATATCGTCTGCGTTTTGTAAAGAGTTAAATGCACTTTTATGAAGTGTCTGTTTGTTTACTAATGTTGAGTGTCAGTTCTGGCAGCTGTGGCGACATTATGGCCGCAGGTCAGGGATAAAGTCGAGAATAGCCAATCATTTGTACCTGTCCTTCTCACTTTACATGACTCGCGTCCCAGACGTTGGTTGCCAGGTTATATCATAACACAGAACTCAAGCGTTTGCTCACCACCCGATGGGGAGGGGGGGGGGGGGGGTGTATGTAAGTACCTGCCAGATAAATGTTGACCTCTCGTTCCATTGAGGGATCATTAGGTATCTTTTTGATGCAAAAGATGAAAATATTCAGTTTTTCAAGACCTTTTTTGAAATGTCTTCTTCTAATCGTCTTGATAAGGGGTTAAATAATAGCTCTAGCAGGGTTAATGTCCCACACCGTTGGTCAGTGGTTGGTGTACTGGACTTCAAACTGAAAGGTTCATTGTTGGATCCTGACCAGCAGTAACTGTGTTGTGGCTTGGGCGAGGCATTTAACCCTTTACTCCAACGTACCGTCTAAAACCGCCAGTGCTATTCACAAAAAAATCACCATTCAATTTTCATTATTTTGTTCATTTTTGCTTCAAAAACATAGCTTATGGCCCCTCGTTGGAACGAGCTCGTTAAGCTCGTTCCAATGAGGAGTCAAAAGCTATGTTTCTGGCGCAAAAAATATAAAAAAAAAATATAGTTACTCAATAAGCTTGTATGCAAGTGTCGTGACTGTCGTCTGCTTTTGTGTTTGGTACAGGGTTAATCTCAATTGGTCACGTGGGGGCACAGTGGTGCTGTGTACTAAATTCTACTTCACGCCGATGGCGCACTTGCCTTCAACCAATGCTAACCTTACGAGTACGGAATTAGTACTCTGGAAAGTCCGACAATTTCTCGCCGCTGCCCTGTGGTTCTCTCGACGTACCCCGGGTTCTTCCACACGTAAAACTGTCCGACCAGAGGTGACACCTCGAAAATGTCTTTAAATCACAATAAAATAAATAAATAAATAAATAAATAAATAAATAAATGTCCGACACCACTTACCTCTTCTACATATCCCTGTTGGTTCTCTTTTAAAGAGAAGTTCGGAATATATGTTTGACACTAGCTCACACTGAAGTCTCTTATCACATTTTCCTAGATAATTGTAATCTCCTCCACACCTCTCTCCTTCCAACTTGGCACAGACAGGACAACAGTTACATATGCTTGTTGTTATCCCTCCCTTGCACTTCAGTTTATAAGCTTTTCGTGGACTGCAGTGGATCTTGCTGCACGGAGGGCACTGAAGAATACCCTCGGACGGAATCATAAGATAAGGTAGAACATAGAAAACGTTAATGTACAGAAAAAATCGTTTTAAACTAACGCGTGTGACTGCTTTTAAAAAGCACATTGCATTCTCCACGATCATTTTTAATGAAGTCAGATCTTCATTTTCACTAAAAGTTTTGAACGCTTATTTTTTTCACCCAAACCGTGCTTTCATCTCGTGAAGTTTGAGAAACATCGTGCCGAAATTCACATATAAATTTAATGTTCAGAAAAAAGTCTCATTTGAACAAATTTAATTTCTATGAAATTAAAATTTTCAACAGCTCACTATGTCCAATTAAATGATCGCTGTAGTCGCTTTCTGTTTGTCCATTGTACAAGTTTCATTCATTCAAGTCGAAGGCAAACACAGTCCATCCTTCGAGTCTTCATTACGGTGGAGCTGTGTTGAAGTTAGTGTTTCAATATTGAATGTTAAATTTGTTGTATGAGCTCTAAATACCTATACTACCCTAAGAAAATTTTCTCGAATCACCTTGGGTGATTTTGTAAATTTGGCATCTTTTACGTCAGGTATTCTCTCAAGTAAAATGCTTTAAATAGCTTTGCTTCTTAAAATTCCTCTTCGAACAGCGTAAGTTCCATTGATAAAATCCTCTGCTAATAAATAAATTGGATTGTTATGTTAATATAATCCTCCACGCTGTTTCTTGTTAACTTTTATTCTTCAGATACACGCATGGAGTTCTTGTCCAACGAAATTTCTTCTTTCCAGTTAACACGTTCGTTATTTCATTGATACAGACGTCGAACAAGTTTTATGAATGGGAGGCAGGTCTTTGATATTCTAGCTTTCTTGCGAAGTAGGTTTTTTTCTGTGATTGGCACGCGCTGGACTATGACGTCACGGATCAAATTTTCTCAAGATTTTTTTTTTTGTATATTGATTGGTTTTTACCGATACCTAAGAAATGTCTAAAGCGAAAAACCCTGTTTCCACAGAAAAGCAGTCCCTGTGATCAGACATGCTTGAAACTCGGGCGGCCAAATTGGGAGTGGGCGGAGGGAAGAGGATGGGTGGTTGTGAAACCCTTTGCCAAAGATAGCGGCCAATTCTGGACAGTGCAAAACACACAAAAAAACTGCCACACGAAATTTATTAGTTTTCTCCTTTCTGTGCCTCGAAACATAGCTTATGACCCCTCATTGGAACGATCTCATAGAGATCGTTCCAATGAGGGGTTTAAGCTACGTTTTGGAGGAAAAAAATTAAAATTTTTAGGTTTTCAAGATTTATTCTGCAAACTATCTCAATATTGTGTCAGATAAGGGATTAAATTATAGGATTAAAGGATTAAATTATAAAAATAGCTAGTCGGCGCTGCTAATCACTGGGAGAAAGCACCCCCATCAGTTGCTATCTGCCGTGTCACCATATGTTTCGGGTTGGACTTTTGCTGAAAGTGTGTGTTGAGGTGTGGGATATCCCTAATTTACCGATTGTCAGTTTTGAGATAGGTGTGCCGTTAGTTTTCAATGAAATAAATGTTTTATGGTGGTGGCACCAATGGGAATTCAGACGGGGCACCGAACCACCTCCTTCCACCCCTGTCCACCTCATCCCCGTCAGTTACATTTTCGAACTTTTTCTTTCAGGTGCAGGCATGTTGCTGTAAGGCGAAAAAATAAATGGTTTGGTTCAGATTATATGCAATAGAAAAATAGTGTCGTTCATTCATTCATTTATTGGCGTTTAAGGTCACATATTTCTGCACAATGGCTAATCATGACCACGACAGTTTTACGGGTGGAGGAAGCCGGAGTACCCGGGGAGAACCACCGAGCAACAGCAAGCAACTCTCAGCTCCCCATCATACTAACTCCACTCAAGCAGGGTTAGCATTGGTTGAAGACAGGCGCACAAACGACGTGCAGTACGCTTTAGTACACAGTGCCACCGCGCCCCCACGTAGGCAATGGGGATGAAGTGTCTTGCCCAAGGACACAACGCAATTTCCGCAGGTGGGATTCGAACAGAGGACCTCTCGGCTTGCAGCCTGCACTTCTATCTACTAAGCCACCGCGCCCTCTAGTGTCGTTCAGTCAGGATTTTATTATTTATATTAATATTTCATTTTCTCACACAGAGGCTTAACACTTTAACCAACACAACGATCAAAACCGGTCAGTGCTATCTTCAAAAATCGTCATTCAATTTTTTATTATTTCTCATTTTTGTCTCAAAAACATGGCTTATGACGCCTCACTAGAACGAGCTCGCGGAGCTCGTTCCAATAAGTCTAATAATCTATGTTTTTGAGAATGTAAATTTATGCTTATTCAAAATTGTTTTATCAAGTGTTGTCTGTCTTCGGATAAGGTGAAGGGTTCAAATATTTTGTCTATATTCGCGGTGTTCATGTATTTGACGACAGGGCCGAACGTATATTCAGATATCGTTTTAAATAGATATAACTTTTTTGCTAACAGCTCATATAAAGATTAGGGTTGGTCATTGAAATCAGGATCGGCAAGAAAACCTGATCCATTCCATTTTATTTTTCATCTGCCTTATCAATTATTTTTCTTATTTTTTTTTAACCTGCTAATAATATTATATTCTTCGTATTTAATTTTGCATAGAAACTTATTATAACTAACCATTTCTACAAATTAGAATGGAATCACTCGTTTGGATTTATTTATTTATTTATTTATTTATTTATTTATTTATTTATTTATTTATTGGTGTTCAAAATCACATATTTCTGCACAATGGCCAATAGTGACGACAACTTGGACATAAAATCAAGTTTAGCTAATAGTCTAAACCATGTTGCCAATCTTTGAGGATTTCCTCCCAAAGCATTGGTGACACAGACATATTTTACCAGTTAATCGGAGCTTGTTTACCTCAGTAAACAAGCACTGCTTCACTTCCCGGGATTCCTACGGGACCCCTTCTGCATACAAAATAGACGGAATTGCTGTAAATCATATTCTTGAGGAGGATACCATTCAGGAGCACAATGTCGAAACGGTTACGTACGTATATTCCGGAGGACCAAAACTCCGGGGTATCGATATTCCGGAGATCCAATACCCCAAAGGTCCGATATTACGAAGGTCCAATACTCCGAGGTACCGAAAGATAGAAAGCCCAATACCCCTTGGGTTCAATACTCTTAAGGACCGATAATTCGAACGTCCAATACTCCGAAGGCCCAATAGTCCGAAGGCCCAATACAAATACTCCAAAGGCATCATACTCTGAAGGTACAATACTACGAAGGCCTTACACACCGAACGTCCGATCGAAATACCGGGCCTTCGGGGTATCAGACCTTCGGAATATCGGACCTTTGGAGCTCGTTCCAATGAGGGGTCATAAGCTAGGTTTTGGGGACCAAAAATGAAAAAAATAATGAAAACTGAAAGGTGATTTTTGTAAATAACGCTGGCCGGTTTTGGCCATTATGTTCGATAAAGCTTGAATATGACGTTAGGAGACCCAGGCGTCATGGCTACTACATGTATATGTCCATAAATAAATTTCCATGAAGTCTTGAATTTTTTTAACCCTTTACCTAACATGAAAAGCAGACGACACTTGCAAAAAAATTCTTGAATAACTATTATTTTCATTTTTTTGTCTCAAAAACATAGGTTATGACCCCTCATTGGAACGAGCTCGACGAGCTCGTTCCAATGAGGGGTCATAACCTATGTTTTAGAAACAAAAAATGAAAAAAATAATGAAAATTAATTGACGATTTTTGAGAATAGCGCTGGCTGGTTTTGGCCGTTACGTTAAGTAAAGGGTTAACTATAATTTCGACTGACTAATATTCCAAATAAATCATCAAGGCATGCATTCAATGAAGGCATGCCTTGATGTTGTAGTAGGAGCATTTTATCAGCCGAGACTTGAGCCATCATAATTGAGACAAATCTGGTAAACAACCCCACCATATTCGGTAATCTTCGTCACGCCCCTACCCTTTAAACAGATTTTAGATTGCAGACATAATCTGCATGTTTGCAGTAATTTGACAACACTGTTGTATACCCGTCTTTGGTCGAGTGGAAAGCCGCTATGACGTGTTGCAAAAAGAACAAAATATGTTATCTTCCCTTGCGTTTTTTGTTGTTGTTGTCAGTTTTGATAAATCAGTTTATGAGAGGCAAAAGCTAGATGTTTTGTCGCACGTTTTGCAATGAAATTTTTAGCTGGGGGTAGCAGGTTGTCGGGAAACGCTCCCGATAATCTAGAGTTATAAATAAAATTCACTGATATGACTTATCAGAAACATTTTTTCGACACAGATATCTTTACAAATCAATATTAAAATAGTCATTTATTTTGTGATCTTTGAAGGTCAAGTGCTCATGTTATCAAAACTTAACACCTTGAAAGACGGACAGAAACTTACAGCAGGTGTATTCAATTCATCGGTTGGCACAAGGAACAAGGATTGTGTAGAAAAGCATCACCATCCTCATCATTATCGACATCGTCATCGTCTTCATCACTATCTTCATCATGCTGCTGCTGCTGCTGATGATGATGATGGTGATGATGTCATCATCAACAACAGCAGCAGCAGCAGCAGCAGCTATTGTCTCATCATCATCCCACAACTTCTGCTACAACAAAGCATTATCAACTACTACTACTACTACTACTACTACAATACTACTACTACTATACTGCTGCTACTACTACTACTGCTATACTACTACTACTACTACTACTACTACTAACTACTACTACTACTACTACTACTACTGCTACTACTACTACTACTACTACTACTACTACTACTACTATTACTGCTGCGGCTGCTTCTAGTAATACGAGTAGACGTAGAAGTACTAAATTTAAACGACAATAACAGTATATAAAAATGATTATTATACCATGCCTCACGTTTTTAATATCAGCCATGATTGGTTAATTTGACATCTTCTAAAAGTCATAGTACTGGAGTTTTGGGGCAAAACACGGGTACTATTGGAACGTTCTTCCCTGGAGGCATGAGAACAAAGAAAATGTAAGCTCCACTTCCATTGATCAGCGTCGATTACGCACGCTCTGATTGGAATTTCTCAACACCAAACCCTGGCGCCGTGTCCCATTAACTTTTTTCGTCACCGATAGACACAAACTTACCAACAGATATGTCATTTTCAGTGGGTGTGTTTTCAATTTTAACTGCAAACAACGAATTCAAAAGAATCAGAAATATTAAAAACTCACGTGTTGTTCACCACTTCAGTGAATCCTGAATATGAATTATGACTTCAATCAATTATATTTCCACAAGGTTAGTACTCCCGACCTTACTGAGCCTCCGTCTCAAGTTCAAAATAAATTGTTTCACTCCGCTTAATTTTAACAACTGTCGTCGTCCAAGAAACATGAATTTATATTCCATTAATTTATACCACTTATCACGCAAGCATTAATAATGAATTATAACATGAACAGCATGATGCAGTTGTAAACACTGGCATTTGGTGATATAGAAACTCCCAAAGCGACGGCACTTGTAACAAGTCATTTTCGAATTTGGTGATCTGGAAACTCCTAAAGAGACGTCATTCGTTCGAAATGACGTCACTAAAAGTATGTTTCTGGATTCGACTACATTGTTACAAGATTGATGGCATGTTGCAGTTAACCCTTAACAATGAAAGCTATTTTTTGGTTCTGCATAATAAAATAATTAGGACGTTTCTTTTCATGTTCTATCGGTCGATAGTACCCAAGTTTGTGTGATTTCGAAGCTGCTGAATGTTTTATTTTAGAAATCACACAAATTCAGGTACTATCGACCGATAGAACATGAAAAGAAACGTTCTAATATTATAATATAGCAGTAGAAGTAGTAGTAGTGGTGGTTGCAGCAGGAATATCAGTGCAAGGTGGCAATAGTAGTAGTAGTAGTAGTAGTAGTAGTAGTAGTAGTGTATCAGCGCATAGTAGTAGTAGTAGTATATCAGTGCATAGTAGTAGTAGTAGTAGTAGTAGTAGTAGTAGTAGTAATAGTAGTAGTAGTATAGTAGTAGTAGTAGTAGCAGTAGTAGAAATAGTAGTAGTATAGTAGTAGTTGTAGTAGTAGTACTAGTATAGTAGTAGTATATTAGTAGTATAGCAGTAGTAGTAGTAGTATAGTAGTAGTAGTAGTAGTAGTAGTAGTAGTAGTAGTATAGTAGTAGTAGTATAGTAGTAGTAGCAGTAGTAGTAGTAGTAGTAATAGTAGTAGTAGTAGGAGTAGTAGTAATAGTAGTATAGTAGTATAGTAGTAGTAGTAGTAGTAGTAGTAGTAGTAGTAGTATAGTAGTAGTAGTAGTAGTAGTAGTAGAGGTAGTAGTAGTAGTAGTAGTAGTAGTAGTAGTAGTAGTAGTAGTAGTAGTAGTAGTATAGTAGTAGTAGTAGTAGTAGTAGTAGTATAGTATAGTAGTAGTAGTAGTATAGTAGTAGTAGTAGAATGTTGGTAGTAGTAGTAGTAGTAGTAGTAGTAGTAGTAGTAGTAGTAGTACTAGTAGTAGTAGTAGTAGTATATCACTGCGTGGGGGTGGTAGTGGCTCTGCTTTGCTGGTAAAATGGGGCCCGGTATAAACCAACGTCTGGGGTAAAAATCCTCTAAAAGTGCAGCATATGTATAAACGACTGGGGAAACTTGACTTCATATCTATGTTACGGTCATGATATAGCCATGGATGCTGAAAGTGTCAAAGTGGCCTTAAACTTCACTAAACAAATGAATAATAGTTGTTGTTGTTGTTGTTGTTGTTGTTGTTGTTGTTGTTAATAGTCGATGGAAGCGCGGTGTCTCATGGATAGCGCGTCGGACTTCCGATATCTTATCGGAGGCTGGGACATTTTCTTTGTTGGTTTGTTTGTTAGTATGTCCACCAGTCATTTTGTAGAAACTTAAAATTTCTCCTATTTTTTTTTAAAAGAGAATAAACTAATCTGGTATCAACTTACAAGCTGCAAGAATACAAATCGAAGTTCGAATCCGGTCTTTTCCAGTAATTTAAGCTAGAGCTTGAATTTATGACAGTTCACTTTTGAAATGCGTTTTCTTCTGGAGTGAAATCTAGTAAATCCATATAAGTGATGACAGAAAGGGTCGATTTGAAGCTGAGGTCATTTGCCACAATTAAAGGAAGAGTTATACACCTTTTTTCAATTTCGAATTCAAGCAAATAGTAATTTCTCTTTTTGTATCACTAACATATCTGTGAATTTTCAAGTTACAAAAAAACAGGCTAGAACCCTGCTAAAACTGGCTGAAATGTAATTTTTAAGTTGATGAAAGAGTTGTGTCCCTTCTTTAGAATAAGAAGACTTGATGGAGGTTGGAACAGAAGTATGGAACGGGATGAAAATGCAACGATCGATGTTTCTGTTCCAGGCTCTTTGACTTGAGCAAACACAACAAAGGTGTCTTCCTCGTTCAATGACTTGTAGCAGACAGTCTCTTATTCAGTTCTTAGATATCCGTGACAACTCCAAAGCAGCCTGTTGCACCATCTATATAATTTATAGAGGGGTGTAAGCTGGTACTAGAGGGATCCCAATGGCTCAGTGGTTACGGCATTGAACTTCAAATCGAAAGGCTTACAATTCGATCCCCGCCAGGGGTAGCTGTAGCTGTGTTGTGTCATTGGACAAGGCACTTAATCCCGATTGCCCACGTGGTGGTACGGCGGCCCTTTGTGCTAAGGCGTACTGCACGTCGATGGTGTACTTGGTTTCAACCAATGCTAACCATACTTGTGTGGAGTTAGTACGTTGAGGAGTCTGACAGTTGCTCGTCACTATTCGGTGGTTCTCTCCGGATTCTCCGGCTTTCTCCACCCGTAAAACTGTCCGAAAATAAATAAATAAATAAATAAATAAATAAAAATAAACTAAATAAGATGGCACTTGAATGACACATCGTATTAATTCTAAAAGACAAGTCGCCAGTCTTTAGGTTTGGAAATCACATCAGGGCGACTAACGCCCTCCAAGAATAAGGGCTAGGAGAGCGATTGTGTCTCACCCCGCCCCACAGTTCAGCAGTCCCCTTCAGCAGTCATTGCGTTATGATAAGAAACCCCACACCATGGGACTTATTTAATACCATGTAGGTTATATTTTGGGTTCTTAACCCTTTACCCAACGAGTAGATCTTCTGTAAATCAGGACATTATTGCGAGCAGTTTTTTTTATTTTATTTTTTATTTCTGTAATTATTTCTTTGCCATCAAAAGTTCATGTTCTTGGTTTATATTTTAGGCCTCATAACCTCCAGAACAGCATGGGTGGTGGTGTATTTCGTCCCTTGAGAGCAAGAAGGCTTTGCAATGCTAAAGCATTGCAAAGCCTTCTTGCATTCAAGGGACAAATTTATCAATTCTTTTAACTTTGGTAAAATATCAGACATGAACCACTTAATTTTTATTTTTTTTAAAGCTCACATTGGTTCTAAAATGAGAGCATGCGGCAGCCAGAAGGACCATGCGGGAGGGCCTGAGAAACAGATTGTTTATTTTTTTAGGCCTAATACTCCTATTAGTTATTTTCCGACATACACTCTCTCTATTTATACTCTTTCAGCAAGACAAACACAATTAAAATTGAGGTGGGAAACAATATCTAAAATAATTAGTTTAATCTAAATGTCTTCTATGGGGTCGCGGTGGCGTTGCGGTAACCGGTTCTCGTCAGATCACCGAAGTTAAGCAACGTCGAGCCCGGTTAGTCCTCGGATGGGTGACCGTCTGAGTGATCGATTCGGACTCCCGCGTTGTGTCCTTTGGCAAGGCACTTAACCCCGATTGTCCACATGGGGGCACGATGACGCCGTGTACTAAGGCGTACTGCATGTCGATGGTGCGCATGTCTTCAACCAATCTAACCCTGCCTGTGCTGCAGTGCGGAGTTACGATGTTGGGGAGCTGGCGGCTGCTCGTCGTTGCTCGGTGGTTCTCTCCGGGTACTCCGGCTTCCTCCATCCGTAAAACTGTCACGGTCATGATTAGCCATTGTGCATAAGTATGTGACCTAAAACACCAATAAATGAATAAATAAATAAATAAATAAATGTCTTCTATAACCACACATTACCACACATGTCTCTGTTGAATTTAGATCGGAACATTATACTTATTGTTTACTCACAGTGTATTTGTCCATATATATGTGTTAATGTGTAATTTATTGTAAATAAAAAAATAAAAAATAAAAAAAATAAAAAAGTTATTTTCCCGTGCTTCGTGATTCTTTCTGAAAATACTACAAGTCGATATGTCCTCCAAGATGGTTAGCCAGTTGGTCCAGACCTCAAAACAAACATGGGCAGGAGAATGATTTACAAACTTTCATATTGCAAGATCCACCCCACTTCCCCAAATATAAAAACACATTGCAAGTTTTGACTGTGTGTTTGGTTTACGTCCATACACAGCTAAATTCAATCGCCAAAAAGGCAATACTATTATGGTAGTGCATAACGTCCCGACCCTGGTGTGTAAGTTTTTAATTTGTCAGGACTAAGGAAAACCGTTTATTGGGGGGTACCCTTAAAAAATTATTTCCGGAGAAGGCTCCTTTCGAACACAAAACCTAGTCGTTCTGAGATCCATCATTTCCCAGGCTTACGCCTATCTTGAGGCAGGAATTGGCGTAGTAACGTGGAATCTTACAAAGACTTCCCCAGTCTCTCTCCGCTCATCCAACAGGTGCCTGAATACTCATCCTGGCTCGAGTATCCACACAGAGGACCTTCGATTACACATGTGATATAACCATTGCGACACAAAGGGAAGCCCACCCGATCAATGAGTCTAGTTAACGTTACCACGAGGTAGTTCTATCTGCATACCAAGGCTTCCCGACTAAAACTGTCCGTTTGTTTCTTGCTGGTGGACGTCTCGCTGCATCCAAATTGAACGGAAAAATACCCCTCACAGTAAAATACCTTTCCTGATTAGGATTCACTTGGAAAAATCTCTCCTTGTACCTGTTTACAACACAAAGGTTGGTGAGGGGTAGGTTACCCCTCCCCAACCTTTGTGTTGTGCACAGGTGTCCCTGGCAAGCGTACTGCTTCTCCATTCATACAAAAATATTTGTTTCAAATGTAATTCGTGCTTTTGGTGTAAGGTTAATTTCCGAGTTTACTTTGAATGTTTACACACATTTTTGTTATCACCGACTCGGAACAACGAAATGTAAACCTAGAAGGGGTGCATCATTACAAGGATGTGACCGTGTAATTCTTCTCGCATGGTTGATTTGAAAATGATTGTTTGCAATTAGTTAAACACACAGAGCACAAACCAAAAATACGATTGTCTGGGGCTCATTCAACTGTTTCTGACAAAGCGGAAACTCTAGGAATTCCAACAATGTGGATATTTTAAGAAGATCATTCCCTTCTTTGTACCTATATTATAATTAACCCCGAGGCTACTAGTACAAAAAGAGAAGAGCAAAAAATATGATTTTTCATTTTTTAGTGTTTTGGGATATTTTGCAATGGCGATATAATCGTTTCTTTCTTTTGTTTTTATTTTGTATGCTTAACTGCAATTTATTAATTATCGGCCAAGTTGTTAATGTTATAAAACTTGATGTGATCAGCAGAGTGGGTGGAGTGGAGGGTATTTATTTATTTATTTATTTATTTATTTATTTATTTATTTATTGGTGTTTAACCCTTTACCTAAAGTAACGGCCAAAACCGGCCAGCGCTATTCTCAAAAATCGCCAATTAATTATTTTCATTATTTTTTTCATTTTTTGTCTAAAAAACATAGGGGTTATGACCCCTCTTTGGAACGAGCTCGTCGAGCTCGTTCCAACGAGGGGTCATAACCTATGTTTTGAGACAAACAATGAAAAAAATAGTTATTCAAGAATTATTTTTGCAAGTGTCGTCTGCTTTTCAGGTTAGGCAAAGGGTTAAGGCCACATATTTATGACCGTGCCATTTATACGAGTGGAGGAAGTCGGAATACCCAGAGAGAATCACCGAGCATCGACGAGCAACTGTCAGCTCCTTAACATTCTAACTCTGTTCAATCTCCGGCTCAGGCAGGGTTACAGCGGTGAAGACATGTGCACCATCGACGTGCAGTACGCCTTAGTATACGGCGTAATCGTGCTCCCATGTAGGCAACCGGGATAAAGTGCCTTGCCCAAGGACACAACGCAGGTCGTTCGGACGGGGATCGAACTCGGGACCTCTAGCATAGAAGTCCAACAGTCTTCCACTGAGCCACCCCGCTCCCGGGATGGAGGGTGTAGGGGAATCGAGTCACGAGAGTGAATGTGACCTCCCCACCCCCCTCCCCGACATACATTAATGTTAACCAGACTGTCACCTGTGGTAATTAAAAATAAAAACTCTTGAACCTAAATCGAATGTGTTGGTCTAAAGAAATCACCACCCATCAATAAACTTCATTTTATCAAAACAATTTCAAGTCATTTGTGAACGTCGTGCAAGAAGTATTAGAGGACTATATTTTGTTGAAATGGACGCCGCGGGAAAATGGTTGTTCGACGATTTGCTGACTTGTGCTTTGGTATCAAAAATATTGGAATTATTACAAAGTGCGCCTAATAGAAAGAGAATCTAGTACTTCAGTGTACATTCAATGGCTCCCCTCCCCCCCCCCCCCCCCACCCACCCTTTTTTGTAACTCGGATTGCTTTTTCACATGCAATGTACCAGGGGTATGTTCATGTATTATCGCGGCTAATATCGTACCCCATCGCTTACAGCTGTTACTCCTGCGAACAGGCCAACGGGGGGCGACCTTCTATTTACCGACAAGCAATACCCTCACCTGTGGATTCTTCTTGTCGTGATCCATGGTTGAAATGTGGCGTCTAACCCACCAACTCAGAATCGTGGACCCGCCACTGCAGGACAACATCTTGTTCGAAACGTCATGCTTTTGGAACCTACAGAAACTACTTCATTACACAAGGATGAGTACTGACATACATAAAATTAATAGATTCAGAATAGAGGAGGGTGTAATTTATGTTTTTGTAAAGCTGCGAAGAACACCCGTCCTGTTTGTTGGATTCATATCACAAGCCTCTACTAAAATTTCCACCTCCTCCATTGTCCATGGTTCTTTTTCTTATAATCAATAATATCTTCAGACAACTCTTTGACTAATATTCCCTGTAATAGAAGGGAATTGTTCAGATATTTTCATAGACTTCGGGAAGCAGGGGCGTAGGAAGCTTATAATACTGGGGAGGGGGGGGGGGGGGTATTGTAAACGGGAGCTTGTAGGAGACAGCACGTCCGCCTTTGGTGGCCCGCTCTGCGTAGCCGAACCCGTGGAGAGTGTGGGAGGGGTTACCAGAAAAATTTGTGAAATATGAACTACTGAGAACTCATTTCCTCGCTTCTCAAGTGAAAAAATCAAGGTATCGTTGCTGTTAATTTTTGGTGTTTATCCCTTTACCTGACTTGAAAAGTAGACGACACTTGCAAAAAAAATTCTTGAATAACTAATTTTTTTCATTTTTTGTCTCCAAAACATAGGTTATGACCCCTCAATGGAACGGGCTCGACGAGCTCGTTCCAATGAGGGGTCATAACCTATGTTTTGGAGACAAAAAATGAAAAAATCCTGAAAATTAATTGGCGATTTTTGAGAATAGCGCTGGCCGGTTTTGGTCGTTACGCTGGGTAAAGGGTTAAAGGAGGACGTATGTCAAGGAGGAAGATGTTAACCTGTTGAGCGTCAAATCGGTCAGTGACATCGGCTACCAACTTTTCTATGCACTGCAAATGGTGTAGATCGCACAGTTTTCATGTGCGCCTGTATCATGTAGAATATGCAGATGTATGTGGTTATTTTCGTGTAGATACTAGATATGATTTACAAAGTTTTGGATTTTTTTGGGGGGGGGGAGGGGAATACCCCCATTACCCCTCTGGTTCCTACGCCACTGTCGGGAAGTTATCAAGGGCATTTTACGAAACCATCACTTCGCCACATATTTGATTTCGATTGTAGATTTGAATACGACTTTGTGGTATTTATGCACATCAAGGGAGATAACTCGGCCGAGCCCCAAAACGCGTTGCATGTCTGCAGCAATGGACAGATCTGAAATCTGTTTAGGCTGTAAGGCAAATTCAAAGGATTTATTTAGGCAAAATGCTTGAACCGAAAAAGATAACGGACAAGTAACAAATTGTTCCCGATGTTCCTACTGTTCGGGTTTCTCTTCAACATTTTTTATACTGCTTCTGCAAAGGCCTAAAGTTTTTTTACGGCTTTCCTATTAAATGACTTTCCACAACTTAACACAACTCTCCAGCGACATAATTTATTTATTTATTTATTTATTTATTTATTTATTTATTGGGGTTTAACGACACACCCAGTAGTCAGGGTCACCTCCTATCGGACAGTGTTACAGGCAGAGAAAGCTGGAGAGAACCACCGGGGAACGGCAAGTAACTGTCAGACGCCCCCAATGTACTAACTCCGTTAGTTAGTTAGTTAGTTAGTTAGTTAGTTAGTTAGTTAGTTAGTTAGTTAGTTAGTTAGTTAAACCGGCTAAGTATTAGTTGAAGGCAAATGCACCATTGACTTACAGTACAACGCCACCTACCACCACGTGGGCAGTCGAGATAACGGGCTTTTACCAAGGACACAATGAAGTTACCGTTGGTCAAGATCGAACGTGGACCTTTAGGTTTGAAGTTCAATGCTCTAACCACTGAGCCACCGCGATCTCTGGGCGGCATCACTTTTTTCCGAATTAACGTTACAATTAATTTTTCTGCAAAATATCCATTAACTCATAACCTAACCTCGCCCAAATTGTTGTTCTCGCTTCGCCTAACATGACATCGTATCCGCCAATTAACTGGGTGAGTGTTGGAAGCCTATTTTGGGCTTTATTCTCAAGTGCAGGTACTGTATATTAACCATTTACCCAACGCAGACGATATCAAAATGTATTATTTTAAATATCATTTTTTTTTTTTAATTTTTCAACAAATTTCAACAAAACCATATCATGTGACCTCTCGTTGGAACGAGCTCGACGAGCGCGTTCCAACGAGGGGTCACATGATATGGTTTTGTTGAAATTTTTTGAAAAATAATATTTTTTCAAATGCTGAATTTGCATATTACGCGGGCGGATGCGGGCGATTCGTTGGGTAAAGGGTTAAAGGCTTCATATTCTGTGGATGTGCTTCACATTATCTTTGAAGTGAATTTATTTCATCTCTATGGATTTGCCTTGTTGCGGTTTATGGGAGAGTGTACTCTCCCATAAATTGTAAGAAGGCAAAGGCATGTGAACAATTTTTCATTACCAAAAATAATTTAGAACACTACCATTTAAACACACCACAATTTATAATAACCAACGCCTCGAATGTGTGTCTTTTAATGAAAGCAAATTAACTGTAAATGATTGACGAAACTTTACTTTATACTGGTCTTGCGACTCGGATATAGGATATATATCATATAGCCAAATATGTTGCATGTGACCTTAAATCAAAATACATAGATACGATTCCTTTTCCAGTCGTCTTTCCTTTAAAACCTCTTTGTTCAAGGTATAAGTTCACGAATGTGACGTCACGTCTCTGTGTCTAACGTGACGTTTCTCAAAATTGTAACGTAACGTTCTTCTGTGTTTATCGTGATAAACAAAACGTCTTACTCTGCAATACTCTCTGCAAGACGGAAATATGCCATGAGATATAAATATATTTTTGTAGCGCTGCTACAGATAGAGGTCCTGAAGTAAGTTTCTGTTTTATAAACATTCGTGGAAAAAGATAATGTCAAAATTATGGCGTGTGTTCTGTGAAGGTGGCTCATTTATTCACCATTTGAAACTGTAAAGTTAGTATTTGGGAGCAACGTAAAGTTTGCCACATCGCCATGAAACTACTTTATGTCAAATAACGGAGGATGATCATAAATAATCCAATATTATTGCCCTAGCGGTTCTGTTTGATTAAAAACGGGACTACATTTTTGCCAGTCAGTTGTCATTCTGAATGTGTGGCCTGTGGGTCAGCGTAAAAATAAAACAACGGTGTCAGATTTCCATATTATCAGTTATTATCTGCCATCCGACCGGACCTATCATGTAACAACACGGATAGAAAATGGAAGGTAAGAAACAGTATTGGTTGAAGATATGCATACCGTAAATGAAATGTAGATATTTGGAATAAATACGAGGGTTTGTCTGTTTAAGGCTCATTTTAGGCCGTCGGATATTTCCACTATAATAACTGCAGAAGTTCGCCACGCAATGAACTCTTTCAAAAAATGGGATCTACAGAAAGAAAAAGTACACCGAGCTGATCAAAACCTCCGCCATATTAGTTACTGTGGATTATGGTATACATTCTTTGCCCTGTTTTCCTTTTCCCAAAATGTGACAATTATAATTACTTTAACAACGATGCGTGGGTGGTAAAATTACACTCTTATCACCTGGTGCTACGCCCCTCATACTATTAGTGAATCGTCTGTGATAGTCTGGCAATCTTCTATAGCAATCGCTATAACCCCTTGTTACCTCTACCATTGGCCTGAATAATTCCCATCTGACGCTACAAAATTTTATTTTCAGCCTTGTCTCGTCAATCCAACTTGTTACTCCAGAACAGTCAAGCCGGGTCCATAAGTTTGACAGTAAGTACACTAAGTATTTAAGAATTTTGTTAAAAATAAAATTCATGAACAGTATTATCATTGCAACTTCACCTAACACGAAAAGCAGACGACACTTGCAAATAAAATTCTTGAATAACTATTTTTTGGTCTCAAAAATGTAGGTTATGAACCCTCATTGGAACGAGCTCGACGACCCGTTCCAAAGAGGGGTCATAATCTATGTTTTTGAGACAAAAAAATGAAAAAAAATAATGAAAATTAATTGGCGATTTTTGTGAATAGCGCTGGCCAGTTTTGTCTGATACGTTGGGTAAAGGATTAAATTATTTCCACCTAAAAGACTCAAAATGAAGATGTTAAGCAAAGTATTGCTTTGTAATAAGGTTAGCAGAGTAATTTAGCGCGGAAGCATGCGTGTGTGGAGAGAGGGATGGCACAAACAGGCCTTATATTTCGACGAGAATCCGAAAATCGATTCACGCAAAGATTCGCCCAAGAAAACCAGCGAGAATCTACATTCTGGCCCTGCATGGGTTATATTCGACGACTCATGCAAAGATTCGCGAAACAAAATCAGCGAGGATCCATGAAGATCCTCGCTGCTCCTCTGCTATGATTCGCGTGAAAAAGAATTGATTCAATTTAATCTTCTACCTAACATTGCGACAGCAAATTAACCAATCCAAGTCTAACATGAGCCAAAATATCATGACATCTTAAATAAATAATAAAATTGTGCAAATATGGCGGTCATTGGAACCGGCGAAAAGAGTCGGTTCCAATGACATCCATAATTATACGGTTTTCTTGCTAAATATTGTTTATGTTCTAAAAAAAATTATTAAATTCAGTTTATATTTTAAAAATTAAAAAGCTGTGTTGGGTAAAGGGTTAACATGCGTTATCAGTATACAACAGGGGTTCAACCATGGTGACCTCATGGGATACTGGGACACTCACAGCAGGTATGGATTATTGCAACCATTTTCGCGAGAATCCAAACGGATTCTCCCAAATTTTGGTTTATAAATATAAGCCCTGAATAAACATTCAAGGCACTCTCGACCAACTGCCATGATAAAGCCCAGGGCTTTCGGTGAATTTTCGAGATTTGATCCCTTTTCGAATCTTTTCACCGATTCGATTCGATTCGATTAGAAACCATCTTGATTATTTGAAAAAATTCGAATCCCGGAGAGTTTTGGATTCCATTAAGTTTTTTATGGACGACTTTTTGAAGACATGACAATTTATCTCGAGGGACAAATTGACCGTATTCAGACGAACTACGTAACACAAATGTAGTTGGAAAGTTCTTAAAAATGTCCATGGAAGTGATAGCGGGGATCGCGTGACGCCTAGTTTATACATATGTCGACCCATAAGATGAACAGGATGTCATCTGCAACGCGAAAGCATTGGTGATGGTGCCTTATTTCACAAAAGAGACGACATGTGGCTTCTTCTAAGTCCACACTTGTGATACATGTGGCAAATTTTAAAAACGTTTTACAATTGTATTTTTCTAGAATTGTATATTCTAGTTATTAAAATGAGCCATTAATTAGCATTTTCAAAGATCTAGCAATTTAGAAGCTGAACTCACCAAAAAGTAGGCATGCCTTAGTGTCTCTGCGCTGCTTGCGAATGTTTATGTCCATTTGTCCATACCCTGCAAAAGAACAGACTAATTCATTGTTTCATTGAGAGTTATCCGACCTGAAACGTGACCGTCAGGGGTGATGTAATCTGTGAACATACCACCCCTTGGGTGCAACAAGGCACTATCTGCAATGCCGAAGCCTTACAGTCGGCACCTTGTTGCACACAAAGGGCAATAAACTTCTAATGTTTCTTTAGAAAAACTTTCGAAATATTTAATTTTTTATGCATATTCCAGCAAGAAATTGACCGATTGCAAAGATACAATAGCCCACTGAAAAGGGCCGATTTTAACAGCCTGAAAAGGCAGTGAAAACTAATATTCAGTTGTAGCTTGTTGGAAATCCCCAAAATATCCCGGCTGTGGGAAACACAATATCATTATTTATTTTATTTATTGGTGTTTAAGATCACATACTTATGCACAATGGCTAATCATGACCGTGACAGTTTTACTGGTGGAGGAAGCCGGAGTACCCGGAGAGCAACGACGAGCAGCTGCCAGCTCCCCAACATCGTAACTCCGCACTGCAGCACAGACAGGGTTAGACTGGTTGAAGACATGCGCACCATCGACACGCAGTACGCCTTAGTACACGGCGTTATCGTGCTCCCGTGTGAACAATCGGGCTTACGTGCCGTGCCCAAGCACACAACGTGCGAGTCCGAAACGATCGTTCAGACGGTAACCCATCCAAGGACTAACCGGGCTCGACGTTGCTTAACTTCGGTGATCTGACGAGAACCGGTTATCGCAATGCCACCGTGCCCCAACACAATATAATAAACTACACAGAGGGTACTTATGATTTTGGGTGAGTAGAATAAAATTGTTTATTTGTAATCAAAACTCACAAAATCAGCAGGAGATTTACCAGTCGTGTCGCTCGAATTTCCCCGACAGGGGACTTGTGCTCCCCGACGCGGGGCTAGGGTGGTATTCCACGCACCTAGGCGCCAAGCCTGAAAATAAGCAGTCTGACATTTGAAGAATGCGGTTCCCAGAGAGTGAATCTGATGATTGATGATTAAGGTTCACAAAGGTTAAATTTTATTGATGCTACCCTGTTGTGCAGGGTAGCATCACTAAATTCACCCTCTGGGAACCTCATTTTCCAGATGACAGTCTGCTTATTTTCTGGTTTGCTTGACGCCACCCCTGAGATTTACACAGAATATAAATGTGATGGTTATAAATACTGATTGATTAAATTAACCCTTTACCCAACGAATCGCACGCTTCCGCCCGCGTAATATGCAAATTCTGCAGTTGAAAAAATATTATTTTTCAAACAATTTCAACAAAACCATATCATGTGACCCCTCGTTGGAACGAGCTCGACGAGCTCGTTCCAACGAGGGGTCACATGATATGGTTTTGTTGAAATTGTTTGAAAAATTTCAAAAAATGATATTTAAAATAATAAATTTTGATATCGTCTGCTTTGGGTAACATTTACCTAACACCAATAGAATACGACTCTAAAAAAAACATAGATTATGGGTTTTATGGCCCATCTTTGGAACCAGCTCGTCGAGTCCGTTCACTCGTTGCAATGAGAGTTCTAACGCTATAGTTTTGAGGCAAACATGAAAAAAGACTTGTGCAAAACGCTAGGCAGATGTGAGTCGTTACGTTTGACAAAGGGTTAATCGATACATAAATAATAATGAATTAAATCAATAAAGAAACTTGAAATAAAACATCAGAAAAAGAACATCTATTTTGCCTTGTTGGACGAGTTGAAGACCAAATGTTAAAATACTGGCGAATGTGGAGTTGTCTCCCTTCCGTTGAAAGGATCACTGGATCAAACTATCGGCGTGAAGAGTTGAGTTTCCATGCATAGTCATAATCAAATCTACGGTGGCTGATTTAGGCCACCCTCAGTACTTTTTTATCTCGAGATAATATCTCAAGATCTCGAGATAATATCTCAAGATCTCGAGAAACTATCTCAAGATCTCGAGATAATATCTCAAGATCTCGAGAAACGATCTCAAGATCTCGAAATAATATCTCAGGATCTCGCGATAATATCTCTAGATCTCGAGACAATATCTCAAGATCGCGAGAAACTAACTCAAGATCTCGAGATAGTATCTCAAGATCTCAAGATAATATCTCGAGATCTCGAGATAATATCTCAAGATCTCGAGAAACTATCTCAAGATCTTGAGATAATATCTCAAGATCTCGAGATAATATCTCGAGATAAGCATATATAATCGGCGTCACCCTTTGGTAATAAGCATGAATTCACTCAAACTGTTTATTCACTTGTCGCATCTTTTCCGACTGCAACATATTCGTGTCCCCCCCCCCCCCCCCCCCATGACAATTACACGAATCCACTCCTGCCACTCAGAAAACTTATCAACAAATCACCTTGTTGCGAAGTTATGAGAGCCCACCAAATCTCAGTCCAGCACTAATATAAACAGAGTCCCGTCATCCGAACTTGCACTTGCTGGTGTCTTGTTCCCACTCCAATCTGAAAGTGTCAACCTAACACCCGGTACCTCCCAGTACCTACTGTAGTGCCCTTTACCCCAAAACAGAACGTTTTCTCACTACTTTACAAGATGAAAAGTTTGTGTCTGTCTTACACTCCAAATCCAAAGTGTTGATCCAGTACCCGGTACCTCCTAGTGCATACTGTAGTGTTGTTTACCCCAAAACTCAACGTTTTCTCACTTCTTTTCCTTCCAGCCCCATGGTATTTGTAGTGATGTTTACCCTAAAACACAAAGTTTACTCACTACAAGACACACATCCATAAATATCAAATATTTCCTTCCAGCTCCACATTGAATGGAGCGATTTTTACCACAATTCACAAAGTTTACTCACTTCTTTACAAGACACAGACCCGTAAATACCAAATAGCTCCCTCATCCCCACGCTGAAAGATTTCATCCCCACTCCCTTGGTAGATTTTTCACCCACTTTCCACATTGCTGACGGAGACATACAGCATAAGTTTAACCCCATTCCCGAGTCCATTTTGACCGAGCAAATCGACGGTGCTATCCGATGTATAATAACCCTACACCAGCGACAGCTATAAACCTACCCGAGGATTTCCTTTCCTCTCGTTGGTTTGAAAAGTCTGGATTAGGCGTAACTAGTTACCTCCTACGGATACTGCTTCCGGACGAGTGATTAAGGACCTCGCGTATTACCAACGTCAGTGTTAGAAAAGGGCTTGCCCAGTACAAGGCTGCAGATGCTAGACAAAACCGTGAATTTATGACCAGTACCCAACAATCTCCTGACACCCAGGAGCCGTTCTCACAATTACACACCCAAATTGAAACCCATAACCCTGAGCCCAAGAGGCGAATAGAATCCCCTTCCTGTGAATCCCAAACATGTCAGGATGGGCATGACTAACATTGTTTCCACACAAAACCCAATTACATGTATAATGAAAAGATTGACCTGTCGCCCGACAAGTCTCAACGGTCCATACACCTTTCACCCTCCTCCAGGGACCCACCCGAAAGTGACAACTCCAATGGTGATGTATACAGTCCCGCGCATATATAGAAGGACAACTTGAACCCGATTCTCAGTATCTCCGAATAAGAAGAAGCCCCCCTCAACGTTGTTTACTGCCACCCTTAACCAGCTGCAACATGGTACCCCCAATTAACCACACGATCCACCGTGATCACATACTCTTACTCGCTCACAGGAGAACCCCCCCCCCCCAACACCCCAAGTACTTGTGACCCCACCATCAACGTCAACTCATGAACCGACAGTAATATAGGACATCCCGTCCCATAAGATTGGTTGGTCTCCTATGTTCTCACCGGCTGAAACCCATTCCAAGCTGCGAAAATTTAATTTCGCCCTCCATGAGAGCATAGTTCCACCAGGACCACGCTCCACAGGCCACTCCCTCTTAACGCACAAGATGACACAGACACACACCCAACTTATGAGAGCAACATCTTGCCCCACCAAACCCCGATAGCGCATCACACCATTGATTTGTCCTCCGACAATACCCAACTATGAATACACTTTTCATACTCCTTCAGTGGGACTCCCAACAATATCAATCAAAAAGACACCACTGCGAACCACCCTGCAATGATAGTCGAAACTCAAACCCGTAAACATACCTCCCGGTTTGACCTATCGCTGCTATAGCTCCCACAAAATGTTTGACCCAATTTGCGGTCCTCCCAAATGAGCGAAATTGTCTCTCCCGCCAAACAGTGAATCCCGCAATGTTGTGTTGAAAAGATGTTCCCGCGACATTTGAAACAACAAGTAGCACCCCACATTCTATTTTGCTATTCCAGCTTTATGGGGACGGGAGTAGCAAACTAGAAAGTGGAAACATTGGGGGACAAATCAATCTTATGGGACGGGATGTCCTGTATTACTGTCGGTTCATGAGTTGACGTTGGGGGTGGGGGTCACAAGTACGGGGGGGGGGGGGGGGGGGGGGGTCTCCTGTGAGCGAATGAGAGTATGTGCTCAGGGAGGATCGTATGGTTAAGAACATAGAGGACCAATCAATTTATTTATTTATTTATTTGTTGTTGTTTAAGGTCACATATTTCTGCACAATGGCTATTCATGACCATGACAGTTTTACGGATGGAGGAAGCCGCAGTAACTGGAGAGAAGCACCAAGCAAAGGCGAGCAATTGTCAGCTCCCCAACATACTAACTCCACACAAGCAGGGTAGCATTGGTGGAAGACCGTTGAGACTTGTCGGGTGACAGGTCAATCTTTTCATTACTACATGTAATTCGGTTTTGTGTGGAAACAATGTTAGTCATGCCCATCCTGCCACGTTTGAGATTCACCGGGGAGAGTGTATGTGGGGGGGGGGGGGGGGGCGATTCCATTCGCCTCTTGAGCTCAGGGTTATGGGTTTCAATTTGGTCCTGGGGTCAGGGGATTGCTGAGTATTGACTATAAATTCACGGTTTTGTCTAGCATCTGCAGCCTTGTACTGGTCAAGCCCTTTTTTCTAAAACTGACGTTGGTAATCCTCACGGCCTTAATCACTCGCCCGGAAGCAGTATCCACAGAGAGTAACTAGTTACGCCTAATCAAGACTATTCAAACCAACGAGAGGAAAGAGAATCCGACGGTAAGTTTATAGCTGTCGCTGGTGTAAGGTTATTATACACCGAGTAACACCATCGATTTGCTCGATCAAAATGGACGAGCGCATGGTGTTAAAGTTATACAGTATGACGGGTCCGTGGAATAACAGTGTGTCAAGAGACGACGTGTCTCAGTCACCTAAGTGGAAAGTAGGTGAAAATTCCACCAAGGGAGTGGGTGATTGATTTCACTGTGGGGATGAAACCTTTCAGTGTGGAGCTGGGGAGGGAGGCTATTTGGTATTTACGGGCCTGTGTCTTGCAAAGTAAAGAGTACACTTTGTGAGTTGTGGTAAAAATTACTTCATTCAATATGAAGCTGACAGGAAATATTTAGTATTTATGTGTGTGTGTCTTGTAAAGTAGTGAGTAAACTTTGTGTTTTAGGGTAAACATCACTACAATCAGCATGGGGCTGGAAGGAAAAGAAGTGAGAAAACGTTGAGTTTTAGGGTAAAAAACACTACAGTATGCACTAGGAGGTACCGGGTACTGGATCAACACTTTGGATTTGGAGTGTTAGACAGACACAAAATTTTCATCTTGAATAGTAGAGAAAAAAGTTGTGTTTTAGGGTAAATGGCACTACAGTAGGTACTGGGAGGTACCGGGTGTTAGGTTGACACTTTCAGATTGGAGTGGGAACAAGACACCAGCATATGCAAGCTGGGATTACGGGACTCGGTTTATATTAGGGCTGGGTTGAAATTTGGTGGGCTCTCATAACAAATACGCAACAAAGTGGTTGGTCGATAAGTTATTCACTTTTCTGAGAGACAGGAGTTGATTCGTGTAATTGTCATGAGAGGCGTGAATATGTTGCAGTGGAAAAGATGCGACAAGTAAATAAACAGTTTGTGTTGCAGGAGTGAATTCATGCTAATGATCAAAGGGTGACACCGATTATATATGCTTATCTCGAGATCATGAGATATTATCTCGAGATCTTGAGATATTATCTCGAGATCTTGAGATAGTTTCTCGAGATCTTGAGATATTATCTCGAGATCTCGAGATATTATCTCGAGTTATTATCTCGAGATCTTGAGATAGTTTCTCGAGATCTTGAGATATTATCTCGATATCTCGAGATCTTGAGATATTATCTCGAGATCTTGAGATATTATCTCGAGATCTTGAGATAGTTTCTCGAGATCTTGAGATATTTTTTCGAGATCTCGACACAGTTTCTCGAGATCTCGAGATATTATCTCGAGATAAAAAAAATATTGAGGGTGGCCTAAATCAGCCACAGTATTTGAGTTTCCACGGATACTGATAATCAAATCGTTGGACTACCAAATATATTTTTTTTATTAATGTATTTATTTTTGAGAACATTTAATTAGAAATAGTAATTTTACACTGTTCATGTCTTTTCCTTTACAGAGATCTGGAGACACATTCAGAAGGTTCTAGAACACGATGGGTATGATGGAACCCTGCAGTTCAGACACCGGGCAAAGCTGTTTTATACCCTGCAATCGGGTCCGTTCAATTTGACGAGAAAAAATGTGTATTTATACTTGGAATTTAAGTTTGACAAACCGGCGGAAGTTGTTGGTTGGGAAACGACCGGTAAGAATGGAGAGTTGCTAGCATCCTTAGAAGAACAGCTTGGTTTTGTCAAAGAATACATGGTCCAATATCAACAATATGGCAGATGGCACACAATTATCAATCCCAAAACTAAAAAACAGGTAGGATTCTAGAACACGCATTATACGCAGAGTTTTTTTTAAATTTTTAATGGATATTTGGGTTATCAAAAAACTCAAAAATAATTTTTAATTGAGAGGACCTCTTGTGCAATTATTTAGATCAAGGGTATGCAATAGAAAGAAAAAAGACTAAACTCGACGAGCTCGTTCCAAAGAGGGGTCACATGATATGGTTTTGTTGAAATATTTTGAAAAATAATATTTTTTCAGCTGCTGAATTTGCATATTACGCGGGCGGATGTGGTCGATTAGTTGGGTAAAGGATTAACTGGAAGATTAACAAAAATAATAATACTTTGGCCGGCTGGTGATTTGTCGCGGTTGTGCCTATTTATCCCCACGCCTCTTCTCTCATCCCAACACTTTGAGACGAACATCTTGATGACATCCCGTACCCCACTCTTCCCAATCTCTCCGATAAGCATACCAACCCTCTCGTTTGTGTCACCCACTAACCACATGTCCTTAGTTCTCCCATCTTACTTCCCCATCATAATCCCAGTGAATCTTATTCTGTCAGACTGGTATTTTGGACATTCCAGTAGAAAGTGTCCCATGGTCTCCACCACGCATAAATTACACATTTGGTACTCCTTTTCATTGTCTTTTTTAAAGTGCT
The DNA here is from genome assembly GCA_031216915.1 of Pictodentalium vernedei. Taxonomy (NCBI): domain Eukaryota; kingdom Metazoa; phylum Mollusca; class Scaphopoda; order Dentaliida; family Dentaliidae; genus Pictodentalium; species Pictodentalium vernedei. The sequence goes on along the minus strand of CM062293.1, from coordinate 73,955,637 downwards.
AAATTATTTTTCAAAGGTGATTTGTAACATGAGTACTTTTTTCAAAGATGTCGCGCCACCAGCATTGAGAACCTTACTTCAGCAAGATTCTCTTATCAATAATTGTTTTGTTACAATTTATTGGAGAGTCAACCTCAGCCTGGTGTATGGTTGAAAGTCTATAAATTTCATTCTCTAGAGTTTTTTTCCTGAGTAAAATGTAATGGACAATTTAATCCACTTTCTTTTAACCCTTTAATCCTTTACCCAACGTAACGGCAAAAACCGGCCAGCGCCATTATCAAAAATCGCCAATTAATTTTCATTATTTTTTCATTTTTTGTCTCAAAAATATAGGTTATGACCCCTCGTTGGAACGAGCTCGTCGAGCTCGTTCCAACGAGGGGTCATAACCTATGTTTTTGAGACAAAAAATGAAAAAAAATAGTTATTCAAGAATAGTTTTTGCAAGTGTCGTCTGCTTTTCATGTTAGGTAAAGGGTTAAACCCTGATGGTATTTTGGTTCAACGCCAGCATCTGGTAGAGTCTATATTCGTTACTTGGTTGGTCTATCGGGTTCAAAGGGAAAATAAAGCCCATGTGTATTTGTTTTGATAAAAAAGGTCGAATTTTAATTCAGATTGCCATCCATTTAGCCTAGTTAGCACCCTTTACCTAACATAACTAATAGAGATTCTTACACAACAATTTGAATCTTAGAAAACTAGCTTAGCTTTTGAACCCTCATTGGAACGAGCTCGGAGAGGGGTCGTAAGCTATGTTATGAAAGCAAATTTTAAGAAATCGAAATTTGAATTTTTTAATATTTAAAATACTTTTATTTTCATTAAAGTACACCCCTAATATAAAAAAATACCTCAGACGGGATACCGAGGCAGTATCACAATGAAGGGGGCACATAATGGAAAAAGGTACGGCATAAAATTAAACTAAGAAAATATACTGCCTGTTGCATAAAATAGGAACAAAAAGAAAAAGGGTGATCTGAGGATTTGCTCGAGATACAACCGTTATAAAAAGTATGTACATAGTTACATAAATTCACATCGAAATGGAATAAATACAACATTGTATTTAACAAAATAACATTTTAAATATCATGATGTAATCACGTTCACGCCTTAAACCATCCATACACCTTACAGTACACACACTCACACTTTTCACATAAAGAATCATGCACCATACACAACACATTCATACCCTTAATCAACCAACAAGAGGATCCTCGAACAAAGAGGAAGACGGACGGACAGACGGACGGGCTCATAGACGGACAACGGTGTGAGACAAGTCCCACCCCCCCCCCCCCCCCCCCCACGGTTTGTACTCACGGACCAATACACTCACATCGTCACCGACGAGCCCATACAGGCCACCGATGGCAATGTGAAGGCACTACCAAAATAAATGCGGCTTGTAATCAAAACGAAATTTTCGAAAATACAATGAAATCCTAAAACCTGCAAAGTAGTCGGAAGTGAGGATAGTTACTTAATAACATAAATTTTGTGTGTGTTGCGTAACTTCTGCGTTCACGGACTATGCAATTAGGATAAATATACCAGAAGATGGCGGATTGTTTCTTTTGGTGTTCAGTTTAGTTCGTCATTGTAATACGATAAGAAATATATCGTCGATGGGCTTCCACGATGTTGTATCTCAAATTTTTCAACTTTTTCAGAAGAGTAGGCCTGAAAATAAGCAGTCTAACATTTGCAGAATGAGGTCCCCAGAGGGTGAATATTATGATGCTATCCCATACAGTGTGCCTATTTATCCTCTGGGTACCTCTTTCTGTTTAGTTTTGAGACCCTGATTCAGATTGAGGTTCACAGAAGGTGAATTTAGTGATGCTACCCTGCTGGGCAGGGTAGCATCACTAAATTCACCCTCTGGGGACCTCATTTTACAGATGCCAGTCTGCTTATTTTGTGGCTTGCAGAAGAGACAAAAAAAAACTCCAGAATAACTCTAATATGGGGAACACAAAACAGAGTAACTGTGACTCCTGGAGCACAAAGACACATTCTTGGTTTCAAAAAAACATTTAGAGTGTGTGGGAGGTGTTTTCCAAGGGAAAATGATTTTAGGTGATGGTACGACATTTTGACAATCAATTTACTGTAATGAAAATTATGCGACATTTTTGAATTGATCATATCTCTGCCATTTTATGGCCTGCCGCCTGCGCCATTCAAACTGGGACAGGTTTGTCACGGCAGGGCTTCCCATTCGCTTCATTTCCTCCTTTCAGAAACAAGCTGATTGCTTCCCTTTACAAGTCAGGAATTTTGAGATCCGACATTTTGGAATCAGTACACCCCGTTTTGAGAAAAAATTCTTTAAAGATACAGCATTTAGGAACTATATGTGAACATTTCGGACCAAACAACTCAATTCCCCGCATCAATTACTTTTTTTCTTGTGCATTTTATATAATCGGACCTATAGATTCCAAATTTGAAAAAAATTGTTTCCCGCAAAAATGGGAGACACAACCTTTTGGAAGTCCACCGACGATATATGTATACGCCATTTATTATGCGCTAAACGATAGATTATCGAAGAAATTGCGGAAAGATAGAAATCGTATCCCCCACTGTGAAGATATAGAAATTTTCACGTTCACGGTATCAATCAAAATGGCGGCTTTCAAAGCATTACTTCAAGGTGAATACGAGTCAAATTATCACTGGAAATGATCTATTTGTTCTGAAACGTATAATGTTTCGAAGTGGATACCTATCATTTCCAGCAATAATTCAACACGTATTCACCTTGAACTGATGCATGAAACCTACTAGTCCAAACATGTCTTGAAAGCCCGTGACATAAGTTTTTACTTTGGTACGTCCTTTTAAAGGATGTACCAAACCAAAAACTTATATCACGGTCTTTCAGGCCATCTTGGACTAGAAACCCGCCAGTTGAATCAGGTTGCAAGGCGCTTTCTGTTCCGAGTATCAATCAAATAACTTCCGCGTTTCAATGATTCAATACGCTATTTACTTTCATGCATCAATTCAAGGCTGAAAAGAGTGGAATTATCAGATTCTTATAAAAAGCGTATAAAAAAAAGAAAATCTAGTATTTTTGAGTGGATACCGAAAATTATCTCACTTGTGATCGAGACAAATGGGTACCTTCGCTCGCGAAAAATAAACATTTGTCTCGGTCACTCATGAGATAATTTTCGGCACCCACTCAAAAACACTTGATATCCTCTATTTCTCGCTTCCTAACGTAATTGAATGCCATTTTTATTCGCAGAGTAAAATCGTAAAGATGTAATAGATGTCTTATACAACTGCAGAGGAGATGTGATTGCGACCTTTCTTGGCAGTTTATGTGTTTCTGCGGTCTGTGTTATTATCTCGCGAGAAGTTTCGCAGACTTAAACTACATACATTATTTTTTTAAGAAGGATAACATAAATCTCTGTGCTTTAAATAAAATATTAATCACCAGCACAGTTTTCAGTAATACAATTTTTTCAGCGATGGTGTTCGGGATTTAACTAGTTATGTCTCCGAGCTCTGTCAAACCAGATATAACTAGTTAACCATTTACCTAACGAAACGGAAAAAAACCGAACAGCGCTATTCTCAAAAATCGCCAATTAATTTTCATTATTTTTTTCATTTTTTGTCTCAAAAACATAGGTTATGACCCCTCGTTGGAACGAGCTCTTCGAGCTCGTTCCAACGAGGGGTCATAACCTATGTTTTTGAGACAAAAAATGAAAAAAATTAGTTATTCAAGAATTATTTTTGCAAGTGTCGTCTGCTTTTCAGGTTAGGTAAAGGGTTAAATGCCCAGTTTTATATGAATTTAAAAATACAGACGAAATGTCATTTTTTTCATATGCCCCTTCACAGAGTAAGCGAAAATAACATTTCTCGACACTCATCGACGCAACGAGAAAACTCGAATTTTCACTCATGCAAAGCAACTCGTTTAGTTTCTTGAGGTCACATTTTCGTATTAGTTCCGTTTTTTATCTACTCCGTATTTTTTTCACAGTTCATCGTAAGTTTATCCAGTGCAGCAAATCCCCACCGGCCTTCAAGAATATATTTTCCACATGGTCTGAACACCACAGCTCTCCGATTCTATCCTCAGTATTGGATTGGTGCACCCTTTCTGTCTGTCGATTTATACTACAGCAAACGCAAGAGTGATAAGTCAGTCTTGACTAGCAAAAATAAGGCAGTCAAACAAAAAGACCAAGTAGGGGTTGATTTGGACGTCTCTACTCCGACCAACCTGGAAAAGGTTTCAGAAGAGCATGCAGCCACTTTTGCCAAAGTGCACCAGCTGATTTCGGCGGCCGGCCCAATCGCAGATGAGGAAATTAAGTCGCAGCTCCAGCTGAATGAAGACAAGAATGTCGACAAGATTGAGCCCACCAAGGAGACGGGAAAAGCGACGCCGACGTTGTCGCTGTCGGTGGAAAATAAGGCCTTTCCTCAGAAGGCTGTGGTCCAGTTAGACACCAACAGTCTGCCAAAACAGCCCAAGAAAATCAGCCATAAAGGTTAGTGCTCCTACTCCTAGAATGAAGGCTTCCGATTTGGATGATAAGAGAGGCGGGATGGGGGGGGGGGGGGGGGGGGGGGGGGGTATTGAAGCACGAATGTTGTGAGTATTCAACATTCACCGATAGTTTACAGCCATCGAGAAATGTGCAAAAAAACGCAACGCGTGGAATTCGGCCTACGTGTAAGAACGTCATCTAAGAAGGCATCTGATTGGCCGTCACACAGCTGACTGACGTTATAACGCGAATGAAATGCTTCGACACAGAACAAGAAAGACAGATCACCGAAGCTGATATTTTTTCTTTAAAAATTTAAGCTTCACTAAATTTAAGTTTAACTCTTAACCCACTGAGTATTTTAACCCTTTACCTAACATGAAAAGCAGACGACACTCGCAAAAAAAATTCTTGAATAACTACTTTTTTCATTTTTTGTCTCAAAAACATAGGTTATGACGAGCTCGTTCCAACGAGGGGTCATAACCTATGTTTTTGAGACAAAAAATGAAAAAATATTGAAAATTAATTGGCGATTGTTGAGAATAGCGCAGGCCGGTTTTGGCCGTTACGTTGGGTAAAGGGTTAAGATATTTTTCATCGCATCCAGTCATGGCTGCTACACAGCAGCCATGACTGGATGTGATCAAATATTCATCCAAATTTAACTCAAGAAATCATTGGTAAAAAAAAATCAATTCCGTTTACAGGGGAAAATTTGTATTAAATGTACTTAAACTATTCTCATTTTCATAGTAAGAGAAATCCCGTCCTGGGCAGGAATGTCCACAAGGAGTTAATTGTGGTAAAAATAGAAAACATAACTCGGGTAGAGTACGAGGACAGGAATCAATTACCCTTGCTGGAGTCTTTCCCATATCTCACTCGCGACTATCGTTATCGTGAAACACATTAAAAACTTCAACACGGTACATTTATTCCTGCCACCAATTCTCCATACGTGTTGTGTTCTAAGGAAAACATGGGGCGACGGTCAAGGACGGACACATACACCAGACCGTTTCTCCCGCCTTGCTTTTTTCCAATATTTTGTTACCTCTACATTGGAGCGAGCTCGTTCTAACGTGGGGGTCACAATCCATAATTTTTAATGGACAAAAATCAAGCTTCTAAAGAAAAAAAACCACATTCAGTGCCGTCGACACTGCAACTGGATGAATGATATTGTTTTACTAGGGGTAAAATGGCGGGTCACGTAGCGAAAATAAGCTATTTTGACCCATTACCTAACACAACAAGTTGACAAACTTGCACGAGAATTTCTCGAATAACTAAAAATTTTCATTTTTGACAAAAGGCAGCAGAAGCTCGATAAAAGCGGAGGGCACAACTTTTCAACGCTACCATAGTTCGGCCCAGTGGGAGAAAAGTTACATTCGTATATCAGTAAATGTACATACTAAAAACTAAAGTGTTAAAACTGACACTTTCAAGGTATTAAACCCATTCTAACTCTTAGGGTTTGATTTTAACACTCAAAATGCAATGCTTTAAGCACTTAGACATTACAATCTTCAGACATCTGAAACTTGAATGGATGGCACTTCCCATGTGTCTAGCATTGGTGGTTCTTCCAGAATCGTCCATAATTTGATTTGCGCTTGGTGAGTAAATAATTAAAAGGACACAACGCAGATGACGCGGATCAGGCCCGAGAGTTCGAACCTGATCCGCGTCATCTGCGTTGTTTCCTTTTAAGTGTCGCGACATTACACTTGTCAAGTGGTATTATTGTAGCATCTGTCAAGTTCTGGGATATCTGCACTTGAACAAAGTGCTAGTTCAGCACTTAGTGTTAAATACAGCACTTCAAGTGTAGTTTTCAACACTTTAGTTTTTAGCGTGTACACTGGCATTGTACTATAGTATCTCGTTTATATGAGCGTGTCGCAGTGTGGTCACTGTCCTGTCAATTTCTTCTACTTCAATCACATTCCAACCCGAAGGCTGGCCGTCGGGTTGAAAGATGGGTAAAGTAGAAGAAACGGACCGAAGCAACCGAAGGTGGGATTCTGTTGCCAAATGTTGCTTGGGTTTGCAAATATACGGAGTCAAAAAAAGAAAGTATAACAGAAACAAATGTGAAAAAATAGCATAAAGGATGAAATATAATAGTTCTAATGTTGCATGTTTGTGGACAAGAAGTCGTGCAAAGAGTTTAATGACATGTTGTTGTTGTCCACCCAACCGTATACAATTTTGCTACGGATTTCAAAATAGCACGTGCTACCCGAGAATGTCAAATTGAATGGGTGACCGACTATTTTCTTTGTGTTATGTTGTGCTAGAGAGTCCGGGTCATTGAGAAAACACGCTAGTTTTTGTCTTCCGACATTTTCAAAAATGCCAAGGTTAACCGAAAATGAGAGGTTGCGTGCCATTGGTATGCATGCGGCTGGGATACCTCAAGATGAGTTCGCTGCTGTGTTCGGAGTCACTATGGCCACTATGTATCGTCTCATTGGAAGGTACAGAACCACTGGATCTGCTGTCGACCGACCGCGTTCAGGTCGACCAAGAGTTATGACCCCTGCACAAGACCGACACATCAGGGCGTCACACTTGCGGGATCGCTTCCTCCCGGAGACGAGGACAGCAGCAATTACTCCTGGTAGAACTAACAATAGAATCAGTGCACAAACTGTCCACAATAAACTCGCCGAACACAGCATCCGAAGTAGGCGTCCATACTACGGACCAATCCTTACCTAACGTCATCGTACTGTCAGAATGGAAGGGGTACGTCAGCGTGTTCGCTGGACTCAGCAGCGTTGGAGTAAAGTTCTTTTTAGTGATGAATCACGATTTTGTGTACGGCGCGCTGATGGTAGGGCAAGAGTGTATCGTCGACGAGGAGAACGGTTTTCTGATGCTTGCGCGCGGGAATGCGACCGTTTCGGCGGTGGTAGTGTAATTTTTTGGGCGGGAATTTCCTTGCACAATCGAACGCAGTTGATTTTTATCGGTGGTAATTCAAATGGACAGCGATATAGGGACGAAGTTCGTAACGCTGTTGTCCTGTTGTTCAATGCTAACGCCGGATTGCAGTTATTCCAGCAAGAAAATGCTCGATGTCACGTGGCGCGTGTCTGTCGTGACTTTCTTGAGGAGCAGAGTATCGAACTTCTTCCCTGGCCCCCACTTTCGCCAGATTTGTCGCCAACCAACTATCTTTATAACTGGACCGTCGGGTACGACTTTATGATCTTCTGACGTTAGGCGATTTACGTAATGTTCTAAGGTAGGAGTGGAATGCAAAAGTTCAACCATCTGATACGAAGGACGGGGGTGGGGGGGGGGGGGGGTGGGGGTTGTCGAAGGCTGTCATCTGAAATTTACTACCTGCCCAATAACTCAGAAATCAAACAACAAACAAACGGGGTTGAATGGTGGAATGGGCTCGACGTTGCTTAACTTCGGCGATCTGACGAGAACCGGTTACCGCAACGCCACCTCACCCCACCTCTAGCATAAAAGTCGAACAATCTACCACTGAGCCATCGCGTTCCATATTGTCCCCAGAGTGCTTGAAAGCACCATATCAATTGTTTTAACATTGCAGTTCGTGCATTGTTTCACTGAAGTGACGAAAGACATGACAATGTATTTCGTATCTAGAGCGGTGAAAGGCACACGCTGCAATGATTTAGCATTGCAGATGCCACCTTGCTGCAATCAAGGGAAGAAATGCTTGACATTCTGCGCGCTGTGTGTGCGTGTATGTGTGTGTGTGTGTGTGTGTGGGGGGGGGGGGGGGGGGGGTCTAGATTTAGATTAGAAATGTTTTATCTGATCATATACTGATGTGTTGCTCTAATTTGGGTGGGGATACAGAGAGATGAGAACATGGCATCGAAAAGCAAGCCAGAAAATAAGCAGACTGTCATCTGCAAAATGAGGTCCCCAGAGAGTGAATTTAGTGATGCCACCCTGCCCACCCTGCCCAAACACCTCTCACACACTCTAAATGTTTTTTGGAAACCAAGAATGTGTCTTTGTGCTCCAGGAGTCACAGTTACTCTGTTTTGTGTTCCCCATATTAGAGTTATTCTGGAGTTTTTTTTGTCTCTTCTGCAAGCCACAAAATAAGCAGACTGGCATCTGTAAAATGAGGTCCCCAGAGGGTGCCCAGCAGGGTAGCATCACTAAATTTACCTTCTGTGAACCTCAATCTGAATCAGGGTCTCAAAACTAAACAGAAAGAGGTACCCAGGGGGTAAATTGGCCCACTGTGTGGGCTAGCATCATCATATTCACCCTCTGGGGACCTCGTTATGCAAATGTCAAAATGCTTATTTTCAGGCCTGTCCATTCGTAGAAAATCAAGGTCTTTCTTTGAGGGTTTAAAGGAATCTCAAACATCTTTGCTTTTGGTTTTATTGTACAGGGCACTGGCAACATATTACCGACACACTGAAGCACAATGGCTACGTGGGCTCTCTACAGAATAAAGAGAAACAGAAAGTCTTCCGCATACTAGAAGACAGTCGAGTTCAACTTAAAGGCGATAACCGTTACATCTACTTGGAATTTAGTTTTGAGAAACAAGTCGAGGTGATTGGTTGGGAAACAAAAGGAAAACGAGGTGAAAAAGATGGTCCTATTGAAGGAAGAAGTGGTCTTGTAACGCAATATATAGTGCAGTACGATCACGATGGTAGCTGGCATACTATTGTTAATCCAAAAACTGGAAGCGAGGTAAAAATTAGCACCTTCCTTGGTGACGCTTTATGTTTGAAAAGAATGGTTAGCAGCATGGCGTATGAATCCATTTTCCTAACCACAACCGACCACAACCGTCCAGCGCTACTCACAAAAATCGCGATTAAAATTATATATTTTTCCCTGTTAACCCTTTACCCAACGTAACGGCCAAAACCAGCCAGCGCTATTCTCAAAAATCGCCAATAAATTTTCATTATATTTTAATTTTTTGTCTCAAAAACATAGGTTATGACCCCTCGTTGGAACGAGCTCGTCGAGCTCGTTCCAACGAGGGGTCATAACCTATGTTTTTGAGACAAAAAATGAAAAAAATTAGTTATTCAAGAATTTTTTGGCAAGTGTCGTCTGCTTTTCATGTTAGGTAAAGGGTTAAAACACATGGTTTATAGCACCGCAATGGAACGGGCACAATGGACTCATTCCAATGAGGGGGGTCATAAGTACCATGCCTTTTGGATATCAACAACCTGCCGCGTCTCAAAGATAAAAGACCGATTAACCCTTTATCCAACGGATCGGCGACATCTGCCCGCGTAATATACAAATTCAGTAGCTGAAAAGTAAAAACATTCAACAAAACCATATCATGTGACCCCTCTTTGGAACGAGCTCGCTCGAAAGAGGGGTCACATGATATGGGGTGGGGGTCACATGATATGGTTTTGTTGAAATTTTTTGTTGAAAATTTTTAAAAAGTGATATATTTAAAATAATAAAGTTTGATATCGTCTGCGATGGGTAAAGGGTTAAATCTGATTACCACATCTGTCCCGACTGATAAAATATTCCAACTACATCAACAAGGCATGAATGCCTTCATCTAAGCCATGTCGTGATGGAATAACTGGAATATCAGTCAATCGAGATTATAGTTTGAAAAAAAAAAATCAGCATTTCTTGATGACGCGTGGAACTCCTAACTTCTTATTAACCCTTTACGCAACGAATCGCCCGCATCCGCCCGCGTAATATGCAAATTCAGCAGTTGAAAAAATATTATTTTTCAAAAAATTTCAACAAAACCATATCATGTGACCCCTCGTTGGAACGAGCTCGTTCCAACGAGGGGTCACAAGATATGGTTTTGTTGAAATTTTTTGAAAAATTTGAAAAAATGATATTTAAAATAATAAATTTTGATATCGTCTGCGTTGGGTGAAGGGTTAACAGGTAGAGTGCTAAATTATTTTCCAAGGGGGATTTGTAACGTGAGTATTTTTTTCAAATATACCACGCTATCGCACTGTAAAATCAGTTGTGTTAAAAACCAACCCAAGTAAACTGGGTTGTGTGAATATGAACCCAAGTTGGGTTCATATTCACTCAAGCCAGTTGATTTGGGTTGAATCTAAACCCAACTGATTAGAACGCAGCAATGGAAGCCATTGTTTAACCCTTTACCCAATGTAACGTCAAAACAGGCCAGCGCTATTTACAAAAAATACCATTCAAGTTTCATTATGTTTTCATTTTTTGCTCGTTGAGCTCGTTCCAATGAGGGGTCATAAGCTGTGTTTTTGACGCAAAAACTCAAAAACGTTAGTTATTCAAGAATTTTGTTTTCCCATGTCGTCAGTTTTTTCGTGTTAGTTAAAGGGTTAACAAGGGTTTGTTCAAAATTCTTTGTTATAATTTACGGCAGGCACTCTCCAATAAATTGAAACTAAGTAATTCTATCTGAATATTTTTTTTCTACTGTTGAGGTAGCAGCAAGGTAATATTGTTTATATTTATTTATTGGTGTTTAAGGTCACATGCTTATGCACAATGGCCAATCATGATCATGACAGTTTTACGGGAGGAGAAAGCCAGAATACCCGGAGAGAACCGCCGAGCAACGACGAGCAGCTGCCAGCTCCCCAACATCGTAACTGGCAGCTGCTCGTCGTTGCTCGGCGGTTCTCTCCGGGTACTATGGCAGGGTTAGATTGGTTGAAGACATGCGTACCATCGACGTACAGTACGTGCAGTACGCCTTAGTACACGGCGTCATCGTGCCCCCATGTGGACAATCGAGGTTAAGTGTCTTGCCCAAGGACACAACGCGGGAGTCCGAATTGATCGCTCAGACGGTCACCCGTCCAGTGATTAACCGGCCTCGACGTTGCTTAACTTCAGTGATCTGACGAGAACTGGTTACCGCAAAGCCATCGCGCCCCCAGCAGCAAGGTAATACATACAGTGTAAAGCCACTAATGTGTCTCTCGGCACCTTTCAGTAGAACCATGATAGTGGCGTCTGGCACTCTAACCAGTTAAACTAGAGCGTACCAAATTGGTAATGCTGGGCTCCAGAAATCCTAATCAGGGGCCAATACTATAAAACTTTTACAACTGTATTTTCCAGAACTAATTTTCTAGTTATGAGTTTAAATGGGTTAAAATGAGTCATTAGCATTTTCACAAATCTGGCAATTTGCCAGTTGGCAAATTGCCATATCTTTCAAAATGCTAATGATTCATTTTAGTCAGTTTTATAAATAGGTAGAAAATACAATTCTAGAAAATACAATTGTAAAAGTTTTATAGTATTGACTCTGGGTCTCAAAGTTCTCAATTCGTATGAAGTCCAAATAGCAAATCGCATGGCTACTAGCAAAAACGAATCGGTATTCCAAGCCTCCAAACCGGATGTGAATGTCCCGGCTGGAACTTGACAATTATTGGAGGCAGGGGCTTTCCCACAACTGCAAGCTTATATGTTAATAATAACTAGTGGGGTGGGGTCGTGGTGGCTCGGTGGTTACGGCATTGAACTTCAAACCGAAAGGTCCACGCTTCGATCCCCACCAGGGGTAGCAGCGTTGTGTCCTTGGGCAAGGTACTTCATCCAGTTTGCCCACGCGGAGGCACGATGACACTGTGTACTACGACGTACAGCACGTCAATGGTGCACTTGTCTTCAACCAATGTTGACCCAGCTTGTGAGAAGTTAGTACTTTGGGAGTCTGTCAGTTGATCGCCGTTGCTCGGTGGTTCTCTCCGGGTACTCCGGCTTCCTCTACCCGTAAAACTATCCGATACGAGGTGATCCTGGCTGTCGAAAGTGTCAAATAAATAAATAAATAAATAAATAAATAAATAAATAAATAAATAAATAAATAAATAAATAAATAAAATAAAAAAAATTAACTGGCAGAGTTCTAAACTATTATTCAAAGGTGATTTGTAACATGAGTATTTTTTTCAAAGATACCATGCCACCAGCATCGGTGTGTGTGTGTGGGTGGGGGGTGGGGGGGTGGGGGGTAGTTTATCAAGGTTTTGTTCATAAATAATTGCTTTGTCACTATTTATTGTAGAGTGTATGTTGGCACTCTCCAATAAACTGTAACAAAACAATGTTCTATAAACATTTTCTTTCTACTGCCCAGCAAACAGAAAGCTAACGCATGTGGCATTTAAAGGAACTAAAGTGGCATTCAGCACTTGTCAGAAAAGTCATGATAGGGACCTCTGGCACTCAACCAGTTGAAACAGGCAATTTCTTTTTAACACTTTACCCAACGCAAAAGATATCTAAATTTATTATTTTAAATATAATTTTATTTAATTTTTAAAAAAAATTCAACAAAACCATATCATGTGACCCCTCATTGGAACGAGCTCGACGAGCTCGTTCCAAAGAGGGGTCACATGATATGGTTTTGTTGAAATTTTTTTGAAAATAATATTTTTTCAGCTGCTGAATTTGTATTTTACGCCGGTGGATGTGACCGATTCGTTGAGTAAAAGGTTAAGAACAATTTTATGTGATTTATATGGATCAACGGCGTCAGTGGCTTTTTGCATCTGGTGGGTCAAGGTCAAAATATTCTGACTGTCCAATAAAACTGTTCGACTTATTTCACCCCAGGCGACTAACAGTCGTCGAATTTGGCACCCAAGATGGGTTAACAATAGAAAATTCAGTCTAAAACGCATATTTTAGCCAAAATATCGAAAATCTTCTTTCCCATTTTAAAAATATTACCAACAAAAAATCTCTAAAGTTGCCCGACGAGTTGAGGATTTTCCTACAAAATATTTGATGGATTCGGGGGTATCCCCTCCTCCCCTCAAGTGTCTACGCCACTGTTATGTGGATATAAAGATACGATAATGATGCGTTAACCTTTTACCCAACGTAGGGGCAAAAACTGGCCAGCGCTGTTCACAAAAATCGCCATTTAATTTTCATTATTTTTTTCATTTTTGGTTTCAAAAACATAGCGAGCTCGTTCCACGTGTTTACCCAAATGTAACGTCAAAACCAGCCAGCGCTGTTCTCAAAAATCGCCATTTAATTTTCATTATTTTTTTTTTTATTTTTTATGTCAAAAACATAGGTTATGACTCCTCATGGGAACGAGCTTGTCAAGCTCGTTCCAATGAGGGGTCATAACCAATGCTTTTGAGACAAAAAATTAAAAAAATTAGTTATTCAAAAATTCCGTTCGCAAATGTCGTCTGCGTTTCGTATTAGGAAAAGGGAAAAGTAGATATATATTGTGTCAGGTTCATTCTTCCTTTCTCCCAAAGTTAGAGACGTCATTTCATCAATATTTTGTTATTTTGTTCACTTTCGTGACATACCTTCTGACCGAGAAACCTTGTGAGGTTCTATTTTATTTTCCTTTCTATAATTACAGTATATTACTACGCTTTCCAGTCCATCAAGACCCGAACGGCCATCTAGAGTTTCTTTCCCACATGGATTGAATACAACTGCTATCAGATTTTATCCACAACTCTGGATAGGAAGACCATATTTATCGATCAGTTTGTTCTATGCCAGTCGGATTGAGGATTCCAGCAAAACAGCTGTGCCGCTTTCCATTGTCCAACCACCCTCTGCCTCAACGGAAAGTCCAGAAGTTCCAATGGGTATGAAGAAAGGAGATGCAGACGGGTTGTTCGTGCATCAAACAAAACAGGGCGAAAACAAACAATCTTCTGGATTATCTCCTCTCAACAAAAATCATATTGACAACAGAAAACTTAGATCGAAGGAAACTTCAGCATTGGTACCACAAAAAGGAGGTGATGTTTCAGCTGGTGATAATTTGGTTTCAGATGTGGCATCCGGTGTGTCTGAAGCAACTATTACTGGGCAAGCTGGTGAAGGAAACGTTGTCACAAATGAAGCAGATTCACAAACCGTACCACACAATCAGGACCAACAACATGTGGTATTTGCTTCGACTTTACAGAACACAGGCGGTGTATTCGAAGGTCAGAATCACTTAATCTAATGACACTGCTTTAATTATCTGTTGAGTTGTGGTGATTGTGTGGGGGTAGATACAGGCTAGCTCTCAACTCCCAGTCTAATTTTGTGAGGAACCCACCAGTCTTATTCTGTGAGGAATCCGACGTTTTTGAGACCTCTGGGGCCAATACTATAATTTTTTTACAATTGTATGTTCAAGAATTGTATTTTCTAGTTATGACCTTAAATGGGTTAAAATGAACCATTAGCAGTTTCAAAAATCCAGCAATTTTCCAGTTGGCAAATTACCAAATCTTTTAAAATGATGATGATTCATTTTAGTTAGTAAAATTAATAGGTAGAAAATACAGTTCTTGAAAATACTATTGTGAAAGCTTTATTCCTCCTGGAAGGAGCCTAGCCCTTAAATAGTCCACCGCCTACGTTTAGATTCACTCACCCGGAGTGTGTCGGTTGGTCAGAAAAGCGAACATCTGGTTCGCTTTTCCATCCAACAGATATAGGGAGCACCGTGGCTCAGTGGCGGACTGTTGGACTTCTATACTAGAGGTCCCGAGTTCGATCCCCGTCCGGAACGACCCGCGTTGTGTCCTTGGGCAAGGCACTCTATCCCGGTTGCCTACATGGGGGCACGATGACGCCTTGTACTACGGCGTACTGTACGTCGATGGTGTACATGTCTTCAACCGCAGTAACCCTCTTTGAGCAGAGTTAAAATGTTGAGCAGCTGACAGTTGCTCGTCGATGCTCGGTGGTTCCCTCCGTGTACTCCGGCTTCCTCCACCCGTAAAACTGTCAAGGTCACGATTAGCCATTGTGCATAAGTATGTGACCTTAAACACTAATAAATAAGTAAATAAATAAACACCAACAGATATATTCAAGACGATTGAATGTAAAAATACTATATAAAGATTAATTTTCTTTGAATCATCTCTAGAAATGTTGCCCAATCGAGATTTATTTAACCCTTTACCCAAAGTAACAGCCAAACACGGTCAGCGCTATTCACAAAAATCGCTAATTAATTTTCATTATTTTTTTCATTTTTTGTCTCAAAAACATAGGTTATGACCCCTCTTTGGAACGAGCTCGACGAGCTCGTTCCAAAGAGGGGTCATAACCTATGATTTTGAGACAAAAAAGAAAAAAAATAGTTATTCAAGAATTTTGTTTGCAAGTGTCGTCTGATTTTCTTGTTAGGTAAAGGGTTAACCGAATGTTTGATGACATCACCATTAAATATGAAGACTCACCACAGCCGTAGTTTTAGGATTAGTCACTGAGTTAATAGCTTGGCGTTTTCAAGGCGAATTAAATACTATTGATTGGAATATCTATAACCGGGGTCGAAAGAATATCTATATCTTTGTGAGTAAAAGGACATCACATTGTATCAGCGGTCGTCTGCGCGCATACTTCCGTGAAAAATGGGTAAACAAACAGCCCATAACAGCGTTGGTTTCCGAAGTGAATTAGACTGGTGGGTTGAAAGCCTGAGGTACAGAACCTTCAACAAGTCCCCAGCTTATATTAAATTTTGCGATTTTTTATTTCTGGATCGAGCCTTTGAATCGAGACCAAATTTACTTCACGAGTTTCGTATATTTTCTCGTAACGGGGGTCGAGATGAAGATTTAATTATTTTACTATTTTGACGATTTTATTGATCACTGGATCCGATAAAGATGCATAAATTGGGTCTAAAACGAACAGTCCCTCTATAAGGCCTATAAGGCCTATAAGGCCTCTAAGTACATCGCTAACTCTTAACCCGCTGAGTATTTTCAAGATATTTTTCATGAAATCTAGTCATGGCTGCTCTGCATCTAAATTCAAATCAAGAATTTTTTCGTGAAAGAATCCATTCAATTTACAGGGGCATCCTTTCATTACCCCATTACCCAACGAATCGGCCACGTTCTCTCCGGGTACTCCGGCTTCCTCCACCCGTAAAACTGTCACGGTCATGATTAGCCATTGTGCATAAGTATGTGACCTTAAACACCAATTAATAATACATAAGACTGTAATATAAGTTTTGAGTTTGGTACGTCCTTTCAAAGGACTTACCAAACCAAAAAGTTATATTACGGACTTTCAGGCTATGTTTGGACAAGAAACCCGCCAGATGAATCAGATTGCAAGACACTATCTGTACCGAATATCAATCAAATCGCTGTCGCGTTTCAATGATTCAATGCGCTATTTACTTTCATGCATCATTTCAAGGCTGAAAAGAGTGGAATTATCAGATTCTTATAAAAAACATATAATGAAAAGAAAATCTAGTGTTTTTGGGTGGATACCGAACATTATCTCACTTGTGACCGGGGCAAATGGTTACTTTCGCTCGCGCAATCGCTCGCGAAAAATAAACATTTGTTTCGGTCAGTCGTGAGATAATTTTCGGTATCCACTCGCCCCTACCCCATAATGGTTGGCAGACACCCTATAATGGCCTATCCGTACTTAAGAATCGACCCACAATGTGACCTAACAGGTTAAGTACAGACAACAGACACAAAAACAACAGACCACAGACACCCCCCTTGTGGGTACATATTTTCTCTTCATTTTTAAACGACTCACAACGTCTTATTATGTGCATAGAACACAAGTGATTTGTGGGGTTAACCCCACAACGTCAAAAAACCTCGGAATGGTCGATTGTACTTAACTGGTAAAGTGCTGAGTTTTTTCTGACAACAAATCAAAGCTCATCATATACTGCTCTATTACATTTAATTGGATAGTGCCTTATAGGCACTATAGGCGGGCGGGCGGGCGGGCGGGCAGGCAGGCAGGCAGGCAGGCAGGCAGGTAGGCAGGCAGGCAGGCAGGCAGGCAGAAACGTGATATAAATATAGCTACCACAGACAGGTATATTATTTTGACGTGGGTCGTGTGTTATTTTGACGAGTATGTTGTTTTGTTGCCAATTTGTATCCTCTTCCTTAACTGTTCAATACAGCCGTGATAAAGCCTCCCGGCACTCAATCAGATATAAAGCTAGCAACCAGCAAAGTGTTACGGAAGCTGCAGAATAACCGAAAGTGGACAATTCTTTTTTTGGAAATTAACCAATGAAAGGACAAATATTCTCGATTCTAATACTTTTAGTGAGAATGATCTACCAATATCGCGTTTGTAAACAAAACCTCACAAATATATAAATGTCTGAGAAATTCTTAGCGATGAGCGGCCGCCTTCATTTGCGCCACTGCTCTATACAGGAAACACACCTTTAGATCAGTCTAATTTGGGCACAATGGCAAATATGGATGTGGCCTGCCTGGTTGGAGAAAAAACACCGGTATTTTCTTTTTCTTGGCGTCTGTTTTAGGTTGTATTAAAATGCTAGTTTACAACCGCTTGATATAGGTCTTCACCATTATCACTGGTTCCCTCCCACCACCCTTTGACGTAAGTTTATTCGACTAATTCGAGAAGGCTTCTTAGTTTCCCAGTGTCGTGCCAAAGGTCTATTTGAATGTAAATACACATGGCGTTTACTGAGATAGGCCACAAACATGAATATAATAGACCTCAAGCTTTAAGTGCATGATCATATGGAATTCGCCTCAGAAAATCAATCGCCGTCGACAGTGTCGTATACGACACAATCGACGCCGATTGCTTTTTTGTGACGAACTCTGTTTTTGGGTTTTTTTAAAATTATTTATCTGTTGCATTGTTGGATTCGAATGTAAGCTCTTAGCTGCATTGAGAGCATCGGAGAAAACTGGCCAAACCATATATTGCTGAACCACTGCAAAACTTTGGAAAAAGTTTCAACTTCTGCCTAATTTGGCCGCATTTATCTTATTTGGACACAGTGTTTACCGTAGTTAGTTGGGAAGAATTTAAAGACCTGACAGGGAAATATTTATTTGATTATCCATTTACCTAACACGACTAACCTAACACGAATAACCTAACACGACTAACCTAACACGACTGGGAGCAAACTTCAATTTTTGTCTCTAGTCCATATGTTATGGTCCTTCCCTGGAACGAGCTCGATGATCTCCTTCAACGGAGGGCCATAAACTTTGGTTTGGAGAGAATATTAGAAAAAGAAAAAATAATTAATTTTGAATAGCCATTTTTTGGAAATAG
The DNA here is from genome assembly GCA_031216915.1 of Pictodentalium vernedei. Taxonomy (NCBI): domain Eukaryota; kingdom Metazoa; phylum Mollusca; class Scaphopoda; order Dentaliida; family Dentaliidae; genus Pictodentalium; species Pictodentalium vernedei. The sequence continues at coordinate 73,937,017 of CM062293.1, read as the reverse complement.
TCTCTGGCCGGATATGACCGTTAGGTAAATGGTTAACCCTTTGTCCAACGCACAGGATATCAAAACATATTATTTTAATGATTGCTTTTCTCAAATTTTTCAAAATATTTCCACAAAACTCATTGAGGGGGGTCACACATGTTTTTCTAAAAAAATATTTTGAAAAATATATATTTTTCAACTGTCAACCCTTTACCCAACTTAGATGATATCAACATTTATTCCTTTAAATATTACGTGTCACGTGACCTCTCACCGGAACGGGCTCTACGAGATCCTTCCAATGAGGCGGCCAGATGAGAATGGTTTTGTCGGGGCGGATGCGGTCGATTTGTTAGGTAAAAAGGTTAATGACTTTGAGATTTCATGATCAAAAGATACTGTTGTATAGGGGTGCGAGCCAGGAGTGAAACTGAAAGATTACCATGATTCTGACAAGCTTTGAATTTACTTTTCTGAGTTATTTTTAGAGTTATGTCCCTTACACCGTTTCTGGATAAAGTCTGCCCTCAAAAAAAAAAAAAAATGTAAAATTTAATATTTTTCTTTGAAGATGCAAGATGCAAAACGGCTCCTGAGTGGCGATACGAAAGTGGGAACTTCACCGATAAGATATCATACCCCAAAGAGAATGTAGACGCCTCCAAAGCGAGATATGGTAGCCACAATCTACCATTCGAGTTCCCGGTTGATATTGATTCAATTGGTATTACCAAAGAACCAACAGATTACATCGAGATAGTGTTTCCCTCACCAATACGAATTAAGAAAGTGAAGATATCTGGTACGAATGAGAACTTTGGTGGAGTGGTCACGAAGTTTTCGTTGCTGTACAAGACAACCAATGGCAAGTGGAAATATTATAGTGATGAGAGCGAACTACCACGGGTAAGTATATACCATAAACTGGTCGGGAAAGCCGGAGGAGGAGCAACGCCCCCTAAAATTTTCGCTACCCCGTAATACATTGCCCCTTTAACTTTAACCCTTTACCCAACGTAACGGCAAAACCGACCATGGCTATTCTAAAAAATCGCCAATTAATTTTCATTATTTTTTCATTTTTTGTCTCAAAAACATAGGTTATGACCCCTCATTGGAACGAGCTCGTCGAGCTCGTTCCAATGAGGGGTCATAACCTATGTTTTTGAGACAAAAAATGAAAAAAAATAGTTATTCCAAAATTTTATTTGCAAGTGTCGTCTGCTTTTCATGTCAGATAAAGGGTGAACATAATAGAGAGCCATAAAATAGTGTCAAATATAGAGCTACACAAACTACAAATGCCTCAGATTCGCTCTTAGGCCGCTGAATTTACAATTTTTCTCAAGGGGATGGAGGATGGGGGCTCGTCATAACTTGGACCCCCGATCTCCACCCCCTCCTTCCACTTCTCTGAGGCGGAATGGAAGGAGGGGTTAGAGACCGGAGGTCATAGTGAGGACTAGAGGAGGCCTCCGCCGCCACAACGACTTTCCAAATATTATGTCCGTCCCCCCACCAGCTGGTGCACCCCCTACTATAGACTCCTGGCTACTCGCTTGGGAGGTCTGTACAAATGTGAGGAGCAGCTATCTTTTGAGATAAGAGCGATCTTCCTGTTTGGCTGCACAGGTGGTGGAAGCTCAATGAAAGTGTGTGTATCTACGGAGGGGGAAATGTGTGAAAATTGAATTCATATAAATGGCATTTCCTCGATTTTTTCGGTTATTGCATTGTACTCTGTGGATAGGAACGTCGCCATTCAGTACCCCGGAGTTGACAGTAGGAGAGCCGTGAGGTAATAACTCAATTAGTTACTTTCTCATTACTCTCTTGACTTCAAACGGCGATGAAAGGATTCAACGTGATTTGGGTGACTATAGGCAGAAATTCCAACTGATTTTGTGAAATGGAATTCCGTGATTTGCCATTCGAATCGTCAGACATAGCCTTTTCCGGTCACTGATCGATTGACTGTTGGATTCTTTGGAGTCATCCAAGCTCTTGTGCCGAACAACAAGTCGGAAACAAGCAATCTGCCATTTGCAGAATGAGGTTCCTGGAGGACAAATTTGCTGATGCTATCCCATACAGTGGGCCAATTTATCTTCTGGGTACCTCTTTCTGTGCATGGTAGCACCACCAAATTCACCCTCTGGGAACCCCATTTTGCAGATGACATGGCGAACAACAGTGTTAGAGTTGGGGGTACATATAGATCAATACAGTCATCTGATTGAATATTTTGAGACGCGGTTGAGGGTAGAAGCCGGGGTGAGGACAGAGATACCCGGGATTCTACAGAATGCTAAGAGAGCCAGAGCAGGATCTGGCATAGGCAGAAACTGAGAATTCAGGAAGAATCCGATTCTAAGATTTTGCATTCCAGTCGTCAGAGCATAGCCTGTTCCACTCACTGCTCGACTGACTATTGAACTCATCCTATGGGACCACTTCGTGCTCACGAATAGCCCCATTGATACACAAACAATAATATGAGAGTATGTGAGGCCTTAAATAAATGGAATGATCTAATTAGATATTCTGAGACTCGGTTGAGTGTTGCGGCATTTGTGGTGCTGCGGTAGAATGATACAAGAACAACTTATTCTGTATTTTCAGCTTTGACTTCAGCACCGTTTCTACTGACATTGGTGTGCATTTCCATCTACAGTCTACTTCACCCCTACTGGAAGCAAGGTTATGCTATGCACACAAGTGTCGAGCACGACGACGTTACAGTTCCCTTCAATCGCTGCTAACCCCGCTTTGACCAGATTAGTAGTTTGAAGAGTCCGCGCGTTACTCGCCCTTGTTGACTGGCTCTCTTCGAGTACTCCGACTTCCGAACACGTAAAAACCGACCGAAACTATATAACATGAACTTTTCAAAGTGCCGTTTACCCATTACCCAACGCGGATGATTTAACCCTTTACCTAACACGAAAAACAGACGACACGTGCAAACAAAATTCGTCAAAAACACAGCTTATGACCCCCTCGTGTCATGTTTCAACAATACTCGTTGAGCTCGTTCCAATGAGGGGTCATCGGCTATGTTTTTGAGATCAAAAATGAAAACATAATGAAACTTAAATGGAGATTTTTGTGAATAGCGCTGGCCGGTTTTGGTCGTTACGTTGGGTAAAGGGTTAAAAAATTATTATTTTAGGCTAATTATTTTTTTTTTTTAATTTTTCAAAAAATGTCAAGAAAACCATATCATGTGGCCACTCATTGGAACGAGCTCGATGAGTATAGTATTGTTGAAACATTTCGACAAATATTTTTTTTCATTGGCATGGCGGGGGTTCGAACCTAAGCCGAGAGAGTTTCCTTCGGCACCAACCGCCTTGTGAAACTATACTGAACCACACACACCGCGTGGTTCAGTATAGTTTCGCAAAGCGGTTGGTGCCGAAGGAAACTCTCTCGGCGTGGGTTCGAGCCCCCGCCATGCCAATGCAAACAAAACCAGCGTCCTTTCTTAATTCTATGGCATACGGGAAATTTGAAAAAAGACAAGTGTCGCTGATTTCTTCTGAGGTGCAGTTCGTAGAATTAAGTACTTAGATGCAACTATCTGATAAATTTATTTTTTTCAACTGTTTAATTTGTAAATTACGCGGGGCGGGCGGTGCAGGCGGTGCGGGCGGTCTTGTTAACCCTTTGGATGCTGATGGTATCTTCCATGCCAGTTCAATGGCAGTAATTGGAAGAGTTCATTATCTGGGGTAGGCCAATTAATATTTTCAACGTGCAGCCCTGGGGCGACATGTTAAAAATATTGATTGGTCTACCCCACATATAAACTGAGCAAAATTCCCATTAAATGAAATTATAATTTATTATACGCTAAACAATAGATTATCGAAAACATTGCGGAAAGATAGAAATCGCATCCCCCACTGTGAAGATATAGAAATGTTCACTTTCACGGCGTCAATCAAAATGGCGGCTTTCAACGCATCAAATTATCACTGGAAATGATCAATTTGTTCGACAAACGTACAATGAAAAAGAAAATCTAGTATTTTTGAGTGGATACTAATCATTTCCAGCGATAATTCAACGCTTATTCACCTTGAATTGATGCATGAAACCCGCCAGCTGAATCAGATCGCAAGATGCTACATGTTTCAAGTATCAATTAAATCACTTCCGCGTATCAATGCACTATTTACTTTTATGCATCAATTCAAGGTTGAAACGAGTGAAATTATTGATAGGAATGATCAGATTCTTATAAAACGTATAATAAAAAAAAATCTAGTGTTTTTGACTTTACATCGAAATTATCTCACTCGTGAGAGAGACAAATGGTTATTTTCGCTCGCGCAAGCACAAGCACTCGCGAAAATACCCATTTGACTCGGTCACGAGTGAGATAATTTTTCGGTATCCAGTCAAAAACACCAGATATCCTCAATGTATCATGTTCCTGGACAGAGAAAGCAGTATTTCGGGCAGGCCTTTAAATTCATTCCATCTAACGACGGTAAACACTGTGCCCAAATAAGATAATTGCGCCCAAATTATGCGGAGTTTGAAACTTTTTCCCAAGTTTTGCAGTGTTTCGGCAATATATAGTTTGGCCAGGTTTTCCTGATGCTTGTTATATTAATATAGCTCAGAGCTTACCTTCGAATCAAACAATGCAACAGATAAATAATTTTTTTTTAAAACCCACAGAGTTCGGCACAGAAAAGCAATCGGCGTCGACAGTGTCGTATACGACACTGTCGACGGCGATTGCTTTTCTGTCACGAATTCTATATGACCAAGTACTTAAAGCTTGAGATCTATTATATTTATGTTTGTGGCATTTCTCAGTAAACACCATGCGTAATATAGCTAACATTCAAATAGGCCTTTGGCTCGACACTGGGAAACTGAAAAGCCTTCTCGAGTTAGTCGAGTAAACTTACGTCAAAGGGTGGTGGGAACCAGTGATAATGGGGAAGGCCTATAACAAGGGGTTGAAAACTATCATTTTTAGACTGGGGGACCTAAAATAGACGCATAAGAAGAAAATACCGGTGCTTTTTCTCCAACCATGCAAGCCACATCCATATTGCCGTTGTGCCCAAATTAGACTGATCTAAAGGTTTGATTTCGTGTTCAAAGAGTTAAAAATTCCTTCTATGCAATTCAGATCAATTGGAAATTAGACTCAACTAAAAACTTTCCTTTTCAGGTATTTGACATGGGAGAACGACGGCTAGAGGATGCATATGTGCCGGAAAATTTCATTCTACCCCAGCCGATAGAAACCAGAGACCTGCGTATATATCCTCACAAATGGGTTGGACGACCGTTTTTATCTGTTGACTTCTTTTATTGTCAGATTAAACCGAAAAGTACGTAGATGTGTCAAAGGATTTTTTTTACTGGTGTTTTTGTATTAAAAATTATTCTTTGTAGTTAAGTAAATTTGACTGACACCGACACGAATAGTCGTTCAATGGCGACACCATTCCCTTGAAATTATCTCGTTATCACACCCAATTCAGGGCATCGACAACTGACTCTCTTGAAAAGATTGTGTATCTTTTTTGCTCCGCAAATTTTTCTCACAATGAGTCCATGCATGACAGGCCACGTGTTCTCGGTGCTACAAATATGGTGACCCTTTTTATCGAATTTCCTAGCTCAGTCCGACGGTGAAATTCTTGACAAATCAGGTTATTATAAGTTATCTCAGCAAACATGTGTGGTATGTGTGGTATGGAGATTTAATACCTGGGTGTTGGCTTTTAAACACTGAGCCACAGGCGAGGTGTTTAAATGAGACATCCAGGTATTAAATCTCCATATTCCATACGCGTTGACGGAGATAATATTAGTTACCCCCTGTCTGATCACGTGGTACGGGTTTTTACCTATCAGACACGGGGTAACGAATTTATCTATTGACTTTCCGTTTTAGAAGTACAATCTATTTCATGTGTGGACGCACACAGCATGAGAACTTTTATCTTCCATTGTTGAGCCATACAGGTTTCTGTATAAATATAATAAATTGATTTCGATGAACGCGTCTTCTATGGGGTATGGACAATTTGTAGATTTCGGAACGAGGCTTCCACTGGGTATGGGAAATTTGTCAGTGGCTGGGCTGACGTATCGTGGGTTTCAATGAATATGGTCTCATACCAAGTATCTATCAATCAATCAAATCAAAAAAATTCACTTTAGTCAATAGATAACGTTTTTTGTCCCGTTTGAAAATCAATAGAAACATAGTCGAGAAAAATTTCTGGACGCGTTTTCTCACGCTCCGTAATCAGCTGGATTAAATTCTTGAATAACTGCGGTTTTTTACAAACGCAGAAGACAACAGATAGGGTTACACCCATTGGGTCGTTAAGGAAACGAGTAACCAGTATTTTGTTTACATGAAGTCCTCGAGTTCCAATGTGTTCTATGTGCCAATTGGCACATAGAACACATTGGAACTGAGGGGGGGGGGGGGGGGGGGGCGACATTTGCTCTTATTTTATTTTTCTCAAGTTGTTTCATTTAATTATTCGCCTATTTAATTTATAACAGCAAAATATGATCGAATTGTCGGAAATCTGATGATATTTGTGACTATTTTCATGTTTTATGGTTCGATTTTTATATCGAGGCGAGCAAAAGCGGAAAGCTTTCATTTAAACCATATACCTCCCGATGTTTCGCGTGCGCAAAAACACTGAATGTTGCACGTTCTCATATACCTTGGATAATGGGTGCACCCTTTGCCATGGCTATTTGTCCAAGGCATTCTGATCAATCAAAAGACAGAATTTATCGGAATATAGGGACAAAGTTAATTGAAAACCAGGGAAATTTGGGGGATTGACCCCCCCCCCCCCCCCCCCCCCACACACACACACACACACAACCGCCACCAATCAACTAATCAAGAAGGCTTGGTAACGGCTCTGGTAGTATCACATTTTCCATGAACTTCCCAAATTAAAGCGGTTTTGGATAAACCTATACGGCGACAATTCTGGATAAAAAAGTACAATCACTCAGTGAATTGCAGCGTTACAAATTTCTTTAGATATATGTGTGAAGGAGTTGGCGAAGGCGATGGATAAAGATTGAATGCTGAACACCATAATTTAATTTCGAATACAAATATGGCCTAGAGAGTAGAGAGGAATGACAGCGAAACATTTAAACGGGTACCCGAACTTATTGGATGTGCAGGTGCGTCTTCAGAATTTTATAATACGCGGTGCCCAAGCCATTTCTTGGGCGGGGATGATATTTGGAAAGTCATAGGTGGCAGAGGCGACCCCCTAATTCTCACTTGGATCCTCCAATTTTTACCCCTCCTCCCACTTCCCACCATGGAAGTGATAAGAGAAGTATAAAGGCTGGAGGGTCCTAGTTATGAGTAGGCCGTCACCTATCCTCCAACCCCCGAGAAAGGTTTGCAAAATTCAGTGTTCTAAGAGCGAATCAGAGGCTATGTAGTATTATATTGTGGACAATTTTGGGGCTCTACGTTAACCCTTTTCCTAACATGAAAAGCAGACGACACTTGCAAACAAAATTCTTGAATAACTAATATTTTTCATTTGTTTTGGTCTCAAAAACACAGGTTATGATCCCTCACTGGAACGAGCTCACCGAGCTCGTTTCAAAGATGGGTCCTAATCTATGTTTATAAAGAAAATTAATTGGCGATTGTTTAGAATAGCGCTGGCCGGTTTTGACCGTTACATTGGGTAAAGGGTTAAGTCAAAGTTGCATTGGGCCAATGTTTGGAGGCAGCGAAAATTTTATTCAGGGGGCAAGGAACCTCCAATCCGCCCTGGCTACACCATTCTGGATGCGTACGAATAGAAAGTCCACAACCGCCGCCTTCATACCCGCACACCCCCACACCCACCATTCACACTGTATTCACACTGTATTCGGTATTTATTCACTGTCCCCAATACCAGAAAGGTAAGTGATGCAGACTGTCTTTATCATGACAGGTGACTGCAAAGACCAAATACTTGGCGTTGACGGCTTGGAAATGAAGTTCAAGCAATTAGCGAATGACAATGGTCACAAGCCCGAAGAAATCATTATCTTATCAACCGAGCGTGATTATTTGATCACTGGCTTAATGATGGCACCTCTTCAAGACAACACCACACATACGACATCTTCTGAAAGCGTTGCCACAGCGATCTCCGTGCGATATCTTCAGCAACAAAAGTCTTGGAAAGATCTTTTTAACGAGGGTACTAATGAAACGGTACGGCTATTAATAGTAAACATATCGATTTTAAAATGATATATATTTGTATGCATAGTGCTTGGATACCACGCAACATCGAACAGAAAGAAGTGCTTTAGCATACAAATTAAGTTGCTGTCATGAAATTGAACATCTTGCATTCCAGCTAGAAGAGCGGAGATCTACTACTACGGGGTGGGAAGCCTGGGTAGGAACCCTGGAATTCGGGTGTGGGTGGGCCTCTCTCTCTGTCTCTCTCTCTGTCTCTCTGTCTCTCCCTGTCTCTCTCTCTTTCTGTCTCTCTCTCTCTGTCTCTGTCTCTCTCTCTCTGTCTCTCTCTCTCTCTGCCTGTCTCTGTCTCTCTCTGTCTCTGTGTGTCTCTCTCTCTGTCCGTCCGTCCGTCCGTCCGTCCGTCCGTCCGTCCGTCCGTCTCTTCTCTCTCTCTATCTTTCTCTGTCTGTCTGTCTGTCTGTCTGTCTGTCTGTCTGTCTGTCTGTCTGTCTGTCTGTCTGTCTGTCTGTCTGTCTGTCTCTCTCTCTCTCTCTCTCTCTCATGACGCTTCTCTTCGGGACTCTGACCCAACACCACGAGATAGGCTATCAAAGAGCCTGCGCCAAGAAACATAATTCACCCCAGAGCCCCAAATTCCCCTCACAGGTCACGTAGAGGAGTCTTACTAAATCTGGGCCAAAAAGGAGGCTGGTTGTCAGAGGCAATGCATTTATGTACGGCGCCGGAAAAGGGAAAGATATGAAGTATTTAGCGAGAATTAATCCCGTTTTGTGCTTTTCACCACTATCATCCTATCGTGCAAATAGTCATGCGTGGGCGTCGTTTGCTCTCCGTTCGGGGACTTCTTCTTAGAAAAAGCGAAGAAAGCCTACTCATTTTGGCTACCACGTGCCCTCTTTTTATAATCAATACAACTTAAAAAGAAAATGAATGGTTCATGTCTGATGTTTTACCCAAGTTAACAAAATTGATAAATTTGTCCCCTTGAGTGCAACAAGGCTTTGCAATGCTTTACCTTCTTGCACTCAAGGGACGAAATACACAACCACCATGCTATTCTGTAGATTATGAGGCCTAAAACATAAAACAAACCAAGAACATGAGCTTTTGATGGCTAAGAAAAGATTATAAAAATAAAAAATAAAATAAATCCGCCCGCCCACATGTAATTTTGCAAAAATGGCCTGAGAAACAGAAGATCTACTTTGTCGGGACCCTACATTAATTCTTAAAATTCGATTCATCTGATTGAAACTCTTCTAGGTTGCTATTTTTCCTTACATCAAACGGCCTTTACACAACCCGTTTAGCTCTGTTGCCACGAATAATGGGAGCAAAGCAACAACAAAATACACATTCTAAGAATATTTTCCGAAACTCATGGCTTAGCTTTCTTCATTTAACCCTTTACCCAACGCAGACGATATCAATTTTTTTTTAAATATCATTTTTTCAAATTTTTCAAAAAATTTCAGCAAAACTATATCATGTGACCCATCGCTGGAACGAGCTCGGCGAGCTGGTTCCAACGAGGGGGTCACATGATATGGTTTTGTTGAAAATGTTTGCAAAATAATATTTTTTCAACTACTGAATTTGCATATTACGCGGCGGATGCGGCCGATTCGTTGGGTAAACTTTAGGGTTAGAATGGCACTTTTGGCCACTCCGAAATGCTTTTTCTCACATTAGTGTCAGTAGAGTGCGTTTTGTAAAATAGAAAAAAAACCACACTTTTCACTAAAATTAAAAACAGGTAAATTGCTGCAATACTACGGTAGCCGGTTCTCGTCAGATCACCGAAGTTAAGCAACGTCGAGCCCGGTCAGTCCTTGCATGGGTGACCCTCTGAGCGATCGATTCGGACTCCCTCGTTATGTCCTTGGGCAAAACACTTCACCCCGATTGTCCACATGGGGGCACGATGACGCCGTGTACTAAGGCGTACTGCACGACGATGGTGCGCATGTCTTCAACCAATCTAACACTGTCTGTGCTGCAGTACGCAGTTACGATGTTGGGGAGCTGGCAGCTGCTCGTCGTTGCTCGGTGGTTCTCTCCGGGTGCTCCGGCTTCCTCCATCCGTAAAACTGTCGTCGACACGATATGACCTTGGCCGTCAAAGTGTCGTTAAGCCCTAATAAATAAATAATACTCAATGGACTTGGATTTTTAACGCTTTACCCAACGCAGACGATATCAAAATTTATTATTTTAAACATCACGTTTTTTCAATTTTTCAAAAAATTTCAACAAAACCATATCATGTGACCCCTCATTGGAACGAGCTCAATGTTCCAATGAGGGGTCACATGATATGGTTTTGTTGAAATATTTCGGAAAATGTAATTTTTTCAACTGCTCAATTTGCATATTACGCAGGGGATGCGGGTGATTCGTTAGGTAAAGGGTTAAGGGATTTGCTACACTTGTTGTATAATTGACTGATGTGGTAGTTTTAATAATGAGCTGTCTTCGGTATAATTACTTCCATTCAGCCAGATATCCATACAAGACGAACAAAGACGTTGAAACAATAAAAACAAAAAACTTTGGAAATAATTCGGGGGCGTACAAACAAGCTTTAGATTTTGAAAAACCTTATTCGTAATCTCGGCATGTGCGAAGAAGCTATTGTTCAAAAACATAACACACCTATTTCTGTAATTACAGATGCTGCACACAAGGCTTTATAACAATTTTTCGATCGAATTTGTACAGAACTCGGACAGAACTCCGTCAAATTGTTTTACTTTCATGATGTCCATTAACGCCTTACCCAACGCAGACAATATAAAAATTTATTATTTTAAATATCATTTTTTTAATTTTTCAAAAAATTCCAACAAAACCATATCATGTGACCCCTCATTGGAACGAGCCCGGTGAGCTCGTTCCAAAGAGGGGTCACATGATATGGTTTTGTTGAAATTGTTTTAAAAATAATATTTTTTCAGCTGCTGTATTTGAATATTACGCTGGCGGATGTGGCCGATTCGTTGGGTGAAGGATTAGCGCTTTATCCAAGGCACACGATATAAAAATTGTAATTCTAAATTTTATTGTTTCAAATTTTTCAAATCCATTCAACAAAAACCATATCTTGTTACCCCTCATTGGAACGTGCTCGTCGAGCACGTTCCAATGAGGAGTCACATGAAATAGTTTTGTTGAAATGTTTTTAAAAAAAAATTAATTGCTCAGTTTGTATGATACCCGGGTGGGTATCGATTCGTACGGGAAAGGGCTAACGTTTTATCCAACTCGAATAGCGGACGACACCTGGAACTTAATTAAGTACCCCCTGTTTTTTTCGCGGTCGTGTTAATAGAAACTGTCATTACTTTCATGCTATCTTTCGGATGGCTAAAAGTGATTGTTTGTGGAAAAATGATCTATTGACAAATGAAAGACAACACAATGATAAAAATATGCAGTATTTTAATGGAGCTAATTACACATATCTATCACTAATGTTTTTGGTGGAAAAATGTTTTCTCGACAAGTATGGTGCTGGAACGGTCTATGATGAAACAATGCAGGTAATTACTGACAAAAAATGTGACTTGTGATCTCCTGAACACAATAGCAATATCTGACGTCAGTAGCGAGTGTATCCACAACGTGCCCGGATGACAGTTTGAACCCCCTCCTAATGTTACCAGTGGGCCTCCTGATACGGTCCAGAGGCAACTGCTGCAACTCCTCATGCAACGCAGATTCCAAACCTGTCAAATTCTGTTCAGGCGGATTTCTTGCTTGCACGTGACGTCCAAGAAAGTCCCGATGAGTTCTAAGGGATTCAATTCGGGGCTCATTGCACGCCAAAGTAGTGTTGTAATAGTGTTGTTCTGAAGGAATGCTCCCACAGCATGGGAACGACATGGCCTTGCACCCCCAGATCATTACTGATACTCCCCGTAAGCAGAGTATTTCTATGCTTCCACACTCTCATGCGACCATCTGTGACGTGAAGCAGGAATCTGATCTAGTCTAACCAATGGACCCTCCTCCACATCCTGAGATTCCAATGTTGTGGTGCCATACAACACTGCAAACGTCGTATTTGATGCTGATCGGAGAGGGCTGGACGTTTGATGACCCTTCTGGGCCTCATATCCAATGCTTTGAGACGGGTTTCGAGCAGTCCTGTTACCCAAACGCCTGTTGGAGAGCCAAAGGCGTTTCAAAACCCACTTGAAGCAAAGGGTTCAAGCCTAACGAGGCGTGCCAGACTCCGATCTTCCCGAGGAGAGGCCTCTTGGGATTGTCCGGGCCTCGGTCGGTCCTTAACATCGTTGGTTTGTTGATGTTTTTGGACAAGTCTGCTGATGACAGAATGACTTTTGCCAAGTTGCTTTACAGTAGCTTTGAATGACATGCCTGTTGCATGCATGCCAACGATTTGCCATCTCAGTGCCTCTGGCAGTCTCCTTCTTGTCATGTCAACATTTATTGATAAAAGAAGTGACAAACTTTCTTGTTTTATATCCAGATATTGCATGTGGATAATAGTGTGTTTTTTGTGACATTCGTGGGAAGCAAGCTTCACGTGGACGAGGGTATGTGTTTGGGGTACGCTATCAACCAGAAATAGCATGTTTCACGAGATGAAATGTACTGCAAGACATAGCTATCATTTAACCCTTTACCCAACGTAACGGCCAAAACCGGCCAGCGCTATTCTCAAAAATCGCCAATTAATTTTCACTATTTTTTTCATTTTTTGTCTCAAAAACATAGGTTATGACCCCTGGTTGGAACGAGCTCATCGAGCTCGTTCCAACGAGGGGTCATAACCTATGTTTTTGAGACAAAAAATGAAAAAAATTAGTTATTCAAGAATTTTTTTTTGCAAGTGTCGTCTGGTTTTCACGTTACGTAAAGGGTTAAACACAATAATCAGTGACAGCAACTTCACTAGAAACACTTCAGGGAGTGCTTAATTAAGTTCCAGGTGTATTTGAATTGTCTTTTCAGTGAAACGTATTGAAGCACTTGTACAAGTTTGAGTTTAATGTCCCCGATTCCCCAAGACACACAACGCCACACTGCCCAATCGGGTCTCGGATTCTGTGAGCAATCCGAGGGGTCTCTGTTGCTCTTCGTAAGTTTCTATGTTGAAATCTCGTCTTATATTGGGAATGAAAACAATTTAAGTTGTGCACCAAGAATCGTTTAAAAATGTGCACAGTTAAGATGTCAGTCGGTCGGTATGGTACACAATAAAAAGTGGTTCCGCCGATTCTCTTGTTATTGTATAGAATGGTTAACCCTTTACCCAACGTAACGGCCAAAACCGGTCAGCGCTATTCTCAAAAATCGCCTATTAATTTTAATTATTTTTTGATTTTTTGTCTCAAAAACATAGGTTATGACCCCTCATTGGAACGAGCTCGTCGAGCTCGTTCCAATGAGGGGTCATAACCTATGTTTTTGAGACAAAAAATGAAAAACAAAAAATAATAAACCTATATACCCAAAACAACGAAACGTTTAGTACAGAGCTCGAATGGGCAGTGTGAACGCACCATTGAATAAATGTAGAGTTGGTCACTTTTCAAGGGGGATATTAAGTTCCAGGTGTATTTGAATTGTCTCTTCAGTGAAACGTATTGAAATTTGAGTTTAATGTCCCCGATTCCCCAAGACACACAACGCCACACTGCCCAATCGGGTCTCGGATTCCGTGAGCAATCCGAGGGTTCTCTGTTGCTCTTCGTAAGTTTCTATGTTGAAATCTCATCTTTTTCACGCAGCTGATATACGATCGCAGTGCAGATTTCTAATCACCGGAGTAAGATGAAGGAGTATGTATCAACAACATTGGGTGGAGGGAAAGGTGGAGGGGGAGGAGACGTCATAGTCACGTGACGTCAGTTTGGTTGTCATGGTAGCCTACAGCCCTTAGTACATTAACACCACTAAGGATCCCACTACTGTTTGCTTGGTCGAACAACTTGTTCATACCTATTCAAAATCCCCCGAATAAGCTTTCGAGCAGTTACTGAAAAGTCATTGCTCGAACAACTCGAATCCCATCGAGCAAATAAGCTGTAGAGCAACTGATTTATGAGCAAAATGCTCGAACGACCAGATTTTCATCACGAAAATGAGCTATAGAGCAATTGCTCGAGCGAGTGACTCAACATACGACTCTATGCTCATCTCGGTGTATTGGGGGATATCTATGACATGGTGATATAGTACTGGAGAATACCTTTGGGGGATACCTTTTTAACTGGTAGAGTGCTGGAAGCCCATATTTGGGCTTTAGTCTGAAGTGTCGGTACCAGCACTTAAAGGTTTCATATTTTGTGGATGTTGTTCATATCACCTTTGAAGTGAAATTATTTACTCTGATAGGATTTGCCTTGTTACAATTTATGGGAGAGTGCCTATTGGCACTCTCCCATAAATTGTAACAAGGCAAACATATGCAAACAAATTCTGATGACCAAAAATAATTCAGCACTCTACCAGTTAAGGATACCTGTTGGATGATATCTGGTCAACCCATTTCGCAGGGTATTTTCCTTCCCCGCTAGTGAAAAAAACAAAACAAAACAAGAACTTTTATTCACCCTTTTCCCAACGTAATGGCCAAAACCGGCCAGCGCCATTCTCAAAAATCGCCAATTAATTTTCATTGTATTTTCATTTTGTGTCAAAAACATAGGTTATGACCCCTCTTTGAAACGAGCTCGTCGAGCTTGTTTCAATGAGGGGTCATAACCTATGTTTTTGAGACAAAAATGAAAAAAAATTAGTTATTCAAGAATTTTGTTTGCAAGTGTCGTCTGCTTTTCATGTTAGGTAAAGGGTTAAAGATTAAAATTTTATTGAATTCCCTGTAGACTGTTAACGTTCGTCATATAGTTCAATATTTGTTTTGTTATCTTGGTTGTGTTGGAGCTTCATTCAGTTTATTTCGATCTTTAGTCTGTTCTGTTTTCTTCCGTCTTCGTTTACTTTGTTCTCTCCATTGTCATTACTGGTTCTGTATCCTGATCGTTAATGGTTTTGAAGCTTTGGTGTAGAATTCTCTATAACGCTGTAAGATCTGGTTGTATTGAAGAATCTTCTCGTTGTTGTTCATGGTTCGGGATTTTACAGTCTCTCTCATGTCTCTATCCAGGTCCATCGAGCATGCTGGTTTTCTGCGCACCGAATGCTGTCGTCTTAGTAAGCTTTCCAATAAATTTGGTTCAACCAATACGTATTTTTTCTCTTCTTGCGCCTTCAGTGTTGAATTATGCCCTGGTTCCATAAGTCGTTTATTCCCCGTTCTGTACGATACATTTCTGTTGGTGGCATTGGTATCCACGTTTTTCTAGATGGTTCACGGTTATTCACCTGGTACGGTTTTGGCAGTTCCATTCTTTCCGCTTGGTTTATTCTTTTGCGTTTTTCTCTTTTACTGGAATGTCGTAGTTCCTGCGGTGAGTGATGCATCTGGCGTCTTCTTAGGTTGTCTTTCCTGTTAAACGTTCTTCGACATCTGATGCATTGGTCGATTCCGGACTTGTGGATAGTCTTCTTATGTCGATAAAGATTACATTTCTTTGTGACAATTTTCTGGCATTCTTCCCAGGTGTCCTCTTGTTCCATCGATAGTTAACCCTTTACCCAATGTAACGGCCAAAACCAGCTAGCTCTATTCTCAAAAATCGCCAATTGATTTTCATTATTTTTTCATTTTTTTTGTCTCAAAAACATAGGTTATGACCCCTCGTTGGAACGAGCTCGTCGAGCTCATTCCAACGAGGGGTCATGACCTATGTTTTTGAGACAAAAAATGAAAAAAAGTAGTTATTCAATAATTTGTTTTGCAAGTGTCGTCTGCTTTTCATGTAAGGTAAAGGGTTAAACGTGGAATGACAAAGTTGTTGTGGTATCCTCCCTTTTATACCCAGCGAAATTGGCTGACTAGATATCCTCCAATAGGTATCATTAAAAGGTATCCCCAAAGGTACCTCCAGTACTTCATCACCATGCCATAGGTATCCTCCAATACCGAGATGAGCGTAAGAGTCGTATGTAGAGTCACTCTTTCGAGCAATTGCTCCATGGCTCATTTTCTCGATAAGATTCTGGTCGTTCGAGCATTTGCTCATGAATCAATTGCTCTCTAGCTTATTTGCTCAATAGGATTTGACTTTTCAGTAACTGCTCGATAACTTATTTGGGGAATTTGAAATGGGTATGAACAAGTTATTCGAGCAGGAAAGCAGTAGTGGAATGATAGTAATATGGATTGGGACCCTTAGTGGTGTCAATGTACTAGGGCAGTAGTAGTACCACAAATCAGTAATGGTTGAGACCCGGGACAGAATAGTGGTAGCCAATAGTAATGGTACAAGGTCTTAATGGCACAAGACTGCAAGGTCGGTAGAACAAAATACTAAAGGTGAATACTATGTAGACTGAACATAGGACAGATGATAGTGACAATGGACATTGGTCTTGGAGCTATAAAGGTGGTGGGTGGTCCAGAAGCTGGGAGATGAATAGGGTTAGGGGGCCATAACTATCTTCAAATATATATCCCCAGATAAATATCCTTAAAAGGTATCCTAGATAGGTATCCTCAAATAATACATTGCCATGACATAGGTATCCTCCAATACCCAGATGAGCATAAAATTTGTAAAATGAGTAATTCGTTCGAGAAATTGCTATATAGCTCATTTGCTCGATGGGGTTCGAGTCGTTCGAGTAATACCTATCCCTGGATTGTCCTTCGGTTTTGGGAGTCATGGAGGCATCTGTTGTTAAAATGGAGATAAATCTGTATGGCTAGGTACAGATTATGGAAATCAAGCAATCTGCTTGGTTAGTTAGCGGCAGTTAAGTGAATTGATTGGATGATCAGGATAAATTAAACAAGAACAAGAGTACTTGGGACAGGGTTAGAACTAACCTGAACAGGCAGAAAAGCTAAAAATAGTAGCAAAATATGTTTCAGTTGATAGGCTCTTCTGCTATACTGGAATATATTCCTGAACAACCGAACAGGGCCGAGTAGACAGAAATTATAGCGTAGATAGAAGCATAAGACACAAAAGTGATCCAAATAACAGGTAGAAACCGATAATTCTGCAGCAATCTGAACGCATAAAATTACTCCCATTGAACCGAACGCACCATATAGCACTGCGTGCTATTCTTATCAGACCAAAATGGGGCTTCGCCAAGTCTGTTTCGGTAGTGTAGGGTAAATTTTGCTGATTTGGAGGAATTGTCGGGTTTATTTGGGTAATTAGATTTACTCTTGTACAGATGGAACACACCCTCCGGACGTATCCCTGTTCTATAAAAAGCTTTTGGGTCACATAGCAACGACATGCTGCCATAGAAACCAAGATGGCGGCCTCCAGATTACAAAATGGCCGACGTATCACCCTAACAACACGCGCTGTGCATGCGCACTATGACCACGTATCAATATGGGGATGGCGTCACAAGATGGCTGCTCACGTGGAATACCATGGCAACTAAACACTACACAACTAGGTCACGTGACTAGACTATGACGCCACTTCCCCCTCCACCTTTCCCTCCTCCCAACGTGGTCCGTTTACCACATTTCCTACTACTGATATTGTAAGATAAATTGGTTATCACCAACCTGGAGAGTTCCGAGATTATGTAGTGACGTCTTGAACTCACCTCCTGGCGATCGGAGGACTCGTCGATATATGCATAAAGGCAAGGTCTTGACTTCAACGCACCATCTCGGAACCTCTCCTGTTGGTAGCAACCAATATTTATTTATCGTTATCAACATATATCAAAAAGTTTGTACCCGAACGCGTGATATACACAGGACTTTCGAGAGAAAGTGTGAATAATGACAAGGGCTCTGAACGTTTTCGCATTTTATACATTTTCCATACCGCGATGACTCTCTGAGACATGCAGATCTTCAAAAGGTCGTGTTCGGCGTCTTCATTCATTTGTTATCAATTAAAAATGAATGTTGCCATGCCAATGGTACTATGATATTGGATATACATTGTCAGTTAATTCCATGTTGAGCTCGAGATCAGCTCTCGTCCAATATGGAATTATTAAACGCAATGAATAATGAATAATGAATATAGAATTCTTACTTATTTAACGTGAAGCGATTATCGTCTTCTATGGTTTGGACAGACGAATAAATAAAGGCGAGGTCGTCCTGACTTAGCCTATATAGATTGGAACAGACATGGCATGTACACAATGTACACAGTTTGGATGTCGGTCTTAAATCCAATGGAATTCTCAAACGTCTACGGGAGATAAGATATTACAAGTTATGGTACGCTTAGTTGGTGGATATGATGTCCCAAGAGGCGAAGGGAGATCAATATTAGGTACGGCTTTAGCCGCGCCTAATATTTTTCAGCTGAGCCTAATGTGACATCGTATCCGCCAGCTATAACGTATTTATTATGCCAGTCAAGATGTGTTTGCAAACCGTTTCATGTGTTCGTTAAAATTTCCTGTCGGTATTCTTTTGTTTACAAAAACAGACGAGTAGTGATGCAAGGGGGAGGGGAGCAACCCAGTATCTCATTGATCGCCAAGAAAATTAATAATTTATTACCCCCGACATTTTTGGGCGCATTTATAATAATGCTTGCTTTCCGACGCTTTGAACTGAAAAAAACTTTCTGAAGTGCCATTTATCCGAATTCAGAAATACTTGTTGACATGACTTTTGTACGAAAAATTGGCTATTTTTTAAAATGTCATTTTTACACGGATTTGTTACCAGACATGTAACTAAAAAATGAAATGGAAACATATAATTTACAGGAGAGTGCCTGTCTCGCCTAATATTGTTCTCACTTCGCCACTTGTGGCACCGTATTTGCTAACTAAACGTCCCGTAACTTATAATATCTTACTTCCTCCCAAGTTCTGGGAATTGTTTTTTTTTTAAATAAACCCCGCGTGCGATCTGGGTAGATACCATGCACAGTCTGTTCAAATCTATGCACGCCTAACCCATTCGTCTATCCAAACGGCGGCAGACACTAACCCTCTACCTAACACGAAAGACAGACGACACCTGCAAACAAAATGCTTGAATAACATTTTTTGTTTTCATTTTTGCGTCAGCTACATAGCGGATGACCTCTCACTGGAACGAACTCAACGAGCTCGTTCCAGTGAGGGGTCATAAGTTATTCTTTTCATAAAAAAATGTAAAAATAATAAAAATTGAATGGTGATTTTTGTGAATAACGCTAGTCGTTTTTGGCAGTTACGTTAGATAAAAGGTTAACCACTTCACGTTAAACAAGTAAGAATTTTACATTTATTATTCATTGCAGCTGATAGCTTAGCATTTGGGAAAGACGTCGGGTACGTGATAATCGGTAACCTAATGTGGTAAATCAGATGTTAGTTAAATTCATATTGGATGTTGTTTTAAATCTTTGGGACGAATGTTGCCATAAATGAAGTTCAGCAATAACAAAACTGTCTGCAATTTTCAATTTTCCGACGCCTCCCAACCACAAATTCTTTTTCAAAGAATATACTTTGATGTCTGTGGAAAATGATGTGAACCCGGCAATACAAATTGAAAGTGTAGAATCTTTATCTCAATTAGATCATGCCAATATCATGAACCATGTGAATGCTGAGAAAAAATCTTGGAAGTAAGCAGGAGACTTGCTCAATATGTATAGTATGGGTGAAAATAAGATGCATCATAACCACAAACTAAGTATCTCACTGCTTCTATGCTGATAACACCAGAATCTGACATCAGTTTCTGGAAAGCTCTGTAAGAGCTTTCCAGAAACTAATGTCAGATTCTGGTGTAATCAGCATAGAAGAAGCAGAACACGTAGTTTCTAGTCGTTATGCTGCAACTTGTACTGTAAATTGTAAGATTAGCAATATAGCGTAGTGCAACCCACATGGTTTGTTTCCTTGTGTATAACCTGGAAGTTGTGCAGTTTCTACCACCTCAAGGCTTTCCGAAAAAGCCATCCTCGGCAGTATTTTGCGGTGGATAGTTTTCCTTTCCTCGGCACTGCTGATTGCTGAGGGTGAATTACAGGGGCTGTATGAATATCACTCATGCCCTTAAGTTGCAGTACACGCACTTTGGAATTCGAGCTTAATACGCACTTTCATTACTCATTGACGTGAATAATTCTGTTTGCTCAAGGCTGCAAGAACATTTGTGCATGTCCCAATAAGAGAGAAAACCTCGACCTTTGTTGTGACGAGAGCTCGCGTAGTTTTGACTATGTTTACGACTCCAGTAGCATATGTTACCCCTTAACGTCACCCCGCGAAATATTTGAAATGAGGTTGCTCGCTTCCCAATTATTCCATCAATGCAAACCGCTTCGTTTGTGTAGATTTGGCACACACTAGCAGCAGACGATGTTACGAATAAAATGTTATTTAAATTAACTAAGATGGAGTGACCTCGACCTTCATCTGATTTATTCATTATTTGCCCACTGACACCGTGGGGTACACGAGAGATTTATTTACTAAACTTATTATCGTTAAAAATTGCCTTTCACAGTGTAGGTTTTGGGCAATCGCATTGAATTGACCGTAACATGGTCTGAGGTGTTTTATTGACATAAGCTCCGAGCCGCAATATGAACGAGGTCAAGATGTGGGTTAATTGCAACAAGATATCAATATTTTCGAAGAGTTATGGAACCTGAATATTCGTGAAATTATCGAAAGTAACTTTGATGGTGAATAGTGATGCTCTGTTTTCATGGGAATTAGAGAGGCATGCAATAAAATTAGCTGAAATTAGTTAAACTTAACAGAAATTCTTTATTTTAATGAAAAACTGCTACAATTGCATTTGTTCATAAAATAAAATGAAAAAGAGTGTTCAATATTTATCAGGTACCCTTTTACCTAACACGAAAGGCAGACGGCAAATGTTAACAAAATTCTTGAATAACTAAATATTTTCATTTTTTGTCTCAAAAACATAGTTTATGATACCTTATTGGAACGAGTTCAACGAGCTCGTTCCAATGAGGGGTCAAAAGCTAAGGTTTTTTAGACAAAAAAGGAAAAAGATAACGGAAATTGAATGGTAATTTTTGTTAATAGTGCTGGCCGTATTTGGCCGTTACGTTGGGTAAAGGGATGACATTTTAATTCCATGTAAGACCATTTTTCATGTAAATGTATAGAAAATAAAATTTCAGAATTTCTATCATGAATTATCTTAAATCAGCTAACTTGCTGAACTACCTCATTCTTGCATACATCGCAGACACTTCGACCAAAAATTTATGTAGACATCCGGCACTTGCGAACAATTTTTCAAAATAGTGGAGGACAAAAATCTTATTAGCTTATTCAATATTTACCACCCTATATTTGTTTTGTAATAATCGCATAATATATCCTGGGAAATGCCTTGGATTTTTCAGCACGCAGTTGCAAAATGTTTGCTAATAAAACAATCGTTTCATCTTCAGATATTCAAGTACCCGTCACGAAACAGTTCCGTTAATGATGAAGACTATTGGACCACTTTCTTGACAGATCCGGTTGTCAAGACAAAAGCGCTGAAGGTTGTTGAAGAGAACCAATTTGACGACCATGAAGATATTTTTTTCAACGTACTTGGATGTTTAACTTGAAAAAAAAACACTCTAAAACTGGTATTGCGGAGTAGAACAGTTTCTACCAAGGGCATATTGTATTAACCCTTTACCTAACATGAAAAAAAGCAGACGACACTTACAATTAAAATTCTTGAAGCAGTTTTTTTTTATTTTTGGCGTCAAAAACATAGCTAATGACCCCTCACTGGAACGAGCTCGTTGAGCTCGTTCCAGTGAGGGGTCATAAGCTATGATTTTTGTGACAAAAAATGAAAATGTAATAAAAATTGAATAGAGAATTTTGTAAATAGCGCTGGTCGGTTTTGGCCGTTACGTTGGGTAAAGGGTTAAATACATCATAGACAAATTATCTTACATTCTAATACAATTACTATAAATCTCGAAATTTGATTGGTTAATCAATAAAATTTGCGACAGTAAAATCAGCGTAACCTGTCGCAAATTTTTTGTTGTCGAAAACTATTTTGGGAAGTCAAGATGTATTCGTGGGCGTTCTATTTTCGTTCCATTTGGAGTCATTGACTACCGTATCCAATGTAAACAAACGCTGTGAACGCGTTGACTTGCTGTAAAAAACGTTCTCTATCTTTCTTGTAATTAACTGTATTTAATACGGATGAAGTTGGAAAGTTTAATATTAATGTGGAATAGGGGTTTGGCAGAGACTGCTGAGTAATGAAATGAGTGTTAAAAAACTGATTTCGACGGTCTTAACGGAAACCGTGTGGAAGCAGTAAGCGATATGAAAATATAATTTATAAATACTAAAATAGCCATTTTTCGTACGATGAAGAATTTATGGACGCTATGTGCGAAATAGAAAACCAAAATTCCGAGAACTGGCAATAATAATTTTAATTGTTCAAGGCCAAATATTTCTGACAGATCCGCTAGCGATGTTATAACATCAACTTCAGGTGCAAGCGGTCCTTTCATTTTCTAATTTGTTGTTACCTGCGTTCGTGGCACCACATCACATGTACAGCTACACTACAGAAACGCATTCACCACTGCTCAAGAGAGGTGAACTATTCGTTCTGTAACAATTATGTCAATAGCAGTAGCCCAATTCCACAAGACATCACTTCCCAGAAACAGATTGAAATGAACAACCGTTCTGTAACCATAAGTAATTATAAACAAGGGCTTCCAATCAAAGATATCAATTTTTTTTAACTTTAATGGGAAATCCTCGAGTGCTTTTCGACGCCGACTGAAACATCACAAGGTGAACTCTAAACTTTGAATAGAGAAAGCAGCCGGCGTATTTTGTTTTCAGATTGTCACAAACATTTAAACATGATAAATGTTGTCAGTACAAATATAAATATATTTTGTTATTGGTGATAAAATGACTAAAACGTTTGGAATTATTTGTATTGTGGCAGCGTAAAATATATTTCGTGATTTGGTTCGGAACTCCCAAATGACGTCACGAAGACTGTATTTTTAGTTTTAAATTGTTAACAATGTTGTCTTCAACAAGGCGTTGTTTTATAGTTGGGAGATCAAATCTATCTCCGTTTTCAGCCGAATTATATTAGAATGGGGATAACTATGTTGTATTTGATTGTTTGGGGCCGTAAACGATGGTTTTACTGTCGCAAATATCCGTTTTACCGGCTCCGCTAACGCGTCGCCGGCAAAACTCAATTTGCGACAGTAAAACCATCGTTTACGGCCCCAAACAATCAAATACAACATAGTTATCCCCTAATTAAATGACAAAATGATGAAAGTCTCTATAAAGGTTTCACACAGTACACATTTTTGTTTTGCCTGTTTTAACAGAGGCCGGGGAAGCTCGGTGGTTACTGTCCACAGTTCGATCCCCGCCAGGCAGGGGTAACTACGCTCTGTCCTTGGCCAAGAAACTTAACCACGATTGTCACTGTGGGGGGCACGGTGACGCTGTGTACTAAGGCTACTGCACGTCGACGGTGCACCTGTCTTCAAACAATGTTAACCCTGCTTGTGTGGAGTTAGTACGTTAGGGAGTCTGACAGTTGCTCGCCGTTACTCGGTGGTTCTCTCCGGCTTCCTCCACCCGTAAAATTGTCCGACATGAGGTGACTCTGGCTGTCAAAAGTGTCGTTAAACCTCAAAAAAATAAAAATAAATAAATCAATAAATAGATAAATAAATAAAATAAATAAATAAATAAATAAATAAATAGACATTGGCGTTAATAATTTCGAAGGCCACCGGTCGAAGGCCCTCAGTAATGGATTATTTCTTTTGAACTGTATAAGATATTTCCGCTAAACTTGACAAGAGTATACCCCACCGTGAGCCGATATGTCACAATCAAAACCATGCCACTAGGCTCAAGGTCAAGATCACTGTTACTAAAAGTATATTCCATGTCAAGGCGAAGTTTTCGGGTCGGGGTTTTCAATCGGCAGTAAGTTTTTAATTGTTAAAGATAATCCCAGAAACTTTATGGGGGTATTTAAATATCATGGGCTAATATGTCACAGTCACAACCATAAGAAAAGATGTCACAATCACAATTATACCACTAGGTTCAAGGGCAAGGTCACTTAATAAAAATAGAATATTCAATTCGAGATGTTAGGTTTTGTAGTCAGATTTTTCAACGCACTATAACTTTTTAGCCATTAAAGATAATTCTATGAAAATTAGTTGAGATGATTTTTTTCTTTGGGGGTTAGGAGTGGTGATGGGGTGGGATTTAGATTCAATTTAATTTTTTGTTCTATTTTAAAATGAGTTTTGGAGGATTTCAAGCCAAAGAAATGTTTTCACCATATTTATCCCGGTGTGGAGCGGGTGTGGCAGGTTATTATTTATTTGTAATCATCTAAATTTTGCTTTAACCCTTTACCCAACGAATCGGACGCATCCGCCCGCGTAATATGTAAATTCAGCAGTTGAATAGATATTATTTTTCAAAAAATTTCAACAAAACCATATCATGTGACCCCTCGTCGAGCTCGTTCCAACGAGGGTCACATGATATGGTTTTGTTGAAATTTTTTGAAAAATTTGAAAAAATGATATTTAAAATAATAAATTTTGATATCGTCTGCATTGGGTAAAGGGTTAAAGTGAGTTTCAGGGAATTTCAAGTAATTTTATATAAAAAAATCCACCCAATTGTCTTGTGTTGGGGTGGGGGATGGCGGGGCATAAATCACTCAAAATTCTTCAAACCTCATTCAAAAAAACAAAACAAGATTCGTCTAATTCACACACTCGCCCAAGGGGCCTACCATGTTACTTAAAGAGGGCGAGACCTTGCTGAGGTGGTCGCCTTGTCTTGAATTTAACCTAAGAATAATTTCCCACTCTGTTGATCGAAGTGGGGAGCGCGGTGGCTCAGTAGGTAGAGCTGCAGGCTGCAAGCCGAGAGGTCCTCGGTTCGAATCCCACCTGCGGCAACCGCGTTGTGTCCTTGGGCAAGACACTTCATCTCCATTGCCCACGTGGGGGCACGATGACGCCGTGTACTAAGGCGTACTGCGCGTCGATGGTACACATCTCTTCAACCAATCTAACCCTGCCTGTGCTACAGTGCGGAGTTACGATGTTGGGGAGCTGGCAGCTGCTCGTCGTTGCTAGGTGGTTTTCTCCGGGTACTCCGGTTTCCTCCACCCGTAAAACTGTCACGGTCATGATTAGCCCTTGTGCATAAATATGTGACCTTAAACATCAATAAAGTATAAAGTTGATCGAAGTGGGCTGCATGAAATAACTATTAAGCATGACAATGAAACCATAAAATACTTCACCATATTTATTTATTTATTTATTTATTGGTGTTTTAGGTCACATACTTATTATGCACAATGGCTAATCGTGACCGTGACAGTTTTTTACGGGTGGAGGAAGCAGGAGTACACGGAGAGAACCACCGAGCAACGACGAGCAGCTGTCAGCTCTCCAACATCGTAACTCTGAACTCTGCACCGCGGCATAGGCAGGGTTAGATTGGTTGAAGACATGCGCACCGTCGACGTGCAGTGCGCCTTAGTACACAGCGTCATCGTGCCCCTATGTAGGCAATCGGGGTTAAGTATCTTGCCCAAGGACACAACGCGGGAGCGCGAATCAGTCGCTGAAATGGTCACCCATCCAACTACTAAACGCGCTCGACGTTGCTTTACTTCGGTGATCTGACGAGAACCGGTTACCGCTACGCCACCACGCCCCCAAAATACTTCACCAAATGTTATAAATTCTAGTTGTTCTCCACGCAAGCTTTTTGCAAATGATTCCTTTGATACGCATATATTCTCACTGTTATGTTTATGTACAAAATGGTATCAAGGTGTCGCACTTGTTTCTAAGGTCATATCTCGACGAGTCGAGATATGGCCTTAGAAACAAGGGCGAGCTTCTGATACAACATTTTGTACACACACATGATGGTGCTGATAAATTTATCTTGATTTATCATGACCGGATTACGATTTTGTAGGCTCCTGGGCGACAAATACTGTGACTGTGGGGCCCCCAGTGATAATTGACAAAAGCACGCAAATCGAATTTCGGTTTCTTCAACTGAGTTTCTTCAACTTCAACAACATAATGTCAACATTGGGCCCGCATAGATGGGTGCAAGTGTAACATAACAAAAAGAGAAGAGATATTGTGATATTTTCAAAAACAAAATAAGTTTTTGAAATATTGAATTTTCTTGACAACTTGTAATCAGGATTGCCAGTGCCAACGAGTCGGAATAATGGGCAAGAAACAAATTTCAGTATATTATACAACATATTAATTGAGCCCTTTTTAAAGAGATAATTCAGCATACTTATACTTTCATTCTGCATTTACAAATGAAGTAACTTTTCACAGTAAATTAATTTCACTTAATCTCTGGAGGCCCTCTGATGGCGGGACCCCTGGCTTGCAGCCCATAAAGCCCATACCTTAATCCAGAACTGCCTGTAATAACTTGTTTAACACTTTCCCTAACGAATAGACCACATCCTCCCACATAATTTCTTTACACATTGAGCACTTGAAAAATGATTACTTTCCCACAAATCTCAACATATCCATATCATGTGACCCCCTCACTGGAACGACCTCGACGAGCTCGTTCCAATGAGAGGATCACATGACAGGGTTTTCTTGAAATCTTCGGAAAATAGTTTTTATAAAGAATAGTCAAAATACTAAACTGTGATACGGTGTGCGTTGTGTTATGGGTTAACTAGAATTCTAATTTCAGATTTCATTTTTAGACTTTTGGTTTTGGTTGTGTGGCTGCCTTGAACTTCTTGGATAAATTTATTGAGTGTGTACACGTTCAACATTCTGAAAAGACTGTGTGTTGTAACAGTTTTACTGCGTGTTGTTCCAGCAAAAATGCTTTCACTGATTCAGATACATACAGATTATCATGATAATGTGCATGTCCTGTGGTTTGTATCAGATTCTCGGTGGTGTCCAGAATGGGATCTCAACGAACCGGCTTTGCCGGCGAGTTGTGATCCCATTTTTGGACACCACCGAGAATCTGATACAAATCACAGGACAGGCACATTATCATGATAATTCATTTATCTAACAATTCTGTCACATAAACAGATTAAATTTTAACCCTTTACCCAACGTAACGGCCAAAACCGGCCAATGCTATTCTCAAACAATCGCCAATTAACTTTCATTATTTTTTCATTTTTTGTTTCAAAAACATAGGTTTTTGAAACAAAAAATGAAAAAAAAATTAGTTATTCAAGAATTTCTTTTGCAAGTGTCGTCTGCTTTTCGTGTTAGGTAAAGGGTTAAATTATTTTTAAACATTTTTGGGACATAATGTTCGGTCGATCACTGAAACGCACATAGAATGTATCCATTGGCCTGTTTTGATAGCCCGTAGCGCTACCGGAAACGAGTCGTCTATATGATACGAAATCAGAATCAGTCGTCTGTATGATACGGAATCGGAACACATTATGTGATACGTGTCGTTTCTCGTGGTGTTCAGGCCAAAATCTATATGATTGTTGGATAAAAAATCATAAAAATAATGTGGCTCCAGAATTTAATAATTATACTTTGAGGAGAGGTTTTTTATCTTTTCATATATAGAAATCTACAAGGTCCCTCGCAGACATGTTCAGAAGTCTTGCAAGGTACTATAGTAACATAAACAAATCGTAACCAGGCACGCGTATTGTATCATCAGAGGCACCGGAAGCACTTCAGGACAGGGGGGGGGGGGGGGGGGGGTCAGACCCCGAGAAAAGGGTATTTCCTCACACTAGCAGCCCCACCGTGATATGCCGAAGCATGGGGGGGGGGGGGGTCAGACCCCAAGAAAAGGGCATTTCCTCACACTAGCAGTCCTACCGTGATATGCCGAAGCATGCATATCTCGTAGCCCAAACTCCCGAGATGGGGAGTTTGAGAAGTGTCCCTCTCCCATCGGGAGGGGGTACCACCTCCCAAACTTCCCCAACTCCTCCATTGAATTTCACAGCTCCCAAAACAGATTTGGAGTGTATTTTAGATTTACTTCTAGAAATAAATCATTGAAAAAAATTGAGTTGACGAACCTGGGAAGGACATTGTCTGCCCACTCCTCTCTCCCCGTGGTCTGAAGGCTGGGTGGGCAGCTGTCCTATCTGCCCCGAACGAACGAAATCATTTCGC
The DNA here is from genome assembly GCA_031216915.1 of Pictodentalium vernedei. Lineage (NCBI taxonomy): Eukaryota > Metazoa > Mollusca > Scaphopoda > Dentaliida > Dentaliidae > Pictodentalium > Pictodentalium vernedei. The sequence continues at coordinate 73,908,538 of CM062293.1, read as the reverse complement.
GCGCCCAAGGCGCGCAGGGACGGTATGGGGGACCAGCCCCTTTCGACCCTCGGTAGCTGTATATGATGGCTGTCACATGTCTAGGCGTGTTGAAGGAGGAAAAGGACCCGGTACTCGGCAGGTGTCTCCAGTTGTGGGTAGGCGGTCTCGTTGACTGATGTCGGTTGGACCCTCGAGTGAGGACCAATGTGGGAGGTTGGGTGCTCTCACAAAGGTACTACCTCTCCCCGAGGGTGCAGTCGATCTGGATTTTCGGGCAAGTATAGTTTGCCGCTTCGAGGATGATTATGAGTGATGGCCATCACTGGAAAGTATAATCTGCCTCAGGCTGTCTCTGTTGTAGTAGGACTCTTTGAAGGAAAACAACAACGACCCCTATCTGCCACGTGGTTCCGGCGTCCCAAAATATTATACAGTTGAAAAATACGGAGCTCCTGATACACGCTGTATTCAGATGCGTACGGGCCTAATACTTATTGTAAGATAAATATGGAGATGGACAAGCTCATTCCAATGCGGAGTCACGTGATATGGTTTGTTGAAAGTTTTAACTGCTGAATTTGTGTATTACGCGGGCGGATGCGGCCAATTCGTTAGGTGAGCGGTTTAATAATACATTTTTTGCTTAGAAAAAAATGAACAAATAGAATCCGAATGAAGCAAGTGTTATGGATTCATAGAACTACTCGCCAAGAGATCTTCGGCCTTCGAGACATGCATTCTTCGGCATGTCATGGGGGGGGGGGGGATGCTAGTGCGAGTAAATGCCCTTTTTCCGATGTCTGACACCCCCCTGCTCTGAAGTGTTTCCGGCGCCCCTGGTGTTATTTTTACTGGAGTCCATCTCAATATAAACTTTAATCTAATTTTCGTGTCACATATCCCGACTAGTTACATTGAAGATATAATGAAATTATTTTTACAGGAAAGAGTAGACGAAAGTTTTTTGTCTCTTTCAATGTTGGTTATATATAATGTTCGGGACATTAACAGCTTTTACCACCGGTTTTGACAAGGTCTCAAAGAATAAAGATGATATTTTTGTTATTTCTTGTATACCCATGTTTGTTTAAATCCCGATACAATCTCCCTTTGTGTTGAGTATAGATTTTTGTATATTCGATAGAGCTATTCTCTGTAACAAGCTACATAGCTGCAACGTGTGGATGCTTTTATCGAACAAACTTACTCGGATGGTTCTGGAGTAAACACGGTATTATTCTATTGTCTTCGGGTGACAAAGGCGTGTTTTTCCTTTGTTCTAGTATCTGTCGTGAATAATTTACCCCTTGTTTCCTTGTTTTTCGAATCGGGGACTTGAATATCCCAGAACGGCAGTTTTGTAAACGTTTACTCAAGGGGTGTTGCGAAGGGAGGGGCTCATGAGGGTTTGACAATCCCCCACCTCCAATAATTTTTTCACTTCGGAATTTTTCGCCTGGAGTCATAGATATTGAATTGCTCTTGCCAGAAATTATCCCTTTACCTAACATGAAAAGCAGACGACACTTGCAAAAAAATTCTTGATTAACTAAATATTTTCATTTTTTTTTGTCTCAAAAATATAGGTTATGACCCATCATTGGATCGAGCTCGTCGAGCTCGTTCCAATGAGGGGTCATAACGTATATTTTAGAGACAAAAAATGAAAAAATAATGAAAATTAATTGGCGAGTTTTGAGAATAGCCCTGGCCGTTTTTGGCCGTTACGTTATGTAAAAGGTTATACATTTTCTTGTGTGGAGTGATTTTCTGCTTGTATTTATGTCACACACACTATCTGTCATAACAATGCATGGCTGCTATGCCCGATTCGCGCAGTTGTGGTTCGGGGGGGGGGGGGGGCAGCAATTTGTAGTGCGGGGCGTGTTAGTTAATTAACAAGTTGCGTTTGGACTACGTGTCTCTTTCTATTTAGAAATCGTAAGTTTTTCTTTACTGTACTCCCGAATGACTAATTCCAACTACATCATCAAGGCATGGCTTCGGGGAAGCCATGCCTTGCTGATGAAATTGGAATACTTTTTTTATCAGTCTAGCAGTATAATATATAGAGTACAAACAATTAATACAAACATAGCAATAGTATATTATTTATTGGTGTTTAAGATCACATACTTCTGCACAATGGCTAATCATGACCACAACAGTTTTACGGGTGGAGGAAGCCGGAGTACCCGGAGAGAACCACCGAGCAACGGCGTGCAACTGTCAGGTCCCCAACATACTAACTCCAAACAAGCAGGGTTAGCATTGGTTGAAGACAAGTGCACCATAGACGTGCAGTACGCCTTTGTACACAACGCCACCGTGCCCCCACGTGGGCAATGTGGGTGAAGTGTCTTGCCCAAGGACACAGCGGGGATTCGAACCGAGCACCTCTCGGCTTGCAGCCTGCATATAGCATATATACTGCATGGGAATGGTATAGGCCGACGGGCTGTCTTCCTGCCATACCATACGAAGAGCCCAGATAGATGTCCTGACAGCAGAGTTACCGAGTACTGTGACGATTTGCTCTTTATAATTGGCGAGGTTGCTTCACTCCTAAATATAGAGAAAAGACAAGTCCCGTCGACGGTGCGATGAGGTTATTTATGTGTTCCACGACCCCCCCCCCCCCCCTCCCATCAATAGCTACGGACTCTAGTGCGAGCTATCACATTTGGGATAAATCAGATTCACCTCACTCCCCAGTCGGTCATCTTCGCGACGCCGCCAGTTAACCTTACCACTTTGCCCTCAAATGAACACAATTTACAGGGTTGCACACTTCTTTACAAACGACCCAATATGTAACCAAGACTATGTTGTTTGAAAGATTGACTCGCGTCTTCTTTACAGGGTTGCGTTGGTCAAATGTCGTTCATCCCTGACTCACATCGTCATGAAAATCGATTTTTGATAAAGTTACCTCCCTTGAAATTACTGATCGGGCGAGGAAGGTCCAATTAGGAAGCAAGTAATCTTTGAGAAAACACCTATGACATCAGTAGAAAATAAAGCCACGTTTCCTTTTGTTACTTTAAATAGACGAAAACAACAGACAGCTCACAGAACTGTCTGTTGTTTTCCTTTATTAAAAGTTACGAAAGGAAACTTGGCTTTTTATGGCAAAATAATAAGTAGCAGCTACTTCACAGAAAATATAACTTATTTAAAATTTTCAAAAAATTTTAACCAAACCATATCATGTAACCCCTCATTGGAACGAGCACGACGAGCTCGTTCCAAAGAGGAGTCACATGATATTGTTTTGTTGAAATTTTTTGAAAAATATTTTTTCAGCTGCTGAATGTGCATATTACGCGGGCGGATGTGGCCGATTCGTTGGTTAGAGGGTTAAGAATATCTGTCAGTATCACACCTACCAACACTGAGTAAGCGTCCGCTTCGGATCCCTGTTTAGCGATAGTATTTTTACAGTAATTTTGCAAGTTTTTATTCTTCCCTGAAAAAATATTAGCAAAACTGACCTCCTAGACTTTTATATGAATGGAAAGGACAATGCCTGTATTATTTGTCACAATACTCACGTTGTAGACATAACGAATAGAAAAAAAAAATTCTTATTTTTAAATGGGTTTCAACAACGACTAATAGTCAAACGTTCAAACTGATTGGGAAAAAATCTAAAAGGCCAGCTTCTGTATTTTAAAATTACTGCACGGTGAAGTGCCTGAGGTTTGTGAAGTGATGTGCAGATCGATGCTGTGTAGTGTAGTGCCAGTGATCATCTGGTCCACCCGTACCCATCAGGGATTATAATATTCTCCCCTACTATACGTGAAACATACGCGTGTCCCGGGTGAAACGGCAGGGTGGGATAATTATAATCCCTGATGGGTACTCGGGACAAGATATCTGGTCCAGACACAGGTATATACCACGAAATCAATTAGGAACGGTGGCAGCTTGAGGGTTGAAGAGTTTTAGAGCATCAAACTTTGATCACACTGCATTCCAATGACGTCAGTATGGATTAGTTGGTAGCAAAAAACTGATACGATATGCATAACGTCATAATAACGCTATAAATGTATAACGTCACACATCTGTCTCTCCCTGCTATCTCACCCTGGACAGACTATGTTACACAAACAGGAGAAACATCTGTCTCTCCCTGGACAGACGTTTGTTACACGTGCAGTGGGGGGGGGGGGGTGGGGGGGGGTGGGTTCTATCCCACCCAGCCCAATTGAAGTAATACATTTATAACGTTATTATGACGTTATGCACATCGTATCAATTTCTTGCTACCAACTAATTCATACTGACGTCATCGGAATGCAGTGTGATCAAAGTTTGATGCTCTAAAACTCTTCAACTCTTCAACGTAGTATATACTTTGGTATATACATAACTTGTGCATGCTCTTTCCGATGGTGTCATCAGTTTCTCAAATCAACGAATACAAAATGAGTTGATAGAATCAGCACGTGACCCCCGATTACCTCTGGCTAACGTAATCGCTGCATGGTGGGGGAGAAAAATCATCCTCGATGAGTCTGAAGGTGGGAATGGGAAAATCTTACTCTCGGGGCAAGATATTTGAACCAGGCCCTCGGCAAGCCTCGGGTCTGGTTCAAACATCTTGCCCCTCGGGTGAGATTTCCCCATCCCACCTCCAGACTCATCGGGGATCATAATAGTCTTTCCCTGGTGAGTGTCGTAAACAATACGTAGTAATTGTGTATCAATAGAGCTATCCTAGGCAGAAATGTCTTCTGTAATTAACTAAGTATCCGACAATATAAGCTTCGGGATTTTTACATTTTTTCTTTGATGATAATTTGAAACCTTGGCATCAATTCTTTGGAAGCTCTCAGAACTTCCCAAGAACTTACATCGGAGCACCCCAAGAAATGATGTCGAGGCATGGAATTACCAGGATAGAAAATGGGATAAAATTAACCTTGTTGTTTTCCAACAACTTATTTCAGCCTGTGATATTCCGACAGGCGACGTGGAGGAGGAGAAAATTACTAAAATTTGAAAGACCTCTCGTAAGTACATCAGAAAAGTCTTTTGTTATGTTAGGTAAAGGTTTAGAAGATAAACCTTGCATCGTGTTTGACAAGGACGGCGGTCTATTGAATGGCTCTCCCGATTGATAATAGGCTCTGTGTGTAGCGTATGGGCTGATCAGCTTTTTGTTATTTTTCTACACTTCCGGGAATATGAGGACAAACCAGAGAGGTTCGAGTGCAGTTATCACTGGCACGAATACGTCATTGCAGCGAGATCGATAAGGCAGTAGCATTCTTCCGCATAGCAAGATCTGAGAATTGACGATGGAAGTATTGACTGGTTCGTTCTGTAGATGATTCCGCAAACAATAATAATGTTAATAATGACACTTTGGCCAGCCACTGATTTGTAGCCGATCTCAGTTGAGAAGGCCTTGATTAACCCTGTGCTAACAAATTACCCCTTTAACCACGGCTCTCCTCTTGCTCCAACTACCGGAAACGACTGTTTGCTGACATGCCGTACCCTATTCTTCCCAATCACTCCCACAGGTACACTGACCCTCTCCTTTGTGTCACCCAATACTCACATATCTTTCATTCCCACTATTTTGGACCTTATAAAAAGGGTCACCGCTTCTCCTAAATTACACAATTGGCACTCCGTTTCACAGTCTTTTCCAATCTTTCCCCCTAAGTTGCAACAACCGCGTCCACAACTTGAATAGCAGTGCCCCCCCCCCCCCCCCCTCCCCAATGGTACCATCAGTTTACTCTTCAAAACCAGGCTTTCCTTTATCACGCAGGCCACCCGAAAACCTTTTTGCTTTGACCCCCCCCCCCCCCCCACCCTCTCGAAACTGTCGGTTACAATACTCCACGATTCTTTCTCTGACGGCTGTTTTACCCTTGGCTGTCCCCACTTATACGTCGGAGATCTCCATTGAATATTTCTCTATCAACTCCGTCACTTGCTCGACCCACCCTGCCTTTGTATTTGAATTCCAAATATTCGGGAAAAACAAAGCAGTCCAGATGCCTACCATTGCAATTGTGAACATGAATTCTAAAACATTCAAACAAAGCGGGCAGTCGTTCTATAATCATCAGAATGTCGTCCGATAGCCAGGTATTTATAAGGGGGGGGGGGGGGAGGAGGGGCACAGGGATGATTTGAGGGCCCAAGCAATGTCGCTCCGTAGGCTACAGTGGTAGCCAGTGGAAAATATGTAGTAGGCCGGCCTACACTCTAAAATTAGTTGAGGTAAGAATTAACCCAAATCGACTGAGTTGCTTGAATATGAACCCATTTGGGTTCATATTCATTGAAACCCAGTTGATTTTTAACCTAACTAATGTTAGTGTGTAAGCTAACCCAGAAATATCTAGGGTGTTGTTGTATATACATATAGAGAGAGATAACTTTATTTATGGCTACCTACCCGCTGGTAGGTAGCCATAATTAAAGTTATCTCTCTATATATTTAATCTGTATGATAGAAACTACATGTTTTACGTTCATTCAGTTTTGCATTGTATGTAAACAGCAGGCCTGTGTAATTATGTGAGTGAAGTAGGAAACAGGGGACGATGTACCGAGATCAAATTTTTTAAGTATCTCCCCCTTATGTATATGTGGAGAAGTGGAAACTTCTGAACATTTTTTGATTTACTGCCCGTGCTTTGCATATCAAAGGCGTCAAACCATTCTAAATCTACCCGTTTGGAATGACTGCAACTCACTTTTATATAAGAGTGAAACACTATCATTTTGTGAGAATTGTACAAGTTTTAAAACAGTCCAGAAGTTTATCGTTTTGTCAGGAAGATTTGGAAATTGATATTCTTAAAAATTGGAACAACGAAACACCGGCTTCCTAAAAAAAAAGAAAGAAAATGCTTGGCTTCCGACGCACCAGACCAACTCACCCACTTCGGGCCTTTTCGCACTGGAGGCGATGCGTGCGCTGCGGGTTGTACAAATCGCTCGCGGAGCACGCCCTGCCTCTAGTGTGTAAAGGCTACTTAACAAATAAAACAACAATATATTTACCATATACTTTTACTTAACTGGTAGAGTGCTGAATTATTTTGGGCCATCAAAATTTGTTCATACATCTTTGCCTTGTTACAATTTATGGGAGAGTGCCAAATAGGCACTCTCCCACAAATTGTAACAAGGCAAATCCTAACAGACTACATAATTTCATTTCAAAGGCGATATGTAGAACATTCATTGAATATGAAGCCTTTAAGCTGTGGTACAGACACTTCAGAATAAAGCCCAAATATGGGCTTCCAGCACTCTGTCAGTTAACAGTTGTGCGATAACGGTAAACTGCTATCGAGCTATTATGCATATCACTGCCCCATTCTCCACTCCCTGTTCCAATTTACTTTTCACTCCGTTTTCATCGAGAAACAGAAAATGTTCCCGTAGCTCATCATACTAATAAAGAAACTTTGAGAAGTGGACTGTGTAATTCATGTTTCACGTGGAGACAGCCTTGTATTAGCTGAAAGCTTGATGCCGAATCCCTTTTTGTATTGTATTTATAAAGTTGTGTACATTCTGTAATTTTTGTAATGTATTATCATACAGAAATAAATACTGTTTAAACTAGATAAAATATGCATTTTACGTTGATGGCCAAGTCAAAGTATCAACTGGATTGGAACCCACCCCGCAGCGATTCCTCCTTACTTGAATAACATACTTCACGCCCAGTCCACTTGGTTACCGAACTCGGCGCAATAATTTGTCAATAAAAAAGTTAAAATTAAACTCAAAAAATCGAAATGATAAAAAAATAAAAACTATTCAAATAATTTATTAACTAATGATTGTGAAACGTCGAAAAGATGCTTATTTTTATTCAAATGCGAGACAACTGGATTGACTGTGAACACAATCTAACCAAAACATAACTTTAATTTCCATCCTTTCCCAAGATTTGATCAGTTGTAATTATCCGATACTGAACTGTTAACACGCTGATTAGATAACGATATGGAGTAATAAGTGACGAATGCTTTGACCATATCTGAATGAAAAATGCGATCATTTATTTCCAAATTTTAAACGCCAATATCTCTCGAAATAAGGAACGGAATAACCGAATTTTTTTAGCCAAGAAGTGTGACATGCAGCTGAAAGAAAGCCATGCATTTTTTCCGCGAGAATTTTGTTACTAAAAAAGGTAATTTGCAAAAAAATCAAACATTTACCAAACAGTCGTTCATTTTTTGCCCCCTGTAGATGTTTGAATCCATGCACACTGCCAAACCTTAAAAACGGACAACACAATTCTAGAGTAAAAATTGACCTATGTTTTTCTTCTGCTGTCCTCTTTCGAATAATATCGGGCAACCTAGAAAAAACGGAACATACCAATAATGACAATGAATCGCCATCGACATCCACCAAGTGTGAAGGCATGAGACTGGAGGCTAAATTCTCTTCTTGAAGACTGTGCATACAGTACGGTCGACATGGATTGGTCACTTTCCACGGGTGGGCAATATTTCCCCGGACGCAATAATATTAGATTCCAAACACTAATCATAGGAATAATCATCAAAAATTTAATTAATGAAGCACCGGGTAACATGGCCAGATAGACGTAAACTATTGCATATATAGATAGAAGCAGAGAATTCTGGGTAAATTTGTCCTATAGCACTACGTGCTATTCTTAATAGGGGAAACACGTCATGGGATAGATATCCAAAAAGGGATTCTGGGAGAATTCTAAGCCAAAACATTACTCCTGTCCAATCGAACGCACCCCCGGTACCCCCTTAGTACTATGGCACTACGTGCTAAACCGATAAAATGGGGAAATAAAGTCAATTTCGGTGATTTCGGGTGGATTTTGGTGATTTGGGGGATTGTCGGGTTGTTTGTGGTAATCAGATTTACTCCGATTCAATCGAACATACCCCTAAAACATACCCCTGTCTTGTTAGAAGCCTTAGGTAACATAGCAATCACGTGCTACCATAGAAACCAAGATGGCGGCTTCCAGTATAAAAAATGGACGACGGAAACACGTATCACCCTAACAACACGCGCTGCGCATGCGCACTCACACCACGTATCACTATGAGATGACGTCACAACATGGCCGCTCACACGGGTTACCACGACAACACAACATGGCGCCACTAGGTCACGTGACATGACGTCACTTCCGAGGTCATCCACCGAGGTCATCCAACTATTCCCTCAAATGTGCGAGACATACTACTCCTATCGATTAACCCATTCATTCACGCGTGTCGTTCTGTGTATTTACGTAACCCAACATCACCGAGGGTGAGTTACACACGTTAAGGGACTAGATGCGACCTTGGGGGCAGAGTGAACTGCGACGCTTTTATGTTAACATGCGGCATTCGGGTGAATCGAGATTAATTGCCTTTACCCTTAGGTTCCGCACTACAGTTTTCCAGACATTTCCAAAAATGACAGGCCATACACTCTCTTCAGGTGCAAATATTTTTTAACTTAGCTGTCTAACCTATAATATGTATTACATTTCCCAAATTCACGAAAAACATATAACACTATCTAACTAAGTAGAAATAAACAATCTGAATGTGGGTGAAATAATTTACTGTCAAATGAAAGACTTCAAACTGCAAAATTGCATGAAAAAAGACCGATACCAGACATTTTCAGGCATCCAGCAGCCTCAAAAGCAGAATTTTCCCACTACCTCATTTACCTAACCTTGGAGCAAATCACTCCCTGTTTCTAAAATGTGGAAAAAATAATATATGTTTCCATTTCATTTTTCAGTTACATGCCTGGTAACAACTGACATTTTAAAAACTAGCCTATTATTCGAAGCCACCGTTTCCCATACTTCCTCTTGTAATTTACCCTATGCATCAGACTCCAACTCTGTTACCATAATTTCAAATTCTCTTGTCCAATAAATAGCCCAACGTAATCATATATCTGATACTAAAAATGTATCCCCAATTTACATGGCAATAGTTTCAAAATATGCCCTATGTTTAAAATTTTACAAATATGCCCTATGTTTAAAATTTTACACCTGCGCAATAGTGCCAAACTGCAGCGCGATACCTTAGTAAATGTAACGTCAATGACGTCATTACACTGCCACAATGACATTACGGTGCACTGCTTCTACCACAGAGGAAAACGATAAAAGTTGAATGGATTAGACTTTGAGTCTTGAATCCTCTCGTAAATCTCGAATTTGCTACCCACAGATAATAAAGAGCTTAATGCGACAAATGCAATTCTGTGTGTCAAAATAATGTTTTATTTCACTTGCCGCATTATTTATTTATTCCATTCTTAATTTTATTACACATCCATTAAACTTGAATCCCTTGTATTTAACGGAATAGCCACTATGACATAAATGATTCTGTATTCAATGGGTGATGTATAAGCCGGAACTTTTTTCCCAACACCGTTCATACTCGTTCCCTTCCCATCGAGTCATTAGTTTCGCTTCGAAAAGTTTCCAAATTTCGTTATACAATTATCGACAGTCTGTCGCATAGTGTGAAAATGAAAACGTCCAAAGCAAAATAAAGTCGGTTCACAAAAAATTAGTTATCCAAAAATGAGATATTTTTTTAAAAATCCCAATCATTTCCAACCAGAACATTAACACAGTCCCGTTGCCGTCTCGTTTTGTGGATCCGTTGTATCTAAATTGTTCAACTTTATTTCAGTAAATCTTCATACATTATGACATGCATCGAACTTCTTTTAAAAACGTTTCTCCCAGCTGTTTTGCAAATCTGCACAAAATTGACTTTATATTTTTACTAACAGTAATAGCCACCAAATGGTTAGGCGTGAATGGGCACCAGCCGAAGAGAAACAGCGATACGAATTTCAACAAACACTGGTTCCAAAAGGTTGTTTGAATTTTTTGTCGATCAATTTGATCAGTACAGCTTCAGTCAAAACAAACAGTCTCTTCACTTTTGAGTTTAAACGTCGGAATTAAAATTTGTTTATTTAAATTAATTTTAATGCATGGGTTGTGTAATAAACACAAAACGCGATGTGTGTTTGAATCGGTGGGTGTTTTACATAACTCGTTGGAATGGCGTAATCATATTTCGCTCGAGCCGGCTCGAGCGAAATATGATTACGCCATTCCAACGAGTTATGTAAAACACCCACCGATTCAAACACACATCGCGTTCTGTATATGTAGGCACTACAACTTAAAGGTTTCATATTCTGTGGATTCGGTCCACATTATCTTTGAAGTTAATTTATTTCGTCTGTATGTCTTTTCCTTGTTACAATTTACGAGAGACTTCCCATGTCCCACACTCTAAAATCAGTTGGGTTTAAAATCAATCCAAATCAACTGGGTTGAGTAAATATGAACCCAAATAGGTTTATATTCACTCAGCTCAGTTGTTTTGGGTTACTTTTTAATCCAAATGATTTTAGTGTGCAGAAATTGTATCAAGCCAGATATATGTGAAAAAATTTTGACAACCAGAAACAAAATTTAGCTCTCTAATATTTATGCACCCTTTTCAGCTTTTTTCGAAAAATAAATACCGTTCACATTTTAATATCTTGAGATCCTTTCTACAGAACACAGAAAATTGGATGTTTATAACACATATATAATAAATATTGCGGCATTTTAATTTTGCTTTATTGCAAGCATGTGCAAATGTATTTATTTATTTATTGGTGTTTAGGGTAAAATATTTCTGCACAATGGCTTAGCATCACCGCAACCTGGATATAAGTCGAGCTCAGCCAATCGTTCATACCGGTACCCATGTTGCCCATTTTAGAGGACTTCCACCCCAAGCATTGGTGACTGGGTCCTATTTTACTTGGGAAACAGAGCTTATTTACCTCATTAAACAAGCACTGTTCACTTCTCGGGGTTCCCATAGGGAAGCATGTGCAAATATATACACATGAATCAAAAATGGTACAATTTGAGTGTCTCGTGATTTAATACTTACTGGTTCAATGAGGAGGGTTAATTTCAATGAGATCCCAAGACCCATGTTTAGCCTTAGCATCTAGGTTTTTATTTACTTCTGATGAAAGCACACACTAGCCCTCTTTCAGCGCCGATGATAAAACACATACTCCCTGATGCTCATGTTTGTTGCCGAAGACTAATTTTTTATGACTTGCAAATTGCTCAATCTTTAGATGGATTGCGAAACGGTTGGTCGAATAATGTCATAAACAGAGGACAGGGAGTATTTTATTCACTTTGCGTTTCCATTTGACTCTCGTGCAAAAAGAAAAATCAATTAATTGGCACTTAAGCGCGGTGCGAATGATGTGAATATTGAATTGTCTGTAAAAATCGTATTATAAATATACAATCTCGACAGAATAAATCCATTCGTACAGTACCACCCACAGAGTGGAGATTCCACTCAAGCCATAATTGCAAATTTGTTGCAAAGCATAACAAGTACAAGAAAAGTTCCAGCCAATGGACCTCCGGGTTGACCCCGGAGGTTCATTGGCTGAAACATTTCTTGTGTTTTTTGTCTGTGTGGACAGAATTTGAAAGCTATAGTTTGGCGGATATAACTCCACTCTGCGGGTGATTTTGTTACAACCCACTCTCCGCGCACTGTATCTGTCGGCTCTAACATACCCACACACACTGACATACTATTACAGATTTTCACAGCAGTTCGTTGTTTTTGTTTTTTTTTCTTTCAAGCTTTTGTATGTTTGTGGCTTATTTTTGCTTTTGTCATCCCTTTTATTTACCTCTCGTTTTTTATTTACATCTTAGTATGCTTTATTAGGGAGGAGGGGGGGGGGGCGGGGGGGGGGGGGGGGCGGTGGCAAAGTGGTAGACTGTTGGACTTCTATGCTAGATGTCCCGAGTTCGATTCCCATCCGGGACGGTTCGCGTTGTGTACTTGGACAAGGCACTCTATCTCGATTGCCTACATGGGGGCACGGGGTACTAAGGCCGTACTGCACGTCGATGGTGCACATGTCTTCAGCCGCTGTAATCCTGCTTGAGCGGAGCTTGAAAAGAGTTAGAATGTTGAGGAGCTCGGTGGTTCTCTACGTGTATTCCGGCTTCCTTCACCCGTAAAACTGTCGCGGTCACGATTAGCCATTGCGCATAAATATGTGACCTTAAAACACCCCCCAAAAATAAATAAATTAGGGAGGAGGTGCTTTTGAGCAAATAATGTCAAATAAACATCCTACATGTATATACCCCACTCTTTTGTGAAAGTAGTTTTTAGATCCGACTTCTCATTTTTAATCTTATTTGTTTTACAAGGATTGGCGAACAAGTTCTGCAACTTATATTAACGCCTCTCCTTGTCCCAATGGGGTAGGTGTGTGGGATAACCTTCATAGCGGCAACTTCGTGGTCTAGCTCTTCTCGAATACTACGAAGAGATCTTTAGCCTGCACAGAGTGTGTCTCTTCCGCACAGAGGATAGCCATTATACGCCCCATCCCGATAGGATGGTACTCTGTGAAGGCATCAACCCCACAATTGATGCTGATAGAGATTGTTCGGACTCCTCGAGAACTTTCCGCGAACGGGGATCGATCCCGGGACCTCTGGCATGAGAGACCAGCGCACCTTTCCACTCAGCCACCACTCTCTTAATTACTTAGGGTAAAAGTGTATATCGACGGTGAATCGCGTGGGTATGTTTTCCTGAGTGCTAGCCTACACTCACACCAGAGTATATCGTCATTATGCGAAGCACATCATTTGATATTAGCCAAAACAATTCATCTCATGGGAGGGAAAAGGTGCCAACTGCAATGCTACAGCATTGCAGTCGGCACCTTTGTCCTCTCAAGGGATGAATTGTTGTTGATGTTGGCACCTATTATTATACTTGAGTGGTTTGTGGGGATTGGAAAATCTCAACTGAATGGAAATTGTTTGACCGAGACACGAAGCCTGCGGAGTATCTGGGTCATCAAATATCATTCCCTTAAGGTGACATTTGCCTGTCCTACAACGCAACATTCGACGATGCTTTTTCTTCCTCCACATCCCACGTGACGTAATCGAAATCAAAATACTGATAGTAATATACTATCCTCAACAGTTTCAGTTGCACTTATCGAGGGTTCTAAAAATAACCCTGCACTTTTCCCGTACATTGCATACTTTCTAAAAACTAAAAATAAACGTCAAATATTCCGTGACGTTTGACTGACGGATGTTCTCTTTTAACCCTTTACCTAACATGAAAGGCAGATGACACTTCCAAAAAATTCTTGAATAACTATTTTTTATTTATTTTTTGTCTCAAAAACATAGGTTATGACCCCTCGTTGGCACGAGCTCGATGAGCTCGATCCAACGAGTGGTCATAGGTCCAACGAGAGGTCATAACCTATGTTTTTGAGACAAAAAATAATGAAAATTAATTGGCGATTTTTGAGAATAGCGCTAGCCGGTTCTGGCCGTTACGTTGGGTAAAGGGTTAAGAGATTTTTACGGGTATTCTGTTTCGTTATTTACAATTTTAGGAACCAAACTGACTCTTGTCTTGGGCAAGGTCTCTGATAATAGGTAAAAGATTTGAGATTGGAAGGAGCTTGGTGCATCAGTGGTTACGGCATTGGATTTAAACCGAACAGTCTTCGGTTCGATCTCAGCCAGTGGCAACTGCGTTGTGTCTTTATGCAAGGCACATAATCCCTATTGCCCACGCGTGGGACCGGTGGCGCTGTGTACTAAGGCGTACTGCAGGCCGATGGTGCACTTGTCTTCAACCAATGCTAACCCTGCTTGTGCGGAATTAGTACTTTGTGGAGTCAGACAGTTGCTCGTCGTTGCTCGGTGGTTCTCTCCGGGTACTCTGTCTTCCTCCGCCCGTAAAACTGTCTGACACGAGGTGACCCTGGCTGTCAAAAGTGTCGTTAAACCCCAATAAATAAATAAATAAATAAATAAATTAATTAATTAATTAATAAATAAATAAATAAATAAATAAATGATAGTTATTGAACAGCGCGTGGACTATTCTTCCACGAGTACCAAGTCAACTCCAAGCCGTGCAATATTTATTATGCAGAACATAATAATTTCTTTCTAATGGCGTGCGATAACTTAAACTGGTAGAACTCTTTGCATTCTGCTGATGGATATTCATTCCGGGGTCATAATATCTGCTGCCATCGAAATAACTATAAGTGGGTACATTTGACCAAATGTCGTCCTGTGAATTGAATGGACTTTTGATCAATGATTTCTTGAGTTAAAAATTTAGACGAATTGTTCATCAAATCTAGTCATGGCTGCTTCACAGCAGCCATGACTAGATTTGGTAAAAAATATTTTGAAAAATACTCAGCGGAGTAAGAGTTAATGGTTTACTGCAATTAATGAAAAAGGGTTCAGTGAGGTACAATTCAAGTTAAATTCGTACTGACTCCACACAAGTAGGGTTAGCATTGGTTGAAGAAAAGCGCACCATCGACGTGAGGTACGCCTTAGCAAATAGCGTCACCGTACCCCTACGTGAGAAATCGGGATTATGTACCTTGCACAAGAACACGGGCAGTTGCCCCTGGAGCAAATCGAAACGTGGACGTTTCACTTCAAAATCCAATGCCGTAACCACGGAGCCGCCGCGTTCCCGTGTTAACATCAATACCCTGTTACATCATGGGGTTATCTCAAAATATCTTTGTATACGAAAGTGTATTACCTTGATATACCAAGATATTTAGGGACAAATGCACGGTGTTCTTCCGGTTTTATCTTGTCCCAAAACTCAGTGAAGGTCATGAACAGGACAAAATACACTGATATAACATGGCTTCGTTCCAAGATGCCTGTATGCACGAGTGTTATACACCCAAATACCCAGCTATTTTGGGATTATACCTTAAATGTACTCTGGCGTTTTATACCTTATATCTCCAAAATCCAGAGAAAATACATATGATTTATTTCTGCAAGTTAAAAAATCTATGGCACATCATTGACAAAATATACATTCTAATTTATGTCGTTCATTTGTGTTTTAGGACAGTAGTGTTTTCACCAGTTGTCATGTACTCAATCAATCTTTGCACTGATCAAATTTTGTGAACAGCTTTACTCAAAAGGGATAAGCTATTTATGTATTCGTGTGTGAAAACGGTTCTTTCAGTCCTTTCCGTCAAGAGACACTTGATGCGATCCAATCATTGTTCAAAAAGCAAACTTAATTGTCTTGATAAATTCTAAATGTTGTACCAGATGACCATAACACTGGTTAGGATAAATAAAAATCAGACGTGCAAACAATAGAAGAAATCTTTTATTGCCGCTTTTACCTACTTACATATACGTCATTTGGACTGTATATTTCACTCTAATTAGTGAAAGACCATTTGTCTTCTAAAGTGCTTAACAATTATTATATCTCAGTACAATCATTTTCACTGTATTCGCGACTAAGCAGTGACAATAATGTCATCAACCTGTGGGCGTTAACTCTTTGAATTTGAAGGGGAGCACGGTGGCTCAGTGGTTACGCCAATGGACTCTAAACCAAAAGGTTCACGGTTCGCTTCCCCGCCAGGAGTAACTGCGTTGTGCCCTTGGGCAAAGCACTTAATCCCGATCGCCCACGTGGGGACACGGTCGCGCTGTGTACTAAGGCACGCTGCACGTCGATGGTGCACTTGTCTTTAACCTATGCTAATCGGAATTAGTACGTTGGGGAATCTAGCAGTTGCTCGCCGATGCTCGGTGGCTCTCTCCAGGTACCCCGGCATCCTCTACCGTAAAACTGTCTGTCCGACTCGAGGTGACCCTGGCTGCCTAAAGTGTGATTAAACCCCAATAACTAAATAAAGTTCTTTGAAGAATACGCCTAGGAGACATTATTTGCTAAAACATTTCATGAATAATTGGAAATTTTCATTTTTGCCTTGAAAACATAGCTTATGACGCCACATTGGAACGAACTCAAAGAGTTCGTTCCAATGAGGGGTCATAAGATTTGTTTTGGGCGCAAAAAAAAATAATAACACTTGAATCATACTTTCTATATCCAGTCGGGCAGTTGCTGTGCATAATATTATACACCTACTTAATTAAGCACCCCCTGTTTTTTCGCAGTGGTGTTAATAGAAACTGTCATTACTTTCATGCTATCTTTAAGTTTGACAATTGTAATTTTATGTATTTTTCTTCTTTTTTTTTCTTGTTCTCTCTCTTGTACCATATTTCTTGTGGCTGAGAATTAATTAAACTTGAACTAAACTAAACAAAAGTTATTGTGTTTGCGGAAAGAATGGTCTATAGACAAATGAATGACAACACAATGATGAAATCTGGCAGTATTTTAATGGCGCTAATTACACATATCTGTCACTAATGTTTTTGATGGGAAAATGTTCTCGCGACAAGTATGGTGCTGGAACGGTCCATGGTGAAACGAAGCCGGTAATTATTGACAAATAAAAATGTAACTCGTGATCTCCTGAACTCAATAGCGTTGTCGGACGTCAGTAGCGAGTGTATCCACCACGTGCTCGGAAGACAGCCTGAACCCTCCTCCTAATGCTACCAGTGAGCCTTCTGATGAGGCAACTGCTGCCACTCCTCATGCAACGCAGCTTCCAAATCGGCTCAATTCTGTACAGGCGGAACCCTTGCTTGCACATGACGTCCAAGAAAGTCCCAGATGTCTTCTAAGGGATTCAAATCGGGGCTCATTGCAGGCCAATGTAGTGTTGTAATAGCGTTGTTATGAAGGAATGCTCTCATAGCATGGGAACGATGTGATCTTGCATTTTCGTCCATGAATACAAGGCGAGTAACCAACGGGTGGATGTCAAAATGAGGCACCACAACCGGATTGAGAATGTCCCGGATGTATTGATGACCATTGAGATTCCCACGTATAGTCACCATATCAAGTTTACAATCATGAGAGAGGCATCACCAGATCATTACTGATCATCCACACTCTCACGTGACCATCTGAGACGTGAAGCAGGAACCTACTCTCGTCTGACCAATGGGCTCATCTCCACGTCCTGAGATCCCAATGTTGTCGTACCATACACCATTCCAAACGGCATCTTTTATGCTGATCGTACAGAGCTGAACGCTTGATGACCCTTCTGGGCCTCATACCCAGTGTTTTGAGCCGGCTTCAGACAGTTCTGTTGTATAAACGCCTGTTGGGGAGCCAAAGGCTTTTCAAACCCCCTTGTAGCAAAGGGTTCACACCTAACGAGGCGTGCCGGACTCCGATCTTCCCGAGGAGAGGTCTTTCGGGGTTGTCCAGGCCTTGGTCAGTCCTTAACATCGTTGGTTTGTTGATGTTTTCGGACAAGTTTGCTGATAACAGAATGAATTTTGCTTTCCAATAGCTTTGAATGATATGTCTGTTGCATGTCTGCCAACGATTTGCCATTTTAGTGCCTCTGACAGTCTCCTTCTTGCATTGTCAACATTTATTGATACAAGAAGTGATAAACTTTCTTGTTTTATACCCAGATATTGCACGTGGTTTATAGTGTGTTTTTGTGATATTCGTAGGAAGCAAGCTTCACGTGGACGAGGGGATGTGTTTGGGGTACGCTATCAACCAGATACATCATGTTCCACTAGATGAAATGCACTGCAAGACATAGCAACCATTAACCCTTTACCCAACGTAACGGCCAAAACCGGCCAGCGCTATTCTCAAAAATCGCCAATTAATTTTCATTATTTTTTTCATTTTTTGTCTCAAAAACATAGGTTATGACCCCTCGTTGGAACGAGCTCGTCGAGCTCGTTCCAACGAGGGGTCATAACCTATGTTTTTGAGACAAAAAATGAAAAAAATTAGTTATTCAAGAATTTTTTTTGCAAGTGTCGTCTCCTTTTCATGTTAGGTAAAGGGTTAAAACATGATAATCAGTAACAGCAACTTAACTGTCATGAAACATTTCAGGGGGTGCTTAATTAAGTTCCAGTTGTATATATTATATGAAATAGTACGCGGCCTAAGCGACAAGCTTGTCTTAATTAGAACAATAGTCGTAGACCTGAAGTCAGAACTCATAACAACAATAATTTAACACTTTATCCAACGTAACGGTCAAAATCTGCCAGCGCTATTCTCAAAAATCGCCAATTAATTTTCATTATAGAAGATTAGTAGCTAAAATTGATAGATTAGTTGCGGATTTGTGGCGTTTCGGAAATGCCCCCCCCCCCCCCCGAAGGTTTTAATACCCGATTTCAAAGATCCGACAAAAAGCATGCCCTTTAAGTGGTTATGAATAGAAAACGCTCTTGACAAAAGCATGGGGGTGGGGGGGGGGTGGGGGGGGGGGGGGTGGGGGGTGGTGGGGGGGGGGTGGTGGTTACTCATGAATGTTTCAATCAATAAAAATCAAACTTTACTGATGTTTTCAAAATGGAAAAACGCAGACCTGTATAAGGTGATTTTTAAGTAATTGGAAGTTAGCTTGAAAATAGGTGATAGGTTAGTTTCGATGTTGTAATAAATATAAACAAAAACAAAACAAAATAATAATTTGTGACCTTTTCTGCTGTCCATCCGTATTTATGAGCAATGCTTCACAGATCTGAACACCAAAACAAAAATGAAAAATTATAACATTTTGTAGATATTCGGCGCCAGCGAAAAAAAACTGTCACCTATTTTCAAGCTAAATTTCTCATTACTTATATAGCACCTTAACTTGTCTATCATTTGTCAGATTCTCATCTGAGAAAATCTCACATTACGAACGCACGAACTCGGTGTTATTACAGTATTTTGAATATTGAAAGATAATTTTGAGGTTTTAGTAGTCCGAGGTATATAACTTATTGCCATTAACCCTTTACCCAAGGCACACGATATTAAAATTTATTTTTTCAGTTATTTTTTTTTAACTTTTCAAAAAAAATTCAACAAAACCATATCATGTGACCCCTCATTAGAACGAGCTCGTGCCAATGATGGGTCACGTGATATGGTTTTATTAAAATTGTTTGAAGAATAATTTTTTTCAGCTGCTCAATTTGGGTGCGCTCGATTCGTTAGAAAAAAAGGTTAAGTTTGAGCCAATTTTTCGTCAACCTTTAATGTCTGAGATGCATAATATAATTATATAATTCTGTTGCATATTATGGACTCTACGTTTGGTTTAAAGTTGATATAAAACAAGCGAAAGCCCAGTAGGGTCATGCGTAAAAAAAATAAAATAAATCGTGCGCACGACATACTATGTCGCGTGCACGAGTTACTAAGTCGTGCGCGCGACATAGTACGTCGTGCGCACAAGATTTCATTACGGAAGAGAGTCGTCTGTATGTTTGTGGCATTGTGTCCTGCGCGCGAGTAGTGCGAATAAGACGGTATGTGGTGAGCGCGCCATAGTGCATCGTGTGGAATCTCTGTGTCATTAGTGTACAAAATGAAAGTCAAGGTCATGGGTGCGAAAGACGTCACCCAAGGATGAGATGTGAATAGCATACATGATAGGTCAAAGTACATACCCCTGGAGGACACCATGCCGCAAAGTGAGTTTTTGTCTAGTGTCTCGCCGTTGATCATTACGCTTTATGTGCGATCCCGAAGATATGACGAGAAGCAGTTTAGGACATTTCCAGTAACGTATATTCTATTTTTAAGCCTATTGAGAAGTACGCTGTGTTAGAACGTGCCGAGGACAGCACTTGGGTATAATAACACGAGGTAGGTTATTAAATGTCTGAACGTGGTTAAGAGAATGTCATGTCCGTCACGTGGAAAGCAATTTCAGTACTGCAGTTAGACCTGTAAGAAGACCGTCCATCTCATATAAACCGCGGTCGGCTTGGTATGAGTTTAACTAAAAAGTGATCGCTCGCGCAACAGTATTTGACAAAAACCACATATTAGAGACCTAGCGGTAGTTTTTCAGAATTTATGGATCCAGTGATGGCATTTTAAGAAGAGACATTACTAGAGCATGTTTTACACAAGTTGGGGAAATGCCACAAAGAAGAGAGGCATTGGCAATATTCAAAATTACTTTGGCGATTCAAAACAGTGTGATTTCAACAGCCATATTGGGATAACAACAATGTCCATTCTTTAGATGGAGCTTTGGATATACATTTTTTTTGGTTTCGTGGTTGACATAATAATTCCAGACGTGCCACATCAGTTGGACGTGTGGACGACTTATCGACTGTGTGCTACAATTTAGAGCACGAACCAAGCCTGAAAATAATATGTCATTTGCAGAATTAGGTCCCCAGAGAAGGAATTTGCTGATGTTGTCCAATATAATGGGTTCAAATTCCCCAATTTATCCTGTGGATACCTCTTTCTGTTGAGGCCTGAGATCTTGACTCAGATTGAGGTTTACAGAGGGTAAATTTAGTAATGCTACCCTGATGTGCAGGGAAGCATCACCAAATTCACCCTCTGTATACCTTAGTCTGTAGATGACAGTCTGCTTATTTTCAGGCTTGGCACGGACCCATAGCAAACGAATCCCTGATAGCTTAAATCTTTTCAGTAAAAAAGTTGAGAATGTCCCTAAATAGCCACGAGGAAATACCCACTATCCTGCATGTCGAGCATTATTAAAAGAGTGTACAACCACTCACAACTGATAATCACACTTTCTGATATTGTATTTTTTCAACTGCAATCACATAAAGTGATATAATTACTATCCGCGATAGTATCACCCTCCAACGCGTCATATTTGTGGTAATTAAATGATAGCATCACCTATCCCACTTCCCGAACACACCTTCAATATCAACAAAAAGTAATTCATATACTTCTCAACAGTCTTCACCATCATGCCCAATAATAAATGATATACTCATTGATAATTCATTAGTTACTGATTTCATTTTATGTTTTTATCTTTGATGCGGTTGAACACTGTCATATGAAAATGGATTACATGGACGTCAAAAAATTGATATTCATTGAAGTGGGTTTGAGTCGTGCACCTAATTATGCGTAGTAGCACAGCGCCATCTACATCGTTGCCAAGGCACAAAACGTGAACAGTTTACACCATCTTTTACCTAACATGAAAAGCAGACGACACTTACAAACAAAGTTCTTGAATAACTATTTTTTTTACTTTTTGTCTCGAAAATATAGGTTATGACACCTCTTTGGAATGAGCTCAACGAGCTCGTTGTAAAGAGGGGTCATAACCTATGTTTTTAAGACAAAAAATGAAAATTAATTGGCGATTTTTGTGAATAGTGCTGGTCGGTTTTGATCGTTACGTTGGGTAAAGGGTTAACGCTGTAGCAACGGGCCAGAAATCCGCCCTGTATAATGCTGAATCGCCATTCGATTTGTTTTCTGATTTTGTCAAAATGAAAATCGTATTGGAACGGGATTCAAAGACCTCGTTATTTTGGAGGGTGGAATGTTGATACCGTTGTGTTACGTTACCGGGTATCAAAAATGTGGAAAATTTCAGCATTGTAATGGTAAACACAGATCCAGGAATGTGTTCATGCCTGTAACAGTAGTTTCTATATCAACTGCGTTTCTTTTACGCTGGACCAGTTGTGAATGAAATTGCCACTTATCCTCACCTCAGAATAATAAGTTCAGGAATGGAAACCTATATTTGGCCCTCATGGAATTTAAATTTAGTTATTTATTGTGGTTTTAACGACACTTTTAACAGTTAGGGTCATGTCGTGTCGTACAATTATTATAGGCGAAGAAAGCCGAACAGATGCGATTGACTGTCAGACTCTCCGACTTTCTAGCCCCGTCTTCCTTAGAAAGTGCAGTTTCCACCATAAAGTGTTCGTATTCTCTCGAATAGTTTTTACTTTCACCTAGAAACCATTGGAATTTTGTTAATAATGAGTTACTTTGTTATAATTCATTGGAAGTTATAAGCACTCTGCAATGAACTATGACAAAGCAACAGTTGAGGAGTAAATTAAGTCTATCAAAATTAATTGTACACTCTCCCAGTTAAGGGGCACGGTGGCTCAATTGTTACGGAATTGAACTGCGCTGTGCTCTTGGGCAAGGCATTTAATCCCGATGTCCCACGTGTGGGCACGGTGGGGCTGTGTACTAAGGCGTACTGCACGTTGATGGCGCACTTGTCTTCAATCAATGCTGACCCTGCTTGTGTGGAGCTAGTACGTTGAGGTGTCTGACAGTTGTTCGCCATTGCTCGGTGGTTCTCTCCACGTACTCCGGTTTGCTCCATCCGCAAAACTGTTTGACGCGAGGGCTGTCGAAAGTGTTGTTAAACCCCAAATGAATAAATAAATAACTTATCACTGGCAATCTGGGTGATATGAAAGGGCCAACACTTTCCTAGGTCGTCTTTTGCTCAAGAGGTCACCCGTCGTGTGTCTTGTAAATGGAATCAGGCGGCCACTCTGCTGCATGAATATCATTATTTTCCACACAGGGAATATTATATCGATCGTTTGCTGTTTGATGGATTAAATGTCCAACAAATAAATAAATGATGAGATATTTGTCGTATTTGTTCTAATCGTTATGAATAGATTAAAAGCAATAATTATGCGGGATGGCTAAGGCTCGATATATTGTAGTGACAGTCGTAAACAAATTTTATTGTAAAAGATTGGCTGTTCAGAATAACTTTATGTGACAAGGCATGTTAATCTGGGTATTGGAGATTTTCTCGTAGAGTTTCCGTTGAAAGTCTAATTCTTTTCTGATTCAGTTAGTTTGGTCATACTCAGAATGAGGGAGCCGGACAATTCCGGCATGCTGCTTTTTAACTTTTTACCTAACACGAAAAGCAGACGACATTTGCATAAACAATTCTTGAATAACTAATTTTTTTCATTTTTTGTCTCAAAAACATAGGTTATGACCCCTCATTGGAACGAGCTCGTTCCAACGAGGGGTCATAACCTATGTTTTTGAGACAAAAAATGAAAAAATAATGAAAATTAATTGGCGATTTTTGAGAATTGCGCTGGCCGGTTTTGGCTGTTACGTTGGGTAAAGGGTTAAATTTAGTGCTGACTTGAGAGAAGATGAGCGGAACACCGTAAGAAGGGTGGGTGTTTGAGACATTAATGGAAAGGGCAGATTGGTGGCGATGTTGCAGAGTGTGGTACCATTGGCTGACAGTATGCACAGGTGGAAATCGGTGAAAACGACACTTCACACTTCACTTTCTGTTGCAGATCCTTATCTTAAGTGCTGAATGGCGAATTTCTGAGGGATATTTTTTATTTTTTTATTTTTTTTTTTTTGGGGGGGGGGGGGGGGGGGTGATTTCTTCCAATGTCCTAACTGATAGAATTCGATTATATGCTCTCACAAAGTTTCAGTAGTAGCCGTGTAGGGTAGACCAATCAGTATTTTCAACGTGCAGCCCCAAGGCTGCACGTTGAAAATATTGATTAGTCTACCCCAAATAATGAATATGGACTCTTCTAATTGTTGCCATTGAACCGGAATGGAAGATACCACTAGAGTTCAAAGGGTTAACCAATGCATTACTTCTAATATCCCCATTCTAATAATGTCGGGCTACCCAGATAAACGGAACATACCAATAATGACAATTATTCGTCATCGTCAAACTTTCTGGTTTGAAGGCATGAGACCAAAGACTAATTTTTCGGGGCAATGCATATTCATCTACATGGATATTTATGTGTTTGGTGAATATTTATGTGTTTTTTTTTATTATTATTAGGGTTTAACGACACATTAACAGCCAGGGTCATATCATGTCGGTGACAGTTTTATGGGTGGAGGAAGCCGGAGTACCCGGAGAGAACAACTGAGCAAAAACAACGAGCGGCTGTCAGCTCTCCAACATCGTAACTCTGAACTCTGCACCGTGGCACAGGCAGGTTTAGATTGGTTGAAGACATGCGCACCATCGACGTGCAGTACGCCTTAGTACACATCGTCATCGTGTCCCCGTGTAGGCAATCGGGGTTAAGTGCCTTGCCTACGGACGCAACGCGGGAGCACGAATCAGTCGCCGAAATGGTCACCCATCCAACTGCTAACCGCGCGCGACGTTGCTTAACTTCGGTGATCGGACCAGAACCAGTTACTGCGACGCCACCGCGCCCCATTCATGTTTTTACGAATTGTCGAGGAAGCATTATACCGATCGGGGAAGGGTTTGCTGAATATTATACTCTATTTTAAACTTTTTACATTGGGAAATGGGTGGGGTGGAGGCACTGATGTATATCCACACCCAAACAAGCAACTTTTACCGCGATGCTCAATTTGAAACTCACTCGCTTTTCTTACGCGCACTGATACATTCACTTTACATCCATATCACGACCACATTTCACCATCCTCTCAACTGGTGGTCTTCTCTGACAGATGAGATATGTGGGAGACTTTTTTTGTATTTAGCAATCCCCGATTCTTGTATATGTCAGATTGTGCGCCAACCATGACGAAACGCATCTCCCAAAGAGCCTAAGTAAACTTGTAACGTACTGTGGAATTTATAGGACGAACATTTTGGCACACTTTCATTTTTAGGAGGTTATATGAAAATGATATCCGCGACTTTATTTATACAATCCACTTTTTCTGCCGATGTTGGGTCTTTATTGGGAGTTTATGATACCTAACCCTTTACCAAAACGCAAACGATATAAAAATATGTTATTTTATTTAATGCTCAGGCATCAATTCACGCTGAAAAATTAAGTCATATTCTCCTGTCGGTCGGCAAAACGAAATATCAAAATGATATTTAGAAATCGATATTTCATCGTAGGTTCGGATGACGAATCACATGTACTTTAAACGAGTCAGCACATCAGTAATGAATTCCAGAGTCCCAAATACAAACGAATTCGAATAATTGATAGTGACAGTGACTAAATCAATTCATTAAATCAGCGGTTTCAGAGTTTGACTTTCTCATTCACCTTCCAGCGAAAAGCCGAAATCACTTTCAAATTTCTTCAGTTCAACTTCACACGTCTTCAGTGCATTGAGTTCAAAAAAAATAAAATGACGTGTCTTGTTATTGAAAATAAGAAAGTGGTGTTTTTTGTTATTGTTCTATTTCTTCGAAACACATTGCGATTATTTCAATTCGCCAGCCTTGGTAAATCGTAAAGTTAGGGGAGAAATAAGACGGGACTACTTTTTGTGCGGATATTCACACATTCCAATGGTTGGAGTTTGGTTGTTGTAATTTTTGTATGGACGCCGGTTCGGCACATAAATTTTGCGCCTTAATGGCAAATAAAGGCCACAAATTGGAGAGTTTGTAGTCGTAGATCATTAAATAAAAAGAAAATTCACGAAAATTTGATGAATACCGAAAATATCTCGTTCGTGGCTACAAGAAATATGAGGATCTTCACTCGCGACTGCGTCGCTCGTGAAGATCCTCATATTTCTTTGTAGCCACTCACGAGATATTTTCGGTATTCATCAAATTTTCGTGAATATCCTCTATTTATTCACAATGTCTTCAGATTAATAAAAAAATGTACACAAAACCATATCACGAGACTGTAGAACTAGCTCGGTGAGCTCGTTCCAATGATGGGTCACATGACATTGTTCTGTTAACATATCGTATGTGTCCGATTCGTTGGGAAAAGGGTTAATACCCATTTCATATCGTAATGGCCAGTGGAACGATTTCCGGGGTCCTGTGGATTTACCCTCACAACACCCCACATACACAATTGCTTGATTTTCAAGTCACCTCATGAAAGGGACTTAACGATAATCTTATCCAGCCGAAACAAAGCCTTGAATTACGAAAAAATTAACAATCTGGTACTTTTTGAGCCGCCGACCTTTCGATCACGACTAAAAACCGTCTGGCCCACATCTTACTTGTAGGGCTGAAACGGTTGGCTCATTTTCACAACCGACTAACCGAGAGCATAAACTTGATAATATCCGGTTGTCCGTAGCCGTTATTTCAAATCGGATCAAAACCGATAGGGATTGGAAAGCAGTATTCGCAGAAACAATTCCGTAGTGTGTGTACAAACGAACGTTGTCGAGTACTCGACAACGGGATGGGTGACCGTCTGACCGATCGATTCGGACTCCCGCGTTGTGTCCTTGGGTAAGGCACTTAATCCCGATTGTCCACATGGGGGCACGATGACGCCGTGTACTAAGGCGTACTGCACGTGTGGTGCGCATGTCTTCAACCAATCTAACCCTGCCTGTGCTGCAGTGTGGAGTTACGATGTTGGGGAGCTGGCAGCTGCTCGTCGTTGCTCGGTGGTTCTCTCCGGGTACTCCGGTTTCCTCCGCCCATAAAACTGTCACGGTCATGATTAGCCATTGTGCATAAGTATATGACCTTAAACACCAATAAATAAATAAATAAATAAATAAATAATACTCGACAACGTTTGCTTGTATACATACTACGGAATAGTTTCTGCGATTACTCAGTACTCACGGAAATTGCCGATCATTAACGAAATCTTGAACGCCAAAGTCGATTATTTCCAGTATATACAACACGGCTTCGAGGTGTAATCTATCCCAAAGGAGATGCGGCAGATCTACTATGGTGTAACTGTGGAATGACGATCACTGTCGACATTTCGGATACCGGTTAACGGTTCTTCTAATCGGTTAGGTCGGTAACTGTTTTCTAACCGATCATCCGGTTAACCATTTCAGTACTACTTACTTGATCCCTTTTTATGTTTGATTATTATTGACTCGGTTGTAGACATTTGGGGATATCCTGTTACTGTGTTTATTAGTCAAACGAAGCGTTGGCCGTGGAAAGAGCGTTCAGGTTTATCTTTTTTTATTTCGACTGGTTATAAAGTTTGACAATATTAGTTATCCTTGTGTCTTCCGCGGTGTGTGGGAATTTACACCTGTCTGGGGACTCATACAGGGGCGCTGTCGAAGGGTGTGTGAGTTCCTAAATCGGTGTAAATTCCCCTACACCCTGCTTCACCCCCAGAAGACTCAAGGATAACGTATTTACTTCCAAATCATGTCGTTCTGTTAACCCTACAGCTAATATAGTTTTCAAAATAAACAGTTTCTCCTTTTACGATAAATATGTTCTTAGTAAATTGGCACACTTTTTGTTGCACATGACAGTATTTACAGGTATTACTCTTGTTCTCTTTTCTAAAATTTCAGTTTCAGTATGACTTGCAAAGCGTTTCTTAAAATTAATTTGAGCCATTTTAATTAACCAGACACCAAAACAAAACGCATCACATCCGTCCAAAAATTAGCACCGTAAATAAATAATCCCTACATGATACATCTGTATTTTTATTTTCATCAAATTTTTTGTGTAGTAATTTACTTCAAAATATTCAGTTAACTATATTTTTATTTTTTCAAACATATAAATGAGCTAATAAACAAATATTTATAATAATATAAATAAACAGGACTTTTTTCAGCCTTTTTACTCGTTATTGTGTATAACTGGTAAAAAGGCTTAACTGGTAGAGTGTTGGAAGCCCATATTTGTGCTCTATTCTGAAGTGCAGGTACCCCATTTAAAGGTTTCAAATTCAGTGTCTAGGCTTCATATTACCTTTGATGTGGTATTATTTAGTCTGTTAGGATTTGCCTTGTTACAATTCATGGGAGAGTGCCCACAGGCACTCTCCCATGAATTATAACAAGGCAAAGACAACTGAACAAATTTTGATAAATAATCCCTACATGATACATATGTATTTTTATTTTCATTAAAATTGTTGTGAACCGTAGTAATTTACTTCAAAATATTCTATTAACCATATGTTTATTTTTTCAAACATAAATGAGCTAGTAAATAAATATTTATAATAATATAAATAAACAGGACTTTTTTCAGCCTTTTTACCAGCCTTTTCTTCCATTTGGAAATAAATATTCTTACACTCTTGACGCACAACGATGCTGAATATGCAGACAAAACTTCACAATCGATAGAAGCATGACATATTACGTAAGACTGGTCTTTATTTTCTTCACGCAACAAACAGTTTTTCTAATCTTTTTTTTTATGTTTCAAAATAATCAGCAACAGAAAATCAATATTTTAATTATCGGATAAAGTTCAGCAATCAGAATTGACAAATATATGACGAACGATTCAAGTGAAGGTAACAAAGAAAATGTCAATAAACTACAAAAACAAAACACTATTTAGTCAGTGTTGAAGTGACAGTCTATAAATACCCTGTCAGTCAAATGTGAATGCAATATTGTTTACAAGAGGGCAATTTATATATCTATTGGGTATTGATCAACGTTTATCCGTTTCAACACTGGTGACCTGGAAGGTATTATTTCAGTCAATATTGTGAACGGCGAAATGGGTAAAACCATCTTGGTTTGCTGGGAGGTTCAGTAATAATTTAATCCAACAGCTCTGTCAAGCTGTTGGATTAAATTATTACCGAGCCTCGATTCAGATTTTTTGCTCTTTATATTGTCTGCTCGTCCACTACCAATTTTTTCTTGACGCAAAAATTTATGCGCATCGGGTAGAAAGGGTTAATATTCCGCCTCCGAAGTCGAGTTTCGACAGTCATTGGAGACTAATTATGAACAATTTGATAGAAACGGCTCTCGTAGGCCTTTCCATTGGGCTTTACGGGCTTTGAATCTACGCGAGATATGGGCTAAATTCATAAACGTTAAGCCACCCTGACACTTGCACGACAGAGGTGGTACGAAGAGGCACGCACTGTGGCGTGCCAATGAGGGAACTAGTTGTGAAAATGTGTCTGGGGCTTCGGGCCAGTGCGTGAGTGCATGCCAGGCCGGGGCCGAAATTTTGGAATTTTCAAAAATAAATTTTGAGATGTCACGACATCATTTTCGTGCCAGTGACGTGCCTAATACGCAAACTTTGCGCAACTTATGCGCAACCTATGCGCAACTCATGAGTAACTTTTGCGGGCCACTGAGTGTCACTGCTTGGTAATGCGTTTCTCCGTGGCAACGTGAACACTAGTGGAACGCAGTGGCACACAATGGTATGCATAGGTTGCGCATAGTTTAACAATGTCTTTATACACACGTGACCGCTTTAGCGTCCCAATGCGTGGGCAGTCGCACCCCAAATTCCTCCACGTTGACTTCACGCATGCGCAACTATGGCGTGTCAGAGAGTAACCATCAGTGCCCTGGCGTGACAACCTCGCAACTTATGTGCAAATAGTGCGTACTCTTGGCGCAACTATGGCGTAATGATGATTGCCATGGTGTGCCATTGCGTTACGTAGATGTGTCACGTGTTCGTGGCAGATGCCTAGTTCGTAACTAATACGTGTCAGATGGCACGACATGGCGCAAATTACGCTTAACTTTGTCGTGATGAGAAGTTTTGTGTCCCAAGTATGGCGCGTGTTGGCACGCAAGAAAATGACCAAAATGAGTGCAAGTGTCAGAGTGGCATCAGTATGTTGTGGCCCGAAGGCTGCACAATGAAAATATTGAATGCTCTATCCCGGGCAATGAATATGGAGTCTTCCAATTGCTGTCATTGATCTGACTTGGAAGACTAGATGAGCACAGGAGTCTAAAATCATCCTTTTCCTATTCTGTTGATCTTTAAAGTCAGTGGTCATCTCTGTTTACCTCACACATGGCACACTTCTATTCACTTGTTTGTCCTGTCTGCCCTGGCAATAGTAGTGGTGTGGACTCCGTTGGAGTCGCGGTAGTGTCGAAATGTGGCCCATAGGCTTGTTGACCCAAGTCAGAAGTGTTGTAGTGTGGCATTTCTTTTTTCTTCTCCCTCCCCCCTCACCTCTTTGTTCTGTATCTTGCAAAGTTGAGTACCCATCAGCTTTATTCTCTAACTTTGTACATACACAAAATTGTTTCAATATATACATACGTTTTGTTTCAGCATTACATATAAATTCATGTAACTACTTGTAAACATGTCATAATTTGTAATTGTAAACGTATTTCAAGGAAAGGATATAATCTAAGTGCTGGGCACTTGTTATCCAATCCTTTTTGTTGATTATAAACAAATAAAATATGTTTTAATCTAGACTTGGAAGACATCATCGGTGATTAAGGGGTTAAGTTCATTTCTTATTTTGTATGTTATGGATCTTTTGGACGCTGATGGGTGTGCATTCATGCCTAATGGGGTAATTGTGCAAATGCTATGTCCATAACTGACGTCAGAAGCACCCATAGAAATTATAAAATAGTTTAGACCGCCGTATCATATGTGAAAGTATGATTTGCACATTCCTTTTTCAGTTCAAAGAACTGGGCATGGTGTATGGAGATAAGAAAATAAGGTCCTATGATTGATTTTTACTTTTTCAACCTGACATCCTGAATGGACTCACCTTGCATAATGCTGTATACAAATAAATGGGTGAGTCTATACTGCCTATATGGGTGTAGGATTAAATTATAACCCATACACCTAAACAGTTAGGTTTTTATTGTGTTATCTTATTGTGGATTGCCAACCTTTGCCTTACGCAAAAAATATGCATACCTTATTCACAGGGTTAAACCCCATCTGGGGGTAAAGTTTGTGGATTTTATTACACGTCTGTTCTATGAAATCCCCATCTACAGCAACGCTGAGCCATGCGGAAAATTAAAATCCGTTCCGCACATATGTGTGGAACGGAAATCGTTGACGGACTATTTTTATAAAGAAGCGAAATTTCACTGGAATGTTCTACAAATCGTGCACAGCAATTACAATTTGAATCGCTAGTAATAGCTAAAAATCGTCCCCTGAATTACAGTGTGTTCTACACTCTAAATCGGTTGGGTTAAAAATCAACCCAAATCGACTGGGTTGAGTGAATATGAACCCAATTTGGGTTCATATTCACTCAACCCAGTCGATTTGGGTTGATTTTTAACCCAACCGATTTTAGAGTGTATATGCCAGAAGGCACATAGAACACATTGGAACCCAGGGGACGAAATAGTAACACGGGTTCCCCTCGCAAATTTGGTTGGCGATAAAATGTGGCTTTTTATGATAGTTGCCAAATGAATTGCTGAGTGTCCTTCTTATAATTGTTTTTATAGACGCGAAGGCGTGTAATAAACACAGAACGACACCCGCGTGTGAATGGGTTAATCGATATGACACTTGTGCCATCGTCGAAGCATAAAACTCGAGGCCTGCGATCTCTCCTTCTATCCATCCGCGCTGGCACTCGTGCCATATCTATTAACCCAGTCACACACACGTGTCGTTCCGCGTATGTCTTCTTATCAATTTGACTACATTTTTAACACAGCTTAAACGTTTATTAGGCGATACCCGATACAATACAGACCTGGAGAACTGTTCTAGGTACAAAACGCGTTGAATCCGACCTACATGTAAAAACTTTATGCAAGAACGCATCTGATTGGTTGTTACTCATGTGATTGATGTTATGGTGTGAATGAAATGCTTCGACACAAAACGATGTCAAGCATGAAGGTAAACAGGCCGCCCAATGTGGTATTTTTCTTCAAAAACATCAGTCTCATTCACTTAACCCTTTACCCAACGTAACGGCCAAAACCGATCAGCGCTATTCTCAAAAATCGCTAATTAATGTTTCTTTATTTTTTGTCTGAAAAATCGCCAATTAATTTTCATTATTTTTTGTCTCAAAAATATAGGTTATGACCCCTCGTTGGAACGAGCTCGTCGAGCTCGTTCCAATGAGGGGTCATAACCTATGTTTTTGAGACAAAAAATGAAAAAGATGACTTATTCAAGAATTTTTTTTTGCAAGTGTCGTCTGCTTTTCATGTTAGGTAAAGGGTTAATTCGAGTTGAATAAGCCTTTTGCGAAACTGCCATCTTGGCTTTTAATCTCAGCAAGGTCACAGGTCGCAGGGTGTAAACAAAGCGATTTCCGTGTTCGTCGCGTTGAGTTCTGTGTCAGCCAGGACAACTAGTTTTGTGAAATATCAAATTTAAATTCGTAGAACGGATGTCATCATTCGAATTAATAGAAGTGGCAACCCAAGACAACTTTAAACGATGGGATACCGCAGGTTTAAAGACATTTTTTACGGAGGTGGGGACTTGTTTTGAGTGGCAACAAGGAAACACTCGTTGCACGGAGTTTCTCGGCTTGGGGAATCCCCGAAAGTTGTCGAAACAGTGCCCACGGCCACAGAGTCATGACACGGCGTGCATTCAAACACCATTTAAATCGATAGGAATTCAATTGGAAATTACGAAAGTACTCATATAATATTGCCATTGTCTTAAACAAATGGTATCCTTGGCGAAATGTTTTTTGAAATCGCACTAATAAACGAAAAGGGATCTGAAGCAATTCTTCACCCGCTCTCTTCTTCCATTGATTACAGCGTGTTTTCTTGAAATGTTTACACCTCGCGACCTGTGACCTTGCATAGATTAAACGCCAAGTTTCGAAAAAGGCTTATTGTGGTATTACTACAGAACACAACTTGAGTAGAGGACTGGGGAGAGGAATCAACGCCCCTTCGGTGCACGTGAAATACAGAAAAAAAATCAACTTGGGTCGATGATTCCAGTCCCCCGTAATCCACCCTCGATGTGTTCTGTCTTATGAAACGACAGCCCTTATCTTATTATGAAAATAGTATCATTCAAAATAGCAGGTACATTTGTTACCAATTTACTTATACTGGTAACAAAGGTAAATTCTTCCGTGGAAACACCTAGAGGTGGAGCAGTGCTCATTTATCACTATTTATTTATTCATTGATGTTTTAAGGTCATATATTTATGCACAATGGCTAATCATGACCGTGACAGTTTTACGGGTGGAGGAAGCCGGAGTACCCGGAGAGAACCACCGAGCAACGACGAGCAGCTGCTAGCTCCCCAACATCGTAACACCGCACTGCAGGACAGACAGGGTTAGATTGGTTGAAGACATGCATACCATCGACGTGCAGTACGCCTTAGTACACGGCGTCATCGTGCTCCCACGCGGGCAATGGAGATGAAGTGTCTTGCCCAAGGACACAACGCGGTTGCCGCAGGTGGGATTCGAACAGAGGACCTCTCGGCTTGCAGATTGCACCTCTACCTACTGAGCCGCCGCGCTCCCTCATTTATCACTGTAAAAAGCTTTACTTTACTGGGGTAAAAGAGCAAGTTGGAAACACATGGGATCTCTAAAGTGAGCGACATAAAATAAACTATTTGCTGAACTTCGGGGTTGCGATACAGCAAAGTCAAATTTACCAAACCCCAATATATATATAAATGAATAAATAATTAAAAAAACAGTTTGTCGATATTTGTAGGCCTTTCTCCACATGATAAATAAATACATAAATAAATAAATGAATTGCTCTTTGTCGATATTTGTAGGTTTTTTCTCCACACGCAGAGGCGACATATATTTGCTGCATCTAGTCAAAAGGACTCGAGAAACAATTTCTAGAGGCACCCAAACGTCCGCCCAGTCTATATATTATTTACTTAGGATGAAAGACTCTGACGCCGATGGGAATCGAACCACTACCTTGTTGAGAGTACATTTCTGTGGCACCAATCGCCTAGCGAAACTGAACCAGCGCCATAGACCACTCGACTACCGACAAGCCCCAAAAAGGCATGCTAGCAGGTCGAGCATCCATGGAACTGGCACAGTCCACACGAAATTACTCGGAATCCCCCAGAATTAGTTGTTTACAACGAATTATACCATGCAATACCATGTATTATTTACTTATTTATTTATTTGTTTATTTATTTATTTAAAACAAATCCATGTTTTGCGGTGATCATATTATGATCACCGCAAAACATTGATTTGTTTTCAAGAAAAATGACAACAACTCCTCTCTTTACTTGATTTATTTTCGTGTTTTGTGTCGCGCAAGTTCTCAATAAGCAGCGTTTCCTGTCGTCATTGATAAATGACAAAGCTTGCTTATCGATCTTGCAATATATTACAAAGCAGCGCACCGTGGGACGATCAACGGCTAAATTGCCAGTTAGTTCAATAGTTTACGTTCAATAAAGCCACCTTTAACCACGAAAAAGGGGGGCGCGGTGGCGTCGCGGTAACCGGTTCTCGTCAGATCACCGAAGTTAAGCAACGTCGAGCGCGGTTAGTAGTTGGATGGATGACCATTTCAGCGACTGATTCGCGTTCCTGCGTTGTGTCCTTGGGCAAGGCACTCAACCCCGATCGTCGAGCTCGTTCCAACGAGGGGTCACAACCTATGTTTTTGAGACAAAAAAATAGTTATTCAAGAATTTTGTTTGCAAGTGTCGTCTGCTTTTCATGTTAGGTAAAGAGTTAACTTCACTTCAGTATAGCTTTAGTGTAGTATTTTGATTAGAGCCTTGCGAATAACTCATCTTCGAATCGAATCGGGACTATTTAAAATCGAATCGAACCTCGTCGAGCTCGTTCCAACGAGGGGTCATAACCTATGTTTTTGAGACAAAAAATGAAAAAAAGTAGTTATTCAAGAATTATTTTTGCAAGTGTCGTCTTCTTTCTATGTTAGGTAAAGGGTTAAAAACAGGAGCAGGTGCGAGAATTACCGGCACTAGGTACCGTACATGGCTAGCCGCTAGGAACAACTCGTCGTCAATATTCTTTGGAAACTTAAAATTTGTTTTCAATAGTGGTAGAGGCAAGTAAGACTGGAATTAGTATGGGTTGTGGCATGGATGCAGTTTATTTGCAATGAATGAATGAATGTTTATTTGCAATATATGTAACGCTTACATGTACAAAGTAATCGTAATACAAGATTAGATATAATTAAATGAATGTGGATGTATAAAAAACAATTATTCAATTGGTTACATATATTGCGTGGAGATGGCATAGCCTAGTTGGCTGACTTCCTGCCAAATCCACCAGACAGGCTATAACATTTATCGCAGACTGCAGTTTGTACTGGTTGGTGAATTATAGAAGACCTCGATCCAGGTTGTTGTTAAGGTTGACTTACTCGCTCTCTCGTTATTAGCATCCACAAGATGTTGATTTGATTCTTATAACTGTTGAATGTGGGTTCAATGGATAGTGGATGGCTAGTGGATAAATGTCAGTTTCACTGTCACAACTTCAATTTGGTTTTGAGACAAAATTGAATTTTAACGCATTCTTTGTGATATGATATCGCCAATGAACAGTATTCTACAGTTCATTGATAGATACTATATCACAAAATATGTCACTTTGTGTTACTCAAGAACAATACATGACACATAAACATTATCCAAAATTCCTCAATTTTTAAGAGTCTATAAGGTAATATTGAATTATAATGCCATCAGTTCATGGTAATTCTTTCGTGAAGCGAGCAAGATGTCAAGTCAAACGAGAGTCCGGCAAGCGAGAATCGGCTAATTGACCCTTAACATGGTATGTAACGTAATGATGGTGGGAAATAAACTTGTTATTACGTGCGGGTTAATGATGTGTGGGTTAATGATCCCCCTCCCTCTTTAAGGACTCACAAAACCATCTCCGAGTGCTACACTGAAGTAAATACTATATCCGCCACACATCCCTGTCCCAGCATTACAGTGAACTATGTTCCACTGGGACACAGCACCCTATAAGACTCGGCCAACGATGTGTGACAATTCCACTTTCACGTGCGGTATATTGTTCAATAGCCTTCCACAAATCAATTGCATTCTTGGCAATAGGGATTGTTGCAACACACTGATGGTAAATATGTACTAACGAATTTTTCAACCAATGTTTTCCGAAACAGTGATCTATTGTATATATTACGAATATCAGCGTCCAAATCGTTCCATAGTTTTGGAAATCTATTAGATGGGAGTGTATCCAGAGATTTGTTTCTAGTTTTCCCTATCTTCAATAGTCCCGCCTGTCTAGTTGTTACGCCATCGTTACGTACGTTACAAGAAAAGTAATTCTGAAAAGATGATGGTAGTCTATCGAAGTACCAATCATGAACGAATAATAGTGCATGTAATTGGTACAGGTCGGGCAATTTAAGAATTTTGTCTTTCAAAAAGAGTGGATCAGTGTGACAATTATATTTTCCGTTGTTTATAATTCTAATAGCTCGTTTTTGCATTAGAAATAAACTATTCATATTTTTAGAGTGACCCCAAATTTGTAACCCATAAATGAGATGTCTATGGACAAGAGAATAATACAAGCAAAGTAGAGCGCGGCAAGGTAAGAACTTTTTGGCCCTATTCATTGCATAATTGGCTCTGGCGATTTTTGAGCAAAGCATCGATATGTGGCTTTTGTAAGATAGCCTTTCATCAATATTTATTCCAAGGAACTTGACTGAACTGCAGGTTTCAGAGTCGGTTACGCGGGTAATTCGAGTGTGATTGATCAGGATATGTTTGTTTGGAACATCATCTCGTTTTGGGGGGTTAATTAATACATACTTGGTTTTGTTGGCGTTTAGCAGGAGGTGGTTAGCTGAGCACCACGTGTTCACATTTTTAAGTTCTTTATTTACATTGCGGTACAGGGAGTCAATGCAACTGTCCGATTTATAAACGGTAGTATCGTCGGCAAACGATAATACGTTTAAATTTGTTGAATTTGCAATATCATTTATATGGATAAGAAATAAGAGTGGCCCTAAAACCGATCCCTGTGGAACACCGACTGTAACTGGTACTTGAGAAGAGTGTGTGTTCTGATATGCCACATACTGGGACCTACCAGAAAGATAATCGGCAAACCATTCATTTGCTGTCCCCCTAATCCCATAAAAATGTAGTTTGTTGAGAAGAATTGAGTGGTCAGTAGTGTCGAATGCTTTAGATAAATCTAGAAAAACAGCTAGAGTACTATTTTTTGTAATTTTGTTGTTTTCGTCGGCTATATGCCGGAGGATTTGAAGGATGGGGTGAATCGTACTAAACGAGTTGGTGTTACCCGATTTAAACAGAGGTATTATTTTTGCGATTTTCATTCCATCTGGGACTATACCCTTTTCGAAGGTCAAGTTGATAATGTGTGTCAGTGAGGGAGCTATATCTGTAATGGTTTGCTTGATTATATTTGTTGACAGGCCGTTGAAATCGATCGTAGTTTTAGATTTTAACTGCTTGGAGGTGTTAATGACCTCTTCTTCAGTCGTTGGAGTAACAAAAAAACTTTCTACAAAGTTGCCTCGTAAATAGCTTGAGAAATGAGTATTACATTCGGGAATATAATTGATCGTTGACTGCCCAATGCTCGAAAAGAAATCATTAAAACGGGTTGCTATATCCACAGGGTTGGTCAGTTCTTCGTTATCGTACTTGAAACTGTGGGAAAATTTGGATGTTTTACGGGATTTTTTGGATTGCCTCATTTAGTAATATCCAGGTTTTCTTCATGTTCCCTTTATTTTCTTGCAGAGTAGTATTGTAATATGTTTTCTTACAATGTCTCAGAATTTTATTAAACATTCTGCAGCATGTCTTGTAGATTCTCTTATTTTCATCTGTTGGATGTTTGAGCTGTTTATGATAAAGTTTGGTTTTATTTGCAGATGATACTAAAAGACCATTGGTGAGCCAAGGTTGGCGTTTTATGAATTTCTTCTTTAATGTAATTTGTCTGAGAGGGAAGGCTTCTTCAAACGCCTGTGTATAAAATTCTATGAACTTTTCATAGCTTTCGTTAGGGCAGCCTGAGTTTAGAACATCACTGTAATCATGATCAGAGAGCGTTTCCTTAAAACGCAGAATATTGTCGCCAGAGATATTTCTAGTAGTTTTGGTTAAATTTTCTTTAGAAGCTTTTCATCTTCCAGTTGCTATTTATGTTATTATATTCAAAATTACTCTCACTCTTCATTTACAGCATTATTTATGTACAATTTCCATCTGAACTATATGATTTGTGAGAAGACGTAGATGACTCATACCAAGCTATATTTCTGTGAAAAGATTCGAAAGGAAACGAATCGGATAGTCGATTTCGAATCGAACCGAATAGTAACTTAAGATTTGAAAAAGAATTGAATCGCGAAGCTACTCAGTGCTCCAATTCTGATTGCTTTGACTTCTATCAACAACAGCTGTTTTGGCTGAAGTCAAAAGGTATATGCTTCACAAAATGACGTGGAAAGCAATGTGAATTTTGGCGGAACCTATGGAAAACAGACGCGTGCAATACATCATTTTATACCGCGATTACTGCATTTATTCAGCGTTAGCTGCGTTAACCGATATAATACAGACATTGAGAACTGTTCTAGGTGCACAACGCTTGGAATCCTACCTACATGTAAGAACTTCATGTAACAACGCATCTGATTGGTCGTTACGCATTTGATTGACGTTTCGGTGTGAATGAAATGCTTCGACATGAACGATATCAAGCAATAATGTATACAGATCGCCGAAGGTGATATTTGTCTTTAAAAACATCAGTCTCATTCATTTGATTCAAGATGAATCGTGGTATAAATATAGAAAATAACACGAGTTGAGCACTGAGGACAAGAATCAACGAGCCTCCTTGTTGGAGTTTTTTTTTTTGTATTTCACGCACGCCTTCGACGCACTGAAATACAGGAAAAACGTCAACTCGGGTCGTTGATTCCAGTATCCCGTACCCCCACCCTCGATGTGTTATGCCTTACAAAACGATATGCCCTTATCTTATCCTGAAAATAGTAGCATTAAAAATAGTA
Organism: Pictodentalium vernedei; assembly: GCA_031216915.1. NCBI lineage: Eukaryota > Metazoa > Mollusca > Scaphopoda > Dentaliida > Dentaliidae > Pictodentalium > Pictodentalium vernedei. The sequence continues at coordinate 73,868,993 of CM062293.1, read as the reverse complement.
GGTATATTTGTTAGCAATTTACTATAACGGTAACAAAGGTAAATTTTAATATAAGGTTAAACATTTTCTGTGTGCGTAACAAACGTAAATTCTAATATAACGTTTAACATTTTTATGTGTTGGTAAACAACCCATTACGGGGCGAACAAAGCTTAAAAGTTGAAAAAAAATATGTTCATCTCTAAAACTAGTTCTTTTATTTCTTTATGACGACTTGTAATATATTTGTACCTGAGATTATTCTGGCAGAAACTGAAATTCTTGTCTTGCCTCTACTGGTGTAATCACTGATTCTACTAATATATCAATAGCATGATTTTTTAGGGCGTTATGGTTTATTAACGGCCCTACAGAAATGATTAACAGCCTGAGGGTCTATTAGCGGCCCGAGACGAGACGAAGTCTCGGGCCGCTAATGGACCCTTGACCTGTTAATCAATTTTGTAGGGCCGTTAATAAACCATAACGCTCGACAAAAATCATGTTATTTCTATTATTACCACTAATAGGGGAGCACATCCAAGTAACCTCAAAATAACAATGAACGCGTGTCGTCTGTTTGTAAACAATACCATGTGATCAAAACAAGACAAAATAATTGAATATTCATGAATTGTCGGAGTTTATTTTTGGAAGTTTTTTGAAAACAAGTACGAAATAACCGATGTTAAAAATCCAGGATCGGAGTTTAGCAGCTTCAAAAACAGAATGATACATAAATATACTCACATTATATCACTGTTTGGCCCCTTATGTTTCAGTAAATAGATTATTGTTGGTGTAACCACCTCAAGTAACTGCTGTGAGATTTGTTTACCTCGCACAGCATCCGAACTTACAAAGCAGAAACAGAAGTTTGGGAATGGGAGGTAATTCGGCCACGTGACGTGTCGGGCCGCGGGCGCTAATGGGAAGGAAAACCCATTAGCGGCCCAGCACGTCACGTGATGACCTGAGCATTTATCGCGTATTAATGCCCAGGAAATTAGCGATAATGGCTTAAGGAACGCCCGCTAAAGTGGTAATAATAGAGGCTAGATGTCTCGTTTTAATGACAGAAACTGTTCAGAAACGATTCTGATTTCTGCTGGTAGAATCGTATATTCTACCAAATTCCAGTTACCACAAGAATGTGTACTAAGCAAGTTGCCGAAACCACACTGAACAGAGTCAATTTCGCATATTTCAGATAAGCCCTAACGGATACCTTATCATGGCTTGACACTTAATATTTGAAGCGTCAACCATTCAAACAGTCTTCCCTGTTCTTAAAAAAACATTTTTCAAAAGTGTCGGTAGAGTATCTCTTGGTACTCTCTAGTGAACTATATTTTTAACTGACGAAGCGCAGTCATTTGTAGAGAAAGTTGTTGAAATGAACAATTAAGCCACAGAGAGTACGGGTAAGTGAGGGCGCCCCATTTTACCAAAAAATGTTCAACTCACACGTGGGAGCCCCCCCCCCCCCCCCCCCAAGTGGATCTTTAATGTCAGTGAGAGGTGCATTCACACCCGTCGTACCTACCATGGTTACGCGCCTGTCTTACCGCGAATCCGCTGCACATAAGCAAACAAGAGATTAAATCTGCAGGGATTCTTATGCCCTCTTAGGGAAGGGTCCGGGGCCTATGTCTTTCTGTCATGGAGGCTCCAATTGGGAATTTGTGTTGGAGGGGAAAAACATACAAAGACTAAGAAATTTTACATTCGAATTGAGCAGAGAACATTAAGACCGATACCTAAGCAACTACATGTATACTACAAGTAAGTTTTATAACAAACAATCACATGGAATCATGTTCACGCAGTCTCTTTTGTCTCCATTTATTTATTTATTTATTTATTTTTTATTTATTTATTTATTTATTTATTTATTTATTTATTTATTGGTGTTTAAGGTCACATACTTATGCACAATGGCTAATCATGACCGTGACAGTTTTACGGGAGGAGGAAGCCGGAGTACCCGGAGAGAACCACCGAGCAACGACGAGCAGCTGCCAGCTCCCCAACATCGTAACTCCGCACTGCAGTACAGGCAGGATTAGACTGGTTGAAGACATGCGCTCCTCGACGTGCAGTACGCCTTAGTACGCGGTGTCATCGTGCCCCCAGGTGGGTAATTGGGGTTAAGTGCCTTGCCCAAGGACACAACGCGGGAGTCCGAATCGATCGCTCAGACGGTCACCCATCCGAGGACTAACCGGGCTCGGCGTTGCTTAACTTCGGTGATCTGACGAGAACCGGTTACCGCAACGTCACCGCGCGCCTGTAGTCTCCATTAAACTAGGCTTATACTATTAACCCTTCACCCAACGTAACGGCCAAAACCGGCCAGCGCTATTCACAAAATTCACCATTCAATTTTTATTAAATTTCATTTTTTGTCACAAAAAGATAGCTTATGACCCCTCATTGGAACGAGCTCAACGAGCTCGTTCCAATGAGGGGTCGTAAGCTATGTTTTTGACGCAAAAAAATCAGTGCTCCAAGAATTTTATTTGCAAGTGTCGTCTGCTTTTCGTGTTAGGTAAAGGGTAAAAGTACTTGTCATTTGCCTTTGAATTGCCAGACTTCTTTAGGCAAACAATTTAAATATAATATACAACTGGTGTCCTGAACTGGGTGGTCATGAGGCCTCGGAAAATCAATTGCTTTCTGAAGCCTTATGACAACGCAGTTCAGAGCACCAGTTGTGCTTTTAATTTTTATTTGTGTGAAATTTGAAATTGGAACATTTGTGGTTAAGAATTGGGAAAAGTCCTGCCCAAATGTCATTGCAAAAGGGTCCCAAAACGGCCCCCGTAGATACTCAAAAAAATCATTGATCTATAATAAAAAGGATACAAACACAGCTATTAGAATGTCGCTTTGATGATCCCATGCTAACACTAGTGCCTTCCAAAAACACGACCTCTGTTGCGCAGGTTTTTCACCAATCACATCCACGTTATAAAAAGGTGTGAATCGCTGTCGAGACCTTAATGGTTAAAATATATTCTAAATTTCAAACCTGTTTACGCTAAAGATCATGCCTGGGATATCGATGCTCAGTTGGGAGAGATATCAATAAAAGTAGAACTTCTTTACATCGCATCCCTGGGAGATATTCCTCTATATAACACAATTAACTCTCGGTGAACCAACTCGTCTCCTGAGTACCAATGTGTTATATGTAGCTACTGGCACATAGAACACATTGGAACTCAGGGGACGGACCGTTTTTTAGATTTACGGAAACAACCAGCAATACCCGGCAGGGTTGTAGGATGAAATTATTATTTAACCTTACCACGTAAAGGTTTTTTGTTACGCCTGTCGGCCCATTGGATATCGCATCAACCATTACACAAAAAAGTAACACTTTGGGTTGAAATTTAGCAAGTTAATGTTTTCAGATCGTTCGCTGGGTGATCCCAAGATTGTCCTAAATGGAAGTGAGACAAGGACGGAAGAATTCCGACCCGTTCATATTTGGACTTTTTCAGACATTGGACAATTGATGTTGCCAATTCTGAACTAAGACCTCATTAGAGAATAAGATGGGTGCAAGAAAAGTTTACGTGCACTCGATTCGAGTAATAAGTGTTGTCAAAGAATAGAGACATGCAAGCTGCCTAAGCTGTTAATAGCATTTGAACAGTTAAAATTCACAAGCATTGTCCCGAGACTATGTGCGCAGACAAGTTTACGATATATGTAGATCTCAAACAATCTTTTATGCAAAATACAGCATCGCTGATCGATTCTGTGATGACGTCACGGGTATCCAAGAGACTTGCCTGCCTGATCGATTATGTGGTTCCATGATTGTCTCTAACAGGTATTTGTGCTGCCTGCATTGCCCGAGACCGACGCTGGACTCATTTGATTGCAAGCATCTCCTGTCACATTTATTTCTATTCCCTGCGGCTCCGAAAGCGTGATTCTGTGCATTGAAAATCGATTTTTTTTGCGACCACAAAAGTTATCCGGCGAAGGTAAGTATTTTAAAATAAATTTTCTAGTATTTCTACGGATTTTCCACTTATTCCGACCAATGAAATTTTCAAAAAGAGTGTATAAAGAAAAGCGGTACACTAAAAAGGGAAAAACTAGAAGAAAGACTCGGTGTGTAGCTTAACCCGTTACCGAACATAAAAAGCAGACGACACTTGCAAACAAACTTCTTAAATAGCTAATTTTTTCATTTTTTGTCTCAAAAACATAGGTATTGACCCCTCATTGGAACGAGCTCGACGAGCTCGTTCCAAAGAGGGGTCATAAACTATGTTTTTGAGACAAAACATGAAAAAATAATGAAAATTAATTGTCGATTTTTGTGAATAGCGCTGGCCGGTTTTGGCCGTTACGTTGCGTAAAGGGTTATAACTCAAAACGATGTTTCAAACACTTGTAAAAAATAACTCCTTCCAAACCCCGGGAATTGTGCATGATTATCAAACCCATTTATGACTCCCCCCACCCACCGTTTTAAAATCTCGAAGAGGCAGAGGCGTACAGACAAACTTGTTGTCGGAAACTTTCTGGCTTGTCGGAAATTTATTCAGGTTGTAGTCTTAGTAGATATACGTGCAGTAGGAAAGGGCGGAAAAATGGCCAGTTTTCAGCTATATTCGGGAAATTACAACTGTTTTCTTTCAAATTGATCCTCGTTGGTGGTTGGAATACCCTGCACAAGATGAAAGTAAAATTGTTACCTAATAAATATTCGCGATGTCTAAGTGATTAAAGAGAAAGCACAAACGTATATGTAAAATTTTGAACTCTTCGATCACTGGGTGAAAACCGTGGTCAATGATTTGCAAGCGGCTGATTCTTTTTTAGAGACTTTTAAAAAGTGATTCAGTGGAAAAACATCCGTAGTTTAACCCTTTACCAAACGTTACGGCCAAAACCGGCCAGCGCTATTCTCAAAAATCGCCAATTAATTTTCATTATTTTTTTCATTTTTTGTCTCAAAAATATAGGATATGGCCCCCTCGTTGGAACGAGCTCCTTCCAATGAGGGGTCATAACCTATGTTTTTGAGACAAAAAATGAAAAAAATTAGTTATTCAAGAATAATTTTTGCAAGTGTCGTCTGCTTTTCAGGTTAGGTAAAGGGTTAAGTTATATTCCCATGTCAACAGAATTGTTCAAAACCAATAAAACAAGGATTATGTTAAATAAATATCGGCTTACCACACTGGATAATAAGAAGAAACGGCTTAATTCCGCCACAGGAAACAAGAACATTTTGTGCAGGGCACAAGCGTACGAAGAAAGGATCGTGAAAAAATGTTTTCCTTGTATAAATTATGAAATCCTTTCACAGTAGTGCATCTAGCCCCGTTTTATCCATGATACAATATAAAAAGTAAATATAGACTTGTATACTACGCATTCAAATCGTGTAAGGTGGGTCTAAAAACCATCGGAGATGAGAAATCATTTGTTCATAAATGTACACACTAAATTCAGTTGGGTAAAAAATCAACCCAAATCAACTGGGTTGAGTGAATATGTTGAGTTAAACTTCAGGTATTTTCTTGTAGAGATGTATACAAATACAGAAGATGTCTTTTTTACATTTCTTTGCCCAATCAGTTTGAACATTTTACTATTATTCTCCGTTTAAACCCACTTAAAAATAAGACAATGCTGTTTTCCACATCTTTTGATGTTCCGTAATTTGTTTTCTGTTAAAAATCAACTGGTTTTGAGTGAATATGATCCCACCTGAGATCACACAGGCCTGGCATTCTTTAGGAGTGCAGGAGTGCTGCACCCCTACTGCACACCTAGAAAAAATCGAGGAGGGCAATTTTTTGCACCCCTTGATTTTCTGGAATGCCAGACCTGTTTGGGACTGCCTTTACAATCTATTATCATTTCGTCCCCTGAGTTCAAATGTGTTCTCTGTGCTTACTGGCACAGAGAACACATTGGAACTCAGGGGGACGATTTGTCAATGTTGCATTGATTCGTAATAATTCATGACCATTTCTGTGTTGCATTTCGATAGAGTTTGAGTGTAGAATACAGTAACATAAGAATTGAATGCAACATTTTGAATAATGAGAAGATGTGTGTGCCAATTTTTCCATTATGTAGCTGAATATAGTACAATTTTTCAGTTACAATATTAATACCGTCAAATGAATATAACCAAAATAGCATACAAGTTTTTACATTGAAAATTTCAGGTGCAATTGTACTTCCAAGCAAACCGAGGAGGGCAACTGTTTTGCACTCCTTGATTTTCTAGATTGCCAGCCCTGATCATATTCACTCAACCTATTAGATTTGGGTTGATTTCAGAGAGCATAGCCTCTTTCCACATATATATACAAAAAGATCGATTTTATTTATACACTTCCAATATCGGCCGAAGTTCCACTATTTATGATCTGTGAATGCGTTTCGCATCTAGAAATAGAATAGATTAATAGCTGTTCAACCTGAGGCCTATTTGCATATTCAGTCACCTCCAAGTCACAATTTATATGTCCTAGCAGGCATCTTATCGAGGTTTCCATCTCAAATGTGACGGTTTTCATCTCAGTGGAAACCGAAGAAAACCGTCACACATGTTCTATCCCAATATTCTTCCCAAACACTAACGGGGTCCTATGTGACTTGATTTTAAACCCTCATATGACTAAGGCATATCATAATTCATCGGTTGGTTGTACAATCTCAAAATAATCCCTCATTTCCATTTTCGATGATCCAACCCATAATATCCAGGATACCGAAATTGTAAATGAAGGGTGTCGGTGTCGATGTCATGATTATTCGTAGGTACATCAACTTCTTTCTTCACAAACGGTTTGTATTAGCCGCACAGACATAGTTAACAATCATCTTATGCCGCCGGTCTTGTGGAAGAAAAAACAGATATATCAGATATCCTAATATGTTCGGTTGTTCTACATTAATCCTCTTCTTAACCCTTTGCCCAACGCAGACGACATCAAAATTTATTATTTTAAATATGATTTTTTTTAATTTTTGAAAAAAATTCAACAAAACCATATCATGTGACCCTTCGTTGGAACGAGTTCGACGAGCTCGTTCCAACGAGGGGTCACATGATATGGTTTTGTTGAAATTTGTTGAAAAATAATATTTGCATATCACGCGGGCGGATGCGGCCGGTTCGTTGGGTAGAGGGTTGATAGGCAATCATCCCAAGTAGCCTCTGAAGATATACGTGTAGAACAAATATCAGATCACCACAGGCAGTAATTTATGAGAAGAAGTTTTCAGAATCTTTCTGATCGCCAATAAAGGTGTCCACGATACAGTGAAGAGGATCATGGCTGACAATTTTCATCACTGGAAGAGACGAAAAAGCTTTTTATTTATTTATTTATTTATTTATTTATTTATTTATTTTATTTATTTATTTATTTATTTGTGTTAACTCAGTTGAAAAATTGGTTAATTTTTACTCCTTTTAAATGTTTGCAATTGAAAGCGCCCCCAGATTGAGAAAGTACACATTTTTGGTTCCATATTTAACAAATTTGCCCATCGGACCGAAACAATGTTTCGGCCCGATGTGGAAATTTGTTAGATATGGAGCCAAAAATATGCATTTCTCTCTACCTTAAAAGCTGTAGTAGAGACAACCAAAACGAGTGAATCTTCAATCAAACAATATAATTAAGAGTAAAGAGTCTGTGCAGCCCTTTCGTGCTAATTTCCAATAGGACTGCAGAAGACCCCTCTGTGGTCCAGGTTCCTACGTCATGTAAGTAATAGACAAGCAGTCAGGACAGTGGTGCGGACGTCAGAAGGAATTCAAGTAACTTTTCCCAAATCCAACTTTGACAATTCGTTTTTGTTCGGGGTATGTTTGTTTTCTGAAAACTCATCAGGGGTCACCCGGTACAACTAATCGACTATAATCTATTATCTCCGCCGATTAATCGATTAGGAAACTCCATAATATAGACACCCTTACTTTCATCATTTTTGAATATATTTTTACCGCAATACAATTATGAAGTCACGTTTAGGCAATAGCTGATACTTGTGCTGTTCAATTCAGAGGACTTCCACCCCAGACGTTGGTTACTGGGTCCTATTTTATGAACGGCTCATTCATAAATTCTCCATGTTTAAACTGGTTTGAGAAGATTAGTTTTGATAATCAGTCAAAAGTTGGGAAAAAATCGATTTTAAATATATCATATGAAAATGGACAACCTATTTTTAAGTGGAGAGTATATATCCGGGATATATACACAGCCAAAATGTCTCAGGTTTTTAACAGAACAGTGCACGTTTTCGTTTTTATTGTAGGCATTTTGTCAATACGTCATGGATTTGACATAGAGCACCAAACTTCTATTATCAATGGCAACACTTATCATATTATATGAAGCCTTTTACCCTCGTAGTTTAGCAAATAACGTCGATTAAGCCTTCGCCCGTTTTTGGCACGACTTACCGGAACAATTCCAAGTAATTTAAAAATTTGGAAGAAATGTTGATTGTACTACGAATGCCTGAAGCCTCCAGTGAGTTGTAAAGTGTCACTATGCATGCGTTTTGTTTGTTTTTTTAAATGGTCCATAATAAAAAAAATAGACTTTCATAAAACCAGCCACAAATTCTGCCATTTTGGCGGTGTAGAAGTCATGGGTGATAACCTGTCGTACAATTTCAAAATAGATTGATCCGATCGATGATGTGCCTTTCCTCATCATGATCTTTGAAATTTACTTTCTGCAATTTACGGGAGAATACTATTGTCATGACAAAACCGCATATTCCCGCACGGTAAACTTTGATATCACAGGGGCTTCAAAGATAAATATATTTACTGTAGATCTATAACACACGATGTTGTCATAAACACCCACTAACAGTATCACAGATCTCATACAGTGTGTAATAACATACTTTATTACTTTCCAAAGTGTGATTTACTGGGATTTCCGGGTTTGATTACAAACGATAATTTCACAAGTGAATTATGCAACAACTGTGTCATGTATCAGTGCGCACAAACGAAGACGCTTTGCCCTTGGTGTAATGGGGACTTCATTGTTTTTTGGGTTTTTTTTTAACTCTTTACCTAATATGAAAAGCAGACGACACTTGCAAATTCTTGAATACTATTATTTTCATTTTTTGTCTCAAAAACATAGGTTATGAACCCTCACTGGAACGAGCTCAACGAGCTCGTTCCAATGAGGGATCATAACCTATGCTTTAGAGGCAAAAAATGAAAAAATAATGAAAATTCATTGGCGATTTTTGAGAATAGCGCTGGACGGTTTGGTCGTTACGTTAGGTAAAGGGTAAAATAATATAACTGTCGTTAATAATGAAAAGTAATAAACAGAGTAATCGCTTGACTGGACTGGTTACGTGAAATAATTCATTCGAGGCGAGGGACTATATTGTAAAACACTCGTGTGCATTCGCGCACACGTGTTTGTACAACGTCCCTCGCCTCTCATGAATTATTTCACGTAACCAGTCCAGTCAAGCGATTACTCTCTATTTACTATTAAATGGTTTCCTAAAATACCTTTGTCGCACAGCATTCAGTGGTAAACACGAAGATTTTCAGACAGTCTCATTAGACAGTCGGCAAAAGTTAAAGGTAATGCCAAATGGTATGTAAATGTGATCAACAAATATTGCACGAGGTTACGAGCTATATATATATATATATTATATTATAAAGTTCGGGCCTTCTCATTTTACTTTGAGCCAAATAGTAAAACATAGCCCGGCGAAATTAAAATCGCCTGTGTGGAAATGAAACAACTGAAGCGCATACATGCGACATAGAGGATCCCCAATGAGTCCCCAGTTTTTATCGAACAATCATATAGATTTTGGCCTGAAAACCACGAGAAACGGTACGTATCACATAATGTGTTCCGATTCCGTATCATATAGACGGCTCTTTCTGATTCCGTATCACATAGATTCAACTTCCGGTAAACACCGCGCTATGACAAATAATAACAATATATGCATTGTTATTACGCATTAAAATATGAAATTAAAAATTTTGACCAATTCCAACCCAATTTAAACTGAAAAACGGAAAAATGTATGTAACGGAATTGTTAGATAAATGTATTATCACGACCAAATGCATGTCCTGTAATTTGTATCAGATTCTCTGTCGTGTTTACAATCGGATCACAACTCGCCCTGACGGGCTCGTTGCGATCTGATTGTAAACACGACCTCGAATCTGATACAAATTACAGGACATGCACTTGGTCATGATAATGTATATATATCGAAATTTCCAAACCGAATTCAGTAAATTTTGTCTGAACTGAGGTTTAGCAAGGTCCAGACCTAATTTACTGGACGAATTTTGTAAATTTCGATATAACTGAGGGCGAGTTGAACATTCCATTTTTTATATGACCTAAAAGCCACAAAACGGCCCTTAAATACCTCAAAGTACTCCCGGTGCAATTTCTGTTATTGCATGGCCGTGCATTACCATTATTAATGAATGGGTTCAATAAACGGAAGAACAGTTGCATCATATATAGACAGAAAGCGATGTGTGTTTGAATCGGTGGGTGTTTTGCAAAACTCGTTGGAATGGCGTAGTCATATTTCGCTTGAGCCTACCGTCGACTCGAGCGAAATATGGCTACGTCATTTCAACGAGTTATGTAAAACACCCACCGATTCAAACACATATCGCGTTCTGTGTTTATTAAACACACCATGCATTAAAATTCATTTAAATAAAAAAAAAATTAATTGAGATGTTTAAACCCAAAGGTGAAGAGTCCGTTTGTTTTGTTTGAAGCTGTACTGATCAAAAGGATCGATAAAAAATCAAAACAACCTTTTGGGAACCACTCTAAATTATATTCGTTATCTTTTCTATTGCCTATTGGGCGTGTTTGTTGAAATTCGTATCGCTGTTTCTCTTCGGCTGGTGTCCATTCACGCCTAACTATTTGGTGGCTATTACTGTTAGTAGGAATATAAGTACAAATTGGGTAGATTTGCAAAACAGCTGGGAGAAACTTTTTTAAAAGAAGTTGGAAGCATGTCAGGTTGTCCGAAGATTTACCGAAATAAAGTTGACCAATTTACATATATGGGTATCCGCAGATGACAAGGCCACGGGACAGGGTTAATGTTGAGGTTGGAGATGATTGGGGCTTTTTTAATATTATCTAATTTTTGGTTAACTAATTTTTTTCTGAACCGATTTTATTTTGCTTTGGACGTTTTCATTTTCACCCACACTACAGACGATAGATAATTATATAAAGAAATTTGGAAACTTTTCGAAGCGTAACTAATGACCAGACCGGAAAAGAACTATTATAAACGGTACTAGGAATAAGTTCCGACTTGTACATCACCAGTTGAATACAGAAACATTTATGTCATAGCGGCGATCCCGTTAAATACAAGGCTTTAAAGTTTAATGGATGTGCAATAACATAAATACTAACATCGCACAGAATGTTTACATGACATCATCCGCTGCAATTCAGCAGCGCATTTTATTATTTCATGGTCTCTATCTGTAAAATATAACGACACATCATTTGCTTCAGTAAGCTGTGATATTCCTCAGCCACAAAAGCCAAACATTTTCTTTTTTGCACAATTGGCAACTAGAAAGATCTAATGAGAAGATCGTACATCCTCAAGTCGAATTATGATAATTAACTAATCCTCCACTTTATAATAATAATAATAATAATAATAATAATAATAATAATAATAAGACACTAAAATCGATTATGGAGGGGGCTAGCCTCTTTAACCCTTTACCCAACGCAGAAGATATCAAAATTTATTATTCTAAATATCATTTTTTTACATTTTCAAAAAATTCAGCAAAACCATATCATGTGACCCCTCGTGGAAATGAGCTCGACGAGCTCGTTCCAAAGAGGGGTTACCTGATATGGTTTTGTTGAAATTTTTTGGAAAATGGTATTTTATCAGCTGCTAAATTTGCATATTACGCGGACGGATGTTGCCGATTCGTTGGGTAAAGGGTTAAAACTAGATGGTGTCGTCTCATATAAGATTTATGTGACGAAATGGACGAATCCATTCTACTGATGAAGGGATCGGCAAACATTTAATCCTATAGCTCTGTTGTCACAGGCCTCTTAGTGGACAGGGTTCTTCTACTCTATGTTTTCTATAAGTTTGGTTCAGCTATAATAAATAAATATCGCGAGAACACAAATAAATGTTGCTTTTATTAGCAGTGACCTCGACCTTTCCGCAACAAACATGAAAATTGAAAGGATTCTTCTCGTTCTTTGAGTGTATCCACTCAGCGAGTTCGATGGACCTGCATTGGACAGCCGTAAAGGTATTGCCAGGAAAGCAGTATTTTTACCAAGATCTGTATATAACAGTCCCTTGATCTTCGACCTCATAGTTGCACATTCTAAAATAGATAGGGTCTTCACCTTCCTTAAGAATACCTAATCTGTAAATGTGGTCGACATGGGTTATATAAAGCCAAAGTGCGGAAGCATTTAAAAAGACTATGCCTGTTCGCCGAACCCAAATTCCTGAAGAAAAATATACTAATTGTTTTAAAAAAACGATAAGGAATCGTGTAAAAACAAGAAACGTGTCTCATTATAACGGGGACGTTCCTTTCGTTGTCAAACCAACAAGCATTCCGTTATAATAGTGTAGTACGCCTTTTTACAAACAAAGAAACAGGATTACTCACTGCATGGAACAATTTTTCTCAGTCCAAAACCGGAAGCGGGAATAAACATCCGGAGTCGGAAAAATCGATGCAAACAGTGAGTGCAAGAAAGGGTTATAAAACGCATTGTTACTGGGGCTTAAACCCTGGTATCCGCGAAGATGAATTGCGGAGAATATAGACAAAAACTCACAACGGAAACCATTCTTTGACGTTAACCAACTTCCAGGCATAATCTTCATTCGTTCGAAATTTATTTTCTATCCCTTTACCCAACGTAACAGCCAAAACCAACAAGCGCTATTCTCAAAAACAACATTAATTTTTCATAATTATTTCATTTTTGTGTTTTAAAAACATAGCTTATAACCCCTCTTAGGAACGAGCTCGTTGAGGTCGTTCCAATGAGGGGTCATAAGCTGTGTTTTGGGGGCTGAAAATATAAAAAAACAAGTGTCGTCTGCCTTACGTGTTAGATAAAGGGTTAAATATGTCAAAATGGGGGTACATTGTTCAAAAGGAGTATATTGAGCAGACCGGCATTCCTAAACGTTTGCCAGCAGTGACGTCAAAGTATATCTTGAAATTCTCGTCGTGTTGTGAAGGGCAATCATTTGACACCAGCCCTAATAACTATTGCTTTGTTTATAGAGCTCAAGTGGTTCTCGTCAGATCACCGAACTTAAGCAACGTCGAGCCCGGTTTGTCCTTGGATGGGTGACCGTCTGAGCGATCGATTCGGACTCCTGCGTTGTGTCCCTGGGCAAGACACTTAACCCCGATTGTCCGCATTGAGGCACGATAACGCCGTGTACTAAAGCGTTTTGCACGTCGATGGTGCGCATGTCTTCAACCAATCTAACCCTGCCTGTGCTGCAGTGCGGAGTTACGATGTTGGAGAGCTGGCAGCTGCTCGTCGTAGCTCGGTTCTTCTCTCCGGGTATTCCGGCTTCCTTCACCCATAAAACTGTCACCGACGCGATATGACCTTGGCTGTTAAAGTGTCGTTAAACCTTAATAAATAAAAATAAATAAATAAATAAATAAACATAGAGCTCAAGTCAAAGAAAATATTTCACTAAATTTAAGGTTCTGCGAATCTCAAAAACCGAACAAACCCAACAATGTTGATTAAAATAATATCTTACGCGAAAATTATCTCCCTTGAGATTACTGAACTTGCTGGACGAAATTCAATGGAGAAGACAGTGAATGTGGGTGGTGAGGTGTGAAATACCTGAGACTTGATGTGCGTGGATAAATGACAATGAGGTGTGAAATAGCAACACCAATTAAAGCAATTACTATGTAATTTCTCATCCATCTCAGAGTTGCTGTTCAGTCCGAGAATGTGTTTTCATAGCAATTTGGAAGTTTTAATTCATCAGAGGAAAAAAAATGGAAAACCACATCTGACAGACTTTTAGATTATTAAAAAGAACAATGTCTGTATTTTATGCAACGATGCGCACACTGTTGAAACAATGAATATAAAAATATGTTATAGATCACCAAAAGGGTCTGAAAAGGCAGTTTTCTATTTTTTTTAAATGGGTTTCTTCTGGGAACAAAAGTCCAATGTTCAAATTGATTGGGAAAAATGGTGTAACAAGATAGCTTTTATTTGCTTATACTACGCCACAGGATAAGAACTGTAGTTTATGAAATGATGCGCACATCGATGATAAAAATACACGAATATTAAAAAAAAAAAATTTTATATGAAGTTCCCACCTCTCTCAGTGTTAAATGCCTGAACAGCTTTACCAAATTAAAGGGAGGTAATGTTATAGAGAATCGCATCAAGGGAAACATTTTCTTGACCATGGTCGAATCTTACCGCTTTTCAATTTGTAGATATTGTACCTTCTTTTTTCACACCCGTACATATTGTCCGTCTTCAGTCAAGTATTGTATTCAATGGGGACTCATCTATTTCGACAAGCCAATCTGATATGCAGAATATTCCAGAATGGAATCAAAATAGTTTTGGAGCGGAGCCCACACCGGAACTCTTTTTTTTATCATCTGGGGCCAATATTATAAATTTTTTACAATTATATTTTCTAGAATTGTATTTTCTAGTTATGACTTTAAATGGGTTGAAATGAACTATGAGCATTTTCAAAGATGTGGCAATTGCCAATGATTCATTTTAGTCTGTTATATTCATAAGTAGAAAATACAATTCCAGAAAATACAATTTTAAAAGTTTTATAGTATTGACTCCAGGTCTCACGTGCTGATGACAGTGTTCAAAGAGAAGACACATAATATGATTTTCAGAACATATCGGTGATTCGGAAATTTCCGAATCAACGCGACTCGATCCGAATCATCGAGACGATTTCGAATCGAATTGAAATTCGATGCTTCGCAGGGTCCCAACTAAATTCTGTGCAGCACATGCGCGACATTATGCATTATTGAACATGATAATTTACACTCCTAAATGTTTAGTGTTTCGTCGTGTATAAGGTTTGCTTATATACGGTTTATATAGAGTGTACGCGGAGTGGTGTTGTCCGATTGGGATGGGGGGGGGGGGGGGAGGGGTATCTATCTATTCTCATACTTGCTTGTCTTGCGCACACTCGATGAGCCAAGAAGCAAATATTCTGTTCATGGACCACCAGGTAAACTACCCGGTGGTCCACGAATAGCACATTTCGTCGGTGGGCTTTCAAGATGTCGCATCTTCCGTTTTAGCGCGAAGGACTTTTTACAAATCAGGAATCTACGGGCCCGATTAGATAGAGAGTAATCGCTTGACTGGACTGGTAACGTGAAATAATTCATGAGAGGTGAGGGACGTTGTACAAACACGAGTGCGCGAATGCGCACAAGTGTTTTACAATATAGTCCCTTGCCTTGAATGGATAATTTCACGTAACCAGTCCAGTCAAGCGATTACTCTGTTTATTACTTTTCATTATTAACGATAATTATATTATTTAATCCTTTACCTAACGTAACGGACGAAACCGGCCAGCGCTATTCTCAAAAATCGCCAATTAATTTTCATTATTTTTTCATTTTTTGTCTCTAAAACATAGGTTATGGCCCCTCATTGGAACGAGCTCGTCGAGCTCGTTCCAATGAGGGGTCATAACCTATGTTTTTGAGACAAAAAATGAAAATAATAGTTATTCAAGAATTTTTTTTGAAAGTGTCGTCTGCTTTTCATGTTACGTAAAGGGTTAAAAAACAAAAAACAATGAAGTCCCCATTACACACATGCCAAAGCGTCTTCGTTTGCGCGCACGGATACATGACCCAATTGTTGATTGCATAATTCACTAGTGAAGTTATCATTTATAATCAAAACCGGAAATCCCAGTAAATCACACTTTGGAAAGTAACTTCAAACCGAGAGGTCCACGGCTCGATCCCCGCCAGTGGTAACTGCGTTGTGTCCTTGGGGTTGCACTTAATTCCGATTGCCCTCATGGGAGCACGGTGGCTCTGTGTACTAAGGCGTACTGCACGTCGATGGTGCACCTGCGTTCAACCAATGTTAACCCTGCTTGTGTGGAGTTAGTACGTTGGTGTGTCTGATAGTTGCTCGCCGTTGCCTGGTGGTTCTCCTGGCACTGCGACTTCCTCCACCCGTAAAACTGTCCGACACGAGTTGACCCTGGCTGTCGAAAGTTCGTTAAACTCCAATAAATAAATAACATAAGATGTGCAAGAACATAAGCACTTGATCCGAGCGAATTGCGTTTTTTTGGTCTGAAATGTTAACATATAGTTTCTAAATGTCTTCAACGGGCCTTGCATTCTTTACGAGTGTAGGAGTGCTGCACGCCTAATGCACGCCTAGAAAAAATGAGGAAGGCAATTTTTTGCACCCCTTGATTTTTTGGAATGCCAGACTTGTTTGGGACTGCCTTTAAAATCTATTATCATTTCGTCCCCTGAGTTCCAATGTGTTCTCTGTGCCTGCTGGCACAGAGAACACATTGGATCTCAGGGCACGATTTGTCAATGTTGCATTGATTCGCAAAACTTCATGACCCATTCTGAGCAGCATTTCGATACATTTTGAGTGAAGAAGACAATCACATAAAAATTGAATGCAACATTTTGAATAATGAGATGAGTGTGCGAATTTGTCCACTATGTTGTACAATTTTTCAGTCACAATATTAATACCTTGAAGTGAATATAACCGAAATAGCACACAAGTTTTTGCATTAAAAATTTTAAGTGCAATTGTACTCCAAGCAATCGGAGGAGGGCAATTGTTTTGCATCCCTTGATTTTCTAGACTGCCAGGCCTGACACATTATTATTTTTTCAGGTTTTTTTTGTCTCAAAAACATTGCTTATGCCCCGTCATTGGAACGATCGTGCTGAGCATATGCTATGTTTTTGACGCAAAACAATTTTTAAAAAATGAGTTATTCAACAATGAAAACACCTTTTTTCACTATAGGTTGCCACCACGAGATATAAGCAGCCTGCATAAACTGCTAACGAGTTACCATGTAAGCTCTGTATTTCAAGCCCTTTTTGTAACAGATGAAATCACAACTACAAAAAACATCCAACACTATCACAAAATAAATGTGTACCAAATGCCCTGTCACAAAATGCATATTATATATGGTATACGGAAAAAACCCATAGAAAAAAACTCCTAGGAAAAAAGCCCCCGAGAAAAAAAAACCCATAGAAAAAAAACCCATTGAAAAAATGATGATGTCTGAGAAAAAAAACCTCAAGAGAAAAAAAAAACACAACCCAGTTCATTCATTTTTCATATTTTATTGGTTGCTTGTTGAATATTAATAAAAAATGTTTGGGGCAATTAATGATGAGCTTGTGTTTGTTTTGCAATCAAAACAATCTTCTTGAAGTTGCATTTTCATTCAATTCCATTGTCTTGTAAGTGGCTTATGTTGCTTATTTCATGTGCTGTTGCAAAATAAACATAAATGTAGCTGGTGTTTTTTTTCTCTATATCTCTATTCTTTCATCCAATGGATCAAAAAATAAACTTAGTACAGTTATTCCTAAACCATTCATGGATACACTAAACTAATCCAGTGGAACGCTCGAAGCGTTAATCGGAAAAATTTGCAAATGTCACATTATTTAAAAAATACGGACGTAATTGGAATTAGCGAAACATGGCTTAAACCAAACAAACAATTCTCGTTATGTGGTTTTGATATTATTAGGAGAGATCGCCCCACCCAAAAAGGCGGCGGTGTCGCTCTGCTAATAAGGCAGGAGATTAAATACAAATCAATACCATGCGACCACCTCAATGCTGAAGTGATTGCATCTGAAATTGAACTTGACCACAAACACGTGGCCATCATATCATATTATAACAAGCCTCAAGCAACAGTAGACAGTAAAGTATTTGAATTTTTTACCAACAAGTACAAGCACTGCATATTCTTGGGTGATTTCAATTCCAAACACCAGGTATTCGGTTGTCATAAGACTGATCCTAATCGTGACGCCCTTTTCCACATCATTGAAGAACTCGATCTATTCGTGGTAAATAATGATCAAGACGTAACATACATAAGCAACAACCCACTCCGTCAATCAGATATCCTAGACTTGATTATCAGCAGCAAATCACTAACC
The DNA here is from genome assembly GCA_031216915.1 of Pictodentalium vernedei. Taxonomy (NCBI): domain Eukaryota; kingdom Metazoa; phylum Mollusca; class Scaphopoda; order Dentaliida; family Dentaliidae; genus Pictodentalium; species Pictodentalium vernedei. Next base: position 73,850,701 of record CM062293.1, on the reverse strand, counting down.
AGCCAAATGCAAGACATATTTGTAGGAGATGATGATCTAGGCAGTGATCACCTGCCAGTTCACGCCACTCTGAAATGTAATACTGGTCCCGCAAGGTATCCTCCCGTGAATAGGAGGAACCTATTAAAAATTGACTGGAACCTCTTCAGAAACATTATCGAAGTAAAAATAAAGGCAAATGACCCCTCAAATGCTCATGAACAAGAAAAAGCCTGCACCCACCTTAACGAGGTTATCAACAGTACACTAGATGAAATTTGTCCCAAGCAAACAGTAAAGACGCGGATAAACAGAATAACCCAAACAACTCTTCAAATAATCAAACAAAAAAGAAAAGCCTTCCGGGCTTACCAATCAGAGAATGATCAAATGAAAAGAGCAGAACTTAAAACCGCGTATAATCGTCTACATGGGGAAGTAAAAAAGGCCATAGCTAACGACAATCGCATGAGATGGGAAAAAGCAACCGAAAACCTAAATGGGCTGAGAGAACCTAAGAGGTTCTGGGATACATTTAAAACTCTTACTGGCCAAAAGAGCAAAACTGCCAATAATAATGCGCTGAAGACTAGCGACGGAACTATGGCCATAGATGACAAGGCAAAGGCCAGCGCTTTTGCCGAACTTCTAAAGAAGGCACATCGTCCACAAGAAGGGAACAGATATGACAACGATTTTAAGGTAAAAGTAAATAAATTTGTCCAAGATAACAACTCAATTTTCAATGAACCGAACTTCGACCAAAGGCATGAAGACGGGGACGACCATGAATTAACGGAACCAATAAGCGTACAAGAGGTCATGGGTATAATCAGAAAATGCAGGTCATCTTCGTCCCCAGGAGAAGACGAAGTCTCTTACAAAATAATGGAACAGTGCCCTAACATCTTCTACTGCAGACTTACCAAACTCCTAAACTGCTGTCTCTCCCGTGGGTACTTCCCAAAATGCTGGAAAGTGGCCACAGGAGTCATGATACCTAAACACGACAAAGACCTTACCAACCCTTCTAACTACTGCCCAATCAGCTTGCTCAGCTGTGTTGGGAAAATATTTGAGCGGATTCTCACTACGAGACTTCGCAGCTATCTCGAATCAATCAACTTTTTCAACAAATGGCAAAGAGCGTATAGGAGTCAGAAAGAGAGAATCGAACACGTATATAGACTGGTCGATTATATGAAAACAGCATTTAGTCAAAACGAAATCGGAACAGCGCTTTTCTTGGATGTAGAAAAAGCGTTCGACTCGGTATGGCACAATGGCGTGAGATATAAACTAGCGAAAATGGGATTACCCACTAAAATTCTGAGGATCATATCATCATTTCTAAATGACCAAAAAATCAAGGTGAGGGTTAATCGCGAGGTGTCAGAGGAAGTAATACTCGAAGCGGGAACACCACAAGGGTCGGTTCTAAGTCCGCTTCTTTTCATAATATATGTGAATGATATAGAAAAAGTAGGGAAAAACTTTGTTGAACTATCGCAGTTCTCAGACGACAAAGGCATTTGGACGGCGAGCAAGTCCAGAAACATAATTAAAAATCGTCTACAGGATACCATTCGCGATCTTGAGAGCTGGTGCGCCCGGAGGAGCATCAAACTCAATGCCGCCAAAACTCAAAAAGCTACGTTCTTCAGAAAGCAAAGGAAAAAAAACAGTCCCCAGTATCGATCTCCAGTTATACGATCACAAACTAGAAGCAAACAAAGAGGCCAATTTTTGGGGATTTATCCTAGATAGCAATCTCAGTCTAAACAGTCACGTAAACTCCATTACGGTTAGAGCTACTAAACGTATCAATTTTCTGAAGATGATCAGAGGTAGAAATTGGGGAGCAAACAAAGATGTGCTTCTCAAGCTCTACAAAACATTTATACGTCCGGTACTAGAATACGGTGCCATAATAACAAGTGACCTAAGCAAAGCCAACATTCAGAAGATACAGAGGGTTCAAAATTATGCCCTGCGAGTGGCACTTTGCAAACCGAAATGGACACCGATAAAGGAACATCACGAGCTAGCAAAAATAGAAACTATTGATACGCGATTCAAAGACCTACAAAACAAAACCTTCAACAGACTCCAAGATAGTGAATTAATGGTTGAGCTGAACGAACACCAATCCCTTAACAGAAAAACAAAATAAGTTTCCAGAAAATAAAAAAAAAAAAATAAAATAAAATAAAATAAAAATTATACAATATAACTAAATCGCGTGGAGTCAGTGAGGATTGCCTCGCTACTCATTGGGAACTTTAGTATAGAGTTTGTGAGGACTGCCTCGCAACTCTGCTGAAGCGCGATTGAAATGCGTTTAATGAGATCTATATAACAAAACCCTCCACAGACTCCAGGATAGTGAATCAATGGTGAAGCTGAACGAACACCGAACCCTAAACAGAAAAAGCAAAATAATCCACGGTAAATTAAAATTACTCAAAAGAATTAAACTGCGTTGAGTCAGTGAGGATTGCCTCGCTACTCATTGAGATCTTTAGGATTGAGTCTGTGAGGATTGCCTCGCAACTCTGCGTGTGGGGAGTGGGCTCCGAAGAAACACACCCCTCACCCCATCCATAGCAACAATCACACAGCAGGCACAATATACAATAGCGGATACCTATCTTTCTCTCTACCTATAACTTTTCTAATTGAACATTCTCAAATTTTCTTGCAACACTCTTATCAAGAAGACGCATGGAAATGGTAGACAAAGCGTAGGAGGAATTGGTGCAACCTACCCTTCTGCAACATATACAAGAAACCACCAAACACAAGGCAAGGATTGAAACAAGCTTGTCTGGCTGGGGACGAGTGTACATTTTATATAAATAAACATTTGAATAAAGATTTAACAGCCCTTTTAAGGGCTTGAGGGTGTGTGTCAGTGAGAGGGTGTTTTTTAGGGGGGGGGGTGTTTTTTTTCGGGGGGAGGGGGTGGAGGAGGTCATTTGGAATTCCCGAAGGATAACCAGATACCTCAAAATCACATACGGCAACCTATCTCCCAGAAGGCTTGATGGAGCTTTCTCCACTTCTTCTTTGTAACCGCTATGGTCATATACCGGGGCCGCTACCAAACCGGCGTTGCTGTTTGGTTTTCTTTTCTCTTCTTCCCTTAAACTTGCCATCGCACAACATTACATTCTGGCTCGCCACCATGGTGGGACTCAAACCTCTACCATCGCCGAACTGGAACCGAATAGAGCCCACTCTCTAATAGTTTTAAAGGCGTTGAGGGATTGAGTATTGACCATCTAACACTCCAACGTAAACTGCCTGGTATTCTAACCGCGTGCATACCCCCCTCAGACTCTATTTTGGGCAATAGGAAAGCTAGGCCTGTGTGATCCAAGTGAAATAAAATAAGGTTAACCGGGTCGCAAGGGATTTGTAAATCCCACATCGTCTCTGCGCGCCTTCGGCGCTCTAAAACGTTTCATTCATTCATTCATTCCGGATCAAAAAATGAGTCTTTTTGTACTGTTACTGGGAGGTTACTGTCTTAACCCTTTACCCAACGTAACGGCCAAAACCGGCCAGCGCTATTCTCAAAAATCGCCAATTAATTTTCACTATTTTTTTCATTTTTTGTCTCAAAAACATAGGTTATGACCCCTCGTTGGAACGAGCTCGTCGAGCTCGTTCCAACGAGGGGTCATAACCTATGTTTTTGAGACAAAAAATGAAAAAAATTAGTTATTCAAGAATTATTTTTGCAAGTGTCGTCTGCTTTTCACGTTAGGTAAAGGGTTAACTAAAACACACAAATGTGGATATCATTAGAATCGGCTTATTGAGCCGGTTCGTATGACAACCGCATTTGTATAGTTTTGTTAGAAAATATTAAATAAAGGTCAAGTTATTGGAAGTTCTACTGTTAGTGTAAACTGTAAACTTCTTCGTTCACTGTAGAGTTGGTATGATACTAAAATTGGTAGTCATAGTCATGGTATAAATATATATAAATGTAAAATAAAAAATGCATTGGTTTGACATTAACTTATTTTATTTTCCCCTTACCATTATCTGCAAATTTTGTTTCTTATTCTTGGCTTTTTACCAATAAAAGTAAATGAGGTAGGCCTCCAATTTGATATAGTGAAGACGTGTACTAAAATGTGGTTGATGGAGATGGGATTAGCGGTGGTTATTCCTCAATTGGTATTGCAGTCAGCCACACAAAAGAGCTATTAAACTTTGCGTGTTAACGTTGTGACAAACCATTAAGCATTTTAAGCCTCATTGAAGAAACATGGCAACGGCCATATATTGGAAATCATTCACACGATTTTTCTAACATGTCACAGGATGTTTCTCAGCATGGTCTGATGACAAAAAGCTTTATTTTTAACCTCAATCCATGACTAGAGAGTGTATTGATCAATTAACCCTTTATCTAACGCGGGTATATACAGATAATTAAATATGTTCATATTTCTTTTTTAAAAAACATAGCTTATACGCCTTCAATGGATCGAGCTCGACGATGTTGGGTCAAAAGCTATTTTTGGAGACAAAAATTTAAAAAATGAAATATGAATTGCAGGTTTCGTGATTGTCATTCGCCCAATAATCTCTATACAACTGGATCGCTGGAATTTTATCCAAAAAGTCTCGGTTAAATCTGCCCCCATCAAGATGATGTCAATCATAGGACTGCGACGATTAATCGATTGTCGATCGGTCATGCCGAAATCGATTAGTATTTTTTGTTCTCGAAGAATCGGTAAATTTTACCCCGTTTTAGACGTTTAATAATTAAAAATAAATTGAGGAAAAAACTATTGTTTCTAAAGGTAAAAGGTCAAGAACGTCGACGTTCAACCCCAAGAAGCCTTAAAAGCATTTGTCTTTTAGGTACATTCAAAGCTTTGTTGTTCTGAACTTTTGAACCGTCAGTGTAATAATCAAGACCGGTCGGCAGATGCGAACTTGCAAAAAAGTTCAGAACATCAAAGATTTGAAAGTACATAAAAAGGATCGTTTTCTTTGTTTACTTGAGGTAGGTCAGCTGACTTGAACTTCATTTTTAACGACTTCAAAGACAGGGAGAGGAGGTGGGGGGGGGGGGGGCATCTAAGTACGATTAATAGATTATGATCGATTATTTGCGACGATTAATCCATTCCTAAATTCAAAAATCGTGACAGCCCTAGGCAATCAACGTAATAACTCCTCCCGTGACGTTTCATGATGAGAAAGCTGTTACGCTGTGACTATAATAATAATACTTTGGCCGGCCACTGATTTATCGCGGTTCTCAAGTGAGAAGCCTTGGTTACCCCTGTGTTTCCGACTGCCTCCTAATTCCCACGCTTATTCTCTCCTTCCAGCACTCGGGGGTGAAGTGCTTGATGACATCCCTTGCTCCATTCTTCCCAATCTCTCCGATTAGCATCTTAATCCTCCCTTTAAGTCACTCACTAACCACATGTCCTTCATTTTCCCATCCCACGTCCCATTATGCTCCCAGTGAATCTTATTCTTTTAGACTGGTGTTTTGGGTATTCTAATAGAAAGTGTTCCATGGTCTCCACCTCGCCTAAATTACACATCTAGCACTCCTTTTCATTGTTTATCCCAATTTCCCCCTCAGCTCCAGGGACCGCGACCTCTGCTTGAACAACAGTGACCCCCTCCCCCAAAGGTGCCATCAAGGTACTCTTCAAAACCTGGTTTCTCTTTCTCACGCCGGCCACCCAAAGACCTCTTTGATTTGCCAATTAAGGTTGCCATCCTCCATGACTGTAGTCACAGCGTAGAGTTTTCACTTCTTCATACACCATAGTGTTTACCTAGCAGAAAATCTAATAACACTATATAAACTTTTCAATATGGGCATTTGTTTTTGTGGGTTTTTTTGTGTGTGTGTGTGGGGGGGGGGGGGGTGGGGGGGGGTGGGGGGGGGGGGGTGGTAGGGATTTATTGTTAATAATTGCCGCGAAAAATGTACGCACCATCAACATATTTAGTTTTTCCCGAAATCAAAGTATATCTTTTAACCCTTTACCTAACATGAAAGGCAGACGACACTTACAAATAAAATTCTTGAATAACTAATTTTTTTCATTTTTTGCGTCAAAAACATTGCTTGTGGCCCCTCATTGGAACGAGCTCGTTGAACTCCTTCCAATGAGGGATTATAAGCTATGGTTTGAGACAAAAAGAGAAAAAAAATAATGAAAATTGGATGGTGATTTTTGTGAATATGGCCGGTTTTGGCCGTTACGTTGGGTAAAGGGTTAAAACGCGAATAGTAATATGGAATAACATATGAACCAGCAGAGTCAGTTTATTTCCGACTGCTGCGTATTCTTACCATTACCAGACAGGCTATCGGAACGTTTTGTGTCCAGTTTGGCTTCCATTCTTTCCTCACCTCTTTCCTCGTTGACGTTAATTCCTCTTTATACTCCATTACATCACTTAGCATGGATTAACCAATTACTTGCTAATACTTACTGCCAAATCTCGCAATTTCTCGTGTAAATTGGAGCCCCAGGGGAGACTACCCAAATAAACAATATGCTTACCGTCGGATCATCTCGTCTAATTTTATTGTAATATTTCAGCCCATGTTCTACATACTGAATTATACTACTTATTGTATTTGTAATCTCTTGTATTAAACATAATTCATGTATGTATGTTCTAACTTCCTTGATAAATATTGTTTGAACTAAAACGCGAATGGCGTCGGTAAACAGAAAGCCCCCAAGAAAAAGTTTGTTCACGAGCATTGTCTACTTATAGCAACATTTGCACCCACCCACCCACATCCCCACCTCCACTAAGAGAGCGACAGAGGAGAGTGGTGGCCGAGTGGATAAGTCCCCGGGTGGGGAAAGTTCTCGAGATGTCCGAACATCAATTGTGTGTGTGTGGGGGGGGGGGGAGTGGGGGGGGGGGGGGGGGGTATGCTGTCACAGCGTACTGTATTATCGAGTGGGGACGTAAAATGTCTGTCCTCTGTACGGAGACAGAGGCTAACGATCCCTTCGTAGTATTCGAGAAGAGCGAAGCTACGAAGTTGCCGCTATGGAGGTCACCCCACACACATGCCATTGGGCGAGGAGAGGCGTTAATATCAGTTGTATAACTTGTTCGCCAATCCTTGTCAAACAAATAAGCTTAAATAAAACAAATAGGGGCAGGTGAGACACTTTTCTATCTGTGACCAATGAGCGTTTCAGCAATGCGGTTGTATGGAGATCGGCGCACTAGCCAACATGGACATTGTGTTGAGTGAAATATTAACTGCTTGGATACAGGAATCCCATATTTGGGCTTTATTTTCAAGTGCTCATACCGCAACTAAAAGACCTCATATTCTGTGGATGTGCTACGTATTACCATTGAAGTGCAATTATCTAGTCTGTGAGGATTTGTCTTGTGACAATTAATGAAACAGTGCCTGCAGACATTCTCTCATAACTTGTAACGAGGCAAATACGTGTGAATAAATTCTGATGTCCAAACATAATTTAGCCCCAGTTAAAAGAAAGAAGCAGGATCGTGTCCAAGGAAACGTCACTCGCGTGTAACGAATATATCTTGGGCTGGTTGTCTGACAAAGAATGTATGCGACGTTAGACTGACTTCGTCTATTCAGTCGACGGCCGTTCAACGTTCGAGTTCTATTTTCTACGGTTGAGTCATGTTTTACGTTTGAGTTTTATTTTTTTGCAATTGATCCCGATTTTACAAACAGGTTTTTCTCTGTAAAGTTGTTGACAGGTTTACGAACGATTCTTAACATGTTCCGTTGATGCTATTTTTACGTACGAGATTTACGTTCTTCCGAGGACGATGCATTACGAGCAAGTTTTGGTCAGTTCAGTAATTCTGATATCTCCATTCGACTGCCGGGTTGGAAACTTCACTGGTTATAAATAGAAAAGCGCGCCACCTTCCAGCAATTCCGACAGCTCACAATCTCCGAATGTTTTTTGAAGAGTTTAGCCGAATACTGAAATATTTAATTAAAAGCGCTGTAGTATGATTCACGTAGCTCCGTATTTATAAATGATACAGCTACGAAACGTCGTACACTATTTTCTCGTTATTTGAAACTGTTCAATTTTAATTTTTCATTTTAAATTTATGCACACATTGCCGGCGATATCAGTTTCACGTCCTTTTTTATACCTTTTATTTTCAACGTCAGCTTTTCGAAATTCTGGGATTATAATCTTTGCAAAAAAAAACTTTATCTAAAATTTGTTACCGTCCCAGGAAATTCTCATTCGTTATACCCGAACTCTGAGATCCTGAGATGGCTTCATGAGGGTCATAGGGTTAAAAATTAAAACGTGTCAGATTTTTGGTAGTTCTAGTACGTTGTAGAGCTAAATAATAAATTAGGAGAGAGTTTTTTTTAGTTCTCAAATTATTGTCATTTTTTGACGTTTTAACGTCACTTCAAAGTGTTGGCTATTTTTTGTTATATTGGATTCAGAACGAGAGACGGCGTACACGTTATCGTCCAGTCTGATATGTTAAAATGTGACAAACACCTTCTCATCGTTGTTGGGCGAATCAGCGTCGGTCGTACTTCGATGAATATCTTCTGGAAATTGGCTTTGCAGTTTCAGAGCCATCTAGTTCTCGGTTAAATCCTGCTTAACACTTTACCTAACATGAAAAGCAGACGACACTTGCAAATAAAATTCTTGAATAACTACTTTTTTCATTTTTTGTCTCAAAAATATAGGCTATGACTTCTCATTGGAACGAGCTCGATGAGCTCGTTCCAATGAGGGGTCATAACCCTTGTTTTTGAGACGAAAAATAAAAAAATTAATGAAAATTAATTGGCGATTTCTGAGAACAGCGCTGGCCGGTTTTGGTCGTTACGTTGGACAAAGGGATAAATATAAGAAAACGGTGTTTTCGTTTTCTTTTTATGTTCTGTAACATTTTTGATGTTCGTTATATCAACAGTGTGTGCATGGTGACATATAATACAGGCGCTGTCCCTTCCATTAATATAAAAGTCTGGGGTGGGGGTAAAATTTGCAAACTTTTTCCTGGGAAGAATAAAAACTTGCAAATTACTGTAAGAACACATTCTCTAAACAAAGAGCCGAAGTTGACATTTAGTGTTGGTAGGTGTGATACTGATAGATATTCTTAATGACGGATTATCTGTGTACTAGTTGCTTCTAATTGACTTGCCATAAAAAGCCAAGTTTCCTTGTAATACTTTTATTATTAAACTCCGGGAACTCTCTGCTGCTTTCGTTTATTAAAAGCAACAAAGGGGAACTTTGTTTTCTATTGATGTCATAGGCGTCCCTCAGCAACTACTTCCTTTTTAATTGAACCTTCATCGCTCATCTCATTGCAAGGGACATAACTTTATAGAAAGTCGATCTTTACGAGGAAAAAAGTCAGGCTAGTTTTTCTTAGTAGTTTAATTTGTTGAGTTAACATAAGTTTTCCGTATATAAGTGATGCATTTTTCAGATGGTAGAAGTTTTACGCACGAGGTTTACTATTTTTAGTTGACACCCACCCCCCCCCCCCCGACCCCCTTCATTTAGGATCTTTTGAGTTTTACTTTGTTCAGCTGACACCAATATTTGTGCGAGTTTTACTTTGTCCTGTATGTGCTCTTTTAAATATTCGTGTTTTACTTTGATCATTTGACAACAGTCTTTTCGTTTGAATGAGATGGATTTCAAGATTTTACATTGTTTCGTTGACATCTAACGCCATGTTTATTTGCAAGTTTCAGTTTGTACAACTGCCACCAGTTTTATGCATGGATTATACTTTGTTCAGTTGACAAGATTTTATTGAGTTTGTTTTATATTGTTCAATAGACTCTTGTACAGGTTTTATATTCGCCTGTTAGCACCAGTTTCGTGGACGAGTTTCTCTTTGTACAATTGACGCTGGTTTTAGAGACGACTTTTAGTTTGTACAGTTGAAGCCAGTTCTACACATGAGTTTTATATTGTTCAATTGCTACCAGCTTGTCATACGAGTTTTACATTGTTTAGTTCAGTGTTCATAAACTTGCCAGGAAAAAAGTTCCCTACTTTTTTCCAAGCTTTCAGGCCACCAATCTAATTCTGTTCGGATTTCCACGCTGTTATGGGTTGTTTGTTTACCCACTTTTTGTGGAAATTTCCGAGAAGACGACCGTTGATACAACGTGATGACCCTTTATTTACAAAGGTATTAATGAATTCTTTCCTGTCCAAGTTATGGTGTCTTCCCACTAGACCAATCCCCCTTAGACCAACTACATTGTGTTTCTGATTAAGGGTTGATTAAGGATAATTAGGAAAACAATTATTTATAAAAATCTGCCCAACATCTATAAAATATCGACAAGCCAGAAAATGAGCAGACTATCATCTGAAAAATGAGGTCCCCAGAGGGTGCATTTGGTGATGCTACCCTGCACAGCAGGGTAGCATCACTAAATTTACCCTCTCTGAACATCAACCTGAATCTAGGTCTCAAACATAATCAGAAAGAGGTATCCAGAGGATAAACTGGCCCACTGTATGGGATAGCATCAGCAAATTCCCCCTCTGGCGACCTCATTCTGCAAATGACAGACTGCTTATTTTCAGGCTTGAATATCAATAACATTAAATACATTTATAAATATTTATAAATATATCAAATTATTGATATAGAATTATTTTTAAAGTAGAACACACCAGTTGGTCTAAGGGGAATTGGTCTTTTGTGAATTGGCCTCGTGGGAGTTGGTCTACAGGGAATTGGTCCAGTGGGAATGAACCCACGTTATTTATATTTCAATCAACAAGTATTTAATTCCCCTTGAAAACATGAAGATATTAAACTAATTTGTGGAACTATCCGGCGTAATCATAAAACTATGGCTGTGGTGAGTCTTCATTTCTGAAGGTAATATCAAAATGTCGATCAAATCAAGTTTCGATTTAGCAAAATTTCTAGCTTTGATTTGCGGAAAATGAATCTTTATGAAATATTTAAGACTCAATCGTCCGGAATATATCAGTTGGTCGCTTTAAGAATTGGATGCAATTTTTATAATCTTTATTGGAGTATGAAGGTGTGGGAATGGGTACAAATTATGTATGAATCCCGAAGGGATTCATACAATTTGTACCCATTCCCACACGTTCATACTCCAATAACGATTATAAAAATTGTATTCAATTCTTATAAGTACATTCCGTAACTGTTTAAACTACTTTTTACCAAACAACAAAGCAGAAAGACGAAATAAAACATGTACGAACGAACGAGGCGAAAAACCACCCTCACACAAAAGGCAAAGTGCACAACTCTGAGTTGAGCGCCGGTTCCATCTAAATGATATCCCAAAGGCAAATAAGCTTTAATTTTCACAGCTTTAGAAATGAAAACGAGTATTTTAGTAATGGGCTTTATGCCACAGTTGGGAAATGGCAAAGAAACAGCAGCGGAGTTGATCACTGCGAGAGGCGCTAAAAGCTAAAAACCCGCCCAAACACCGCCCGAATTACATTCTATCAACTGCGCTCTACCGTAAATGCGGGTCAAAGTTCGACCAAATGTATTCATTGGAAAATGAATTACATTTGGTCATGACGTTTTCATCCAGCTGACCAATGGGAATTGAGTATTGGACCCAAAACGTATAACTACATTAACAATATCATTATTTTCCGACCAACCGAAGTATTCCTGACGAGTGAATCTAAAAATTTATTTTATTTTCATTCGTGTTTCTTTCCCCAAAACAAATCGTATTCCCACTCGCCGAAAATGGTATTCCATTCCCAGCATCGTATTCCACTCTCAAGGATGACGGACTATTTTTTTATTTTTTATTGTTTACAAATTGGTTGAGTTGAATCAATTACAGATGGTTGTTTGGGAAAACAAATAAGGAGGAAATAAAATAAATACAAAAGTTCACTGCTCGGATTCGAGTAAGATGTTATCCTCTCTAGGGCCGCGTGGATTATTTCACTCGGCTAACGCCTCCTGAAATAGTCCCGCTCGATGATAAAAATCGTACTCGAGTACGAGCAGTGTACGCCTTGAAGTGTTGCACTCGGAAATGTTGCAGTCTCCAAAACTAAGCAGCCTTGGTAAAATATATCATTTCAATAAACGTTTGAATCATTCTACTGGCATTTTACATTATTACTGAATATTCCAGATAAATAAAAATAGGCCGATGAAATCGTCAGATGTGTTACCATACGCGCAACTAGTAGAAAGCTGTATGACGGAGGGCCACCACGGATGCCGACATTATGTACACCATACAAGGTATGGGTACATATAGAAATGGATTGGAGGAGTGTCTAATTTGATGGATAAAGGGTTAATATCTCCGGATCAAATTATCAGATTTATATAAAAAACTATACAGCACAGCACATCAGTAACCTGAATAAATAAATAAAGTAACATGACAATCGGATTGATATTTTTTGAGTTATCTCCTGCCAAAGGGATTGGAGGAATTTTCAATTTGAAGGATAAAGGGTCAATATCTCCGGATCAAATTATCAGATTAACACCAAAAACGATACAGCTCAGCACATCAGTAACCTGAACACAATTATAAAGTAACTTGACAATCCAAGTAATATTTTTTAAGTTATCAAATGCCAAAGGGATTGGAGGAATTTTCAATTTGAAGGATAAAGGGTTAATATCTCAAGATTAAAATAACAGATTTACACCAAAAACTATACAGCTCGGTACATCAGTAACCTGAACACAAATATAAAGTACCTTCACAATCTAAGCAATATTTTTCAAGTTATCGAATGCCAAAGGGATTGGAGAAATTTTCAATTTGAAGGATAAAGGGTTAATATCTCAAGATTAAATTATCAGATTTACACCAAAAACTGTACAGCTCGGCACATCAGTAACCTGAACACAAATATAAAGTAACTTGACAATACAAGCAATATTTTTCAAGTTATCGAATGCCAAAGGGATTGGAGGAATTTTCAATTTGAAGGATAAAGGGTTAATATCTCAGGATCAAAATAACAGATTTACACCAAAAACTATACAGCTCGGCACATCAGTAATCTAAACACAAATATAAAGTAACTTGACAATCCAAGTAATATTTTTCAAGTTATCGAATGCCAAAGGGATTGGCGGAATTTTCAATTTGAAGGATAAAGGGTTAATATCTCGGGATCAAATCATCAGATTTACACCAAAAACTATACAGCTCAGCACATCAGTAACCTGAACACAAATATAAAGTAACTAGACAATCCAAGCAATATTTTTCAAGTTATCAAATGCCAAAGGGATTGGAGGAATTTTCAATTTGAAGGATAAAGGGTTAATATCTCAGGATCAAATTATCTGATTTACACCAAAAACTATACAGCTCGGCACATCAGTAACCTGAACACAAATATAAAGTAACTTGACAATCCAAGTAATATTTTTCAAGTTATCGAATGCCAAAGAAAATGGATACGGACGCCGGACGGACAGACGGACGGACGGAAGGACGGACGGCCGGACAGACGGACAGACGGACGGACAAAGGATGGACGAACGACGGATGGTCACCCCGGATGCCGGCATTATGTGTACCATACATAGTATGGGTACACATAAAAAGGGTAATTTGATGACTTTTGGACCCAAAAAGTACAATTGACTATATTGGTGTGTTTTTGTTGGGAATTCCCTGAAAACTATGTCCACGCATTGTCTCATAAAATACAGAAACTATCCTTTCCATTAATATAATAGTCTAGGGTAAGAGTTGCCTCTTTTTCAGCGAAGAATAAAAACTTGCAGATTTCATTTACCATTTCATTTATCATTCTTTACCCAACGTAACGGCCAAAACCGGCCAGCGCTATTCTCAAAAATCGCCAATTAATTTTCATTATTTTTTCATTTTTTGTCTCAAAAACATAGGTTATGACCCCTCGTTGGAACGAGCTCGACGAGCTCGTTCCAACGAGGGGTCATAACCTATGTTTTTGAGACAAAAAATGAAAAAAATTAGTTATTCAAGAAATTTTTTTGCAAGTGTCGTCTGCTTTTCAAGTTATGTAAAGGGTTAAAAACACATTCTCAAAACAAAGAGCCAAAGTGCACTGTTATGGACGAAAACCGAAAATAGAAATATAGGTTGCAGGTGACTGCAAGACTCTCCCGATGCCCCTGATTCTCTGGTATTTATTTATTTATTTATTTATTTATTTATTTATTTATTTATTTATTTATTTATTTATTTATTTATACCTATGTTTCCCAATTTAGAAGACTTCTGCTCCAAGCAGTGGTCCTATTTACCAGTAAAACAGATCTTGTTTACAACAGTAAAGAAGCGCATTGCTTCACTTCCCTGGCTTTCCACAAGGGGCAGGGAGGGGGGGGGGGTTAGATGTCGAGAAAATTACTGTTGCTCTCTCTCTCTCTCTCTCTCTCTCTCTCTCTCTCTCTCTCTCTCTCTCTCTCTCTCTTCATTCGTCCTCTCGTCTTGCACATTTCAATTTTCGTAATATCACATGATACGTTTATGTCAGGGTTAAATAAAATCGATATGTCAATGATTACATGTCGTAATTGCTTCCAAACCAACTGACGTAATGTCTCGTAAATATTTAATGTTTGTTCATAAAACCGCTTGGTTTTTTAAGCAAGACTTCATGGTCGAATAGAAACTGATGTATACAGTTGTGATCCGGCCTGTATTTGAGGAGGTCATGAAGTTTAAAAACGGAACAAGCCAAAGCAAAAAAGCCATATCGTCTTTTGAGTGAAACATGTCGCCATTTGTAATGCTCTAGCATTGCAGATGGTACATTGTTTCACTCAAGGGTGATATGCAGATTTGTCATCTTGAATGGTCAGCTGTCGAAAAAGCAGTCTGAACACGATCTATCTTTGGGGCTGCCGTGGAATCAGTATTATGAATTTACTTCTCCCTAAAGGGATTCCCCGTGGGAACCCCGGGAAGTGAGACAGTGCATGTTTAGCCTTTGACTGCTGATTTTTTTTTATTTTGATTGTCATTTTATATTGTGGGCGCTTTTGAGGAGTGTTTTGCTGGTAAATGCGCTATATAAATAAATTATTATTATTTTTTTTATTATTATTATTGTTGTTGTTTTACTGTTAAAATATGACCCAGTTACCAAAGTTTAGGGTGGAAGTCCTCTAAAATGGGCAACATGGGTATAAACAATTGACTAAAGTTGGTTTTAGCTCCATGTTGTGGTCATGATTAGCCATTGTGCAGAAATATGTCACACCAATAAATAAATAAATTCTCCCTGCGGATTTTATTTTTCCGTAAAACTACGACAGAGTTGAGACGTCAACCGGAATTATTTTTTAAATTGTAGTTACTATTTACTAAATCGCAGTTGCCGTCTTGTAAATTGTAGTTACTATTTACTAAATCGTGGTTACGGTTTATTAAATTGTAGTTACGATAAATCGTAACTACAATTTAATAAACCGTAACTACGATTTACTGAACAGTAACTACGATTTACAGAACACTAACTACGATTTACTTAACAGTAACTACGATTTACCAAATCGTAACTACAGTTTCGTAATCAGTAACTACGATTTAGTAGATAGTAACTACCGTTAAAAACTAACAAAAATGACAGTACAAGATCCACGTCACGATTTTATTTTCTCCTTTTTTGACGTGGAGGGGTGTGTGTTTGGGTGTTCAATATTTACTGAAAATCGAAGATAGGTATTTTCTGATTCAAAGCGGAAAGGAGGCTCAAAAATCTTGGCCTCCACCCCTAGTTCCTGTTTAAAGAGTCCCATGTTCAGTATACCCTTCTCTTATTGTTTAATTCATCGCTGATTTGAAAGGGAGTATATATATATATATTTAACTTTCTATGGTTAGATAACACAATTATTGTTTATCCGAACGGATAAGTAATATCGTGCACGAGTGAGAAATCATGGTGAATTTATTGAACGCCAAAATTTATCAAATTTTATTATCATGTGCACTCATAGTGTACCCTAAACTAGGAATAAAAACAAAATTCCACACAACAGTTTTCGACAAATAGTTTCTGTATACACTCCCCTGAAATAGTGTTTTTTTCTAAAATTACAATAAACCGCCTTATGTCACCCCGCAAAATAATAAAATGTCACACTATATATATACGATTAATTGATAAATAAATACATTTCACTATTAGGTGCTTCGGATTATCAACACCCACAACATTTTCTGTACTCCCAATATTACATCAACTTTTGGTACAGTACCAACTTCTTTGTGGCACATCTAAAAAGGGAAAAAGAGGGGAATTCCTTCCAGTTTATTAAAAATTAGACTAGTTCTTAGTGTAATACGGACAAGAGGCTGACAGCATGCAAACATATTACAGGACTGTAGATATGGAGACGGGCGACCACCCTCGCCCTAATCACTCCGTCTGGTTTAAAAGTAAGGAGATTCCACTGGAAATTAGTCATGGTGAATTGACTATTGTCCCCAAAACGTCTCGATTGTATATTATAGCAGAAGTTTTGAAACTGTAAGATTTCTCAAAGTCGGCTTCCGAAGCAGACGACACTTGCAAACAAAATTCTTGAATAACACATTTTTTTCATTTTTTGTCTCAAAAACATAGGTTATGACCCCTCTTTGGAACGAGCTCTGCGAGCTCGTTCCAAAGAGGGGTCACAACCTATGTTTTTGAGACAAAAAATAAAAAAAATAATGAAAATTAATTGAAGATTTTTGTGAATAGCGCTGGCCGGTTTTTGCCGTTACGTTGGGTAAAGGTTTAAAGAAAGTACCATGGTACAGGATTTCTCATCATAAAGAAATGACTGCTGATGTGACTGCAAAATAAGGGGGATGGGGCGGGGAATCGCTCTCACTGGCAGTGCTCCAGGAATTGGGGAGTTAGTCGCCCTTTTGTGATTTCCAGACTACATGCCAGTGTTTACCTACTCATATTTTTTCTACACAATGAATTCAGAATGGAATTTGACATGCTAGCTTGACCTGAACACGTTTTCCGTAGATGGTGACGGATGTAGATGCGTTCCCGCTTGTATTTCTTGTTCAGTGACCTCGTCGACTATCTTGATATTAATCTTTTTTTTATTTATTTTGGTGATTAAAAAAACATTTTGGTGACCGATCCACCATTACATTCTTTGGATATATGGTTTGATTTTTGTTCCAAAAATTAAATCGGAAATGGTGGGATGCTTTAATTTTTTTTTTATTTTATACCCGTTTTTAAACACGCAAAAATCAATGAACCACTTTTTAAAAAATGTAATACGTGAATTGTTCAGATCGTTCATTGTAAATGATGTCTTCGCAAAGTAAATCTAAACGAAACAAAATCGATGTGAGGTGCCTGGAACATAAATAAACCATATAGATTTTTGTAAATGACAATTATAATGTCGGATCAAATCCGTAAAACCGTTTGTAGCGAACTAAACAATACGCGCGCTTGGTTTAATCAATGTTGCCTAACCGGTCTTGGAATTTTTACATTAAATATTAAGAATCCGTAACCATTGTATGCACTCGCGATGGCACTGTAGTCTTTGATGATTTCTTTTTCAGATAGTTGGTCGCCATTTTGAATTTGGGCAATTATTACTGAGGGAACCTTTGAAAAGCATTATTTTCGACGAAATGTAACAGAACCCTCAAGGAAGAGAGACCAACACAAAGTGTATCGTTTCAAATCCAGCTCAGATTTCTAGTTTTCGTTATTATTTTGATATTGCTAGAAAATTTTAAACCTTCAAGATGAAGAAGAGAGACGGATGTTTGAAGAAGGTGATGAAGTTCCTGTTTTCCCACATTGGTTTGTGTGGAATGGTTATGGCCTACTGTGTTGCGGGAGGTTTCATTTTCGAACACTTGGAGAAAAACAATGAGCAACAGATTTGTTACGACTCGCGAGGCGAATATAATCCGATGCATAACATGACATTGGAAAATCTGGTGAAAATTGTCAACGAACAGGGAACATCCAACGACATGAAGGTACAGTTCAGCAGCATACTTGAAACCTTTCGAGACAACACTTTGGCTATCGGGTATGATGGTACAGCATGTGAAAACTATGGAAAGGAAAATGGACCAACCTTCGAATGGTCATGGGCTGGAGCACTTATGTTCTCCGTCACTGTCATCTCTACTATTGGTGAGTAGTTCATTGCTAATTATTAACCCTTTTCCCAAAATGCACTGGTCTCTTATGCCAGAGGTCCCGGGATCGATCCTCGGTCGGGGAAAGTTCTCGAGGTGTCCGGCACTCTCTGTCAGTATCAATTGTGGGTTGATGAAGAAACAGCGTACCGTCCTATCTGGTGGGGGACGTAAAATGACTGTCCTCTGTGCGGAGAGAGACAAACTTCGTGAAGGCTAAGGATCTCTTCGTTATATTCGTGAATAACGAGGCCACGAAGTTACCGCCATAAAGGTCATCCCACACAACTGCGCCACTGGGCCAAGGATAGCCCTTAATATATGTTGCATAACTTGTTCGCCAATCCTTGTTAAACAAATAAGATTAAATAAAAGAGTAACAGCCAAAACCGGCCAGCGCTATAGACAAAATCATCATTCAATTTTCATTATTCTCTTATTTTTGTCCCCAAAACATAGCTTATGACCCCTCATTGGAACGAGCTCGTTGTGCTCGTTCCAATGACGGGTCATAAGCTATGTTTTTGACGCAAAAATGGAAAAAAATGGTTATTCAATAATTTTGTTTGCGAGTGTAGTCTGCCTTTCGTTTTAGGTAAAAGGTTAGCCGCCTCCACACTGTTGTCGAAATATCAAAAATCAAAGAAGCGATTTCTTTCTATAATGTAGCTTGAATTTAACCAATTCAATCTTGTTTGACAGAGCTCATTGAACTCTGCCAACAAGACTGGATTGGTAAAACTCCTAGTTGCATTTCAGGGAAAATGTTCCCATTGAAACGTTTGGTATTTTGATTTGTGTCTTGAATGTTGACTGTTAATTGAAGTTAGCTATGATAAGGGTCTATCCAAAATGTAGGGATGAAAGGAAAGGGAACAAGTGGTCCACAGGTCGCTCAAGTTTCGGGAAAAAACGACTGTTTCCCAAGCATGGGCTGTGCTGAACATTTTAAGTTCTGTCGGATTTATTTATTTATTTATTTATTTATTTATTTATTTATTTATTTATTTATTTATTTATTTATTTATTTATTTTCGAATAATTTGCCATCACGCAGTTGCTGATCAGACTCACGGATATTAAAATATCTTCTATACATCTATTTTTCAAAAGAAAATTATAAGTTAAAAGGGATTCAACATTTCTTGATATCGGATAAGTAAAGACCATACACATTCCAACGGAAAATAGCGAGTCAAACATCGCTTGTGCCACAAGTGAAACGCGGCAGCGCTTTGCATCCTTATACACGTATATAGGTTGTTTTTTTCCTAAAACTCATGACCTGGACACACACCAGAAAAAGTCTCCTTTCCGGGTAAGTCCATCTGTGCTTGTGTTCCATGTCCTTATTATTAACTGATCGATGAGGAAAAATTCTCAGTCAAATTTGTTTTGTAACAAGTTTATTGGAAAGCATCTGATCTGAGGCACGTTCTCTCTAAGTAGTAGTGAATCTTAAATTTCGGATCGAATCGAATCTCGAATCGAATCAGACAGAGGATATCGAATCAAATCTAACCTCAATACATTTAAGTAGTCAAATAGATAAATATTTCACCTTCTTACAGGCGTAGAATAATTATGGCAATGTATTGCCAGTCTTCATTCAAGTACCTGTATTGTCAGTTTCTGAACTTAACCCATTCAACGGTGATCCGTTTTCTGTTTGGATGAGTCGGTCAAAATGTGTCCTTGTTCCAGAAACGGAATCAAGACAGTTTTGGATACGGAACCCCCTTGAAGTTTTCTTCTAGCATCAGGTTTCCAGTTTAGGAATATATGCTAGAAGAAAAGTTAAGGGGACACTTGATAAGATTTTAAAAACATCTCGACGATTCTAGAATTTCCGAACCACCACGACTAGACTCGACTCGACTCGAATCGAATCGAATTTCGAAGTTTCGCAGAGCTCTAAAATGTGGCCAAGAAATTTCTTCGAACTGAAAATTCGGCAAAGTTTCCAATTTTCCAGTGCAATTCACAAGCGAAAACAATTAATGAATACTAGATGATGGTTTGGTTTGGATACGCTTGTTTGGAAATTGTAGAGTCGTTTCACGACACATCGCGGGGGTGGAATAATACTAGCTGTCTGGGGGACGTTGGTGTTGTTTACTAAAGCGAACTGCACGTCGATAGTGTACTTGCGTTCAACCAATGCTAACCCTGCGTGTGCGGATTTAGTAAGTTGGGGAGTCTGACATTTGTTCACCGCTGCTCAGTGGTTCTCTCTTGGTACTTCAGCTTCCCCCACCCGTAAAACTGTCTGACGCGAAGTGACCCTGGCTGTCAAAAGTGTCGTTAAACCACAATAAATAAATAACAACCGTCCCATATTTATTGTTTTCTTTGCATACCTTTATCCTTATTTAAGCTGAAGTTTGAAGCGCCCTGCGAAGCTTCAAATTCGATTCGATTCGAAATTGTCCCCATGATTCGATTCGATTCGATTTCAATCGCTCCGATTAGAAAATTTTCGAATCCTCGAGATGTTCTCAAATTCCTACAAAGTTTCTCTTCTTCAACTTTTCTTCTATCATCAGGTCTCCTGTACAGGAGGGGGAGGGGGTTGTCCTGCACAGGAGGGGTAGGGGATTGTCCTGTACAGGAGACCTGATGATAAAAGAAGAGTTCAAGTAGGTTCCGCTTCCGAAATTACATTGCTTCCGTTCTGCAATATTCCGCCTTTTTGCTTGGTTTGCAAGGGTCGCCGTTGCACATAATGCTTGAGTGGAGACTGACAGTATTTACGGTTGTAAGAAGGTGCAATATCCACAACTTGAAAAGCGTTGAGATTCGATTCGATTCGAAATCTGGTGCCAGATTCGATTCCAGAATCGATTCGATTCCAGAATCGATTCGACTCGATCCGAATTTGAAGTTCGCAGGGCCCTATTTGTGAGGCAAAAAAAAAATGAAAATTCCGGAATTTTTTTGAAGACATCGCCTTCCATTCGTGTTGAGTAAAGACAAATTCTAGATTTCCTGCGTTATCTAATGGAATGGCCACATAACTTCCCAGTCTAATTGTGTAGGGAATTCAACTCTGTTATGGGCTGTTTCTTTACCTACGTTTCGAGGAGTTTGCGCCTAGACAACCGCTGATGTAGTTACATGTTCCTTCATTCACAGGAATATAAGATATTCTTTCGTGCTCCAATTATTAGATATTGAATCAATAAGGATTTAATCCATTTTTACACCATCGCGATATTAACACAACTTGTGGAACTACGCGGTAATATAATAAAACTACGGCTGTGGTGAGTTTTTATTCTCAATGGTAATGTCATCAAACATTTTGTCAAATCAAATCTCGAATGCACAACATTTCTCGAGTTGCTTCAAAGATAATGAATGATTATAGTACATTTTAGATCCAGTCATTTGTAATATAGTCGATCGGATAAGCGAACCACGGGTTATTTTTTAAGCTTATTTGTTTTATAACGATCGGCGAGCAAGTTATGCAACTTGTATTGGCGTATCTTCTTGGCCCATTGGCGCAGGTGTGTGGGACGGCCTTCGTAACGACAACTTTGTAGCATCGCTCTTCTCGACTACTACGAAGGGATCTTTAGCCTGCACGGAGTGTGTCTATCTCCGCACGGAGGACAGCCATTTTACGCCCCACCTGATATGACAGTACGCTGTGACCTCGTCACCGCACCCCCCTCCCAAATGATACTAACAGAGAGTGTTCGGACATGTTGAGAACTTTCCCCGACCACAGGTTCGCGTTTTCCACCAAGTGAGATATTCCAAAAGATTGAATCTAAACATAGGAGACGGACTATATTTAAAGGCTAGACTGGTTCGGGCCGTAACAACATTGATTTCCTCACAGAATTCGACTGTGACCTAAGTCTTCTGAATGACATGGTTTTCTTGCTAGCATCGTGTCTTGACACAAGGGAAACAACATTCTGCGTCATACTTCGAGTCAAAGAGATCTAACATTGAAAAATCTCAACAACGTGGTTCTAAATGGAATCGTCTTGCAAAATATTAATTCTAATACTCTGGACTTGATATGGGCAATATACCAAAATATGAACCGATACTGATATCATGGGGAAAGCGGAAAACCGAACCAATCATTGAATACCGAAACTGTCTGAATATTCAAATTTCCTACATTCACTATTTATAATACCGTGTCAAGACTTCATAGTTGAAGGGTTTATTTTCATGAAAGAAGTGGCTGGTTTTCTTTTCAGTTTTGTTAACCCTCAGGGGCATGGACACTTGTCCTGAATTCTCTCTAGACTACAACCTGTACATGTCCAACTGCTCAGCAGTGAATTCTAGCTAAGTCTTTGCTGCCTGTTAACCCTTTACCCAACGTAACGGCCATAACCGGCCAGCGATATTCTCAAAAAATCGCCTATTAATTTTCATTATTTTTTTAATTTTTTGGCTCAAAAACATAGGTTTTGACCCCTCATTGGAACGAGCTCGTCGAGCTCGTTCCAATGAGGGGTCATAACCTATGTTTTTGAGACAAAAAATTTAAAAAAATTAGTTATTCAAGAATTTTTTTTGCAAGTGTCGTCTGCTTTTCATGTTAGGTAAAGGCAGCCAAGACATGGCTACGAATCATTGCCCAGGTTCTTTGTCTATTACCAGCAGGACCGCTTAAAGATGGCCTGGTCAGGGCACATGCTCTGAGATTGAATTGACTGGAAATGATCTTCAAAGGTTAAGGTGTGTTTAGAACAAGTCACAAAATTATCGTCGACAAGATTCGTGTTGGTAAAAGAAGTCAATGTTGAGCTCATTGACGGTGGTATTTGTGGCACTGTGGTAGAATGATACAGGAACAACTTATTCTGTATTTTCGTGATGTAAATTCCCTTTGGTACTATCAGCAAATCTCAGTCAAATCACATACTGAATATCGAACTGATACCGAAGTATACCCTCTTAAAAAGGCCGAAACCGATAGCGAACACAGAATTCCAATACCTCCCATCTCTAATTTGGACCAATCTATTGCAACCTTGTTGAGAAATTCAGTAACAATTTCATCCTTCAGTCCTGTGGAAAAGTAGGATTGATTTAATACTGATCCTTCTTATGATTTGACGTTTGTTGTGTTGTTAAAGTGCAGAGTTTTATTTGTACAGAACATTGTGAATTCCATGCTGAAAAGGTTAAATTTACAGGTATCGCTTTCCACACAGGGCTGTGCCTATACGAAATAGGCAGAGTAGGGCCGGCCAAATACGGCTCGGCTTGTCCGAGGACACATTTTGTACGAAGCCTGTTTCTGGTGACTGGACTGGAAAATAGTATGAAACATACGTTATCTACTTGGAGTCTCAGCGCCGGGAAAGTGCTTCACCTTACATCTCAGATATTAAAAAACTAAAACTTTTCCGGGAGAGGGTGGAGAAGGCTCTGTGGAAACTTCAAACCTTCAGTACCCGGATGGACATGCCTACTTTTAACTCTTTACCCAACACAAATGGAAGATGACACTTGGGAACCAATTGCTGAAGTGGTTTAAAATCACAGCTTTTGGCGCCTTGCTGGAACGATGAACTCAATGAACTCAATAAGCTCGTTTCAATGAGAGAACATAAGATACGTTTTGGAAACAAACTGAAAAAATGATAATGAAGCCTGAATGATGATTCTTGTAAATAGCGCAGGCCGTTTTTTTTTTTTTTGGTCTTTACCTTGGGAAATAAGACAGAACACAATGAGGGCGGAGTACGGGTAACTGGAATCAATGAGCCGGTTTTGAGTTTTTCCTGTGTTTCACGTGCGCAAAATAAGGGTCCTTGTCTCCCGTATTCCACTTGAGTTGTGTTCTGTGTTTATACATCAATTAAACTTGAATTAAGTAAATGAACCTGATATTTTTAACCCTTTACCTAACACGAAAAGCAGACGACACTTGGAAATAAAATTCTTGATTAACTAATTTTCGACAGTAGAGTGGAGGTGTTAACTTTTTACCTAACACGAAAGGCAGACGACACACGCAAACAAAATTATTGAATAACTGGGTTTTTTTTTTTCAAAAAAACATAGCCTATGACCTCTCATGGGAACGACCTCGTTGAGCTCGTTCCAATAAGGGGTAAAAAACTATATTTTTCTGACAATAAATGAAAAAGTAATGAAAATTGAATGGTGAATTTTGTGAATAGCGCCCGTTGGTTTTTGCCGATATGTTGGGTAAGGGGTTAAAAGAAAATCTCACCTTTGGCGGTTTGTGTTACTTTCTTGCTTGACGCCGATACGCATCAAAGCATTTCATTAGCGCCATGACGTCCATCCGATGCGGAACCATATTTATCCCATAAATGGACGTTCATTCGAACAATAAAAGTCTTGCTTTATTCATCCAGTAGCAGCTGTAATGTATAGAGTGATAAATTTTCCCCGCAGGTTTAACACTGAGAGAATTTATTCCTATAGTAGAGACGGACTTGTTGATCTCTGGCCTCTACAGCATTCGTGTTGTCATGGCATGTTTTACGTTTGTGGGAGACAAAATGAAAGGACGTTTATCAAACGTTGACCGTCGCTGAAATGGTTAGTTTTAGAATATATGACACATTTCAACTCTTTCTAATGATAAAACGAACAACAATTAACAAATTAAATCAATCTAAACCAAGCGTTAAAAATCATACAAGTTCGGTAGTGAAAGGCGGGGGTCAAGATCAGTGAGGTTTCATTTTCCAAATTAGGAAAATGTTAATAAACAAATGCACGTGTCGTCTACTTTGTTTATAAAACTCAAGTTGAATCGACGACGGAAAAAAACAACAATAACAACGAAAATAAGAAAGGTAAACATTGTTCATTTAATAAAGTATTTTTGCAACTTTAGCTCAAGTTTGTAGGGGAATTATTTCTAGACAGAAATGTATCACTGCGCCTTGCTTATTTTTGGCAGTTTTTCTTGTCGATCGAATTGGACCAATGTGCTCCTCACTTCTCGCAGTGTTTTGCACTGAGTAACAGCACGATTTCGCTGCGATTGCCCTGTAAATGATTTATGGGATAAACAAAATAAACGTATAGTGTTTTCAAGTAAAAAAATTATTCTTCTCGTAGAATTAAGAATGAAGCCGACTCACCAGAGGCTCGTCGGTTTCATTCTTAATCCTACTCGCAGAATAATTTTTTTGCTTGAAAACACTTTACGTTTATTCTATATATCAGTTTAACATGACGTCATTGCAAGTAGGATGGATTCCACGTTGTCTGTATTATATCGGGTGATGTTGAATACACGCGGTAATCGCGGTATAAAAGATTATTCGCCGAAAGAAATGGTTTGGCGCGCCGAAGGCGCGCAGGGACGATATGGGGAACAATCCCCTTTCGACCCTCTTTGGCTTTAGATGTTTTTAGATGTTTTTTTTTATTGTCTGGGCGTGGCAAAGGAGAAATGGAGAAGGAAGCAGCTTATCCTCTTTTTTGCGAGACTTCTTTTTTGGAGGTGGCTGTGATGGAGATGGAGAGGCTGTTTCATGGTTTTGTTGTTGTTTTTGTTTTCTCATGTTTTCTATCCATTCCTGTGCCATTCTGGATACTTCAGCGGATTGTTTTTTGAATTCCTCGGTCTCGGCCATGGTTTTGTCGCAATTCCTCAGGATCTTCTCTTTGCGTGATTCAGCGGACTCCGATGGCTGTTCTGCTGTGATTGCCACTCCCGGGCTATCCGGTAGTGAAGGAAGAGGGGAGTGAGGGGTGGGAGGTGGTGAAAATGCAACTTCCAGTTCCTCCTCAATCTCCACTGGATGTTCGACATCCAACTGTATCGGCTCAGGAGCCGGCAGTTGGTTGGGTGTGCCAGTGGGACTGGGAGGGGAACTGGCGGCTGCCTCCAGAACCTCCACCCCCTCACTCAACTCTTTCTTCCTATTCCGGAAGGCCTCCAGGCGCAGGGCGCTCCTGCGCTTGGTCGAAGGGCTCTTCTTCTTTTTCTTCCTCTCACTCTTCTCAGGGCCTCCGTGCCTCTTCGGGTGAGGACCAGTGGGAGAGGGGATCCTCTCGCCAAGGGTACTACCTCTCCCCGAAGAGGGTGGTGTGTTGTTCTCTTCAATGATGAAATCCAAGGTCAGTTGGACGCTCTTGCCTTTTTCCTGGATAGTCCAGGAGATTGGGCAAGAGACGCCCAGAGCTGATATGGCTTTCTCTAGTCTAGCTGGTATTTCCATGTCGGTCGAGATGCTCACGCTCTGAAGTCAGAAGTGTGAAATGATGACGATGATTATTCGTTTCTGTTGAGCCTGTTATATAAGCAGAATCTTTTGCGTGTCGACTAGCAATGTGATATGTTCAGTTCGTGCGTTGCTTTATTCTCACTACAAACACTGATAAGTTCTAGGTTATGTCTGACATAACTATCGTTGTGTTAAAATAATGGTCAACGAGTATATGGGTCTCCTTGGTCCTTGGACACGTAAATTAGTATGGTTACGTCACTGGTTATTATCTTTGTTTTACTGCAAGGCAAGATTCAGACATCGTGTTCTATTCAAACTGCTAGTTTAAAGATACGATTATATCTTTCTCGAGATTGAAACACATTTGAAAGGCCCCGAACTCCTCAGAAAAACGCCCACTCCCCCCCCCCCCCCGGGGGGGGGGGGGGCTTCTTTCACAACAGCACTGCTATTGCGTAAGTTCAAAATTAAAGAAGAGCTGTCATGTTGACACCAGGTTGCTTGATATCAATACATTAAAAATTCAATTGATTGAGCCCTTAATTATTCATAGGATCTTTTGAAAGCAACATTCCTTCATTATCGTTGTGCCTAGCACGCCTGTCTCCAGTCGTGCACGGATAATGCCGTAAGATCTGTTTGCGTGATAAAAGAAGCTGTAGTTATAGTAGTTATAAGGATAGGCGTTTCACCATGAATATTTCAACCCCTAAGGTGTAATTAATCGATTTGTTATGCATAAATGTACAGTTTATGACATCAGCTTGGCTTTATCGACGATATCCCTTTAAGATTTACGATATTTGCATGTACGCAAAGCGACTCGAATTCTATATTGTTTACACGAATACCTACAGTACAGTGGAACGCATTTAATTGGATATCTCTTAACTGAATAGCCCTGTTAATCGAATATTATTCCCCAACACAAAACCATTTACCACACCTCCAGTACAAACTTGACCTGTTAATTAAATAGAGATTATAGAGTAATCTGTTAATTGAATCAAAAAATCTTGTAACCTGTCGAGAAATTACACTGACTCTCCCCAGTTTTCCTTTGTTTATAGACCTATTTGGCCTCAGTACATCCAATGCAGGCATTTAATCTGTTATATTTTGTTTAATAGAGGTCATGGAGCTCTGTCAAAAAAGTTATAATAGAATAAATGCTAAGTTTATCTCTAGAATACAGGAAAGTGACAAAATCCTTGTTAATTGAATACTCCTATTAATTGAATAATCTTCATTGGCAAAGTGGCTATTCAATTAACAGGGTTCCACTGTATTATGGTTTAAGAGCGGACAGGGAATTTTGAAGGGATAGCGACCCAGTCGCGATGACAGAACATTTGTTTAAATATTTTAATTGTGAAATCTCGAACCAACGTGTGTAAGAGCGATCTGATCGCTAAAATAATACTTTTGTTATCATAGTTCGAGGGGAACACGATATCGTTGAAATACAAGGGGTTTATTTATTTATTTATTTATTTATTTATTTATTTATTTATTTATTTATTTATTTATTTGTGTTTAAGGTCACATATATATGCGCAATGGCTAATCATGACCACGATAGTTTTTTGGGTGGAGGAAGCCGGAGTACCCGCGGAGAGAACCACCGAGCAACGGCGAGCAACTGCCAGCTCCCCAACATACTAACTCCATGCAAGCAGGGTTAGCATTGTTTGAAGACAAGTGCACCATCGACGTGCAGTACGCCTTAGTACACAACGCCACCATGTCCCCACGTGGGCAATGGGGAGGTGTCTTGCCCAAGGACAAGGGGGTTTTCTGAAAGCATATATGTATTCCTGTCTGAAAAGAAAACGCTGTTATTTATCCTGCACAAAGTGTCTCTTTTCGTACAGAGGATAGGCATTTAACCTAAGTACCAATATACAAGAACTTACAAGAACATAACCACAATTTGATCGTCGCCAGGGGTAACAATCCCGACTGCCCATGGGGGGGGGGGGGGGGGGGCGCTGTGTATCAAGGCGTACTCCACACGTCTTTAACCAATGATAATCCTGCTTGTGCGGAATTAGTACGTTGGTGTGTCTGATAGTTGCTCGCCGTTGCCTGGTGGTTCTCTCCGGGCACTCCGACTTCCTCCACCCGTAAAACTGTCCGTGTTGCTTGGTGATTCTCCCCGTCAAGAGGTGACTGGCCATTGAAAGTGTCGTTAAACACCTATAAATAAATAAATAAATAAATAAATAAATAAATAAATAAATAAATAAATAAATAAATAAATAAATAAATAAATAAGGGACAAGTTCATCAATGGACGACTTCTCTCTGTGTAATCAAAGCACGGACATGAAAAATACCAGAAAGACAATGAAAGTACTTTTTTTAGAAAAGAACACAAACGACATTAATAAAATAACAAAACTTTGGCCTGCTGCTTGTTTGCACCAGTTCTCAGCCTTCTTCTACAGAGTAATGTTGGTTGTAGTCAGCTCCCATCTGGTGGTGGGGGAGAGAGCACTATCACGCATTAAACTGACCATTTCTTCCTTTTCAAAATATAGAACCTTAGTGAGCACGCTCACATACCCTACGCGCCCACCTACCAAAAATCAGCTCAATATCTGGAAGCATGTAGAGAAAAAGCCCGGAAAACTGTAATTTTGATGAACTTTTCAAAGTCTATGGGGCCGTAATTTTGGTAAAAATCAGTGGAGCGGGACAAAACCCAAACTTGTTCTGTGGGCCACCATGTTAGACTAACATACCAAAAATCAACTCAATATCTGGAAGCGTGTAGGAAAAAAGTCCGGAAAACTGGAATTTTGATGAATTTTTCAGAGTCCTTAAGGGCCGTAATTTTGGTAAAAATCAGTGGAGCGGGACAAAATGCAAACTTGATCTGTAGGCCACCATGTTAGACTCACATACCAAAAATCAGCTCAATATCTGGAAGCGTGTAGAAAAAAAGTCCGGAAAACAAGTAGGACTGAATGGCGGACTGACGGACTGACCAGTCAAAAACATTATACCCCTGCAACTTCGTTGCGTGGGGTATAATTATGTGATAAGAACACAGTTTTGTGAGTGAGGATTACTGTTCAAACTCACTGAGATAGCTTTCCACCCTATCAAACACAGGATAGTTGACGTGCGTCAAAATCTAGGATATGTACAGTCAAAATGGCGGATTTTGTTTACCTATTCGGTAATGTTTTTCCTTCGAATAGTTTATAAATATTAAATAGCGCACCGACCGAACTTCTACAAATACTTGTAGCAATTGACGACTTTTATGACCCCCCCCCCCCCCCCCCCCCCCAATCCTTATAGTTTAAAAACTACTTCGACTCGTTTTGTGCGCGAATTTCTGGAAGGCATTTCAAATTTGTCCTGTCGGATTGTTTCATATATATGCACACTAAATATAGCTGTCAGTTGCCTCTTTGACCCAAAGAGATTAAACGTTTCAGAAAACTTTTAGCAGGGTTGGCGCACATCCTTAAATGTGGGAGCAGGATGGTGGTGATAAAGACCACAAACTGTCCTGTAGAATAGGAGATGCAAAGTGGCACACGGCTATGCTCTGTATCGCTAATAAGTGTCCATTGTTTTTGGAATCTCGTCCTTTATTCCCCCCCACCTCCCCCCCCCCCCCCCCCAGCATGGAAAAAGACTGTCTACATTTCTGCTGTTAGTTCAACCACTGCGTGCAGTACGGGAGCTGAAGGTTTGCTAGTGTATCTCAGTTTGGGTCCTGCGATGATTCGAAATTCGATTCGATGCGAAAATGTTTCGATAATTCGATTCGATTGGGAAAATTCGAATCGTGGAGTCGTTCTCAAAATCATACCAAGTGTCTCCTCTTGAACTCTTCTTCTCTCATCGGGTCTCCTGTACAGGAGACCCGATGAGAGAAGAAGAGTCCAAAGCGGTTCCGCGTCCGAAGCTACTTAGATCCCGTCCTGCGTCTATTCCGCATTTTCTAATGATTTGCCAAAAAACAGACTAGTTACAGTTAAATACAATACTTGAGTGGAGACGGGCAATATTTACGGTTGTCAGAAGATGTAGTATCTTCAACTTCAAGAACGAAGATATTCGATATGATCCGAAATTCTCTGCCTTATTCGCGATTCGACTGGGAATTTAATATTCACATGACCCCAATCTCAGTGTGCTCTTTCTTATAAATTATAAACAATCGCTGGTTGGAATATCCGCCTGACATCATAATGGTTGCAATCCACTACACCAATAGTGTATGCGGCGTTTAGTGACACCAATGGAAAACCTTGCAGACTCTGTGTACCAGCGTACATTTAGGTGTCTTGTTACCATCAAGATATTACATCAAAAATTGATTTTTGGTACTACAAGACAAGTAGAAGCCCTGTGTAAATCTTGTCCTATTTCACTGTTTACCCAACGTGTCGTCTCCACATTTGGACAGCTGTTAAGAAAACACTGTTTCTCATCCGGTTTCCGGAAATAAATTGATGACACACGGATTATTTTTCCCATTTTAATCATGGTTGTAAAACACCTAAAAAATTAATTGTCCCTCGTTTGTTTGCGAAAGTGGGGTGTGTGCTACCCAGTGCCATGCGGCTGTCAGACGAATGGGACAGAGCTGATTTCTGGTATATGCAAAGCCGCACACCTTTGCATATACTTTGCATATTAATTATATATTTATTGGTGTTTAAGGTCACATACTTATGCATACTGGCTAATCGTGACCATGACAGTTTTACGGGTGGAGAAAGCCGGGGTATCCGGAAAGAATCACCGAGCATCGACGAGCAGCTCTCAGCTCCTCAACATTCTAATTATGTTTAAGCTCCGTTCAAGCAGGGTTACAGCGGTTGAAGACAGGTGCACCATCGACGTGCAGTACGCCCAAGAACACGGCGTCATCGTGCCCCCATGTAGGCAACTGGGATAAAGTGCCTTGCCTAAGGACACAACGCGGGTCGTCCCAGACTACGCAAGGTAAAAATTTTGTCAAATTACCGGTTGGTTGTCGTAAATCGAGTTTTGTTTTCACCATTTTTATTGTTTTTCTCATGAGTATGAAAGGCTGATTTAGGACTTACGATATATGGATATTAATTGTCCCTATATTCATGGGTACGAAGGCTCATTTAGAACTTACGACATATGGTCATAAATTGTCCATATGTCCATGGACATAAATTGTCCCTATGTCCAATATCATCCACCTTATACTCTTGCTCATTAGTCCATTGATGATTCCTTATTTAACGATGTTCTGTCCGATAACCAGTTGATCCTGTTCTTAAAATAAACGAATCGGCCACATCCGCCCTCGTATTTTACAAATTGATGAGTTCCAAATGAGGGTCACATGATATGGTTTTGTTGAAATCTTTCAGAAAATGTTCTTGCAATAATTAACCCTTTACCTAACGTAACGGCCAAAACCGACCAGCGCTATTCTCAAAAATCGCCAATTAATTTTCATTATTTTTTTCATTTTTTGTCTCAAAAACATAGGTTATGACCCCTCGTTGGAACGAGCTCGTCGAGCTCGTTCCAACGAGGGGTCATAACCTATGTTTTTGAGACAAAAAATGAAAAAAATTAGTTATTCAAGAATTATTTTTGCAAGTGTCGTCTGCTTTTCATGTTAGGTAAAGGGTTAAAATAAATTTTCATTCGTCTACGTTGAGTAAAGGGTTACTTAACCATCGGACCGTTTAGCTCGTTCCACTGAGTGGTCATACAGTGCAATCGCCGTGGACTGGTCGTAATCCACGCGTGGGCAGTGATGTCTACGCATACGTTTACCTGGTAATACAAGGTTGTATCCGGTGCTTCATTAATTAAATGTTTGATGATTATTCCTATAATTTGTGTTTGGTATCTAATACTATTTTGTCCATTGAAATATTGCGCACCACTGTAATGTATGTTTTGAGGCAAAATTCAATTAATTTAGTTTCTCTTCTCTTGTTGGATAAAGGGTTAAGTTTCACATAACGATTCAGCCAAATTCGACCAGGGGCCAATACTATAAAACTTTTACAATGGTATTTTCTGGAATTGTATTTTCTAGTTATGACTTTAAATGGGCTGAAATGAACCATTAGCATTTTCAAAGATTGGAATTGTATTTTCTAGTTATGACTTTAAATGGGCTGAAATGAACCATTAGCATTTTCAAAGATGGGGCAATTTGCCAGTTGGCAAATTGCCATATCTTTTAAAATGCTAATACTTCATTTCAGTCAGTCATATTAAAAGGTAGAAAATACAATTCTAGAAAATACAATTGTAAATGTTTTCTTGTTTTGGCTCCAGACCGATACGCATAAATCTCCATTTACACGGTATTTTTTTTATTTTTACTTCAAAACATACCTCCTGTCCTTCCTTCCAATGGAGCGAACTCATTCAGATCGTGCAATGACGGTTGGTGTTCTATATTTTGAAAGCAATAAACAAATATGAATTTTGGCTTTGGAAAAGATATTGTAATAAGCATCATTAGCTGGTGTTAAGTAAAGATGAACCTTCCACTTACCCCTGCTGCTGTTTAGATGGCGCAACAAAATCTTTAAACGAAAAGTACGATTGCTCCACTGATCCTTCATCTTTGAATCCGCCACGAAGTATAATGTTTACAACAAAGTCATGGAGTCACATTTGTTATGTCCTATACACAGTTGCAGGCCTGGCATTTTCAGGAGAGCGATTTATTCGCTCACCTACTGCTCGCCTTAAAAAAAATTAAGGAGGGCTAGAACTAGCCCTTCTAGCATTAGAAAATAATGATTATCATAACAGACTATTCCTAAAAACTCACATCTTTTCAGATCTCTTCTATGTTAGTGGCCTCTGTAAGACGGTCACACTGCGCCTCCCACACCTCCGGGCCTTGCCGAGGCCCAGAGGTGTGGGAGGGGCAGTGTAGCCCTCTCAGAGAGACTACCTTGTTAGCAGCACCAAATAAAATTTACAAAGTCTATTAGGCAGAGTTCATTAATAGCAAATATTTTCCACTTTTAGCATTTGTAAGCTTGAAGGGAGCTAATCGCTCCCCTAGGCCAAGTGACTGGGGCGATTTTAGCCCCACACCCCCTGAATTTTTAAGAATGCAAGGCCTGCTGTTGGAGATCACCAGCTGACACACTACACCGGGATAAATTTATCGGTGCAGACAAGCACTGATACCTGGGTTTTGCTTGGGTATTCAAACCCATTTCTGATTCTATGTTTTTTTATTTCAGGACAGATTACAACAAAGAGTGACCATGTGCCTCATTCCTATATTAAAGTCTTTGTGCCACTTGAGTTTTATCTTTCGTCTATATTTTCAGGCTATGGACACATCGCACCAAAGACCTTTTGGGGCCGACTGGTATGCATTGCCTATGCCCTGTTGGGAATTCCCTTGATGTTGTTATGCCTGGCAAATATCGGTGACGTCTTAGCTGACATATTCCGTTTTATCTACGCAAAGGTTTGTTGCTGTGGATGCTGCCGAAAGAAAGAGAAGACGAGGGTTGTTGAAATCAAGCAAGATGGAGGAAAAGATGGTCATACTTTCACCGACGACAAATCAAAGATCCTTACTTCTGCCCCTCCGCAACAGACTGAGTTTAATGCAATACCCTGCAAATCTCCGACGGAGAGCACGGATTCGCAGGACAATGACAGGAAAATGCTGCGTCCTGCTACGCCAGTTGGTCCGAAGACCTTAAAAATAGTACCTCTGGACATCAAAGCAATCAAAACGAATGTGGTCAAATCAGATAACCACCCGGCTCGAGCAGAGCCAATGATTATTGATGACGACAGTGACGACGAAGATGACGATTTCGACGAAAAGAAAATCACAGTCCCTCTCACCGTAACCATGGTGGTCATCGCCGGATATATCTTCGGAGGCGCTGTTCTGTTTGGATTATGGGAAAGCTGGGATTGGCTGCAGTCTGCGTACTTCTGTTTCATCACCTTGAGCACAATCGGATTTGGAGATGTGGTTCCGGGAACCGATTTTGAAAGCCCCCAACGCCAAGCACAGATGATTCTTGGCTCATTCTACGTGCTTTTTGGAATGGCTATTCTTTCAATGTGTTTCTCTCTCATGCAGGATGAGATCGTTGCTAAGTTCAAGTGGGTGGGTGAAAAATTGGGAATTGTTGACAAAAATGACGATTGAAGCAGCATGTGAATGGACGACATCAAGTTAGACACAATGTGTGAAACTATGCATCTTGAGAAACGAAGTATATCACGAGAAGAGATATACAACATACTGCTAGAAAGCAAATTACGCTACCCTTGTCAACAAACGTAACTAAAAGTTGAACTTTGACTGGGTGAAGGTGTGTTTGAACAATGTGAATGTCGGACTATTTTAAAACATATTAGTATTCAAAACCATCATATATGAACGCGGATTATGTTTCGACATCAGAACGAGAAAAATGCCCCCGTATGAAATTTAACCTTTCAATATTTGCGCTGAAAAAATTTGCATTGGACGAGCAGACGTCACAATGATGATAAATTTGTAGCGAGAGTCAGGAATAATTTAATCCTACAGCTCTAAAGAGCTGTAGGATAAAATTATTACTGACTCATCCCACCACAAAGCAGAATGGATTCGTCCATTTTGCCATAAACTGTATTATATGAGATGACTCCATAACGTCGACAGTATTGAAAGGGTTATTGCTGAAAATTTCGATGTTTGACTAGTACTTCGTTGGTCGATCGATGTAAATGTTGTTTTTTTACAAGGGATGGGGCGGGTTTGAGGGGGGAGGGGTATGTTTCGCTGGAAAGTGCATCTATTTTTGTCCTGACATGGGACCCTCTCATTTGGTCAACTGTACCAGCAATGAGTGTCACTCGGGAACAGCCCCTGTTTCTAGAAGTGTCACAAAGGCACCGCATCTTCAAGTTTTAATTTCTCTATAAAAATTATGTTACTGTCTGTCACAGCGTCCTTGATTTGTTTAGTTCTCAGTTGGAACTATTCGGGTATTTCCGGAATTCCCATCCTCCGACAAAATGTAACTTATGACAGTGTACATCTGTGCTGTGTCTGGATGTTCAACACTCAACTGATTTCAGTTCAACTCCAGCAAAAATGGCGGACGTCAAGTACTTTTTACTTCATGCCTTGTTATCTCTTTGTCTAACGTCAAAGTTATAACTGGCTTGCGTATTTCACCAAAAACGCCATTCCAATTTGATTATTTTTCAATTTGTGCCGAAAAGATATTGCTCACGACCCCCATTGAAACGAGCTCGTTGGATTCGTTCAAATGAAGGGTGTCATAAGCTGCGTAGCTCAAAAATTTGTTTTGAAAATAATGACCTCTCTTCGTGTTAGGTAAAGGGTTGTCTCTTTAACCCATATTTCTACCACAACGGCCGATTCGAGCCCTTTCTGTCTGTTTCTACGTCTCTGTCTATCTCATTAACTCTATTATATGTCTCTGCCCCCCCCCCCTCTCTCTCTCTCTCTCTCTCTCTCTCTCTCTCTCTCTCTCTGAGAGAGAGAGAGAGAGATAGAAAGAAGAGAGAGATCAGACAGAGACAGGGTTAAAGAAAATTCGCAAACAATTTTTATAAATGATAACTCGTGGGTCGACAAACAGAGGAGAACAAGTGGCAACTAATTTGAAAAAAAGTTCAGTTATTTATTTATTTATTGGTATTTAAGGTCACACATTTCTGCACAATGGCTAGCCATGACCGTGACAGTTTTACGGGTGGAGGAAGCCGGAGTACCCGGAGAGAACCACCGAGCAACGGCGAGCAACTGTCAGCTCCCCAACAAACCAACTTCACACTTGCAGGGTTAGTATTGCTTGAAGACAGGTGCACCATCGATGTGCAGTACGCCTTAGTACACAACGTCACCGTGCCCCCACGTGGGCAAAGGGGGTGAAGTGTCTTGCCCAAGGACACAACACGGTTGCCGCAGGTGGGATTCGAACCGAGGACCTCTCGGCCTGCATTGAACATTCCTCTTATACAAAAATAAGATGTCACATTCCCTGAGCAGAGTATTGTGTTGGACGACCACAGTTAGAAGAAAAGCATTGGGGGGGGGGGGGGGCGTGATTAACTTAACATTATGTTCTTATTTCTGTCAAAATGAGACCACCTTTTGCTGTCGAGTCGAGTGAATATTTCGAAATTTATCGGTGAAATGGTAAGCAAGACAGTTACAGGTAGACGACTTATTTTCAAATATAGGGTAAAATAAAATAATTTAACAAACTGTTCATGTTTAAATGACCATATCGGTATATGTACATTATTTTTAAAAGACTTCATATTTTTTCTATTGTGGTCCAAAGTTTTGCATATAAAACTTTATTGATTAAATAAATTTGTATATAAGTGTAAGCATAGATTCTATGTACATACATTAGCACGCAGAGAAGTACTCGCATATAATCATTACACATATGCCCGTGCGTACCCATTCAAAACACATTTACCCTAAAACACACACCCTGACACATCTCTACATGCATACACATGGCCGGAGCGCTGGACTACAGATTAATAAGTCGAGTGTGAGAATCGTTTTCGGACAAGAGACAAGTGGGTTGTGATCTTCAGCAAGACTCTTCATTGTTACTTCAGTCTGAAGGGGATTGTATGTTTTACGTCGTTGTGCAGACCTGAAAATAAGCAATTTGACATTTGCAGAATGAGGTCCCCAGGGGGTGAATTTGATGATGCTATCCCATACGGTAGACCAATTTATCCTCTGGGTACCTCTTTCTATTTAGTTTTGAAACCCTGATTCAGTCTGAGGTTCACATAGGGTAAATGTAGTGATGCTACCCTGATATGCAGGTTAGCATCACCAAATTCACCCTCTGGGGACCTCATTTTGCAGATGACAGTCTGCTTATTTTCTGGCTTGTCGGTGTGTTAATAGAATATAAGTTAGCACCCAGTGCACTCTAATACCGCATGCAGAACCCGCGAAGCCAGGAGTCGATGAGCTATGTCACCCCATCTTTTCACTAAGTAATATCTGCAGGGTTTCCTTCCGACTTTTTCACATGAAATGCTGGCAATTTATTTATTGGTGAATGGAGTTTGAAATACCTGGTGAAATTTGGCAAGGCTTCAGCGATCGATTTGGGTTCACCCGAGAGGCATTAATTGAGGCTGACTCAAATGGGAGTTTTACAACATTGGTTGCATATTGTTTGTTTATCTCACCAGAATATACAAAATAACACAACAAGAATATAACACAACAAGACCTGACCTTCTAAACTTTACATTAGTTGGTTGATGTGGAGGGATGTCGACGGACCATACCCTAGAAATCGATGCTGTCCACTTTTGGCCTACCGCATGTGTCTTAAAGTTGAAATTTGCTTGCCAGTTCTCGGAGCATCTCTCAAATACACATGTGCACAAAGATTTACCAATACACACAAAACATACGCACAAATACGCACGCAAACATTATATAAACGTCAACATGGCAGGGTTTCTCACTATACACATAATTCAGTAGAAAATAAAATAATTATAAAATAAATACATATCGCACACAAAAAGAAACAGTTGCTTATTTTATTTATTACATAATAATAATTATGAGTATTTATTCGTAAATTCATCAATACAAGCGTGTAAACCCACTGAACCTTCTTAGCCCAAAGTACTTCGTCAGTGTTTTATGACGAAAGGTTTATACCATTCTTGCTCAGTCACGTTGTGCCACACTGTTGAATACGATTTTTATTCAAGATGAAAACTTCATAGAAATGCGACAAAATTTTAATATCACAGAACACTCGTTGACGAGAGTGTCTAATGATTTCGTTTTTACTCGAATCTAATCTCGAACTGAATCAGACAAAATGTTTCACATCGAATCGAACACCAAATCGAATGGCATTCCAAATGATCGCATCAATGGTATTGGTGGTGGTTATCAGGAATTATCCCCCCTATATATAAGATGGTATTGAGTATTAGATGCGTGAACTCGGCCATGACGTACCGTCACTCGTTCATGTGAAGTCAACCAGTTGGCTTCACATGGGCGTGTGGCGGCACGCTATACCCTAATACAGGCATTCGATACTAAATCGATATGTCGACCAGTTTAACCAATCGGCAATTAAGAAGGGGTGTGGTCATTTGTGTTCTGTTGTCTAAGACAAAACAAAAACTATGTTCGAGAAAATGTTTCTGTCAAACAAAATTAATGTTATCAGTGTTTACTGGGTCAAATCTTTGCCTGCTACGGGCGGAGTTTGTGGTAATTTGTGCTTGACACAAAAGAAGTGTTCGAAAGAGTGTTTCAGTCAGACAAATGCTGTCCGTGTTTGTTGAGGTAAAGCGTTTTCTGCTGCTGTTACGTTTTTGGGGCATGTTCACGGCT
Source organism: Pictodentalium vernedei (assembly GCA_031216915.1). NCBI lineage: Eukaryota > Metazoa > Mollusca > Scaphopoda > Dentaliida > Dentaliidae > Pictodentalium > Pictodentalium vernedei. Next base: position 73,811,931 of record CM062293.1, on the reverse strand, counting down.
CATGCTAGCAAAATGTACCTCTATAAATAAAAGTGGTCCTCTTATGAAGGCTTCATCTATGTCAGACTGAGATTTGCAGCAGCCATAACTTAATTTTATAAGATATTCACAAAAATGCCCAGCAGGTCGAGATATAAACCACGATCAGTTTATTAGTTAACTCTTAGAAGCCGGGAGTCGAGTTTTCTTGGCTGTGATATAATACGGCTGGTAATCTGGCTGTGACGGTTCGGCTATCTTTGGGCTGGGGGACAATTAAACACTGAGCAGGTGCTTCTAGTCAAGTGTCGTCTGCCTGAATAGGCAGGCGACACTTGATTAGAAGCATCTGCTTGACTGTACGTTTTTCGCGGTATGTCATGTTCAATAAATTCTTTCTGATTCTCCGGCTTCTGAGAGTTAACCAATAGAATACTAGCCAACATATTCTCAGAACCCTTTTATCACATACCTGCCGTCTTTGATTGTGCATCTATGTACATATTTTTGTTTTGTCTGTATATTTCTGCAAGAGTTTGTCACAGTATAGGCTATATATTTTCATGTTTCGTGACAAACGTGTAGTCGAATGCATTTCCGTCCATTGTTTTGTTTTTGGAATTTTAATATTTTCTATATAACTTTGTTAACAATTTTTCCACACTTCGGATTTGATCTGCTGTGCATTAACAAGTAAAAGAATAAATGTGTGCTCTTTGGTGGAATCGCCAAATACAACACAATGCGTAAATCCAGGGGTAGGGTTGTCACCACATCCGCCCAAATTCTTTGTCTCGACGGGCAGTAGGCAGAAAGAGTATTATTGCACACCTGTTCTTTGAAATCCCCATCTATACAGCAACACTAGACCATGCCGAAAATGAAAGTCTGTTCCCCACATATGCGTGGAACGGAAATCGTTGACGGACTATTTTCATTAAGAAGCGAAATTTTACTGGAATTTTCTACAAATCGTGCACCACAACAATAATTTGAATCCCGAGCGATAGCTAAAAATCGTCCCCTGAATTTCAGTGTGTTCTATTTTCAAATAGGCACAGAGAACACATTGGAACTTATGTTCCCCTCGCAAATTTGGTTGACGATAAGATGTGTTCTTTTTTATTGACAGTTGTCAAATAAATTGCTGAGTGTCCTTCTGACAATCGTTTTAAAAGACGAGAAGGCGTGTAATAAATACAGAACTACACGCGAGTGTGAATGGGTTAATCGGTGTGGCACTTGTGCCATCGCAGAAATATATCCTTCCGCGCTGGCGCTCGCGACATATCGATTAACCCATTCACACGAGTGTGTCGTTCTATGTATTTATTGCCCAATAATACTTAATCCATTGCTTATTGTTTCTCAATGGAACGAGCCCATCGTGCTTGTTTCAATCGCGGTTCACAAGCTTTGTAATAGATGCAAAAATGTTTATAACCCTTTACCCAACGTAGTAACGGCCAAAACAAACAGCGCTATTTACAAAACCACCATTCAATTTTCATTATTTTTTTAAAATTTTTGTCTCAAAAAACATAGTTTATGACCCTTCATTGGAACGAGTTTCGTAAATCTCACTATTAACAGCGGGTACATTGAAGATTACATTGATCACGTGATGTTTGCAGTGGTCAATCCTATGTGAAAACTTTCAAATTCGATATGGGCACCTGTTTTCTCAGCACGCATACTCTACAAAAAATAGTTCCCTTCTAAGAAACTAAGAAGGACAAATGTATTTTCAACAGTGGACCTTCAGTCTGATGGTTAAACACACAAAAATACATTAATCTTGATTTTAACATAAATCAATCAAGGCTGATTTTCTTTCCCAAAAGCTACAACTTTTCCAGCCGAAATTCACTGATTTCCATCTCGTGGGAAGTTTTTTTTTTTTTTGTTACAACAAATGACTGGAAGTTGTTTGGAAGTAAGATACACATTGAAAGTGTATAATGTATATTAGTACAGCAGATCAAAACTGCAGTATTTGAAGTTATTTGTAGAAACAACAGTCGACAAAATCATCAATCAACATATATTGATGGGCTATTTTTTAGATAAAATGCCTCAAAAATAACCGCAGACACAATTTTGCACTTTTCAGTAAGCAATGGTCCCAGAACCCTCTTACGATATATTCTGCCTTGTATGGAATAGGCTGGGGGAAACACGGACCCTGTTTTTGTTTTGTTTTTTAAATCGCATCATAATTTAAACCTCAATGCCATTTTACAATCGGGTCAACACAGCTCACAACACTTAGCGCACCTTATCCGCTCAATCCATGAGTGATTAAGAGGTATGATGGAATGCTGAAACGATCAGCCCATTTGCTTTGCAATGGGGAGTTTCATCCATAACAAACTTCCTAGCTTTTTTTTCTTTCATAAGTTCGAGTGCTTTGTTGCGCTGTCGAACATTTGTCGTTTCGCTTCAGGTGTTTACAGAAATAGACACCTTTCGCATAATAAACGACGACTGATATAATTTGCGAATGGTTAACCCTTTACCTAACATGAAAAGCAGACGACACTTGCAAAAAAAATTCTTGAATAACTAATTTTTTTCATTTTTTGTCTCAAAAACATAGGTTAGGACTCCTCGTTGGAACGAGCTCGACGAGCTCGTTCCAACGAGGGGTCATAACCTATGTTTTTGAGACAAAAAATGAAAATATAATGAAAATTTATTGGCGATTTTTGAGAATAGCGCTGGCCGGTTTTGGCCGTTACGTTGGGTAAAGGGTTAATAGTCGTCGTATATTCGTTGGACGATCAAAAAACCTTTTCGCGGGATTGACGACTACGAGTCCGTTTGTGTTTCTCAATTTTCTCGTGCTGCGCGGCGACGAATGATTTGATTGCCTGTATGAGAGATGGAAGTTTAGGCCTCATGGCGATTACATTTTGAGGACATAATCTTTGAGTGAACACCCGCATTAAATGGTGGAGAAACGCTCTCAAACCATTTGCAATATGATATACCTGCGTGTTTTAATGAGAAATCGTAATTGTAACTACGGATAGGGAAAGAAAACCAGTGGCAGCACCATGGAGGGGTATGCGGTATGTGGGGGTACTTACCTCTCCACTTTTTTCGCCAAGCGTAGTAAAATAATACTATCATTTTAATTTTTGTTGTATTGAACGTTGCGGTGTAATGGTCGGTATGCTTAATCCCATATTCCCAAGTGCACTAAATCAGAGAAGTTTTGAAATTATGTTTGCCGCGTCCCCCCACATACACGTTAGCTGCAAACAACAAACAAGAGTCGAGGGTCCAAATTGCAACAAGGAATGCCGTGTTTAAACGGACTGAAACATAGTGCTTAAGAATATTCGACGAATGCTAGAATCGAGAGCGTGCAAGGCATCCGTTTGGAATTCAGCCTACAGCAATTTTAAAAAATAAATAAATTTTCAAAGATATAACTCAATGAAATCATGCAAATATGAATATCATTGGAACCGGCTTGTTCAGCCGGTTCCAATGATATCCATATTCGCATGATTTTGTTGCAAAACAGTTAAAAATTTTCTCAACTTAGGGAGAGGACCTCCCCCCCCCCCCTCCCCGAAATCCACCCCCAGCTCGGCGCTGCACAATCCCCAACTGTACCCCCCTCACTTTTGTAACTCTGGCGCCGCCACTGAAGAAAACGACAACTGAGAGGAAGGACAGAAATTCCAGTGACGTAGTACCCCATTTGTAATTATCATCAGCGGACGTTCATTGTGCGAGAGGTCTCTGATAATCTATGTTCATTTGTCGTCGCCTGGTCCGTTTTGTGTCTGTGGCTTCAGTTCTCCAAAAACGCGTTGTTTATGGTAACGTGACGTCACGTGACCGCGTACGTTATACAGAACGTCATTATTTGTATGATTGATGATACTTTGTCAGAAGTTTGACTGAAGTTGTAAATTTATTGTGACAACTTCGTTTATAGAAAATGAAACTGCTGCAATTGATCACAGATACGATATTTAGTATTTCGAAAGAGAGCGATTGATTTTACCATACGATCAATACCTTCCTGCCTACCGAATAATGGGAAGCAGACGGAATCTGTCTGCATAATATGTTATTGTAAATGATTTGGACGCACATTGTCTAAACAAGCCTATCAGTGGAGCTGGTTTGGGAGGAATGGGGGTTGGGGCGGATTGGTAGACAGCTTTCCTCTGTGACAACGTTAAACCTTTACATGACGTAACAGAAATATTTGTCCAGCGCAATTAAAGAAATCGTTACTCAAAGTTTGTTTACAAAACATAGGTTATGACCTGTCATTGGAACGAGCACGTTTGAGCTCGCTCAAATGAAAGGTCGTAAGCTATGATTCCGAGGCAACAAAATCATCTTTTTATTCTAGATTATTTTTTGCAAGAGTCGTCGTCTGCTCGTGTAGAGAAAGGGTTAAATCAATAACTTGTTAACCCCTGCTTTGACTGAATGGTCTCTTCATTGTCAGTAGAAGAGTTTGGACTGGAAGAATCTATATACAACAATTAAGGTAGAGCAAGTATACATGGTCACCATGTTTCACTATACGGTAGGGAATCGTCTCGAAGTACCTGAAGTTTATTACAAAGTATCCACAATATACCAATCAGTACAGCACAGCCGCCGTGGACCGATCACATTCCACGGGTGGGCAATATTTCCACGGATGCAGTTATTTGAGATTCCAAAAAATAATTACAGGAATAATCATCAAAAAAATAATTAATGAAGCACCGGGTATAACCCGGCGCTTCATTAATTACAGTTTTGCTGCTGCTGATTTTTGTTACCTGGTAAATGCATGCGTGTACATCACTGCCCACGCGTGGATTACGACCAGTCAACGGCGACTTACTTTACCTACCCATATCGTCGCCTGAATGCTAGAATGTTCTATGTCCCCTATGTGACATAGAACATTCTAGCACTCAGGCGACGATATATGTGCAACTCTTGGAAATTCTCGATGGATAGAATATGCTGAACACTTTGTTGAACGCCAAGGCCTTACAAAAAGTCTCCGTATGATTAAATCGCCGTAAATGAATTAAAAAAAACACTCCATGGCCGTATGGTCTCGTTCCACTAAGAGACGTAAGGGTCGGTTTGGAAGAAAAATAACTTCTTCCTGGGAACTTGATTTTCTCGTTTGTTCCTCTCAAACCTTCTCCACTTCATTCGTGACCGAATTCCAGGTTAGAAATGTCCAAACCATTACGGCACAGGAAGATATTGATTTAACTTTCGGAAATACATTTATAGATTTCCCTGTGTCTTTTTGAAAGCATTACCTGTGATATAGAATGTGTGCGAATTCTAAATAAAGTTTTTCTTTCTTCTAGTGTGTGTGGTGTTAATGATTCAACCTGATAGTTTCAGTTCTCCTTCGTTTAGTCGAAAATAACAGATCCTACTTAACCCTTACCCAACGTAACGGCTAAAACCGACCAGTGCTATTCACAAAAATCGCCAATTAATTTTCATTATTTTTCTTATTTTTTGTCTCAAAAACATAGGTTATGACCCCTCGTCGAGCTCATTCCAACGAGGGGTTATAACCTATGTTTTCTGAGACAAAAAATGAAAAAATTAGTCATTCAAGATTTTTTTTGTTTTTTTTTTTTGCAACTGTCGTCTGCTTTTCATGTTAGGTAAAGGGTTAACGCAGCTATCTCGATTCCATTCATTTGAAGTCAGCTTGTTTATAAAATATTAGTCACGGCAACATTGGCGGTTGATCAATATACAAATAATCGCAAACTTATTCGATTTAGGCGCGATAGATATTTTCGCGTATAAGATGTGGGGGGTGGGGGGGGGGGGGCATTATTTCACGACTCGAAGCGGAGTGAAACAATCTACGTATTAGAGATGGGCAAAATACCAAAAAACCGAACCGATACCGATATCCTGGTGGATACCGAACCAATCGTTGAATGCAGAAACCGACTGAATTTTCAAAAAATTTCCTATATTCGGTGTTTATAAGGCCCTGTTGAGGCTTGATAACAGCTGGAAGGTTCATTTTCACGAAAGAAGTGACTGATTTTCTTTTCAGTTGTGATAACCCTCAATGGACTGGGAAACTGTCCTGAATTCCCACTAGACTATAAGCTGCACATGTCCAGTTGGTTGGTAGAGATTTCCAGTCAAGACTTGGCTGCCTGTTAGTAGGCTGTCACAGATTTTCTAGTCAGTGATTTGTCTATTGTCAGCAGGACTTTCTAAAGATGGTAGGGTCAGGGCACATGTTCTGAGAACGCAAAAAGACCGAAATAGGTCTTTAAATGTTTGTGTGCGTTCAGAACAAGTCACAAAATTACTGTAGGTATAATTTGTGTTCATAAAATAATAAGGCCTGAAAGTAAGCAGTCTGACATTTGCAGAATGAGGTCCCTCACAGGGGGAATTTGATGATGATATCCCATACAGAAGGCCAATTTATCCTCTGGGTACCTCTTTCTGTTTAGTTGTGAGACCCTGATTCAGACTGAGGTTCACAAAGGGTAAATTTAGTGATGCTACCCTGCTGTGCAGGGTAGCATCACTAAATTCACCCTCTGGGGACCTCATTTTGCAGATGACAGTCTGCTTATTTTCTGACTTGAAAATAATGCCACTGTTGAGCTCATTGGCAGTTGCATTCATAGCGGTGTGGTACAATGATAACTTATTCTGTTTTCCTGATGTGAATTCCCCTTTGGTAGTAACAGCAAACCTCAGTCAAGTCAGACACCGAATACCGTACCGAAATCGAGGTAGAACCCCTAAAAATACCGAAACCGATATCGACCTCACAATTCCAATACCGCCCATCTCTATTACACATTCCCTACAAGAGTAAGAATAGTACTAGTTTGTCGCATAATACATTTTTGACAACTGGGTTAATCTCTTAAGCTACCCTAAAATACAAAGAGCCAGCGCTATTCATAAAAATAGCCATTCAAATTTTTCGGTGTTTGCCTCAAAAACATAGCTCCTGACCCCCCATGGGGCTCGTGTTATTGTGAGGCCGGAAGCTGTGTTGTTGAGGCAAATAACCGAAAAATATATGGAGGACAGCTACGCTGTTTTAGTGAATATCGGGAATTATCTCATTCGTGTGGACCTGAAAGTATTAGTTTTCACCCTCACTAAAACAGCGTAGATTTTCTTTTTATTATATGCTACGTGACATTTTACTGCGCAATGTTCAGCCCAATTCGACTGCAAACAGTTTCAAGATAGTAACAAGGATCAGCTGATTGTTCATTCAAGGCGACGTTCAGGGCGACGTCATGCGCCGAAGCGTAACGTCATTTAGGAAGCTACTGAAAAAAATTAATCGTGTGGACCTAAATATAATTATTTTAAAATAAAACGTTCAGGTCCACTCTCGCGAGATAATTCCAGATACTGACTAAAATAGAGTAGATTTTCTTTTTGTTACATGCTACGAGACATTTTATTGCACAATATTCATCAGCCCAATTCTACCCCAACTGCGTACGTTTCAAAACAATAAGAAAGATCAGCTCATCGTTCATTCAAGGCGACGGTTTTGCGGTGTAGCGTGACGTCATTTAGGAAGGTACTGAGGAATATTCCTCGATATCTATCGAGTCGATGGATATCGAGAAATGTCCTTTAGATAAATTTCGATAATTCACAGGCTAGCATATAATAAATTTATTTATTCAAGAAATGTGCTGTGTCTGGAAGTGCCCCCCCCCCCCCCCCCCCCCCCATTCGCGTTGGGCAAAGGATTATTTATCATGCTGGGTTCCAAAGATCGACCAGTAAACCCATGCACACCTTTTTCAAAGTACTGAAATTTCAAGTAGTAATTTTAAAATTATTTATTAACACTTTAATCCCGCGTTTCCTGGAATGGTATCGTCCTTGTGTACACTTACATTGGGATGGGCCAGTCTAATATCAATATACAGCGAGGATAAAATAATAACTTCATTCTGGTCCGGCTGCATACTGCAGTTATTATGTTATCAAAATGCCCCGTGGTTAGCCTTCTTATAAAAAGACAAAAATGGGATGAAATTATGCATTGGGCCGAAAAATTGGTCTTGCGAGTCCAATGGGTTAATGATGCAACTAGGAGTTTGACCAATTTAGTCTTGTTTCACAGAGCTCACTGAGCTCTGTGAAACAAGACTGAATTGGTTAGATTCCAACTTATACAATTGGAAGTACTTGCAGGTTGAGGATCGAGGTGGCTCAGTGATAGACTGTTGGACCGAGTTCGATCCCCCGTCCGGGACGACTCGTGTTGTGTCCTTGGGCAAGGCACTTTATCCCGGTTGCCTACATGGGGGCAAGATGACGCCGTATACTAATAGTGTACATGTCTTCAACCGCTGTAACCCTGCTTGAGCGGAACTTGAACGGAGTTAAAATGTTGAGGAGCTGACAGTTGCTCGTCGATGCTCGGTGGTTCTTTTCGGGTACTCCGGCTTCCTCCGTCCGTAAAACTGTCACGGTCATGATTAGCCACTGTGCATAAGTATGTGACCCCAAATACCAATAAATAAATAAATAATAAATACTTGCAGGTTGAATTATGGATATTTTAGCATCAGTGTATAGGGGCTGCAATACTGTTTTGGATATGGTTTTAAAGGCAATTTCAGAATGATGTGTTCCGTTTGGGCGTGGACAAATTTACATCTGTTTTTGCTTGTTGCTGTGGAACGACGTGAAATCAAGTTCAGTGTGAGAAAATGACGGAACGATCAGAATTTTATCGCGATGCGACACTGTCGGACGCTCTTGCAAGAAAAACAGTAGAATTTAGGATACGGATGACAACGATGGAAACATGTACCATGATAGAAATAAAATGTGAAATTCGCGTTCACCTCGAATATTTCGTGATTTCATTAACCCTTTACCTAACCTGAAAAGCAGACGACACTTGCAAAAATAATTCTTGAATAACTATTTTTTTTGAATATTTAGTTCAACCATTCTAATTACGGCATCACACGTGACCTCAAAATATAACAATTGCAAATTCAACTTTTTAATGTCCAAGTCTTGTTCTTGGATATCCTAGAAAACTCTAGCCATAGACTAGTTTTGTTATAATTTGACTCCGCTTGCAACCCGAATCATCATCATCTTTATTTGCCTTTACCAAAACATTTGTGGAAGTCAATACAAAACCAGTTATAGCAGCCAGGTCGAACCCACCTAGTCCCACGATGGGACTGTTTCACTTTTACAACCAGTTCTCTTCTGCTGGGTAGTGTTTCCCAAATCCTCAGGTGGCATAATGTCCATGAGTCCACATATATGTGAATCGTCCATCCGGGAAAGATCCTGGGTCGTCACTGGTAAACATTACATGTGAAGATTACGTAAAAGTACACCCATAAAAACTGTGCAATATTGGATCAAGAGTGTGTGGCACTGTGAAGTACAAGCGCCCACACACACACGCACAGACATGCCAAACACTAAAGGGGTGGCAGTTTCATATAAAAATTGAAATATCGAAATATTAGCGAAGTTGTATCGTCGATGTGTGCACTTTTTATAACGCAGACGATATCAAAATTTATTATTTTAAATATAATTTTTTCAAATATTTCAAAAAATTTCAACAAAACCATATCTGGTGACCCCTCGTTGGAACGAGCTCGACGAGCTCGTTCGAACGAGGTGTCACATGATATGGTTTTGTTGAAATGTTTTGAAAAAAAAACCTTTTTTCAAGTGCAGAATTTGCATATTACGCGGGGGGATGCGGCCGATTCGTTGGGTCCATTTAAAAATAAGAAAACGGAGTTTATGTTTTGTAACTTTTTTCTATTCATTACATCAACAGTGTAAGCCGTGACATACATAAGAGGATAAAAAATGTATTCACCTTCTTTGCGTATTTAAGCTTCTCCAAGTGTTCATTTTATATAACCTCATTTTCGTCTCTGTGTCATATATCGACTCGACTAAACGAACGAGTCGATATATACCCAGAGAGGAGGTTTCAACTTCAATACAACATTTCGGAAACCGGCATGGTACTAATAACATATATATATATAAACTTACTCCACGATCTTCTATTGGATGAAAAGAGTGTTCCTTATATCTTTTTCCACTTTTGTCTGACCATGAAAACCTATATAGAAGCGACTGGATTTGTTTTATGCGTGTTATCAGGTGGATCGCACAGAACAGAAAGACAATGGATAAGTATTCTTATTTTTTTAATTTTGCCAATATAACTTTTTTCAACAAAATCATCACCAAATAAATCATATTGGCCCCACATTGGTTCCACTTGAGTTTTTGCTTCGTAAATAATTCACCCTGCAACCTCTTTTGTTGACCAGTCCATATATAATTTGCATCTTACCAAAAATTATCTCAAGTCCAGAATGGACACCAAAATGCTTTACCTCTTCCAAGGCTGAGTTTAAGGAGTGACCGTCGTCCTTAGGAAATAGTGATGAGTTACCCGAATGTGGACTTAAGATATGTTAGATTTATTTCTGATTATACCATCATTTTCAGGATTGTACTTGAATGGTGTATAACGTATCTCACCATATAGTAGAAAGAGATAAGGTGAAAGTGGATGACCTTGCTTAACACCCCGTTTCAAATTGAACGTTTTCGCAAAATGTCCTTTATCTATTACATAGATAAAAATAGTGTTACAAAAGGTATTAAGCCAATTTATAATAGGAAGGACGAATCTGAATTTTTTCTATGAAACCCCATTCTGAAGAATCAAAGAAAGGCTTGGCCATTATGGGTGTTGGGGAGATATGGGTACTTGGGCTGCCCTATCGAAACTCCTACGGTAAATTTTACAAATACTGACGTAGACGGCTTTCGCTAGCCTGTAGTCCGGATAACTTCATTTTGTGTCTGCAGGGTATTCTTTAAGCACTGTGGATGGGGGGGGGGGGGGGGTTCTCTAAATCTACCACTCAGGTTTTATAGTGTTAACATCTCTATAATTTACAGTTGAACGTTTTAACTGTTCAGAGCACGGAAAGTTCAGATCATTGTTATGGTTGTTAGCGCAAGTAAATGGCTTTGGTTCACTGATAACCATGTGAAGGACGTTGAAACTTGTCTGGTCGATGTTTTCGGATAATGCCACATAACTACAGAGAAGCTGGTCAGCATACATTAACCCCGTATGGTATTCTACTAAATAATGCAGCCCTAACCTCAACGTAAAGGGCTCGCAGCCCCGAAAATAATGTCTTCCATCCGCTGTATTTTCTCCTGTAGAGACTATAGACAGGCGAATTAATCCCATGGTTGTCATATGTATTGGCGTTTGAAACACAGCAATAATTTCTCATACTACAATGAATACAAGCTAAAAACTAAAGTGTTAAAAACTACACTTGAAGTGCTATATTCAACACTTACTAAGTGCTAAATTAGCACTTTGTTCAAGTGTAGATATCCCAGAACTTGACAGGTGTTACAATAATACCACTTGACAAGTGTAATGTCGCGACACTTAAAAGGAAACAACGCAGATGACGCGGATCAGGCTCGAACTATCGAGCCTGATCCGCGCCATCTGCTTTGTTTTCTTTTAATTATGTACCCACCAAGCGCAAATCAAATTATGGACAATTCTGGAAGAACCACCAATGCTAGACACATGGGAAGTGCCATCCATTCAAGTTTCAGATGTCTGACGATTGTAATGTCTAAGTGCTTAAAGCATTGCACTTTGAGTGCTAAAATCAAACCCTAAGAGTTAGAATGGGTTTAACACCTTGAAAGTGTCAGTTAACACACTTTAGTTTTTAGTGTGTAGTGGTATACTTCTCTCAACAAGCAAATATTTAACCATTTACCTAAAATGAAAAGCAGACGACACTTGCAAACAAAATTCTTAAATAACTATTTTTTTCATTTTTTGTTTCAAAAACATAGGTTTTGACCCCTCATTGGATTGAGATCTTTCAAAGAGGGGCCATAACCTATGTTTTTGTGACAAAAAAATAATGAAAATTAATTGGCCATTTTTGTGAATAGCGCTGGTCGGTTTTGAACGTAACGTTGGGTACAGGGTTAAAAGGCTTCACAGTCGAATATATATGAATGCGTCTAACTCGGCATTTTTTTGTCAAAACATAGTCGTCGAATTCCAAACTTCAATTTCCAATGGACAGTTACCGAATATTATCTCGATGCTGGCTAACAGGGCTTATATGTCGACGGGAATCCGTGAATCAATTCACGCAAAGATTCACGTAACAAAACCATCCATGTAGTTTCTCGCTGCACCTGCGCTAGGATTCGCGTGAAAAGAATTGAGTCACTTTTGACCCTTTACTAACATAGTGGTAGCAAATTAACCAATACAAGGTTAACATGACCTGAAATATCCTGACACTTTGTCAATAAAATTGTATAAATATGGATGTCATTGGAACCAGCTCAATGAGCTGGTTCCAATGACATCCATATTTCTGAGGTATTAATGGTAAATATTGTTCATATTTTTAAAAGTTAAAAAAATTCTCAAATTCAGTTTATGTTTCAAAAATTAAAAAGCTGTGTTGATTAAATTGTTAACATGCGTTATCAGTATACAAAAGAGCTTCAATCATGGTGGCGTTATGGGATCCTGCGTCACTCATAATAGGTATGGATTCTCGCAATCATTTTCGCGAGAATCCAAATGGATTCTCACAAATTTTGATGAAATATAAAGAAGAGCTTCGGTTAAATGATTGAATTTCGTGATTGTACCTAGATTTTGTTTTGATAATCAAAATCGGAAACTCTAATTTGAATTTGTGGCTGTTCAGTGAGCTATATTCAAAGATACGCTACTCTGGAAGAATTCCTTTGAAGCTCTCAGGACACCAATCTAACCCCGTAAGAAATCCCACTCTGTAATGGGTTGTTTGATTGCCTGCATTTTATGGAGTTTACTCGCAAACTACATTTGATTTATTGTGATGTCCCTTCATTCACAATGATATACAGATATTCTTTCGTACTCCAGTTATGGATATTCTAATCAATGATTTTTTATTTTGCCTTCAAAACATCAAAATATCAGCACAGTCAGTAGAGCTGGGCGGTTTTTCTGTTGGGTTGCGGTTTTTGCGGCAAACCGGAAAACCGATCACCAAGACCCAGCAAAAACCGGCCGAACGGTTTCACTGTGTTTGTGCATAAACTGATCAAACTAGCTTACTGGGATTGAACTGGACTAGCGAATTGAATTGAATTGAATTGAAATTGAATTGAATTGAAATATTTATTGCAGTATAATTTTTTTTTACAATAATAGCAGTAAACACATATAGTTAGATACTGCGGGAAACAGCATAGCCCTGTGGGCTGTCTTCCTGCCATTCCCCATAACAAATATAAACAATTTTCAGGGTAGCCGAGTGGAAAGCCTTTCACAGAACCATTCAATAAGAAAATAGGCAAATATACACAAAACGACTGGACGTGATAATATGGGTAATTACAATAATAATAAGTATAAGATCAAACTAATAAGAATAAGATCAAATACCAGAGTGAGTAAAATCTTTTAACCTCGTATATTTAGGGGGTAGGGGGTGAGGTGGGCATCAGCCTATTCACTGTGTGACAGAGATCAAGGCCTTGTTAAGAGGCATCTCTTTCAGGGAGTTAATAATTGAGAAGAGCTATTAGCGACCAATATGAACTGTCGTCACTTAGCTTATCCGGTGAAGGGGTGAATATGTCGTCGTGTTCTTATTGTCACATTCTGTCCTTTATTGACTGGTCCACTGGACGAGTCAATAAAGGATAAAATGTGACAATAAGACACCACACATAGATTTGATGAACTTTATTTATTTAGGTTTAACGACACTTTAACACCCAAGGTCATATCGTGTCGGTGACAGTTTTGCGGGTGAAGGAAGCCGGAGTACCCGGAGAGAACCACCGAGTAACGACGAGCAGATGCCAGCTCCCCATCAACGTTACTCCGCACTGCAACACAGGCAGGTTTAGATTGGTTGAAGACATGCGCACCATCGACGTGCAGTACACCTTAATACATGGCGTCATCGTGCCCCCATGTGGACAACCGGGGTTAAATGCCTTGCCCACGGACACAACGCGAGAGTGCGAATCGATCGCTCAGACGGTCGCCCATCCAAGGACTAACCGGGCTCGACGTTGCTTAACTTCGATGATCTGACGAGAACCGGTTACCGCAACGCCACCGCGCCCCAGTGCATTTTTTTTAATTTGTTCCCTTGTTTGTGTTTTTTTGTGGACTCAAGAGTGTGAGTAACTTGTCCCCTAGAACCTCTACGCTTGAACAAAGGGAAGTTAGGCTCAACCCAATGGAGATACTTAGAGACATGGTTTTTTGTGGCGAGTTTTGTCGTAAAAACTATTGCAATTTTTTTTCCATGTTACGGAGCCTTAAGTGTTATTTACTACACGCCCTTAACACATAGGAAAACCGAATTGAAACCGAGGTTTTTTTTCGCAACCGAACCGGAACTGAAACCGAATCTGAAAAATCTAAACCGTCCAGCTCGAACAATTCGAAGAGCTGCGTGACGGAATTATCAAACTATAGTTAAGTATTTATTAAACAGACATGTTTGATGGTATTGGTGAGGCCATAAAAGATTTGGTCAAATCAAGCGTCGATTCGGAAACACTTCTTGCATTGATTCAAAGAAAAATGAATGTTTACGATATTTTAGATTCTATCGTCTGGAATATTTCAGTTGGTCGGAAAAACGAACCCGAGGTTCGTTTTTTCGACCAACTGAAATATTTCAGACGATATGAATCAAATTATATGCGATGGATTATTTAAGGGCTGTTAGTTCAGGTGGTTACGGGCCATAATAGCGTCGAATTCCTTATAGAATTAGACTGGTGGCTTCAGAGTTTGTATTCAATGATGCGCTTCTTGGGAACGATTCCATTTACTGACAGTGTTGCTTTCATAACCCTTGGGGTTTCGAAAGAGACTTTTACCAGATGAGGTCGGGACCGGTCCGCCCACTTTCTTCATACTTACCCTCTACTCTGTGCCAGGGGGTCGAGCTTCCATTTAATAAAGAATCTGGAAAGTCTAGGGAGGGTTTCATGAAAATTACTATACATTTTATTACCATTTATCATGGCGAGGTTTTTAAATCGTTTCTGACCAAATGGATTAATTTTCACCTAAATAATCCCCCTACCCATTTCCTATTGTTATGACAGCAAAGGCTGATTATTACCTAAACAAACCAAGTAACTTCCAGACTTCTGAAATAGTTTCCTTGGCAAAATCACCAGACAGAAACGGTGGTACGTCAAGTCTAGAGCCACTGCTGAGATGAACAAATATTCTTCTTTTGCCTGCACTGATGCTCACTGAAGGCACACACGCTCGTCGTATCATCAGAATTTAATATATTCAATAATATATATATAATACTAAAAAACTAAAGAACTAAAACTCGAAATCAAATGTTCTCATACAAGGCCGAACCATGGTCGGTTCGATGGGACCGCGGCTCCTATCTCCTCAACTCCAAGGAGTCCACAATACACCTCAGTCGCCACTAGGGGAGGTGGGGGGGGGGGGGGGCGTAGTATTACTTAGAATACTAGTACAATAAACTGAACCACATTGATCCCTGAAATGATCTTATGTAATGATTTGTTCGTGTCAAGTCAAACTTCCTGACTTTGCCCAACTGAGCTTCGATTGGATGTATGCTTGTGGAGCGCCATAATTTTTCTCCTGATTATCATACAAGTTATTTCCAGCACTGTACATTGTGCAAGACAGACAGTGACAGATTAACTATTCTGGAAATCTAATAGTAATAGCACGTCTATAGAATACATTTTCATGATGAAATAACATACAGTTAAAACTAGAAGTCCTGTCATGAAATGCGCACAAATAGCACGTTGATCTGCGCGTTAATGTACGCGTTATGACCATAGTAAAGCTATCAAAGTATGTACATATGGCCTGTGCACAAGCAATGTTTCAGCCAGTGGACCTCCGGGTAACCCGGAGGTCCATTGGCAGAAACATTGCATGTGTTTGCCATGAAAAACCCAGGAGAACCTGCCGTGATTTGGAAGCCATTCGATATGGCAATTGCGCGCAATTCCAACGCGCAATTAAGCCTAGATAAGCGCACTATTCGTGACAGGACTTCTAGTTTTAACTGTATATTTTTCCAATATCACTTCTCTTGATTATCCGTGGAGACAATTCCAGCTCCCCTAACAGTGCAACTCAAGGCTATATCCACGCAACGCAATAGGCCAACCAACCTTCAAGATGAATGAGGATACAAAGCGAGCGGAAACATCCAGAGTTTTAATTTTCATCCCCAAATTGGCGTAAATATCCAAAGTACCAATATATAAGTGGAAGGCCAAAATGAATTTCAATTTTAGTAGATTTTACGAACTCGAGATAACGCGTTTCTTTTTCTCTGTTACCTATGTTCGAAAGCAGTAATTGGTCGATTGAGATACGGAACTAACCTAACAACTAGAGCTGCACGATATTCAAAGCTGAATACCGGTATCGGTATTCAAAAAAATACCGCGGTATACCGGTATATCGAAAACTGTTCAGATATCTGAACATAGGTACCACAATCGAAACTTGAGGCATCACAGTCGGAATGAGTCAGCATGCCTTGATTATGCGGATCGAAACACCTTCACCCAACGCTGATCACATATCAAAACATATTATTTTAAATAAGAGTTTATCAGATTTTCCAAAAATTTCTACTAAATAATATCATGTGACTCCCTCATTAGGACAAGCTCAGCGAGCTCGTTCCAATGAGGGGGTCACATGATATAGTTTTGTAAAAAAAATTGAAAATTATTTTTTCAGCTGCAGAATTTTTATATTACGCGGGCGCATGCGGACGATTCCCTGGGTAAAGGGATAATATTATTCATTCGGGGCTACAGTTAAAACTCAAGA
This sequence comes from Pictodentalium vernedei, assembly GCA_031216915.1. Lineage (NCBI taxonomy): Eukaryota > Metazoa > Mollusca > Scaphopoda > Dentaliida > Dentaliidae > Pictodentalium > Pictodentalium vernedei. The sequence goes on along the minus strand of CM062293.1, from coordinate 73,794,983 downwards.
CATCTTGAAAATTAAATTGTGGGTAAACAAATAATGACGATAAACCGATATTTTTGTAATTAGACCGGTATTCAATCGATACTGGTTTGAATACCGCTATATATCGGTGTATCGATATACCGTGCAGCCCTACTAACACCTATTATTTACATAGTATATGTGTTTTTTGAAGGACACAATCACGTTTTAGAGGAATTTAGAATGTTGGATTCTGATACCCTGCCGGGAGTTGAACCCTCACCGACCCCGCCAGGCGATCAGAAGTCGAACACCTATACCACTAGACCATTGCACACAGTCAAACAACGATGGCTGGAACTGGTTGGAATCTAGCTTTTTAGATGAAGTTCTCGTCGATGCCCCCATCGTCTCACAAAACGTATCGTTAAGGATGGAAATTGTACATAAATAATGTTGATATAAAAGACTTGAGTGTAACTTCTGCTACATTAACATAAATATTTATTTATATTTATTTATTGGTGTTTAAGGTCACATACTTATGCACAATGGCTAATCGTGACCGTGACAGTTTTACGGATGGAGGAACCTGGAGTACCCAGAGAGAACCACCGAGCATCGACGAGTAACTGTCAGCTCCTCAACATTCTAACTCCGTTCAAGCTCCGCTCAATCAGGGTTACAGCAGTTGAAGACATGGACAGCATCGACGTGCAGTACGCCTTAGTACACGGCGTCATTGTGCCCCCATGTAGGCAACCGGGATAAAGTGCCTTTCCCAAGGACACAACATGTGTCGTCCCGGATGGGGATCGAACTCGGTCCAACAGTACTGAGCCACGGCGCTTCCCAACTTGCAAGAACTTCCAATTGTACAAGTTGGAATCTAACCAATTCAGACTTGTTTCACAGAGCTCAGTGAGCTCTGTGAAACAAGACTAAATTGGTCAAACTTCTAGTTGCATCATTAACCCATTGGACTCGCAAGACCGATTTTTCGATCCTATGCATAATTTCGTCCCATTTTTGTCTTTTAAATATTGATATTGGATTGACCCATCCCAATGTAAACGCACACAAAGGCGATAACATTCCAGGGAACGAGGGGTTTAAAGAGTTAATAAATAATTTTAAAATTACTACTTGAAATTTCGGTACTTTGAAAAAGGTGTGCAAGGGTTTACTGGACGATCTTTGGAACCCAGTCCCGGACAGGAATCGAACTCGGAACCTCTAGTCTAGAAGTACAACAGTCTACCACTGAGCCACCAAATAACGTCTGTACGTATGCCACCAGCCATGCTAATTCCAATATCACTAGTCCCTATCACTGTTAAATACAAATTTAAGGTTTCCAAGCAATGTCGACGATAAACTATAATCCTTACAGGGTAATATTCCAACTACATCATCAAGGCATGACTTCGACGAAGTCATGACTTGATGATGTAGCTGGATTATTTTATCAGTCAGACTTGAGCCATCAAAGTCGGAACAAATCAGGTTTATATTTAAATCAGGAATATTCGACATGATTCGATTCGAAATTCGATTTATCCATGCGCAAATTTCCAAGACTCTATAAGTTTCCAACTACTGCATCAGAGTCAAGCATGTCAACCGGTATCCGTACCGGTACGGCCGGTTCCCCCATGCTCCAATCGGCAGCGGTACTGAAGCTTTTGTCCCGCCGGTGCCGGGACAAAATTATTTTATGGGGAAATTCCTAAATGAACGAGGGTAATAATTGTGTATGGCACATTTACACGACATACGTTCAGCTTATTTGTGAATGAACATATCAAAACACTCTAAAAGGGCATGTTCTGCCTGCACCACTACCTCGATAAGGCCGATCATTTTAACTTTCCAGACGTGGCATCAAAGACAATGAAAGCACCGTCATCGGCTACTTCAAAGAAATTATTCTGTGGCGACATCAAAGTAATCATGAAGCATGATTTTCGTGTTTTATGATTACGTTGATGTCGCCACAGAATAATTGGTACGATGCCATGTTTGTCTTTGCGATCTTGGGGACTGGGTCGGTTTAAATACGAATTTCCCCCATCCGATTTTGATGTCACCCAATTGTTGACTTGTCCCGGTACCGGTACCGGTTTCGATGGCACAGGCTCTGTCTTGTCCTGTCCTGTCCGGACACCGGTTATGTTGGTACCGGCGGTATTTTGACAAGCCTGATCAGGGCGGGCTTCGGCAAGGGCATGCCTTAATGATGTAGTTGCAGAATTTGATAAGTCGGGTCTTCAGGCGTCAGAATCGGGACAAATCACGTTTAAACCTCACCTCTCCCCCAATCGATCATCTTCGTCACGCCCTTGTAGATGCGATATTTTTAAATCGCCAGGTGTTCACAGAAATGAAGCAATGTATGTAGTTGCCTGTTGTAAATGATACCTTGAGAGTCTCAGCACAGTGTGTAACTTGTCCAAAACATTAATAAATCATACAGGACTTAACGTAAATGACATTGGCGATGTGTACTGAAATCTGTGGGCAATCATTCGAAGCAAACAGAGAAATAAAATATGCTTCGGAGAATATATATCTTGTCTAACCGGTCTCAGAATTTTCATCTGAAATATTAACTAGTTGTCATTACATTGGAATCAAAGGTATTAGAATGCTGCGATGGTTTCAGTTTCCATGAGGAACGCAGAGACAGGTTATTCGGAAAGTCTTTGCGACTGGTAACTCACTTGGTGAGCTATATGACAGCCGTAATTTAAAGACCAGTTTGAAATCATCTTACACTCTAGAATCAATCTAAAACATACTTTTGAGTTGTAATTTTACTATCCACCGAATTCTTCAAATTATCAACATGAAGAGCGATGGATGGTTGAAGAAGGTTGCACAGGGCGTTTTTTCTCACATAGGCTCGTGTGTCACAGTTGTTCTTTACTCTATCGCCGGTGGTTTTATTTTTGAGCATTTAGAGAAGGTCAACGAGGAACGAGCCTGTTATGATTCGCGGGATGAATTTCGCATGACAAAGAACATGACACTTCAGAAAATGGTAGAGATCGTAGAAGGAATGGGAACATCGAACGATGTGAAGTCACAACTGGACGTTATCCTGGTCACGTTCAGAGATAACATTTTAGCGGTTGGATACGACGGTACAGAATGTGACAAATATGGAATGACAGACGGACCAACTCACGGATGGTCTTGGGCAGGAGCTCTTATGTTCTCTGTCACAGTCATTTCTACAATAGGTGAGTATTCTAAAAGTGACGAAGCTCGTGGAAAGTAGTGGCGTAGCCAGGGGGATGGCCCCATGAAAATTACAAACCATATTCACTCTCAGGGCATTGAATATTCAAAATCTTCTCGGGGAGCTCCCCCTTCGAACCCCGAACAATGGGGCGTTGATACCGCAGGCCTGATGTATGGACGAATATGGCCCTCCCACTGGAGTGGTTTCGGAGGAGTCTCCGAACCCCACTAATGGAAAGAACATACCCTCTCCATCTCAGGCTTATGGCCTTCTGATATGTCGGTGGCATACATCGACCTGGCTCCCCCAAAACATTATAACTCCTCTCAATATGACATCCTAGCTACGCCCCTGGTGGAAAGTATGTGATGAATATTTGTCTATCCTAACGGCCATCGCTATTCTCAAAAATCGCCAATTAATTTTCATTATATTTTTCATTTTTTGTCTCAAAAACATAGGTTATGACCCCTCGTTGGAACGAGCTCGTCGAGCTCGTTCCAACGAGGGGTCATAACCTATGTTTCTGAGACAAAAAGTGAAAAAAATTAGTTATTCAAGAATTATTTTTGCAAGTGTCGTCTGCTTTTAAGGAATGAGCTCGTTAAGCTTGTTCGAAAGAGGAGTTACAAGCTATGTTTATAAAGCTACAAAACTTGTAGTTGTTCAAGAGAACAAATTGTGAGTATCGTCTGCAACTGTTGTGAGATAAAGATTTAATGGATTTGTCATAGGGTTGATATGCGAAAAAAATGTGGTTTCTGGTTCATTTTGGCCCGATGGTGCAGATTGTATGGGATGACATCCGTAGAGGCATTTCCGTGGGCTTGGTCTCGAATACTACGTCGAGATCTCCATCCTGCATAGATGTGTCTTTCTCAACACAAGGGAGAGCCACGTTCCGTTCCCACCCGATTCGACGGTACGCTCTGAGCCTTCCGACCCCACGAAGTGCAAGGACACCTCGAATGTTTTCCTACGTATAGAAGCATTTTCATGGACTTGTTCTTCTCGGATGCTACATCGGGATCTTAAGGCTGCTATATTATGTCTCTCTCGACACGGAACAGTCGTGTTACGTTCCCACCCGACGCGACGGTACGCTGTGAGTCATTGCGTAAATGCGTGGACGTCTCGAGTATTTTACCGACTCAAGCTCGATCCAGAGACATGAAGCAAAAGGGAGTAACGTACTTTTTCACTCCTCAACCACACATTGAAAACACAGGATTACAAATGCATCTCATCATCCGAGGTACGACGCGAAACTGACTACAAACAAATGTCAAAGGAATGTCGAACGTTGAACCTGAAACTGGCTACAGACGAATGGCAAACGTCGAACGTGAAACTGACAACAAAGGAACATCGAACGAATGTCATACGCCGAACGTGAAACTCGTCGCCTGAGCGCTAGAATGTTCTATGTCCCCTATGGGACATAGAACATTCTAGCACTCAGGCGACGAACTGACTACTGACGAATATCAAACGAATGCCAAACACAGACCGCGAAACTGACTACAGATGAGTATCAAACGCCGAACGTAAAACTGACTACAGACGAATGTCAAAGGAATGTCGAACGTGAAACTGATTACACACAAATGCCAAACGAATGTCAAACACTGACGGTGAAACTGACTATAGACAAATGTCAAAGTCGAACGTGAAACTGACTATAAAAGAAGATCGAACGAATGTCATACGCCGGACGTGAAATTGACTACAGACGAATATCAAAGGAATGCCAAACACTAACCGTGAAACTGACTGCAGACGAACGTCAAACGTCGAATCTGAAATTGACTTCAGATGAACATCAAACGAATGTCATACGCCGACCGTGAAATTGACTACAGGTGAATATCAAACGCTGATCGTGAAACTGACTACAAACGAATTTCAAACGCTGAACGTGAAACTGATTTACAGACAAATGTCAAACGTCGACCACGAAACTGACTACAGACGAATATCAAATGAATGTCAAAAGCCGAACGTGAAACTGACTACACACGAATATCAAACGAATGTCAAACGCCGAACGTGAAACTGACTACAGACTAATGTCAAACGGCGATCGTGAAACTGACTACAGACGAATATCAAAAGAATGTCAAACGCCGAACGTGAAACTGACTACAGGCGAATGTCAAACGAATACTGTATCAATTGTTATTCGCGAAGAGAATAACAATTGATACAGTATTGTTATTCTCTTCGGGAAATCTGACTTCAGACGAATATCAAACGAATGTCAAACGCCGGACGTGAAACTGACTGCAGACGAATGTCAAACGCCGAACGTGAAAATGCCTGCAGGCGAATGTCAAACGAATGCCAAACGCCGAACGTGAAACTGACTACAGACGAATTTCAAACGAATGTCAAACGCCGAACGCGAGACTGACTACAGGCGAATGTCAAACGAATGGCAACCTCCGAACGTGAATCTGGATACAGACAAATGTCAAACGCCGAACTTGAAACTGACTACAGGCGAATGTCAAACGAATGTCAAACGCCGAACGTGAAATTGACTTCAGGTGCATGTCAAACGAATGTCAAACGCCGAACGTGAAACTGACTACAGGCGAATGCAAAACGAATGTCTAACGTCAGACTGATGAAGGCGAATGCGAAACTAAAGTCTAAAATCAAGCTAACTTCACGAACCTTTGAATGATTCATATGCCCCAATGGCACATGTAGACTAAATCAAAGGTACTGTTATGTGATAAATGCTTAAATAACTCTACATTTTTCTCTTGAACGATCTTTTGTTTGTCTGGGTAATACGTGTTCATGTCCATGAATGGCTGTCTGAGTGTAAAATTACAAATATGGTCACAAATATCCCCCACTATTATTCTTGCATTGGGCTAAAGAGAATTAATCTTTTGTTTCGCAGGCACCGACGCATTCGTTATTTCGGCCCGCGTTCGTCATTTTTATTTCGGAGGCAAAATTCAAAATGTACAAAACTACCATGTGATTTTAGCGGTATCACATCGCGATTTGCGATGCATTATGTCGAATACATTGATACAGTATTGTTATTCTCTTCGCGAAATGTGACACAATTCTCATACGTGGACAAAATAAATATTTATTTAAATGGTTGAAGAACAGATTATTTTGGTGGTCTGAATTTGTTAATCAAAAATTGTTCTATTACAAAAATATTGGAGAGTGCCAACAGGCACTCTCCAATAATTTGTAATAGAACTAATTTGTATAAACAAACTATTATTTAATTTTGTTTGGCCTAATAGTTATCTGAACATTATTTATTATGCCGAATCCTCTTTTATTCTGGTGGGCTTTGTAATAACTGGCACGAAACCCCCAATGAACATATAAACGGGGAGTTTGCGATTCCGTGACTCAGTGACACCGTGATTCAGTCTGTGTCCGGCTAGAACCTCAAGCTTTGTTTATCTCCGTCGATATGCAATTCAACTAGGCATTTTCCGTCGCGCGAGTGGGTTTTCTCGTCCAGGGACGGATGGGACCGCTAGTTATTTGCAAAGGCATTAGTTGTGCTGCGATGGTTGAAGTTAAGCAAGTCATTGTTGAAATCCCTGAATTTTTTGTTGTGTTCCAAACTAATCTTAGTCAAAATATCAGACACGGAGGACAGAAATATGCCAATATCGACTAAAGGTGGGATATTGGGTCTTGGAATACGTCCAGAAATATGTGAATTTTTTTCGATCTGAGTTTATTTCGATAAAAATCGTTTCAATGACGTGGGGAATAAAAATCGTTAGGTCGGGTCGCGCTTTGGCAGAAATATTCTCTGAGACAAAAAACCCAAACAACTGCAGATGGTACCTTGCTAGAGACGGGCAATATACCGAAAAACCGAACCGTTATCAATATCACGGGGATACCGAAAAACCGAACCGAATCCATCATTGAATACCGGAGCATTTTCAAAATCTTCCAACATTTCCTACTTTTGTAGGTCTCGTTGGGGCTTGACAACAGTTGAAGAGTTCAGTTTCATAAAAGAAGTAACTAGTTTTCTTTTGAGTTTTGTTAACCTTTAATGATTTGAGAAATTGTTCTGAATTCCCCCTCCCAGACTGCAACCTGCACATGTCCAGATGCTTAGCAGTGATATCTAGTCAAGTCTGTTGAGGCAGCCCAGACTTGACTAGAAATCACTGCTCGGATGATTTTTTTATTGACCTCCTAATGATGACATAAGGGTGCATGTTTTAAGATCACAAAAGCTCTAAAAAGGACCATGAAGGTTATGGTGTGTTTGGAACAAGTCACAAAATTACTGTTGATATGAATTGTGTTGGCAATATTGAGCTCATTGGCAGTGTAATTTGTGGAGCTGTGGTAAATTGATTAAAAAACAACTCATTCTGTATTTTCCTGATGTAAATCCACCTTTGGTACTATCAGCAAATCTCTGCCAAGTCACATACCGAACATCGAACCAATACCGTGGCATACCTCTTTAAAATAATTCCAGCACCGCCCAACTCTACACATTGCACTAAACAACGACCAGAAACACTGCCACAAAATACACAGAATCAACTTTGCGATATCTGTACTTCAGAATAAAGCTTAAAGCTTAAATATGGGTTTTCAGTGCTAAGCTAGTTCATCCCATGTCTATTATTTTCGGCGTTAGCATATAGATTGTTTCCGGTATCACCCTTGCTTGGGTATGGTATATTATTTCATCTTCAGTATACGTAGGGGTGATTCTTCATTTAGGCATCTATGGGGGGGGGGGGGGGGGAACATCTAGCCACATTTTTCCTAATGTTGCCAAAAATCTTGAGGGCCCAGCAAGATAACTTACAGTCTCTGCATTATATACACCTGGAACTTAATTAAGCACCTCCTGAAATGCATCATGACATGTTTTAATGATTGCTATATTTGTAGCACATTTCATCTAGTGAAAAATGGTGTTTCTGGTTGATAGCGTACCCCAAACACATGCCCTCGTCCACGTGAAGCATGCTTCTCACGAATGTCACAAAAACACTATCATCCACATGCAATATCTGGGTATAAAACAAGAAACTTTGTCACTTCTTTTATCAATAAATGTTGGCATGGCAAGGATGAGACGGTCAAAGGCACAAAGATGGCAAATCGCTGGTATGCATGCAACAGGCATGGCATTCAAAGCTATTGGAAGGCAACTTGGCTACAGTCATTCTGTCATCGGCATCAACAAACCAACGATGTTAAGTACCGACAGGCCTGGAGGACCCCAAAAGACCTCTTCTCGGGAAGATTGGGGTCTGGCACGCCTCGTTAGGCGTGAATCCTTTGCTTGAAGTGGGATTTTGAAAAGCCTTTGGCTCCCATACAGGCGTTTGTGCAACAGAACTGTCCGAAACCGTCTCAACGCACTGGGTTTGAGGTCCCGAAGGGTCATCAAGCGTCCAGCTCTGTCAAATCAGAAACAACAACGAAATTTGGAGTGCTGAATGGCACGACAACATTAGAATCTCAGGACGTGGAAGAGAGTCCATTGGTCAGACTAGAGTAGGTTCCTGATTTACTTCACAGATGGTCGCATGAGAGTGTGGAAGCATAGAAATAATGCTTACGTGCCCAGGAACATCAGACCTACTGTTCCTTATGGTGGAGGATCAGTAATGATCTGGTGATGCCTCTCTCGTGATTGTAAACTTGATTTGGTGACTGTACGTGGGAATCTCAATGGTCATCAGTACATTCTCAATCTGGTTGTCGTGCCCCATTTTGACAACCTTTCTTGGACATCGTGTGCAAGCAAGGGATCCGCCTGTACAGAATTTGGTCGATTTGGAAGCTGCATTGCGTGAGGAGCGGCAGCAGTTGCCTCTGGGCCATATCAGAAGGCACACTGGTAGCATTAGGAGGAGGGTTCAGTCTGTCATCCGGGCATGTGGTGGATACACTTGCTACTGACGTCAGACACTGCTATTGTGTTCAGGAGATCACAAGTTACATTTTTTGTCAGCAATTACCGGCATTGTTTCATCACGGACCGTTCCAGCACCATACTTTTCGAGAGAACACTTTTCCATCAAAAACATTAGTGCCAGATATGTGTAATTAGCGCCATTAAAATACTGCATATTTTCATCATTGTGTTGTCTTTCATTTGCCAATAGACCATTCTTTCCACAAACAATCACTTTTGGCCTTCCGAAAGATAGCCTGAAAGTAATGACAGTTTCTATTAACACCACTGCGAAAAACGGGGGGGGGGGGGGGGGGGGGGGGGGAGGGGGGGTGCTTTTTTAAGTTCCAGTTGTATATATTTTTATGCAGCTACACGAAAGTGGGAAACGCGCTGGCTGCAATCGACGAAACTGCTTTGAATGACCGCGTTTGAAGACTGGCAGAGACTTAAAGGTTATTAATTGGTTAGTTGCATATCGGCCGAGATATCAGCCCAAAGTAACTTCATATTAGCCTGAGAACGAGAAACAATAACACTGTCAAAAAACTGTAACAAATCTGAGAATTTTTGTAATTATTTGTTCTGGCAAATATGGCATTTTAACCAACTCGAACAACCCTTATGTAATTTAACAGGTGTGGGGTTGTGCGTGGAACGATTTGATTCATACAGTCCTCATTTTTCCCGCAGATCCTATTCTACAAGTTTGGTGACAACTGTACCTCAATAATTTTTAAAGATTCACCAAGCTAGACACGCGGCGAGACGCATACGTTTTGATTTCGTCGTTACTGATTAGAAATTCCCTTGGAGCTATAACCTTTATAATGCCATACGCAGTCATTGCCCAGTTTGAACTGAAAACAGCATACAAGATGAACTCAACACATTCCATGCATGAATCTGCAGACAGTTTGAAGTCAGAAGAGGTGAACGGTAAATCAAATAAAAAGAAAGAACCCCCGCCAAGCCTGAAAATAAGCAATCTGACATTTGCAGAATGGGGTCCCAAGAGGGTGAATTTGATGACTCTATCCCATACTGTAGGTCAATTCATCCTCTGGATGCCTCTTTCTGTTTAGTTTTGAGACCCTGATTCAGACTGAGGTCGACAGAGGGTAAATTTAGTGATGTTACCCTGCTGAGCAGGGTAGCATCACTAAATTTACCCTCTGGGGACCTCATTTTGCAGATGGCAGTCTGCTTATTTTCTGTCTTGACCCACACACCCAGAAAGGTTTGTAGTGAGTGAAAAGGTCGCTGTATCGCTATAAAAACACAGAAAAGTAAATTGCGGGCGAGTACTAAAGAGTTTCCCATGGGCGCAGTCCCGGACGTCCTAAATGCTTCAAGACTATTATGTTTGGTTCGTAGAAAAAAACGATGAAAATATCAGCAGCAACGTCAATGAGTTTTAGCATAGTGCGTGCAAGCCAGAAAATAAGAAGCCTGACATCTGCAAAATGAGATCCCCAGAGGGTGAATTTAGTGATGCTACCCTGCTTAGCACGGTAGCATCACTACATTTACCCTCTGCGAACCTCACTCTGAATCAGGGTCTCAAAACTAAACAGAAAGAGGTACCCAGAGGATAAACTGGCCCACTGTATGGGATAGCATTATCAAATTCACCCTCTGGAGACCTCATTCTTCAAATGTCAGACTCATTTTCAGGCCTGAGTGCGCGTAAGTAGCGAGTAGGCAATCTGTTCAACATATTAACCATTTAAACCCAAGCGGCCGCTTTTACGGCCAGGAACATGATACGTCACAATTTTATAAAATAGGATGGCTGCTTTATGAATGTGTGCGGGAGCGCGGTGGCTCAGTAGGTTGAGGTGCAGGCTGCAAGCCGAGAGGTCGTCGGTTCGAATCCCACCTGCGGCAAACGCGTTGTGTCCTTGGGCAAGACACTTCATCTCCATTGCCCACGTGGGGGCACGATGACGCCGTGTACTAAGGCGTACTGCACGTCGATGGTACGCATGTCTTCAACCAATCTAACCCTGCCTGTGCTGCAGTGCAGAGTTACGATGTTGGGGAGCTGGCAGCTGCTCGTCGTTGCTCGGTGGTTCTCTCCGGGTACTCTGGCAACGGTCATGATTAGCCATTGTGCATAAATATGTGACCTTAAACATCAATAAATATATAAATAGTGAATGTGTGTAGAGGAAGGCTGCACGTTGAAAATATTAATTGCTCTACCCCAGATAATGAATATGGACTCTTCCAATTGTTTCCATTGAGCTGAAATGGAATATACCACCGCGGTTAGAGGGGATAATTGTTAATTTTATAGAGGTACCGTACAATATAACTTTTGATTAATATAAATATTTAACTGTTTTTAACAAAAGACGTTTAACTGCTTTTTTTTTAATATGCGTGACATTTCTGGTTGTAGTTTTGTAGATGTTCTTCATATTAAAATGAATAAATATAGTTTTCTTTTTTGAAACAACTCTTTATTACAATTCAGTCACCGCAACCCCACCCCAAACACCACCAAAGGCAGGCGATTTAGTTTCTTTTTCCTTAACCCTTTGAACCCGAGCGGCCGTTTTTGTCAGGCCAGGAACATAATAAGTCATAACTACATTTTATAGGATGGCTGTTCATTAAGTGTGTGGGGAAGACCAATCAATATTTCCAACGTGCAGCCCCGAGGCTGCACGTTGAAAATATTAATTGGTCTACCCAAGATAATGAATATGGACTCTTCCAATTGCTTCCATTGAGCTGAAATGGAATATAACACCGGGATTAAAGGGGTTAAGTGTCTGGTTAGGTGATTTACCGTCAATGGGACACGGAAACATCCTCCTGAAATGTCCACTTTTTAGTTTTGCCGGTTATCTTAGATATGTAAGCAGTGTCAGGATCCGTTCGTTGGTCGCAGTCTTGAAGATACTTGTTGGATTTCGAGCCATGAATGCACGTATAAAAGGTGATTCAAACTGCAAAGAGGGATCGACTTTCGATGGTGCAGTGAAGAACCTACGAATTACTCCGTAGGGTCGTTTCGTACCTATTAAAACTAGAGCAACGCCGTGGGTGACATATCTCCCGCCTGCAATACCACGCCTGCAATCCATGGATAGCATTAAAGAAATGAAACTGTGTGACGGATAAAGGATGACAGCCGACGTACCTTTGACAGATTACAGACCATAGGGGCACTATTATAAAAACCAATAAGTGTCACCATAGGGTGACACAAAAAGGTCCCCCATCCACGACTCTTTACCCAGTGCAAGAGTGAATTGATGTTATCTGATTTGATAATTTTGTGAAAAAATATTTTTCCGGAAACTTGTGTTGCACATCTCCAAGGCTTGAATAATCATATCCTAAAGTTTCAACTATCTACATTAGAAACCGTGCGAGGAGTTGATTACACCGCGAAGGTATCCTCAATTATAAAACAACACTGGAAATTTTCATAGTCGATAAAGGGCAATAATTTTGTGAAAAAAAAAAATTCTGCAAACTTTATATATGTTGCGCATCTTCGAGGCATGTGTAACAAATCTTGAAGTTTCAACTCTCTACATTAGAAACTGGGGAACGAGTTGATTACACCATGAAGGTACCATCAGTTAGGGTTTAATCCCGGGAACGGCAATTCCCGGGTTCCCGATTCCAAAAGCCGGCCCCGATACCTGGGAAATCTACAGCACGGAACCGTGGCACTGTTTGTGTATTGAATTGAAGTTTTCTGAATTGAAACTTTGTAGGATTTCGTCAGCCCTTCCATGCCTGAAAGTTTTACAGTCCTGATTCCTGACGAAACATTTTCAACAAATCACTGTGGCTCTTAATCAGTTCTGGGGTACATCCCCACCCTCCATTTCAACAGGAAGATCTTCTTCGCCCGCTTCAAAGTTCCAACTCTTATTCAGTTTCAGAATTACTAGTATCACTGTTCACTACCTCCTCCATCATCAACACCCTCTTCACTGCCGTCACCCGTCTCCTCGTCCTCTGCTAAAAGCAGAGGAGACGGGTTACACCAGTGAAGAGGAGAGTGTTGATGCTGGAGAAGGTAGATGTGATAATGCGAGTTATTCTGAAAATAAAGACGAGATTGAAGCGGGTTTGGGTTTTCATACTTATGTTAGGAAAATAACTTTGAAATATGCTCATTATCATTAAAATAAATGCGTCATGTTATCCTCGTAATCGTAAATCTCCTTGATATTACGTCGGACATTTCCCGGTTCCCGGTTCTGAGAGTAACTTCATTCCCGTTCCCGGTTCCTAGAAAACCAGAGAATATATTAAACGCTACCCCCAATTAAAAACACAGAAAATTTTCAAAGTCGATTAACTGGTAGAGTGTCGGAAGCCCATATTTGGGCTTTATTCTGAAGTCCCGGTATTGCAATTTAAAGGCTTCATATTCTGTGGATGTGCTTCATATTACCTTTGAAGTGATATTATTTTATCTGTTAGGATTTGCTTTGTCACAATTTATGGGAGCGTACCTATAGGCACTCTCCCATAAATTGTAACAAGACAAAGATGTACAAAGAAATGTCCAGGACCAAAAATAACTTAGCACTTTACCAGTTAAGGGGCAATAATTTTGTGAAAAAAATATTTTACTTTACAGATGAAGATGGTATACATCTTCATTGTGTGTGTAATAATATCCTAAGGGGGCGCGGTGGCTCAGTAGGTAGAGGTGCAGGCTGCAAGCCGAGAGGTCCTCGGTTCGAATCCCACCTGCGGCAACCGCGTTGTGTCCTTGGGCAAGACACTTCACCCCGCTTGCCTACATGGCGCTGTGTACTAAGGCGTACTACACGTAGATGGTGCACATGTCTTCAACCAATCTAACCCTGCCTGTGCCGCGGTGCAGAGTTCAGAGTTACGATGTTGGGGAGCTGACAGCTGCTCGTCGTTGCTCGGTGGTTCTCTCCGGGTACTCCGGCTTCCTCCACCCGTAAAACTGTAACCGACATGATATGACCCTGGCTGTTAATGTGTCGTTAAACCCAAATAAAAAAATAAATAAATAATATCCTAAAAAATAACATTACAAACTGTGGAAGGTGTCGATTACACCATGAAGGTACCCTCAATTTATTTATTTATTTATTTATTTATTTATTTATTTATTTATGTTTTAAGGTCACATATTTATGCACAATGGCTAATCGTGACCGTGACAGTTTTACGGGTGGAGGAAGCCGGACTACCCGGAGAGAACCACTGAGCAACGACTAGCAGCTGCCAGCTCCCCAACATCGTAACTCCGCACTGCAGCACAGACAGGGTTAGATTGGTTGAAGACATGCGTACCATCGACGTGCAGTACGCCTTAGTACCCGGCGTCATCGTGCCCCCACGCGGGCAATGGAGATGAAGTGTCTTGCGTACCCTCAATTAAAAAACACTGGGAAATTTCTTAGTCGATAAAAGGCAATAATTTTGTTAAACAATATTTTTTCTGCTACCTTTGTAGATGTTTCATATCTTCAGTGCTTTTATAACCATATCCTAAAGCGTCAACCCTCTACGTTAGAAGCTGAGAGGGGGGGGGGGGGGGGGGGGTTTACACCGTGAAGGTACCCTCAATTACAAAACACAGGGAATTTTCTAAATCAATAACAGGCAATAATTTTGTGAAAAAATATTTTTTCAGCAAACATTATGGATGTTGCACATCTCCATTGTGTATGTAACTATATTCTAAGGTTTCAAATCTCCACATTACAAACCGTGGAATGAGTTGATTACACCTTGAAGGTACCCACAATTAGATACCCTGAATTAAAAAAACACTGGAAATTTTCTAAGCCGATAAAGGGAAATAATTGTGTTAAAATACTTTTTTCTGCAAACTTTATAGATGTAACCCCCGGGAAAATTTTTTAAGAATTGCACCAGAAACACGCGTTTTCCTCAACTCTGAGTTCTCATTGGGATAGTAAACTACAGCCAGAAAAACAGTAATTATACACCCAAATATACATACATGTTGACCATATTCTGAATAAACTACACGAGGCATTTTATGAGATCTAAATCAGTGCTAATGTCATATTCCGTACGGCCTAAAAGTTATAGTTATGCCAGTGTTGTCAGAATATGACTCGCCATAACTGCGCAAGCATGAGTTATCATCTAAATTTGTCAATTCAGCAATTCAAACTTTGCTCAATGCTGTATTATGACATGTAGTCCAGGCACATTAGACATAAAAATGAGAAAGTAAGGAAAAAAATCGGAGAAAGCTGATTTTTTTATATGTTTCCGGGACACACATTGCGGATAAAGTGTGAAAAGTCCCCGCGAATCCGAGTTGAGCTTTTTTAGTTATAGCGTTTTTTTGATAAAAAAAAAAAATTAAAAAAAATTCGACCCAGCTCCATATTTCTCATTCTTATTCGCCTTAGTAGGGTGAGAATCATAAATATCGTGCTGAATTATATTGAGAATACATATCCCCAACAGAAAATGCCAACTTTGTACCAATCCTCACACTCAATGGTGAAATATTCACGAAAATGTACAAAATTACGAAAAAAAATTTATTGTTTTCATACACACAACGGTACACAACGTCCATTAAATCAAATCTACGACTACTTTGGGAGTTAAATTATATAGCAAAAATTGCAGAAAAGCAGTGGCTTTATAATGATATATAACAATAGTCATTTTTTCCATAATGAACTGGTGAAACGTGTGAAATATTAACCATACCCCCTAAACTCAAATTCAAACGGCATCGACTTTTCTCATTCAAATACCGTATTATACGTTTGTCCAGTGACGTTTGACCAACCACTTTATATCAAAGCAGTGGAGATTGTGTCTTCGTCAGATAAGTTGACAAAAGTTTTCGTTAGACTCGGCGGCTTCCATATGATTATGTCATATTTAGGGGCAATTGGTTCGATCATGGCTGGTAGCGGCTTGGATGAACTTTGGGGGACTGTTTATGCTGGTGGGTCAATCCATCATTTGATCAGTGGTCATGCATATTCAAGAGCAGTTCATGCCCATTTGCTAACACAAATTGCCATTACAAAACTTGTGTTTGAAGAAAGCCGAAAACTAGATAACATAGACTGCACAGAAGTCAATGAAATATTCTGTGGACTTGCCAGAGGTGACTGTACAACAGCTGACGCTGTCAATCAAGAAAGTGGTGGGAAAGTAGAAAGTAGGGAATAACCATCTACTGTCAAAATTACACGAACTGCTCCAGAATACGTCCGTAGGACGCACAGGAAAGCTTTGGGTACAATAATACGAGCAAATAGGTCTTCTCCAGTTGTTCTTGAGAGCAGAGCGCACAGGCGACTGGGAACTCCACACATATTGTGTTCGCAATATCATTCCAGTATTTCACGCAGGTGGTCATTTTGCATACGCAAAAAGTTCTCATCTCTATTTGCAGCAGATGAATGAGCTAACAGAAATAATGCAACAGGATGATTTGAAGTTGTTCACTGAGAAAGGTTACTTTACCATAAGGCGCTCAGATAAATTCTGGGACGGGATATATTCTGATCAGACCATAGAGCAGTGTTTAATGAGAATGTTCAAGCTCCCTGGTGGTCTCACACATGGCAGGGGAATAACCGATAGCACTGTTGCGAAATGGGTACATGGACTACCTCTTTGCCTTCCGATATGTAATGCTCTCGAAAATTGTGTTCATGTTCACACTGGTCATGGCGAACAACATCGGGATCTCCGTCAAAGTTCACAATTGACTGATGCCAATGATATCACCAAATTATTGAACTGGCTCAGAGTGCATTCCCCCTTTCAGAATAGAGATCCACTACAATTAGTCTCTATAGCGACCGGGCTTGTGGCCGACGAAACTGTGAACTGTGACCAAGTTCGCAAAATTGGTGAATGTTGCGTATCGAATGTTGTAAGCAAAACGTTCAACAGCATCAAACTACGACGTGTTGACACTGTGAAGTCTTTCGCATCGATGGCAAATAGCATCAAAGTCCGTGGAAGTAAGGTAGTGATTGACCCCACAATTCTGTTCAACCGCATCACATGTGTTATTCAGTCACAAGCAGAGATGGAAGAGTATCTCAAATATGAACTCGCCCCGAAACCACCAGCATTGTTTGATTCTGCTGGAATGAGGAAGACACAGAAAAGCACGCTCGGTAAGATCCTCAAAACATACGGTTCCGAGCAAACTAAAATCCCAGAACATTCTCTGTTTGTTGTAGATGGTGGATTTTTATTGAGGGCAGTTGTATGGCCTAAACAGTCGTCATATAAGGACATATGTACATCATATTCCAATTATCTAGTGAGACATTTTGGGGCGAACGTCGTGGTTGTTTTTGATGGTTATGCTTGTACAATGTCGACAAAGGGCATGGAACAAACCCGTAGATCTAAAGACAGGTATTCCATTGATATCAATATCTCACCCGAGTTACCAGCCATCACACCCCAATCCGATTTCCTTGCAAATGCCAAGAACAAAACCCAACTGATCGATCTTCTAATGCAGGAGCTATCTGCTATCAATATTCAGTCCAAACAGGCCGAGGCTGATGCTGATGTACTGATAGCCGAAACTGCACTTGACATCGCTCAAGATGACAACAATGTTGTCGTTGTGGGAACAGACACAGACTTGTTAGTCATTCTTACCTCTCGAGTTCAACCGGGATGTAATATTCACATGATGTATTCCATTACCCCAAACTTACTAGTTTCAGTTAGTGAAATAGCAACCAAAATGGGTGACCATAGAAGCAACCTCCTTGTAGCACATTCTATAAGTGGTTGTGACACTACTTCTGCACTCTTTCGAGTTGGTAAGAAGAAAGTATTCAGTACAATTGTCTCCGATGTTACTAGCGACTCACAACAGTATGTCAACACAATTTTGGCGGATGACAGTACACCAAGTGCAGTAGCCGCTGCCGGGGAACAACGCGTTATGTAGCAAAATCTAAACTGAATAAACCCATCGACCTAGCCTCACTCCCACCAAGCAGCGATGCTGCACAACAACATGTCTACAGATGTTATCTCCAGGTCCAACAATGGCTGGGCACTTCGCTTCCTCCGACGGATTGGGGGTGGTCGCTAGACAATGGACTTCTTGTACCGACTGCAGCCACAAAGCCATGTGCCCCCGATAACCTACTGAATCTGATCAGTTGTGGTTGCAAGAGTGCTTGTACAAAAAGGTGTGGGTGTAAGAAGGCAGGACTCTCTTGCTCAGGTTTGTGTAATTGCAGTTCGGATTCTTGTAACAACCACAGAAACACTGTCCTGTCGGAAATTTCTGAGTTCGACGAATAATATGTATATAGGTCATGTCATTTCTGTATATAGCGTTGATAATAGTCAATGTAACTTAATCCATGTTGATTGATTTGTACATTCTGTAAATATTATTTATTGATTTTTGTACATTCTGTAAATATTATTTATTGATCTAATGCTGCCAGACACAGACGTGTCTGTTCGGTCCCAAGCCCGAAAATAGTTGAGTTCTCATGCTGACGAATTTTATGCCAAAAGGGGAACTCGGCCAGAAGCAGAGGGGGTCTTCCATAATGTCTATTTTGTAAGCAATCATAAAAGTCTTCAAATGGTGGTGGATTTTTTATCGTCTGTCCAACTAACATCCCGTTCTGTACTACGACCCTTTGGGCAAATCCGTTAGGAAAATCGTCATTTTTTGCGTAAATCCGATACTTTTTTGTGAATTTTCAATAATTTTTCGCAGAAATTGTCACAGAATGCACATTTTCCTCTAGGTAAATGTATATTAGACATTATGTAGATCGAAATACGCGTAAACAAAAAATACAGTTGGATCAATTCGAGGTTACAAAGTTCGTGCGACTTTTTTTAATTTTTTTCAAACGCGTTTTCGAAAAAAGGCTGTAGAAAAAAAAGCTCAACTAGGATTTTAGGGGACTTTTGTCTAATCGTTCAGTGACATGTACTTGACATTCCCTGAAAAAATCAGCTTTCTCCGATTTTTTTCCCTAGTGAAACCTAATGTTCTTGGGCTAATGGCTCAAAAATGGGGGGTGCGTGCGCGAGCTGGGGGTGCCCCCCCCCCCCCCTGGTCCGCCCTTGTATATATGCGTGTTGTGGTCCTACGTGAAGGAAAGAAAGTGATTGACAAAAACAGACTTGGGTTTAATCCCGGGAATATAAATTCCCGAGTTCCCGGTGCCGAAAGCCGGCCCCGATACCTGGGAAATCTACAGCACGGAACCGGGAATGAAGCGTGGCACTGTTTGTGTGTTGAACTGAAGTTTTCTGAATTGAAACTTTGCAGGATTTCGTCAGCCCTTCCACGCCTGAAATATTTACAGTCCTGATTCCTGACTAACAATTTTCAACAAATCACTGTAGCTCACAACCAGTTCTGGGAGCACCCCCACCCTCCATTTCAACAGGAAGATCTTATTCACCAGCTTCAAAGTTCAAACTCGTCTTCATTTTCAGAATTACTAGTATCACATTTCACTACCTCCTCCAGCATCAGCACCCTCTTCACTGCCGTCACCAGTCTCCTCTGCTTTAAGCTGCCAGACACAGACGTGTCTGCTTTAAGCAGAGGAGACTAGTGACGGCAGAGAGGAGGGTGTTGATTCAAGAAAGACGTGACTGATGGTAGAGGTGATAATGCGAGTTATTCTGAAAATAAAGACGAGATTGAAGCGGATTTGGGTTTTCATACTTATGTTAGGAAAAGAACTTTTCTGTTTGGAGATGGGAGACTGCCAATGAAATGTGCTCATTATCATTATAATAAATGCGTCATGTTACCTTCGTAAATTTGCTTGATATTACCCGGAAAATTTCCCGGTTCCCAGTTATGAAAGTAAAATTTGATTCCCGTTCCCGGCTCCTAGGAAACCAGGGGACATATTAAACCCTAAGACAGACAGTTAACAAGAGTCCGTGCGTAATTCTATGGTACGTCCGGACGAGAATTTGAGATTGAGAAACATATTCTTCCTCCCCCCCCCCCTCCCCCCCCCTCCCGTGAGATCAGGTTTTGTGTGCACCGCAAGCGTACTGACGCTTTTTCATTTCAAATTCAATATGGGCACCAGAATCAGTAAATTTCTAATTGCAGTTTCAGGTGATATTTAAAATTCATTATGGAACATTTAAACAGAGCGGCTCTGCTAGACTGCAATCGATGATTCGACTACTTTGCACCATTCTTCACATTCTAGCATCCCTTTCATCCAGCATAAATCATTAAACCACTTTGTTCGAAAATAGTCCCTGGGGCGAATTATTATTGTGAAACAAAAATAATACGTTCTGCGCTCAATAGATCAGTGTGTAAACAAACGACATTGTCACCAGCGTTGTCATGGCATGTTGCTGTGGTATCGCGTGCGTCAACTTCATGACAATTGTACATGATGTATTGGTTAAATAAGTGTATATCTATTGTGTCAATGCTGTTGCGGAAAGCTGAAACAATACGGGGTCTCAGAATCAATGCTACATCGCCGTAGACAACTTCCGATTCAACTCAACTAAATTGGTTTTAGAGAACAATATCTCGATCTGTAATTAGTGAAAACTGGGTATCGGAAGACAAAAATACACAAAATAGAACAAGAAAGTTGGAAAGGTATTTAGGAGGGGTTCAATGCAATAAAAATATCCTAACGACTAACAGAATCAACTAGAAAGACACGCCCGGTGCCCCCCCCCCCCCCCCCCCCCCCCTATTTTTGTAACTCAGTTTTTCAAGGATTGAACACTAAGACAGCGCAGGTGACACGGTATTACCTGTTATACTACCTCCGGTAGTAGATGGAATCGCGGGTGATTTTTCTTCCACTTTTCAGAATTTTATGTGTGGGGTGACCTTCGTAGCGGGAACTTCGTGGCCTCTTTCTTCTCGAATACTACAAAGGGATCTTTACCCTGCAAGGAGTGTGTCTCTCTCCGAACGGAGGACAGCCATTTTACGTCCCCACCCGATAGGACGGGACGCTGTGATAGCATCAACCCCACAATTGATGCTTACAGAAAGTGTTCGGACACCTCGAGAACTTTCCACGACTGAGGATCGATCCCGGGACCTCTGGCATGAGAGACCAACGCACTTATCCACTCGGCCGCAACTCTAGAGAAGTTTCAGAATTTGATGGAGTGTATATAAAATTTCGGTAATATTTTGTCTGGAAAGCAATGTGGTCATGTGGAAAGAAGCCACCGAGGGCCACGCTGATTTTCCATGTTTCACAATTTGTCCTGGAGGAGGGGGGGGGGGGGGGGTGGGGGCGAACCCTACTCACTAGACAAGCATCGGATGATGCTTCCCATCTTGCTCAATGATTTAAATGTGGCGCTTCCCCAAATCCAGAACCAAGTAACCAAGCCAGAAAATAAGCAGACTTTCATCTGCAAAATGAGGTCCCCAGAGAGTGAATTTAGTGATGCTATCCTGCTTAGCAGGATAGCATCACTAAAATTACCCTCTGTGAACTTCAATCTGAAACAGAGTCTCAAATCTAAACAGAAAGAGGCACCAGAGGATAAATTGGCCCACTGTATGGGATAGCACCATCAAATTCACCCTCTGTGACCTCATTCTGCAAATGTCAGACTGCATATTTTCAGGCCTGCATGTAAACGTCATTATAATGATACACTGACAATACTGCACGCTAAAAACTAAAGTGTTAAAAACTACACTTGAAGTGCTGCATTTAACACTTACTAAGTGCTGAACTAGCACTTTGTTCAAGTGTAGATATCCCAGAACTTGACAGGTGTTACAATAATACCACTTGACAAGTGTAATGTCGCGACACTTAAAAAGAAACAACGTAGATAACGCGGATCAGGCTCGAACTCTCGAGCCTGATCCGCGTCATCTGCGTTGTGTCCTTTTAATTATGTACCCACCGAGCGCAAATTAAATTATGGACGATTCTGGAAGAACCACCAATGCTAGACACATGGGAAGTGCCATCCATTCAAGTTTCTGATGTCTGGCGATTGTAATATCTAAGTGCTTAAAGCATTGCACTTTGAGTGTTAAAATCAAACCCTAAGAGTTAGAATGGGTTTAACACCTTGAAAGTGTCAGTTTTAACACTTTAGTTTTTAGTGTGTGTCAAAAGCCTTGAAGATTAACAAGATCGAACCTATATAGACACATGTTTGTCTTCAAGTGGACGCGGCATAAACAGGAGTGAAAGTGGGCAAGGGGCACGGGCCCCTTCACTTTACTTTTTTCCACTGACATGCTACACAATTACACAATGACCTTAAACATTCAAATGTGTGAATATACAGGCATTCCTGTAACAGGTCCTATACATATAAAGACAACCGCGCCAAAGTTGGTTCCGATTAAAACAAAAAACCCGTCGAAGAACCTGAACAGATGAGTATTCATGTGGTCTGGAGCTGGCAGTTTTATATAAAAATCGCCGTTGTAACGCAACTCTATCCATGCAGTGAAACGATTGAAAATATGTTTCTCACGTTGCTTATTCGCCATTTTAAAACTTCAACATGGCGGTGTTTTACATTTTCAGTTTGTTTAATGTGCGGAGGCTAGAAATGGGCAATATACCGAAAAACCGAACCGATACCGATATCATAGGGGTACCGAAAAACCGAACCGAACCAATCATTGAATACCGAAACCGTCTGAATTTTCAAATTTTTTTCCTACATTCGCTATTTATAAGTCCCCGCTGAGGCTTCATACTAGTTGAAAAGTTAGTTTCAAGAAAGACGTGACTGTTTTTCTTTTCAGTTTTGTTAACCCTCAATGGACTGGATAACTGTCCTGAATTCCCACAAGACTATGACCTGTACATGTCCAATTGCTTAGCGGTGACTTCTAGTCAGGTCTTGGCTGCCTGTTAAGGCAGCCAAGACCTGACTAGAAATCACTGTCCAGGTGTTGTGTCTATTGTCAGCGGGACCTCCTAAAGATGGCATAGTCAGGGCACATGCCCAGATCGCAAAAGCCTGAAATAGGTCTTTAAACATTAAGGTGCGTTTAGAACAAAACACAAAATTACTGTAGATATGATTTGTGGTCGTAAAGGAAAACCATTGTTAAGTTCATTGGCAGCGTCAATTACAGCGTTGCTGTAGAATGATACTACCACGACTTATTCTGTTTTTCCTGATGTTAATTCCTGTTTGGTATATCGGCAAATCTCAGTCACGCCAGATACCAAATACCAAACCAATACCAAGGTATAATCCCCTAAAAATACCGAAACCATGCAACACCGAGCTCGAAATTCCAATACCGCCTATATCTATACTGGAGACGCTGACAGTCCATTTAACTAGCAGATTGCTAAATTATTTCTGGCCATGAAAATTTGTTCACATTTCTTTGCCTTGTTACAATTTATAGGAGAGAGCCCCGTAAGTTGTAACAAGACAAATCCTAGCAGACTAAATAATATCACTTCAAAGATAATACGAAGCACGGCCACTGAATTTGAAGCCTTTAACTTCCAGTACCTGCACTTTAGGATAAAGTCCAAATACGGGCTTCCAGCAGTCTACCAGTTAATGCAAACGATCGAACAACCAAAACATTTGTATATTTGGTTCCATGTAACCAAATTTGGTTCCCCTACCAGACAAACTAAATAACCAGTTTAGGTTCCTGGAGAAAACAAAATTGCTCTGTGTGTATTATTTGCAACTGTAAACAAATTCAGCTACGTTTGGCCAAAGTATTCCACCCTCTGCCGGTTAGGCCGGTTTCTTCTGTTTATTCATCTTCGATCCCGTAGACTAGTGTTCGTGTTGGCAGTGGCGGGGAGAGGAAATTCGAGAGGAAATTCGGGCCCATGGTTAAAGCTGTGACGGGCCTCCTTTCGAAAGTGTCGGAATACTGATGCAGATGACGAAATTCTGGAAGTGAAGATTTCTTGGAAGTGATAACACCGGGTCTGGTGTATATGTATATAGATTACAGTTTATTAACATTTTACCCAACGTAACGGGAAAACGACCAGCGTTATACACAAAAAATTCATTATTTCTTTGATTGTTTTGCTTCAAAACATAGCATATGGCCCCCTCAATGGAGCTCGTTCCAATGAGGGAACATAAACTATGTTTTTTGACGCAAAACTGACAAAAAACAAAATAGATATTTAATAATGTTGTTTGCAAGTGTCGTCTGTCTTTCATGTTAAGTAAAGGGTTAACAGATTGATTGAGCATCTCCAAGGGGCACTCCCATTCCTTCTTTACATGCGTGGCAACTAGTATTCCAATACGGCGGAAACCTATCTTGCTGATTCTCGCTCGGGAATCGGGAGAGGGCACGCTTGGCACAGGAGTCCAAACTTTGGGGGACCCAGACCTGACTCAAGAATCCTGAGCCAACCCCGGATCCCCAAAGTTCCGGGCCCTGGGGTTACTACCCCGCCCCCACGCCTGGGAGAGGAAATTTCACCGAGTTCATTAAAAACGACCTGAACCGAGATTTACCGAGTTCTACCGAGGCTCAGGTCGATTTTTTTGTGAGTGAGGTTCAGAAAATCCATATCAAATCGTGATGAATTTGAGATTGTTTTTATCACATAATGTGTAATTTAACCTTTTACTTGAATTAATGGCTAAAACCTGCTCATAAAAATCGCAAACGAAATTTTATATTTTTGAAAACATTTTGCCTCGAAAACATGGCTTATGACCCCTCAGTGGAACGAGCTTGTCGAGATTGTTCCAGTGAGGGGCCATAAGATATGTATTCGAGGCAAAAAAAAGAACATTTTAGTTGTTAATGTCAATGTTTGGGGTTTTTTTGCAGACATCGTCTGCTATTCGTATTAGGTAAATAGTTAACCCTTTACCTAACATGAAAAGCCGACGACACTTGCAAACACAATTCTTGAATAACTAATTTTTGTCTCAAAACATAGGTTATGACCCCTCATTGGAACGAGTTCAACGTGCTCGTCCCAAAGAGGGGTCATAACCTATGTTTTTGAAACAAAAAATGAAAAAATAATGAAAATTAATTGCCATTTTTTTTTTTAATACCGCCGGCCGGTTTGAGTAAAGAGTTAACAAAATATAGAATAGAAGATTGATTAAATTCTTCTTTCGAACTCAACTCATTCACAAGCTTGTCACGACCTCGACGTTCACTTTTGGCGTCACGCCTTCATCCGACGTGATGCAAACGATATTTCCATATTGAGTTGTTTGGTGATGATTTTGTGATAAAGCAGCATGCACACCAAAAAAAAAACAAACCGAACAAAGTGGGTATTCGTATATATGCTATTTGACTACAACACATGGTGTGACACAACAGATCGCTGCCAGATGCAGTGGCGGCGCCAGGATTTCAATTTGGGAATCCTAAGTAAGATGGGGGTGAGGGGAGGGGGTCCAAGGTCGAGATGCCGAAGGCATCTCCCGAACCCCGTGGGCCTGAGCTAGGAGAGAATAGGGGAGGAGGTAGTTCAACGATCTGGACGTAGTGTCTACATCATATAAGGGGTTAGCCACTACGTCCAGATAGCTAAACTAGGGAGGAGGGTGTCCCCTCCCGTTTGGGGGGAGGGGGTCTGGGGTATCTCCTCAGGAAAAAGTTTCATATTTGGACACCCTCGGGGGCGATATCTGAGCGTTTCTACAACAATGACATTATGTGTATTGTTGTGTGCCGTTTGCGGGTGTGATATTGAGTGGGAAAACCACGATCAGATATTAATTTGAAGTTCTGGGGGCCCGAGGGAGAAGTGAGGGGAGGGGCAAGACGAGGCCCCCCTGTGACGCCGCCACTGGCCAGATGCGCCAAAGGTGCCATATATTTATCGAATTATACATTGGCATGGCACAAAAGAAGGTTGTCAGCAGTACTGAAGGCATGATATAATAAGCAGCGCCTCTCCCCTCTCCCTCATCCACAAACACACCTTTAATACCTAATCTCGGTGGATCCTTTTTTCGAATTTTATCGTACTGGACTGAACCATGGCGGCCTATATACGTCTTCGGCACTTAAACTCCTCTCCATCTACCACCACCACAACCTCCACCTACCAGCACTTACATGCGATTACGCCGCCTCTTACTTTGGTGTATTTATAGCAATTATCAGAAACAGGCGAACGGAGATTGTATTCCTTGTTCAGGAAGCGCTAACCACAAATGGCTCAATTCGTGTTCGCACCACATTTTGTTTTCTGTTGCCCAAATGTCCAAAGCTTATCAAGTCATATGTGATGAGTGATAAGTTGGCTTGGGCCAGATTATTCTAGGGCAGCTCTTCTCCGTCAACTTACATCCAATGGCTCAGCAAGTTATATGACCGTGCTGTTGAACAAAGCTAACTACTAACTGCCCATAGTCTAATAAACAGGGTGAAAGTTAAAAGTATAATTAATGATTTAAATTTTAATTAATCAATGTTTTTATCCTATAACGAGGCTTCAAATGATAATAGACATTATTACGCACTCATTAAACTTTAAACCTTTGTATTTACGGGAACCGACGCTATGACATAAATGTTTCTATATTCAACGGATGACGTACAAGCCGAAAATTTTTCCCAGCACCTTTTGTACTAGTTCCTTTTCCCGGAATTTTTTCCGAGCACCGTGTGTACTAGTTCTTTTTCCATTGAGTCATTAGTTATGCTTAAAAAAAATTCCAAATATCGTTGCATAATTATCGATCGTCTCTCGCGTAGTATGAAAATGAAAACGTCCAGAGCAAAATAAAGTTGGTTCACAAAGAATTAGTTAACCAAAAATGAGGTAATATTAAAAAAAGCAATCATGTCCAATCACAACATTAAACAAATGTTGTACTTCTCTGTTGAGATTTCAGTGGTAATTTCCAAACCTGTTCAAAAAAATTTACAGACTTGTATTTCCAAGTGATCCAGAAAATCTCTATGGGATTCCCATAGTAAAGGTTGGGCACAAATGGCTACAAATTCGAATTACAAACAAAAACAAGAGGCCACAGCTCCGCCCAGGGTCCTTGCTTATAAGGGTAGCCAAATACAAGACCACAATCCTAGTGTTACTGCTTGTGACCGTTACATTCAATGGGTGAAGATCATGACACAACGATAGGTTATGGGTAACAATTATGTAAAGTATCAACAAGATCTGTCACAGAGATTCAACTATACCGACCAGACAAGGGCTGTATAACAATATAATATTTTGCTGTCTGTGACCTTGACCTCGATGATATGACCTTGGATCAACGTCGCGACACACCCTTGAGTCATGGGCAATAATTGTGCTAAGTATGAATAAGATCCGTCAGCCATACCAAGTTGTATGGACTGTACAAGGGCTGTATAGCAATATCAAAGTTTTGCTTCCTGTGACCTTGACCTTGATGATATGACCTTAGACGAAGTCGCGCCACACAATTGAGTCATGAGTGCAATGACTGTACCAAGTATGAATAAGATCTGTCAAGCATACCATGTTATATGGACCGGACAAGGTCTGTAAAACAATATCAACGTTTTGCTGTCTGTGACCCTGACCTTGGTGATATGGCCATGGATCAAAGACGTGACCCCAATAATTGCACCAACTATTAATAAGATCTGTCAATCACACCAAGTCATAAGGAGCGAACAAGGGCTGTATAACAATAGCAAAGTTTGCTGCCTGTGTCCTTGACCTTCAGGATATGATCTTGAATCAAAGTCACGATACACTTTTGAATCATGAGCAATAGTTGTACCCAGTATAAATAAAATCTGTCCATCATACCAAGTTATATGGACCAAACAAAAGTGACAGAGAAATGTCAGTTTTTCAGTCACCTTAACCTTGGGTCTGTGACCTTGACCTTGAGGGGCACATAGCATGTTATAATTCGCGACACACTGTCTTATGATAATACATAGCGTTATAAAGTTTTGTCAAAAAAATATTCAGTGGTTAAGAAGTTATGGCAAACAAAATGTTAATGACGGACGAACCGACAGGCGGACGAACGGACATTCTACCGCAGATGTACTTGTGACGTGATTTTAGTTTTAGGTATGGGGAAAATTGCGCAACTCACAAATGGGTTTTTCGCACCTCACAAGTTGAAAAAAACCTCACAAGTGGTTGGTGTACTAACGGTTTTATCCCCCAACCTCACAAGGAACGACTGAACGCGGACGGTCACGTCGCAAGGCCATCTGGGGTGGCCCGGACAGACGGACGGACTATTTATCATCAGAAATGCTCTGCCGACTTTGTCTGGCGGAGCTAACAAAATTGACTACAGACGCTCAAATACAGGTCTTTTTTAACCCTTTACCTAACATGAGAAGCAGATGACACTTGCAAACAAATTCTTGAATAACTAATTTTTTTTCTCATTTGTATCAAACACATAGGTTATGACCCCTCATTGGAACGAGCTCGACGAGCTCGTTCCAACGAGGAGTCATAATCTATGTTTTTGAGACAAAAAACGAAAAAATAATGAAAATTAATTGGCGATTTTTGAGAATAGCGCTGGCCGGTTTGGTCGTTAGATTGGGTAAAGGGTAAACAAATGTTGTAATTCACTATGGTGATTTCAGTGTTAATTTTCAAACCTGTTCAAAAACATTTTTAAACTTGCATTTTTAAGTGATCCATACGTTTATAGGATTCCAACAGTAAATGGTGGGTACAAATGGGCACAAATTTGAATTACAAACAAAAACAAAATTAACCTCGGACGCTCAAAATACAGGTCGTAGTTGACAAATGTTGTAATTGCCTATGGAGATTTCAGTGATAATTTCCAAACCTGCTCAAAACCATTTTCAGACTTGTATTTTTAAGTGATGCAGAAAATGTTTAGTAAATACTGGACACTCGAATAACACAAATATGTAAAAATTAACACTGAAAACTCTCATACTACATACTCAGTTTAGGGGATTTGGACATTAACACGGGGTGTTCTATAGGGAATTACAAATCGTCCTCTGAGTTCCAATGTGTTCCATGTGCCTACAGGCGAAATGTTGAGAATATTTCTTTTTAATACACGCCTGTTCTATGAAATCCCCATCTACAGCAACACTAAACCATGCGGAAAATGAACATTCGTTCCGCACACATGTGTGGAACGAAAATCGCTGACGGACTATTTTTAAACTGAAGCGAAATTTCACTGAAATTTTCTACAAATCGTGCACCGCAATTACAATTAGAGTCCCTAGCGATAGATAAAAATCGTCCCCTGAGTTCCAATGTGTTCTGTGTGCTAGTGAGCACATAGAGCACATTGGAAATCAGGGGTCGAAATAGTAACACGGGTTCCCTTCGCAAATTTGGTTGGCGATAAAATGGGTTCTTTTTGTTGATAGTTGTCGGATGAACAGCCGGGTGTCCTTCTGATAATTGATTTTATAGACATGAAGGCGAGTAATAAACACAGAACGACACACGCGTGTGAATGGGTTAATCGATATGGCACACGAGTGCCATCGCGAAAGGATAAAATGAGAGGCCGCAGGCCGCGAGTTTTATCCTTCCGCGATGGCACGAGTGCCATATCGATTAACCCATTCACACGCGTGTGTCGTTCTGTGCATGGGTTGGTCATTGGCTTGTTGAAGTATAAAATGGACACGAATTTTTAATGTGTGAATTAGATTATTAATATTGAAAGTTCCATAGACATTTCCTAACGCAAGAAAAAATCTAAGTTTTTTTAAGGGCTGGGCAAAATTAGGCGAATCAGAACTCTCAATTACACTCTACTCATAGGTTATAACCCCAATGGATTGTGCTCGCTGAGCTCATTCCAGTGAGGGTTCATAAGCTATATTTTATAGGCACAAACGTGTAATTACAATCTGTCTCTGGAATCCAGTGTGTTTAAATACAACGTGGGAGCTTGACTTGTTCAATAACCTTCGTTGGGGCACAAAATTGTCAGAGGTGGTGGCCAGTCTCGTGATTTTGGACTCCTTGTGTGATCGGAATGCATAGATATGTGTCCATAAGAACAGTCTGGAAACATCACATCATGGTCGGGCAAACATGGGTGCCCCATTCAGTATATTAAAATAGTAAGGGCCTTGTCTCGAGGTTCCTTTGATAAAATATGAGTACTGAAAAAATGTTGTATCGTTTCAGGTTATGGGCATATTTCCCCGAAAACATTTTGGGGACGCCTGGTGTGCATTGCATACGCCATGTTGGGAATTCCACTGATGTTGTTATTCCTTGCAAAAATTGGTGATGCCTTGGCGGACGTGTTCCGTTTTGTCTACGCAAAGATTTGCTGCTGCGGGAGTTGTCGGGAAAGACAAGACTCGAAGATTGTTGAAATTAAGCAGAAAGAGGGAAAAGATGGTCACAACCTCCCAGATGATAACTCCAAGATCCTCACTGCTCCCCCTGATGTCAAGCAAAAAGGGGAAAAAGACAGTCCCGCTCTACCAACCAACAACACTAAGGTCCAAACATCTGCACCTCCACATCAGACAGAACTGAATTCATCGATGAACAAATCACCCGATGAACGCGTGGAACTGAAGGTCAATAGCAGAAAAACATTGCGCCCATCAACACCTGTTTGTTCGGATACCTTGAAAATTGTTCCTCTCGATATTAAACCATGCAGAACAGAAGTCATCAAAACAGACCACCAACAGGTTCGAACTCAACCATTGATCCTTGATGATGACAGCGATGACGACGACGAAGACGAAATCGAAAAAAAGGTCTCAGTCCCTCTGACCATCACTATGATTGTTATTGCATTATACATCACGTTGGGAGCGGCCCTCTTTGGATTGTGGGAAGACTGGGATATGCTCCAGTCTGCGTATTTCTGCTTCATTACCTTGAGCACGATAGGGTTTGGAGATGTCGTCCCTGGAACCGATTTCCAAAGCGCACAGCGCCAATCGCAGCTCATAATTGGTTGTATTTATGTAATTTTTGGCATGGCTATTCTATCGATGTGTTTCACACTCATGCAGGATGAGATCGTAGCGAAGTTCATGTGGATTGGAAAGAAAATAGGAATTATTGACAAAAATGATGATTGATACAATACGGATATTTTGGACAAAGGAGACGTCCGGCCTTTAGCACTTTACCTAATACAGTTAACAGATATTATCTGCACAGTTTTTTATTAAATACTTGTAAATTTCCAATTTTCACATTTCCAAAACATACCTAATGACCTCTCCGTACCTGTATGTCGTGGAACCAGTTCCGGCATATCAAAATTCACACTGAGAGCAAAGACTTCTCTTCGGGTGATGTAAACGACTCTAATAAGTCAAGTCTGACGTATCCTCGCTTGAACATGAAAGAAATGTGATTCCATCTCATCGGTTCACAAACTATTTACCGGTACTATACTACTATGAACTTACGACTTATGTATAATGCCAAGTTTACTAAGGTCGTGATGAGGCGTCAGTAAATCGTTTGGTATCATTCAACAGTGATACGAACAGGGTTTGGTAACATATTTTCCTATTTCTTTCGTGGCAAAACTGGATTATTGCATCGTTTAAAGAAAGAACTCATAATGAAAACTTTGTCTTTTATCGGGACTGGACACAAGATGTATTATTATTTGTTGCACGCCATCCCCCTATAACCTTTTACCTAACATGAAAAGCAGACGACACTTGCAAAAAAAAAATTCTAATTTTTTTCATTCTTTGTCTCAAAAACATGGGTTATGACCCCTCATTGGAACGAGCTCGACGAGCTCGTTCCAATGAGGGGTCATAACCTATGTTTTTGAGACAAAAAATAAAAAAAATAATGAAAATTAATTGGGGATTTTCGAGAATAGCGCTGGCCGGTTTCGGCCCTTACGTTGGGTAAAGGGTTAACAGTTCATTCCTTCTTTTTGGAGTTGATGAAATAGTTCGTGAAACTCGAGGGAAGTCATTCTTAGAACACTTGGGGTGACCATTAGAATCGAACTTAGATTCAGTGGGATCTTGGTTGTGAGTTGAGATGGGTTGATGGAGTAGAACAAGTCAGTAGCCTATGAGCCTATAATGCATACATGTACACTGTATTGATGCTATGTTTCTAACCCGTCAGCGCCGGTCAGCACAATGATTTTGTGGAGGAATTGACAAACTTGATCATATATCCTGACTTGAACCCCCAAACCAAATATCAAATTCATCGTGAATCATGGTTTACCGGTACGGCACAACTCTGTGGGCAACCGGTGAACTACTCAAATTTGTAGTGAGAGAGTGTAGAGAGATTATCCCAAGCATTTCTTGAAAAAAAATGGGCGGTCATGAACGTGACTTCCGGATATATCACTTCAAAATCCAAGAGTCCAGGGTAGACTAGAATAGATGGGATTAATCGGGGTGATGGGGATGCGATTATACATGTATGAATCAAGCTAGTCCTAATATGGATTGCCCACATTCAGGGCCCATTTGCACATGTAGCTCTCATATCTTCAGAGAAACTTATTTTTTGTATAAAATATGTTGTGAATACCTTTGTTTAACTCATTTTCTTTATGCATCTATTCATCTTATTACTTCCTCAGTCAGACTTTCCTATTCTAATTTTCATTTTTCTGCCTGATTTTCCTCTACTTACTATCTTAGTACACACCAGGCATGTCAAAGTACCGCCGATACCAACATAACCGGTACCGGGACGGAACAGAGCCTGTCCCGTCGAAACCGGTACCGGGACAAGTCAACAATTGGGTGACATCACAAACAGAGAATGTGCTATTTTTTCCTGTGCCATTTTTTCCTCCCCCCTGTGCCATTTTTTCCTAGGGTGTCAAAAAAGTGTGCCATTTTTTCCGGTGCCATTTTTGGGGAGAAATTCGTTTTTAAACCGACCCAGTCCCCAAGATCACAAAGACAAACATGGCATCGTACCAATTATTCTGCACGACATCAAAGTAATCATAAAGAACGAAAATCGTGCTTTATGATTACTTTGATGCCGCCACAGAATAATTTCTTTGAAGTAGCCGATGACGGTGCTTTCATTGTCTTTATGCCACGTTTGGAAAGTTAAAATGGGCGGCCTTATCGAGGTTGTGGTGCAAACAGAACATGCCGCTTTAGAGTGTTTTAATATGTTCATTCGCAAATAAGCTGCAGACAGAACATGACCCTTTAGGGTGTTTTGAAATGTTCATTCACAAATAAGCTGAAAGTATGTCGTGTAAGTGTGCCATAACAATTATTAGCCCGTTTACCCTCGTTCAGTTAGAAATTTCCCCATAAAATAATTTTGTCCCGGTACCGGAGGGACAAAAGCTTCAGTACCGGTGCCGGTTGGAGCATGTGGGAACCGGCGGTACCGGTACAGATACCGGTTGACAAAGCCTGTTCTACACACAACCTTGCTGCATCCATTCATTTTACAATACACCTTAATGAATACCACTCGATTTTATGTTTTGTTTACCTTTCTACTCTTTTTTAGTTTTGTTTTTTTCTGTCAAACATTTATGGTATTTGAAAACTGAAATGATTTATTTGATTTGAACATTTGATTTTTCTTTATAAAAAACAGGTTAAGGTGGGTGATATTGACCACCAACTGTTTGATGGTTAGCGTCTCACCACATTTGAGTTGCAACGGCTGGTTATCAGTCATGCTACTATGCCACATGTGTGCAAACCACACTAAACACCATTAAATCACCTAAAACATTTGATGACAGGAAAAGGTGACTTTTCTCGAGGCAGGAGGATTGTGTTCTGTGTTTTTAGTGGATTCGGAAAATGTAAAAAATGTTATGGGTTAGATAACTAAGGATAATCGCATTTGAAGAGAGTGTATGGCATGTCATTTTTGGAATGCATGGAAAACCATGGGCGGAAACTCGGTGAAATTTCGGTATAGATCAGATTCGTAGTTTAGGGCGGACTGGGCCAAGAATAGTTACCGGAGCATGCATCAAAGGTGGGGACAGACTCGGGGAAAAAGTTGTTTTGCGAACTGAACGAACGCGGCTTCCTTGCATCTGAACGTCCAATTAATAGCAGACTACGCATTTTGATGGAAATTTTGTATCATCTTCATCGATCATTCGACAAAAATGCTTCTACGGGTAGGACCCCTCGGGAAGACCATAGTTCGTCCCAATCGGAGAAAAATTTGATTTTTGAAAATTGAAGGAACGCTGTTTTCTTGCATCGGCAGACTAGACTGCTGGTATATCAAACTGATCTCTATGTTGAGAACAGCAGTCTATGCCATCAGACCCATTTCGCCTTTTGGTCATTTTCACGTACCAAGAGGTGTTGGGATGCATCAATTGTTGGGGCCCGGGCGGAACACAATATGAGGCCTACTGTGAATTTCCCCAGTGCACCATACGGCCAGTCCGCCATTCACGTAGTTATATGTCAGGTAGGTTTTGACACTTTCTTCTGTACTACGTTATATCGCAGTGTATAGTGGAGAGCATGTTCTGAAGCTATTAGAGTCAGTGAGCACGCGCAGCGCGTGTTCCTTTCGTGGTGTATGTTTTAGTCTTCTAGAATGTTTTCTGGAGGCAGTCATCTTGTTTACTGTGGTACCACGTGGTTGCTAGGCTATTGATGGAATGGCATGTTCTGTGAGCGTGGTTAACCCTTTTCCTAACGTAACGACCAAAATCGGCCAGCGCTATTCACAAAAATCGCCAATTAATTTTCATTATTCTTTTCATTTTTTGTCTCAAAAACATGGGTTATGACCCCTCTTTGGAACGAGCTCGTCGAGCTCGTTCCAATGAGGGTTATAACCTATGTTTTTGAGACAAAAAATAAAAAAATAGTTATTCCTGAATTTTGTTTGCAAGTGTCGTCTGCTTTTCATGTTAGGTAAAGGGTTAATTCAAGTGAGTACTTCTAAGTAATAACAATTTTCATTATAATTAGTTACGGCATGCTGAAAATCGAAATCATGTAAATAAGAGGTTAAAATGGGGGTGGGGCGGAAAAAAGTATATGACACAACGTGGGGTGGGGTGGGGGTAACCAGATGGAAAAAAACGCGTTTTCTCCGGATCATACAAATTCTTTCCTTATCCTATTTCATAGCGTATTTTTGTCCCAAAACAGCTTCACCATGCATTGGATTTATATGCATACCAACCATAAGGCATTCTGAGCAGTACATATGCATGCAATGACAGGAAACTTGGGTGATTGTCACTGGAATTCATGTGGAAACAGGAGTGGGTGTCGTGTGGATAATGAAAAAAATGCACGCATTTTTTCCAAACTGTGTCTACTTTGAAAGCAGCACATGGCTTTTCATAATTTATGCAACCAGTTTCCACATTCAAATTCATGTACACACTAAAAACTAAAGTGTTGAAGGTGACACTTTCGAGGTGGTAAACCCATTCTAACTCTTAGGATCTGATTTTAACACTCAAAGTGCAATGCTTTAAGCACTCAGACATTACAATCGTCAGACATCTGAAACTTGAATGGATGGCACTTCCCATGTGTCTAGCATTGGTGGTTCTTCCAGAATCGTCCATAATTTGATTTGCGCTTGGTGGGTACATAATTAAAGGACACAATGCAGATGACGCGGATCAGGCTCGAGAGTTCGAGCCTGACCCGCGACATCTGCGTTGTTTACTTTCAAGTGTCGCGACATTACACGTGTCAAGTGGTATTATTGTAACACCTGTCAAGTTCTGGATTATCTACACTTGAACAAAGTACTAGTTCAGCACTCAGTAAGTGTTAAATACAGCACTTCAAGTGTAGTTTTGAACACTTTAGTTTTTAGCGTGTAATACACAGAGATTGCAGGAAAATGAAGATGTCCCTGTTCCCATTGTATGCTGTTGTGATGTTACAATTTTTTACTCTCGTGTGTACCTTAGCTGTCTAGAGCTTACTTGAGAGTTGTGGGAGCAACCCATGTTCACCATTGTGAATTCCACCACAGTGTCCAGCATAGGAAATCTTTGATAAAGACTATTCTATATATACCTTCGGGCTTTTGTAATCATAAAGAAATAAATAAAACTGTGATTGTTTATTGATTGGCATGAAAATGAAATAAAAGGAAACAATAAAATCATCTCCGGTATGTCGTCGCAACAACTAGCTGTTGATGAAAAATCACTCAACCTGATTCAACATCATAACAGAAATATCATTATTCACATATTTGTTACTGCTATTGGAATTACCTTATCAGGTCAGGTGTCGACTTTTACTGGTAGAGTGCTAAAAAAAACTTTCCCAACCACAAAGGACACAGTTTTTTCATCAAATATTGCTCTGTCAAATTTCATTGATAGTCAGTGCTCAAAATAACTTTTTTTCTTTGCGTAGCAAAATGCTACACATTTCCAAAAAATGAATAGCATTTTGTAAAAATTACATAGCTATTTTTCTATACCAGAGTTATGTTATGCTGTTTTGTATTGAATTCTTCTAAGTAGATAGAATAGTTTCCATCCATTTCTGCGCATTTCCAAATGATCTGCAACACATGAAACATTTACTATGTTTTTTTTAACTGAACTGCCTTTAAGGGTTGCATGGACTTGTATATTTTCAAATGGCGTCTTGGTTGTTTAATAGAGTTCTCAAAATAGAAGTTGGGATTTTTAATTTGATGGGCTTGAAGTTATTTTTAATGGACATTTTATGCAAAATGTTGTAAAAACAGGAAGAATTTAAACCAATAGAATTCATCTTACATATGAAGTCGCTAATGATGCTTGATGGAGAGTTAATCTGAGTTATGCCTGGAATGTTCCACAATCAGAAGTAAAGCATCAGTGAACTGGTTTTCAAATTTGTTTGCAAATTTTCATTTACATTTTGCGATACAAGATAATCAACTGCAGCCTAATAGGCTGCAGTTGATTATCTTGTATCGCAAAATGCTATACATTTATTTATTTATTTATTGATGTTTAAGGTCACATATTTATGCACAATGGCTAATCATAACCGTGACAGTTTTACGGGTAGAGGAAGCCGGAGTACCCGGAGAGAACCACCGAGCAACGACGAGCAGCTGCCAGCTCCCCAACATCGTAACTCCGCACTGCAGCACAGGCAGAGTTAGATTGGTTGAAGACATGCGTACCATCGACGTGCAGTACGCCTTAGTACACGGCGTCATCGTGCCCCCACGCGGGCAATGGAGATGACGTGTCTTGCCCAAGGACACAACGCGGTTGCCGCAGGTGGGATTCGAACCGAGGACCTCTACCTACTGAGCCACCGCGCTCCCTAAAATGCTATACATAATTGAAC
Source organism: Pictodentalium vernedei (assembly GCA_031216915.1). Classification (NCBI taxonomy): domain Eukaryota; kingdom Metazoa; phylum Mollusca; class Scaphopoda; order Dentaliida; family Dentaliidae; genus Pictodentalium; species Pictodentalium vernedei. The sequence goes on along the minus strand of CM062293.1, from coordinate 73,757,606 downwards.
ATTGTGTAGCTTTTTGCAAGTTTTGCATAGCAAAAAGCGACACAACACCGCTTATTTTGAGCCCTGTTGATAGTGCCTCTGGGATTGGGCAATGTGTCTTGGCTTCCAGCACTCTGTCGGTTAATTGTTTGAGTTATATCTGGTGACAGGTATTAAGCATGCATTGATGGTATTGATCATGTACATCACATTACATATTATTAGACTGACTTGCAAAACCATTCAGATTCCGTTTACCTACAAAACATAAGCTTTTGGGGCTGACTGTCAAAAAATTTTCGGAAAAAAATTGCAGGTAATGCGGGTGGGCACGTGGATTTCTGTGACAGCATGCGTGATCCCACTGTGTATAACTGAACTTACAAGTGAACCAGTGAATGTCTCACAATGAAGTCCGATCATAATCCTTCAATAACGTGTCACCATGTCAACATGATCCCCCAATACCCGTATGCACACATGTGATATGTACACATTGTGCCCCAAACTCTTGGGCCACCAGTCTAATTGTGTTACGAATTCGACACGGTTATGGGTTTTTCATTTACCCATTTTTTATTGCGTTTGCGCGCAGAAAACCGTTGATGAAAAGTGATATCCTTTTATTCACGAGGATATACAAGATGTAGTGATATTTTTGAGGTCAAGTTATAGATATTCCAACCAGAGAGTATTGATTTCACATTGAAGACATCCAAATATTAATACAATCAGTGGAACTATGCGGTCATTCAGTTCTAAGGTAAGTTATACATTCCCTTTGGTATTCGGAAAATGAACCAGAATTTCCGGAATTGAGTTAGCAGCCGACAGAATTTGCAAAAAATGCTAGAATGTTTCGTAGGCTGTTGGGCCAAAAGAGAACATACCGTCCACACTACACTGTCACAGCACTCCGGGTGACTCAACACACCCCTAGAACATGTGGTACGGTTAGGGACACTAGGCGTCACGTTAGCAACCATGTGTCACCATAATAACCAAAATGGCGGACTCAGGCCAAAAACGGACGACGGAAACACGTTTCGCGTATATTACTATGGTAATGACATCACAGGGTGGTTAGTCACGCAGGTTACGATGGCAACTCACGTGACACCCATGCAACGCAACAATACTAGTCTTGTTGGAAAAAATTCCACAGATCCAGTAGGTGGCAGACCAATATGCTGGAAATGCGCATTCTGTAGTTGATGTTTATTTGTTATTCTTGGTTTGTTGCTGGGCGACAGCAGAGCGTAATTTGAAACGGCTGATATATTGTAGATAGTACAATTGGAGTAATTTGTAGAGGAAATACTCCCGTCGTGAAGTTTCACTCAGATAAATCGAATTGCAAGAAAAATTATTTATTAGAACCACAAGTTTCACGTGATTGACTTTTGGGTGCAACACGAATATCAGGGCTTATATTTCATCTAAATTTGGGAGAATCCATTTGGATTCTCGCGAAAATGGTTGCGAGAATCCATACCAGCTATGTGTGTCGCAGGATCCCATGCGGCCACCATGGTTGAACCCCTGTTGTATACTGATAACACATGTTAACCCTTCATAGCAAACACAGCTTTTTAATTTTTAAAACATAAACTGAATTTGAAAATATTTTTAAAAAATAAACAATATTTACCAATAAAACCTTACAAATATGGATGTCACTGGAACCGGCTTGTTGAGCCGGTTCCAATGACAGCCAAATTTGTATAATTGTATTGACAAAGTGTCAGGATATTTCAGGTCATGACAGCCTGCCTTGTAGTGGTTAACTTGATAACGATCTGTCAGGTAAAGGGTTAAATTGACTCAATCCTTTCCACACGAATCCTTGCGAGGTGCAGCAAGAATCTACATGGATTCTCGCTGGTTGTTACCCGAATCTTTACGTGAATCGATTCTCGGATTCTCGTCGAAATATAAGCGCTCAATGTCTATCAAAGGAAACTTTGCCCGTGCTTTTTAACCCTTTACCTAATGCATAGGATATCAAAATTTATTATTTTAACCCTTTACCTAACATGAAAAGCAGACGACACTTGCAAAAAAATTCTTGAATAACTAATTTTTGTCATTTTTTGTCTCAAAAACATAGGTTATGACCCCTCATTGGAACGAGCTCGACGAGCTCGTTCCAACGAGGGGTCATAACCTATGTTTTTGAGACAAAAAATGAAAAAAATAATGAAAATTAATTGGCGATTTTTGAGAATAGCGCTGACCGGTTTTGGCCGTTACGTTGGGTAAAGGGTTAAATAATAATTTTTCTAATTTTTCAAAAATTTCAACAAAACCCAACCCCTATTCCAGTGAGGGGTCACGTGATATAATTTTGTGGAAACGTTTTGAGATGTTTTTTCAACTATTGAATTTGTTTATTACGCTGGAGGCGGCGCCGTTTCGTTGGGAAAAGGGTTTAATTAATTTTATAGAGGTTCTATACAATATAACTTTTGACTAATATAAATATTTCACTGTTTTTACAAAACATAGACGTTTAAACCGTTCTTTTTTTTAATATGCGTGACATTTCTGGTTGTAGTTTTGTAGATGTTCTTCATATTAAAGTGAATAAATATAGTTTTCTTTTTTGAAACGACTCTTTAATACAATTCAGTCACCCCAACCCCGCCCCAAACACCACCATGGCTTCATTTTCAAAATTTTTCTCGGTAGTGAATTTTCAATTAGGGCGGGGATTGAGAGGGTGTTCCCACTCCCCCCCCCCCCACTCTAGTTGGAAATTCACTACCCTACCCCCCCCCCCCCCCCCCCCCCCAATCAGAAATCTCTAGCCACGTCCCTGTTCACACATCGTGACGTCATGTGTATGTATGCACAAGGGAAGCAATCCGACAAATCAGGCAGTTGCCAGAGCAATATTCTCGAAATGTGTATTTTGAAACTGACTTTTTCACGCGTTATTCCTGGTATGTAGCTGGGTGACCTCAGGACTAAACCGTAAAACGTTTGATATATAATGCTGGTTGAATAATTTACTGAGAAAAGACACGCGTCGAGGAGTTGCATTAAAAAATCGAATTCTATGAATAATATTGATAATCACAAGCAAACTTTCTGATGGTGGAGGCCACCTAGCGGCGGTACATTTGCTTTAGCTTTTTAAAATAATTGTAAGGCGTTATCATTTTATTCAATGTTGTGGGGTTAGTATCTTAAACCTTTTCCCTATGGAACTTGATGGTAAACGGAAGACACGTGACTGCAAACATATCGATACCGGTAGGGAAGTTGTTAGCAGAAAGGTGCGACTGGGGTTACGTTAACCCTTTACCTAACCTGAAAAGCAGACGACACTTGCAAAAATAATTCTTGAATAACTAATTTTTTTCATTTTTTGTCGCAAAAACATAGGTTATGACCCCTCGTTGGAACGAGCTCGACGAGCTCGTTCCAACGAGGGGTCATAACCTATGTTTTTGAGACAAAAAATGAAAAAAATAATGAAAATTAATAGGCGATTTTTGAGAATAGCGCTGGCCGGTTTTGGCCGTTACGTTAGGTAAAGGGTTAAGGAGCCGGGTTCTTCGCAGACTATAAGAACACTGGCGTATCGCCCATACAACGGGGTTAGGGTGTCTCCTAAGGACCCCCAAACAATTGTACGTTCTTATGGCCCCCAACAATTCCAAACATTTTGGTAAAAATCATTATTAAGGGCCTCAAAACAGTGTTGTAGTTGAAGCATTGAGCTTTGATGCTTCAGTACCAGCTCGCATAAAGAATCGGGCGATATTCTGTGAAACCAGTTATGGAGTTGTGTACGTGGCACATGACAACATGAGACAGTAGTTCAAATGACGATACAATTTTAATTTTAATTCATTTACAAATGTAGATGCATTTTGTACAAGTTGTTACATCAAACCTTCGAAGCAGTATCCGAAACCAACCAATGCCAACATGACTCCTGCGCGGTTAAGGTGCTGACCAACTAACGAAGGAAAGAACACAGAAAGGAACGAAAGGGCAAACGAAAGGACGAACGAAAATCACCATCAGGAAAATTTTAATTAATGAAGCACCGGGTTGTACCCGGTGCTTCATTAATTAATTTTTTGACTATTACTCCGATAATTAGTGTTTGGAATCTAATATTGTGTCCCCGAAAATATTGCCCATCCGTGGAAAGTGACCAATCCACAGCGGCCATACTGTAACCACTAACCATCACCATAACTTCTTAAGCTAGTCAAGGCCGGGTGGATATTATACTAAATAGAATGTTTGTTCCCATTCAGTGTGCTAGAATATAACATTGTAATGTACTGAATAATTACAGTACGTGGTCTTAGGGCCCTCAATATTACTGTTACGCACTGTATAAGAATACATACTCTGAACACGGATAGCTTTGTCTTTCCATTCACACTTCTGACTTCAGAGCGTGAGCACCTGATTAACAATCATGGAAAAACTGGAATTACCAGAGAGACTCTTCAGAACCATATCAGCTCTGGGCATCTCTTGCCCCGTCACCTGGACTGTCCAGGAGACAGGCAAGAGAGTCCACCTGAGCCTGGAATTTGAGGTAGAGGCATCCAAGACACCCACCCTCTTCGGGGAGAGGTAGTACCTTTGGAGAGAGGATCCCCTCTTCCACTGGTCCTCACCCGAAGGGGCACAGAGGCCCTGAAAAAGAGAGCACAGAAGAAAAAGAAGAAGAGTCCATCAACCAAGCGCAGGGACGCCCAGCGCTTGGAGGCCTTCCGGAATGGGAAGAAAGAGTTGAGTGAGGGGGTGGAGGCTCTGGAGGCAGCCGCCAGTTCCCCTCCTAGTCCCATTGGTACACCCAATCAACTGCCGGCTTCTGAGCCGGTTACAGTTGGATGAGGAACGTCCAGTGGAGACTGAGGAGGAACTGGAAGTTGCTTTTTTCACCGCCTCCCACCCTCCCTCACTCCCCTCTTCCTTCACTACCGGAAAGCCCGGGAGCGGAAGTAGCAACAGAACAGCCACCACAATCCATTAACACCATCGTGCAAAAACGCACTAAGAGCAATAGAGATGGCAAAAGAAGAATCCGCCAAAACAAAAGAGTACCTAAAGAAATCAAAAGAATTCTCCAGAATAGCATTAGAAGAACATTATGCGCGTACCTCAACACCACCACCAGCCTCACCACCATGCCAACCTCCACCAAAGAAAAAAGAGCCACAAGAAGGGGTAAACCTTTTCCCCTCCTTCCTTTTCCTCCTCTACCACGCCTCGACATTATCCAAAAAAACAAACAACCAACGAGGGGCGAAAGGGGCTTGTTCCCCATACTCTCTCTGCGCGCCCTTCGGCGTGCGAAACCATTTCGTTCGATTTGTCTTTCTTCAGTGTTGAAAAAATTTCACTTGACAAACAGAAAAACAAAAACATTATACTTGACACACTCATCGAAACAGTGAGTTCTGGGTGGAATGTTTTGGTGTTCGCGTCAGATATGCGACACTTCCATCCTCCCAGGCTGAGGGCGAGGGTAGTCTTTCCACTTCCACCTTCGTGGCTGGCTCGGATTATTTCAAAATTCAATTAAAGCTGAATGAATATTCAGGGGCGTCGATACGATAGGGGCTAGCCCCAAACCGAAAGTTTTGTCCAAATATTTGTAAGGACTGTTGGAAAACTTGTTAGGCCTAAGATCGCAACTTTTTATCGAAAATTCAATGGTGTCGCCCCACCAGCCGAAAAAGCTACCCATGTGATTGGATATAATTACTTGCTTTTTGCGTAACAATTTTATGCCTAGTTGGGCTGGGTGTTTTTGGTCTTTTTTGTTTGTTTTTCTTCCCGGTTCGATTTCCGGTTTTGCGACAAACCGGAAATCCGGACTGCAAGACCCAACAAAAACCTGCTCAACACCTTTACTGTCTTTGTACATAAACTTATCAAACTTACTCTGAGGGGACTGGTTTCTGGTCCCTATGGCCTCTCGTCACTTAGGCTATACGGCAAAGGGGGGATACGTCGTGTTCTCATTGTCACATTTCATAGGGAGTACGGTGGCTCAGTGGTAGACTGTTGGACTTCTATGCTAGGAGTCCCGAGTTCGATCTCCGCCCGGGACGACCCGCGTTGTGTCCTTGGGCAAGGCACTTTATCCCGGTTGCCTACACGGAGGCACGATGACGTCGTGTACTAAGGCGTACTGCACGTCGATGGTGCACTTGTCTTCAACCGCTGTAACCCTGTTTGAGCGGGGCTTGAACAGAGTTAGAATGTTGAGGAGCTGACAGTTGCTCGTCGATACTCGATGGTTCTCCCCGGGTTCTCCGGCTTTCTCCACCCGTAAAACAACTGTCACGGTCACGATTAGCCATTGTGCATCAGTATGTGACCTTAAACACCAATAAATAAATAAATAAATATGTCGCATTTCCTCCCCTATCGACTCGCCCAGGGACAAGATTTCGAATCAAATCTCGAATCGAATATAACCGCTCTTCAAATTTCACCTTTTGACAATTGTAAATAATGCCAATCTCCACTCAAATATTTATTCAGCGGCGACTCATATGTTTGGGGCAAGTGAATCCAAAAAGCGGAATATTTCAGTAAGGAATTGAAGTAGTTTCAGAAGCGGAACCTCCTAGACTCGTCTATCACCAGGTTAAACAAGGAAATTCAGTTTTGAAGACAGCTTACAGGCACCACAACGACCAATAAGTAAGAGGGGGTCGTGTTTTGAAAATCCCAAATTGCTGAGCAATACGTATTGTATGAGATCTCTGTGCATTTCATTGTTAGATCTCTTTATTACACAATTATTATATATTAACTCTTAACCCGCTGAACATTTTCAAAATATGTTTCTTCAAATCTAGTCATGGCTGCTGTAAACGCAGCCATGACAAGATTTGATGAAATATTTATCCATATTTAACTCAAGAAATCATTAGTGAAAAGGTCCATTCATTGTGCCCAAAATATACTTATTTCAGTGGCAGGAGATTCCGTGTCCTGGTCAGGAATACCTGCCAGAAGCATTTAACCCTTTACCTAACATGAAAAGCAGACGACATTTGCAAACAAAATTCTTGAATAACTATTTTTTTTTAATTTTTTGTCTCAAAAACATAGGTTATGACCCCTTATTGGAACGAGCTCTACGAGCTCGTTCCAAAGAGGGGGTCATAACCTATGTTTTTGAGACAAAAAAATGAATATATAATGTAAATTAATTGGCGGTTTTTTATAATAGCGCTGGCCGGTTTTGGAGGTTACGTTAGGTAAGGGTTTTAAGGAGTTAAACACGACTGTACAAAGCCCCGGGGTTGAATGTTATCTGCTGGTGGAAAAGACCGCACTCTCGGGTGATATCAAACTGGTATGTACGCCGGTATGTTAGCAAGAAAGGTGGCTAGAAATTTTGGTGTAACATTCTTGTCCAGGAATAGTATCAAATTGGTCATGATCAAGTTCATACTGTCATTGAAAATGAGGCAGGGGTGTCTAATGTGTTCACAAGTCAGGTGTAGCCAGTTCCGATACTATTTATTTATTTATTGAGATTTAACGGTACTTTCGACAACCAGGGTCACCTCGTGTCCGACAGTTTTACTGGTGGAGGAAGCCAGAGTGCCCGGAGAGAACACCGAGCAACGGCGAACAACTGCCACAGACTCTCCACGGAAGCAGGGTTAGCATTGGTTGAAGACAAGTGCGGGATCAACGTGCACTACTCATTAGTACATGGCACCACTGTGTCCCACAAGGGCAATCGGGATTAAGAGCCTTGCCCAAAGTCACGATGCAGTTACCATTGGCGGGGATCGAACAGTGGACCTTTCGCTTTGGTGTCAACTTCCGTGGCCACTGAGCTCCCCAGACCCGATACTGACAAGTAAAGTGTGTTTGTGTAAGTGGACAGTGATACATTGCACATAATGCAATGAATTTGTCTGAAACGATCATTCAGTGGTCAAGAAATGAATTAGTTATCACGTGATATATTGCCAACGAACCATTCTTCTTTCATTTTTTTTTTTTTGTCATTTACCCTGACATGTTTGGGGTGGTTCAAAACTATTTGTGCAGTGTTGTACTTGTATTCCACTAGCGACGCTGACTATTGAAATACGTTTGTCCATGTTTCGCAGTTTTTTTGTTTTTTTATTAGGGTTTAACGACACATTAACAGCCAGGATCACATCATGTCGGTGACAGTTTTACCGGTGGAGGAAGCCGGAGTACCCGGAGAGAACCACCAAGCAACGACGAGCAGCTGTCAGCTCTCCAACTTCGTAACTCTGAACTCTGCACGGCGGCACAGGCAGGGTTAGATTGGTTGAAGACACGCGCACCATCGGCGTGCAGTACGCCTTAGTACACAGCGTCATCGTGCCCCCGTGTGGGCAACCGGGGTTAAGTGCCTTGCCCTGTTTCGCAGTTGGGCACTAACGGCCGATACCAGATTGTGTCCAATTGCAGTCAGTAGGGAAGAATCGTTGATTAAATGTTATCGGGCAGTTTGGATCGTTGGACTTCCCATGATAAAACATAGCCAGGTTCCCACCAGATGCAACCAAGCTTCCACCTAAACATAATATGATTGTGGTGTTTATCAACATTAGTTTCCCCACCTTCTCATTTCCGACTTTTGATTCAACCGATCCAAAGGATATTGAATGCGGAAATGTGACTTGTTCTTTCTGAACTTGATTTGATGGATGGGTGCTATTACATAAAACAGTTTGTATCGATTATATCGCTCTGAATGCAAGGTATCTTTAAAATAATAGACTCTGCGTTCACGACCAATTACACACAAAACAAGTTTTTCCCCCAATATTGATATTTGTATTGATTTTGATTAAAGTGAAACTTGATGACTGATACAATATACATTTGAAAAATCGATAATAAAAGTCAATAAACGGAAAGGTCACCGAGGGTGTACAAGTGCTTAGTGCAGAAGTCATGTGATCAAATAACTATCGACACAAGGGTGTATTGAGAGTTGGGACAAGAACTAATCCACCCCACCACTCCCAAAAATTTGGAGATTCAGCTCCTTAGCCCCCTCCACACAGGTGTCAAAATGCTGAAATTTCAGACAGGAAGTTTTTCCCATAACGCAATGAAAAATTTAAGTAGTTCAATCTTGCTTGACTGAGCTCGATGAGCTCTGTCAAATGAGACTGATTTATTTAATTATTGGGTCTTAACGACACTTTCGAAAGCCAAGATCATCTTGTGTCGGACAGTTTTACGGGTGGGTGAAGTACCCGCAGAGAACCACAGAGCAACGGCGAGTCAGTGCCAAACTTCCCAACGTAGTAACTCTCCACACAAGCTGGGTTAGCTAGTATTGGTTGAAGGCCTGTGCACCATCGACGCACAGCGCTTCTTAGTACACAGCGGCACACCGTGTCCCCACATGGGTAATCGGTGATTAAGTGCTTTGCCCAAGGACAATCGGGGTTAAGTGCTTTGCCCATGGACCCCCAGCGGGGATTAAGCCGTGGAAATTTCGGTTGAAGTCCAATGCCGAAACTACAGAGCCACCGCGCTCCTTGGCTGAAACAAAAAAAATTATAGAGGCTTATCTCTTAACTCTTTACCTAACATGAAAGGCAGACGACACATGCAAAAAAATTCTTGAAAGACTATTTTTTTCATTTTTTTGTCTCAAAAACATAGGTTATGACCCCTCATTGGAACGAGTTCGACGAGCTTGTTCCAAAGAGGGTCATAACCAATGTTTTTGAGACAAAAATTGAAACAAAATAATGTAAATTAATTGGCGACTTATGTGAATAGCGCTGGACGGTTTTAACCGTTATGTTGGGTAAAGGGTTAACCAGCTATGTATTTTCAACATATTTTTCATCAAATCTTGTCACGACTGCTCGGGAGCAGCCATAAATCGATTTGATGAAAATTTCATCTAAATTTAACTGAAGAAATCATTGGTGAAAACTCCTTTTAATTTTCACGGCAAAATTGGGCTAAATGTCCCAGAATTCTTCTTATTTCAGTAGCAAGAGAAATCATGTCCTGGGCAGGAATATCCGCAGCAGCCTGCAGGGAGTTAATGGAAAAATTTATGAGTGATGATTTTAATATTTCGACATCAGAGTGCAGAGGGTAATAATATAAATACGAATGTTTGTACGTCTCTCTCTTCGTTTGTTTGTGGACGATAGACCTCTCCGTTCCTCTACAGATCGACACAAAGGGGAAATTTGACGAAGAAAGTGCCATTGGGATGGTTCCCCCGTCGCACCTGACGTCGCGTTAGCCCTTCAACCAGTACAATGCCGGATATAGTTCGGCAAGTTATGAATATTTATTTATTGGTTTTGTAGGTCACATATTTTTGCACAATGGCTAATCCTGACCACAACATGAGTATCTACTCAATACCAGGGGTGAGTGTTAATAAGCCATGTTGCCCATTTAGAGAGGGTTTGCACCTCCCAAGCATGGGTGACTGGGTCCTATTTTACCAGTAAAACAGAGCCTGTTTACCACAGTGAACAGACACTGCTTCACTTCGCGGGGTTCAGGCGGGGAGGCAAGTTATGAATAAAACCCGAGCTGAAGATCTGAAGCCTATGAACATTCCAATTTCCTCTTTAATTATGAAGACAAGAGGCCTCTCGGTCCATAGAGCTGTGCTTAACCCTTTACCCATCGAATCGACCGCATCCGCCCGCGTAATATGCAAATTCAGCAGTTGAAAAAATATTATTTTTCAAAAAATTTCAACAAAAACCATATCATGTGACCCCTCGTTGGAACGAGCTCGTCGAGCTCGTTCCAACGAGGGGTCACATGATATGGTTTTTGTTGAAAGTTTTTGAAAAAATTTAAAAAATGATATTTAAAATAATAAATTTTGATATCGTCTGCGTTGGGTAAAGGCTTGAGGCCAATAATACATTCAGAGCACATATACCCAGAATAAATAAAGCACAGAGAAAATATAAGAGATATGGTTGCCTCGAAATCTCATTAATTACCAGGCTCTGATGAGATATTAAAATGCTGGCACTACTCATTATTTATTGGTGTTTATTTCTTTATTTATTGGTGTTTAACCCTTTAACCAACGTAACGGCCAAAACCGGCCAGCGCTATTCACAAAAATCGCCAATTAATTTTCATTATTTTTTTTCATTTTTTTGTCTCAAAAACATAGGTTATGACCCCTCATTGGAACGAGCTCGTCGAGCTCGTTCCAATGAGGGGTCATAACCTATGTTTTTGAGACCAAAAGTGAAAAAAATTAGCTATTCAAGAATTTTTTTTTGCAAGTGTCGTCTGCTTTTCATGTTAGGTAAAGGGTTAAGGTCACATATTTCTGCACAATGGCCAATCATGGCCACGACAGTTTTACGAGTGGAGGAAGCTAGAGTACCCGGAGAGACCCACCGAGCAACAGTGAGCAGCTGCCAGCTCCCCAACATGCTAACTCCACACTTGCAGGGTTGCAGCTCCCCAACATGCTAACTCCACACTTGCAGGCGCGCCCATCTTGAACAGAATACAATATAAACAGAGTCAAAGAATGAATCTACATTAAGCAATCCATCTCCATAGGATGCACTGTCAATCCTGGAGTCCCATAGGAGTGACAAAAATAATCTGGGCATCATGCCTTTTCTTCAGTTGATCATAACGTAAAATGCAGAGCTCCCCTATGAAGCACCTTGATGCACCCTATGTGGACTGATCTTAGTTGCACACCTCTAGAGGGTACTGAATACAAAATTTTTAATTCTTCAGCAACATGGCCAATTCTGGCTCTCACAGGGAGCCCAAATATTAACTCAGGCTCTCAATTTGAACACAGTTGAATCTGACTTCTCTAGAGATGTTGTGTACCAAATATGAAAGCATTCGGACTGTTGGATCTGAAGAAGAGAAATTGTAAAGAAATTTCTTCATATTGCACTAAGTTAAAATTTGGGCTACCATAGCGAGCCCAAATATTAACGTATGGATCCGATTTGAACAAACTTGAATCTGACCCCCCCCCCCCCCCCCCCCCCCCCCCCCCCCCCCCCCCCGAGATGTTGTATACCAAATATGAAAGCATTCTGACTAGTGGATCTGAAGAAGAAGATTTTTCAAGAAAAATACCCCCCATATTGTATTAAGTTAAATTTCAGGTTCCCATATCGAGCCCAAATATTAACCCAGGCACTCGAATTGAACAAACTTGAATCTGACCCCCTAGAGATGTTGTATACCAAATATGAAAGCATTCCAATTGGTGGATCTGAAGAAGAAGATTTTTAAAGAAATTTTCTCATGACGCACTAAGTAAAAATTTGGGCTACCATAGCGAGCCCAAATATATACCTAGGGATCTGATTTGAACAAACTTGAATCTGCCCCCCCCCCCCCCCCCCCCCCACCCACCCACCATAGAGATGTTGCATACCAAATATGATAGCATTCTGACTGGTGGATCTGAAGAAAATTTTTTAAAATTATCCCCCTTATTGAACAAAGTTAAAATTTGGGCTTCCATAGGAAGCCCAAATATTAACCAAGGGACTTGGTTTGAACAATCTTGAATCTGCCCCTCATAACAATGATGTATACCAAACATTAAAAGATTCTGACTGGTGATTCTGAAGGAGAAGATTTTTAAAGAATATTCCCCATATTACCCTATGTTAAAAATTTGGGCTCCTGTATTGAGCCCAAATATGAACCAATGGGCTTTATTTTAACAAACTTGTATCTGCCCCCCTGTGAATGCTGCATACCAAATATCAAAAGATTCTGATGATTGGTTTTGGGGAAAAGATTTAAAATGTTTGCAAATATGCTGACTCAGCATTTTTTTGATGCCCATTACAGAACACCCTAACATAACTGATGGCATTTTTTTTTACCATTCAATTCTACTGGTCCTAAGGATACTTCGTATCAAATAACAGCTCTCTGTTCCGTGTGAAATTTTGGGTGGGGGGGGGGGGGGGGGGGAGGATGAAAATATTTCTATTTTTAGCTCCCAGGGTTCCCATGGGTATGCGGTAATTTTTTGTTGTTGCACGAGTCAAGTACTTATGACCCAATAATACCACATACCAAATTTGGTTCAAACCGGACCATCGGTTCAGAAAATAGAGATTTTGGGCGGGGCCAAAAATCTTACCCCTCCCATTACAAAGCCAAATATTGCTTCACCAACTTCGTTTGAACAAACGTGATTCTACACCTCAAAAGGAAGCTACATAGCAAATATCAAGTCATTGTACACACTGGTTCATGAGAAGATTTTAAAAATATTTTGGAGCATTTTCCCCCACTCCCTCCCTATGGGGCTGGGCATGTTGAGTTGAACAAAAATGCAATGCCCCTTCAGGACAATCACACACACAAACTTTCGCTTGAATTGGCCCAGTGGCTTTGGAGGAGAAGACCAAAACATGGTGTTGACGGATGACGGATGGAGAGCGATGAGATCAGCTCAGCTTGACTTTGTCAAGATGAGCTAATGAAAGTGTCAATGACACTGTAGCTCAACTTGTCAAGACAAAGACATGTACATGTATAGTATGTGACACAGCAATGACAAACATCTAGGTAATGACCTGATAACAAAGGTACATATAAAGTATTGTAACGGTCTGTACATAAATACTGACCGTTGCCTGTAACAAATGTATAGGTAAAGTATTGTAAAGGTGGGTGACAGTCAGATGCTAAATTAGAAAAGAAATCTTTGAGTCCCAGAGTGGGTTTGACTGAACCCCAAAATATTTGTTCTCATAGCACCGTGATAACAAAGGCACCACAAAACACACTCGTTCCTGTCCCAAGGTGAAAACAAAGGTACCCAAGAAGTTTTGTGAAGATCAGTTCATAAATACGAGCTGTATAGAAGTTGTGACAAAAAACTGATTGGACCTAATTTTGGTACAAAATGGCCACTGGCAGCCATCTTGAATTTTGGACCGCACCCAGAAACACTCATTCTCATCCCAAGGTGATAACAAAGGTACCCAAGAAGTTTTGTGAAGATCGGTTCATAAATACAGCCTCAACCCTGAGCCGTATTGACATGTGTGCTTACATTGTGTAAGTAGCACTGAATAAATCAAAGTTCATCTAATTTGCATAATTTCTGCACGAAAAAAAAACACTTATAATATGTGATGTATTCCATGTTACTAAACATTCATACAAAAATTTATTCAAATCAGAACTTTCATACAAAAGACTGATTGCACTAATTTTGGTACAAAATGGCTGCTGGTGGCCATCTTGAATTTCGGACCACACCCAAAAACACTCGCTCTCATCCCACGATGATAACAAAGGTACCCAAGAAGCTTCGTCAAGATTGGTTCATAAATATGGCCTCTAGTCTGAGCCATATAGAAGTTGTGTACAAAAAACCGATTAGACCTAATTTCGGTACAAAATGGCCACTGGCAGACATCTTGAATTTTAGACCGCACCCAGAAACACTCGTTCTCGTCCCAAGGTGATAACAAAGGTACCCAAGACATTTCGTGAAGATCAGTTCATAAATACAGACTCTAGCCCAAGCCGTATTGACATGTGTACTTACTATGTGTAAGTTGCACTGAAAAAATCAAAGTTCATCTAATTTGCATAATTTCTGCACGAGAAAAAAAAACCTGTATTATATGTGATGTATCCCATGGTACTAAACATTCACACAAAAAATTATTCAAATCAGCGCTTTCATATGGAAGTTCTGTGCAAAAATCTGATTGCACCTAATTTTGTACAAAATGGCTGCCATCGGCCATCTTGAATTTCGGACCGGACCCAAAAACACTCGTTCTCGTCCCACGGTGATACTAAAGGTACCCAAGAAGTTTCGTAAAGATCGGTTCATAAATACGGCCTCTAGCCCGAGCCGTATTGGCATTTGCACTTACAGTGCTGAAAGTAACACCAAAAAACATCAAAATTAGTCTAATTTGCACAATTTACGCACGAGAAAAAAACCCGTATTATATGTGATGTATCCCATGGTACTAAACATTCATACAAAAAATTATTCAAATCAGTGCTTTCATATGGAAGTTCTGTACAAAAAACAGATTTCTGCATCGTCGATACAAAATGGCAGCTGGCAGCCATCTTGAGTTTCTGACCGCAACCAAAAACACTCGTTCTCGTCCCACAGTCATAACAAAGCTACCCAAGAAGTTTCGTAAAGATCGGTTCATAAATACGGCCTCTAGCCCGAGCCATATCCAATTGTTGACAGACGGACGACAGGCCATGACAAAAGCTCAAATTTGGCTTCGCCAAAGTTGAGCTAAAAATGTAGTTTTTTTTTCAACTGCTTAACCCTTTACCTAACATGAAAAGCAGACGACACTTGCAAAAAAAATTCTTGAACAACTAATTTTTTTCATTTTTTGTCTCAAAAACATAGGTTATGACCCCTCATTGGAACGAGCTCGATGAGCTCGTTCCAATGAGGGGTCATAACCTATGTTTTGGAGACAAAAAATGAAAAAATAATGAAAATTAACTGACGATTTTTGAGAATAGCGCTGGCCGGTTTTGGCGGTTACGTTAGGTAAAGGGTTAATATGTAAATTACACGACGGGGTGCGTCCGACTTGTAAGGTAAAGTGTTAAGGCAAGTGCATCATCGCTGTACTGCATGCATTGCCACACAACCCCACCGTCTCCCCAATCGGAATTAAGTGTCTTACCCGAGGATATCACACGTTATGGTCAGGATCGAACCAACGACCGGTCAGTTTTACCCTTTACATAACGAACCTGCCGCATCCGCCCGCGTAATTTGCAATTTCAGCAGTTGAAATAATATTTTTGAAACAATTTCAGCAAAAGCATGAATTTGTAACCCCTTATTGGAACTAGCTCGTTATAATGAGGGGGGGGGGGGGGTCAGATGATATGGTTTTGTTTAAATTTTGGAAAAAAATAGAAAATTGATATTTAAAATAAACATTTTTGATATCATCTGCATTGGGTAAAGGGTTCACAATTTAACCAATACACTGGATATCAACATTTTTTATTTTACATATTTTTTTCATTTTTTTTAAAGAAATTTCAACGTGATTATATCATGTGACTTCCTCGTTATTTATTTATTTATTGGTGTTTAAGGTCATATATTTCTGCACAATGGCTAATCATGATCATGACAGTTTTACGGGTGGAGGAAGCTGGAGTACCTGGAGAGAATCACCGAGCAACTGTCAGCTCCCCAACATACTAACTCCACACCAGCAGGGTTAGCATTGGTTGAAGACAAAGTGCACCATCGACGTGCAGTGCGCTTTAGTCCACGACGTCATCGTGCCCCCAGATGGGCAATGGGGGTGAAGTGTCTTGCCCAAGAACACAACGCGGTTGCCGCAGGTGGGATTCGAACCGAGGACCTCTCGGCTTGCAGTCTGCACCTCTACCTACTGAGCCACCGCGCCCCACTCATTGAAACGAGCTTCACTCACACAAGCTCAAATATAACCCTATGGACTTAGTTTGATTAAAATTGAATCTGAACTTCCAAAGAATACAACATATCAAATAGCAAAAGATTCTCACTGTAGATCTGAAGAAATTTTTAAAAGACATTTCACATATTGCGCTAAGTTCCGCATTCCAATAGGGAGATCAAATATGACCACAGGGATTTGGTTTGAACATACTTGAATCTCACCCCACTTAGGGTGCTGCATACCCAATATCAAACGATTCTGACTGATGAATCTAAAGATTTTTATTTAACCTTTTACGCAACTAATCGGCCACATCCGCCTGTGTAATATGCAAATTCAACAGGTGAAAAAATATTATTTTCAAAAAAATTTCAACAAAACCATATCATGTGACCCCTCTTTGGAACGAGCTCATCGAGCTCGTTCCAATAAGGGGTAACATGATATGGTTTTGTTGAAATTTGCGGAAATTTAAAAAAAAAAATATTTAAATTAATAAATTTTGATATCTTCTGCGTTGGGTAAAGGGTCAAAGAATATTTTTCATATTACCTAAAGTTAAAATTTGGATTCCATAGGAAGCCCAAATATCAAACCAGGGACTTGATTTGAACACACTTCAAGCTGACCCCCTAAAGATACATTTTATCATATATATAGAGATATTGGCTGCTAGATCTGAAGATTTTTTAATAAATGTCCCCATATTGCACCAAGTTAAAATATGGGCTGCCACATGTGAACCCTGGGACTTGATTTGAACAAACTTTGAATCTGAACCTCCTTGGGATGCTGCATATCATACATCATGATTCTACCTGGCACTTTTGAAGATTTTTAATTTTAAATAATATTTCTCATGTTACACAATGCTAAAGTTCGAGTTCCCATAGCCCAAATATGACCCCAGCGACTTGATTTGAACAAACTCTAAGGATGTGCTTTACCAATCATCAAAAGATTCTGACTGATGGATCTGAAGATTTTAAAAAAAATTGTCATTTTGGACAGAGTTAAAATTACGTTTCCCATAGGGAGCCCAAATATGAACCGAGGAACTGTATATGAACAAACTTGAATCTCATCCCACCACTTAGAATGCTACATACCAAATATCAAAGATTCTGACTGCTGGATCTGAAGAAAATTTTAACCCTTTACCTAACATGAAAAGCAGACGACACTTGCAAAAAAAATTTCTTGAATAACTAATTTTTTTCATTTTTTGTCTCAAAAACATAGGTTATGACTCCTCATTGGAACGAGATTGTTCCAATGAGGGGTCATAACCTATGTTTTTGAGACAAAAAATGAAAATATAATGAAAATGAATTGGCGATTTTTGAGAATAGCGCTGGCCGGTTTTGGCTGTTACATTGGGTAAAGGGTTAAAAGAATATTCTTCATGTCAAACACCCACAAGCATTCAAGTTCACACAAGGAGCTCAAATATAAATCTATGTACTTTATCTGAACAAACTTCAAGCTGACCCACCTAACGAATCACTATACCAAATATCAAGAAATTTTGACTGGTCGATCTTTAGATTTTTAAATACAAGTGTACGAAGTTAAAATTTGGGTTCCCATGGGGAGTAACTCAGGGACTTGTTTTCGAACAAACCTGAATCTGACCCCTCCAAGGATGCTGTAGAATAAGATTCTGATAGGTTGTTCTGGAAAATATTCTTGAATTTGAAAAGAAAGTTAAAAAATTTATAGTAATTTATATATTTTTTATACTTACCAATGACCCAGACTTAGCTGGTGCTAACTCTAACAAAACCAGGGCCAAACACAAATTTTGCCCCCCAATCCCCAAAATTTGCATCCAAAACAAAAAGAAATCATGTCCTAAAGGACCTCCATACTACGCCTCTACTGCGCATGCGCAGTGACGCAGACGTCCCGAAATTGGCGCCAATTATCATTCTTACTGGCAGTGCCTGGTCAGCGCTATGTACTCAGCGGGGAGGCAAGAGTTCCCAACTCCAGGGAGGGCCATCCCCGTCTGGGTCATTGGTAAGTATAAAAAATATATAAATTACTATAAATTTTTTAACATTTTTATACTGTACCAATGACCCAGACTTAGCTGAATAGTAAACAGGCTGGAGGGCCTAGGACATAGAGGAAAATCCAATAAGCTCAACTATATAGTAAAGAGGTAACCCTTTAAGGAGAAAAGGAGTATTAGGCTTTACATGTATCTTTCTTATTTAATATTAAATTAGAAAGATACACTACCCTTAATAATTGAGCACAATAACATTCATGTTCTCTATTAACATCCAGTATAACCCTTATACTAATTATTTTTAAAGCAAGCCAATAAATAAAGTAGTCCAGAGAATTAAGACTCTTTATAGTCATTTAAAAGTGTCCGAGTATTGTATATTAAAGCCCGTTTGACACTTGACATATACAAATGCTTCACACCGAGCTACACTTTAAAAATAAGACATGAATGAATTTAAACATTAATATTACACTTTAAAACCATCCCGGAAGCGACTCAGAAATACTGACTTGGAGGAGGCATTCCCTTGCTTTTCACTATAAAGCAGGTGACCTAAGGGAACACCCGCCCCCCTCCTTCCCCTTGCCCTGGGTCAAATAGCCCAGAGCGAAGAGGGCAGCCGGACGGAGTCACTGCCGGAACAGAAAGCCTGCATAACTATAGTTGCAACTGTTTAGTGGACGACATTCTGAGCAACAGATAACGGACCTAAACAATGCAGGTCTCCAGAAATGGACTCAATATTTCTGAGATAAAAATTCGTAAATGTGGATGGCTGAGACCAATAAGCAGCCTTCATTAAATCTGTAATAGCAACACTATTAGCATAAGCCAAGGAAGTAGAAAGAGCTCTTACTTCATGAGCAGAAATCTTAAGCACAGACTGCTGAGAAGAAGATAAATCTTCATAAGCAGTACGGATAGTTAACTGAATCCATCTAGCAATAGAATGGACTGAAATGTCCTTTCTATTAGGCATCAAAGACAGAAAGAAACATTTCCGTCCCTTTCTGATAAACTGAGATCTCTGTTTATAGATACGTAGTGCTCTAACAGGACAGAGTAAAGGCCTACGCCCGTCTGAAGACGGAAGAGCCTTAATAACAATAGGTTCCGGATATTTATTAGGAGCCTGATTCTTAGCTAAAAAACCCACATTAGTAGTGAAGGTGATAGTGTTCCCAACACTACAATAATGAGAATCATCCACCGATAGTGCATGAAGCTCACTGACTCTTCTAGCAGAAGAGAACGCCAAGAGAAAAGCTGTCTTATAAGATAAGAATTTGAAATCTACTGTCCCAAGAGGTTCAAATGGCTTTTCCTTCAATTTAAGGAGAACCCAAGCTAAATTCCACTTAGGAATTAATCTAAGAGTTCTGGGTCTATTTATCGAAAAGTTTCTAACCAACTTCGATAAAGAGACATTAGATCCAATTTGTAAACTATCATGATGTGCATAGGTATCAGATAACATAGATCTATAACCCTTTATAGTAACAGGCTGCAGTTTGATTTCGTCAAACAAGTATACTAGAAAGTTTGCAATGTCTGGTATAGAGGGATCGAATATATCTACAGAATGATCCCTACACCAACGACGAAAAACCTTCCACTTAGCCGCATAGTTTAGCGAAGAGGAGGTCCTCCTACAGTTAGAAATCGCATCCACTGCTCGTCCTGTAAAGTGCTTGCCATGCAAGAAGGACCGCACAACGGAAAAACGTGAAGGTTGAGACCTTGCGGGTTGTGATGGAGTTGGCGCGATTTCCCCTGCGAAAGAAGATCCTCCCGTGGAGGAAGCTTCCGCGGTAGGTCCCACAACAGACACCTGAGTAGATTTATCCACGGTCTCTGTGGCGACAGAGATGCTACCAACAGAATCTTGCATTGAGATTGTTTTATCTTTAGCAATACTTGTTGAATTAACGGCGCTGGAGGATACGCATATCCTATCATTCCGTCCCAAGGGATCGACAGAGCGTCTACTGCAAATGCTCTTGGATCCGGACACGGAGACACATACGTCTGCAACTGATTGTTGAGATGTGTCGCAAATAAGTCTATCATTGGCCGTTCCCATTGGTAGCAAATCTGATTGAATACTTGTTTGTTGAGAGTCCACTCCGACGGCAACAAGCGACCCTTTCATGAAAGGGAGTCTGCTAGCACATTCAGACGACCCGGTATGTGACGGACCGAAAGAAGAACGTGATGTTCTAACGCAAACAGAAGGATTCTTTCCGTTAGATTGAACAACGGAACTGAATGAGTGCCTCCCTGATTCCGTATATACGCCACTACTGTCGTATTGTCGGATAGGATTTGGACATGAGCATTGTGAATAATGTCCATCCAGTGACGTAACGCAAGCCAAATTGACATCATTTCCTTGATGTTTATGTGCTTGCACAGGAATTGCGGATCCCAAAGACCCTGGCATCTCGAATCCGTCGGGATTAATGATGCACCCCAACCTGTTTGACTGGCATCCGTCATAACGGTAAAACTCGGATCCGGCAACTGCAGCGGAACTCCTTGAGTTAACCACTGAATGTTTGCCCAAGTCTGAATCTCTTGTTTCACTTGATCTGACAAGAGAACGTCTACATCGAGCGAATGAATTTTCACACTCCAATTCTGAGTCAGGAAAATTTGAAGAGGACGTGTGCGTAACCGCCCCATCGGAATGAGATCCGCGGCGGCTCCGCACAGACCTATCAGTCTCATAAATTCTCTCGCCGTGACTTTGTCTGCGTGCAGACAATAGCGAGCGTAACAACTGACTAATTTCGCTCTGGTTAACGGCAGACGAACGAGATTGTTGTGCGTCTCGAAGCTCATTCCCAGATGAGTGAATGACTTGGACGGCACCAGATCCGACTTCTCCTCGTTTACTATAAAACCGAGACGTCGGAGCAATAGAAGAAGATTCTGAACATCGTTCTGAAGCGTTAACTCATTGCCGTACCTCTGAAGAATGTCGTCCAGGTAGGCCGACGTTACCGCAGACGAATGAGCTCGGAAGTAGATCATTACCGAGTTCATTACCCGAGTGAAAGCCCAGGGTGCTAGATTCAATCCGAAGCACATCGCCCGGAATTGATACACCACTCCTAGGACTGCGAAGCGTAGATACTTTCGGAATGTCGGATGTACCATGACGTGAAAGTACGCATCTTTGAGATCTATGCTCGTTGCATAATCGTTCACCCGAATACTCGCTCTGACCGATCGAATCGTCTCCATATAAAACTTCGGAGCGACGATCAGCTTGTTTATCCAGCTCAAATCTATGACTGGACGGAACGAGCCGTCTGGTTTCGGAACCAGAAACAGATGGCTGTAGAATCCCGGAGATTCCTGGTTTTCTACGACCTCTACCGCGTTCTTCATTAAAAGAGACTGCACCTCTGATAACAGAGCGTCTCTTTTCTGTGGATTTGACGGAAGATGAGTCCACTTTGGACTTCGAGTTAATGGAGGCTTTCGTTTGAAGGATATCTTTAGACCTTCCGAAGTCACTCCTCTCACCCAAGGGTCGTCCGTAATCGACGCCCACTCTTGTGAAAAGCTCGACAACCTTCCGCCAACCGGAACGCGATAGAGGTTTAAGCCATCACCTCCTGGACCTGCGAGGCCTGCGGTAGGAGAAACCACGTCTTCCACGACCCGCACCTCGCCTCGTCGACCTCGAGGCGTCCGACCGATTGTCCCGGCCTGAAGGACGTCCCGAACGAGAGTCGCTATCCTGACGGTCTCTCGAATAAGACCAAGAGGACGCACTGGAACCTCTATAGGAACCTCTCTTGGGCGCATTAGACCCAGAAGTGCCTGTCTTATTCGTGTCTGCTGTATCCGACTTCTTAGGAGCAGATCTGAACAACAGAGAATCATTAGCTTTCTTTTTAATTTTATCATAAATAGCGGAAAGCTTGCCGTCAAAGAGAAGTTCTCCTGAGACCGAAGCGACTCTAAGAGAGTTCTTCACCTTAGAATCCACTAGTGTGGATGTAGCTAGGGCTGCGTCACGTCTAACCAACTCCAGATTTGCCACTGAAAGGGCGGAGTTACACGTGGAATAAGCTACTGCCCTTGAAAGAAGTCTTAAAGAGGATTGAATATCCTGAAACTCTTTCCCCTGAAGGCGCAGTGATAACGCCTTAGTAAGGTGATCTGCGTAAGATAAGGCATCTAAATTGGCTCTGTTAGACGCAATAGCTGTTTCCAACACCGCGGTTGGAATAGAAGCTGACGACGGTAATGATAGCTCTAAGTCTTCCGCCTCGTCGTCCATACGCAGAGGAACTCTCGGTATACCCTGTCCTGCCGTATCAAATTTATTCCTTGCATTAATGAAAGGCACGTTGAGAGTATTAGCGGACAAGAAACCTGCTTTCCCCGTCCTGGAAGCAAGTTTAAATATAGCGTCGTTCAATAATTCAAATGTTCTTGCAACATTATTGGACTGCGACGGGAACTCGGGAGCAATGTCCCTGAACCGCTCAAAAAATTCAGAGTCCAATGACGCTATAATTCTCTTGTCCGGAAGCGCAGCAGTCTGGCCCGACGGAACAACTTGAGGAAGAAAGTGCCGGATGAAGTCCACGGCAGCTTTATGTTGTTCCGAAAGGGATAGCTCCAAGTCATCCGTATCCCTTTCACCATCCGGTCGGACCTCATGATGTTCCCGGTCGTCCGCCCCCGATGCTTCGGCGGAGCGTACCAACCCAGCGCCATCGGATAATTCTCGATCCGACACCGTTTCTGTCGGCTGCTGGGATGCTGCGATAAGCTGTGCTATCTGCACAAGAATGTCCGGCGTCGAGACCTGCGGAGGCGCAGTCTTTCGCTGCTTCGCCGAGGGCAGCTCCGCATCAGATGGCTCCCGCATACTTTTCCTATGCGAACGTCCAGAGTCCATCTGTCTCGAATCCCTGGCTGCCGGATGGTGTGACCTGGTCGCCGAAGAATCCTTCATCGGCGAAGCTGGTAATATATCGGCGGTCACGCAGCCAAGGTGCGGTCGTGTGCGCTGACGAGAAGAGGAAGCCTTAACAATCTCTGCGGACTGCTTATACAACGGAGCGTCCCGAGCGACGGACGTATGCTCCGCTAAAGACACATTTTGTACCACAACATCTGGTCCCAGATGTTGTTGTACGAGAGAGGGGCCTCTCTCGCTCGCGGCCTGGCTGGACCTGGACGAGCTAGGAACCGGACTCAAAGGCTTCCTCCGTTCTCGCTTACTATCCGCCGTCACTGGGTGTGCATCTATTATGTTTATAGTGCTCGCATCACCCAAAATTTCCTCTTGGACCGCATCGGACAAACCCGGCTGCTGAACCATTCGGTGAATGGACGCTACACCGGGCGAGCTAGCGGACGACATTTGTCTAATCTCCATGAGCACTTTTGCCGCTAGCTCTGAATTCATTTGTGACGACGGACGCACACTTGAAGAAGATAACATGGAAACATCACCCTGTTCTGGTTCCTCTGAAATAGAAACTGAGAGAGTAGAGTGACCTTGCGGAGAAAGAGCCGGAATCGCTCTTTCTCCAGAAACAACATATCGTGACACACGTTTCCAATGTTTCTCATCCCAATGTTCACATATAGGACAGGGATTAATGCGAGAACACTGACTACAATTAATACAATGATCATGAAAGTCAGAGGAAGATTTCTTCCTATTACAATTTGAACAACGTCCCTTCATTGTGAAAGAACAACAATAAGTCCTAGTTACTCGCAAAAACCCCTGACACAAAGATACATAATAACATGATCCATTAATAAATGAAATGAAAGTGTCAATGACACTGTAGCTCAACTTGACAAACTTGAACTTGGTAAGTTATAAATGAAATGGCAAAATTGAAGATCATTGGGACCAATGTCAGTTTTTTGGCAGTGGCAACATTTTTTGACAGAAACCGAAGAAAATCGATAGCTCCCATCTAGAGGCCTCCCCAAACAAGCATGCCAGGTTTCAAAGCAATCCGATCATAAATGTGCCCTGTAGGGTGTACAAAAGGGAAATATTGTGGTCTGACTAGACTAAATTCTAAGAACGTTGGCCGTGGCAACATTTTTTGACGGAAATAGAAGAAAATCTATAGCTCCCATCTAGAGGTCACCGTAAATAAGCATACCAGGTTTCAAAGCAATCTAATAATAAATGAGCCCTGTAGGGTAAGACAAAGGGAAATATTGTGGTCTGACTAAACTAAGTTCTAAGAATGTTGGCTGTGGCAACATTTTTTGATGGAAATTGAAGAAAATTGATAGCTCCCATCTAGAGGTCTCCCCAAACAAGTATACCAGGTTTCAAAGCAATCAAATCATAAATGTGCCCTGTAGGGTGTGCCAAAGGGAAATATTGTGGTCTGACTAGACTAAATTCTAAGAACGTTGGCCGTGGCAACATTTTTTTATGGAAATGGAAGAAAATCGATAGCTCCCATCTAGAGGTCACCCCAAACAAGCATGAAAGGTTTCAAAGCAATCCGATCATAAATGTGCCCTGTAGGGTGTGCCAAAGGGAAATATTGAGTCTACTGACTAAACCAAGTTCTAAGAACGTTGGCCGCGGCAACATTTTTTGATGGAAATTGAAGAAAATCGATAGCTCCCATCTAGAGGTCTCCCCAAACAAGCATACCAGGTTTCAAAGCAATCAAATCATAAATGTGCCCTGTAGGGTGTGCCAAAGGGAAATATTGTGGTCTGACTAAACTGAGTTCTAAAAACGTTTGCCACGGCAACATTGTTTGACGTAAATTGAAGAAAATCAATAGCTCCCATCTAGATGTCACCCCAAACAAGCATGCCAGGTTTCAAAGCAATCCGATCATAAATGTACCCTGTAGGGTGTGCCAAAGGGAAATATTGAGTCTTCTGACTAAACTAAGTTCTAAGAACGTTGGCCGCGGCAACATTTTTTGACAGAAATTGAAGAAAATCGATAGCTCCCATCTAGAGGTCTCCCCAAACAAGCATACCAGGTTTCAAAGCAATCTGATCATAAATGGGCCCTGTAGGGTGTGCCAAAGGGAAATATTGAGGTCTGACTGAACTAAGTTCTACGAACGTTGGCCGTGGCAACATTTTTTGCCGGAAATTGAAGAAAATCGATAGCTCCCATCTAGAGGTCACCCTAAATAAGCACACCAGGTTTCAAAGCAATCAAATCATAAATGTGCCCTGTAGGGTGTGTCAAAGGGAAATATTGTGGTTTGTCTAAACTAAGTTCTAAGAACGTTGGCCGCGGCAACATTTTTTGACAGAAATTGAAGAAAATCGATAGCTCCCATCTAGAGGTCACCCCAAACAAGCATGCCAGGTTTCAAAGCAATCCGATCATAAATGTACCCTGTAGGGTGTGCCAAAGGGAAATATTGAGTCTTCTGACTAAACTAAGTTCTAAGAACGTTGGCCGCGGCAACATTTTTTGACAGAAATTGAAGAAAATCGATAGCTCCCATCTAGAGGTCTCCCCAAACAAGCATACCAGGTTTCAAAGCAATCTGATCGTAAATGTACCCTGTAGGGTGTGCCAAAGGGAAATATTGAGGTCTGACTAAACTAAGTTCTACGAATGTTGGCCGTGGCAACATTTTTTGCCGGAAATTGAAGAAAATCGATAGCTCCCATCTAGAGGTCAACCTAAATAAGCATATCAGGTTTCAAAGCAATCAAATCATAAATGAGCCCTGTAAGGTGTGCCAAAGGGAAATATTGTGGTTTGACTAAACTAAGTTCTAAGAATGTTGGCCGCGGCAACATTTTTTGACGGAAATTGAAGAAAATCGATAGCTCCCATCTAGAGGTCACCCCAAACAAGCATAAGAAGTTTCAAAATAATCTGATCATAAATGCAACCTGTGAGGTGTGCCAAAGGAAATTGTGGACGTACGTACTAACGTACTAACATACTAACGTACGTACGTACGTACGTACGTACGTACGTACGTACGTACGCCGACGGACGAGAAGTGATGGCAATAGCTCAGCTTGACTTTGTCAAGTTGAGCTAAAAACAATTGCAAAACAAAATAATTTTGAAAAAATATTTTTTCAGCGAAGCCCAAGTTGCTGAAAAGTAACGTTGAGCCCCGATGGATCCGATGGCAAAGTGTGGTCAAAAATTTTAAATTTATATTAAATAATTAATGAGACACTTTCGGATAATATAAATGTATCTTATAGTGAGATAAACTACAGCAAAGGCAAACAGCCCCCCTCAAAAAAGGCTGTTGCCAATGAAAACAAACAGTGTAAAAACACCAGAAAACATGACTCCAGGCACTGAAAAAACTGGCCCGGAATCAGTCATCAATTACACTCTATCTGATGCAAAACAGAGACTCCCAGGGGAGAATCTGTAGAACATCAGATGGAAGATGCAGAACACAAACGTTATACACCCATGGGTGAAAACGTAACTATGGGGAAAATAACAGAAAACATTCTGTAACCAAGCAACTCTCCCAGGAAATTTTAGAAATGAAATTTCTCAAAAATATGCCAAAAACATGGGAGAATTGCAAGGGGGGACTTTAGAAGTCTAGGGCAGAGGAAACACTGAATAAGCAGTGCAACAATTAGCAAGAATGACAACAAGAGGCCCATGCCTCGAAAATAGGCAACTTAACATAATTTCATCAAAAAATTTTAAGTACAGCCCTGATTATTTTTTGTCACTTCTTTTTCCTCTCCTCCTTCTATCCTCCTTAGAATCACATTTTCTCCAAAAATTACGTGTCTGGCATCCTTTAAACTGAGATTTACAAGCACAAAGATCAGTGAGATGTTGACTGATGAAGGGCCAAACAGAGAATGTTAATTGGCGCTAATTTCGGGACGTCTGCGTCACTGCGCATGCGCAGTAGAGGCGTAGTATGGAGGTCCTTTAGGACATGATTTCTTTTTGTTTTGGATGCAAATTTTGGGGATTGGGGGGCAAAATTTGTGTTTGGCCCTGGTTTTGTTAGAGTTAGCACCAGCTAAGTCTGGGTCATTGGTACAGTATAAAAATATTTGGTGGGTTCAAATAGTTATGCCCCTTGTGGTGCCTCCTGTTGTCATGGCAACTTTATTTGAACAAACTTAAATTGACATATAAGGAACATGCATATCAAATTTGTTTCAATTCGGCCCAGTCATTTATGGAGAGAAGTTGATAATGTAAAGTTCACACCAGACAGACGGTTGGATGACAAGACAGCTAAAAAACAGAGGCTCGAGCCTAAAATGCTCACTTGGCTCAAATTGTCCAGTAAGTGATCAGCAGCAAGAGTAATTTTTTGATTTGCTGACACAAGCAATGGCAACTTTTTTGGCCATTCATTTCTGCTGGTCATAGGAAAGGTTCCTAGCAAGCTCTGTTCTGTGAAGTATTAAAAAACAACTGAAAGAAATTTTTGTTTTGTTTTAAACTACTGTGGTTCTCTCCAGCCTCCCCCCCCCCCCCCCCCAAAAAAAAAAAAAAACAAGAAAAAACAAGTGAATCGATGTGAACAAACTTGAATTTGCCACCCCTAGAGATGTTACATACCAAATATGAAAGGATTCTCACTGGTGGATCTGAAGAAGAACAATTTTCAAGAAATTTTCTCAAATTGCTCTAAGTTAAACTTTGGGCTTCAATAAAAAGCCCAAATATTAATCCAGGGACCTGATTTGAACGACCTTCAATCTAACCCTCACAGAGGTGTTGTACACCAAATATCAAAAGAATCGGACTGCTGGATCTGAAGGAGATGATTTTAAACGATAATTCCCCATATTGCACAAAGTAAATATTTGGGCTCCCTTGGGGAACCCAAGTATTAACCCAGGAACTCAATTTGAACAAATTTGAACCTTACACCTCTAGAGATGTCACATACTAAATATGAAAGGATTCTAACTAATAGGACTGAATAAGAAGATTTTTAAAGAAATTTTCTCATATTGCACTAAGTTAAAATTTGGGCCCCAATAAAGAGCCCAAATATTCATCCAAGGATCCCATTTGAACAAACTTGAATCTAACCCCCCTAAAGATGCTGCATACCAAATGAATCTGACTCGTGGATCTGAAAAAGATTTTTAAAGATTATTCCCCATATTGCACCAAGTTAATATTCGGGCTTCCACGGGAAGCCCAAATATTAACCCAGTGGCTCAATTTGAACAAACTTCAATCTGACCCCTGTAGAGATGTTGTATACCAAGTATCAAAAGAATCTGACTGTTTGATCTGGAGAACATTTTTAAAGCTTATTCCCCATAGCACCCTAAGTTAATTGTTTGGGCACCTCTGTTGAGCCCAAATATAAACCGAGGGGGTCAATTTGAACACACTTGTATTTGACTGTCCTATGGATGCTGTATACCAAATATCAAAAGATTCTGATCAGCGGTTCTGAAGAAAACTTTTTTCTAAATTTTTGCAAATATGCTGACTCAGCATTTTTTCAAACGCCTCTACAGAACACCCTGACACAACCGACGGCCATTTTTTTTTAATCCATTCTGGTCAAAGGGATGCTTAAAACCAAATAACAGTTCTCTGTTCCATTAAGTTTGGAAAATATGGGCATTTGAATTTTTTCTATTTCTAGTCCCTGAGAAACCCACAGAGCAACAAAAAAACAATTCCGGGCATCAATCAAGTACTTTGGACCCACTTATGCTGCATGCCAAATTTCGTACAAATCGGCCCACTGGTTCTTGAAATAGAAATTTTGGGCAGAGCCCAAAATGGGTATGTGCCCACAGAGAGCCCAAATATTGATCTACCAACTTCTCTTAACCAAACTTTAATCCTCAACACCAAAGAGTGTTACATACCATATATCAAGGCAATCTCTCTGGTGGTTTATGAGAATATTTTTGGGCTTTGGCATCATTGACCAGAGCCTGAAGAAGGCAGCCGCTTCATTTGAATAAAATATTAAGGGTATACCCCATTGATGGTTTGTGCAATATATGTTTGAATTTGGCTGAATGGCTGTGAAGAAGCCAGGTTTGCAAAAGTTAACGGACAGCAATACCTCACACTGACTTGCAGTCAGGTGAGCTAAAAAATAGGTCTATGTCGAGGGTGGCATATACCCCCGCCTGCAATACCATGGACAGCATTACAGAAATTAAACATTTATTACTGGGCGACGCTGAAGGATGACAGACGACTGACCTGTGACAGATTAAAGACCATTGGGGCATATATCATAAGAACTATTATGTGTCACCATAGGGTGACACAAAAAGGTGCCCCCACCTCTTTACCAAATGTGAGAGTGATTTTATTTGATAATTGTGTGAAAAAAATATTTTTCTGCATACTTTATATATGTTGTGCATCTACAAGACATGTGTAACCACATCCTAAAGTTTCTACTCTCTACATTAGAAATTGTGGGAGGAGTTGATTACACCATGAAGGTGCCCTTAATTAAACAAGCTATTGATGATTGAATTTTGGGACGGACAAAATCAAAGTCCAGAAAATGCAATACTCCTACAATAATACATCGCATAACATATGCCTTGTACTGTGAGTAGGCATCAATAGGATAGACTTGCACACCAAATAAGAAGTCATTCCACTGTGTACTCTACAAGTTATTCATGAATTAATTTAAAGGCGGACCAAGTCCATAAAGGGGCAATGACTCTGGAAATAAAATCTCGCACAACTCTTGCATTTCACTGTCGGTATACAGCAATAGGATACACTTGCATACTAAATATCAAGCCACTCAACCAAGTACTTTACAAGTTATTCATGATTGAATTTCGGGACAGACGGACAAGGCAATTCCTATAGATCCCCGATAGGGGTATAAAAAACTTATCTAAATATCGAAAGAGAAAGTGAATGGATATATAAAACCAACATTAGGCCTAAAAAAGTTGAAGTTTCTCAGGCCCTCCCTCATGGTCCTTTTGGCTGCCAAATACTAAAAATTAAATGGTTTATGTCTGATATTTTTAACCATGCCTCCACATGGGCAATCGGAATTAAGTGCCTTTCCCAAGGACAAAACGTGGTTACCCCTGGAGGGGATTGAACCATGGGTCTTTCAGTTTTAAGCTGAGCAAATGTGAACCTCCAGAGAGTTGAAACAAACTTTTTTCTATAGATGACTGAATAGTGCCACAGCTATTTTGCTGGGGGATAAAAAGCTGAAAACAGCCGAGCTCTTACTTCCCTGGATGTGTATTCACAGACAAAACAAAACTAGAGAATGTCTGTCGCCCAGTATACCCCCACCATGGAATACCGCCTAGTGTGGGTGACTGAAAAGAAGCATCCAATTTTTCTAAGTAAAACAAGCCAAGACCAATACCGGGTCTGGACCTGCGTCGCTGAATGCAATTGAAGCGGCAGACAGGAAGTGGCTGCACAGCAGATCTGAAAATTGCAATACGATACAACTGATCATTATCAGGCTCCAGATGACGTAAAATTTCAATGTTCAGTGGGTACAGTAAAGTTTCAAAGTATCAGCAAACAGGAAGTGGCTGCACGGCAGATCTGAAAATTGCTTACACGATACAACTCATCATTATGAAACAGTAGACCAAATATAAAATCAATCCCTTGCATAGAAGCCGAGAAAACCTTGACGGAAAATTTCAATGTTCAGTGGATACAGTAAAATTTCAAGGTATCGGCAAACAGGAAGTGGCTGCACGGCAGATCTGAAAATTGCTTACACGATACAACTCATCATTATGAAGCAGCAGACCAAATATAAAATCAATCCCTTGCATAGAAGCCGAGAAAACCTTGACGGAAAATTTCAATGTTCAGTGGGTACAGTAAAATTTCAAAGTATCGGCAAACAGGAAGTGGCTGCGCGACAGATCTGAAAATTAGATACATGATACAACTCATCATAATGAAGCAGCAGGCCAATTATAAAATCATTCCCTTTCATAGAAGCAAAGAAAACTTTGACGGAAGAAGTGTTTCAGACGGGCAGACGGATGGACTGACGGACAGACAGATGGACGGACGGAGTCGAGCAGTTACTAGACCTGCTCTGCCGCTGGCGACGCAGGTAACAAAAATTCAATATGGCCAGCAATCAGGAACAAGATTATGTCACGCACTGCTCCTCATCATGTTGATCATTTTGGTGAAGTTTTATGAAAATGCGACTAAAACTGTGAAATAGTTCGCTCCACAAGTATTTTGCAAAATCCAATATGGCCTCCAGTAGGCCATCTTGAATCCAATCTGGAAAAAATTTATGTCACGCACCACTCATCATGTCGATCAATTTATATTGAGTTTCATGAAAATGCAGCAAAAACCGTAAAAGTATTTCGCTCCACAAGTATACAGCAAAATCCAACATGGCCGCCAGTCGGCTATCTTGAATCCGATCTGGAAAATATTTATGTCACGCACTTCCCCTCATCATGTTGATCATTTATGTGAAGTTTCATGAAAATGCAACTAAAACTGTGGAAGTAGTTCGCTCCACAAGTTTACATGTACAACAGACCGACAACGACAACAGACCAACGGCCAAGTTGACTCCTATATACCCCTTAAACTTCGTTTTGTGGGGTATAATAAACTAAAACAACACATGCTAAGTTTTATCAAGTTTTATTACTGATACAATTAGAAAGTGTTTTCACTTTAGCTTCATTTTTTTAAAAAGCAAGAACTTTTAAACAATGGACAAAAATACATAAAATAAAGAAAAGTTATTATTACAATAGCTAAAACATGGATAATTCTGAATTTTAAACATTTTCTTTTTAAACCATATTTTTTTATCAACTCACATCTTGCCAAGTTGAACCCCAATGAGCATATACTTTTGAACAAAAATATTTTTAGCTTCTGAAACACAAGATTCCTCCACTCTTTTACACAAAAACACAATCATTTGACAGTAAACCAAAAATATATCAATCAAAAAATTTAAGTACTGATCAACCAGCCAGGCCTACTGTAGCAGGCAAGCCTGAAAATAAGCAATCTGTCATTTGCAGAATGAGGTCCTCAGAGGGTGAATTTGCTGATGCTATCCCATACAGTGGGCTAGAATCCCCAATTTACCTCTTTCTGTTCAGGCCTGAGACCTTGATTCAGATTGAGGTTCACAGAGGGTGAATTTGATAATGCTACACTGCTGTGCAGAGTAGTATTACCAAATTCACCCTCTGGGGACCTCATTTTGCGGATAACGGTCTGCTTATTTCTGGGCTTGGTAGCAGGGGTCATACAGGTTATGAAAAGTCTGGAAAAGATATGGAAAAATCTGAGTTTTTTTTTAACCCTTTAACAAACCACATATCAAAATTCCAATGAGTGGTCACACGATATGGTCATGCTGAAATAAATTGAAAATAATACTTTTACAACACTGAATTTGCATATTACGCGGTCAGATGTAGCCGATTCATTAGGTAAATGGTTAATGGGCTCTGGAAAGGCTATGTAAATTCAGGACCAAGTTACAGTTGTTCCCCTTGGTACATTACTAGGCGCAACCATTTTGTTTACAGCAAAATCGCTCACCGTTATTCTTCAAATGCAATCAATCGGTAAAATTGGCATTACCAAGCAGAAGAGAGAAGCTTTTGCTTCACCGTTATTCGTCAAACAAAATCAATCGGTAAAATTGGCATTACCAAGTAGAAGAGAGGAGCTTTTGCTTCACCGTTATTCGTCAAACAAAATCAATCAGTAAAATTGGCATTACCAAGCAGAAGAGAGTAGCTTTTGCTTCACCTTTATTCGTCAAACAAAATCAATCGGTAAAATTGGCATTACCAATTTACCAAGCAGAAGGGAGAGGCTTTTCCTTCACCATTATTCGTGAAGCGAACTCAATCAGAAGGGAGTATTTTTTGTATGGTGGGGAATTAATGATGGCAATAATTAAGGATTAGATTCCGAGAAATAGGAAGAGTTGTACACAAAAGATTGAGAGTCGTAAGGGGAGATTCATTGAAGAGTGAGAGAAGAAATAATTCAGCTATACGATTGTCGTGGCTTCCCACTGGGGAAGCCACGACATTCGGATAGCTGAACTAGAAGAGGAAGCTTCAGACTTTATGAAAAGAATGAGAAACAATAACACTGTCAGTAAATTTGCATCAACCTTCAGTCTTAAGCTGATACAAAGTTCCCTAGGGCTGATATCTCGGCCGATATGAAAGTAATTAAGTAATGACCTTTAATTACCGAGTTCAGGGCTATGAGAAAAATGAGGAGTGCAGGCTACTGAAAAATGTACTGCCAGACATGTATTAACCCGTGTTAAGCTGTAGCATTTGATTATTACAGAACTTCCCCACAAATACAGAATGAATATGCCCTTTCTCTGTATACAATTTAACACAAGATGATACCATTCAGGGCATTAGTGTTGGAAAGGTTAAAATCTATGCTGCCCAATATACAGGACTATCACCTTAGGCAATGGGTCCAATTATATCAGAAAGCATAACTCATTTACCAGAGCAATGAAGTTCTTATCACCTTCCTGGAGTTCTTACAAAGATGCCGTAAACATTACGGAACCAGTGAAAATGAGGTGTAAGAAAACCAAAAGGAAATTCCTCTTTTATTTCTTCTCCACTTGTACTACCAATATCTGACATTGCTCTATGGGTGGAGCTGTCCAAAAATTAATGCCAAAGTCTGGCACTGCCATTGATGTAAAACTGAAAAGTGGAATTTCTGAGACAAGCCTGCAAGTTATTTCTACTGGTTATTTATTTATTTGTGGTTAAGGTCACATACTTATGCACAATGGCTAATCGTGACCGTGACAGTTTTATGAGTGGAGGAAGCCGGAGGGAACCACCGAGCAACCACGAGTAGCTGTCAGCTCCCCAACATCGTAACTCTGAACTCTGCACTGCAGCACAGGTTATCGGTGTTTAACCCTTCTTCACCTAACATGACAAGCAGACGACACCTGTAAAAAAAAAATTCTTGAATAACTAATTTTTTTTTTTTTGTTTCAAAAAACATAGGTTATGACCTCTCATTGGAACGAGCTCGTCGAGCTCGTTCCGAGGGGTCATAACCTATGTTTTTGAGACAAAAAAAGAAAAAAATAATGAAGATTAATTGGCGATTTTCTACAATAGCGCTGGCCGTTTTGACCGTTACATTGGGTAAAGGGTTAAGGTCACATATTTCTGCACTTTGGCTAACTATGACATGAACAGGGTTCCTGCAAGCAAGGCCTCATCAAATGTAAGGCTATTCCAAGGCCATTTCTGGACATTTTGTAGCATTTTTCAAGGCCTTGCAGCAACTAAATTCAAAGATTTTCAAGGCCTTACCACCATGAATGATGATATATAATCACTATTGTACCCAACGATGGAGGCTGCTGATTATCATTATCGTAGGCGTGTTTTTATTTCACAAAAATTCAAGGATTTTCAAGGCTGCCTTGTCTATTTTCCAGGATTTCAAGTACTTGAACCACACTTCAGGCCATTTCCTGAATCCAAAGCCCTGCAGGAACCCTGATGGAGAAGAAGCCAAGTTTAGTCAATCGTATACCCCTGTTGCCCATTTTAGAAGACTTTCTCCCCAAGCATTGGTGACTGGGTCCTATTTTACCAGTAAAACCGAGCTTGTTTACCACAGTAAAGCACTGCTTCACTTCCCAGGCTTCCCCAGGAATAGTTACCAGGTCCCATTTTACCAGTAAAACAGAGCTTGTTCACCACAGAACAAGCACTGCTTCACTTCTGAGGTTCCCACAGGGAACAGCATTATACTAACTGCACAAAAGAAATGCCACTGTACTACAACAAGGCAGGATGTAAGTTATAAATTTGCACATGCACATCACGTATACAAGATTAAATCAAGAAAAACAAACATGAGCACACACAATGGGAGTCGGGGGCGAATAAAACATGCGACGTGACCCAACAGCCACCATCTAGCTGGACTGCACTTTAACAAACATTTGTACAGTTTCTTACAATATATTTATTTTACATATGTTCACAAAATAATATTTAGTGGAACTTTATACACGTCTATGAGGAGGGAAAAAAACCAGTTCATGATAAATGCAAAGAATGAAAATACAAATCAAATGAAAATGCCACAGCAACGTCGCATATATAAATATTTTCGTTCAGTCCAGCTAAATGGCAGAGGGTTCAATTTAACTTTAGCATAACCCTTCACCTAAAATATGTTTCACAGATTGTATCTTTGCTGAATCCTAAAAAATGTTTGCACAATTTTCTTCTTAGCCTTTATATCAATGCAGATGATAGGCCACACAAAGTAGATCTTCTGTTTCTCAGGCCATTATTTGTCAAATTG
Organism: Pictodentalium vernedei; assembly: GCA_031216915.1. Lineage (NCBI taxonomy): Eukaryota > Metazoa > Mollusca > Scaphopoda > Dentaliida > Dentaliidae > Pictodentalium > Pictodentalium vernedei. The sequence goes on along the minus strand of CM062293.1, from coordinate 73,721,827 downwards.
AGCGGTTTTTATTTTATTTTTTATTTCAGTAATTACTTCTTTGCCATCAAAAGTTCATGTTCTTGGTTCAAGTTTTAGGCCTCATAATCTACAGAATAGCATGGGTGGTGGTGTATTTCATCCCTTGAGTGCAAGAAGGCTTTGCAATGCTAAAGCATTGCAAAGCCTTCTTGCACTCAAGGGACAAGTTCATCAATTTTTTCAACTTGGGTAAAATATCAGACATAAACCATTTAATTTTTATTTTTTTTTAAGTTTAAATTGGTTATAAAAAGACAGCATGCGGCAGCCAAAAGGACCATGCGGGAGGGCCTGAGAAACAGATTTTTTATTTTTTTAGGCCATATATTTTATTACTTCAAATAGTATTTTTTAAATCTTTCAAAAAATGTTTCCACAAACCATATAGTGTGACTCCACAAAATCAGATAGTGTTCCAACGAGGGGTCTCATGGTATGGTTTAGTTGAAATTTTTTGAAAAATATTTTTTTCGGTATATTACACAGGTGGATGTGGCCCATCCGTTAGGAAAAGGGTTAATACACTGCTATATTAACAGAGAAATGATTTTTCTCATCAAGTGTTGGCTGGCACTATAGGCAGCCAACATCTGACACAGAACCATATACAGCCATTTCACGAGTTCCTATCTAGCAGACTCCCTGTCAAACACATCTTTAAAAAAAAAGAAAAGATTTTCCAGTCATAAAAACGGGTGAATTCAAGCTAACAAATTTACTGGCCAAGCATTTTTTTTAAATTTGGCAACCCTCCTGAGAACTCAGGACCATACTAAGAAGAGATCACAACATTTTCTTTGAGATCTAGGAAAATACTATTTAAAATTGTTTACTACAACAAAATACTGTATACTCATAACCAAATCTAGGCTTAGATTAGGTAAAGGGTTATCCTAACATGGCAAGAGCTCTCAAAACAGAACTTTTGCTCCAATAGTGTTTCTCTTCTTGTTTGGTATTTATTTATTTTTTTACATTAATATAATACATATATATCTGTTTTTAGTCTCTATACAAATTGTACTTCCACAGCATCCACAAAAGTTAGATCTCATACAATGCATTTAATGCTGTTCAACCACAAAAAAAGATTCATGTGCTCCATCTTCTTTATCCAATATTCATCTTTCCATTGAAACAAAAACTGTGCAAGTTAAAATAATTTGGGAAACAATGGTTTGGGCATTTCCACCTTATTATTTCTTCATTTATATATTTATTGGTGTTTAAGGTCATATATTTTTGCACAATTGCTAATTGTGACCACAACATGCAGATAACAAAGTTTAGGCCACACAAAGTAGTTCTTCTGTTTCTCACCCCATTATTCGTAAAACTGCATGCGGGCGAGCGTTTTTTTTCATTTTATTTTTTATTTATGTAATCATTTCTTTGACATCAAATGTTCATGTTCTTGGTTTATGTTTTAAGCCTCATCGTCTATGGCATAGCATTGGTGGTGGTGTATTTTATCCCTTGAGAGCAAGAAGGCTTTGCAATGCTAAAGCATTGCAAAGCCTTCTTGCACTCAAGTGACAAATTTATCAATTTTTTTTAATTTGGGAAAAATATCAGACATAAACCATTTAATTTTTATTTATTTTAAATTTACATTGGTTATAAAAAGAGAGCATGCGGCTGCCAAAAGGACCATGCGGGAGGGCCTGAGAAATGGATTTTTTATTTTTTTAGGCCTTAGTTCCACCTTATTATTCATGTCTTTGCAGGAAAGAAACTGGTATGCATTAATTTGCTTAAATTAGCATAAATTTTCATTATTTAGAATACAAATTTATATTTCTTCAATAAAAGGCTACACAATTCAGTTAACTGACCAAAAATGTATTTTTTATAAATTTACATGAAAATGGTCAGAGACCATTTTCATTGAAATATATTCAAAATAAAAATTCAATATTTTGAGCCAGAATTTGCTGAAATTGGAAAATTTGCTGAATACTCTCATCCTTGCCTTGATAAGGGAGGTGAGCTCAAAAAGAGAAAATCAAGAGTTTTGTAGCTTCAATCACCATAAAGTATTGAATAATACTATACAAAACACCTTTTGTTGGTTCACATATTCTTTCTTTGAAAATACTTTTTAAAAAATGCTCAAGAGGATACTGATCCCAAGAATGTTGAAGTATAAAATAACCCTGAATGTATTCTCGACAAGAGAGAAAAGAAACTAAGATGGGAATTTTAGTTATTAGATTTACTGACGTCCACCTGCTCTAGAAATAATTTCGTAAAAGTCAGGATCAAGTGCAACTAAATTCGTTTTAACCCTTCGCCCAAAACACACGATAACTAAATTTATTATTTTAAATATTATTTTTCCAATTTTTTTCAAAATATTGCAACAAAATATATATCACCACCCAGTGGAACAAGCTCAATGAGCTTGTTCCAATGAGGGGATCACATGATATGGTTTTGCTGAAATTATTTTGAAAAATATTTCTTCAACTGCCCAACATGAAAATTATGTGGACGTATGAAACCAATTCATTAGGGAAAGGGTTACTGTGAAAGATGTAAAAATTATACTTTTTCAAAATAAAAAGGTACATACATTTCAATCTTCAACCCTTTACCCAACGAATCGCCCGGATCTGCCCGTGTAATATGCAAATTCAGCAGCTGAAAAATTTTATTTTTCAAAAAATTTCAACAAAACCATATCATGTGACTCCTCGTTGGAACGAGCTCATTCCAACGAGGGGTCACATAATATGATTTTGTTGAAATTTTTTGAAAAATTTGAAAAAATGATATTTAAAATAATAAATTTTGAGATCGTCTACGTTGGGTAAAGGGTTAATTTTTTGAGCACTGAGCATTACGTCACTTTCAGTATCAGTGAGTGAATTTCAATTAGGACAAGCACTCCAGACAGTAGTCAACAGATCCTAATAATCCAGTGTAACAGAACTTGCCTACCATAGTACACAAGCACTCTACTTCACATCCTGGTGGCAACATGGGGACAAGATTCAATAGCCCATAATTTTATATCAACAAATTCAAACTGGAAGTGGTTTGCGAGACCATTTTAATGTAATTTTATAGGAAATGAAATCTCGTATTTTGGGACTTGATATGGCTGAAATTGGCAAGTTTAACCCTTTACCCAATGCAGACGATATCAAAATTTATTATTTTTAATATCATTTTTTAAAATTTTTCAAAAAATTTCAAGAAAACCATATCATGTGATCTCTAATTGGAATGAGCTTGACGAGTTCGTTCCAAAGAGGGGGTCACATGATATGGTTTTGTTGAAATTTTTTTTCAGCTGCTGAATTTGCATATTATGCGGGCAGATGTGGCTGATTCATTGGGTAAAGGGTTAACCCTTTACCCAACGAATTGCCCACATCCGTCCGCGTAATATTCAAATTCAGCAGTTGAAAAAATTTTATTTTTTAAAAAATGTCAAGAAAACCTTGTCATGTGACCCCTCGTTGGAACGAGCACGTCAAGCTCGTTCCAACGAGGGGTCACATGATATGGTTTTGTTGAAATTTTTTGAAAAATTAAAAAAAATAATAATAAATTTTGATATCGTCTGCATTGGGTAAAGGGTTAATGAGCTCTCTTAAACAGTGAAAGAAGTCTCAGTTTTATGAAATGAGTTTGGTGTGTGAATTAAATTTACTACACATACCAAGCTAACAATAGAATTTTCTGCCAGGACTGATTTTATCATAGACCCAAGTTTGGTAGCTTCTTTATTACAAGTTGATGCCATCTAATCATATTATCTTTGTAGCTCTAAGAGCTCATTTGAACCCTTTACCCAAAACAACAAAAGATTAGTTTTTAACATCAAAACACCAAATTTGTTACTCTTGGAATGCATCCAAAATCAGAGCAGACAACAGTTACAGCACCAGCTGAAGTAAACTGTATTGACCTGACAAGAAACATTTTTCTCACAGCAGATAAAAGTAACAAGAGAGCTTGTTGGAGTGCTTGCTATGAGAGCTTTCAATGAATTGAGGATTCTTTCTTTATCATAAAAAGAAAAAATATATATGGAAATTCTTGTGGTGTTATGTTGCAACTATTTTTTGCTTGTATGACATGTGGTGTAGTTGAATGATATGCCATCTCCAATTTTTATAATTTATGGCCTAAAGTACAGAAACAAAATTAATTCAAAGCATTTTGAAGCTAGGGTTATTTTCAGAATTTACTGAGGCCCCGCAACATAGATCTTGTTTCTTGGGCCATTTTTTGTAAAATTGCTTGCAGGTTTTATTTTTTTTATTTTTGGAATCATTTCTTTGCCAACAAAAGTTCATGTTGTTAGTTGTTTATAATCTACAGAATAGCATGGGTGGTGGTGTATTTCGTCCCTTGAGTGCAAGAAGGCTTTGCAATGCTGGAGCATTGCAAAGCTTTGTTGCACTCCAGGGATAAATTTATCAATTTAATGAACTTGGGTAAAATATCAGACATAAACTATTTAATTTTTTATTTTGATTGCATTGGTTATAAGAAGAGAACATGCAGCAGCTAAAAGGACCATGTGGGAGGACCTGAGAAACAGATTTTTAACTTTTTTAGGCCTAAACAATGATTTCTCTACAGCTCTATTTATCCTGGTCACATTCATGAAGTCTAGTTTATCCAAATCATTTATACAAATACTATCCATGTCAGAAAACTCAAACCCCAGGCACTGGCCACCAGGTTCTAAAATAGTGAATAAACAGAGCTTGCTGACCATGGCAATTGAGCACTGCTTCACTTCTCAGTACTCCTGGGATTACACAGTTTGGGTTGCTACAAAACACATATATTCCAAGAACAAGCACTGGGAGAGCTTCCAACTAGGGTATGTATTAATGGATTCTCTCTATGCCGATAAAAATGTGAGATTAAGGCAAGTGCAAATAATGACACCTGATACCAGTTGTCTTTAGGCTATTAAAACTACATCATGATAACAGAAGCACCAAGATTTCAAGTTAGTATGAAGAAGTCTCTAGCTACCAAAGATGTGTGTCTACCAACTGAGAAATCTAAGATAAATATTTAAATCCAGCTGTGCGTAATTTCAGAAAAAAATTATTTTGCTTGCTCAGGTTAACCATCCAAACACACTGAAGCCAATATTACAAAACTTTGTGAAGTTTTTCGCATAATGCAACTTGAAATTTAACCATAATCAAGATTTGGGAAAATTCCTTTAAAACATTATTGATTACGCTGAATTCCTAGTTGCATTGTGGGAAAAATATGCTTCTTGAAATCGGGTATTTTGACAGGATTTCATTGATTTCAGAGAATCAAATTCACGTGCTATTTAAGAACGTTTCAAAGAGTTTGACGATTTTCAATGCCTATCAGGGCTGAACAAGTTGAGTGAATGAGCATTTCGTTTGTCTGCCATTTGCATAAAAAGAAAAGAGGTCTTTTGTTCACCAACATTACTGTGTCCTCAAAAAATATCTTTACTTGGTAATTGCCATTTTATTCATTTGTGATCTCTTCCAACCACGATCAACTTTGTAATGATGATAAAAACTGCTGTTATGATGACATGACGATGAAATGCTGCGATGTTACACACTGTTGGAAAGAGCCCTCTGAGCCCTTTCCAACAGTGTTTTACATCACAGCATATTATATTACTGAAACTCTTTAAATAGACTGCAGCTATCTGGAAACTACACACCAGACTGAGGCAGGTTTGCAAAACTTCTGGTCCCAGCAGTAGTAGGTTATTTATTTACTGGTGTTTAAGGTCATATACTTAGGCACAATGACTAATCATGATCATGACAGTTTTACGGGTGGTGGAAACCGGAGTACCCGGAGAGAACCACCGAGCAACGATGAGCAGCTGCCAGCTCCCCAATATCATAACTCTGCACTGCAGCACATTCAGGGTTAGATTGGTTGAAGACATGCGCACCATTGATGTGCAGTACGCTTTAATACACGGCGTCATCGTGCCCCCGTGTGGACAATCGGGGTTAAGTGCCTTGCCCAAGGACACAACTCAGGAGTCCAAATCGATCGCTCAGACGATCACCCATCCGAGGACTAACCAGGCTCGTTGTTGCTTAACTTTGGTGATCTGACGAGAACCGGTTACCGTAACGCCACCACGCCCCCAGCAGTAGTAGGTAAGCTGAATTTAAGGTACTTCTCAAGGGAGGTGGTGGTAAGTCAAGTACTTTTCAAGGATATACACAAATTCAAGCACTTCACAAGGAAGGAGACAAAATTTACAGACTTTTCATCAAAGTGGGAACCCTGTTTAACATCACAGAGTATCCCCAAACAATTTCAGGAGCCAAATTCAAGTACTACTGAGGACATTTTGGGGTTCAAGTCAAGGAGTTTCAAGGACTGTACTACACCAAATTCAAAGGACTTTTAAGGATCATCGATATAAGTATTATAAAATTAGGGTAAATCTACAGTACCTGCAGAAATAAGTAGCATGATACTACTGGAATATTTCTCTCACATTTCGTTCCTTGAATGGAACAAAGTGTCATCTGCATTAAAAGAAGGAATGCTTCAGCCATGGGAGAAGAGAACAACCACCGTCATAAAGGTGTGTTTGACTAAACAAACTTGAATCTCGAGATGAAAATTGATATGGACTTTTTCAAAAAATTGTCTCCAATGTTTCTAAACCTTCACAGCAGACAACATGCCTAGTTTTAACCCTTAAGGACCTGAAGATTTTTATACATTTTGCTATGCTTTGAATGACTACCTCCAGTGGCTTTACAGTAGCTTCTAGTCTAGTCTTGGCTGCCCACAGAGGCAGCCAAGACCTGCCTAGAAACAACTAACAAGGTACTTAGAAAACAAGTTTACATTTGCTTGTTGGGGCACCTGTTCCTTTGCATTATAAGTTATTAAAAGTTGGAATTTAGGCCCTTAACCTTTTAACCCTTTACCTAACGTGGAAAGCAGACGACACTTGCAAAAATAATTCTTGAATAACTAATTTTTTTCATTTTTTGTCTCAAAAACATAGGTTATGACCCCTCGTTGGAACGAGCTCGACGAGCTCGTTCCAACGAGGGGTCATAACCTATGTTTTTGTGACAAAAAATGGAAAAAATAATGAAAATTAATTGGCGATTTTTGAGAATAGCGCTGGCCGGTTTTGGCCGTTACGTTGGGTAAAGGGTTAAACCAGTAAGACTGATTTTCCGATCCAAGGCAAAAATCTCGTCCTATTTTTTTTGTATGATAAGATGTCTATACACGGGCATTGGTGATAAAATAATAACTGCAGTCTGCAGCCAGATGGCTGCAGACTGCAGTTATTATTTTATCCTCCCTCTATATTGACATTGGATTGATCCCTCTCACTGCAAGTGTTTACAAAGACGATAACATTCCAGGAAATGAAGGTTTAAAGAGGCAAGGGTTAATTATTAGATAGCAGTGGGCAGAGGGTTAAATAACTAAAAAATTTCATTTTTTGCCAAACATAGCTTTTGTCCCTTTTTCATAAAACTTGTTTAGAATTAACATAGTTATTCCATTGTGATATCCATCCAAGTGGAACCAACTTTATCAAACATTTTGGTCTAGACTGGAATCAGGAAACTTGCCAATCTTTCATTCCTGTACTAGTATTCTCCTTTGAACCCTTATAAGCAACTAACACAAAATCAGAATGAGTGATGTAACGAAGCAAAAACTACAGCTCGAACCTGATCTACTAAAAAAAAACAATGACACATCTAGAGGAATTAAATTTTGATTGCACCAGATTGCACCGAAAAAAAAAACATGTTTGAATGCCCTCGATAAACTCAAATCAAAAGCTCATTCAATTAAAAATAACAATTTTAACTTTATTGAAAAAAAGGACCAGACATTAAATATTAGGATATTTCAAGATGATAATTACGTCAAAATAATTTCTCATAACTTCTTTAGTGTCGAATCCCAATCTAAAATGCAACAGCAGTTTTGTGCATCTTCAGTTTTTGCTGATGAAATTCATTTTGATGACAAATTGATTTACTGGTAAAGTGATAAATTATATTGGGTTGTCAAAATTTGTTCACACGTGTTTGCCTTGTTCAGTTTATGGGAGAGTGCCTAGAGGCACTCTCCCATAAATTGTAACAAGGCAAAACTACATAGACTCAATAACTTCACTTCAAAGATGATAGGAAACACATCCTCAAAATATGAAGCCTTTAAGTTGCAGGACCTGCTCTTGTGAATAAAGCCCAAATATGGGCTTCCAGCACTCTACCAGGTAACCCTTTACCCAACGTAACGGCCGAAACCGGTCAGCACTGTTCTAAAAAATCGCCAATTAATTTTCATTTTTTTTGTCTCAAAAACATAGGTTATAACTCCTCGATCTCATTCCAATGAGGAGTCATAACCTAAGTTTTTGAGAGAAAAAATGAAAAAAATTTTGTTATTCAAAAATATTTTTGGGAAGTTTTTTCTGCTTTTCATGTTAGGTAAAGGGTTAAAAAGGGCATTCCAAGCCCCTTCCATTGAGCCCCATAATAGTATATCATCAGCTAAAAATAGAACTCAGGAGTGAGCTGAATGAACCGTATCAGGCTTTGGCACGAGAATGGTTATCTTCTTGAAGAACATTTCTGTGAAGAATAATAAAAAAAAATATTCATTCATTTAGAGTAACCAATCTTCAGAATGAATAGTTTTTATTTGCATTTTCGAAGAAAAATATAGTAAATATTTCCAATGTCAATACTTTAACAGAAACGGTATATATTAAAATACTTATATATTTAACTTAGGAATATATGTGTTAACAAGAAAATCTGTACAGGTACAATGATAAATGTTTTTTATTTCTAAGGCCAGTCTAATTAGTGAACCAATACTTGTATTACACTATATAATCAATGGAAACATTTACACAGCAGCCAACCCTAAGAATTAACAAAATCCTAAACCAACAAACTCCAAATACATATTTTTGTTTTCTGTGCATGTTACAAGGAAATCGATCCATTCCGTAAGGGGGAGGAAAAAATTCTGTTTTCATAGATTCCAGAGGATTCAGTTTCCACTCCAGTAGTTTCCGTAATTTTTTGTAGCAGTGGTTTTCTGTTGAGTACTGGTCTGTTGACTGCTACGACTTACACCACTAGAGTCCTGAAAATAGAAAACAAATTGTGTGAAGAAATTCAGGATTAAGCCCTAGAATTCTGGTAGTGCAAAATAATTTTCTCCAATCACTCTGTCCTTCTCTTGTTTACCTATGAATTTAACCAAATGTACCTTGTTTGACAGAGCTCAGTGAGCTCTGTCAAACAAAGTATATTTGGTTATATATCAAACTGCATTATGGGAAATAGTTGCTGCTGAAAACTTGCCATTTTGACATCAGAGTACAGAGGGTTAAACAGAGTCTTCATGTTTCAGACAAGATTTTGTTTATCTCTTTAACCAACGCACAGGATATCAAATTGTATTATTTTAATTATGTGGAGTTTGTTTTTTAATTTTTTGAACAGAAAAAAAAAAACGCATATGCTAAAGCAGAGCTCATGTATTCTCTATGTAACACACTGTTTGAAAGATTATATACCCTGCAATATCCTTATTGGCAGTGAGTCGTCAAACAAAGTCACACTATGTTTTGGCGACCCACAAGGATCGGTGTTGGGTCCCTTACTGTACACTGTCTATGTCTTATCTCTCGGTGACATTATCCAAAGCCATGGCCCCAATTTTCATTTTTACGCAGATGACACACAGCTGTATATTAGTTTTACTCACAGCTTTTAGCCTGAAGCATGCAGTAAGATTGAACTTTGTATTTCAGACATCAAGGCATGGATGAATAAAAACTTTCTTAAATTGAACAATGACAAGAGGAGGAAGTAATATATATAGGTCTACCTCATCCACTATCAAAAATATCCCAACTGTCCCTCAATATCGGAGGTTCTACGATAAAACACAGTAGCTGTGTTGTTCAAAACATAAGTTATTTCATGGATGAAAATTTGGCCACTGATGAACATATCAAACTTATCTGTCGCAGTGCATTTTCTCATCCTAGAAATATTAGCAAATATTAGCACAGACATCATAACAGCATGTCCATGCCTTGTTTACCAGTCGCCTCTACTACAGCAACTCTCTTCTGATTGGTTCTAAAACATCTATTCTTGAAAAGCTACAACACATCCAAAATTCATAGGTAAACCAGAACTCAAAAGTACTGCCATATAACACCAGTACTCTCTGAGTTACACTGGCTACCCGTTAATCAAATAATTCAATTTAAAATTAACCTTTTGGTGTTCAAGTCTATCTCGGGATCTGCACCATCCTACCTGTCCAATCTGCTCACCATCCACAAACCACCCAGGTCTCTTAGGTCATCAGGTCAACTCAATCTGGTTCAGCCCGCATCTAAATTTACTAGTGCTGGTGACAGGGCCTTTGTGGTTGCTGGCCCCCAAGGCTTTGGAATTCTCTTCCAATCGACATAAAAAATAGTAAATCACTTGAATCGTTCAAGTCTGGTACTAAAACCTACCTTTTTTCGTAAGGCATTTCCTTCAGTTGTCTTTTAATTTTGGTCACATAAACTGACATTACCTGGTGTGTGAGTGTGCCTGAGTCAGTGAGGATTGCCTCGTTACTCTTCAAGTCACACTCACATACTTGTTTTGGTAAAGTTGTAGTTTGTTTTTATTTTGTTTCAATTCAATACCCTTTTTCTTTTAGGGTCTGTTGCTTTTATCGCCATGATATAGCATTGGTTGCTGATGTGGAGCTGGGCACCAATAAATGATAATATTATATCTCACGTGACCTTCTGGGCTCCTGATTGGACGAATGTTGCACCCCTATTTCATGTAGTTTGCATCCACAGAACTGACAAGGCACTACACGTTTTCTCTTTTTAGCACACTACTGTATCAGTTTTCTTTTCATACTGGGCGAATAAAACTAATCAGGCTAAATTTAAATATTGATTCACAGAGGCACAACATCCACAAAACGACCCAGAAAGAAATCATTGTGGAAAATTGGATCGTTTTTCCATTGTTGAAGTTTCCGTTTTCCGAGGCGTTCATTTTATTCCTTGAGAAGATGATCCATATCTCGTTTCGAAGAGAATGATCCATACCTGGGAACAACTTTCATGAGAACGCGTCGGGATATGAAAAATCGTTTGTTTCGCTGCTCATATTATTTTGCTATTTAACTGTATGTTTTGGGCAGTAAACAAATAAATAATGGAATTCATCTGAATCTTCAGAATTTTGTATCCTGTAGTGACCCATTCGGTAATGTATATGTGTGACAAATGTGTGGAAATTATCAAACTGCGTTGTCAAATTTCGAAAATTTTAGCTTTCATTCGCGAGTTGCGTGATTCTAGAATACACATTTCCGTTTGGGGGAAATGTTTTGTTTACCCTTACCGACCAATTCAAAATTAGCTTATAATCCCTCATTGCAGTGAGTGTGTTATTCTTCTTTCAATGAGGGGTCATAAGCCATGTTTTGGAAAAAGAAAATGTTTTTTGAAAACTACATGGTATTTTTTTCTATATAACACTGGTTGGTAAGGCTTGATAACAGATTAACAAATCGGACAGATGTTTTTCTTGATGGGTGTTCGATATAATATAAGTGCATGTCTTGTCATTGACTACGCCCATATAGTGCCCAGTGAGGTGGTGTAGTTCCCTCCGCTTCACGTCGGGAACTACACCACCTCACTGGGCACTATATGAGTGTAGTCAACTCCAAGCCATGCCCTATTCCTTAAATAGTGATCCATGTATTAATGTATCTGTGAGAGAATGTACGTGTATGTGTGTGTATGTATGTGTGTGGATTGTAGGCTTATTATTATTATAGGTTGCTCACTTTCACTAGCACTGCTGAAAACAGACATATTACCTTAACAGTGGTTTCTAGTCAAGTCTTGGCTGTCTAAATGGGCAGCCAAGACTTGACTAAAAGTCACTGCTTAGATACTGGCAATGTGCAGGTGGTGATCTAGCAGGTATTCAAGAAATTTGTCCAGACCCCTGAGGGTTAAACACCTGAAGAATTCTGCTCATTTTTTTCCTCGTTCATAATAAAGTAACACTGACATAGCAACACTGCTTAGTGAAGTCTTGGCTGCCTATACAGGCTGCCAAGATTTCACTAAACACAATTGCCAAGGTACTGTAACTTGAATCTGCAAGACCCCCAAAAACCTGTATGCGGGTACACGTGTTTTTTATGTACAGGTATTATTTATTTATTTATTGGTGTTTAAGGTCACATATTTTTGCACAATGGCTAATCATGACCACAACATGGAGATAAAGTCAAGGTCAGTCAATCGTTTATACCCCATGTTGCCTATTTTAGAGGACTCGCAACCCAAGCATTAGTGACAGGGTCCTATTTTACCAGTGAAAAAGAGCTTGTATTCCACAGTAAACAAGCACTGCTTCACTTCCCGGGACTCCCACGAGGGTTATGTACAGTAAGACAAGAAACTCCTACAAATTGGAACTACCTCCTAAGGGTTAAACTCTAATAAATATATATTTATTTATTCACTGGCATTTAACCCTTTGATACTTTTGTACGTCTTACGACGTACAAAATCAAAAAGCGTGTTAATACTTTGTGCTCATTTGTTTTATTATTTTTCGATTATTTAAAATTTTAACCTCAAATTCCTAGTTTCACACGAATAGTGATCAGTGAATACCATTGAGCCAAATGGTATTGCAGTTTAAAATACTAATATAATCATGATGTCAAGACTTCTTTAATGGTTGAATGCTAGAAACCACTATCAGGGCTTTCAAAAAATGAGGATACCAGAGCACTCTCCAATAATTTCTAATAAAACAAGTTTTGAATAACAAATTCAGACGACCAAAAATAATCTAGCCCTCAACCAGATGATCACTTTTGTGAAAAATAACTTATGATTTGTACTTTCCTACATTTGACGTCGCATTTTGAAAAACGTTGAAGAAACTGAATTCCCAGTAATGTTTGAATGGCAGATTAATTAACCCTTTACCCAACGCCGACGATTTCAAAATTTATTATTTTAAATATCATTTTTTAATTTTTTTCAAAAAATTTCAACAAAACCATATCATGTGACCCCTCTTTGGAACAAGCTCGACGAGCTCGTTCCAAAGAGGGGTCACATGATATGGTTTTGTTGAAATTTTCCGAAAAATAATATTTTTTCAGCTGCTGAATTTGCATATTACGTGGGCGGATGCGGGCGATTCGTTGGGTAAAGGGTTAAAGTCTCAAAGGATTAAGGTCATATTTAGCATCTTCTGCTATATCATGACCACAACATTCAAATGAAGTTTAGCCAATCCAGGCCTTTTAAATCCATTTATTTTGGGGAACACCATTTTGCCCTAATTTGGGGACTTTAAAACCAGAAATAATAGCCTTGTCCTGTTATGTTTTGTTGCCATTCCTTTGTTTCTATGGTCTTATGATAAAAGTTATTCTCAAATGTGGAAGAAGCACAGAGAATTTATATATTTTTCTTGACACCTTCTCTAATTTGGGAACCCCTATAAACAGTGTGAAATTAGGGTAATCTAAAGACCTGGGCAATCGTACCTATGCTGCCCACTTTAAGAGGATTTCCACCCTAGGCACTGGTTCCGGGTATTATTTTTACAAATAAAGCAGAACTTCTTTACCACAAGAAACAAGCTCGGCTCCAAGTCCCAGGGTTCCCAAGAGAGTATAAATTTATTTATTTATATATTGGTTTTTAAGGTCACATAATTTTGCACAATGGCTAATCATGACCACAACATGAGTATCAACTCAAGACCAGGGATGTGCGTTAATAAGCCATGTTGCCCATTTTAGAGAGGGTTTGCACCTCCCAAGCATTGGTGACTGGGTCCTATTTTACCAGTAAAACAAGAGCCTGTTTACCGCAGTAAACAGGCACTGCTTCACTTTCTGGGGTTCTCACAGGGAAGAGTATAAATCTGAAGTTTGTTTTTAACTATGGAATATGTACTGGTTGCACTCACAAGGGCATAACAATATCCTCTAAGGCCCCACAAAGTAGAACTTTGTTTCTCAGGTCATTTTTTTGTAAAACAGTTTGTGGGCGGGCAATTTTTTATTTTATTTTTATTATTATTTCTTTGCCATCAAAAAGTCCATGTTCTTGGTTTGTTTTATGTTTTAGGCATCATAATCTACAGAATAACATGGGTGGTGGTGTATTTTCATCCCTTGAATGCATCAAGGATTGCAAAGCCTTGTTGCACTCCAGGGACAAATTTATCAATTTTATCAACTTTGGTAAAATATAGGACACAAACCATTTAATTTTTTATTTTTAAGTTTGCATTGGTTATAAAAAGAGAGCATGTGATAACCAAAAGGACCATGCAGGGGGGCCTGAGAAACAGATTAACTTTTTTTAGGCCAAATTCTAAATTATGCAAGAACTGAAAATTGATACTCCAAGCAGGAGTTTGCAAGAATCAAAACAGATTCTCATGAATCAGGAAACATTTTAAGTCTTAAAGAGGCAGTAACAGAAGGAACATGAGAGATTATTTCTTTCAGCCATACATGTATTTCCTGTACAAATTTTCTATATAATTACCTGTTGTAGAGGATGATGCATCATTGAATGTGGCTGATGCGGCATCATATGCAAGTAAGGTGTGCCATACGGAGTTGTGGGTGCTCCCATAGGACCAGCCTGGGATGCAGTGGCCAATGACATATTAAATGGTGGTGGTGTTCCACCATGGAAGGCTTGTTTATCAAAAGCCTAAAATAAAAAAATAATTATATCGTTAGATTAACAAAGAGAATCAATTTTTGCACTGAATAATATTAGATCTTGCGAAAGGAACTCCAATAAGAAGTCTTCAGGAATTTAGCTAATATCATTGGAATCGGATGAAGAAAATGACCAAAACATTAGGATATGAAAAAAAAATGAACTGATTCTCAAGTATGGTGATTTTATGAACGAGGGAAAGAGGATTTTATTTTTCATCACTAGCATTATTCATCTTTTGCCTCAAAAACATAGCTTATACACCCCTCCCCACTGGAACGAGCCAATGAGCTGTCATAAGCAATGTTTTTGATTCAAGAAATGAAAAAAATTAGTTATTCAAGAATTTTGTTTGCAAGTGTCGTCAGCCTTTTATGTTGGGTAAAGGTTAATGTTTGTCATGTCTTACTTATGTTAAAATTATTTGTTAGATATGATTTTCTTTCCAAGAATTGCCCATTAACAAACTTGGCAGATATGGCTACAAACCTGCTGATATGATGCTAATCTCTTCCGATATGGACAAGGTAGAATTGTCCCCTTGATCTGTTACTTGGTACAACCAATTTGTTTACATCCAAATGTTATTCGTCAAACACAATCAGTAAAATTTTTGTTACCAGGTATGTTGGATCGGTTTGAAGCAGACTTTTGTATAGGGCTGCCATGAATTTTTTAATTTAGGAATCGATTAATCATCGCAAATAATCGATTAATGTGCCGAGATGACCCACCCCCCTCTCTCCCTCTCTTTGAAGTCGTTAAAAATGAAGTTCAAGTTAGCTGACCAACCAAGTAAACAAAACGAAGACGATCCTCTTTTAGATACACTTAAAGCTTTGATGTTCTGAACTTTTGAAATGTCAGAGTGATTATCAAGACCGGTCGTCAGTTGCACACTTCGCAAGTTCGCAACTGCCGACCGGTCTTGATTATTACACTGACGGTTCAAAAGTTCAGAACATCAAAGCATTGATGTACCTGAAACTGAAAGACAAATGCTTCTAATGGCTTCTTGAGGTTTAATGTCAACGTTCTTGACCTTTTACCTTTAGCAACAATAGTTTTTTCATCCAATTTCTGTTTTAATTATTAACTGCCTAAAACGGAGTAAAATTTAGCGATTCGTCGACAATGAAAAATATTAATCGATTTCACCATGACCGATCGATATTCGATTAATCGTGACAGCTCTACTTTTGTATGATGAGGAATCAATGATGGCAAACAGTAATGAGTAGGTGGATGAAGAGAAGAGAGTTGTACAAAAAAATTCAAAGTTGTAAGCTGACATTCATTGAAGTGGGAGAAGAGATAATTCCAGCTATCTGAACAACATGCCTTGCCAAGTGGGAATTTTTGTGATTATTTGTTGATTTAATACGAGAGGTTATAATTTGGTTAGTCGAGATATCTTCCTTCGGTAACTTCAAAACAGCCTTCGACCTTCAGTCTCGGGCTGATGTAAAGTTATCTCTGGCAGATATATTTATTTATTGGTGTTTAAGGTCTCATATTTTTGCACAATGGCTAATCATGACCACAACATGAGTATCAACTCAAGACCAGGGGTGAGCGTTAATAAGACATGTTGCCCATTTTAATGAGGGTTTGCACCTTCCAAGCATTGGTGACTGGGTCCTATTTTACCAGTAAAACAGAGCCTGTTTACCGAAGTGAACAGGCACTGCTTCACTTCCCGGGGTTCACCTCCGGCAGATA
Source organism: Pictodentalium vernedei (assembly GCA_031216915.1). Taxonomy (NCBI): domain Eukaryota; kingdom Metazoa; phylum Mollusca; class Scaphopoda; order Dentaliida; family Dentaliidae; genus Pictodentalium; species Pictodentalium vernedei. The sequence goes on along the minus strand of CM062293.1, from coordinate 73,705,272 downwards.
TTCAAAAACATTTGGGCCAAGTTTGCAGTATGTTAATAAAGTCTGTTAACGTTTCCCAAAGAACACAATAGAGGCCCTACGTGTCAAAATAACAGGAAGCAACCGATAAGTTTAAAAAATAATTGTAACTGCGGAGACTTGACATTTGATCTATTTATATCGGCAGCAGTTCTAAATATACAACATGTGTAACATAAGCTCTAGATGGAAAGCGAAAAATGAAAAAGTTATCTAACAAAGATGGTGTAGACTAAGTTTCAAGGCAATATAAAATAAAAAGTAGGGGAAGCAAATGCCAAGACAAAAAGATGGTGCTTTTCTTTCTCACAATGTGTCCAATTTAAATATTTTCATTGGTTGTTTTATATAACAGAATTAGGATGACATTCTTGCAAAATTAATCTTTTATTGTGATAATACTTCACTGTTTAATCTCTGCATTTTTTCAACCCTTTTTTAATTAGAATCGAAATTATTTTTTGTAACTGGTTTATTCATTGTTCATGAGCAATATCAACTATGAAATCATCACACCTGCGAAACTGTTCCAAAATGACCATATATATTTCCTTTTAATGATTAAATAAGATAGTTTAACTTTCTGATTTGAGGCACCAGATTTCTCTACATTTGAAGAGTAACATTAAATTCTTGGGGGAAATAAAAGTACAAACACTCACATTCTTTATTGTACTTTCTTCGTAAAACCTCTATCTGAAAACGAAAATATCTTTGGAGTTGGAAGACAAGGACTCCTGAGAATCCCTGATGGAAATGCATTAGTAATAGTTCCAAGTCAATCAGAAGCTGAAGTATAAATTTCCAAGAGCATCAACAAAGAAATCTGATCTGAGAAAGCAATTTTTGGATGATACTCTCAAATCTTCTATTACTAACAGTCTGGAATTTTGAAAGTTTGAAAGAAAAACAGTTTAAAAGAAAAAGAATTCTACCTGTGTGTGAGATTTCGCATATGCTGACATATCATTCGAAGATAAAGTTCCAGCTCCAACCCCAACCGCAGCTGTAAACAGAAAACAAAATAAATAACTTAAGAATTACAGAGAATTTTAATAACACAGTTGAATCCTGTTAATTGAATAGCCACTTTGGCAATGAAAATTATTCAATTAACAGTATTCAATTAACATGAATTGTGTCACTTTCCTGCATTCTAGATATAAACTTACCATTTATTCTATTATATCTTGTTTGACAGAGCTCCTGGAGCTCTGTCAAACAAGATATATTAGATTAAATGCCTGTATTGGATGTACAGAGGCCAAATAGGTCTATAAACAAAGGAAAACTAGGGAGAGTCAGGGTAATTTCACGACAGGTTACAATATTTTTTTCTTCAATTGACAGGAGTTTACTCTGCAACCTATATTTAATTAAAATGTCAAATTTGTACTGGAGGTATGGTAAATGGTTTTGTGTTGGGAAATTATATTCAATTAACAGGGTTATTCAGTTAAGCGATATTCAATAAAGTGGGCTCCACTGTATACTTATATTAACACAAGTGGCCCCAGGGGGGCCTGAGGGCGCTCACCTGACATGGTAGTCTAAATCTCAAACCAGGGACTTGACTTGAATAAGCTGCATACGCCCCTCCTAAGAAAAGCATATACCAACTAGATGAAGCGATTGTGCCCACACAATACAAAGGATTTTCCTTCTATTTTCAGTTCCTGCACTTTTACGTCCCAAAATTGAGATAAACGCATAAAAACAGATTTTTTTCCCAAACAAAATACTTTCAGCCTAAATTTTTTTCTTCTTCTTAAAACGCATAAAAAACAATAAAACAAATTTCAGGATTTTGGTCCAAAAAAAAAGTCCCACCTGGACCCCAAATTTTCGGTGTAAAAAAAAAAATTTTTTTTGTCTTAAAATTGACAGAAACGCATAAAAAACAAAAAATTATGTTTGGTCCAAAATTTTCGAAGTTCCACCCGGACCCCAAATATTCAGAGTAAAAAAATTTTTTTTTTTTTGTCTTAAAACTGACCGAAATGCAAAAAAACAAAAACAAAAATTTCTGGATTTTGGTCCAAAAATTTCGAAGTCCCACCCGGACCCCAAATTTTCAGAGGAAAATTTTTTTTTTTTGGTCTTAAAATTGACCAAAACGCAGAAAAAATAAAAAAATTTTTTTTCGGATTTTGGTCCAAAATTTTCTAAGTCCCACCCGGACCCCAAATTTTCAGGGTAGAAAATTTTTTTTTTTTTTTCTCTTAAAATTGACCAAAACGCATAAAAAACAAAAAAAAATTTTTTTCGGATTTTGGCCCAAAATTCCCAGCCCAAATTTTCAGGGAAAAAAAATAAATTTTTTTTTGTCTTAAAATTGACAGAAAGGCATAAAAAACCACAAAAAAAATTTCTGGATTTTGGTCCAAAATTTTCTATGTCCAACCCGGACCCCAAATTTTCAGGGGAAATTTTTTTTTTTTTTTTGTCTTAAAATTGACCAAAACGCAGAAAAAACACAAAATTTTTTTTTCGGATTTTGGTCCAAAATTTTCTAAGTCCCACTCGGACCCAAAATTTTCAGGGGGAAAAAAAATAATTTTCTTTTGTCTTAAAATTGACAGAAACGCATAAAAAACAAACAAAAAAAAATTTCCGGATTTTGGTCCAAAATTTCGAAGTCTGCAACGGGACCCCAAATTTTCAGCCTAAATATGAACCTAGGGACTTGGCTTCAACAAACTTGAATCTCACCCCCTAAGGATGCTGCATACCAAATATCAAAACATTCTTATTGCTAGATCTGAAGAAGATTTTTCAAAAATACTCCTCATACTGCACTAATTTAAACATATGGGCTCCCATAGAGAGCCCAAATATCGACCCAGGCAATTGATTTCAATAAACATGTGAAACAATCTTCCAAAGATGTTATATTTGACATTTTAAAGCTTTTGGAGCAGTGCTTTGGGAGAAAAGTAGTCTTATGTTTTTCCCATTACCCACAGTGTAAAAAATGCTGACTCAGCACTTTTTCAAAGTCCCCAAAAACAACCCCATGATAAAACCGATGGCAATTTTTTTGGACCATTCCATTCTGTTGGTCCTAAGGAAGCTTCACAACAAAGAAGAATTCTCAGTGCCGTGTAGTTTTGGAGATATGGGCATTTTAATTTTTTTCTATTTTTAGCTCCTGTGGTTCCCACGGGGCTATGGGGATAAAAAATGCTGCATAAATTAGGTACTTATGACCCAATAAGCACTCACGTGAAATTTGGTTCAAATCGGCCTCGCGGTTTGGAAAATAGAAATTTGGGGCGGGGTCAAAATTTTTGCCCCTCCTTTAACATCGTCAAATATAGCCCCTCCAACTTCTCTTGAACAAACTTGAGTCTACACCTCAAAAGGAAGCTGCATACCAAATATCAAGTCTCTGCTATTGCTGGTTGAGAAGATTTTTTAAGAATTGGAGCATTTTTGCCCCATCCCTCTACTCAATATGAGCCGAAACCTAATTTGACAAAAAATCAAAATGCCCTTATATAACCCCTAAACACATGAAATTTCATTAATATGCGGCCAGTGGTTTGGGAGAAAAAGGCCCAAACACGACCTTCACGACGGATGCCGGACGACAGACGACGGACGAAAAGTGATCAGAATAGCTCACCCTGACTTTCAGTCAGGTGAGCTAAAAAAATCCAAGTAGTAAGAAAAAACGCTCACCAATGAATCATAACATGTAAACATTTTGTGTTGAAAATAATTTTTCACCCATGTGTAGATTAATCTTTACCTATTAGTCATCACACCTGTAACATTGTGTGCTATTCCACAAAATCTCCCTTCAAATTTTAATATTTTCAATAAAGGGAAGTGGGAGGGGTAAAGACCGAATGGTCCTAGTTAGGACTTGGCCTTCACAAACTATGACATATAAAACTAGAGGTACTGTGAGCAAGCTCACAAAGTGATACCCCCACACCTGAAATGTATAAGTTAGATTATCTCCCCTTGGAAATGTCAGAACGGAATTATATTGCTTCATGCACATCTTCATATGGAGTTCTTCCATTGTGTAAAGTTTCATGAAAATTCTTCAAATGGTTTAGGAGGAGTTGCGCTTATAAGGATGGAAGATGGATGGATGGAAGGGCAGACAGACAGGGTGATTCCTATATACCTCCCCAAACTTTGTTTGTGGGGGGGTATAACTATACAGCTATGACAATGACGACCAAACTATCAATTGGTTAGATGCCACCAACAGAGCCTTTATCCTTATCTTTGATCAGGAAGAAAGACAAACTAGTTGATGGATGATGACAGAAATGGCAACACTAAACCAGTTGCTGTGAATCAGATAACTATTACAATACTATCATAACAAACATAAGCTTAACATGAGCTACTGCTGAAGGCAATACATACCACTACTGCAGTATTTATTTATTTATTAGCGTTTAAAGTCACATATTTCGGCACAGTGGCTAATCATGACCGCAACTTGGATATAAAGTCAAGTCAACCTGATTGTTTGTACCCATTTCAGAGTACTTCCACCCCAGGCATCGGTGACCAGGTCCTATTTTACCAGTAAAACAAAGCTTGTTTACCACAGTAAACAAGAGCTGCTTCACTTCTTGGGTTCCCACAAGGATTCTATTGCAGTACTGGACAGATTAAGTCAGTCCTGGAAATGAGACGGGTGCGAGTGCAATTGCTCCCGTCAACACCCATGTTTTCTATTTTACAGGAGCTAAAAAATGCACGCGTTGAAAAATATTGTGGAGCACTAATACACTGTGGGGGCATATAAATGTGTGTTGTTTTGGGAAAGCAGCACTCCAGGCCCTGGCATTCTGAAATATTAGGGGGACTAAAAATCGCTCTCCTCAAATGGTCTAGGAGAGCTAATGGCTCTCCTAATTTTTTTTGACATGGAAGGCAGCTGAACCATGATATATCATATGAATGCAGTTCAACACTGTGACCAGACATGCTCTACTCATAAGTTGCATTACGTAATTTGGATAGTTGTAATACATGTTACTTCAAAAGTTACTCAATACTGTGTTGAAGACATCGGTCCCGACAACTCACAACTGTCACAAGCCAATCATGCTTCAACTTCATCCCCTTCAAGTTCATCCCATCAGATAAATTTTGAATTTTAGTTCATTGCACCTGAGCCAGCAGTACAGTACATAACATAACATACGTATATGTCCGTGTGTAAGTCGTACTTTTTTACCTGAAATGTTATGTCAAAATCGGGGGTGCGTCTTATACATGGGTACAACTTGTTTCAGAGAATTTTCAGGGTACTAACTTCTTCGGACAAACGTTGTTCCTACCGTTTGTCAATTGTAATTTGTATAACAGACAGTACAATTAAGTGGTTTTGACTGAGTGCAGATTCACCAAAATTATTTTCTTTTCATTTTATTTCAGTTTAAATTCTTCTGAAAATAAATTGTCAATAAAATATTATGTGTGTTTTCTGTTACTTTCATCCATAAATAATCATAAAGAAGTATTCTAGTATTCTATTTAGTCGTTGTTGTTCAATTGTCCCATGTGTTTACTACATCAGTGCGTGTACCGGAAATCAACAGGTTTGTGGGGCCAATATGGATGAAACCATAAAAAATACAAAATCATCAAAATAACGAAAAAATAAACAATAACACATTAAATGTTTGCCAGCAATACCTGGAGAGAAGTATTTATTTATTCCATGAACTCCAATTCACTGATGTGTAAGGTGCAGTTATAAATTACGCACACGTGCACCAGGTAAAGTTAGTTTCAATAGCACCAACAATGCTTAAGTGAGACAACAATGCTTAAGTGGGACAACAATTTGAAAACAATTTGCGCTATAACCTGCGCATTTGTTGTATTTTTATTTAACTTAATCACAACAACTGTGCAGGTTACGGTGCAAATGGTGCTCTGATTCTGAAACTATGAAGTTTCAGTCACAAACAAGTGTTGGATTTTCTTGACAGGGATGAAGACATTGGGGTGATAAACAAACAATGAAAAACAAATAAATGCGAGTATTTTTCAAATCTATAATAATAATTTTCCTTTATTCTTTTATCTTATTCACCACGTGGTAACTCATGAAAACTTACCTATTTCCATTGCATCCCAAACTGTCCCAAATTGGCAAAACATAACTTGCAACTAATTCTTTTTGACTGCCTATATTTAATGAAAGTGTCAATGACACTGTAGCTCAACTTGACAAACTTGAACTTGGTAAGTTATAAATGAAATGGCAAAATTGAAGATCATTGCTACCAATGTCATTTTTTTTGCTAGTGGCAACATTTTTTGACAGAAACCGAAGAAAATCGATAGCTCCCATCTAGAGGCCTCCCCAAACAAGCATGCCAGGTTTCAAAGCAATCCAATCATAAATGTGTCCTGTAGGGTGTATAAAAGGGAAATATTGTGGTCTGACTAAACTAAGTTCTAAGAATGTTGGCTGTGGAACATTTTTTGATGGAAATTGAAGAAAATCGATAGCTCCCATCTAGAGGTCACCCCAAACAAGCATGAAAGGTTTCAAAGCAATCCGATCATAAATGTGCCCTGTAGGGTGTGCCAAAGGGAAATATTGAGTCTTCTGACTAAACTAAGTTCTAAGAACGTTGGCCGCGACAACATTTTTTGACAGAAATTGAAGAAAATCGATAGCTCCCATCTAGAGGTCTCCCCAAACAAGCATACCAGGTTTCAAAGCAATCAAATCATAAATGAGCCCTGTTGGGTGTGCCAAAGGGAAATATTGTGGTCTGACTAAACTGAGTTCTAAAAACGTTGGCCGCGGCAACATTTTTTGACGGAAATTGAAGAAAATCGATAGCTCCCATCTAGAGGTCACCCCAAACAGGCATGCCAGGTTTCAAAGCAATCCGATGATAAATGTACCCTGTAGGGTGTGCCAAAGGGAAATATTGAGTCTTCTGACTAAACTAAGTTCTAAGAACGTTGGCCACGGCAACATTTTTTGACAGAAATTGCAGAAAATCGATAGCTCCCATCTAGAGGTCTCCCCAAACAAGCATACCAGGTTTCAAAGCAATCTGATCATAAATGGGCCCTGTAGGGTGAGCCAAAGGAAAATATTGAGGTCTGACTAAACTAAGTTCTACGAACGTTGGCTGTGGCAACATTTTTTGCCGGAAATTGAAGAAAATCGATAGCTCCCATCTAGAGGTCACCCTAAATAAGCATACCAGGTTTCAAAGCAATCAAGTCATAAATCTGCCCTGTAGGGTGTGCCAAAGGGAAATATTGTGGTTTGACTAAATAAGTTCTAAGAACGTTGGCCGAGGCAACATTTTTTGACGGAAATTGAAGAAAATCGATAGCTCCCATCTAGAGGTCACCCCAAACAAGCATGCCAGGTTTCAAAGCAATCCGAACATAAATGTACCCTGTAGGGTGTGCCAAAGGGAAATATTGAGTCTTCTGACTAAACTAAGTTCTAAGAAAGTTGCCCGCGGCAACATTTTTTGACAGAAATTGAAGAAAATCAATAGCACCCATCTAGAGGTCTCCCCAAACAAGCATACCAGGATTCAAAGCAATCTGATCATAACTGTGCCCTGTAGGGTGTGCCAAAGGGAAATATTGAGGTCTGACTAAACTAAGTTCTACGAACGTTGGCCGTGGCAACATTTTTTGCCGGAAATTGAAGAAAATCGATAGCTCCCATCTAAAGGTCACCCTAAATAAGCATACCAGGTTTCAAAGCAATCAAATCATAAATGTGCCCTGTAGGGTGTGCCAAAGGGAAATATAGTGGTTTGACTAAACTAAGTTCTAAGAACGTTGGCCGCGGCAACATTTTTTGACGGAAATTGAAGAAAATCGATAGCTCCCATCTAGAGGTCACCCCAAACAAGCATGCCAAGTTTCAAAGTAATCTGATCATAAATGCGACCTGGGAGGTGTGCCAAAGGAAATTGTGGACGTACGTACTAACGTATTAACGTACGTACGTACGTACATACGTACATACGTACGTACGTACGTACTTACGCCGACGGACGAGAAGTGATGGCAATAGCTCAGCTTGACTTTGTCAAGTTGAGCTAAAAATGGGGGAGCGATTTATACATGGGCTTTAGGCAAAAGGGAGGAATTCCAAGTGTGAGTTTGGGGTGTGACTTATACACGGGGGCGACTTATACACGAACATATACATGTACTTATCTTTGTGCACCCAGGAGAGCGAAATTTTGCGGACTTTAATGGTTCTTGGCACACGTTAAGGCGTGCGAAAAAATAGCGCGCCTGAAAACGCAAGGCCTGGCACTCTGCAGCCAGTGGCAAGTTTCTGTCATAATTCAGCAATCCTTATACATTTACATGTAGCCCCTTAAACCCGATCGACTGCTTTTCTGGCCAGCACATAACGTCATTAAATAGGACGGCTGTTCAGTAAATGTGTGGGGTAGAGCGATCAACATTTTCAACATGCAGCCCCGAGGCTGCACATTGAAAATATTGATTGTTCTACCCCAAATAATGAACATGAACTCTTCTAATTGCAGCCATTGAACTCACATGGAAGATACCACAAGAGTTCAAAGGGTTAAGGTTTCTGGTGTTTGGTGACAGTATTCCCTCGAAAATTCATATACTAACATTTTACGGGTGCAATTTACTCCTGTCTTGGAATTCACAGGAGCTTAAAACTGCACATGTCAATTTTGTTCATTTCCAGCTCTGTGAAGTATATATGAATTTAAAAAAAAACGTTAGTAAAAATTTGACAAAGTAAAGGCTGTAACTCCAGTGAAAATAGTGTGAGTAACTCTGTTCAAGATGTGGCAGAAGCAGATCTTTCCCAAGGATACCACATACAGATTTTATTTTAAATCCATTCACCCACATCTGAGATATGGCTCCGGATGGACAAAGTGATCAACAAAAATCACAGAAAATTTGACAAGTAGGGGCTTTTACTCAGGTTAAAATAGTGTGAGCATCGTGTTCACTCTTCACCCGCTGAGTATTTTCAAAATATTTTTCATCAGATCTTGTCATGGCTGCTGTAAAGCAGCCATGACTAGATGTGATGAAAAATTCATTTAACCCTTTACCTAACGAATCGGCCGCATGAGCCCGCGTAATATGCAAATTTAGCAGTTGAAAATATATTATTTTTCGAAAAATTTCAACAAAACCATATCATGTGACCCCTCGTTGGAACGAGCTCATCGAGCTCGTTCCAACGAGGGTCACATGATATGGTTTTGTTGAAATTTTTTGAAAAATTTTTAAAAAAATGATATTTAAAATAAATTTTGATATCGTCTGCGTTGGGTAAAGGATTATAACTCCGGTGAAAATAGTGTGAGCATTGTTGTTAAACATGTAGCAGAAGAGGTTCATCCCAAGGATTCTGCATACCAATTTACGTTGAAATCCATCCACCCACAGCCAAGATATAGCTCTGAACTGACAAACATAACCCTCATCAATGAAAATTTAATGAAGTGCAGGCCGTAACTCAGGTGAAAATAGTGTGAGCAACTCCGTTAAACATGTGGCAGAAGAGGGTAATCCCAAGGATACAAGGATAACGCATACAGAATTTTGTTGAAATCCATCCACCCACAGCAGAGATATGGCTCTGAACTGACGAATGTGACGAGCAAAAATCACTGAAAAAGTAAGGTCCATAAGTTAGGCGATAACTAGAGGTACTGTGAGCAAACTCACAGAGTGATATCCTCTCCCACCACGCCTGAAATGTTTAAGTTAGATTATCTCCCCTTGGAAATGTCAGAACGGAATTATATTGCTTCATGCACATCTTCATATGGAGTTCTTCCATTGTGTAAAGTTTCCTGAAAATTCTTCAAACGGTTTAGGAGGAGTTGCGCTTACAAGGATGGACAGACGGACAGACGGACGGACGGACAGGGCGATTCCTATATACCCCCCAAACTTTGTTTGCGGGGGGTATAATAATGTGAGCAACTCTGTTCAACATGTGGCTGAAGTGGGTTAACCCATATATCAAATGTCGTTGAAATCCATCCATCCACAGCCGAAATATGGCTCTGACCAACCAAAAATCGCTGAAAACAGACAGACGCATGTTATCCAGTACACCCCTCAATCTTCGAGAGTGGGGATATAAAAATTAAGTTTTGAATCTAACTTACATTGTGACGGTAAGCCTTTGCTCTGTGATGCTCCGTAAGCAGATTTTGTAAAATCTGTTGATTGAGTCAGATCATCATATGCTGAAAATAAATTAAAAGAAAACATAAATTAGAACAGAATTGTTTGGTTTGAAGAAACTGTACCCCACCGCCTGCATTAACTCAAAACCTATGTGATGGACAGCATGACCTATTTTGAAATATGTACGTCAATATGACCAACTTGAAGTCTGGTGTTGCACCTCCTCCGCAAGATGAATATTCATGTCAAGTTGGTACACTGTCAGCCATATAGCAGAAGTATCACAAACCTGAATGAATTTTGGGAACCCTGGACACACACATTTCATTTTTGTCTAACAAACATAGTTTAGGCCACACAAAGTAGATCTTCTGTTTCTCGGGCCATTATTTGTGAAATTGCATGCGGGCGAGCGTTTTTTTATTTTATTTTTTATTTCAGTAATTACTTTTTTGCCATCAAAAGTTCATGTTCTTGGTTCAAGTTTTAGGTCTCATAATCTACAGAATAGCATGGGTGGTGGTGTATTTCATCCCTTGAGTGCAAGAAGACTTTGCAATGCTAAAGCATTGCAAAGCCTTCTTGCACTCAAGGGACAAATTCATCAATTTTTTTAACTTGGGTAAAATATCACACAAACAATTTAATTTTTATTTTTTTAAGTTTAAATTGGTTATAAAAAGAGAGCATGCGGTAGCCAAAAGGACCATGCGGGAGGGCCTGAGAAACAGATTTTTTATTTTTTTAGGTCTTATGACACCTCACTGGAATAAGTTCAATAAGATCATTCCAATTAGGGGGTCATTAACTGGTAGAGTGCTGGAAGCCCATATTTGGGCTTTACTCTGAAGTGTAGGTACCGTAACTTGAAGGCTATATATTCGGTCGAAGTGCTCAATATTATCTTTTAAGTGAAATTATTTTATATGTATGGATTTCCCTCGTTATAATTTATGGGAGAGTGCCCATAGGCACACACACAAGCACGCCCATAGGCGCTCTACCATAAATTGTAACAAGGCAAAGACATGTGAACAAATTTTGGTGATCAAAAATAATTCAGCACTCTACCAGTTAACCCTTTACCGAATGCAGAGAATATCAAAATTATTATTTTAATTACTATTTTTTAAAAATTTTCCACAAATTTCAACAAAACCATATCATGTAACCCCTCAATGAAATGAACTCATTGAGATGGTTCCCATGGGGGGAGGGGGGGGGGGTCACATGATATAGTTTTGTTGAAATATTTTTTGAAGTTTATTTTTTTCAACTGCTCAATTTGCAAATTACGTGAGCAGATGCAGGCGATTCGTTAGGTGAAGGGTTAACCATAATTTGGAGGCAAAAATTGAAAAACAATATAAACAAAAAACAAAAAAAAAATGAATGGCGACTTTGATGATTAGCAAGGCCAGATGAGTTTTACATCGGGTAAAACTTTACAAGGTCCTACTATAGCAGTACGTAAAATCTGCAATAAAAATGATAAGGTGTTATCGACGATTTGAAGGGGTAAAAACTCCAAACAACTTTTCACGTTTTGAAAACGAGCACACTTCAAGAGAAACAACTATAAAGAAATGACGCCTAGATTTCTGAAAAATTTAACAAACCGTGCGACATTCCTACCTTTATTTGTTCCGTATCCATGGGAAGTATATGTTTTCTGGTATTGTGGATTTCCTGTAGAGCCAGCATGAGCTGCTGCCGTGTTTGAAACTGGCGGCATCTACAATCAAGCAATAAAAACAAATAGCAGAGAGCAAACGTAATGCACAAATTTAATACATATTAACTAGCTACATTTGTTTGTTTGTTTGCTGGTGCTCTTTACACAATGTAACGGTGAAAAACGGCAAGCTCTATTCACAAAAATCGCAAATTAATTTTCATTATTTTTTTCATTCTTTGTCAAAAAAAAAATAGGCTATGACCCATCTTTGAAACGAGCTCATTGAGCTCATTCCAATGAGGGTCATAACCTATGTTTTTGATACAAAAAATAGGCCGATGAAATCATCAGATGTGTACCCATATGCACAACTAGTAGAAAGCTGTATGACGGAGGACCACCACGGATGCCGACATTATGTACACCATACATGGTATAGGTATATATAGAAATGGATTGGAGGAGTGTCTAATTTGATGGATAAAGGGTTAATATCTCCAGATCAAATTATCAGATTTACATAAAAAACTATACAACACAGAACATCAGTAACCTGAATAAATATATAAAGTAACCTGACAATCGGATTGATATTTTTTGAGTTATCTCATGCCAAAGGGATTGGAGGATTTTCAATTCGAAGGATAAAGGGTTAATATCTCAGGATCAATTTATCAGATTTACACCAAAAACTTTAGAGCTCGGCACATCAGTAACCTGAACACAAATATAAAGTAACTTGACAATCCAAGCAATATTTTTCAAGTTATCGAATGCCAAAGGGATTGGAGGAATTTTCAATTTGAAGGATAAAGGGTTAATATCTCAGGATTAAATTATCAGATTTACACCAAAAACTATACAGCTCGACACATCAGTAACCTGAACACAAATGTTAAAAAATTTATAGTATTTAAATTTATATATTTTTTATACTTACCAATGACCCAGACATAGCTGGTGCTAACTCTTAAAATTCTAGGGCCAAACACAAATTTTGCCCCCCCAATCCCCAAAATTTGCATCTAAAAAACCAAAAGAAATCATGTCCTGAAGGTCCTCCATACTTTGCCCTCACTGTGCATGCGCAGTGTCAAGGACATCCCGAAATTGGCGCCAATTATCATTCTTACAAGCAGTGCCTGGTCAGCGCTATGTACTGAGCGGGGAGGTATGAGTTCCCAACTCCTGGGAGGGCCATCCCCGTCTGGGTCATTGGTAAGTATAAAAAATATATAAATTACTATAAATTTTTTAACATTTTTATACTGTACCAATGACCCAGACATAGCTGAATAGTAAAAAGGCTGGAGGGTCTAGGACATAGAGGAAAATCCAATAAGCTCAACTATATAGAGTCAACCCCTCGAGGAGAAAAGGAGTATTAGGCTTTACATGTATCTTTCTTATTTTATGATAAATTAGAAAGACACAACACCCTTCATAATTGAGCATAATAACATTCATGTTCTCTATTAACATCCAGTATAACCCCTTATACTAATTATTTTTAAAGTAAGCCAATAAATAAAGTTAGTCCAGAGAATTGAGACTCTTTATATTCTCTTAAAAGTGTCCGAGGATTGTATATTAACGCCCGTTTGACACAAGACATATACAAATGCTTCACACCGAGCTACACTTTAAAAATATGACATGAATGAATTTTTAACATTAATATTACACTTTAAAACCATCCCGGTAACGACTCAGAATTACTGACTCCGAAGGAGGAATCCCCTTGCTTTTCACTATAAAGCAGGTGACCTAAGGGAACACCCTCCCCCCCCCCTTCCCCTTGCCCTGGGTCAAATAGCCCAGAGCGAGGAGGGCAGCAGGACGGAGTCACTGCCGGAACAGAAAGCCTGCATAACTATAGTTGCAACTGTTTAGTGGACGACATTCTGAGCAACAGATAACGGACCTAAACAATGCAGGTCTCCAGAAATGGACTCAATATTTCTGAGATAAAAATTTGTGAATGTGGATGGTTGAGACCTATATGCAGCCTTCATTAAATCTGTAATAGCAACACTATTTGCGTAAGCCCAAGATGTAGAAAGAGCTCTTACTTCATGAGCCGAAATCTTAAGCACAGACTGCTGAGATGAAGATAGATTATCATCATAAGCAGTACGGATAGTTAATTGAATCCATCTAGCAATAGAATGGACCGAAATGTCCTTTCTATTAGGCATTAGAGACAGAAAGAAGCGTTTTCGTCCCTTTCTGATAAACTGAGATCTTTGTTTATAAATACGTAAGGCTCTAACAGAACAGAGCAAAGGCCTACGCCCGTCTTAAGACGGAAGGGCCTTAATAACAATAGGTTCCGGATATTTATTAGGCGCCTGATTCTTAGTTAAAAATCCAACATTAGTAGTAAAGGTAATAGTGTTCCCGACACTACGATAGTGAGAATCATCCACCGATAGTGCATGAAGCTCACTGACTCTTCTAGCAGAAGAGAAAGCTAAGAGAAATGCTGTCTTATAAGACAAGAATTTGAAATCTACTGTCCCAAGAGGCTCAAATGGCTTTTCTTTCAGTTTAAGAAGAACCCAAGCCAAATTCCATTTAGGAATTCATCTAAGAGTTCTGGGTCTATTTATCGAGAAGTTTCTAACTAACTTAGATAAAGAGACATTAGATCCAATTTGTAAACTATCATGGTGTGCATAGGTATCAGATAACATAGACCTATAACCTTTAATAGTAACAGGCTGCAGTTTGATCTCGTCAAACAAGTATACTAGAAAGTTTGCAATGTCTGGTATGGAGGGATCAAAAATATCAACAGAATGATCCCTACACCAACGACGAAAGACCTTCCACTTAGCCGCATAGTTTAGCGAAGAGGAGGTCCTCCTACAGTTAGAAATCGCGTCCACTGCTCGTCCTGTAAAATGCTTGCCGTGCAAGAAGGACCGCACAACAGAAATACGTGAAGGTTGAGACCTTGCGGGTTGTGATGAAGTTGACGCGATTTCCCCAGCGAAAGAAGATCCTCTCGTGGAGGAAGTTTTCGCGGTAAGTCCCACAGCAGACATCTGAGTAGATTTATCCACGGTCTCTGTGGAGACAGAGATGCTACTAACAGAATTTTGCATTGAGATAGTTTTATCTTTAGCAATATTTGCTGAATTAACGGTGCTGGAGGATACGCATATCCTATCATTCCGTCCCACGAGATCGATAGAGCGTCTACTGCGTAAGCTCGGGGATCCGGACATGGTGACACATACGTCTGCAACTGATTGTTGAGATGTGTCGCAAATAAGTCTATCATTGGCCGTTCCCATTGGTAGCAAGTCTGATTGAATACTTGTTTGTTGAGAGTCCATTCTGACGGCAACAAGCGACCCTTCCGTGAAAGGGAGTCTGCTAAAACATTCAGACGACCCGGAATATGACGGACCGAAAGTAGAACTTGGTGTTCTAGAACAAACAGAAGGATTCTTTCCGTTAAATTGAATAAAGGAACGGAATGAGTGCCTCCCTGGTTCTGGAGATATGCCACTACTGTCGTATTGTCGGACAGGATTTGGACATGTGCTTTCTGAATAATGTTCATCCAATGACGTGATGCAAGCCAAATTGACATCATTTCCTTGATGTTTATGTGCTTTCTTAGAAATTGCGAATCCCAAAGACCCTGGCACTTCGAATCCGTTGGGGTCAATGTTGCACCCCAACCTGTTTGACTAGCATCCGTCATAATCGTAAAACCCGGATCCGGCAACTGCAGTGGCACTCCCCGAGTCAACCACTGAATGTTTGCCCAAGTCTGAATCTCTTGTTTCACTTGATTTGACAAGAGAACGTCTATATCGAGCGAATGAATCGTCACACTCCAATTCTGAGTCAAGAAAATTTGGAGAGGACGAGTGCGCAACTGCCCCATCGGAATGAGATCCGCAGCGGCTCCGCACAGACCTATCAGTCTCATGAACTCCCTCGCTGTGACTTTGTCTGAGTGAAGCCAATAGCGAGCATAACAACTGATTAACTTCGCTCTGGTTAACGGCAGATGAACGAGATTGTTGTGCGTCTCGAAGCTCATTCCCAGATGAGTGAATGACTTGGACGGCACCAGATCCGACTTCTCCTCGTTTATAATAAAACCGAGACGTCGGAGTAATAGAAGCAGATCCTGCACATCGTTCTGAAGCGTTAACTCGTTGCCGTACCTCTGAAGAATGTCGTCCAGGTAGGCCGACGTTACCGCAGACGAATGAGCTCGGAAATGTATCATTACCAAGTTCATTATTCGAGTGAAAGCCCAGGGTGCTAGGTTCAATCCGAAGCACATCGCCCGGAATTGATATACAACTCCTAGGACTGCGAAGCGTAGATACTTTCTGAATGTCGGATGTATCATGACGTGAAAGTACGCATCTTTGAGATCTATGCTTGTAGCATAGTCGTTCACCCGAATACTCGCTCTGACCGATCGAATCATCTCCATATAGAACTTCGAAGCAACGATCAGCTTGTTTATCCAGCTCAGATCTATGACTAGACGGAACGAGCCGTCTGGTTTTGGAACCAGAAACAGATGGCTGTAGAAACCCGGTGATTCCTGGTCTTCTACGACCTTTACCGCGTTCTTCACCAGAAGAGACTGCACTTCCGATAAAAGAGCATCTCTTTTCTGCGGATTTAACGGAAGCTGAGTCCATCTTGGACTTCGAGTTAATGGAGGCTTTCGTTTGAAGGATATTCTTAGTCCTTCCGAAATTACCCCCCGGACCCAGGGGTCATCCGTAATCGACGCCCAATCGTCCGTAACCTTCTGCCCACCGGAACACGATAGAGGTTCAAACCATCACCTCCTGGACCTGCGAGGCCTGCGGAAGGAGAAACTATGTCCTCCACGACCCGCACCTCGACCCATTGACCTCGGGACGTCAAACCGGTTGTCTCGGCCCAAATAACGTCCCGTACATGAGTCGCTGCCTTGACGGTCTCTAGAATAAGACCTAGAGGACGAATAAGAACCTCTATAGGAACTTCTCTTGGGCGTACTTGTCCCAGAAGTGCCTGTCTTACTCTTATCTGCTGTATCCGACTTTTTGGAAGCGGATTTAAAAAGCAGAGAATCCGAAGCTTTCTTAGTTATCTTATCATAGATTGCCGAAAGCTTGCCGTCGAAGAGAAGCTCTCCGGAGACCGAAGCAACTCTGAGAGAGTTCTTCACCTTACTATCCACACGCGTGGATGTAGCTAGGGCTGCGTCACGTCTAACCAACTCCACGTTTGCCACTGAAAGGGCAGAGTTATACGTGGAATAAGCTACTGCCCTTGAAAGAAGTCTTAATGAGGATTGTATATCCTGGAATTCTTTCCCTTGAAGACGCAATGATAGCGCCTTAGTAAGGTGGTCTGCGTATGATAAAGCGTCTAAGCTTGCTCTGTTAGACGTTATTGCCGTTTCCAACGTCACGGTTGGAATAGACAAAGACGACGGTAATGACAATTCCAAGTCTTCCGCCTCGTCGTCTAGACGCAGAGGAACTCTCGGTATGCCCTGTCCTGCCGTTTCGAATTTATTCCTTGAATTGATGAAAGGCAGATTGAGAGCATTAGCGGACAAGAAACCAGCTTTGCCTGTTTTGGAAGCAAGCTTAAAGATAGCGTCGTTCAATAATTCGAATGTTCTTGTGACATTATTGGACTGTGTCGGAAACTCAGGGACGATGTCTCTGAACCACTCAAAGAATTCTGTGTCCAATGATGCTATCAGTCTCTTATCCGGCATCGCAGCTGTCTGGCCCGACGGAACAACTTGTGGCAGGTAATGCCGGATGAAATCTACGGCAGCTTTATGTTGTTCCGAAAGGGATAGCTCCAAATCCTCGGTATCCCTTTCGCCATCCTGTCAGACCTCATGATGTTCTCGGTCGTCCGTACCCGATGCTTCGGCGGAGTGTACCGACCCAGCTTCGTCGGATAATTCTTGATCCGACGTAGGTTCCGTCGTTTGCTGGGATGCTGCGATAATTTGTGCTATTTGGGATAGCACGTCCGTCACCGAGGCCTGTGGAGTAGCGGTCTTACGCTGCTTAGCTGCTGGAAGCTCCGTGTAAACTGACTCCTGCATATTTCTCTTATGCGAACGTTCGGAGTCTACAGGCCTCTTATCCCTGGCTACCGGATGGTGTGACCTGGTCGCCGTGGAATCCGTGATTGGCGAAGCTGGCTGGATATCCTGGTCACGTAGCCAAGGTGTGGTCGTGTGTGCTGCTGAGAGGATGAGGAAGCCTTTTGGACAGTCTCTCCGGACGTATGCTCCGAATGCAACACATTTTGTACCACAACATCTGGTCCCAGATGTTGTTGTACGAGAGAGGGGCCTCTCTCGCTCGCAGCCCGGATTGACCTGGACGAGCTAGGAACCTGACTACTAGGCTTCCTCCATTCTCTCCTCTTATCCGCCGTCACTGGGTGTGCACCTCGAATATTTATAGTGCTCGCATCACCCAAATCTCCTTCCTGGACCGCAACGGACGAACCCGGCTGCCGAACCATTCGATGAATGGACGCTACACCAGGCGAGTTAGTCAACGCCGTCGATCCTACTAGGGACCCTGTTCTTGTTCCTCTGAAATAGAGATTGATAAACTAGAGTGACCCTGCGGAGGAAGGACCGGCATGGCCCTTTCCCCGCTAACAACATACCGTGACACATGTTTCCAATGTTTGTCATCCCAATATTCACATACTGAACAGGAGTTAGTGCGAGTACACTGACTACAATTAATACAATGATCATGAAAGTCAGAGGAAGATTTCCTCTTATTACAATTTGAACAATATCCTTTCATAGTGAAAAGAATACAAAAAGTCCTAGTACTCGCACGAACCCCTGAAAACAAAGATACATAATAACATGATCCATTAACATAGAAAAAATAATTGAAATCAAAAAGAAATTTTGAAAAAATATTTTTTCAGCAAAGCCCAAGTTTCTGAAAAGTAATGTTGAGCCCCAATGGATCCCAAGCCTAAGCGTGGACAAAAATTTCAAACATATTTTAAAAAATTAATGCAACACTTACGAATAATAATAATGTATCTTGTAATGACTTAAACTAGTACAAAGACAAAAAATCCCCCTCACACAGAGACTGTTGCCAATGTAAACAAGAAGTGTATAAACACCAGAAACATGACTCCAGGCACTGATAACCCTGGCCCGAAATCAGTTACCAATAATACACTATCTGATGCAAAACAGAGACTTCCAGGGAAGAAACTGCAGAACATCAGATGGTAGATGCAGAACACTACGCCTAAACACCCATGGGTGAGAACGTAAACATGGGGAAAAGAACAGAATTCATTCTGTTACCTAGCTAAATCTCCCAAGAAATTTTAGTAATAATATTACTCAAAAATATGCCAAAAGCATGGGAGAATAGCAAGGGGGGAATTAAAGGAAAAGGAGAGAGGAAACACTGAACAAGCAGTGAAACTTAATAGCAAGAATGACAACAACAGGCCCATGCCATGAAAATAGGCAACTTAACATAATTTCATTACAAAATTTTAAGTTACAGCCCTGAATATTTTCTGTCACTCATTTTTCCTCTCCTCCTTCTATATCCACTTTAGATCCACCATTTCTCCATCATTAAAACTGACATTTACAAGCACAAATATCAGTCAGATGTGAACTGATGAAGGGCCAAACAAAGAATGATAATTGGCGCCAATTTCGGGATGTCCTTGACACTGCGCATGCGCAGTGAGGGCAAAGTATGGAGGACCTTCAGGACATGATTTCTTCTGGTTTTAGATGCAAATTTTGGGGATCGGGGGGGCAAAATTTGTGTTTGGCCGTAGAATTTTAAGAGTTAGCACCAGCTATGTCTGGGTCATTGGTACAGTATAAAAATATAAAGTAACTTGACAATCCAAGCAATATTTTTCAAGTTATCGAATGTTAATATATATTGTTCAAACTTCAATGAAACCCTTATTATGTACGAACAAACCCTTATTACGTATCAATGTGTTGATCCTGCCCATTAGTTCTGGAGAAGAAGATTTTTAATTTTTTTTTTCTTAAATTGCACTAAGTAAAAATTCAGGTCCCCATAGTGAGCCCCAAAATTGATCAAGGGACTCCATTTGAACAAACTTGAATCAGACCCATACCAAGATGCTGTATACCAAATATCAAAAGATTCTGCCCACTGGTTCTGGAGAAAAATATTTTTCCTTAAATTGCACTAAAGAAAAATTCATGCCCCTATAGGGAGCCCCAAGGGACTCGATTTGAACAACCTTGAATCAGACCCATACCAAGATGCTGCAAACCAAATATCAAAAGTTGCTGCCCATTGGTTCTGGAGAAGATTTTTAAAGAATTTTTCTTAAATTGCACTAAGTAAAAATTCACGCCCCCATAGTGAGCCCCAATATTGGTTGAGGGACTCGATTTGAACAAACTTGAATCAGACCCATACCAAAATGCTGCATAACAAGTATCAAAAGATTCTGCCCACCGGTTCTGGAGAAGAAAATTTTTTAATAATTTTTCTATAATTCATACAGTGCTATCAGAGTTATGCGCCATACAGAACCCCCAAGGGACGTGGCCATTTCATTTGAACAAACATGAATTGCCATATAGTAATGAACATCCACATGAAGTTTTGTGAAAATCAGACCAGTGGTTTCAGAGGAGAAGTTGTTTGAAAAATGTTCACGATGACAGACGGCAAGAGATAAGTTGAGCTTCCCTTCGGTGAGCTAAAAATTCCTCATATTGACTAAGTTATAATTCGGGCTACCACAGTGAGCCCAAATATGGACCCAGGGACTTGGCTTTAACAAACTTGAATCACATTCCGACTGCTGGATCTGAAGAAGATTTTTAAAGAAAATTCCTCATTTTGAACAAAGTTACAATTCAAGCTCCCACAGTGAGTCCAAATATGGACCTAGGGACATGGCTTGAACAAACTTGAATCTCACCTCCCTAAGGATGCTGCATATCAAATATCAAAACATTCCAACTGCTGGATCTGAAGAAGATTTTTAAAGAAAATTGCTCATTTTGAACTAAGTTATAATTCTGGCTACCACAGTGAGCCCAAATATGAACCCAGGGACTTGGCTTGAACAAACTTGAATCTCACCCCCACTAAGCATGGTGCATACCCAATATCAAAAGATTCTGCCTGCTGGATCTTGAGAAGAAGATTTTCAAAGAAATTTGCCTGAAATGTACTAAGTTCGATTTCGGGCTTCTATAGTGAGCCCAAATATGAATCCAGGGGGCCAATTTGAACAAACTTGAATCAGATCCACCCCACAATGTTGCATACCAAATATCAAAAGATTCTGCCTGCTGGATCTGGAGAAGAAGATTTTTTAAGAAATTTGCCTGAAATGCACTAAGTTCGAATTCGGGCTTCTATACTGAGCCCAAATATGAATCCAGGGGGCCGATTTGAACAAACTTGAATCAGATCCACCCCACAATGTTGCACACCAAATATCAAAAGATTCTGCCTGCTGGATCTGGAGAAGAAGATTTTTTAAGAAATTTGCCTAAAATGCACTAAGTTCGAATTCAAGATTCTATACTGAGCCCAAAAATAAACCCAGGGGCTGACTTAAACAAACTTGAATCAGATCCACCCCACAATGTTGCACACCAAATATCAAAAGATTCTGCCTGCTGGATCTGGAGAAGAAGATTTTTTAAGAAATTTGCCTGAAATGCACTAAGTTCGAAATCGGGCTCCTATACTGAGCCCAAATATGAATCCAGGGAGCCGATTTGAACAAACTTCAATCAGATCCACCCCACAATGTTGCATACCAAATATCAAAAGATTCTGCCTGCTGGATCTGGAGAAGAAGATTTTTTAAGAAATTTGCCTAAAATGCACTAAGTTCAAATTCAAGCTTCTATACTGAGCCCAAATATAAACCCAGGGGCCGATTTAAACAAACTTGAATCAGATCCACCCCACAATGTTGCATACCAAATATCAAAAGATTCTGCCTGCTGGATCTGGAGAAGAAGATTTTTGAAGAAATTTGCCTGAAATGCACTAAGTTCGAATTCAAGCTTCTATAGTGAGCCCAAATATGAATCCAGGGGGCCATTTTGAACAAACTTGAATCAGATCCACCCCACAATGTTGCATACCAAATATCAAAAGATTCTGCCTGCTGGATCTGGAGAAGAAGATTTTTTAAGAAATTTGCCTGAAATGCACTAAGTTCAAAATCGGGCTCCTATACTAAGCCCAAATATGAACCCAGGGGGGCCGATTTGAACAAACTTGAATCAGATCCACCCTACAATGTTGCATACCAAATATCAAAAGATTCTGCCTGCTGGATCTGGAGAAGATTTTTTAATGTTTTTCCCATTGCCTACAGTGTTAAAAAGTGCTGCCTCAGCACTTTTTCAAAGTCCTGAAAAAAGTACCTTGTGATCAAACCGGTAGGGATTTTTTTTAACCATTCTATTCTACTGGATAAAAGTAAGCTTTATACAAAATAAGAATTCTCTGTGCCGTGTAGTTTTGGAGATATGGCAGTTTTAAGGTTTTTCCTATTTTTAGCTCCCGAGGTTCCCAAGGGGCAATGAGAAAATATTTTTTTGCATCAATCAACTACTTATGACCCATTATCATCTCATATCAAATCTGGTTCAAATCGACCTGATGGTTCTGAAAATAGAAATTTTAGGCGTGGCCAAAATTTTTGCCCCTCCCATAACGAAGGCAAATAATGCCCGACAAACTTCTCTTGAACAAACTTGAGTCTACACCTCAAAAGGAAGCTGCATACCAAATATCAAGTCTCTGCTATTGCTGGTTCTTGAGAAGAAGAATTTTTAAGAATTGGAGCATTTTTCCCCCATCCCTCTGCTCAATATGAGCCGAAACCTAATTTGACAAAAAATCAAAATGCCCTTATATAACCCCTACTCACATGAAATTTCAATAATATGCGGCCAGTGGTTTGGGAGAAAAAGGCCCAAACACCACCTTCACGACGGACGATGGACAAAAAGTGATCAGAATAGCTCACCCTGACTTTCAGTCAGGTGAGCTAATAACTATACAGCTTGGCACATCAGTAATCTGAACACAAATATAAAGTAACTTGACAATCCAAGCAATATTTTTCAAGTTATCGAATGCCAAAGAAATGGATATGGATGCCGGATGGACGGACAGACAGACAGACAGACAAAGGATGGACGAACGAACGACGGATGGCCACCCCGGATGCCGGCAATATGTGTACCATACAGAGTAATATGAAAATGATTATTTGTTTGAGAAATGAAAGTGTCAGTGACACTGTAGCTTAACTTGTCTGTTGTGTTTGATGAAAATGATAATGTTCAATGTTTATGAAAGGATTATGAAATAAGACAAGAATTGTGATAATTGGGAATATGTTCATTTCTGTTCCCTGTATGCTATGTTTTTGATAAAAATAATATGGGGTGTACACTATACTAAAGAGCTGAGGGGTGGGTTAATGTGGCCCTCACAGTTAATGTATGTGGCCCTCACAGTTAATGTATATCGACGAAAGTTACCAATTTACAGTAAAATTATTTCAAAATGAGTCATCCTATCTAGTTATCCCTTCATAAGTACGGCCTGTAGACTGTGCTTTATAAAGGTTTTGGGGATGCGGGCCTGTGTAGCCATCATGGTTGACTGATCGCAACCAAAAGGGGACGTCCTCATCTAGACATTATACTGAGTCATCCTACCAAGTTACAATGAAATCCCATCATAAATATGACCTGTAGTCTGTGCTAAAGCTTTTCGAGTTTTGGGCTCAGACAGCCGTCATGGTTGAATGGTCATGACTAGAAGGGGACGTTCTCAACTCTTTTCGAGCTTCGGGCCCCTGTAGCCGTCACAGTTGCCTAAAGGTGTCCAAAAGGGGCTGTTCTCATCTAGACATTATATGAAGTCAACCTACCAAGTTACAATGAAATCCCTTTATAAATATGAACTGAAGACTGTGCTAAAGGTTTTCAGGCTTTTGGCTTGGGCAGCCATCATGGTTAAATGATCGCAACCAAAAGGGGACATTCTCATCTGGGCATCATTTGGAGTGATCCTATGAAGTAACAATGAAATCCCTTCATAAATTGGACCTGCAGACTGTGCTCAAGATTTTCGGGCTTCGGGCACCTGTATTTATTTATTTATTGTTGTTAAAGGTCACATACTTCTGCACAATGGCTAATCATGACCACAACATGGAGATAAAGTCAAGGTCAGTTAATCGTTTATACCCCATGTTGCCTATTTTAGAGGACTCGCACCCCAAGCATTAGTGACTGGGTCCTATTTTACCAGTGAAACAGAGCTTGTTTACCACAGTAAACAAGCACTGCTTCACTTCCTGCGGTTCCCACGGGGGCCGGGCATCTGTAGCCATCACATTTGACCAATCACGACCAAAAGGGGATGCCATCATCTAGGCATTATATGGAGTCAACCTAACAAATTACAATGAAATCCTTCCATAAATACGACCTATAGGCTCTGCTAAAGGTCTTTGGGCTCAGGCTGCCATAAAGGCTGAATGATCGCGACCAAAAAGGAATGTTCTCATCTAGACATTATTTGGAGTCATCCTACCAAGCTACAATGAAATCCTTTCCTAATTATGACCTGTACACTGTTCTAAAGGTTTTCGGGCTTCGGGCCCCTGTAGCCGTCACAGTTGCCCAATCGTGTCCAAAAGGGGACGTTCTCATCTAGACATTATATGAAGTCAACCT
The DNA here is from genome assembly GCA_031216915.1 of Pictodentalium vernedei. Classification (NCBI taxonomy): domain Eukaryota; kingdom Metazoa; phylum Mollusca; class Scaphopoda; order Dentaliida; family Dentaliidae; genus Pictodentalium; species Pictodentalium vernedei. The sequence continues at coordinate 73,680,607 of CM062293.1, read as the reverse complement.
ATCAAGTTACAATGAAATCCCTTCATAATATGACCTGTAGACTGTGCTAAAGGTTTTCGGCTCCGGCAGCCATCATGGTTGAATTAATGCAACCAAAGGGGACATTCTCATCTGGAGTGATCCTACGAAGTTACACTGAAATCCCTTTACAAATATGACCTGTAGACTGTGCTCAAGGTTTTCAGGCTTCGGGCACCTGTATCCATCACAGTTGACCAGTCATGACCACAAGGGGATGTCATCATCTAGGCATTATATGGAGTCAACCTAACAGGTTACAATGAAATCCTTCCATAAATATGATCTTTTGCCTATACTAAAGGTTTTTGGGCTTGGGCACCCATCAAGGCCGAATGATCGCTATCAAAATGGGACATTCTCATCTAGACATTATTTGGAGTCATCCTACAAAGTTACAATGAAATCCCTTCACAGATATGACCTGTAGACTGTGCTAAAGGTTCTCGGGCTTCGGGCCCTGTAGCCGTCACAGTTGCCCAATCAGAACCAAAAATGGGACTTTCTCATCTAGACATTATAAGAAGTCAACCCACCAAGTTACAATGAAATTCCTTAATAAATATGACCTGTAGACTGTGCTAAAGGTTTTTGGGTTTTGGGCTCGGGCAGTCGTCACGGTTGTCAGATCATGCCCAAATAGGGAAATTCTCACCTAGACATCATTAGGAGCCATCCTACCAAGTTACAATGAAATCCCTCCATATTAAACATGACCTGCAGACTGTGCTAAAAGTCTTTGGGTTTCGGGTTTGAACAGCCATCATGGTTGACAGATCATGCCCAAAAGGAGATGTTGTTGCGCCCACTTTTGATGTAATTAACCACTTTTGATGCAGCTCACCATTTCTGATATAGAAATCTCCCACTTTTGATGTAGCTCACCACTTTTGATATAAAATCGCCCACTTTTGATATAAACAAGGTCTCCACTTTTGAAAGAAAAAACGCCCACTTTTGATAAATTTGACAAAGTCACCACTTTTGCTATAACTTTTTGCCCACTTTTGAAGTAGCGTAGCAAGAGAAATTGTATGTCCCTTCAAGTGAGAAATACGTTATTCTGTCGTTCACAAAAATTTTAGAGGAAGGGTGGGTAAGGGTTTCTTGAGGTTGAGGGAGAGGTACACAACACATGATGTCCCATATCAACATTTTGGAGGGAGATACCATCCCCCCCTCCCCCCCCCCCCCCCTGCTCCCTCATGATCTGTGTCCATATTTGATACAATTCCACATGGGCCTGGGATATCCTAACCGCTGTTCTGTTAATATGTCCTGATAAGCGCATGAGTGAGTCCTGGTTCAACGGCTTTCTGGGTTAGGATTTTGGACAGCTTCCCCTTCCCCTTCGACAATGGCCACCCAGACAATTCATCCCTAACAGACATCTGAACATCTCCTGGGTATCTACCGTTTACCACATTTGCAGAAGACACTTAACAGGGCTTAGTTGGTTATCATTGAACTTGGTCTCGGATGCGGGGGTTGGGTGTGCAATGAATTTTAGAAGGGATATAATGTTCAATAGCATCAGCAATGACAAGATGTTGTACTGCCAATTCATTTGGCATTTGCTTTATTGATATATAAGTAAAATCACAAATATAATTCGAGTCGTATGCTGGTAATCGTCACATCATTCAAACACTGTTTTATCAGGGAATTTATTATGATAATTACTTTCTGAAAGTTTAAGTGCTCTCTAAAATCGGTTTAGTTAAAAAGTAACCCAAATCGGCTGGGTTGCATGAAATGAAAATAACCCTAATCGACTGGGTTGAGTGCGATAGAACCCAGTCGATTTTAGAGAGTGTGAAGAATAAAGAATTCGACCCACTGATCTGTTGGCCTCTGTGTCGAGGGATCGCAAGCAATATTTCATGAAAAGTTCTTTTTCCATCCAACGTGTTACGTTACGGCAGACGTGGTCAATATTCTTATCAAAAGTGGGCGATGCTAACCCAACAACTGTGAGCTAATGCAGGCAAAGAACTACCTGTCGATAACTAACTACACCCTGTTGGCAAATTTTGTCCTGGTGAACAGTATAGTTTCCGAAATAGCTGCTAAGTATGTGCATGAATGGACCCTAAGTCACGGGGCTGATGGGTGGTAAATCTAACGGGGGTCGAACATTACGCGTCACAGTTTGTTGGAATGGCTTTGCCTAGTAATTTCTGGGTCTATTCGCAACGCACAAACAAACGTCTTCCTTAGAATTTATTATAACAGATGGAGAGCACCACTTCGCCCGGGTGTACCGCATTGGGCTGTATTGAGATCAGCTTGTTACACACCTCTAGATATAAAATTTTGTTTATTTGTATCGGTTCAAAATAAAAAATTGTAGAGATCAACGTCACAATGCCAGGGTCCCTGGATCCCGGGAAGGGAAGCACTGCTTGTTCACTTTGGTAAACATGCGATCGTCGCTGGTAGAGTAGGACCCAGTAATCAATGCATGTGGTAGAAGTCCTCGGAAAGGGGCGAAACAGGTATAAATGACTGGCTAAACTTCAGTTTATATATATGTTGCGTCATGATCAGCCATTGTAGTGCGGAAATATATTACCTTTAACACCAATAGAAGTAGTTTTCGACTGGAATCATCATTGAACATGCCTTAATATCGCTACTACCCCATTATCGGCAGTGACAAATCACTACCTGAATGACCATACCTATATATCTCAGATTTAGTCCCGATCTGCGCAGTGTTTTCAAAAGGAGTCGAAAGGAGTTACTGCTCATGTGCAATGACGAGCCCCTCCCACCCCCACAAACACATGCACTAATAGCCTAACATCTTCTCAGTACAGAACTACATATATTCGTATTCTTTTGGGGTTTTTTTGCCCTCTTTGCACCTCGGAAATCGCACCTCACAAGTGACCACAGCATCTCACAAGTTGCCACTGTACTAACCATAACCCCACAACCCCTAACCCTACGTATAGTGGAACGGACGTGCACCACACAACCACATCTGCGGTCGCCGGGACGGACGGACGGACGTTCTAATGAATCGGGTTTATGTGTTTAAATTTATGTGTTTATTCTAGAAAACATGTCCAAATAGTGAAAAAAGTTATTTTGGGGAAATTCCTTTGGGTGGTAGCTAACCCTAACCCTACTGCTACTGACCCAAACCCCTAACCCCCACTCCCGGAACCTAAACCCCCACAACCTTAAGCCCTACTCTGGGGCTACCTCTAACCCCACCCACCCCACCCCTAACCCTAAAACTACCCAAATATTGGAAGTAGCCCCTAATAATTGAACCCCTAAACCGGGTATGTTAGCCCGGACGGACGGACGGACGGACACAGAGAGACAGACGGCCCGACGGACATTCCAACTATTTGGGTTTAAGGGCTTCGAAAAAAACATTTTATATGTCCATCACCTTATTTTAGCCAGAACCCCACTCCCTCCACCCTAGAACTTATATTTAACCCTAACCCCACCCCATCCACTCAAAAACCACACCCTAACCCTACCCTACCCTGACCCTAAACCCTAAAACCCCACCCCTGACCCTAACCCCCACCTCCAGGGACCTAACCCACCCCAACGTTAAGATCTACTCTGGGGCTACCCCTAACCCAACCCTGACCCTAACCCCACCTTAGCCGGACCAAAAGGATTAGGGGCTATGTTTTGGTTTAGGGGCTATAAAAACTAAAACCCCACCCCTGACCCCCAACCCCCACCCCACTGGGTCCAAACCCCCTCCAACCTTTAGCCCTGCCCTGGGGTTACTCCTAACCCTAACCCCACCCATCTCCTAACCCTAATACTACCCTAATTTCGACTAACCTCCTAAAACTAATAGCTCCTAAACAGGTTTAGTTGGCCCTGACGGACGGACATATAAAAGACCAAGTGGGTGTCCGACTACGTCTGTGCTAGAAGGGCGACGTCACAGCATATGCCCAGTTTGATTGGTCCAAAACACTGCCTGATGAACATTGCATTTTTCAGCCAAGTTTTGTCGCTATCGATGCAGTAGTTCCTGAGACCATTACTGCACATGCGATAAGATGCGCACCCAGTCTGTATCCGATGATGGCAAATGATCGGTCCTAGTAGTTTCCGAGATCGTTACTGTGCGTGCACGTGCACGAAGACGACCTCATGCTGTGTCCGAAAAGCCAAGATTTTGTCCCATTCCATCCGGCCGCCTTGGTGTCTGTAGCGAACATGTATACAGACAGACAAATAGTCGGGACTGCTCTAGTATATATATCGACTAGATGGGGCCTCTACTTCGACCTAGAATAATTTAAATGGGTAGCTGGATATTGAAATACCTCGATATTCACGGGAATTGGCGCCAAGTTGGCAATTTGGAAGGTCAAGATCGCAATTTGAAGATATAAAGGTCAGGACGCAGGCGCAATTTACTTCAACACACAACCCAATGGAAGTTCCATATATATACCACGTTTCGTCTTGATTGATACAGTACTGTAACAGTAGTTTCCGAGACTGTTACTGGGCATACGCAAAGATGGACCCGGTCTCTCACCCAACGGCCATTGGGTGGTTGTACAGGTTTCGATAAATAAGCGCCTAATGTTTGAGGAGCAGGATTCCTCGCATGCCCATACACAAAAATAAACAAAAGGACGAATGACAATGATAAAAATAACGTATTTCCTCACTTAAAAGAACATAAAATTTCAATTGCCACACTGCTTCAAAAGTGGGCAAAAAGTTATAGCAAAAGTGGTGACCTTGTCAAATTTATCAAAAGTGGGCGTTTTTTTCTATCAAAAGTGGAGACCTCATTTTATATCAAAAGTGGGCAATTTTATATCAAAAGTGGTGAGCTCCATCAAAAGTGGGAGATTTCTGTATCAAAAGGGGTGAGCTACATCAAAAGTGGGAGATTTCTGTATCAAAAGTGGTGAGCTCCATCAAAAGTGGGAGATTTCTGTATCAAAAGTGGTGAGCTCCATCAAAAGTGGGAGATTTCTGTATCAAAAGTGGTGAGCTACATCAAAAGTGGGAGATTTCTGTATCAAAAGTGGTGAGCTCCATCAAAAGTGGGAGATTTCTGTATCAAAAGTGGTGAGCTCCATCAAAAGTGGGCAATTTTATATCAAAAGTGGTGAGCTCCATCAAAAGTGGGAGATTTCTGTATCAAAAGTGGTGAGCTACATCAAAAGTGGGAGATTTCTGTATCAAAAGTGGTGAGCTCCATCAAAAGTGGGAGATTTCTGTATCAAAAGTGGTGAGCTCCATCAAAAGTGGGAGATTTCTGTATCAAAAGTGGTGAGCTCCATCAAAAGTGGGAGATTTCTGTATCAAAAGTGGTGAGCTACATCAGAAGTGGTAGTTATATCAAAAGTGGGCACAACAGATGTTCTCATCATAAATACGACCTGTGGACTGTGCTAATGGTTTTCGGGTTTTGGGCTTGGGCTGCCATACCGGTTGACCGATCGTGACCAAAAGGGGACGTTCTCATCTAGACATGACCCCAAACCTGCATATAAAATTTTGTGACAATCAGACAAGAACTGCAGGGTGTAGCCCGTGCTAAAGGAAAATGTGAACAGACTCACAGACTAACAGACTTCCGCACGCGTGATGGTAATAGCTTATTCTGACTATGTCAAGTTAAGCTAAAAATGTGATTAACTATGAGTTGCAATTGTGGCCATGTTTGCAACATTACATGAGGACCATTGGTAGAAGCTGTTCCAGTCCTCAATCATGTGAAGTTTCAAAACATTTGACTTTGTAGTTTCAGAGGGGAAGAGTTTTGCAAAATCCATAAAAGCAGAATCACAGAATGTCTCTGGTGGCCATATGGGAACAAAAATAGGACTGTTTGCAGAGGGCTTCCTATAGACCATTCCTGTGAAGTTTGGTTCCCATCAGCTCAGTAGTTCCAGAGGAGAAGATGAAAATGTGATTTCCCATGAAACTTCACATCAATGATGACTGGGACCGCCTCTACCAACGATCCTCATTTAATGTTGATTGGGTTGCAAACATGGTCAACGGGAAATATTGATGAATAACTGCACTAAGTTCATCAAAGGTCGTTGCAATGGCAATATTTTTTGATGGACAAGTTAGAAAATAAAAAGCTCCTATCTAGAGTTCACCCCATACAAGCATACCAAGTTTCAAAGTGATCCCATCATAAATGTGCCCTGAAGGGTGTGCAAAAGGAAAATATTGAGGTCTCACTAAACTGTGTTCAAAGGCCATTGCCAACAGTAATATCAGGTTTCAATGCAATCCAATCAAAAATGTTCCCTGCTGGGTGTGCCAAGGGGAGATATAGAGGTCTGACTAAACTAAGTTCAAAAGTCACTGCAACATTTTTTGACAGAAATGGAAGAAAATTGATAGCTCCTATCTAAAGGTCACCCCAAACAAGCACACCGAGTTTAGAAGCAATCTGATGATTTTTTTTTCAGTTGAGGTTTTAAAAATTAAAAAGCTCTGTTGGGTAAAGGGTTAACATGTGTTATCGGTATACAACAGGGGTTCAACCATGGCGACCTCATGGGATCCTGGGACGCTTATAGCAGGTATGGGTTCCTGCACCAATTTTCATGAGAAGCCCAATGGATTCTCCCAAAGTTAGATGAAATATAAGCTCTGCCTAATTTAGTATATGCTTCTGCAATCAGGCTATTTTCCTTTCACAGGGCACCAAATTTCATGTGAATACTTGTCTCGCTTTCATGGTGGTTACATGAAACCCAATTCAAGTAAACATTTTTCACGAGTTCAAACTTCAAGTCTACTGTTCACACATTGTTTAAAATGTTTATGTGCTTTGTATTGGATAACACAATGTCAACTCTTATCGAAACAGCATTTGAAGGTCTGCATGGAATAATAAGTCTAACCCTGATATTTCTTCATTAACTGGTAGAGTGCTAAATTATTTTTAGTCATCCAAATTTGTCCACGTTTCGTTGCCTTGTTACAATTTATGGGAGAGTGCCTATTGGCACTCTCCCATAAATTGTAACAAGGCAAATCTCCACAGATTAAATAATTTTACTTAAAAAATAATTTGAAGCACATTCACAGAATACGAAGCCATAAAGTTGTGGCACCTGCACTTCAGAATAAAGTCCAAATATGGGCTTCCAGCACTCTACAGTTAACCATTTGAACACTGGTGGCATCTTCCAGGCCAGTTAAATGGCAGAAAATGGAAGAGTCCATATTAATTATTTGGGGGTAGAGCAATTAATATTTTCAACGTGCAGCCTAAGGCTGCTTGTTGAAAATTTTAATTGTTCTACCACACACGTTCACTTAATTGTCATCCTCCTTACTGAAATTATAACGTATCATGTTGCTGGACCGGAAAAGCGGTCTCTCGTGTTGAAAGAGTTAAGTGAATTTATCTATTGGTGTTTAAGGTCACATTTTTGCACAATGGCTAATCATGACCACAACAGGAGTATCAACTCAAGACCAGGGGTGAGCGTTAATAAGCCATGTTGGCCATTTTAGAGAGGGTTTGCACCTCCCAAGCATTGGTGACTGGGTCCTATCTTACCAGTAAAACAGAGCCAGTTTACCGCAGTGAACAGGCACTGCATCACTTCCCGGGGTTCCCGTGGGGATTCATTAAGTGAAACTAATACTACATTAACTGGTAAAGTGCTTAGTTTTTTCTGTCAACAAATCAAAGCTCATCATATACTGCTCTATTACATTTAATTGGATAGTGCCTTATAGGCACTATCCAATTAAATGTCAGAGAGCAAGGTATTGTATAAAAAATCTGATTCATATCAGGGACAATAAAGGCTTCCTCAGGCACAATGGAGCTACAGACAGTTATTGCCTGTCACTTTTAGTAAAGCCCAAAATAGGGCTTTCAGCACTCTACCAGTTAAGTGATACACTGTTTGAAAGGGCTCTATTGAGCACTATATATGGACATTCCAATGAATACATTTTATACCCTGTGAATTATTTATTTATTTATTGGTGTTTAAGGTCACATATTTTTGCACAATGGTTAATCATGATCACAACATGAGTATCAACTCAAGACCAGGGGTGAGCGTTAATACGTCATGTTGCCCATTTTAGAGAGGGTTTGCACCTCCCAAGCATTAGTGACTGGGTCCTATTTTCTCAGTAAAACCGAGCCTGTTTACAGCTGTAACAGGCACTGTTTCAATTCCTGGGATTCCTGAGGGGATATACCCTGTGAAGAAAACAAGAAAATCTGTAAAACTGATGGATGCACCCCGACAGTTGACTAACCACGTAACAAGCAGAGTCGTAAAATTGTGGTCCCCCACTATAGGAAATAATTTGGCACATTGGAAGGACCTTAACTCTGGTAAAGAATATGCGGTCAACTTTATAAATGTGCATGAGCGGCTTGTCACAAGGATCTCTCATACCAAATTTCATAGAAATCCATCCAATTACTTTTGAGATATCGCTGTGAATGGATGGATGGATGGATGGATGGATGGATGGATGAATGGATGGATGGCCACAGCAGCCTTTTTTTGTAACATGTGCAGGAGTGACTTGTCACAAGGATCCCTTGTACCAAATTTCATTAACCTCCATCCACTAACTGCAGGAGATACTGAAGATGGAAAAAAATCATGAAAAATTTACAAGTGAGGACCATAACTCTTGCGAAAAATATACGGGCAACTTTTTTTATGACAAAGCCACGACTATATGCTCCCCCCAAATTTATTCAGGGAGCATAACAAACGAAGCATTTGCAACCTTTCAGTGCATCAGGTATGTAGACTGCATGGAAAATAATAGGAAAGCTACTGCCACCCTCCTGGAGCAAGGTTCAGACAGAAGCTTGTTCCCAGAGTTCAGCACCCATTTCAGGATGATGGAAAACACCCTGTATCATTGGCCTCTCAGTAATACCAAAATATTAAAATCAATATTGGACAAAGACATGCTTTGCGGTCTTGGAACAGTTATGTTACCACACAATTAAAATGTTGTACAGACAATAGTACAAAAACCTTGGCAGTGGTTTCTAGACAAGTTTTGGTTGCCTGTACAGGCAGTCAATACTTGGATAGAAATCACTACTAAGTTGCTAAACTCTCAGGCTTTAAAATCGAAAATATTTCCCTGGCCCTAATGGGTTAAAAGAGATATTACATGCTTTCATGCGATTAACTGTGTGCACATGGCCTTACGAATCAGTTCATTTAACAAAGGTCTTTTAGGTCCCACAAAGTAGATCTACTGTTTCTCAGGTTATTATTTGCAAAATTGCATGCGAGTGGGCGTTTTTTTATTTTATTTTTTACTTTTGTAATTATTTCTTTGCCATCAAAAGTTCATATTCCTGGTTTGTTTATCCTTTAGGCCTCATAATCAACAAACAACATAGGTAGTGGTGTATTTCGTCCCTTGAGAGCAAGAAGGCTTTGCAATGCTAAGCATTGCAAAGCCTTGTTGCACTCAAGGGACAAATTTATCAATTTTGTTAACTTGGGTAAAATATCAGACATAAACCATTTAATTTTTATTAAGTTTACATTGGTTATAAAAAAAGAGCATGTGGCGGCCAAAAGGACCATGCAGAAGGGCTCCAAGAAGATTTTTAATTTTTTTTATGGCTTATGTGGGCATTTACAGCTCTCTACATTTTTAAATTGGGCAGGACAAAGAAGGTGCTGGCAAATGCCCATCACAGATATAGAGGCCCGCTCATTTTTGGGGGAGGGGGAAGGTGTGTGTGTGTGTGTGGGGGGGGGGGGGGGGGGTAACAACACTTTTAACAACCAAGGTCACCTTGTGTAGGACACTTTTATGGTTGAAGAGGACGAAATACCTGCAGAGAACCACTGCAAAGCAACATGCAACCAGAGACTCCCCAACATACTAATTCTGTACAATCAGGGCTAGTATTGGTTGAAGACAAGTGCGCCATCAACGTGCAGTATGCCTTAGTACACAGCACCATCATGCTCCCACATGGGCAATTGAGATTGAGAGCCTTGCTCATGGAACACTGGGTTACACCAAGTGTTCAAAGAGGTGAAGGCCTGGAAATGTTTCCCCTGCATTTCCTAGAATTTATTTACTTACTGGTGGTGAAGTACTTTCAGCATCTATGGCCGTATCATAACAGGGATTCTTCTGCCCTCTTTGGGAAAGGGTCCGGGGCCCTTGCAATTGGAAAAATTCGCATCATGAAGGCTCTAATAGGGAATTTGTTTGGGAGAAGAATTCATATTGAAGTGAGAACATCAATACACAAGCTACTACATGTATAGTCCATGCAAACAGTCAAATGAAATAATAATCAGTCTCTGTAAACTCTATTTATTTATTTATTCATTTATTTATTGGTGTTTTAAGGTCACATATTTCTGCACAATGGCCAATCATGACCGTGACAGTTTTATGGGTGGAGGAAGCCAGAGTACCCAGAGAGAACCACCGAGCAATGGCGAGCAACTGTCAGCTCCCCAACATACTGACTCCACACATGCAGGGTTAGCATTGACTGAAGATAGGTGCACCATCGACGTGCAGTACGCCTTAGTACACAATGTCACCGTGCCCCCACGTGGGCAATGTGGATGAAGTGTCTTGCCCAAGGACACAACGCGGTTGCCACAGGTGGGATTCGAACGTAAACTTTATCAAATAACTTGTTCTTTTACTATTACCCATGAGGATATTTATATTACAGTCTATTTTCTGCAGCTTTTCGGTTGTGTCTAGGGAAGACTTGCCTAGGAACAACTGACAAGGTTCTTGGGATGTAACTTGCAAACTATCTAAAAACTGCCTGTTGGGGCACCTATTTTTGTTGCAGTAAAAAGTGGTGAAAGGCAAAATTAGCCCTTCAAGAATTAAACAAGAATTAAATTTTCAATTGAATGAGGACAGAGATTGGGAAATTGTTGTTTTGAATTGGGAAAAATCATGCATGCCAAAATACCATTGGGAAAGGGTCCCATATTTGGTCCCTGCAGTCAACAAAAATAACCCCTGCATAGCCACAACATGGGTACAGGTGTTAAGTCAAGGGTTTAGCTAATCGTATATAAATATGCAGCTCAAATTAGAGGGCTTCTACCACCTTGCATTGCTTCAGGGTGGTATTTTACTTACAACAGTAAACAAGTACTGCTCTACTTTGCATGGTCCCCAACGGGAATTTCCAACAAAAGAAAGTGTCAATGACACTGTAGCAGGGTTCCTGAAAAAAAGTGAGAAGTGAATTCCAGGAGTTTCCAGGAGATTCAGATCAATTTTTCAAGGAGTTTCCAGGAGTCAGCTGGGTGAAATTCAAGGGTTTTCAAGGAGTATAAAGCAACCATGTGTTGGGGAAAAGGAAAAATATTAGGAGTTGAATTAATCCAGTGAGCAACCGACTCGATTTTTCCAAAATTCCAGGAGTTTCCATGAGGTGCTTCAAAATTCAAGGAGTTTCCAAGTCCTTGGGAGGAGGTTTTGAAATTCAAGGACTTTCAAGGAATTCAAGGACGCGCGGGAACCCTGTGTAGCTCAACTTGACAAACTTTTGACAAGAATGCAAGAAAATCAATAGCTTTCATCTAGAGGTCACCCCAAACAAGCACACCCAAGTTTCAAAGTGATCTGATCATAAATGTGACCTATGTGGTGTGCCAAAGGAAATTGTGGACGTACGTACGTATGCTGAAAGATGAGAAGTGATGGCAAGAGCTCAGCTTGACTTTGTCTGATAAAAATTACTCATGTGGAAAATAATCTACCAACAGTGTTTCATTTACCCCCTCCAAAAAAAATTATGTGTGACACCCATCAACAAAGCAATTCATGGATCAAGGGCATGATTAATAAATCAAAGACAAAACACGTTCTATGAGTAAAATGATTTATTTAGTTCAATCTATATTACCCATGGCAAGATAAATTCCTTAAAAATCACAATGAATATTGAATAAAATATAATTCGTGTTTTGTGAATATGGAAATGATGAATGAATATACAAAAGAATTATGAAAATAACATGCACCCTCCAATTGGTGGTAACTGTCTTGAGAGACATCTCTCAAAATACATGTACCTGAAAAAAATTTCAAATGAAGAGGACATTCACCTTCTAATGCACAATATGACATGCTATAAAATCTTTAACACAACATCTCTCCAACAAATAAAATGAGTTTAACCATTACCTAACACAGCAAGAAGACAACTGAATTTTTTGAGCTTATGACCCCTCTACTGGGAACAAGCGCAATGACTCAGGTGACATAAGCTAGGTTTTGCAGAAAAAAACTGAGAAAGTTATTAAATTTGAATAGCAATTTTTGAGAACAGTGCTGGTGCCCAAATGCATGACTGCCCACCCACCCACCCTGATGCACACTGACCATTGCCAAATTATAAGTCTCGGTTGTTAACACAACTCGACCAAAAAACAGACGGCAATATCCACAAAAATTTCCATTCAAATTTTATAATTTTTTTTTCAATTTCTGCATCAGAGAATACATGATCTTTCACTCAAAGAGTAATGAGGGTTCACAAGGAATGTTTTGAGGCAAAAAATGAAAATTTAATATTATTCAAAAAGTTTTTTTGTGCTGTCTGCTGATGGTGTCAAGTAAAATGTATATCATGGTAGCCAGTCCTGTACAACTTCTAGGGAACACCACACAGATCTCCCAGGCAATAGTCGAATTGACAAAGAAATTGTTGGAATTTATCACAGTATATATTGTGATTACTTACAGGAAACATAGGATACTGGAAACCACCAGCACCAGGTAATACTGAAGGATAGGCATAATAACCATAATGTAGATTAATATATGGCTGCTGTTGATGTGTCGACTGTGAAGTCGGTTGTTGTGTTGATGGAATCGGAGACTGAGCTTCAACTCTTGTTAATTTATTATCAGTTACAGTTCCTGAAATACACAAAAAAAACTTGTGACATTTTCAAACAACCCTGGAACAAAAAAACTGAAGATTGTCAAGGACTTTTCATGTGAATATGAAGATACAGACAATGCTGCCAGGGTGTGTGTGTGTGTGTGTGGGGGGGGGGGGGGGGGGGGGGGGGGGGTTGGTCACGGCTGTTGAATGAATATCTTGGTATATCTGTTGGTCACAAAATGTTTACCTGCACTCTTTTGTCTATCGAAACCAATATCAAAATTCATTATTTCAATATTATGAGCTCAATTCATTAGGAAGAGGGGTAAAATCTCCATAAAATATGGCCTGTAATGCTAGACAAACACTAATTCTTCAAAATGAACAAAGCCAATGCCCAAATATATATTTACAATTTCTATGACACTTTTGAGGAAAGTCTGGTTTTCAAGCACTTTCGAGTTCCTGAAAGTTCAGTTTTAAAATTCAAGCACTTTAAAAGAGCCAGAAGAACCCTGGATTAGTTGGAAAGAATGTTGAACCCTTTTTCAAACACTGATGCAGTGCAGCCCACTTAATTGGATATCTCTTAAATGAATAATCCTGTAAACTGAAAATAATTTCCCAAGTAAAAATCATTTGCCATACCTTCTGTACAAATCTGACCTGGGTTAGAGTAAGCTCTTTAATGGAATAATTTAGATGTGTTAGAACGACACATATGCCCATGCCTGCAAAACAGTGCAGAAAACGTTTTTTTGGTTTTCACATTATAAACGAAGTTCAAGTTCAATAACTCTGCGAAAAATCATCCATGTTGTGGACCAAACTGGAACTCGATTTGAGGGTACCGATGATAAAGCCACATACGAGAAATCAGCCAATTAACTTGATGTATGGTGAAGTAAACAACCGGTAAAATGTTATTTTGGAATGACAGAATGATATATGCAGGCCTCAACACTTCAGGCAAATGATCGTTCCGTTCCCCTAGCAAACAAACAACTTAGATGTGAGTCTTCCATGGAAGACGTGTGTCGCCTGCACTATATTTTAATATTTCAGACAGAATTCTAAGTGGAAAAGGGGCACAACTCTGGAAAAAATACAGCGGATCAAAAAATAAAATAGGAGGTGCACAATGCCATTATGTGATAAAGAATCACTGAAAGTTTCATCAAAATCCATTCACAGGTTAAAGAGGAGTGGCAGATAAGAGAAAGTGTGATGCGGACGACAACGCAGACGATGCAAGACGACAAAACTCTGGAAAAAATACAGCGAATCAAAAAATAAAATAGGAGGTGCACAATGCCATTATGTGATAAAGAATCACTGAAAGTTTCATCAAAATCCATTCATAGGTTAAAGAGGAGTGGCGGATAAGAGAAAGTGTGACGTGGACGACGCAAGACGACAAAAGTAATCCCTATATGTCGCTCCCCACTTCGTGGGGCGGCGACACAAAAATTAACATGAACAGACTATTGGTTAACCAAAACAATCCATCGGTTAACCAACTTTTTAATGATCGGCACATTAGATGCCTCAACAGAAAGTGGTACACAAACAAATATTAAATTTGTGCTTATTACTCAGCTGTAAGCATAGTCCAAACATGGCCTGGAAGTCTGTAAAATAATTTTTTGGTTTGGTACGTCCTATCAAAGTCGTACCAAACCAAAAAATTATATTACAGACTTTCAGGCCATGTTTGGACTACTGTAAGCATAATTAGAAACATGCTGTTACAGTTTAAGGAAATTGAAATGCAGTGCGACCTGATGTATGGCGGGGCCATGGCCGAATAAATTCTGGACCTATATTTGCAATGCTGCCAATAGAAAAGGCACAACTCTATATTTCTAGTAAGTGCGTATTTCAGTTTCGTTGATATTTTTATCGTCGAAAGTCATCACATGCTGCCAACAGAAGGGGCATGACTCTACATTTCCCTTCCAAACCCTCCCACCAGTGCAGGCTTACAGCTTTCTGGATATGCCTGCGGTATATCATGTTTGGAGTTTTGGTTAACCAACAGGTTAATGAAACAAATTTATGTAACCATCAGAATAGGTTAATGAAAAACTAAATGTGTAACCTGTTAATGGGTGAATCAAAAATATAGATTTGTCAAGGCCTGATGTGTAGAGTAAAACTATATGCCCCCAGCCATTTATGGCAGAGCATAAAAATCTTGTAATATGCGGATGAAACAAAAAAAAACTAAGAACATTTGTGATCTAATTTATTGTTGTCATGGGTGACTCAGGGGTTACGGTATTGGACTTCAAACTGGAACTGGGCTGTGTTGTGTCCTTGGGCAAGGCACTTATTCCTAAAAGCACATGTTGGGGTACGGTGGCGCTGTGTACTAAGGCGTACTGTATGTTGATGATGCACTTGTCTTCAACCAATGCTATCCCAGTTTATGTTGAGTTATTATGCAAGGGAGTCTGACAGATGCTCCCCGCTGATAGGCTGTTCTCTCCGAGTACTCCGTCTTTCTCCACCCTGACTGTCAAAAGTATAATTAAACCCCCCAAAAATAAATAAATATTGTTGTCATATGCAAATGGGAACCCTGATGTAATCCTCTTTAGAATCTGATGTTGAGTGAAGAATGATAATAAATATCTTAACGGTATCTGGTGACTTCAGATCTCTGTAACTTTGTAACAAAGATGACATGGGGCCCAATTTGGTGACTTTGTACCCCAAAAAGCGAATTGGTCCCAAGTGTTTTCATGCAGGACCACCAAAAATTAATTTACCCACAGGGGAATTTCAGCTGAATTCGTGGACAATGGACTGATTGGATTGATCTGGCATGCCCAGTGCCCCCAAATTCAGCCATTCTGAATGTCCGCAAATTCAGCCTATCTAAACTAAAGACCTGAATGATGGGTGAAAAACATTCATTTCTTCCTTGTCATTTCTTTCTGGTCAAGTTTACACAGGTCAGAAGAAAAAAAACTTTCTTCAGCTTTTTGCAGATGAACGAAAGTCAAATTCAACTCATCATACCTGTTTATACGTTATTATTTATTTATTTATTTATTTATTGGTGTTTAAGGTCACATACTTATGCACAATGGCTAATCATGACTGTGACAGTTTTATGGGTGGAGGAAGCCGGAGTACCCGGAGAGAACCACCGAGCGAGCAACAACAAGCAGCTGCCAGCTCCCCAACATCGTAACTCCGCACTGCAGAACAGGCAGGGTTAGATTGGTTGAAGACATGCGCACCATCGATATGCAGTACGCCTTAGTACACGGCGTCATTGTGCCCCCACATGGACAATCGGGGTTAAGTGTCTTGCCCATGGGCACAACGCGAGAGTACGAATTGATCGCTCAGATGGTCACCCATCCAAAAATGTATTTATTTATTTATTTATTTATTGGTGTTTAAGGTCACATATTTCTGCACAATGGCTAATCATGACCATGACAGTTTTATGACAGTTTTATGGGTGGAGTAAGCCGGAGTGCCCGAAGAGAACCACTGAGCAACGGCGAGCAACTGTCAGCTCCCCAACATACCAACTCCACACAAGCAGGGTTAGCATTGGTTGGTAAAGCAGCCATGACTTGATTTGATGTAAATTCAGTCTAGAAACAAGAAATTATTGATAAAAAGAGCAATACTATTTATTTATTTAATTTTTCTACACAAAAAATCAGGAACATGGATAAAAAGACAGGTACAGCTAATCATTTATATCCATATTAGAGGACTTCCTGCCAAAGCACTGTTGAAGGGTTCCTATTTTCCCAGTAAAATGGGTCTTGTTTACCACAGTAACAAACACAGCCACACATCCCTGAGTTACCACAGGGACCTATGCAGTGATGTATATTTTGTTAACTTTTTATTTATTTCCTGGTGTTTAAGGTCACATATTTCTGCACAATGCCCAATCAAGACCGTAACAAGTAGACAAAGTCTTGTTAAGTCCATCATTTATATCTGTGTTGCCCATTTGTGAGGACTTCCACCCCAAGCTTAGCCTGCTTACCACAGAGAACAAGCACTGATTCACCTTCTGGGGTTGCCGCAGGGAAATATTTTGTTAACATGAACATGGATCATACTAACAGGTGACACATGCATTCAAATTTTTAAAACTTGAGCATGCCGTAAATCGTGCCTCTAGAATTTGGAATACACAATAGTTGCTGCAGGCGCCAATTTTTAAATTTGTCAGTTCAGCTTACCCAGAAATAAGTTTAACAAGAGATTGCCACAAGTGACTATACTCACAACGTGGCAATGACCTTGACCTCAATCCAGACAGAAATGATAAACACTATATGCCCGAAATCTTTTTTCGAGGGATTAAAAATGAAAAATAGAAAGAAGTAAAACAGCCGATTTTGTGATGAATGAAAAATCACCGCTGTTTTAATGATATAAACAGAGAAATCATTGACCAGATTGCGAAACTTATTACTTGCTTAGGCTATCACAACACTGTAGTTTGAGCATTGCAGGTTGTATAGAAAAGAAAGTGAATTTGTCAACTTGGTACATTAACTGCCTGAGGGCTAGATTAATTTTTATGGTCTCAATTTGTTTTTCAAAATTTGTTTTATTACAAATTATTGGAAGAGTGCCACATGCACTTTCCAATAATTTGTAATAGAACAAATTTATACGAAGAAAATATTATTTGCATTTGATTGACAATTAAGTATGAAGAAGGAAAATATTGCCTTTTGCTCTGGTGCCTCATTTTTCTGGAAGCCGATAGTGGCTTCTAGCACTCAACCAGTTAAATATACTGAGTCAAAAAAGAAAGTATAATAAATTTTGAAGAGCAATTTTTTTAGTATTATCGACATTAATCAGAAACAAATTACTGTAAATTCATATTTCGAGTCTAGCTGTATGAATTTGCATAATTTCATGTTCTTTCTGTTGCCAGCGTCACATCAGGATGTCGCAATTCAGACATGGGATGAAATGAAAAGTTCACACATGCAGTCAATAGCATATGTCCAACGTTTGCCTCTTGGGTGGCAAGACATCGACGGTGCATGGACCTGACAAGTCTTTGGATGTGGTATTGCATTCCACTCCTGTCTTAGAACATTAAGTAAATCGCCCAACATCTGAAAATCATGAAGTTGTAACCGATGGTCCAACTGATCCTAAAGATGCTCGATTGGCAACAAATCTGGAGAAAGTGGGTCCAGGGAAGAAGTTCGATGCTCTGCTCTTCAAGAAAGTGACGACAGATATGCGCCATGTGACAACGTCTTGCAGGAATAACTGAAATCCGACATTAACCTTGAACAACGGGACAACAACAGCGTTAAGAATTTTGTCCCTATATTGCTGTCCATTCCGATTACCATCAATTAAGATCAACTGCTTTCGAAGGTGCAAGGAAATTCCTGCCCAAACCGTTACACTACCCCCGCCAAAATGTTTGCATTCCTGCACACAAGCATCAGAAAACCGTTCGCCTCATCGGCAATACACTCTTACCCTACCATCAGCACGCCGTAGACAAAATCGTGATTCATCACTAAAAAGAACTGTGCTCCAACACTGCTGAGCCCAGCGAACACGCTGACGTACCCATTCCATTCTGACGGTACGATGATGTTTGGGTAAGGATTGGTCCGTGGTATGATGCATACTTCAGATTTTGGATGCCGTGTTCAGAGAGTCTGTTGCGGACAGTTTGTGCACTGATTCTATAGTTAGTTCTACCAGGAGTAATTTCTGATGTCCTCGTCGACGAAGAAAGCGATCCCGCAAGTGAGATGTCCTGATGAGTCGGTCTTGTGCAGGGGTCATAATTCTTGGTCAACCTGAGCGCGGTCGGTCGGCAGTAGATCCAGTGGTTCTATACCTTCCAATGAGATGGTAAATAGTGGCAAGAGTGCTCCGAACTCAGCAGCGAACTCATCTGGAGGTATCCCAGCCTCATGCATACCAATGGGACGCAACCTCTGATTTTCGGTTAACCTTGGCATTTTTTAAAATGTCTAGGACAAAAACTAGCATGTTTTCTCAATAATCCAGGCTCTCACGCACAACATAACACAAAGAAAATCGTCGATCACCCATTCAATTTGACATTCTGGGTAGCGTGTGCTATTTTGAAATCCGTAGCAAAAATGGAAAAGGTTACGTGGACAACAACAACACGTCATTAAATTTTTTGCACGACTTCTTGTCCACAAACATGCAACATTAGAACTATTATATTTCATCCTTTATGCTATTTTTTCACATTTGTTTCTATTATACTTTCTTTTTTGACTCAGAGTAGGTATATGTATAGTGTACCATAACTGACTGAGACATGCGAAAAGGTCACTTTACTGCAAATATTCTCTATGGAGTTCATAGATTAGCTTTCTATATTTCACATTGTGATGCCAATGACCCATTGTCCATTCCTCAGGGAAAGCATGTGTTATAATAATGTACAACAGAGTGCCGCTGGGGCATGGCATAATGCGCCCGTTTGTATTGTTTGAGCGGACCCACATATGAAATTATTATTATTAATATTAATTCAAGACCAGGGGTGAGCGTTAATAAGCCATGTTGCCCATTTTAGAGATGGTTTGCACCTCCCAAGCATTGGTGACTGGGTCCTATTTTACCAGTAAAACAGAACCTGTTTACCACAGTGAACAGGAACTGCTTCACTTCCTGGGGTTCCCGCAAGGATGCATATGAAATATCTTTCAATTTTGTGCAACATAACTGAATTTATCAATCAAACAAAAAATTAGGCTGAATTTCCATGAACAAAGAGGCATAGTAAATGGGAGATCAGAACAAAATCAAACTCATCCTGTATTTTCTTGTAATAAACCAACAAACCAAATTTCATTCTATTTGGTCTAACTGAAATTACTGTCCGGAAACGAAAAATTAGGCTGAACTTCCATAAACAAAGGGCATTAACTCTAGTTCAAATGGGCAGACTGAACCTCAAATCGAAGCCATCCTGCATTCTGTCGGAGTAAATCCATATACCAAATTTAAGTCAGGAAAGCTATCATCTGGAAATGAAAGTTGTCCATGGACTGATGGCATGACTAAAACTATATGTCCTGTTTTTCAAATGGATTTTCTAAGGTGTAGGGTTAACAGGGCACCCAGACAACCCCTTAAAACAGGAGTGTGAAGTGGAAGCACTGTCTTACATCTCAAATTTGAAGGTCTGGTGACAGTATTTTTTGTATGGGGAAGTAATATCCACCATCGGCAAGCTTCGAGTTCATTGGCTTATCTTACTTTTGTTGAGTTTAGGATATATCTTGACAAACTTCGATGATCATGACATAACCTGTTCAAGCCTATTTGTGCAATAATTCTTTTCATTACCTTCATGAATATTAATCTACCAGGGTATTTGATGATTGAATTCGCATCACAAAATGCTATACAAAAATATGCATATGCTAACTTTCTTTCATATTGGCCTCATATTCACAATTTATTATCACTTTCTGAAACCAGATGGAAACTGCTAATCAAATTTTTAAAAACAAAAAATACCATCTACTGACCTGTAAAAGGAACATTTCCTATAGAAACTTGATCTCTTCCAGCTAACGTTGTTGGAACAGCATACCCTCCCATATCGTAGTAACTATTAGCTGCCTGAAAAGCAAATTAAATGAAAGTGTCAGTGACACTGTGGCTTAACTTGACTGTGTGTAGTGTTTGATGAAAAGAATAATGTTCAATGTTTATGAAAGGATTATTAAATAAGACAAGAATTGTGATAATTGAGACTACGTTAATTTCTGTTCCCAATAGGCTATGTTTTCAATAAGAATAATATGAAGTGTAGACTGTACTAAAGAAGTGAGGTCTGGGTTAATGTGGCCCTCACAGTTGATGTATGTCAACCGAAGTTACCAAGTTACAGTAAAATCATTCCAAAACGAATTATCCTACCAAGTTACAATGAAATGCCTTCATAAATATAACTCGTAGACTTTGCTAAAGGAATCTAGGTCATGTGATGGTTAGGCAGTCACAGTTGACCGATCATGACCAAAATAAGAGTCTCATCCAGATATCATACCAAGTTACAAGAAATCCCTTCATAAAAACAACCTGTAGACAGTGCTAAAGGAATCAAGGCCACGTGACAAGGCAGCGGTAACGGCTGACTGATCGTGACCAAAATAGGAAAGTCTCATCTAGACATCATACTGAGTTATCCTTCCAAGTTACAATGAAATTGTTTTATAAATATGAACTATAGACTGTGTTAACAAATCTCGGTCACATGCCTGTGTGGCCATCACGGTTAACCGATCACAGCAAAAATAGGACATTCTCATCTGGACATTACACTAAGTCAATGCAAGCTGTAGACTGTGCTAAAGGAATCTATGTTACGTGCCCCTGTGGCCGTCATGGTTGACTAAACCACACCAAAAGAGGACATTCTCATCTGGACATTATAGAGAGTCATCCTACAAAGTTACAATAAAATCCCTTCATAAATACGTCCTGTAGACTGCACTAAAGGTTTTGGGGCTTCGGGCCTGAGCAGCCGTCAAAGTTGACCGATCACGACCAAAAGAGGACGTTCTCACCTAGACCTTATAAGGAGTCATCCTACCAAGTTACAATGAAACTCCTTCATAAGTACAACCTGTAGACTGTACTAAAGGTTTTCAGATTTCAGGCTTGCATACCAGTCACAGTTGACTGATCGTGACCAAAAGGGGACGTTCTCATCAAAGACATTATGCGGAGTCATTCTACCAAGTTAAAATAAAATCCCTTCATAAGTACGACCTGTAGACTGTGCTAAATGTTTTCGGGTTTCAAGCTTGTGCAGCCGTCACGGATGACAGATTGCGACCAAAAGGGGACATTCTCACCTGGACCTTATAAAGAGTCATCCTACCAAGATACAATGAAATCCCATCATAAATACGACCTGTAGACTGTGTTAAAGGTTTTCAAGTCTTGGGCTCGCATACCAGTCACAGTGTTGACCGATCGCGACCAAAAGGGGACATTCTCATCTAGGACATTATATGGAGTCATTCTACTAAGTTACTTCATAAATACGACCTGTAGACTGTGCTAAAGGTTTTTTGGTTTCGGGCTGTAGACTGTGCTAAAGGTTTTCGGATGACTGATTGCGACAAAAAGGGGACGTTCTCATCTAGACATGACCTTGAACCTGCATATGAAATTTTGTGATGAACGGACAAGAACTACAGGTTGCTAAAGAAAATTTGAACAGACTGGCAAGACTCACAGACTTCCGCGTGTGATGGCAATGGCTTATCTTGACTTAGTCAAGTTAAGCTAAAAACATCACATCAACAGCACTTCCATTATCGCCAAAGTGGCATTGCTTTAATGCTATTACATATCACACACTTATAACGCATCTTCTTTGCAACTGAGGTCCACTTTATCTCATGTACCTAAAATATTAGCAGCAGGTGGAGATGGGCAATTACCTAAAAACCGAATGGATGCCAATATCATGGGAATACAGGAAAACTGAACCAAACCAATCATTGAATGTTGAAACAGGTCAGAATTTCCAAATTTTCCTGCATTAGTTATTTATAAGGCCTTGTTGAGGCTTGATAGCAGTTGAAGGGTTCCTTGTTAATTTTTGTGAAAGAAGTGACTGATTTTCTCTACAGCCTTGTTAACACTTAAATGCCTGGGCACTTATCGAAGTCGAAGGGGAGTTAATTCAAAACTGCCACAGATTGAGCATTTGGAAATACAGTTAAAACTAGAAGTCCTGTCACGAATAGTGTGCTTATCTAGGCTTAATTGCACGTTGGAATTGCACGCAATTGCCATATCGAATGGCTTCCAAATCACAGCAGGTTCTCCTGGTTTTTCATGGCAAACACATGCAATGTTTCTGCCAATGGACCTCCGGGTTACCCGGAGGTCCATTGGCTGAAACATTGCTTGTGCACAGGCGATATGTACATAATTTGATAGCTTTACTATGGCCATAATGCGTACATTAACGCGCAGATCAACGTGCTATTTGTGCGCATTTCATGACAGGACTTCTAGTTTTAACTGTATGCACATCCTCACTTGTTAGTGGTCACGTTTGAGAAGTTTCAATGAGATCAATCGACACAAGAATCCCATCTGGAAAACAATAACGAATATGCTCAAGGGAATGTAACTCTTGGTTAAGATCATCGGATTGGAAATTTTGGAAACAATAGCAATGTCAGAAAACTTTAACAGATCTGATAACTTTTTCTAATTATTTATTTTGGTTTAACTCCTTACATGCTGCTGGTAGATATTCCCGCCCAGGACAGGATTTCACTTGTCACTGAAATAAGTATAATTTAGGCACTTTTAATTAAAATCTTTCCCTGTAAATGGCATGGACTTGTTCACCAATAATTTTTCTCTTAAAAAGTTAAATTTAGTTGAATTTTTCATCTAATCTAGTCATGGTTACTTCACAGCAGCCATGACTAGAATTGATGAAAATTATCTTAATACAGTGGAAACCTGTTAATTGAATAGCCACTTTGCCAAGGGAAATTATTCAATTAACAGGAGTATTGAATTAACAGGGATTGTGTCACTTTCCTGTATTCTAGTCACAAATCTAGCATTTATTCTATTATATCTTGTTTGACAGAGCTCTGTCAAACAAGATATAATAGATTAAATGCCTGTATTGGATGTTCTGAAGCCAAATGAAAACTGGGGAGAGTCAGGGTAATTTCTCGACAGGTTTCAAGATTTTTTATTCAATTAACAGGAGTTTACTCTATAATCTATATTCAATTAACAGGTCAAATTTGTACTGGAGGTATGGTAAATGGTTTTGTGTTAGGAAATTATATTCAATTAACAGGGTTATTCAGTTAAGAGATATCCAATTAAGTGGGCTCCACTGTACTCGATGGGTTAAAAGTTAATAAATAAAGACCTTCGGTCTCAGGCCGATATGAAGTTACCCTAGGCTAATATCTCGGCTGATATGAAATTAATCAAGTAATAACCTCTAATTATTATTATTTATTTATTTATTGGTGTTTAAGGTCACATACTTATGCACAATGGCTAATCGTGACCGTGACAGTTTTACGGGTGGAGGAAGCCGGAGTACCCGGAGAGAACCACCGAGCAACGACGAGCAGCTGTCAGCTCTCCAACATCGTAACTCTGAACTCTGCACCGCAGCACAGGCAGGGTTCGATTGGTTGAAGACATGCGCACCATCGACGTGCAGTACGCCTCAGTACACAGCGTCATCGTGCCCCCATGTAGGCAATCGGGGTGAAGTGTCTTGCCCAAGGACACAACGCGGTTGCCGCAGGTGGGATTCAAACCGAGGACCTCTCGGCTTGCAGCCTGCACCTCTACCAACTGAGCCACCGCGCCCCCAACCTCTAATTAATTGCAACTATTAATTCACCCAATTCAATCTTGTTTGACAGAGCTCATTGACAAGAACTTCAAATAATCTATTCAACTCTAGGCCTGAAAATAAGCCGTCTGACATTTGCAGAATGAGGTCCCCAGAGGGTGAATTTATTTGATGATGCTATCCCATACAGTGGGCCAATTTATCCTCTGCGTACCTCTTTCTGTTTAGTTTTGAAAATCTGATTCAGACTGAGGTCCACAGGGATAAATTTAGTGATGCTACCCTGCCATGCAGGGTAACATCACTAAATTCACCCTCTGGGAACCCCATTTTGCAGATAACAGTCTGCTTATTTTCTGGCTTGTTCAACTCACCATTGGTAGTCTCTGCTGCAACATCTGTAGATCTTCATAACTTGTATATAATGGCTGTTGGACACCTTGCAATCCCTGCAACAAGAAAACAGTGAATTCTTCAAACCTGTGAAATCTCAGTAACCAGACAAGCCTGTCACCTCCTTATCCAGGTTGAAAATAAGAGATGTAGTCCTGGTAATTCATCCTTGTTTCCTCGGAAAAAAACTGCTGTGGAAAACTGGTGCTTCTACGGCAATTGCTGTGAAGCCCGTTCATGTAAAAATCATCAGGGGGAGAGGGCATAGTCGCAATTGTCATGTATATGTAATATGTGGTGAAGAGAAATCTTTTAAGTAACTTAAACATGTCACATTGTGAAAGTAGTTTGAGGTACATGTGTATATAATCACAATCAATGTGCAGAATCTTTCACCCTATTTGATCATGCCAATGTCATGAACCATGTGAATGCTGAGAAAACAAGCAAATTCAGTGAATTCATGTCTCCCGCTGGGCAGCAGTTTCAAGGGGAATTAATGTATCCAGTGGAATATAGTTGAGTTGAGAGTGGAAGTTATTTAGAAGAGACAGAACAGACAGTGCTTCAGACAGTGGTTATCAGATTGTTTTACACGGAGGTCACTGTCAAAGCAAGTAAAGTGATGTGGAGTATAACTGTGAGAATCACTAAAAATTACAACTGTATGATAAGACATATTATATTAAACTTATGTGAAAAGTGTTAACCAACCTGTAAAGCTTATGATTGGAAGTTATTGAAACCTTGGAAGTGATGTCCAGGTAATATGGAGGTCTGTATATGGTACTGGGAGAGTCTGACTTTGTCGAGTTGCAAAAGAGGTAATGATGAAGACATATTCTGGTCTCACAATGATAACAAAGATACACAAGAAGTTTCGTGAAGATCGGTTCATAAATACGGCTTTTAGTCCGAGGTGCGTTGATGCATGGGCAGACGGACAGATTTTCGGTACAAAATTTCCCACATTCGAACTTGACCTAGGTATTGATAAAAGTAATCTATATATGAAATTTCATTGAAATCGGTTGACTCTAAGGAAAGTTAAAGTCTGGAAACCATCAGCCAATCAAATTTGAGCAACCTAATTAAATATGCACGGAAAATGCACATGTTCGAACTTTGACCCACAATTGAGGAAAGTGATCTACTACCCAAATTTCATCGAAATCGACCGACTGTGTATTAGTAGTAGCACTGAATAAATCAAAGTTTCTCTAATTTGCATAATTTTTACACGAGAACAAAATATACGTATTATATGTGTGTATTGCATATTACTAAACATTCATACAAAAATTTATTCAAATCCGAACTTTCATATAGAAGTTCTGTACAAAAGACTGATTACACCCAATTTTGCAACAAAATGGTCATCTTGAATTTTAGACCAAACCCCAAAACACATATTCTGGTCTCAGAATGATAACAAAGATACCCAAGAAGTTTCGTGAAGATCGGTTCATAAATAAGGCTTTTAGTCCGAGGTGCGTTGATGCACGGGGCAGACTAACAGATTTTCGGTACAAAATTTCCCCACATTCGAACTTGACCTAGGTATCGATTAGGAATGGGACGATACGCTTGGGTCACGATATGATACGTATCTTGATACACCATTCACGATATGATTGCATATCGCGATATATATCAAGTATCATTGTTTCCCTATTGCTATTACTGTGTCACCGAAAATATGGATGTAGAGTAACAGAAACAGGGAAACAATGATACTTGATATGTATCTGCCAACCTGGACAGTCCTTCGATTTTGGGAAACAATGGCGAGCGATATTTAGCTCACCGGCTCAAATTGGACTCACGCATGTGATCATCCCTCAAGTGAAGTCGTCACTCCATTTCATTGTCGGGGCAGTTCGTATCGTTGTCTCATGGATGATATGCAATGTACAACGAAATCAAATTGTGTGTTTTATGTTTGACCGGTGTAATAAAATACGAAAAAAATCTATATACGTATTATTGGTGTTTGTGTTTTTATTCTCCAATACTCCATGGACCAAGGTAAAAAGGACAAATGCAACGTTGACGTAACCAAACTGTGAAGTTATAGGATTATTCGTCATGCTTCAAACACGTTTCCAGAAACGTCAGAATTTTCTGAGAAACAGCCAGTAACAGCCCGAGTTACATCCCCTGTGTGAGCTGTCCCACCAACTTCCCAAATCCACAGCCTCCCTTGATAAAAATCGCAGCTGAAAAGCTTGCTTGTCACAGTGAACCCGTTTTGCATGAAGTCCCACATCAGCCACTCTGGCGTTTTCATTCCATGAAACATTTTTATTAAAATCTGATCAACAAGTGAGACCGGGCCTCACCTGTTGGTCTGTTTTTAATAAAAAGCTTCCATGAAATAAGAACGCCGGAGTGGAGAAACATCTTTTACAAAAAATTCAAGTCAGTTTTCTGAGAGTTGTATTTCATGTTGATCTTCATATCCATAGGACCCCAGTGTAGGCCTATATACTTAGCATTAACCGACTCTGGTGTTTTAACCCTCCCTCCCTCATTTATATTTCATGTGGATCTTCAATTCTTCATCAGTGGTGGTTGAGGGGGTGTTGGGGGTCCCTTGCACCTCTGATGGTTTGGGGCCCCGGGCCTACCGTGGCGACCATGGTTTCATTGGTTTGACACAGCAGGACAAAATTTTGATAATTAGACGTAGAACTCATCATATCCTTGACTTTAGAGGTTCTAGGAGTCCTGAATCAAACTTCCATATTTTCCGGCCCCATTTTCGAAACACAAACACGTTTTTCTCAGGGCCTCATTAAAAAAAGCAAACCCGTTCCTGTGGAGCCTTTACACTAATACACTTGAATTTGGCAAACAACTCATTGACACTGCATGATCTGCATTTAGTCCAAACTTGAACCCAAGGTGCGTAATATATTTTTGGGGTGTGGTACGTCCTGTGGAACGTACCACACCAAAAAACTATATTACGGACTTTGGTGCCAAGTTTGGACTAATGGTTAGCATTCTGAATAATAGAGAAAAGGATTTTTTTTTTCTTCTGTAAAATCTAAAGTTTGGGACCCCCACCCCTGGAGTTACTATACACCCTCTCCCTATTGGTGAGCCGCCACTGATCTTCATATTCATCGGACATCACCCTATGGTATATACTATTATACTTAGCATCAAGCAACTCCAGCATTTTCATTCCATAGAAGGTTTTATTAAAAACTGACCAACAAATGAGGTGGCACCTCATATGTTCATCTGTTTTAAATAAAAAGCTGCCATGAAATGAGGGCGCCAGTGGGGAACCATCTTTTAGAAGAAAAGAAATCAAGACAGTATTCTAAGAGATGTCAAGAGAGTCGATCTCCCTGCCCCCCTCCCCCGCCCCCAGTGGCATAGGAATCATTTGAATGTTGGGGGGGGGGGGGGGGGGGGGGGAAGGCACACATTTCTAAATGTTGGGGGCTCACATTTCTGACTATTGAATGATATGGCTGGGCCGCAGATGTCAAAGGCATCTGACACAAGCGCTGTGAAGCCGCGAAGTGAATGAGGGGAATTTGGGGGTCATACCTAGTGCTGAGTGCTGTCATGGGGGGGAGGGAGCTCATTTATCATTCATGCTGATCTTCATATTCATCGGAAAGCAGCGTATATGTACTCAGCATTAACCGACTCTGGAGTTTTCATTTCGTGGAACGAATTTATTACACAACTCAACTGACGAACAATTTGAAACAGATGAAGCCGGAATTAAAGTTCTCAACTCAAGAAACAATTCAGATGTCAGGTGAAATGCAGGTTTTTCTGTAAAAAAACAAGCGTATCCACGTGTTCTGGTTTCAATAGGGATCTTTGAGAACATATAATATCACCAGCCGTGGACAAGACACGCTCGCTTGGGACAGATGTTGCTGGAATGGACAATGTAACAGATGCAAATTTTGCCAGCACAGGGTACGCTTTGGCATTTTCCTTCAACCAAATTAATGGGGAACTGTTCATGCCGATAACTGGTTCGTTCTTGTATCATGCAATTGCGCATTTACATACGCTTAGTGAAGTGAGTGAACTGTGATCATTGTCTGATTGACAAGCTCCCGTCCACCAGAAAAGATGTTCCCAAAAATATCTTCAAGGGCAGATTTCTTTCTCGGTTCACTAACATCACTACTGATAGGTTCAACGTCAGGTTCAGCATGTTTCTGATCATCAGCAGAAGGGGTATCAGCTGTGTTAGATTTTGGGTGTGTTATATCCCACAGTGCTAGTGCAGAGATAGTAAGCTTGTCATATACAGTTTCACGGTCCTTGTCAGACAAGAATGGCAGGCTCTTGAATCTCGGATCTAGAGCTGAGCTCTGCAGCAGAAATTCCTTCAATTTCGTGTCTTCATAACGTTTTGATAAGTCCGTCGTTATGGCGTCCTTCACCTGCTTCACCAAAGCGATATCTGTTTCATTTGGACTGAGGGAGGTAAGTAGTTGTTGCTGCAGTGGCACAATGAGTGAAATGGTGGGCGATTGTTCCTCGCATAACAGAGTGGTGATGGTATGTATTGGCTTGAATACTTTAATGACTTCCTGGGCCCCAACAATGTCATCATCTGAAAGTGTTACAATGTCTTTAATGTCTTTTCACATCTCAGGGCAGAGGAACACGACGTGAACTGCTGGTTGCTGTTCCAAATAACGCTCGAACATCCCATAGGTGCTGTTCCATCGTGTGGTGACATCGCCGATAAGTTTGTGGTTTGGAATAGCTAACAGATCTTGTTTCACTTTCAGTGTTGCATTTGCTTTACTACTTTTATGGAAGTAAGTTACAATCGACATTATAGAAACTCCCAAGCCCTTTTTGCATTGCCAGGTTAAGAATGTGGGCAAAACACCCAACTTGCATACCATTGCAATGTTTGACAGCGATAGCATTAGCAGCCACGTTATCGGTAGTTATTACAGTCTTGACGCCCGGCCGCAAAATATCCCACTCAAAAATAGCACTTTTCAACTGCTTTCGACTGGGCATTTCATATCTCGGCTCACATTTGTTGATAAGCCCAATAAACGCCTTATCTTCAACAGTTGTGTACGGTCTCATACCAGTTGCAATATATAAACCTATCCACTTAGTAATGGCTGGGGCTCTGGGTGAGTGTGGTGCCAGTTTTCTTCGAAAAACATCAGCTATTGTTAGCTGACCACCCCCTGAAGCAGGTATTTTTATACTGTACCAATGACCCAGACATAGCTGCTGGTGCTAACTCTTAAAATATAGGGCCAAACACAAATTTTGCTCCCCAATCCCCAAAATTTGCATCTAAAACTAAAGAAAACATGTCCTTAAAGGCCCTCCACACTTCGCCCCTACTGCGCATGCGCAGTGTCAAGGACGTTCCGAAATTGGCGCCATTATTAATTCTAAGTTTGGCCCTTCATCAGTTAACATCTGACTGATCTTTGTGCTTTTAAATCTCAGTTTAAATGATGCCAGACACATAAATATTAGTGAAATGGTGATTCTAAGGAGGATAGAGAAGGAGGAGAGGAAAAGAATGTGTGACAGAATATTATCAGGGCTGTAACTTAAAATTTTTTAATGAAATTATGTTAAGTTACCTATTTTCAAGGCAGCAGCCATTTTGTTGTCATTCTGATTATTTAGTTACACTGTTTTTACAAGTGTTTTCCTCTCTCCCTGTCCTTTAAGTTCCCCCTTGCTATTCTCCCATGCTTTTGGCATAGTTTCTGTAATTATTATTACTAAAATTTCTTGGGAGTTTTAGCTGAATAACAGAATGAATTCTGTTCTTTCCCCATGTTTACGTCTTCACCTACGGGTGGTTAGGCATTGTGTTCTGCATCTACCATCTGATGTTCTGCAGTTTCTTCCCTGGAAGTCTCTGTTTTGCATCAGATAGTGTATTTTTGGTAACTGATTTCGGGCCTGGGTGCCTGGAGTCTTATTTTAGTGTTTTTACACTCATTGTTTACATTTACAACAGCCCTCTGTGTGAGGGGGGGATTTCTAATAAATAATATCTTTATGTTATTTTAATCATAACTAGATACATTATTATTGTTCGTAAGTGTTGAATAAATTGTTTAAAATATTTTTAAAATTTTTGTCCACACTTAGGCTTGGGATCCATTGGGGCTCAACGTTACTTTTCAGAAACTTGGGCGGTTCTGAAAAAATATTTTTTCAAAATATTTTGATTTCAATTATTTTTTCTATATTAATGGATCATATTATTATTATGTATTTTGATTGCCAGGGGTTAGTGCGAGTACCAGGACTTGTTTTCTTTTCACATTGAAAGGATATTGATCAATTGTTTTAAGAGGAAGTCT
Organism: Pictodentalium vernedei; assembly: GCA_031216915.1. Classification (NCBI taxonomy): domain Eukaryota; kingdom Metazoa; phylum Mollusca; class Scaphopoda; order Dentaliida; family Dentaliidae; genus Pictodentalium; species Pictodentalium vernedei. The sequence goes on along the minus strand of CM062293.1, from coordinate 73,649,583 downwards.
TCCTCTGACTTTATTATCATTCTATATGTGGTCAGTGTACTCGCATTAACTCCTGTTCTGTATCGTATGATTTCGATGACAATATGGGAAGCGTATGTCACGGTATGTTGTTGGGGATTTGGACACTCCGGTCCTTTCCCCGCTGGGTCACTCTACTTTATCAATTTCTATTTCAGACGATCAAGATTAGGGTGATGTATCTGTGATGTCTTCCAACAGTGTGCCTCCGTCGTCACTATTAATGAAGGGCTAGCGGAAAAGTGCTCATGTTATACGCCAATTGCCTAAGAGGACCCTAGTAGGTTCGACGGCCTTTGACGTCCGCTAGCTCGCCCGGTGTAGCGTCCATTCACCGAATGGTTCGGCAGCCGGGTTCGTCCGTTGCGGTCTAGAAGGAATTTTGGGGTGTTGCGAGCACTATAAAATTAACTTAATGCACACCCAGTGACGGCGGATCGGAGGGAGAACGGAGGAAGCCTTTTAGTCCGGTTCATAGCTCGTTCCGGTCCATCCGGACGGCAAGCGAGAGAGGCCCCTCTCTCGTTCAACAACATCTGGCCCCAGATGTTGTGGTACAAAATGTGTCGCTAGCGGAGCATACGTCCGTCGCTCGGGACGCTCCGTTGTATAGGCAGTCCGCTGAGACTGCTAAAGCTTCCTCTTCTCGTCAGCGCACACGACCGCACCTTGGCTGTGTGACCGCCGATATATTACCAGCTTCGCCGATCAAGGATTCTTCGGCGACCAGGTCACACCATCCGGCAGCCAGGGATTCGAGACCGATGGACTCCGGACGTTCGCATAGGAAAAGTATACGGGAGCCATCTGATGCGGAGCTGCCCTCGGCGAAGCAGCGATAGACTGCGCCTCCGCAGGTCTCGACGCCGGACATTCTTGTGCACATAGCACAGCTTATCGCAGCATCCCAGCAGCCGACAGAAACGGTGTCGGATCGAGAATTATCCGACAGCGCTGGGTCGGTAGCCGGGGACTCGAGGCCTGCAGACTCCGGACGTTCGCATAGGAAGTGTGCGGGAGTCAACGTACACGGAGCTTCCGGCGGCAATGCATCGTAAGTCTGCTACTGCACAGGCCTCGGGAACGGACGTGCTTTCCTTAATAGCACAGTTTATCGCAGCATCCCAGCATCAACTGAATCTGTCGCATATATTTTATCCGACGATGCTGGGTCGGGACGCTCCGCGGAAGCGGGTACGGACGTCCGAAAGTTTCATCCGGTCCGACAGGATACCGAAAGGGATTCGGAGGATTTCAAGCTTTCCCTTTCGGAACAACATATGCTGCGATGCCGGATAAGAAACTGATAGCGTCGGTGGACTTAGAAATTTTTGGTTCGGTTCAGGGACATCGTCCCTCAGTTCCGACATAGTCCAATAATGTCACACAAACTTTCGAATTATTGAACGACGCTATATATATTATTATTTTATGCTTGCTATCCAAGCATTTCTGGTTTCTTGTTCGAAGAGTTATGGAGATGTCTTTCAAAAGTGTGCCTCTGTCGTCATAGTTAATGAAGAGTTAGCGGCAATAAGTGCTCATGGAATATGTCTATCGCTTACGGAGTGACATTCGCTAGCTCACCCGGTGTAGCGTACATTCATCGAATGGTTCGGCTGCCGGGTTCGTCCGTTGCGGTCTAGGAAGGAGATTTGGGTGATGCGAGCACTTTAATTACTTTAGTACTCACCCAGTGACGGCAGATTGAGGACAGATCGGAGGAAGCCAACAACATAGGGGACCGCATGTTGTGGTTCAGATATTTTACATTCGGAGCATATGTCCGTTGCTCGGGACGCTCCGTTATATTGACAGTCCGATAGACTGTCTTTAATGCTTCCTCATCCTCACAGCAGGGCACACGACCGCACATTGGCTACGTGACCTCGAGTATCCGATCAGTTTCGGCATTCAGTGATTCCACGGCGAATAGGTCGCGCCATCCGGTAGCCAAGGGACACGAGGCCTATACACTCCGTTCGCTCGCATATTGGAAGTATGCACGGGGTAACGATCACGGAGCTTCCAGCGGCAATGCATCGTAAGACCGCTTCTCCTCAGGCCTCAGTGACGGACGTGCTATCCGAGTTAGCACAGTTGTTTCGCAGCATCCCAGCAATTGACAGTTTCTCGGTCGAATCAGGAATTATCCGACGGCGCTGGGTCGGTGCGGTCCGCGGTTGCATCAGCTACGGACGACCGAAAGCTTTATAGGGTCCGACAGGATGGCGAAAGGGATTCGAAAGATTTCGAGTTTTCCCTTTAGTAGTATCGGAAGATGCCTTTCATATCTTCTGGCATTTCTTCCAGTGATTATTTTTCGGACTTCATTGCTGCGATCTTGGATAAGAGACTTATAGCGTCATTGGACTCGGATTTTTCGATCGGTACAGGGACACTGTCCCTGACTTACCGACGCAGTCCAATATTGTCATTACAATATACAAGCCTGCTACTAAGCATGATAGTTTAGTTTCTTGTCCACGTGGCTCATTTCTGCCATTTTATCATTTTTACAAATAGTTTATTTTGGCAGAGCAGGGCATACCGAGAGTTCATATGCGTCTAGACGGTGTGATTAAAGACTGCATATATTCTTTTTCGCCGTTTATGTCTTTTCCAATTTCAATGTTGGGAACGACATTATGTATAGTAGACTTAACTTAGACGCTTTATTATACGTAATCCGCCTTACTGAGGCGTTATCATTACGTCTTCAAGAAAAGATTTACGGGATATTATTCTCAATGTAATTTCTTTTGAGGGCAGTAGTTTGTTCACGTATAACTCCGCCCTTCAGTGGCTGATTGGAGTTGGTTAGACGTGACGCAGCCCCAGCTACATCCACACGCGTGGATAGTAAGGTTAAGAACTCTCTCAGAGTCGCTTCGTTCTCGGAGGAGCTTCTCTTCGACAGCAACTTTCCGGCAATCCATGAATTGCTCGATTTATACATTCTCTTGTCTATCTACTGTTACAAGAGATTCAGACTGGGGCAAACATTCGGTGGTTGACTCAGAGAGTGCCGCCGCAGTTGCCGGACCCGAGTGTGGCTGTTATGACGGTTGCCAGTCAAACAGATTGGGATATATACTGATCCCTACGGATTCGAAGTGCCAGGGTCTTTGGGTTCCGCAGTCTTTTAGCTATCAGTTTAACTTCCGCGGAATAATGTTTTTTAGGCTTGCTTTATGTCATTGCATGAACATTATTCAGAAACGCATGCCCAAATTCCTGTCCTTTAATTCGACAGTAGTGGCGTATCTCCGGAACCAGGGAGGCACTCTTTCGTTTCCGTTATTCAATTTAATGGAAAGAATCCGTCTGTTGGTTATAGTACACCAAGTTCAGTTTTGGTCCGTCATATTCTGGGTCGTCTGATTGTTTTATCGGACTCCCGTTCTCTTACGGGTCGCTTGTTGCTGTCAGAATGGACTCTCAACAAACAAGTATTCAATCAGATTTGCTATCTATGGGAGCGCCCAATGATGTTTTATTTATGACACAGCTTGCTAATCAATTGCAGACGTATGTGTTGGCTTGTCCAGATCTCTGAGCTAATAGTGTTAACGCTCTATTGATCTATAGGACGGAATGATAGGATACGCGTATCCTCCGGCGCTGTTGTTTTAGCAGGTATTGCTAAGATAAACAACCACAATACATTTCTGTTGATAGCATCTCTATCTTCACAGAGATCATGAGTAATTTACTCTCTTGTCTACTGTGGATCTTTACGTGAAATCTTCCTCTATGTGAGGATCTTTTTTCACTGGGTAAATCGTGTCATCTTTATCACAACCAGCAAGGTCGCAACCTTCATGTATTCCGTTGTGTGGTCCGTATTGCATTGTAAGCACTGTACTGGACGAGCTTTGGACGCGATTTCTTACTATAGGAGATCCTCTTCTTCGCTATTCTATGCGACTAAAGTGGAGGCTCTTCCGTCGTGGTGTAGGGATCATTATGTTCATATTGTTGATCCCTCCATACTACTCACTGCTATTTTTTAGTATACTTGTTTCACAAGATCTACTGCAGCCTGTTATTATTTAGGTTATAGGTTTATGTTACCTCATACCTATGCACTCTACGATAGTTTACAATTGAGTCTTTTGTCTCTTTATCTAAGTCAGTTAGTAACTTTTTGATAAATAGACTTAGAATCTTTAGATTAAATTCCTATACGGATTTTAACTTCGGTTCTTATTTAGCTAAGTAATCATTTGAGCCTCTGGAAACAGTAGTTTTCAAATTCTGACCTTTTAGACAGTAATTCTGTTGGTTTCTCTTTTACTGTAGAGTCAGTGAGTTTCATGCACTATCGATGGATGATTTTCACTTTCATAGTTTCGGAATCAATACTTCCGTTACTATTTAGGTTGGATTGTTGCATAAGAGTTAGGCTCCTATTATCCGGAACCTATTATTTTAAGGTCCTTCCGTCTTCGTATGGGCATAGGCCTTTACTCTTTCCGGGTACAGTTTATGTATTTATAAACAGATATCTGTTTATTACAAGGGCGTAAGCTTCTTCTGTCTTTGATGTCTAGTAGAAGGACGTTACGCTCCATTTTATTGTTAATGGATTCTATTAACTAGCGTACTGCTTATGGTATATCATTGACTTAGCAGTTGTGCTTAAGATTTCGGCTCATGAAGTAAGAGTTCTTCTACTTCTTGGGCTTACTTTAATAGTGTCGCTATTATAGATTTTTGAAGGCCGCTCATTGCGCTCAGCCATCCACATTCATGAATTTTATCTTAGAAATATCGAGTCAATTTCTTGAGGCCTCTTTTGTTAGGTCTATTATCTACTGCTCAGAATGTCATTCTCTTAACAGTTGCTACTATAGCTAGGTAGGCTGTCTGTTTCGGCAGTGTCTCCGTTCGGCTGCCCTCTTCGCTCTGGGCTATTTGACCCAGGGCAAGAAAAAGGGGGGGGGGAGGGTGTTCCCTTGGGTCACCTGTTTTACTATGAAAACAAGGGGATACCTCCTCCGGAGTTAGTAATTCTGAGCTGTTATTGGGATGGTTGTTTAGTGAGAAGTCTTAGTTTTTAAAGTATAGCTTTTGAATATTGCATATGTCAACGGACATGATTATGCAATTCTCAGACACTTTTAGGAGTATAAGAGTCTCTATTCTCTAGACTTACTTTATTATTGGCTTACTTTAAAAATTATTAGTATAAGGATTATATTGGATATTAATAGAGTACATGGATGTATGAAGCTCAATTTTGGAAGGTGTTGTATCTTTCTAATTTATCATAAATAAGAAAGATACATGTAAGGCCTATTACTTCTTTTCCCTACAGGGGATGACTCTATTTTATTTTATTGAGCGTATTCCATTTTGCTCTATGTCCTTGGCCCTCCAGCCTTTTTACTATTCAGCTATGTCTGGGTCATTGGTACAGTATAAAAATGTTAAAAAATTTATAGTAATTTATATATTTTTTATACTTACCAATGACCCAGACGGGGATGGCCCTCCCAGGAGTTGGGAACTCTTGCCTCCCCGCTGAGTACATAGCGCTTACCAGGCACTGGTTATTAGAATGAATAATGGCGCCAATTTCGGAACGTCCTTGACACTGCGCATGCGCAGTAGGGGCGAAGTGTGGAGGGCCTTTAAGGACATGTTTTCTTTAGTTTTAGATGCAAATTTTGGGGATTGGGGGGCAAAATTTGTGTTTGGCCCTATATTTTAAGAGTTAGCACCAGCAGCTATGTCTGGGTCATTGGTAAGTATAAAAAATATATAAATTACTATAAATTTTTAACGTTTCTGAGCTACTGCTGGTTGGAGACAACTGGGTGGAACTTGCACTTGTAAGAGCAGTGGCACTGTCAATGGGTGAGCTAGGCATGGGTTTAATGGCTGGTGTGTAACAATCAACCTTGGGTTTCCTGTTAGGGATCTTATCACTAACTGAAGGGTGGTGGCGTTGTAAATGTATTCCCATATTTGTTGTACTGCCCGTATATCGAAATTTATCCTTGCCTAATCTGCAAACAGTGCACGTTTTGTCTGGTTTACAAATGCCATTTTTTATCACTGCCAAACATCCAAAGTTCTGCCATACCTTCGACTTGTATTTTTCGGCAGGAATTGGTCTAACTATCGTAATTGCCTTTGATGTTTCATCTGGTTGCATTGCTGAATTCGTGCGAAGCCGTGAACTCATGAAATTACTTGTAAATAATTTGATTTGTAAATTATAAACACTTTGAATAGGAAACAACGCTAACTTTGTAAATGTCATTCAAGGATGCTGAATGAATGGTTACGACACGATACGGGCCGGTTTCGTGCTGGGTCGTTCTGTTTCGTAACTTGACGAGGTTGCTATTGTTGATGTTTTCAAAATCGTCAGTGTGGTGTATTAGCTCCTTTGATGTGCAACCACGGTAACTGAATGACTCTGTGCGCGAAACGAAATGACAAAATGCTTTTCTGTCAAATTATCAATGCTATTTGCGCCATGATTCGTGATGCGACACTGCTCATTTGTCTCCCTGGAGGTATGGCGAAAGTTGTTGGCTTTTATTAGTGAATACCCGCACCTAGTTGTGATGTAGGCTCCCAGTTGACATACAACTATGTCCTGCAAGGCCCCAACACACACGTTGTCTGGGTGATCAAACTTATCGCGATCCCGCGATATTTGGCCTCTGTATCAGTGCACGTATCGTGACGGGTCGTGTCGCGATGCATCGGTGTATCGATGAATCGTCCCATTCCCAGTATCGATAGAAGTAATCCATATATGAAATTTCATCGAAATCGGTTGATTTTAAGGAAAGTTAGAGTCTGGAAACCATCAGCCAATCAAATTTCAGCAACCTAATTAAATAAGCGCGGAAAATGCCCATATTCGAACTTGGACCCACAAAAGATGAAAGTGATCTACAACCCGAATTTCATCGAAATCCGATCACTGTAAGGAAAGTCTGGAAACGAAAAACACGGAAGGACACCCCGAATTTAATATCTCCCATTTTTTTTCAAAAAGAAGGAGACAACAAGACGCACTGTCACAGTGCCGAAGCTGCGACAATTCGTGCAACACCAATGATGTTTTAAAACTTGTTGGTGACAAAAAAACTCTGACAAGTCCATAAATGTGAGAGAAATTATCCGAATGATATGCACTATTGAGAGGGTGTAGACATCATGAAGATACACTTGCATACCAAGTATGGTGTCATTCCATAAAGTATTTTAGGAGTTATGGTGTTTTTTAAACTCGTTGGTGACAGACCGACAGACAGACAAACCGACATTGCCACATATAGAGCTGCACGTCGCAGCTAAAAATCTTGAAGTAAGCAGGAGGCTTGCTCAATATGGATGGTATGAGTGAAAATAAGATGCATCATAACCACAAACCAAGTCTCTCATTGCTTCGATGTTGATAATACCAGAATCTGACATCAGTTTCTGGAAAGCTCTATAAGAGCTTTCCAGAAATTGATGTCAGATTCTGGTGTTATAAACACAGAAGAAGCAGAACACGTGGTTTCTAGTGGTTATGCTGCAATTTGTACTGTAAATTGTAAGATTAGCAATAGTGTAGTGCAACCCACATGGTTTGGTTCCTTGTGTTTAACCTGGAAGTTGAGCAATTTCTACCACCACAATGCTTTCTGAAGAAGGCATCCTCGGCAGTATTTTTGCTGTGGATATTTTTCGTTTCCACGGCATTTTCCACGGCACTGCTGATTACTGAGGGTGAATTACCAGGGCTGGAGATGCCGTTTTAGGTTGAACCTTTAACTCCTTGAGCATCACAACTAGAAACATTTCTTAACCCTTTACCTAACATGAAAGTGTCAATGACACTGTAGCTCAACTTGACAAACTTGAACTTGGTAAGTTATAAATGAAATGGCAAAATTGAAGATTATTGGTACCAATGTCATTTTTTTTGCCAGTGGCAACATTTTTTGACAGAAACCGAAGAAAATCGATAGCTCCCATCTAGAGGCCTCCCCAAACAAGCATGCCAGGTTTCAAAGCAATCCGATCATAAATGTGCCCTGTAGGGTGTACAAAAGGGAAATATTGTGGTCTGACTAGACTAAATTCTAAGAACGTTGGCCGTGGCAACATTTTTTGACGGAAATGGAAGAAAATCGATAGCTCCCATCTACAGGTCACCGTAAATAAGCATACCAGGTTTCAAAGCAATCTAATCATAAATGTGCCCTGTAGGGTGAGCCAAAGGGAAATATTGTGGTCTGACTGAACTAAGTTCTAAGAATGTTGGCTGCGGCAACATTTTTTGATGGAAATTGAAGAAAATCGATAGCTCCCATCTAGAGGTCACCCCAAATAAGCATGCCAGGTTTCAAAGCAATCTGAGCATAAATGTGCCCTGTACGGTGTGCCAAAGGGAAATATTGAGTCTTCTGACTAAACTAAGTTCTAAGAACGTTGGCCACGGCAACATTTTCTGACGGAAATTGAAGAAAATCGATAGCTCCCATCTAGAGGTCACCCCAAACAAGCATGCCAGGTTTCAAAGCAATCCGATCATAAATGTACCCTGTAGGGTGTGCCAAACGGAAATATTGAGTCTTCTGACTAAACTAAGTTCTAAGAACGTTGGCCGCGGCAACATTTTTTGACAGAAATTGAAGAAAATCGATAGCTCCCATCTAGAGGTCTCCCGAAACAAGCATACCAGGTTTCAAAGCAATCTGCTCATAAATGTGCCCTGTAGGGTGTGCCAAAGGGAAATATTGAGGTCTGACTAAACTAAGTTCTACGAACGTTGGCCGTGGCAACATTTTTTGCCGGAAATTGAAGAAAATCGATAGCTCCCATCTAGAGGTCACCCTAAATAAGCATACCAGGTTTCAAAGCAATCAAATCATAAGTGTGCCCTGTAGGGTGTGCCAAAGGGAAATATTGTGGTTTGACTAAATTAAGTTCTAAGAACGTTGGCCGCGGCAATATTTTTTGACGGAAATTGAAGAAAATCGATAGCTCCCATCTAGAGGTCACCCCAAACAAGCATGCCAAGTTTCAAAGCAATCCGATCATAAATGTACCCTGTAGGGTGTGCCAAACGGAAATATTGAGTCTTCTGACTAAACCAAGTTCTAAGAATGTTGGCCGCGGCAACATTTTTTGACAGAAATTGAAGAAAATTGATAGCTCCCATCTAGAGGTCTCCCCAAACAAGCATACCAGGTTTCAAAGCAATCTGCTCATAAATGTGCCCTGTAGGGTGTGCCAAAGGGAAATATTGCGGTCTGACTAAACTAAGTTCTACGAACGTTGGCCGTGGCAACATTTTTTGCCGGAAATTGAAGAAAATCGATAGCTCCCATCTAGAGGTCACCCTAAATAAGCATACCAGGTTTCAAAGCAATCAAATCATAAATGTGCCCTGTAGGGTGAGCCAAAGGGAAATATTGTGGTTTGACTAAACTAAGTTCTAAGAACGTTGGCCGCGGCAACATTTTTTGACGGAAATTGAAGAAAATCGATAGCTCCCATCTAGAGGTCACCCCAAACAAGCATACCAAGTTTCAAAGTAATCTGATCATAAATGTGACCTGTGAGGTGTGCCAAAGGAAATTGTGGACGTACGTACTAACGTACTAACATACTAACGTACGTACGTACGCCGACGGACGAGAAGTGATGGCAATAGCTCAGCTTGACTTTGTCAAGTTGAGCTAAAAATGCATCCGCACACGTAATATACAAATTAAGCAGTTTAAAACAATATTGTGTTTAAAAAAATTTCAACAAAACCACAGCACGTGACCTCTCATTGGAATGGGATTGTCATGGTAATTCCAATGAGGACACACAAATTTGTTTTGTTGTAATTTTTTGACAAAATTTGAAAAAACAAAATAAATTTTGATATCCTCTACACTGGGTATACGGATGGTTAAGTATTCGCACTCTGATGTCAAAATAAAATTTCAAGCAGTATATTTTTCCCATAATTCCTTGCATGCTGCTGGCAGATATTCCCACTCAGGACATGATTTCTATTGCCCCCTAAAATAAGTATAATTTTGTACATTTAATCAATTCCCCCACCATCCCCATGTAAATTAATGGACTGTTTCACCAATGATACCTTGAGTTATAGTTTGATGAATTTTTCATCAAACTTAGTCATGGCTTCTGTAAAGCAGCCATGACTAAGTCTGATGAAAAATATCTTGAAAATACTCAGCGAGTTAAGAGTTAATGAAGCTAGGAATTTAACCAATTCAATGAGCTCTATCAAACAAGACAAAGCTCATTCATGAATCTCAAAAGATAAATATGACCAGCAACCTGCTGGTCGGTAATTAACCCCTTCAACACTGGTGTTATCTTCCATGACAGTTAAATGGCTGACATTGGAAAAGTCCATATCCTTTAATTGGGGGTAGAGCAATTAATATTTTCAAAGTGCAGCCTTCAGGCTCCTCATTGAAAATATTAATTGTTCTACCACACTCGTTCACTTAGCAGCCATTCTACTTAATGAAATTATGACGTGTCGTGTTCCTGGACTGGAAAAGCGGCCTCTAGTGTTGAAAGAGTTAACAATGAGATTTATGAAAGCGAGAATATCCCACTTGGCAGAAAATGTATAGTAGCAGCAGAACTAACTAAATTCCTTTGGGCAACACAATTTTGGATGCACACAGTTGTGAACATCAATGCTTACATCAGGGTTCCCAATGTGAGCTGCAATATTTACTTTTGCATATGTCCAAAATTCACAGATGACTAAAAAGTTAGTGAGATCTTCAGTTTGAGTTATCAAGGAGCTTTGGGCAAAAAAGCTTCAAAATGTATAAAAAATTGTAAATAGTTGGGGGGGGGGGGGGGGATTATTTATTTATTTATTTATTTATTTATTTATTTATTGGTGTTTTAAGGTCATATACTTATAATTTAGAAATATTGTCTTGGTACCTGATATTTGGTCACTTTTGCACAAACTGCACAAGCACAAAATAATGTAACTTTGCTGTGTAAGGGTACGGCGTTAAGATAGGCTTAGCCTGTTTGCCAAACTCGATTTCAAATAAAAATATTGTTTAATACTTATGCAGAATGGCTAATCATGACCATGTCAGTTTTACAGGTGGAGGAAGCTGGAGTACCCGGAGATAACAACCGAGCAATGCCGAGCAGCTGCCAGCTCCCCAACATCATAACTCTGCACAGCAGCACAGGCAGGGTTAGATTGGTTGAAGACATACATACCATCGACGTGCAGTACGCCTTAGTATACGGCGTCATTGTGCCCGCAAATCGGGGTTAAGTGCCTTGCCCAAGGACACAATGCAGGAGTCTGAATTGATCGCAGAGACAGTCACCCATCCAATGATTAACTGGGCTCAACGTTGCTTAACTTCGGTGATCTGACAAGAACTGGTTACTGCAACGCCCCTGCGACCCCGAACTGGAAATTCACGCACTGAATTAGACCCTATTCATTCCACTAAAATCTGTTTCCATTTTCAAGCCGCAAACAAAATAAACCAACTTTTGTTAAAGGATACTTCAATGAGAAAAATTGAAATTTACAACAACAAAAGAGAAAATCATGAAAATTCTCTTATTAATTAATTTCCTAAATTAGCTGAAATTAAGAAATTTCGTGGAAGGTTCACATTCCTGATAAATGAAATACAGCAATATATTTAACCCTTCACCTAACACCAACGAAAGGCAGATGACACACGCAAACAAAATTCTTGAATAACTAATTATTTTCATTTTTTGTCTCAAAAACATAGGTTATGACCCCTCATTGGAACGAGCTTGACGAGCTCGTTCCAAAGAGGGGTCATAACCTATACTTTTGAGACAAAAAATGAAAAAAATGATGAAATTGGCAATTTTTGTGAATACTGATGGTCGGTTTTGGCCGTTACATTGGGTAAAAGGTTAAACACTTACATAGAAGTGCGGCACTGTTCCTTGTCCTACAATGTACTGTCCCACTAGTGGAACACCAGGAGGCAAATTTGGTGGAGCTTTAGCTGTAAAATAAAACAATAAATTAACAATTTATTTATTTATTGGTGTTTAAGATCAATCAGCATCTATGGCTATATCATGACATGATAGCAATATAGCTATGAAGTCAAGATCAGATATCATTAAAACCAAACCAGCCCACTTCAGTGGACATCCACTCAGGCACTGGTTACCAGATACTATTTTATCAGTAATGCAGAATTTGATAAAAACTGTAAACAAGCACTTCTCCATTTCCAAGGGTTCCAATGCAGGCCTGAAAATAAGCAGTCTGACATTTGCAGAATGAGGTCCCCAGAGGGGGAATTTGATGATGCTATCCCATACTGTGGGCCAATTTATCCTCTGGGTACCGCTTTCCGTTTAGTTTTGAGAACCTGATTCAGATTGTGGTTCACAGAGGGTACATTTAGTGATGCTACCCTGCTGTGCAGGGTAGCATCACTTAATTCACCCTCTGTGGACCTCATTTTGCAGATGGCTGTCTGCTTATTTTCTGTCTTGTTCCAATGAGGGGTCAGTAATTGTCAAAAAGTTTTGAGTGTACTACCAATATACAGTGCAGGAAGTAGGACTGTCACGATTTTTTATTAATTTAGGAATCGATTAATCGTCACAAATAATCGATAATAATCGATTAATCGTACCAGATGACCCCTTCCCTCTTTTTGAAGTCGATAAAAAATGAAGTTCATGTCAGTTGACCTACCTTCGGTAAACAACGAAGACGATCCTCTTTTAGGTACACTCAAAGCTTTGATGTTCTGAACTTTTGAACCGTCAGTGTAATAATCAACACCGGTCGGCAGTTGCGAACTTCGCAACTGCCGACCGGTGTTGATTATTACACTGACGGTTCAAAAGTTCAGAACATCATAGCTTTGATGAATGTTCCTGAAAGACAAATGCTTCCAATGGCTTCTCAAGGTTTAACATCGATGTTCTTAACTCTTTAAGAAACAATAGTTTTTTCATCAAATTTTCTTTTAATTATTAAACGTCTAAAGCGAGATACAATTTACCGATTATTCGACAACGAAAATTACTAATCCATTTCGCCATGACCGATCAACAATCGATTAATCAATTAGTCGTGACACTTCTAGCAGGAAGAATGGATTACTACAGGTCGGCCAGCATGGATTGGTCACTTTCCACTGGTGGGCAATATTTCTACGGATGCTATAATCTTAGATTTCAAACACTTGTTATAGAAATCAAAAAAATTTAATTAATGAAGCACCAGGTACAATCCAGTGCTTCATTAAAAAATTTTGCTGGTGGTGATTTTTATTACCGGTAAACACAAGAGCAAACATCACTGCCCATGTGTGGGTTACGACCAATCCACATTGGCTGTACTGTTCTGTAACTCACAGGGGTGGATTTTCTACTCAATGGATACAGTGGATCCCACTTAATTGGATATCTCTTGAATAACCGCGTCACATGAATTTTACTTCCAAATACAAAACCATTTACCATACCTTCTGCACAAATTTAACAGGTTACTTGAATATAGGCTGATTGCATGTTATGTGCCAGTGGAATATAGGTGATCTTTAAAAAATATTCAGCTCTCGTGAAATACAGGAAAAACTCCACCTCGAATTGTTGATGCCAGTCCCCCATACTCCACCCCATTGTGTTTTGTCTTATGAAATGGAAAATGGGATCAAAATATCCTTATGGTTATCATTCAACTTATTTCCACTGGCTCAGTACATCATAACACTCACCAACAATGAAATCCTGTAAACGGTAAGCCCCAACTAATTTCCGTAAAATATGCAAAACAGCCTGTTTGAGCTGCATTTAGTCAGGTCAGAGAATATTTAAGCTTTCTTCAGTATTTTTACAGAAGAACGAAAGTAAAATTCAACCCATCATCCCCGTTTTTGTTATTTCTTAATGCAGTTCATGAATGCAGAGACGAAAAAAAGCCAAACCCCTCACTCCCTCCAAAAACGAGACTATCTTAAGAAAAATGTCAAATAGAGGGATTCATTTGGGTGCCTACAGGGGACAAATATGGGACCCTTTCCCAATGGCATGTTATGATGTTAGCATGATTTTTCCCAATCTCCGTCCTCATTCAAATAAAAATTTAATTCTTCTTTAACTCTTGAAGGACTAATTTTGACTTTCGTCACTTTTTACTGCAACAAAACAAGTGTTTCAACAGGCAGTTTTTATATACGTTTGCAAGTTAGATCCCAAGAACTTTGTCAGTTGTTTCTAGGAAAGTCTTGGCTGCATACACAGGCAGCCAAGACTTTAATAAACACAACTGCAAAGCCACAGAATAAACACTATCGTACACAATATCTTCATCATCATCTTTTCTTTTTTTTTATTAGGGTTTAACGACACATTGAAAGCCAGGGTCACATCATGTCGGTGAGTTTTACGGGTGGAGGAAGCCGGAGTACCCGGAGAGAACCGCCGAGCAACGACAAGCAGCTGCCAGCTCTCCAACATCGTAACTCTGAACTCGGCACCACTGCACAGGCAGGGTTAGATTGGTTGAAGACATGCACACCATCGAGGCGCAGTACGCCTTAGTACACGGCATCATCCTGCCCCATGTAGGCAATCGGGGTTAAGTGCCTTGCCCAAGGACACAACGCGGGAGCACGAATAAGTCGATAAAATGGTCACCCATCCAACTACTAACCGTGCTCGATCTTCATCATTTAATAGTATAAGAATGGTTTATTTAAGATTACAGAGACTGATCATTATTTCATACAACTGTTTGTTATAAAATGTACTACATGTACTGTACATGTTGTAGCTTCTGTATTTATGTTCTCATTTGAACATGAAGGTAACAATTCTTATTCTTTGTGGATTTCTTCACTAGTGCTGTGAGGTTACGGAATTTTCCCCTCGGTTCAGTATTATTTAAAAAGAGTTGACTCGCGCTTTCGGTTTCAGATTTTATTAGAAAGTACATTTAGCATCAACAACTGTCAGTGGAAGCTCCATAATAGTCAGCAGTCTTCACTTCTAAATTGTAGAATAAATGCTATTAAGTTTGATCACTATTTGCCCTTCATTGATAGCACCAGGCAGCGGTATTATTATTCTCAGAGAGCTTTCCAAGAAAAGATGGTACAATCTGGTGCTATCAATGAAGGGCAAATACTGATAATTCTTTTTGCGTTTGACTTATTTCCAGCAGTGGTGTACTGAATTGGGGAGCACACACAGTACAGTGTGTTTGTTTGAGAAAGGTGGGTTGGGGATTCTTGGAACATAAAATGCTCAACTTGACAGCTGAATGCAACAGTAAAATCTGTCAATAATTTTCATGAATCACATGTAGCAGTGTATCTCGTAACAAAACACCACACAAAGGGGCAAAACAGGTGATTCGGGGGAATAGAAAATGGTAAACGCAACAGTACAATACGTGGTTCAGTTCTATGATATCAGTTGCGAACCTCGAGACATTTTTACTAAAAAGAGTCACCAGACAAAATGCACACGAAAAACAGCGCAAAGTTTGAATGATGTAATCACTGAAATCTATTTGGCCACTCTGGGAATTCCAAGTTCAAAACAATGTGTTTAACCCTTTACCCAATGAATCGCCTGCATCCGCCCGCGTAATATACAAATTCGGCAGCTAAAAAATATTATTTTTCGAAAGATTTCAACAAAAACATATCATGTGACCCCTCTTTGGAACGAGCTCGCCGAGCTCGTTCCAATGAGGGGGTCACATGATATGGTTTTGTTGAAATTTTTTGAAAAAATTTTAAAAATGGTATTTAAAATAATAAATTTTGATATCGTCTGCGTTGGGTAAAGGGTTAACTCTCCTCTGATTAAAGTGATTTAGTTTGCAACCATTGATGCCCAAACTAAGGTACTTTCAAGCTATATTTATTGAAGGTTAAAAGACAAAATGTGATTAACTGCCAATTGCGTGTGCCAAGGTTCCATAATCATATTAACAACATACCACAGCTGCTCTCTTAGATTTTTCCTTTTCTGTAGACCATTCTTTTAGCAATCATTTCAATTCAATGAAATCTTGCTTATTTTTATTTTCTACATGCCGTGTTAGATTACTAGTATTTTAATGGTCCGAAAATATTTCTTTGCTGCACGCTTTGCATTTTGAATGTCTTGTATCCATATGAGTAAAATACTTCCACACATGACTTGGGAGTTCAGGGCTTATATTTCATCTAAATATGGGAGAATCCATTTTGGATTCTCGTGAAAATGGTTGTGAGAATCCACACCTATGAGTGTCCCAGGATCCCATGACGCCACTGTGGTTGAAGCCCTGTTGTATACTGATAACACATGTTAACCTTTCACCAAACACGCCTTCTTAATTTTTAAAACTAAATTTCATAATTATTAAACAATAAATAATAAATAAATACATTGACATGGAGGGAGTTCGAACCCACGCCGAAAGAGTTTCCTGCGGCACCAACCGCCTAGTGAAGCTATACATCTAGACATTATTTGGAGATGCAACTATCCGATGAATATATAAATAAATAATAAAATAAATATTTACCGATAAAACCTTATAAATATGGTTATCACTGGAATCGGCTCAATGAGGCCATATTAAAACAATTTTATTGACGAAGTGTCAGGATATTTGAGGTCATGTTAGCCTTCTATTGTTAATTTGTTGTTGCTGTGTTAGATAAAGGGTTAAATTGACTCAATTCTTTTCACGTGAATCCTAGCTGAGTTGCTGCAAGAATCTAATGGATTCTCACTGGTTTTGTGGCAGGAATCTTTGTGGGAAGCAATTCTCAGATTCTTGTTCAAAATCCTGGAGTTGATAGTTGTTGGTCTGCCATTTATCATCTGGCACAACAACAGGACATGCGGGGCGATTGAGCAACTTTTTGAACGGGACTCATTAAGGAAAGTGTTAATGACACTGTAGCTTAACTTGTCTGTGTGTTGTGTTTAATAAAAAGGATAATGTTCAATGGTTATGAAAGGATTATGAAATAAGACAAGAATTGTGATAATTGGGAATATGTTAATTTCTGCTCCCTGTATGCTAAGTTTTCAATAAAAATAATAGGTGTAGACTGTACTAAAGAATTGAGGGGGAGGGGGGGGTTAATGTGGCCCTCACAGTTAATGTATGTGGCCCTCACAGTTAATGTATGTGGCCCCCACAGCTAATGTACATCAACGAAAGTTACGAAGTTACAGTGAAATTATTCCAAAAGTCAGCCTATCAAGTTAATATGAAATCCCTTCATAAATACGGCCTGTAGACTGTGCTAAAGGTTTTTGGGCTTCGGGCCTGTGTAGCCATCATGGCTGACTGAAAATCTGAAAACATAAAAGAAAAATCCTTAAGCCTTTGCTTAACAATCATCCGAAAACATAAAAGGCATGCCTTCCTACACCTATTGTGGATGCAATGCATAGTCAATGAGTCAAGCTAGACCCGAGAGATTGTCAGGCCTCGCAGGCCATCACTTGTAAAATACACGTAACGAGCTACAGGTTACATCAACATATAACAGCAACAAAATAATGTTGTATTATTTTGTTGTTGCTATATGTTGATGTAACCTGTAGCTCGTTACGTGTATTTTACAAGTGATGTAATCCCCATGTAATCTAAACGATTGTTCAAAGGTTATTTCCAGGCCTGTTAACCCTTTACCCAACGAATCAGCCACATCCGCCCACGTAATATGCAAATTTAGCATCTGCCAAAATTTTTTTTTTTTTAAATTTCAACAAAACCATATCATGTGACCCCTCTTTGGAACAAGTTCGTCGAACTCGTTCCAATGAGTGGTCACATGATATGGTTTTGTTGAAATTTTTTGAAAAATTTAAAAAAAATGATTGTTCAAATAATAAATTTTGATATCATCTGCGTTGGGTAAAGGGTTAAGTTTTTTTTTTTTTATTGCTGCAAAGCTATTTTAGTCTGACTGGCCGCTGATGAGAGGAAAATATATATAAATACGAAACTTACACTTACTGTTCGCTGGCATTGTTGACATTTTGGAACTTATCACATTTGTAGTAGTTACCGTTGACGATACAGAAGAATTAGATGTTGTTAACGATGATATACTTGATACTGATGTAGTGAGACTTACTGTAGATACTGTTGATGACGTGCTTTCATGCTGTAAAAATAATTTTTAAAAAAATCAACATTCAAAAAGTTTTAAAATTAGTCTAAACAATATTTATTTAAAATATTCCATGATAACATTTTAACAGAAATAACTTTACCCTTCACCCAACACACTAGAGATGGGCAACCGAAAGACCAAACTGATACCAACATCATGGGGGGGGGGGGGATAATAAATAAACAAACGGAACCGACCAACTGTTTGAATTCCCATATTTTCTAACATTCAGTACTTATAATGCCCTGTTGTGAGTTTACAGTAGTTTACGAGTTCATTTTCACGAAAGAAGTGACCTGTTTTCTTTTCGGTTTTCTTAATCTTTCAATCGCTCAATAAATATTAATGTATCAAACCTTTCACCCACAAAAAACAAGCTGTTTGCAAGCCAGAAAATAAGGAGACTGTCATCTGCAAAATGAGGTCCCCAGGGGATGAATTTAGTGATGCTACCCTGCACAGCAGGGTAGCATCACTAAATTTACCCTCTGTGAACCTCAATCAGAATCAGGGTATCAAAACTAAACAAAGAGGTACCCAGAGGATAAATTGGCCCACAGTATGGAATGGCATCATCAAATTTACCCTCTGGGGACCTCATTCTGCAAATGTCAGACTGCTTATTTTCAGGCTTGGCTGTTTGACACCCAGTTATATTGAATGTATGGAAGTTTTCACGAGTCTGTGTCTGTTAACTTAACATACGAAAATACAAAACTCCAATTAGTGATTTAATTGAACTGATCAGAGAATCAATCATTCAGTTGATCTGCAGCTTGTTGAGTTGACCACCAGTCAACACTAGAACATTCATTTGAATCACCCAAACCATTTGTGCAAACAGCATCGGGTGTAACGTGATATGCAATCATACGGTGATCAGTGTATCACGATACATATCTTATTGTGAGCTTGGCATATCTTTTCATCCCAAGTAAATAAGACAGGCAAATGCAAGCAATTTTTCAAGTCAATGGATAAAACACACAAATCAGCAATAAAAATTATCTGCAAAGACAAATTTCAACAGCAAGTTAAAAGCTTACTTTACAGTGGTCACAGAAAGGGACAGAATTTTGACCAGATCGCAAACCCTGCCACGATCAAGTCCACATTGTCTGTTCATGTTCTGGGGCCCTGCGAAGCTACAAGATTCGATTTGATTTGGAATCTTAAGTTTGTATTCGGTTCAATTCGAAATCGGCTAATTGATTCGTTTGCTCTCAAATCTTCTTCACAAGAATATCGCTTGTCACCAGTCCTCTTCGTCGTCTCACAAAACGTACAGTTTGGATGGAGATAAAATGATGAAATAAAAGACTGAGTGTAACTTCCGCTACATTAACACAAATATCATCTGAACTCAAGCTACCAACCATGCTAATTCCATTAATGTAGACTGAACTATAATCCTAACAGGGTAATATTTCAACTACACCACCAAGGCATGCCTTCCTACCACTGTTAAATGCGAATTTAAAGTTTGGAAGCAATGATGACGGAGCGTAATATTCCAACTACATCATCAGGGCATGCCTTCGACGAAGGCATGCCTTGATGATGTAGTTGGATTATTTTATCAGTCGGAAGAAGTCACGTTTATTGCACCACAAACCCTCATCGTTCATCTTCAAGATGCCTCTGATTTGTTTCAAGGTTCGATTACGTCAAAGTTAAGCTAAAACAAGAGGCCCCACGTGGCCTTAATCGCTCACCTGACAAAGTGACTCTAAGAAGTATTTTAGGTCACCTTCACCATGTCATGCCTCATCAACATTAACTGGTTGAGTGATAGATTTTGTTTGAAGTTCAACATTTGTTACCTAAAATTAGTTTTATTTAAAATCATTGGTGTGTGGCCAATCTCCAATGATTTTTAATAAAGCAAATTTATCTCTGCAGACAAACTGGTTTAGCTTGAAGCACAAACAAGGAATGTGAAGAGATAGCCTTGGACATCTCTCCCCAACTGTGGATATCTTCCATGTGCTACATGTACATATTTGCATGCAAGAAAACAAAAATTTTCACAAATTTTCCAAAATATTAGTTTTTTTTTATCATCATTGGAACAAGCTCAAATAGCTTATTCCAATAGGGGTATGGGAAGATCAGGTATATTTTTGAGACAGAAATGTGAATATATAAATAATGGTGTTTTTTTGTGAATGATGCTGGAGAATTTTGCGTAAAGATATGGTAAATGGTTTGTTCTAGATACAGAATGATGCAAAAGTATTTAAATTTGATTAGGCAAGTTGTTCCTATAATGCATTTAAAAATTGAAGTAACTGTTTTTTTGCTGCCCGAACTTTTAGATGTGTGTGTCTGTGTTTGTGTGTGTGTGTGTGTGTTGCTTTTTTGACTCAAAAAGCATGGTGTGCGACCTCTCATTGGAATGAGCTCAAAAAGCTCATTCCAATGGGGTATTTACAAGCGATAAGTACATGTATGTTTAAGAGACAAAATTAAAATTTGAATAGCGATTTTTGCGAAGAATGCTGACAAGTTTTGGCAGTTATGCTGGTAAAAAGGTAAGATATGCAAAGTGGTTGTTTTTTAGAGGCGACATTTAATTAAGGGGAATTAACCCTTGATTACTGAGGTAACTTCTAAAAGTACTGAAATTTCATGAAGCAATGTGAATAACAGACAACAGTTGCCTAAAAATTTCATGAATAACTAAAATTTTTATTCTTTTGTCTCGAAAACATGGCATATGACCTTTGTTGGAATGAGCTGAATGCGTGTGTTCCAATGAGGGGTCATAAAATTTGAACGGAGATTTGTGTGAATAATGCATTAGTACTGCTAGATTTGGGTAAACGGTTCACCCTGGATACCACCCCTTCTATAGTAGATCTTTTCTGCAAATTTTGTCTAAGATTCTATCAACTTTACAAATAAATACGTTCATGAATCACAATCAGATCCACCCCACAATGTTGCATACTAAATATCAAAAGATTCTGCCTGCTGGATCTGGAGAAGAAGATTTTTTAAGAAATATGCCTGAAATGCACTAAGTTAAAATTTGGGCTCCTATACGGAGCCCAAATATAAACCCAGGGGGCCGATTTGAACAAACTTGAATCAGATCCACCCCACAATGTTGCTTACCAAATATGAAAAGATTCTGAAGCTGGATCTGGAGAAGAAGATTTTTTAAGAAATTTGCCTGAAATGCACTAAGTTCGAATTCGAGCTTCTATAGTGAGCCCAAATATGAAACTAGGAAGCCGATTTGAACAAACTTGAATCAGATCCACCCCACAATGTTGCATACCAAATATCAAAAGATTCTGCTGCTGGATCTGGAGAAGAAGATTTTTTAATAAATTTGCCCGAAATGCACTAAGTGCGAATTCAAACTTCTATATTAAGCCCAAATATGAATCCAGGGGGCCGATTTGAACAAACTTGAATCAGATCCACCCCGCAATGTTGCATACCAAATATCAAAAGATTCTGCCTGCTGGATCTGGAGAAGAAAATTTTTGAAGAAATTTGCCCGAAATGCACTAAGTTTGAATTCGAGCTTCTATAGTGAGCCCAAATATGAATCCAGGGGGCCGATTTGAACAAACTTGAATCAGATCCACCCCGCAATGTTGCATACCAAATATCAAAAGATTCTGCCTGCTGGATCTGGAGAAGATGATTTTTTAAGAAATTTGCCTGAAATGCACTAAGTTCGAATTCGAGCTTCTATAGTAAGCCCAAATATGAATCTAAGGAGCCGATTTGAACAAATTTGCATCAGATCCATCCCACAATGTTGCATACCAAATATCAAAAGATTCTGCCTGCTGGATCTGGAGAAGAAAATTTTTTAAGAAATTTGCCTGAAATGCACTAAGTTCGAATTCGAGCTTCTATAGTGAGCCCAAATATGAATCTAGGAAGCCGATTTGAACAAACTTGAATCAGATCCATCCCACAATGTTGCATACCAAATATCAAAAGATTCTGCCTGCTGGATCTGGAGAAGATTTTTAATAAATTTGCTTGAAATGCACTAAGTTCAAATTTGGGCTCCTATACTGAGCCCAAATATAAACCCAGGGGGCCGATTTGAACAAACTTGAATCAGATCCACCCCACAATGTTGCTTACCAAATATGAAAAGATTCTGCCTGCTGGATCTGGAGAAGAAGATTTTTTAAGAAATTTGCATGAAATGCACTAAGTTCAAATTCGAGCTTCTATAGTGAGCCCAAATATGAATCTAGGAAGCCGATTTGAACAAACTTGAATCAGATCCACCCCACAAAGTTGCATACCAAATATCAAAAGATTCTGCCTGCTGGATCTGGAGAAGAAGATTTTTTAAGAAATTTGCCTAAATGCACTAAGTTCGAAATCGGGCTTCTATACTGAGCCCAAATATGAACCCAGGGGGCCGATTTGAACAAACTTGAATCAGATCCACCCTACAATGTTGCATACCAAATATCAAAAGATTCTGCCTGCTGGATCTGGAGAAGAAGATTTTTTAAGAAATTTGCCTGAAATGCACTAAGTTCGAAATTGGGCTCCTATACTGAGCCCAAATATTAACCCAGGGATCCGATTTGAACAAACTTGAATCAGATCCACCCCACAATGTTGCTTACCAAATATGAAAAGATTCTGCCTGCTGGATCTGGAGAAGAAGATTTTTTAAGAAATTTGCCTGAAATGCACTAAGTTCGAATTCGGGCTTCTATAGTAAGCCCAAATATGAATCTAGGGAGCCGATTTGAACAAACTTGAATCAGATCCACCCCACAACGTTGCATACCAAATATCAAAAGATTCTGCCTGCTGGATCTGGAGAAGAAGATTTTTGAAGAAATGTGCCTGAAATGCACTAAGTTCGAATTCAAGCTCCTATAGTGAGCCCAAATATGAATCTAGGGAGCCGATTTGAACAAACTTGAATCAGATCCACCCTACAATGTTGCATGCCAAATATCAAAAGATTCTGCCTGCTGGATCTGGAGAAGAAGATTTTCAAAGAAATTTGCCTGAAATGCAGTAAGTTCAAATTTGGGCTCCTATACTGAGCCCAAATATAAACCCAGAGGGCCGATTTGAACAAACTTGAATCAGATCCACCCCACAATGTTGCATACCAAATATCAAAAGATTCTGCCTGCTGGATCTGGAGAAGAAGATTTTTTAAGAAATTTGCCTGAAATGCACTAAGTTCGAAATCGGGCTCCTATACTGAGCCCAAATATGAACCCAGGGGGCCGATTTGAACAAACTTGAATCAGATCCACCCTACAATGTTGCATACCAAATATCAAAAGATTCTGCCTGCTGGATCTGGAGAAGAAGATTTTTTAATGTTTTTCCCATTGCCTACAGTGTTAAAAAGTGCTGACTCAGCACTTTTTCAAAGTCCCGAAACTGTACCCTATGATAAAACCGATGGCAATTTTTTTTTACCAATCCTTTCTGTTGGTCCTAAGGAAGCTGCACACCAAATGAAAATTCTCAGTGCCGTGCAGTTTTGGAGATATGGGCGTTTTAAATTTTTTCTATTTTTAGCTCCTGCGGTTCCCACGGGGCTGCGGGAAAATTTTTTTTGCATAAATCAAGTACTCATGACCCAATAAGCCCTCACATAAAATTTCGTTCAAATCAGCCTCTCGGTTTGGAAAATAGAAATTTTGGGCGGGGCAAAAAATTTTGCCCCTCCCATAACGACGCCAAGTATAGCCCCACAAATTTCTCTTGAACAAATCTGAGTCTACACCTCAAAAGGAAGCTTCACACCAAATATCAAGTCTCTGCTACTGCTGGTTCATGAGAAGAAGATTTACAAAGATTTTGGTGCCCCTTGGGGGCGTGGCACCACCCAGGAGGAGGGGCAACTTCATTTGAACAAATCTGAATTGGCATTAGGTAATAAACATTTAGCCAACATTTGAATAAAATTGGGCTAGTGGTTTAGGAGGAGAAGTCGATAATGTAAAGTTAACGCCGGACGGACGATGACGGACGCCGGACGACGGACAGAAAGTGATTAGTAAAGCTCCCCTTGAGCTTCGCTCAGGTGAGCTAAAAATGGTAGCATCCATTTTATTCATAAGATAACTTCTAAAGGGCTGCAAGGCTGCTGTAGAAGATTCTCCTCGCCATTTACAATGGTAGCATCCATTCATTGACAGGTTAACTTCATTGATAACGATTGACGATAGGTGGCACCAAGGAAAAGGACATTTTGAGGATCATAACAGCTATAAACGGTGAGGATTCTCATCGTTTATAAATAAAATGTAGTTATCTGCTCCTGTCAAAAGCACAACGACAATTGATGATCAACATGGGTGCAAAGTTTGAACAATAAAGCAAGTAAAATGTTGAAGGAGTAGGTGACACAATAGTGTAATATTTCACGGACTAAAAGGGGAGATAACTCTGGAAATACAAAACAGAGTTACCTGCTCTTGTCACATGCACAACGGCAATTGATCAACATGTGTGCAAAGTTTGAACAATATAGCATGTCAAATGTTGAAGAAGGCGACACAATACTGTAATGTTTTAAGTACTAAAAGGGGCATAACTCTGGAAATACAAAATGGAGTTACCTGCTCTTGCCACATGCACAACGGCAATTGGTGATCACCATGTGTGCAAAGTTTGAACAATATTGCATGTAACATGTTGAAGGAGAAGGCGACACAATAGTGTAATGTTTTAGTACTAAAAGGGGGCATAACTCTGGAAATACAAAACAGAGTTACCTGCACTTGTCACATGAACAGTGGCAATTGGTAATCAACATGTGTGCAAAGTTTGAACAATAAAGCAAGTAAAATGTTGAAGGAGTAGGTGACACAATAGTGTAATGTTTCAAGTACTAAAAGGGGGGATAACTCTGGAAATACAAAACAGATACCTGCTCTTGTCACATGCATAACGGCAATTGAACAACATGTGTGCAAAGTTTGAACAATATAGCATGTCAAATGTTGAAGGAGTAGGCAACACAATACTGTGATGTTTCAAGTACTAAAAGGGGGCCTAACTCTGGAAATACAAAACGGAGTTACCTGCTCTTGTCACATGCACAACGACAATTGGTGATCAACATGTGTGCAAAGTTTGAACAATATAGCATGTAAAATGTTGAAGGAGTAGGCGACACAATACTGTAATGTTTTAAGTACTAAAAGAGGGGACATAACTCTGGAAATACAAAACAAGAGTTACCTGCTCTGGTCACATGCACAACGGCAATTGGTGATCAACATGTGTGCAAAGTTTGAACAATATAGCATGTAAAATGTTGGAGTAGGCGACACAAAAATTGTTTACGGACGGACAGACAGACAGACAGACAGACAATGCCATAACATAATATGTGCGTCAAAAAATGACAGGTGTATAAAAAAAAAAAAAATTAAGCAGAGCGAACACAAGCCCTCCTGGCCTTAGAAAATAATGATTACCATAACAGCATATTCCTAAAACCCACATCTTTTCAGATCTCTGCTATGTTAGTGATCTCTGTAAGATGGCCACACTGTCCCTCCCAGAGGTGTGCCGAGGCCCAGAGGTGTGGGAGGCACAGTGTAGCCGTCTCAGAGAGACTACCTTGTTAGCAGCACCAAATAAAATGAACAAAGCCCACTTGGCAGAAATCATGAATAGTAAAACTTCATTTTGCCACTTTTAGCTTTTGTACGCTTGAGGAGAGCTAATCGCTCCTCAAGGTCATGCGAGAGGAGCGATTTTTAGCCCTCTTGCATTTTTAAGAATGCCAGGCCAGATTTATGATCAATCCTTCAGGGCCTATTTATGACTTTGCAATACTTTTCTGTAGGGTTGCACGATATTCAAAACTGAATACCGGTATCGGTATTCCAAAACATACCACAGTATACCGGTATATCGAAAACTGCTCAGATATATAACATTGGTACCGCAATCGAGTCTTGAGACATCTCAGTCGGAACGAATCAGCAAGCCTTGATGATGCGGTTTGAAAAACATTTACCCAACGCTGACGATATCAAAATTTATTATTTTAACAAGAGGCCCCACGTGGCCTTAATCGCTCACCTGACAAAGTGACTCTAAGAAGTATTTTAGGTCACCTTCACCATGTCATGCCTCATCAACATTAACTGGTTGAGTGATAGATTTTGTTTGAAGTTCAACATTTGTTACCTAAAATTAGTTTTATTTAAAATCATTGGTGTGTGGTCAATCTCCAATGATTTTTAATAAAGCAAATTTATCTCTGCAGACAAACTGGTTTAGCATGAAGCACAAACAAGGAATGTGAAGAGATAGCCTTGGACATCTCTCCCCAACTGTGGATATCTTCCATGTGCTACATGTATATATTTGCATGCAAGAAAACAAAAATTTTCACAAATTTTATTTTTTTTTATCATCATTGGAACAAGCTCAAACAGCTTATTCCAATAGGGGTATGGGAAGATCAGGTATATTTTTGAGACAGAAATGTGAATATATAAATAATGGTGTTGTTTTGTGAATGATGCTGGAGAATTTTGCGTAAAGATATGGTAAATGGTTTGTTCTAGATACAGAATGATGCAAAAGTATTTAAATTTGATTAGGCAAGTTGTTCCTATAATGCATTTAAAAATTGAAGTAACTGTTTTTTTGCTGACGAACTTTTAGATGTGTGTGTCTGTGTTTGTGTGTGTGTGTGTGTGTGTGTTTGTGTGTGTGTGTTTGTGGGGGGGGGGGGGGGGGGGGGGGGGGTAAGAGTGTTCTTGCAAACAAAATTCCTGAATAAATGGAAAATTTTATTTTTTGTGTGAAAGACATAGTGCGTGAATGTTGATTGGAACAAGCTTAGAGAGCTCATTTTAATGTGAAGTCATAAAGCTGTGTTTTACGTACGAAATTCTGGAATAACTAAAAAAATTGCTTTTTTGACTCAAAAAGCATGGTGTGCGACCTCTCATTGGAATGAGCTCAAAAAGCTCATTCCAATGGGGTATTTACAAGCGATAAGTACATGTATGTTTAAGAGACAAAAATTAAAATTTGAATAGCGATTTTTGCGAAGAATGCTGACAAGTTTTGGCAGTTATGCTGGTAAACAGGTAAGATATGCAAAGTGGTTGTTTTTTAGAGGCGACATTTAATTAAGGGGAATTAACCCTTGATTACTGAGGTAACTTCTAAAAGTACTGAAATTTCATGAAGCAATGTGAATAACAGACAACAGTTGCCTAAAAATTTCATGAATAACTAAAATTTTTATTCCTTTGTCTCGAAAACATGGCATATGACCTTTGTTGGAATGAGCTGAATGCGTGTGTTCCAATGAGGGATTTGTGTGAATAATGCATTAGTACTGCTAGATTTGGGTAAACGGTTCACCCTGGATACCACCCCTTCTATAGTAGATCTTTTCTGCAAATTTTGTCTAAGATTCTATCAACTTTACAAATAAATACGTTCATGAATCACAATCAGATCCACCCTACAATGTTGCATACCAAATATCAAAAGATTCTGCCTGCTGGATCTGGAGAAGAAGATTTTTTAAGAAATATGCCTGAAACGCACTAAGTTAAAATTTGGGCTCCTATACGGAGCCCAAATATAAACCCAGGGGGCCGATTTGAACAAACTTGAATCAGATCCACCCCACAATGTTGCTTACCAAATATGAAAAGATTCTGAAGCTGGATCTGGAGAAGAAGATTTTTTAAGAAATTTGCCTGAAATGCACTAAGTTCGAATTCGAGCTTCTATAGTGAGCCCAAATATGAAACTAGGAAGCCGATTTGAACAAACTTGAATCAGATCCACCCCACAATGTTGCATACCAAATATCAAAAGATTCTGCCTGCTGGATCTGGAGAAGAAGATTTTTTAATAAATTTGCCCGAAATGCACTAAGTGCGAATTCGGGCTTCTATATTAAGCCCAAATATGAATCCAGGGGGCCGATTTGAACAAACTTGAATCAGATCCACCCCGCAATGTTGCATACCAAATATCAAAAGATTCTGCCTGCTGGATCTGGAGAAGAAGATTTTTGAAGAAATTTGCCTGAAATGCACTAAGTGCGAATTCGGGCTTCTATATTAAGCCCAAATATGAATCCAGGGGGCCGATTTGAACAAACTTGAATCAGATCCACCCCGCAATGTTGCATACCAAATATCAAAAGATTCTGCCTGCTGGATCTGGAGAAGAAGATTTTTGAAGAAATTTGCCCGAAATGCACTAAGTTTGAATTCGAGCTTCTATAGTGAGCCCAAATATGAATCCAGGGGGCCGATTTGAACAAACTTGAATCAGATCCACCCCGCAATGTTGCATACCAAATATCAAAAGATTCTGCCTGCTGGATCTGGAGAAGATGATTTTTTAAGAAATTTGCCTGAAATGCACTAAGTTCGAATTCGAGCTTCTATAGTGAGCCTAAATATGAATCTAGGAAGCCGATTTGAACAAACTTGAATCAGATCCACCCCACAATGTTGCATACCAAATATCAAAAGATTCTGCCTGCTGGATCTGGAGAAGAAGATTTTTTAATAAATTTGCTTGAAATGCACTAAGTTCAAATTTGGGCTCCTATACTGAGCCCAAATATAAACCCAGGGGGCCGATTTGAACAAACTTGAATCAGATCCACCCCACAATGTTGCTTACCAAATATGAAAAGATTCTGCCTGCTGGATCTGGAGAAGAAGATTTTTTAAGAAATTTGCATGAAATGCACTAAGTTCAAATTCGAGCTTCTATAGTGAGCCCAAATATGAATCTAGGAAGCCGATTTGAACAAACTTGAATCAGATCCACCCCACAATGTTGCATACCAAATATCAAAAGATTCTGCCTTCTGGATCTGGAGAAGAAGATTTTTTAAGAAATTTGCCTAAATGCACTAAGTTCGAAATTGGGCTCCTATACTGAGCCCAAATATGAACCCAGGGGGCCGATTTGAACAAACTTGAATCAGATCCACCCTACAATGTTGCATACCAAATATCAAAAGATTCTGCCTGCTGGATCTGGAGAAGAAGATTTTTTAAGAAATTTGCCTGAAATGCACTAAGTTCGAAATCGGGCTCCTATACTGAGCCCAAATATTAACCCAGGGGACGATTTGAACAATCTTGAATCAGATCCACCCCACAATGTTGCTTACCAAATATGAAAACATTCTGCCTGCTGGATCTGGAGAAGAAGATTTTTTAAGAAATTTGCCTGAAATGCACTAAGTTCGAATTCGGGCTTCTATAGTAAGCCCAAATATGTATCCAGGGGGCCGATTTGAACAAACTTGAATCAGATCTACCCCGCAACATTGCATACCAAATATCAAAAGATTCTGCCTGCTGGATCTGGAGAAGAAGATTTTTGAAGAAATTTGCCTGAAATGCACTAAATTCGAATTCAAACTCCTATAGTGAGCCCAAATATGAATCTAGGGAGCCGATTTGAACAAACTTGAATCAGATCTACCCTACAATGTTGCATACCAAATATCAAAAGATTCTGCCTGCTGGATCTGGAGAAGAAGATTTTCAAAGAAATTTGCCTGAAATGCAGTAAGTTCAAATTTGGGCTCCTATACTGAACCCAAATATAAACCCAGGGGGCCGATTTGAACAAACTTGAATCAGATCCACCCCACAATGTTGCATACCAAATATCAAAAGATTCTGCCTGCTGGATCTGGAGAAGAAGATTTTTTAAGAAATTTGCCTGAAATGCACTAAGTTCGAAATCGGGCTCCTATACTGAGCCCAAATATGAACCCAGGGGGCCGATTTGAACAAACTTGAATCAGATCCACCCTACAATGTTGCATACCAAATATCAAAAGATTCTGCCTGCTGGATCTGGAGAAGAAGATTTTTTAATGTTTTTCCCATTGCCTACAGTGTTAAAAAGTGCTGACTCAGCACTTTTTCAAAGTCCCGAAACTGTACCCTATGATAAAACCGATGGCAATTTTTTTTTACCAATCCTTTCTGTTGGTCCTAAGGAAGCTGCACACCAAATAAAAATTCTCAGTGCCGTGCAGTTTTGGAGATATGGGCGTTTTAAATTTTTTCTATTTTTAGCTCCTGCGGTTCCCACGGGGCTGCGGGAAAATTTTTTTTTGCATAAATCAAGTACTCATGACCCAATAAGCCCTCACATAAAATTTGGTTCAAATCAGCCTCTCGGTTTGGAAAATAGAAATTTTGGGCGGGGCAAAAAATTTTGCCCCTCTCATAACAACGTCAAGTATAGCCCCACAAACTTCTCTTGAACAAATCTGAGTCTACACCTCAAAAGGAAGCTGCACACCAAATATCAAGTCTCTGCTACTGCTGGTTCATGAGAAGAAGATTTACAAAGATTTTGGTGCCCCTTGGGGGTGTGGCACCACCCAGGAGGAGGGGCAACTTCATTTGAACAAATCTGAATTGGCATTAGGTAATAAACATTTAGCCAACATTTGAATAAAATTGGGCTAGTGGTTTAGGAGGAGAAGTCGATAATGTAAAGTTAACGCCGGACGGACGACGACGGACGACGGACGACGGACGCTGGACGACGGACGACGGACAGAAAGTGATTAGTTAAGCTCCCCTTGAGCTTCGCTCAGGTGAGCTAAAAATCAGATTATCAGACCCCCCCCCAAAAAAAAAACTACTTCTACAAAACAATATCATGTGACCCCCTCATTGGAATGAGCTCGTTGAGATTCTTCCAATGAGGGGGTCACATGATATAGTTTTGTTGAAATTTTTGAAAATTATTTTTTCAACTGGGGAATTGTATATTACGTGAGCACATGCAGACGATTCCTTGGGTAAAAGGACAATATTATTCATTCGGGGCTACAGTTAAAAAAAACTCTGGGGGCGTGGTGGAGTTGCAGTAACCGGTTCTTGTCAGATCACCGAAGTTAAGCAACATCGAGCCCGGTTAGTCCTTGGATGGGTGACCGTCGGAGCGATCGATTCAGACTCCCGCGTTGTGTCCTTGGGCAAGGCACTTAACCCCGATTGTCCACATGGGGACACGATGACGCCGTGTACTAATGCGTACTGCATGACGATGGTGCGCATGTCTTCAACCAATCTAACCCTGCCTGTGCTGCAGTGCAGAGTTATGATGTTTGGGAGCTGGCAGCTGCTCGTCATTGCTGGGTGGTTCTCTCCGGGTACTCCGGCTTCCTCCACCCGTAAAACTGTGACGGTCATGATTAGCCATTGTGCCAAAGTATGTGACCTTAAAAACCAATAAATACATGTAAATATAAATAAGTTGAAAAAAACTCAAGTCATGTTGAAAAATAAATTGTGGGTAAATAAATAATGACGATAAACCGATATTTTTTCTAATTTCACCGGTACTCAATCGATATTGGTTTGAATGCCGGTATATATTGGTTTATCGATATTCCGTGCAGCCCTACTTTTATGTTCACACACAGAACTGGGGCCAAACATGCAATAACTAGAAACATCACTGAAGGTGATTAATACCCCCACTTCCAGCTTACTAGAATACACCTATGAATGTTGACCTTGAAAAACCAATAATAAATCTAAGTTCATGGAAGATAACCTAGTTAAAATTGTTACAGATCAAATCGTATGCTCACTATTTATTTATTTATTTATTTATTTATTTATTTATTGATGTTTAAGGTCACATATTTATGCACAATGGCCAATCATGACCATGACAGTTTTACGGGTGGAGGATGCCAGAGTACCCGGAGAGAACTACCGAGCAACGACGAGCAGCTGCCAGCTCCCCAACATCGTAACTCCGCACTGCAGCACAGGCAGGGTTAGATTGGTTGAAGACATGCGTACCATTGACGTGCAGTATGCCTTAGTACATGGCATCATCGTGCCCCCACGTGGGCAATGGAGATGAAGTGTCTTGCCCAAGGACACAACACGGTTGCCGCAGGTGGGATTCGAACCGAGGACCTCTCGGCTTGCAGCCTGCACCTCTCCCTACTGAGCTACCGCGCTCCCCATCGTATGCTCACTTGACTTTGTAAGTCATGTTGAGAAGTTTGCTCAAAAGTGGTTCATTAATGAAGGAACATACACAAAAATACTGTTTAAGATATTTGATCAAAATTGGTTAAAAATGTAGTAGTCACATGCACAAAAAAGCATACACAAATCTATATTAAAGCTGAAGGGGAGATAATCTGGTAATAATCATCTTAGATAGGAAAATTTGAAAATATGCACATGTTCACTCATAAGTGGCCATGTTTAAAAAGTTTCATAAAAATCGGTTCAATAATGAAGGAGTTGCGCACACACACGAATCTCATTTGAAAATCCATCATAATTCTAAGTTCAGGGGAGATAACCTGGTTAATACTAATGCAGAAGAAAAATTTTAGTACATGCACATGTTCACTTGCTAGTCATAAAGTTTGAGACGTTTAATCAAAATCGGTTAAAAATGTAGGAGTAGTTGCATATACAAGAATGTTCGGACAAATGGTGAAGTGGGGGGAGGGGGGATGGAGGGGGGTGGGGGGGGGGGGGGTAAAATGAAAATAAGTTGTTATGAAAATAAAGTCTGACATTGGTTTCTACATATCTGCACAATATTGGAATGACTTTCATTTATCTACCTTTCACAATAAAATAAATAGGGTGACCGACTGTTCTTTCACCAAGATTTCTGGTACTTGACTTCAGAGAAAAAGTTTGATGAAATTGCCCTTGGTATTCATTTAACACTTTCAGTATGATTTATTTATTTATTTATTTATTTTATGGTCTTATTTTACAAGTATTTATATTTATTATTTATTTATTTATTGGTGTTTAAGGTCACATACTTATGCACAATGGCTAATCGTGACCGTGACAGTTTTACGGGCGGAGGAAGCCGGAGTACCCGGAGAGAACCACCGAGCAACGACGAGCAGCTGTCAGCTCTCCAACATCGTAACTCTGAACTCTGCACCGCAGCACAGGCAGGGTTAGATTGGTTGAAGACATGCGCACCATCGACGTGCAGTACGCCTCAGTACACAGCGTCATCGTGCCCCCATGTAGGCAATCGGGGTGAAGTGTCTTGCCGAAGGACACAACGCGGTTGCCGCAGGTGGGATTCGAACCGAGGACCTCTCGGCTTGCAGCCTGCACCTCTACCAACTGAGCCACCGCGCCCCCATTTTTACAAGTAAAACAGAGCTGGTTTACCACCGTTAACAAGCACTGCTCTTCACTATGCAGGGTTCCATCCCGGACTTCCCAGGTTAACTGGTAGAGTGCTAAATTACTTTTTGGGCATCAAAAATGTTCACATGTCTTTGTATTGTTACAATTTATGGAAGAGTGCCTACAACAAACCACATCAAAACAGACCAAATAATTTTACTTCCATGGTAACCAGGCCTGGGAGTCTAGAAAATCAATGAGTGCAAAACAAATGCCCTCCTCAGATTGCTTGGGAGTGCAATTGCACCTGGAATTTTTTAAATACATATACTTGTATGCTGTTTTGGTTACAGTACATTGAGGTGGATTGTCACCCAATCACCCATGGAGTGGAGGTATCACCCAACTTACTACTCTTAAATTTTCGTACAGAAACACAAGCCAAGTTTCAACCAATGGACCTCCGGGTTTAACCCGGAGGTCCATTGGCTGAAACTTTGCTTTTGCTAATTATGCTTTGCATCAAATTAGCATTTATTGCTTGAGAGAAATCATCAATCCACAGGTGGTTTATTGACAATACACTCTCTATGTACTGTATATTCACTTCAAGGTATTACTATTGTGACTGAAAAATGGTACTACATTCAGCTACATTAGTGGAAAAATTGGCACAAACATATTCTCATTATTCAAGATGTTGTATTCAATACTTATGTGACTGTCTTATATACTCAAAATGCATCAAAATGCAACAGAATGGGTCATGAATTATTGCAAATCAATGCAGCATTGACAAATGATAATAGATTTCAAAGGCAGTCCCAAACAGGTCCGGCATTCCAGAAAATCAAAGGGTCCAAAAAATTGCCCTCCTCAATTTTTTCTAGGCGTGCAGCACTCCTGCACTCCTAAAGAATGCTAGGCCTGGATAACCAAAAAAATATATCCACTGAGTATGGTGCCTTTAAGTTGCGACATGCACTTTAGAGTAAGTAAAGCCCAAATATGGGCTTCCAGCACTCTACCAATTAAAACTGGTTAAGTGAAATTCTATTCACCAAGGCCTGTATTTTTTTACTTACTGCAGTACAAGTCAAAATCAGTTGTAGGATAACCACTATAAACTATGTATCTTTCTCTTCCTACACTGATAAGACCAGAAGCTTTCCAGAAAATGATGTCAGATTCTGATCTTATCAGTGCAGGAGCAGCAGTATTCTTAGTTTATTGTGGTAATGCTACAACTTATTTTGACTTTTTTTTATATTATTTATTGGTGTTTAAGGTCACATACTTATGCACAATGGCTAATCGTGACAGTTTTACGGGTGGAGGAAGCCGGTGTACCCAGAGAGAACCACTGAGCATCAACGAGCAACTGTCAGCTCCTCAACATTCTAACTCTGTTGAAGCCCACTCAAGCAGGGTTACAGCGGTTGAAGACATGTGCACCATCGATGTGCAGTACGCCTTAGTACACAGTGTCATCGAGCCTCATGTAGGCAACCAGGATAAAGTGCCTTGCCCAAGGACACAACGTGGGTCATCCCGGACAGGGATCGAACTTGGGACCTCTAGCATAGAAGTCCAACAGTCTACCACTGAACCACTGAGCCACTGAGCTCCCTATTTTGACTTGTACTGTAGAGTATGATTGTCTTATCAAAAGCGATAAAATTCAACCTCACACTTTGCAGTGATAATAAAAATAAACATGTTGTAAAGAGTTATGTCCCTAGATGCATTGTTTGCTTTGTTGATACTTTCACAATTTCTTTTATTTGGTTATTGATTTTCAAAATTCTTATCTTGAATCAATCTAAGTATTCACTCCAAAACGACTTTCAAACCGTAAACTTAACTATTTCTTGTCAATTCATTTCAATATTTAATGAGATCTTGTTTCCTACTCAGTCTGATGAACTGTACATGTAAATCATAACATTAAGCTATTTGTGGAATATTCTTTCACTTTTAATGCTGCATGAGAACAATTCCAGCAATGCTATGCACAGTACCTGTACTAACAAATTTCTGCACTTAGAAAACCAAATATCATGATTTTTCTTGAAAAATTATAGTAAGGCCATGGTTAATTTGTGGTTAGCGTTATTCGCCTCATTTTGTTCTTTGCCCAAAATAATAGCACATTTTCTTTATTATTGGCTCTGCAAATGGGTCACCTTCTTTATAGGGCCAGGAGAGGATACACCATTTCATGTTTCTTCCTCATCCATTTAAATGCCAAATTACTGCCTTATTTAGAGTAAAATGTTTACTACATAATGGTACATTTTGTTATACACTGTTCAGTATATAACTCGAGTCATGTGCAAGCCTGAATATAAGTAACCTGTCATTTGCAAAATGAGGTCCCCAGACGGTGAATTTGCTAGGTACATCTTTCTGTTTTGGCCTGAGACCTTGATTCAGACTGAGGTTCACTGATGGTAAATTTCATGATGCTACCCTGCTGTGCAGGGAAGCATCACCAAATTCACCCTCTGGGGACCTCATTTTGCAGATGACAGTCGGCTTATTTTCAGGCTTGGTCATTTGAGACCACCACCTACACATGTAAGTGCAAAATGATAAAATATGTATCTTGTGGAAAGGGATATATAACGTCATTTGCCCACAAGGATATAATTAACAAGACGGGCAACGCAAAGCATGTGCCAAAGTTGAAAGAGTGAAAAAGGGCCATAACTCTGGAAAAAATGTGTGGAAGAAACTCATGCTAAACAGGTATCGTTCCTCTATGATGCTCTATCACAACACCAAATATCATTCAAATCGGAGTAGCAGTGGCCGAGATACAAGGGAAAATGTTGGTATGGATGAACAGATGGACAGATGAAGGTCTCCACTAGATATTCCATCGACTTTTCAAGTCAGGAACATTATAATTAATATTAACCTCATTCCACATTTTGTTCTGATAACTTGAAATAACGCTAAACTAAAATTTAACTGAGCATGACCTGACATTCCCAAAATATTTGCAAAATTCCATAACTTTCTATCAGCGATGAACCAATTATCAAAACTTGCTATGAACTGAATACCTATATTAATTCTCAGCCGATTCCGATGGTTGGAATAGGACACAGAAAAAATAGGCCGATGAAATCGTCAGATGTGTACCCATACACGCAACTAGTAGAAAGCTTTTGACGGAGGGCCACCCTGGATGCCGACATTATGTACACCATACATGGTATGGGTACATATAGAAATGGAGGAGTGCCTAATTTGATGGATCAAGGGTTAATATCTCCGGATCAAATTATTAGATTTACATAAAAAAAACTATACAGCACAGCACATCAGTAACCTGAATATATCTATAAAGTAACCTGATAATCGGATTAATATTTATTGAGTTATTGCATGCCAAAGAAATGGATTGGAGGAGTTCTCAATTTGAAGGATAAAGGGTTAATATCACAGGATCAAATTATCAGATTTACACCAAAAACTATACAGCTCGGCACATCAGTAACCTGAACACAAATATAAAGTAACTTGACAATCCAAGCAATATTTTTCAAGTTATCGAATGCCAAAGGGATTGGAGGAATTTTCAATTTGAAGGATAAAGGGTTAATATCTCAGGATCAAATTATCAGATTTACACCGAAAACTATACAGCTCCACACATCAGTAACCTGAACACAAATTTAAAGTAACTTGACAATCCAAGCAAAATTTTTCAAGTTATCAAATGCCAAAGGGTTTGGAGGAATTTTCAATTTGAAGGATAAAGAGTTAATATCGCACGATCAAAATAACAGATTTACACCAAAAACTATACAGCTCGGCACATCCATAACCTGAAGATATATATAAAGTAACATGACAATTGGATTGATATTTTTGGAGTTATCTCATGCCAAAGGATAAAGGATAAAGGGTTAATATCTCAGGATCAAATTATCAGATTTACACCAAAAACTATACAGCTCGGCACATCAGTAACCTGAACACAAATATAAAGTAACTTGACAATCCAAGCAATATTTTTCAAGTTATCAAATGCCAAAGAAATGGATATGGACACCGGACGGACAGACAGATGGACAAAGGATGGACGAACGACGGATGGCCACCCCGGATGCCGGCATTATGTGTACCAAACATAGTATGGGTACACATAAAAAATCTGTTGGTGCCTGTTATACTACTCAATTTCATTGTTAAACCACCAATTATGAAAGCTTGATAGCACATAAGTTCTCAGAATATGCATGTTTAGTGCTGGGCATTCTTAGCCAAAATAATATTTTTTTACGGGAGGTGGGGGGGGAGAGATCATTATTAATGATATAATCACATGATATTGTTCTCTTGTGAAGATTGTGTTTATTCTGGTAAATGGTGTTAATACAGTTTTGTTTAAGAATACAATACACTTGGCTGTATTAACCAGGAATATACTGAGCATACATACTTTGTGTCTTAATTTTGAATAATAATTTTGAGGTTAATGTGTGTTGTGTCCATGCATGGTTGACAGATCGATAGGCACAAGATATGTTAGAATTTAATGTTCATTTTTCAGCTTCTTCCCTCTCTTGATGTATTTCTCCAATGTTTGCATGTAATTCTGCAGTTAATATTGGAGAGAAGCATCAAGGGAGGTAACTGAATTAACAAGAAGAATGTTACTAAGGTAACACATGCCCCCCTCTCCCCCCGTGACCTTCACCTTGCTGATGCGGTGGAAACTATTATACACGACACACCTTCTGACTGTCCTTAACATTTGTATAAAGTTTAACAACTGTACTATGATTCGCTCTGAGTTATGGCTGAGACACAAATATTGGCTGATTTTTAGTGACCTTGAAATGTGACCTTGACCTTGAAGGTACAAACCCGGCTATGGTGTGTGACACATCCTCCCATGGTCCTTTATAATTGTGTGAAGTTTGATGACTGTGGCCCTAACAGTTTTCGAGTTGTTGGCTCGGACACACACACAAATGGACGGACACACTTCAATCACTATATGCCACCCGACTTAAATCGGGGGGGGCATAAAAATGAACTTGACAAACATAAAACGTGGTTGTGACAGTCATGTGACATATATGTTGCGTAACATTCATTTGTCATTGAAAAAAAAAGAGTTTTTTTTCTCCAATTTTATTCTCTTATTGTATTGTGATGCCTGCATCATGAAATACTGTAGACTACTGGCTGGACACATTGTATTTATTTGTTAAACCTTTACCTAACATGAAAAAGAGACGACACTTGCAAAAAAAAATTCTTGAAAAGTAATTTTTTTAATTTTTTGTCTCAAAAACATGGGTTATGACCCCTCGTTGGAACGAGCTCGACGAACTCGTTCCAACGAGGGGTCATAACCTATGTTTTTGAGACAAAAAGTGAAAAAATAATAAAAATTTGAAATTTTTGAGAATAGCGCTGGCCGGTTTTGGCCGTTACGTTGGGTAAAGGGTTCACATTATGTTCTCAATGCAATGTTGTACAGCATCATGATTGAAGGCCAGTGACATCGATCAGCTGGGAAATGGTGGCGATCTTGTACCGATTGCAGACAGTAAATACTATACAGTGGAGCCCACTTAATTGGATATCTCTTAATTGCATATCCCTGTTAACTGAATATAATTTTCAAACACAAAACCATTTACCATACCTGCATTACAAATTTGATCTGTTAATTGCATATGGGTTGTAGAGTAAACTCTTGTTAATTGTATTTAAGTTTTTGTAGTATGTCGAAAAAATTACTGTGACATGCACCAAATTCCCCTTATTTATCAACCTTTTTGGCCTCGTTACATCCAATAGAAATATTTATTCTATTATATTTTGTTTGACAGAGCTCATATGAGCTCTGTCAAACAAGAGATAATAGAATAAATGATCAGTTTACCTCCAGAACACAGGAAACTGACAAAATCCCTGTTAATTGTATACTCCTGTTAATTGAATAATTTTCACTGG
The DNA here is from genome assembly GCA_031216915.1 of Pictodentalium vernedei. NCBI lineage: Eukaryota > Metazoa > Mollusca > Scaphopoda > Dentaliida > Dentaliidae > Pictodentalium > Pictodentalium vernedei. Next base: position 73,610,252 of record CM062293.1, on the reverse strand, counting down.
CAAAATGGATAGTCAATTAAGAGGATTCTACTGTATCTTGGCTCTGCCGTTTCTTAAATATTCTGTTATGCACTACATATGTTTTTAATGGGCAAACTTCATTGGAATGGCCAGATATCAAAGAGATTTTTAATAGTCTGTGTTACATTTTGAATAATCAGAAACTGACGGTTTTCAACTGCCGGTCGTCATAAACAGCTGATGCTCCACAACCGATCAGTTCTGATTGCCGATTCTGATTATCAGTTCATCACTACTTTCCACGACAACAAAGACAATGATATAACCAGGTCAATCATGATTAATCGAGAAGTCAGCTGATCATCCGGAAAAAAAACAATCATTACGCCACACAAAGTAGATCTTCTGTTTCTTGGGCCATTATTTGTAAAATTGCATGTGGGCGAGCGGCTTTTTATTTTATTTTTTATTTTGTGTAATTATTTCTTTGCCATTAAAAGTTCATGTTTTAGTTGGTTTATGTTTAGAAATCATAATCTACGGAATAGCATGGGTAGTGGTGTATTTCGTCCCTTGAGAGTAAGAAGGCTTTGCAATGCTGAAGCATTGCAAAGCCTTCTTGCACTCAAAGGACAAATTTATCAATTTTTTTTAACTTGGGTAAAATATCAGAAATATCAGAAATAAACCATTTAATTTTTATTTTTTTTAAGTTTACATTGGTTATAAAAAGAGAGCAGGCCTTATGGGTTTTCATCACTCCTTTATTGATGAATTATTGGTTATTACTCCACTCCCCATCGCACTCGTAAGAAGAGTCAGAACCTTAGGATATCAAAATACATTGTAATTGATATAGGAACATACCAGAAAATAAGTGGTCAGACAAGGACAATGTCAGGTACAAAAAGGCCAATGTCAGACTGAGGTTTAAAATCATCAGTCAAAATGTCTGATGCCAAAATTATCAATGAAGTTCAGTGATCAGAAGATCATGCATGCTTGAAATCATGTACATAACTAGCAAGCCTAAAATTAATGATTATTGTGATTCCTGGCAAGTTGGGAAGTGTGAAGAAAGTGACTGAACAGCTCATCAGTATTAACAGCATGTGAAGAAATATGATTTGACATAGCCATACATGTATCTAAATTATGTCCAAAGGGTAAGTCAGTTCCAATTCAGAATGAAACCAATCATACCTTGTTTGGCAGGGCTCATTGAGCCCTGCCAAACAAGGTATGGTTGGATGAATTTTGAGCAGTTTTAAGATGAAGGTACATGTACACCCAAAACACATTATTTTGAATAATACTCAAATTCCATTTTGTAATATGTCAGATGTCGTTCTTAAATGACAGACATGATTCATTTGGTGTCTGACATTTTGTCTGGAAGCGCAATGAAAATTATTTTCAGGCTTGTATAGGAAAGAAGTATATTATTTGTTTATTTATTGATGTTTAAGGTCACATATTTATGCACAATGGCTAATTATGACTGTGACAGTTGTACGGGTGGAGGAAGCCGGAGTACCCGGAGAGAACCACCGAGCAACGACGAGCAGCTGCCAGCTCCCCAACATCGCAACTCCGCACTGCAGCACAGGCAGGGTTAGATTGGTTGAAGACATGCGCACCATCGACGTACAGTATGCCTTAGTACACGGCGTCATCGTGCCCCCACGCAGGCAATGGAGATGAAGTGTCTTGCCCAAGGACACAATGCGGTTGCCGCAGGTGGGATGCGAACCGAGAACCTCTCGGCTTGCAGCCTGCACCTCTACCTACTGAGCTACCGCGCTCCCGAAACAAGTATAAAGATACAACAACACATGACACCTGGTTTGGCGTTCTAGAAAGTATGGAAGTACAAATAATTGTCCTTCTCAGTTTGACAAAGTGTGCAATAGTGTTCAACCGATGATCGGAACCAGCCACCACAATCAGCAAATTGTGGGCAGTCGGATGACAACGACAACGGCTCCTGGAATATCGGTTCAACCGATTGCTGACAAGCATTTTGTGATGATTCATTAACAGCATATTATTATCTTCTGCAATTGTTCAATTGTTAATGTAAAATCATGTCAATGATACCAATCAATAAAGTTGAAAAACCACCACAATGTGTATTCTTAATCTCTCTAGACGTCCCTTTATGAGATATATAAGTTAAATGACATGTAAAGCTTACAACTGAGTGTACTTGCGGAAATCGCCAGTTCATACCGGAAAGTGAAGGTTGCACTCCATTGACTCAAGTCGCAGTAAAATTACCGGTCGCACGCACTTGGGCGGTAAACGTGGCTCTGAGAGTGTGCAACTGGTAATTTTAGTGCGACCCCAGTAAACGAAGGTTTAACACTGTGAAAAATTAACAGTTTAAGGTAGCTCTTTTGAGCCTCAACTTGTGTAGTAGTGCACGGTATTACAATCGGAACTGGCATCAGAATCGGCCGATTGTGAGCCCAAATAACCAGTAATCGGCCAGCGACCATTTTTGGTAATCGGTTGAACACTAGTGTGCAATTGCCTTCTTAAATCTTAGTGCGGGTTTTATTAGACTCTTGATCACCTCAGGTCCAAACCTGAGCCTTGGCTCAGGTTTGAGCCTGATATGGTCAGGAGTCTGAATTTTCCTTGCAGAGCAATAGGCCTGCAGCATACCTGCATGCCCACCTGCATGCCCAAAGAAGGTCCGGCCCAAGGAACTAATAAACAAAAACATTGTTTTCTATATAGTTGTTTCTAGAGGTCACAGAGTGCGAAAAGTCGACTTTAACCCTTCACCTAACCTGAAAAGCAGACGACACTTGCAAAAATAATTCTTGAATAACTAATTTTTTTCATTTTTTTTCTCAAAAACATAGGTTATGACCCCTTTTTGGAACGAGCTCATCGAGCTCATTCCAGCAAGGGGTCATAACCTATGTTTTTGAGACAAAAAATGAAAAAAATAATGAAAATTAATTGGCGATTTTTGAGAATAGCGCTGGCCGGTTTTGGCCGTTAATGTTAGGTAAAGTGATAATCAATTATTCTTCTTCAAAAGACGATACTGAAATTTAAAGTTTTCTCAAATCAATTCCCTGGGCTCATGTTATGTCGGCATACAGAATAGCACAGGATGTGACACAATTGCCGATTTTCGAGAATACAGTGGAGCCCACTTAATTGGACATCTCTTAAATGAATCACCCTGTTAATTGAATATAATTTCCCAACACAAAAGCATTTATCATACCTCCAAAACAAATTTGACCTGTTAATTGAATAAAGGTATAGAGTAAACTCCTGTTAATTGAATAAAAAATCTTCTAACCTGTCAAGAAATTACCCTGTCTCTCCCCAGTTTTCCTTTTTTATTGACCTATTTGGCCTCAGTACATCCAATACAGGCATTTAATCCATTATATCTTGTGTGACAGAGCTCATCCATCTCTGTCAAACAAGATATAATAGAATAAATGTTAAGTTTATCTCTAGAATACAGCAAAGTGACATAATCCCTGTTAATTGAATACTCCTGCTATTGTATAATTTTCATTGGCAAGGTGGCTATTCTATTAACAGGGTTCCACTGTACCGGTAGTGCAAAATATTACCACCAAACAGGTTGATTTAGTTATATCAGAGAGATATACACCAGCAGAGTTTGAAGTCAATTTGGCTCAAAGAGGCTTTTAAGACCATTTTCATTCAAATTTATAGAACATTATTTTTACCATTTTGGGAACGAAGATGCAGAAATCAGCAAATCTTAGTGCTCAAACGACTATGGAATTTCAAAGTCGACTAGTTGACACCCCTGAGTCCAGTCGACGTTGACTAATCGGCAAGCCAGACTAACTTCGGAATTTGCGCTTGTAACAGGGCAACAACACCGCATTACACGAGAAAAATACTCTTTTTTTTAGTTCGTAACAGGCTACCCCCTGCTTTGTTACAAGGTCGAACCATGAGCTATGCGTCGTGGTAAAACAAACGTGTCAAACACATTTATCTCCCTATTTTAGTGTACAGCTGTTCAGTCCACAGAAAAAGTAGTCGGTACTCAGCGCTGTCAAAGTACAGAAAATGGAACCAAGTAATTTTGGAAAAGACCGAAAATGTTGGTTCCAGTACATCCGGATTTCCACATAAACAAAAGAGGGCAAAAATGAAAATGGGAGTCAGCGAGCGTGACACAACACGTGCTGCGGACAAACTGTCTATAGCTCTTTGAAGTTTATCGAGTTTCCGTTCGGTTGTTTCATTGTTGCATCCACTATCTGAAGCCAGCGGTCGGCAGCACGTTTCTTTTCAAGCATTTTGTAACCCTATTTCCCCGGAGATGTGAAGTCATTGATCTTTCTACTGAGATTTTGTTGGCTTGTGAAACCTCCTACTGTGTTTCGACTAGTCGACGACAAAAAACAGTCTATAGGCGAAAAAAAACGTCGATGTCAACTAGTCGACTAATCGTTTGAACACTAGCAAACCTACTTTGAAGTTCTCATCTCCGACGTAAAATTCCAAGATGTTTCATGACCCAATCCCAAATTCAACTAGAACTATCACTGAAGGTGATTAATACCCCCGCTTTGGGTTTTTAGAGGAATGCACTTCTGATCATGTAGGCGAAACCCATAAGGAAATGTATACATAAAGATCATTTTTTGTTGTTGAAATTTGTATTTGCATGTGGCCTTCCACAGAACAGCACTGAATACTTAAAGAGCCCACACATATATGGTTTACATTTGGAAAAACACATTTACAATGTGCAACATGTATTCAAAATCGGTTCATTAATGTAGGAGGAGTTGCACACACAAGAATCCCATTTGAAAACCCATAATAAATCCAAGTTAAAGGGAGATAACCTGGTTAAAATTGTCGCAGATCAAAAATTTGGGAATATGCGTATGTTCACTTAGTTGTGATAATGTTTGAAAGGTTTCGTCAAAATTGATTGATAAATGTAGGAGGAGTTGCACGCACAAGAATTTCATGTAGAAACCCATAATAAATCTAAGTTAAAGGGAGATAACCTAGTTAAAATAGCCGCAGCTCAAAAATTTTGGAATATTCGCATGTTCACTTAGTAGTGATGATGTCTGTAAACTTTCGTCCAAATTGATTGATAAATGTAGGAGGAGTTGCGCACACAAGAATTTCATGCAGAAACCCATATTAAATCAAAGTTCAAGAGAGATAACCTGGTTAAAATTGTCGCAGATGAAAAAGTTTGGAATATGCACATGTTCACTTAGTAGAGATGATGTTTGAAAGGTTTCATCAAAATCGGTTCATTAATGTAGGAGGAGTTGCGCACACAAGAATTTGTTCGAACGGAAAGACATAATCAATCTAAGTCAAAGGGAGATAACCTGGTTAAAATTGTCGCAGATCAAAAATCTTGGAATATGCGCATGTTCACTTAGTAGTGATGATGTCTGAAAAGTTTTGTCCAAATTGATTGATAAATGTAGGAGGAGTTGCACGCACAAGAATTTCATCTAGAAACCCATAATAAATCTAAGTTAAAGGGAGATAACCTAGTTAAAATTGCCACAGCTCAAAAATTTTGGAATATGTGCATGTTCACTTAGTAGTGATGATGTCTGTAAACTTTCGTCCAAATTGATTGATAAATGTAGGAGGAGTTGCGCACACAAGAATTTCATGCAGAAACCCATATTAAATCAAAGTTCAAGAGAGATAACCTGGTTAAAATTGTCGCAGATGAAAAAGTTTGGAATATGCACATGTTCACTTAGTAGAGATGATGTTTGAAAGGTTTCATCAAAATCGGTTCATTAATGTAGGAGTTGCGCACACAAGAATTTGTTCGAACGTAAAGACATAATAAATCTAAGTCAAAGGGAGATAACCTGGTTAAAATTGTCGCAGATCAAAAATCTTGGAATATGCGCATGTTCACTTAGTAGTGATGATGTCTGAAAAGTTTTGTCCAAATTGGTTGATAAATGTAGGAGTTGCACGCACAAGAATTTCATGTAGAAACCCATAATAAATCTAAGTTAAAGGGAGATAACCTAGTTAAAATTGCCACAGCTCAAAAATTTTGGAATATGCGCATGTTCACTTAGTGGTGATGATGTCTGTAAACTTTCGTCCAAATTGATTGATAAATGTAGGAGGAGTTGCGCACACAAGAATTTCATGCAGAAACCCATATTAAATCAAAGTTCAAGAGAGATAACCTGGTTAAAATTGTCGCAGATCAAAAAGTTTGGAATATGCACATGTTCACTTAGTAGAGATAATGTTTGAAAGGTTTCATCAAAATCAGTTCATTAATGTAGGAGGAGTTGCGCACACAAGAATTTGTTCGAACGGAAAGACATAATAAATCTAAGTCAAAGGGAGATAACCTGGTTAAAATTGTCGCAGATCAAAAATCTTGGAATATGCGCATGTTCACTTAGTAGTGATGATGTCTGAAAAGTTTTGTCCAAATTGATTGATAAATGTAGGAGGAGTTGCGCACACAAGAATTTCATGTCCGGAAAGACGTACGGACGGACGTACGGACGTACAGGGCGATTCCTATATAGCCCCCACTTCTTCGAAGCGGGGGTATAATGATTTACCAAGCACAATATTCCATTGTTTTCAAGAACTGAGGTAACAATGTACTCTTGTGTTCAAAATAGGATGGAAGGTGGAGCCAAATTTTACCCAAGTGTCAAGTACTATTAAAGACCCCAATAATGGTGTGCACAGAGATGAAATCTGGCAAACTTTCTTGTAACTCAAAATGGAAAGTGACCATTTTAAATAATTAACCCTTTACCTAACACGAAATGAAGACGACACATGCATATAAAATTCTTGAATAACTCAGTTTTTTCATCAAAAACATAGCTTATGACCCCTCATTGAAACGAGCTCAGTCCAATGAGGGGTCATAAGCTAAATGTTTTAGACAAAAAGTGAAAAAAATAATGAAAATTGGATGGTAATTTTTCTGAATAGCTCTGCCCGGTTCTGGCCGTTACATTGGGGAAAGGGTTAAGAGACAATTTCCCACTAACTCTCGGTAGCATTTGCCATAGCAACTATATCTGGTGATGGGGCAAGAGCATCAAGTTTCCAACATAAGTTTGCCAGGTGTTTGATCAGGTTCAAACAAGAAGAATTTCTGCTGACAAATTACCGTGGCAGTGGTTTTAAGTCAAGTCTTGGCTGGCAGCCAAGGCTGAGGCACAAGACAACGAAGAAGAAAGTCTGGAAAACGGCCCGGACCACCCAAGAGTTGCAATATGATTTCAACTGAATTACATTTACATGTTCTGTGCCAAGAAGTTTTTCAGAATTTGATAGTTTATTGAAGGTTTCAAGGCAAGAGTTTCCCCACTAATATTTATTGGTGTTTTAAGGTTAAGGCTGTGATCGCAGCATGGATATAAAGTCAAGTCCAGCCAATCGTTTATACCTATGATGCCCATTTTATGACTGCCACCCCAGGCATTCCGACCAGGTCCTATTTCACCAGTGCAGGGCTCAATTAATCTGAAAATGCTGATTAGCAATTTACTATTCATGGGAAAATTGATTAGTTGGTGATAAAAATTAACTTCAGATATTTATTGAATAGAAAAATTTTGAAATTGAATTGCAAAATGCTGTGCTAATCCAGTTAAATCAAGCCCTGTTCACCAGTAAAACAGAGCTTCTTTACCACAATAAACAAGCACTGTTTCATTTTTTAGAATACCCACCGGGAGAGTTTCCCACTCTTCTTATTTCAAAGAAGAGCCAAAAGATGGTGATCACTAGCCTCAAAACTACAGGCCTGGATCTGGTTGCGACACAATAATACCACTGGATCGATATTTCATAAGTAAAATAATGAGAAATAAAGACCGAATCAAGAAAGACAAAAATTTATTTTTCAATGGGCTGGAAGCTACACTGCTGAGCTTATCTTCCCACTTTTCTGACCACAGCACTGCAGAATTTTGGCCATCTGAAAGAAATGTTCACTTGAAGTAATCCTATCTATACATTGGCTTTGCGACAATCTGCATGTAAATTTAAATCCAGCGATTTCCTTCACATTTGATTCCTATCACTTTTATATCCTTCAAGTTCAAACTGGCATTCTTGAAAATCGAGGAGTGCAAAAAATTGCCCCTTCAGATTGCCTGGGAGTGCAATTGCACACGCAAATTTCAATGCATGTGCAGGAATGCTATTTTGGCTTAAATACTCTTAGAAGTTATTACTAAGGTGAGTAGCCACTGTACTAACTTATATGTGTCCAAATAATTACTAATGATTAGTAACTATTTGGACACATACAAGTTATCTCATTATTATTCATGGCAGAATATGTGTCATTTAATTAATATGTGACTGTCTTCAGCAGTCACAGTGCTGGACATCTGGGGAAAAATGCAGGCGTACGAAAAATCACACTCACAGTAGGGGAGCCGTTTCCATTTCACGAGTGTGAAAAATTGTAGGAGGGCAATTTTTTCCAAAGCTCAGAAATAGTTTCTCACATTAATTACTTTATTGCTCAATGCTAATCATAATTAGAAAGAAATAGACTGTAATTTGATAATTTTTCCTGTTGTTTATTCAAAGCCCACAGGTTTGACTTAGAACACAACATGATAGTGCTCAAAATACAGGTGCCATATGAATGAAATGCACAGCACGAAGTGAAAAATAAACGACCTCTAAAACTGTTCCATATCAAAATAAGTTTCGGTCAGTAGGCTGCAATGTGCATGGATTGCCAAGTGTTCACTTCCCAACTGGAACTTTTTATTCTCTAAATCAATACGAGGTTCTTAAGAGAGCACCGTTTAGCAGTGTTGTCTTTCTTGGGAGAAAAAATCACCGTTTAAATAAGTTCTGGAAAACGCACTGCAATATTCAAGGAGTGACGGGGGCGCGGTTTGTTGCAGTAACCAGTTCTCATCAGATTACCGAAGTTAAGAAATGTCAAGCCCATTTAATCCTTGGATGAGTGACCGTCTGTGCGATCGATTCGGACTCCCACGTTGTGTCCTTGGGAAAGGCATTTCACCACGACTGTCCACAAAGGGGCATGATGACGCCCTGTGCTAGGGCATACTGCATGTCGATGGTGCGCATGTCTTCAACCAATCTAACCCTGCCTGTGCTGCAGTGCGGAGTTATGATGTTGGGAAGTTGACAGCTGCGCACCATTACTCAGTGGTTCTCTCCGGGTACTTCGGTTTCCTCCACCCGTAAAACTGTCACCGATGTGATATGACCTTGGCTGTTAAAATGTTGTTAAACCCTAATAAATAAATAAATCAAGGAGTGACTTCAGTTCAATAGCAAGAGAATCTTTTTTTTTGTTATGTCAATGAGTGATAAAGGGGGCACCGTTTTACATAGGTGTGCTTGATTGTCTGACCTGATTACGTTTGGGAGATGAAGCCGGCCGAAACAGACTTCATAATTCATAATAAGAAGCTGTTTCCAATAATAATATGCGATGTCTACGTACTCATCAGATCACGTGAAATCTTGCAGGCATTTAGGTATGCAGTAGAAGTGCTGCACGCCTGCTCGCCTAAAGAATGCCAGGCCTGATGGACTGTGAGTCTGCGATTTATTTCTTTTAGTTTGGTATGTCCTTCAGGACATACCAAACTAAAGAAATAAATTGAGGCCTAACAGTCCAAGTTTGGATGAATACCTGTCCATTCAGGGCAAAGGAGAAAATCTGTCCATGCAAGGGATGGGCAAACGGGGTCACTGGCTAATCCAGAAAAGAAAATGTCTGTTTCTTTTTTCCTTAGCCTATGATTTTGACCCAAGGTATTTTTGGGAAGCTCTGAGTGAGTTTCCCAAAGAAATGATGTGATGACCTCGGAGTTATCAGAGGAAAAATGGGATCAAAACTTCCTTTTGATTATTATCCAACTTGATTTTCACTGGCTCTGTAAGCAATCCACTTTTACATATCACCTAACAATGAAATCCTTTGAAATACGAGTCCCAATTAATAACAGTAAAACATCATGGGCCAGGGGAAGCTGTATTTATGCACGTCGGATCAGGTCAGAGAATAAGTTTCGGTCAGTATTTAAGCTTTCTTCAGTCATTTTTCAGAAGAACGAAAGTCAAATTCAACTCATCATCCCCATCTTTATTACTTCTCAATGCACTCACTTACAGAGAATGCAAAGTCAAGCCCACCGCCTCCCCAACACAAAAATTTTTTAAGAGAGAAAACAGTGAGCAAAAAAATTCCTTAACTTGCTTAATCAGCTGAAAAACATCCTGTCATAGACATCAAATCTGTTCTCTCATGTTTAACCCTTTACCCAACGAATCGCCCGCATCCGCGTAATATGCAATTTCATTAGCTGGAAAAATAATATTTTTCGAAAACTGTCAACAAAACCATATCATGTGACCCCTCTTTGGAACGAGCTCACCGAGCTCGTTCCAAAGAGGGGTCATATGATATGGTTTTGTTGAAATTTTTTGAAAAAATTTTAAAAATGGTATTTAAAATAACAAATCTTGAAATCTTCTGCGTTGGGTAAAGGGTTAAGGTCAAATTCAAAATCTGAGGCTTCATCATGACTGCAACGCCTTGTGAAAGTACAAGACTGAACCTAAACCATTTACCAAACACAAACTACAAATGACAGTACAATGTACCAAAAATACTTCCTATAAAACTGTAAACTTTTATTTCTTCAAAAATATAGCTGAAAGCCCATGACTAAAACAAACTCAAGTTCATTATTTTATTTACTGATGTTTAAGGTCACATATTTTTGCACAATGGCTAATCAGGACCACAACATGAGTATCAACTCAAGACCAGGGGTGAGCGTTAATACGCCATGTTGCCCATTTTAGAGAGGGTTTGCACCTCCCAAGCACTGGTGACTGGGTCCTATTTTACCAGTAAAACAGAGCCTGTTTATCGCAGTGAACAGGCACTGCTTCACTTCCACTCAAGTTCATTCCAAACAGCAGACCATGAATACAGGAAATACTTGTTGTCGCACACAAGTATCAGTGATGGTATGAAAATATTTTATTGATTTATTTATTAGAGTTTTAAGGTCACTTTCAGCATCTTTGGCTACCTGATGTAGTGCTGGAAATGAACAAAATTGACAGGTGCAGTTTTAAGCTCCCACAAAATCAGAGACAAGAGTAAATCGCACCCATAAAATGTTAGTATATGAATTTTCTAGGGAATACTGTCACCAAACACCAGAAACCTTAACCTTTGAACTCGAGCGGCCGCTTTCCCAGCCTGGAACATATGTCATAACGTCATTAAATAGGATGGCTGTTCAGTAAATGTGTGGGGAAGACCAATCAGTATTTTCAACGTGCAGCCCTGAGGCTGCACGTTGAAAATATTGCTTGGTCTACATCAAATAATGAATATGGACTTTCAGAAATTTAGAGCCAATAAATTCCAGATCGATATTAAATTCATCGGATTTAAAAATTAAAATGGCAAAAATTAACATGGATATCAACAATTTGTTCACAATAGCTTGATCCAGAGCACAGTTTAGGTATGACAACGTCCATTTCATGAAATAATATGCGAGGGTAAAGTCAAAATTACTGCCCATTTTCATGATATAAACAATGAATACGAAGGATAACAGGTACCGAGAAACATTACGTGTCCCTCGCAGGCCAATATTATTCAGTGGGATGATGTTTACGGCTAAAAAAAAAATAGGCGACTTTGAAAAACAAGTGTTTGACCACCGAGGTGGTATTAGTCCCCTGCGGCGCTTTTGTGACATAAGGTGTTTTTGTCACAGAAGACACAAGAGTATATAAGCATCTTGGATTTTGACTTAAAATGCATGTGAGTAATCAGAATTGATTCTTGCGAATGATTTTCGCAAGGAAAATAATGAGAATCAACTTTGATTCTCGCAAAATGTTCATATTTGATTCTCACCATAGATTCTTAACGTGTTCTTGAAAGGCTGGAGAATACTTATTTTTTGATCCCTCATAATGACACCTACCGGCAGTGGTTTCTAGTGAAGTCATGGATGCCTGTACAGGCAACCAAGACTTTACTAGAAACTGCCAAGGTTCTGGAACTTCCAACAGCAAGTTCAGCAAAAGACTGTATGCTGGAACATGTGTTCTACATGCACATAAACTTCCCCAACTTGGAACTAGGATTGAACGCTAGTAAATATATAAATACAATATTTGTTTTTTATTTAGTATAGAATAGGTACTGGTTGCACCCACAGGGGTATAACAGTACCCTGAAACAATGATGAATGGGAGCAAAATGGAGGCAAGTGGAAAATCGCTCACCTCAAATAAAGTTTACGAGAGTGAAAAATGAAAGCAGAGTCAACTTGATTGAGAGTGTTGATTTCAATGTATAACTTTATGTTTTTTCATACTGTTGAATTGTACATTCAAAGTTAATGTTATTGTTTGCCTGTGGTTCTGAATAAAATTGCAAGCTTTTCTTAGGGCTGTCGCGATTATTCGATTAGTCGACTAACCGTAGACTATTGAAGTTGTCGATGTTTTTTTATTTTTAGTCGATCGTCGTTCATTTTCAAGGTGGTACACGTCTACTACACGTCGGGGCTAAATTGCATTGTTTTGTGAGGTGAATGATCAATGAAGGTGAATAACTTTAAATATCTAACCATAGTTAACATTCATATCCGGAAGACTGTCACTGACTGTGTAAGAAAGAACACTCACAGTTACTCGAGAAGAATAGATTCTTCTGAATTTCTCCAGTCTTGTACACACGAATGCACCCATTGGAAAACCCAAAGCGCGGAAGTGACAAAATTATGACGAAAGTCAGAACGTCAGATGACTTCTCAAAGTTCGGAACTTCAGACTAAGATCCAATTTTAACTGACGAGGGAATGCATAGATCTCAATGTTCAAAATTTCGAGAAACTTATTGCAGAAAGGAAACATATGCAGGAACGTTCTTTGGTAAATTCATTTTAATTCATCGGCTTCAATCTAGTTCAAACTTGGACCCGCAGTCAGTAATATTATTTTTGGGGTTGGTACGTCCTACAGGACGTACCAACCCCAAAAATTATATTACGGACTGTGGGTCCAAGATTGGACTACATGTAGCTTCAGTCGGGACCGATTTGTTGTTCCCACAACCCCACTTCGTCTGAACACACTGGTGCCATTGTCATTTTCAGAGTTTTACGAACAGAGGAATGATTTGCTAAAAAATCATTGGAAGCGACTATTAATCGACTAAGCGTCGATTACTGGTCACGATTAGTCGATTACAAAAAATGATAGTAGCCCTAGTGTTTCTTTATTAAATTTATTACCAGAACTCCTGAAATGAACTTTTAACTTCTAAGATCTAGAAGATCTGAAGTGAACTATATTTTATGGCATGTACAAAAATTTATTTTGCAGTTTCCATTGACAGGCATCCTTCAAAATGAATGTATGAATACAACTGGACACGGATGGAAGTTTTGACAGTGAAAATATATGTAACCCACTAAAATTAATTCTGGATTTTAAATGGCAGAGTATTAAAATCGTGGAAAATGGATGCGTAAATTCCAAATTGGGCACATTAATTTGTGTCACTGGTGAATTGAAGCGACAGGTGTCAAGTGTATAAAAGAAAATAAGGAATGGGGCAACATACCGCATGTCCTTGATAAATAAAAAATACGGTATTAAAACGTTTCTCAGATCTCAGAATGGGCACCGTTTTTTGTATCTGAACATGCGTGTTCGTTTTGTGGTAGGAGTAAACTCTGGGTGTGTTGTCAATGCACAACCCTCTTACTGTCAGCGGGTTGGGTGTGGATGTATAAGTGAACTACTGTGTGTCATGTTCATAACGACGGAAAGGAAATTGTTTGAAATTGTACTTTACACGCTTCAAATTGTGAGTGATTCTTAAAAATTTCCCAACATCAAAACTTAATTAAATGTTTCTGTTGAAGCAACTCAAAATGATGAAAACACACCCAAGAATAGAGGTGAGCGATTATTCGTGCACCTTGGACAATTTTTGCATGAGCGATGGTACGTGAGAGCGATCCTGCGCCTTTCCCTTGCGTCACTGCTGACATTTTAAATTATTTATGATCTGAACAGTGATTCTCGTAGCAAGAGTTCACGCAAATCAAAATTAATTCTCATGAATCGAGACAAATTTTAACCCTTTACCTAACATGGAAAGCAGGTGCCACTTGTAAGAAAAATTCTTGAATAACTCATTTTTTTCATTTTTTGTCTCAAAAACATAGGTTATGACCCTCATTGGAATGAGCTCGTTCCAAAGAGGGGTCACAACCTATGTTTTTGAGACAAAAAATTAAAATATAATGAAAATTAATTGGGAGATTTTTTAGAATAGCACTGGTCGGTTTTATCCTTTAATGTTGGATAAAGAGTTAAGGCACAAGGTATAAAACAATATTATTTTACAATAGCAACGTGTCCAGTTTGTTGGATTCCGATTTATCAAAACTTGGACAGTAAGGTGGTATATTAATTTTTGGATGAAGTACAACCTTAAGGACGTGACTCACCAAAAAAATTATACCACATCCTTCTCATCTATTATATATATTTATTGGTGTTTAAGGTCACATACTTATGCACAATGGCTAAACGTGACTGTGACAGTTTTACGGGTGGAGGAAGCCGGAGTACCCGGAGAGAACCACCAAGCAACGACAAGCAGCTGTCAGCTCTCCAACATCGTAACTCTGAACTCTGCACCGCAGCACAGGCAGGGTTAGATTGGTTGAAGACATGTGCACCATCGACGTGCAGTACGCCTCAGTACACAGCGTCATCGTGCCCCCATGTAGGCAATCGGGGTGAAGTGTCTTGCCCAAGGACACAACGCGGTTGCCGCAGGTGGGATTCGAACCAAGGACCTCTCGGCTTGCAGCCTGCACCTCTACCAACTGAGCCACCGTGCCCCCCGTCCTTCTCATCCCAGTTTGGACAAAATGTAGATGCTGATATAAATAGCTACTGGAGCTAACCATGCACTAAACATGGGTTTATCAAACCACAAACGTTTAGAAAATACTTGTGATCTCAAGAGTTGACAGCATGATTCACTTGCGATCATTCCATTTGAGTGCTTTTTTGTTCCATTTTGAATATAGAATTCATTTTAATTAACTGCATTTATCAAAAGAGAATACAGAAACTGTGTCACTTAAAATGGGCACAGCATGAAGACAGGGCTACAAAAATAATGTCTAGTTTTCCAGGAATATTCACTATGTCTTTAAAATGGCACTTTTCCAGGAGTTTCCAGGACCTGGAAACCATTTTGTTCATTTTCCAATATTTTCCAGAAGAATAACCCTGTCATTTTAGCCGAAATTGTGTACAGAATGGTACTCTCTTGATGTTTAAGGACGACTGTTAAATGCAGGTCTTCAAATATTAGGAATGCGACAACATTTGTGCTTCATGCTTTTAATGATTTTGTTGAGTGCCTTATTAACACCTTGCCTTGAAAAAATCCCTTTGTGAAGCACTTTAACAAATGCTTTCTCGAGCAATGGGTCAAGTGCATCAGCACTCCAAACATGCAATGCAAAGCAAATGTATGAAACTCCACTGAGAATATTTACAGGAAAGTAACTTCCTTACATGTGTCCATCAATACAGATATACCAGGCTTTTAAACTGGTGTAATTTGGGGACACTGCAGACCTGCCAAGTCACCTGCTGTTCAGCCCCATTTGAAGAAACATTTTTCCAATACCATCTGTCTGGAATGCCATTCCCCGGTTGCTCTTGGCTGTATTGTGGCTCATATTATCTACTACTGGGGTAACCCTGTGGGGGACTTATTCCAGTTCTGATCACTTTCTACTGCAATAGAACAAGTGTTCCAAAATACAGTCTCTGGGTAAAATCGAAGTTAAATTGTAAGTGCCTTGGCAGTTGTTTCTAAGCAAGTCTTGGCTGCCTGCATAGGCAGCCGAGACTTGCTTAGAAACAACTGCAAAACTACAGGATATGGACAGGTCAATGAGTAGCAAAATGTATTCACATATGCAGGCTTTTGCAGGTTAAATCATTCAAACATAACTGGACAAGAAAGCATAAAAACAAACCATACTATGTGTTGTGCCATCTAATTTCATTACATTCCTGTAACTTGGGGGGGGGGGGGGGGGGGGGCACTGATGCAAGATTTAAAGGTGTGGATACACTGTACATAATAAACTGGACAAATCTGGTAAGATGATGTATTTCATAGCACTTGGAGTAATTCAAGGACTTTAAATGCCTTGAAAATTGGCTGAATTTGGAGGCAACAGACCTGCCGGAGCGACCCTGCTCATTCCAACATGCCAATGCCACCAAATTCAGCTGTTCTTAAAGTCCAGCCAAACTAAAGAACTAATTGAACTGGCATGGTCACTCAGGCAGGTGCAGTGCCACTAAATGCAGCCAATCTTGAAGTCTGCAAAACAGCCAATCTAAAGGTATGATCTAACTGGGCAGTGTTTGGGTGGGGAGGGGGGGGAGGGGAGGGCCTTGTCATAAGATGTGAATTGGAAGAAAGACTTTAATTTTTGTGTTAAGTATTAGGCAAAGGATTAAAAAGCTAGGAACTGAGGTTGAGGAATTTGATATTAGGCATTAAGAAGAAAAGAGGCAGGTAATAAAAGAATTGCTCACCTGTGTAGTAGATGTCTCCAATGAAGTTTCCTTGACAGTCATTTTAGAAAGAGTTTCAGTCAATTTACTGTTAGTCAGAGGCGATGTCTGCAAACCCGACTGATGACCAGTGGCACCAAACGTTTGTGAACTGAAACTAGACTGGCTCTGACTAGCAGCTGTACTTATCGACGACTGACCATCCAATGGAAACGAAGATGCCGACTGACTGTCTCTTTGGAATGCATTCGTTGAAGCATCCCGTTGAAACGCTGAGCTCGACTGCGAGTCTCTTTGAAAAGCTGAGCTAGATTGAGTGTCCCTAGGATAAGAGGAGTTTGTCTGACTGCTTTCCCTTACATAAGAAGAGCTAGTCTGAATGCTGTCTCTCGGATACGAAGAGCTTGTTTGACTACTGTCCCTTGGAAAAGAGCTTGTCTGTGTACTGTCCCTAGGAAAAGAACTAGTCTGACTCTGAAAAGCTGAGCTTGTTTGATTCTCCCTTGGAAATGATGAGGCTGACTGAGTGTCCCTCTGGAAAGTCTGACTGTCTCTTTGAAAAGATGCACTTGTCTGGCTCTCCCTTTGAAATGAAGACGATTGAGAGTCTCGTGTAAAGCTAGATGCAGACTGACTATCCCGCTGATAAGATGTTGCAGACTGAGTATCCCGCGGATAACTTGAACTTCCTGTCTGACTCTCCCTCTGAAATGCAGCACTTGATGCCTGGGAGTCTCTTGTATAAGAAGAGTTTGCCGTTGAGTTATCCTTCTGGAAAGTTGCACTAGATGGCTGAGTATCACAGTGAAAAGAACTACTACCAGACTGACTGTCTCTTTGAAATGCAGAACTTCCTGTCTGACCATCTCGCTGATATGCTGAACTCCCAGTCTGACTATCCCTCTGAAAAGAATTGGCCGCCTGATTATCTCTTTGGTATGCAGAGGATGCAGCTTGAGCATCCCTACTGGAATAGGTTAAACTAGCACTTTGACTGTCTCGAGGATAAGGCTGGCTGGCAGACTGGCTTTCTCTTTGATAAGCTGCTCCGGACTGACTGTCTCTCGAGTACGAAGATTTTGTCTGACTGTCCCTTTGATAAGAAGCAGACTGACCAGCACTATTTTGATAAGAATTACCCGACTGAGCATCCCGCGTATGATACGTACCCGATGAGGGTTGATAAACACTACTTGGATTAGAATTCTGATACAACGAACTTGAATTTGCTTGGTTACCAGCATAGTTTGATTGGAATGATGATCCTGCTGACTGAAAGGCCTGAAATTGATTTGGGTTTGTTTGAAACTGACTTGAGCCAGCCTGCAACTGATTTTGCTGAAACTGATTAGTCGCCGATTGTAACTGACTCTGCTGAAACTGATTTGAACCTGACTGATTGAGAGCAGCCTGGTACTGGTTTGTGGGGGACTGGAATTGACTAGTGAATGAGTTCGACTGTGTGGTTGTAGTCGCAACATATCCTGTAGAAGAGGACAATGCAGAAGGCTTATGGCTTTGGAAACTTGAAGATTGGTAATTTGTTGAGTTCTGAACATATGACGATAGGGCACTATTATCAGCTTTACTGGATGATAATGTTCCTGAAAAAAATAATTAAAACAAATCAACAGTGAATATAATTAAGCTTTTATTCATAAATTACACATTGCCAGTGCAGAATACACAGAATGACATACCAGGGGTCAGCCGAGTGGGCGACTAGGGCGAAGAAGTCGCCTTGTCATTCCTCAAGTTTCCTTGGTTTACATTGGGGGCGGAATTGAAGTCGCCCTCCAAAACTTCCTTGGGAGACATGGCAGTTTACTGTATTTTCTTATATTTTATTTCCAAAAAAAAACAATGCTTTCGCATTCACAAAAAATTAAAGAAGGCTGCTGTTAAAATCCGTCATATGGCTCTGAAAATAGCCTAAACTAGCCGAATTTTATATTTCTGAAAAGAGTTGTAATGTCGTAGTTGTTCGAACAATACGCCCCAACTGATAGCAACCAGCACAAAAGGCTATTTAAAAACAAAAGTGTCAGCAAAAACCACGAATCACACGAGTTAATTAGAATTTATTAAAGTTAACCACCATTTCAAAACCACCAAAAAATGCGCAGGGGACAGTTCATCCATAAAAACGTCGAAATTGCTTACGGTTACACTCTGTTCCACTGAAAAATTGGTTGCATTGAAATTCACCCCGCAATTTGCATTGAAAGTTTTTCTTTGAAAACTTGTGATGGAAGGGGGTTAAATCTAATAAGGCTACGATAGAAATCACACATATTAGGATGGATAAGAATGGCAGGCCTTATAGCACCATTCGCACGAGTCAATGTAAGATGGTTGGAAGAAATTGTCATTTTTCTGAACAGAGTATTATCAACCAGTGCAGCAAGTAAGGGAGACAACTGAAATATTTTGTCATTTACCTTAGAAATAAATTAACTCAAATTGTTAATGACGCTTAATTTATGAAGGATGTCGAAAACTTTTTTAACTACGCTTTTCAATTCAATTAGGGCATTCAGAAACCATGAATGACCCAGCTTCTTATGTGAACTTTAAATTTATTTTAAATACTTAAATATTTTTTTTAAAATAATATACCTTCTATTACAAGGAACATTCTCACCATGGGTGATGCTAAATTTCAAATCCACTGCATTGAGGCAAATACAAAAATCAACTGCATGGTCACCCCAGGCCAAGTCATTACTGTTAGGGAAAGAGTTAGGGTATTCAGAAACCATGGACGACACAGTTTTTTGTAGGGGAGGGGGAGGATTTTTAACCTACATGACTTGTGTGTGTATATATGTTTGTATAACTTTTATTTATTTTTTTCTCCACAATTGTGTCCTCTATATACATTTATTTTGTCACCATGTCATATACGTTTTGTTTTTTTCTGACTTCTCCCTCATGTCCACTGACTTCTCCCTTATGGCCCCTGACTTCTCCCTAAAGTCTCTGGAGGGAGAAGTCACTTCTAACTAAAATCAGCTGCCAGGCTGACCCCTGCGACATACGCATGTGAATAGGTTAATCGATATGGGAAGAGTGCCAGTGAGGAAGGATAGAACGAGAGACCGCAGGCCCAGACTTTTGTCCTTCCGCGATGGCACAAGTGCCATATCTATGAATCCATTCACACACGCATGTCATTCTGTGTGTATTACAAGCCTTCAGGTCTATAAAAACAATTATTAGAAGGACACTAGGCAATTTGACAACTATCCACAAAAATAACACATTTTATCGCCAACCAAACTCCCGAGGGGAACCCATGTTACTATTCCATTCCCGGAGTTCCACTTGGAACTCGGGGACGATTTTCAGCTATCACTAGCGATTCAAATTGTAATTGCATTGCACGATTTGTACAAAATTCCAGTGAAATTTCACTTTTATTTAAAAAAATAGTCCATCAACAATTTCCATTCCGCACATGTGCGGAACAGATTTTCATTTTCCGAATGGTTTAGTGTTGCTGTAGATGGGGATTTCATAGAACAGGCGTGTAATAAAATAAGTTCCAGGAAAAACATGAAAATTCCAATCCTTGACATCATTTTCATGGAAAATGAAAATCTCCAAAGAGAGTTTCCCAATAATATCAAGCACTGAAATTATCAACAGGGAACGAACGAGAACAGAATTTTTTGTGATTATCCTGCACTCATTTAACCTGGTACTGCAATTCAATTTATTTATTGGTGTTTAAGGTCACATATTTCTGCAGAATCGCTAATTGTGACCAGAGATAAACTCAAGTTTAGTCAATTGTGTATACCCATATTGTCCATTTTAGAGGACTTCCAAACAAAGTGTTGGTGACTGGATCTTATTTTACCAGTAAAACCAAGCTAGTATACCACAGTGAAGAAGCACTTCACTTCCCGGGATTCCCAGGGGGATACAACATGCGTCGGTTCAAGTTTACTCATTTCACAAGGACTAGTTAGAAAGCGCTCATTAATTTTTTAAGGACTGGAGATGATCTTTCACAACATAATTTAGCCCTTTACCCAATGAAATCATTAAAATAGGCCAGTACTATTCACAAAAATCACAATTCAAATTTTATTGTTTTTTTCACTTAAGACCTCTTATTGGAAACGAGCTTGTTGAGTTTGCTTCAATTAGGGTTGCTGTTAAGTCATATTTTTGTGGCAAAGAGTGAAAAAATTTTGTCATTCAACAAATTTTTGTTTGGGCATCATCTTCCATTTACATCAGGTAAAGGCTAGAGCTCTGCTTGGACTGATTTATTAATTAGGGTTTAACAACATTTCCAACAGCCACAGTCATCTTCTGTCGGACAGTTGTATGGATGGAGGAAGCCAGAGTATCTGAAGAGAATCACCGAGCAGAGGGGAGCAACTGTCAAGACTCCCCAACGTACTAACTCTGCACAAGCAGGGTTAGCATTGGTTGAATGCAAGTGTACCATCAATGTGCAGTATGTTTTAGTACACAGTGCCACTGTGCCAGTGAGTCGCCGTGGGCAATCAGGATTAATTACCTTTCTGAAGGACAATGCAGTTACCTCTGGTCAAGATCAAATCATGGACAATGTGGTTAGAAGTCCAGTGCCCTAATAACTGAGCTGCTATTAAGCTCGCCCTTGAACTGACGACAAAGGTTGTGTGGAATGACCTCGACAGCAGCAACTTTGAGGACTCGCTCTTCTTCAATTCTACATATGGATCCTTAGCCTGTATCTTGGACGATTCCATACTGAATTTGGAGAGCACATCTAGGAAGAGTTCAGGGACAAGACAAAAGGCTCTTGAATGGGGTGTGTTCACCTCTGCACTTAGGGCTGCACGATATTCAATACTGAATACCGGTATCGGTATTCAAAAAATATCGCGGTATACCGGTATATCGAAAACTGTTCAGATATATGAATACAAGTACCACAATCGAGACTCGAGGCATCGCAGTCGGAATGAATTAGCATGCCTTGATGATGCGGTTCAAAAAACCTTTACCCAATGCAGACGATATCAAAATTTATTATTTCCAAAATTAGTTATCAGATTTTGCCCAAAGATTTCAACAAAACTATATCATGTGACCCCTCATTGGAACAAGCTCAATGAGCTCGTTCCAATGAAGGGTCACATGATATAGTTTTGTTGAAACTTTTTAAATTTATTTTTTCAACTGCTGATTTTGTATTTTACGAGGGCGCAAGCAGACGATTCCTTTGATAAGGGGATAATATTATTCATTCGGGGCTACAGTTAAAAAACTTAAGACATCTTGAAAAATAAACTGTGGGTAAATAAATAATGACGATAAACCAATATTTTTTGTAATTACACCGGTATTCAATCGATATTGGTTTGAATACTGGTATATATCAGTTTATCGATATACCATGCAGCAATATCTGCACTTCCTATTAACATACAAGAAAATAAGTGGTCAGACAATGACAATGTCAGGTACAAAAAGGCCAATGTCTGACTGAGGTTTAAAATCATCAGTCAAAATGTCTGATGCCAAAATTATCAATGAAATTCAGTGAACAGAACATCATGCATGCTGGAAATCATGTACAAAACTAGCAAGCCTAAAATTAAGGATTACTGTGATTTCTAGTCCTGGCAAGTTGGGAAGTGTGAAGAAAGTGACTGTACAGCTCATCAGTATTAACAGTATGTGAAAGAATATGATTTGATAAGGCCATACATTTATCTAAATTATGTCTGAAGGGTAATTCAGTTCCAAGAGCCCTTGCCAAATAAGGTATGGTGGGATGAATTCTGAGTAGTTTTAAGATGATGGTACATGCCTTAACACATAACACCGAAACCAGAGTTATAATACAAAATATTTGATTGTGATAAAAGGTTATGTGATTATTATGATTCCCGATGAGTCTGGAGGAGGGATGGGGGAAATCTCACCCGAGGGGCAAGATATTTGAACCACACCGAGGCTTGTGATAAAAGGTTATGTGATTATTATGATCCCCGATGAGTCTGGAGGAGGGATGGGGGAAATCTCACCCGAGGGGCAAGATATTTGAACCACACCGAGGCTTGCCGAGGGTCTGGTTCAAATATCTTGCCCCTCGGGTGAGATTTCCCCATTCCCACCTTCAGACTCATCGAGGATGATTTTTCTCCCCACACACGAGGTTTACGTCATTTTAGATAATTGGCGGTCACATGCTGACATATCCAATCTATCAAGTCGTAGTCCTTTCAAAAAATGAACAATTTCATCGGAAAGATCGTATAAATTTAGGTATATGCCATAGGTATGCACTAAAAAAATTGTTTTGTAACACAGCACGTTAAGGGGTTATGAATATTGAGTCTATATCAACAAGGAACAGATAAATGGGTAATAAACGCAATCGTGAAGCCATTTTGTTTATTTACAATTGTGCAGACGATGATGAAATAGTTCCGGCGACCTTATAAAATATGTAAATGAGTATGTCACGTGGGGTGGGTGGGATAGAAATATCCCACCCTGCTGTCTCACCCAGGACATGCGTATGTTTCATGTATAGTGGGGGAGAAAAAAGAATCTCAAGTTCAACATGTACATCCAAAACATTATTTCGAATACTCAAACTACATTTTGTAATATGTCAGATATCATTCTTAAATGATAGACGTGATTCATTTGGTGTCGGACATTTTGTCTGGAAGCGCAATGAATATTATTTTCAGGCTTGCCTATTAATGGACATAAGTTATATTAAATATGCTAATGTAAACATTTGGTACATTTATGAGGTATACCTATGAAAGTTTATGGGAAGTATATCCTTTCATGGTGGACTATTAAGGCAAGACAAAGTAGATCTTCTGTTTCTCAGGCCATTTTTTGTTAAACTGCATGTGGGCAGGCAATTTTTTTATTTTTGTAATTATTTTTTTGTTATCAAAAGTTCAAGTTCTTGGTTTGATTTATTGTTTTAGGCCTCATAATCTACAGAATAGCATGGGTGGTGGTGTATTTCGTCCCTTGAGTGCAAGAAGGCTTTGCAATGCTAAAGCTTTGCAAAGCTTGTTGCACTCAAGGTTCAAATTTATCAATTTTATTAACTTGGGTAAAATATCAGACATAAACAATCAGTTTTTAGTTTTTTTAAGTTTGCACTGGTTATAAAAAGTGAGCATGCGGCATCCAAAAGGACTGTTCAGGACCAGTAAAGGACTAGTAATGCGGAAAGGGCAACAAACAGCTGTGGGCCTTCGTGCTTAATTAAGGTGAATATCAGAGATTTATATCACTGAAAACTACAAACTTCTCCACACTCTTTTGTGACACAACAAATTTTTTTTTTTTGTTCGAGGCAAGCTACTTGCAAAAATAAACGTTTGTTCCAATTATTCACAAGATAATTTTCGCTATTCACTCCAAAATGCTAGACTGACTCTCTAGCTTGCGTATTTTTATTTCCAAACCATGGTATTGTGTTAACCCTTTACCTAAGCCTTAATAACCAAACCGTTACATAACGTAATAAGTACACCAGGCCAGTGCCAATACACAAAACAAAATCATTGTTCAATTTTAATTTTTTAAATTTATGCCTCCAAAAAATAGCTTATGCAACTTCATAGGAACGAGATTGTTGGACTCATTCCAATGAGGTGGTCATGAGCATTTTTTTAACGCCAAAACAGCCCAAACAGGAAAATTTTCACTTTAGGCCTCACAAAGTAGATCTTCTGTTTCTCAGGCCATTTTTTTGTAAAATTGCATGCGGGTGGGTGGGCTTTTTTTTATTTTATTTTTGTAATTATTTCTTTGCCACTAAAAGTTCATGTTCTTGGTTTATTTTATGTTTTAGGCCTCATAATCTACAGAATAGCATGGGTGGTGGTGTATTACGTCCCTTGAGTGCAACAAGGCTTTGCAATGCTAAAGCATTGTAAAGCCTTGTTACACTCAAGGGACAATTTTATTGATTAGGGTAAAATACCAGATATAAACCATTTAATTTTTATTTTTTTTAAGTTTGCATTGGTTATAAAAAGAGAGCAGGCAGCAGCCAAAAGGACCATGCGGGGGGGCCTGAGAAACAGTTTTTTAATGTTTTTAGGCCTTATAAGCACTTTTTTTTGTACAAGTCGTCTGATATTTGAGCTTAGAAAAGGGCTAAAACCTGAACTAGTTTTAATTTTCAAACAAACTTCAATACTAAGATGGAATACACCAAGGGTGGAGTATAGGGCACTATAATCAACGATGGAAGTTGTGAGTGTTTCCTGTATTTCAAATGCATCAACGCCGCACAAGACATACAGGAAAAACTCCAACAAGGGTCATTGACTGCTGTCCTTTGCATTCTACCAGAGTTGCATCGTAGTTATACCATGATTAAACTTGAATTAACCCTTTACCCAGCATAGCAGCCAAAACCGGCTTGCGCTATTCCCAAAATCACCACTGAAACATAGCTTATGACCCCTCAGTAATCATGGTAATATTAGCAGTCATATGTGGAGAAATCAAATGAATAGTTGTAGTTAATATTTCTGTACTTCCAGTCTTTGTTTTGATTTTTTGAGAACTGAAACAATGTTATTGGGGGGTGGGGTGTATTCAGCTTAGTGAACCATTGTTGCCCCAGGCTCTCCGCAAACTACCTGTGGTAATAAAACAGGTAACTACAGTAAATCCTACAGATTACCTTGTGATAAGGCTTTCACTGACTGACCATGGGTCGGCCTCTGTGCACCCATCAAAGGACTTGTTTTTATATCTGACTGACTACTCAGGAATGATGATGTTTCTGGAGACGCTAACTGAAAGTGGAATAACACACATAAATATAGCTACGTAGACCTAATGTCAATAGTAATGTAAAATACAAAAATGAAACGTTCAGGGTACAACACTTCACAAGAACATAAATTCATGGGAATGATGATGAACAGATTTACCCTTTACCTAACATGAAACGCAGACGACACTAGTAAAAAAATTCTTGAATAATTCATTTTTTCCATTTTTTGGATCAAAAACATAGGTTATGACCCCTCATTGGAACGAGCTCGACGAGCGTGTTCCAATGAGGTGTCATAACCTATGTTTTTGAGACAAAAAATGAAAAAAATAATGAAAATTAATTGGCGATTTTTAAGAATAGAGCTGGCCGGTTTTGGCCGTTACGTTGAGTCAAGGGTTAAAGAATATATTTTAATATTCAACCTTTTCACTATCAAACAGGCAGAAGTGTATTTGTGATGAACAATCTGAAGTAACATACTCCCATCTGAAGAGCATCTGAACATGATCGATCCAGTATTTCATGTCTGGAGTTTGTTCAATTTCTATCTACTTGTCAGTGTTGAATCCTTAAGGGACTGGAGATTTTTATACATTTTTCGCTATACTTTGAAAGTCGACCTCCAGTGGCTTTGCATTTGTTTCTATTCTAAAAAACAACTGACAGGGACCTAGAAAACAGGTTTTGAGTTTACCCAAACAATGCATATTGGGGCACCTACCTGTTCCTTTGCATTTATTTATTTATTGGTGTCTAAGGTCACATACTTATGCACAATGGCTAATTGTGACCATGACACTTTTATGGGTGGAGGAAGCCGGAGTACCCTGAGAGAACCACCGAGCATAGACAAGCAAATGTCAGCTCCCCAACATTCTAACTCTGTTCAAGTTCCGCTCAAGGAGGGTTACAGCGGTTGAAGACACGTGCACAAACGATGTGCAATACCCCTTAGTACACGGTGTCATCGTGCCCTCATGTAGAAAAAAAGGATAAAGTGCCTTGCCCAAGTACACAATGTGGGTCGTCCCGGACGGGGATTGGACTCGGGACCTCTAGCATAGAAGTCCAACAGTCTACCACTGAGCAATGGCACTCCCTTCCTTTGCATTAAAAAGTTATCAAAGTTGGAATTAGGTCCTCAAGGGTGAAGCCAATTTTCAGCATCTTTGGCTATCTTTTGACCACAACATAGGTATGAAGTTTATCCAATTGTTAATACCTATGCTATCCACTTTAAAGAACATCCAGCCCAGGCATTGGTTCTAGGTCCTACTTTACAAGTAAAGCAGAACTGGTTTTCTGCAGTTAGCAGGCACAGCACCATTTCACAGGGTTCCCATGGGAAGTTTCTTCAAATAACCTAATGAAATGTTATGTGACACATAATAACAATTCCCAAGCTATAGTAAAGGCACACAACAATGTTGGCCTCTCGTCATAATACATCATGTCATTGAACCAGCATGGCCAGTGACAATTATGTATGGTACTACGTGCAGTACGCCTTAGTACGCGGCATCATCGTGCCCCCGTGTAGGCAAACGGGATAAAGTGCCTTGCCCATGGACACAACGTGGGTCGTCCCGGACAGGGATTGAACTTGGGACCTCTAGCATATATGTCCAACAGTCTACGACTGAGCCACCGTGCCCCCTATATATGGTACTAATTATTTATTTATTTACTGTTGCTTACAGTCACATATTTCTGCCCAATGGCTAATCAGACCGCAACATGGATATAAAGTAAAGTCTAGCCAATCATTTATACCCATGTTGCAAATTTTAGAAGAGACCAGGTCCTATTTTACAAGTAAAACACAGCTTGTTTGAAACACAGCCAGAGTACCCAGAGAGAACCATCAAGCAACGATGAGCAGCTGCCAGTTCCCAAATATCGCAGGCAGGATTAGATTGGTTGAAGACATGTGCACCATCGACATGCAGTATGCCTTAGTACACTGCATCATCATGCCCCCATGTGGACAAACTAGGTTAAGTGCCCTGCCCAAGGACACAATGCGGAAGTCCGAATCGATCGATCAAACGGTCACCCATCCAAGGACTGGTTGTAATCCAAGTGTGGGCGGTGATATCCACACACAGGTTTTTAACAGGTAACAAAAAAGCATCATCAGCAAATTTTAATTAATGAAGCATCGGGTTTTATCCAGTGCTTGATTTATTAAATTTCTGATATTATTCCTATAATTAGCATTTGGAATCAAATATTATTGCATCTGTGGAAATATTGCCCACCTGTGGAAAGTGACCAGTCCAATACTATATGCAGTTTAAATTTTTTTTGGAAATGTTTTGCAGTGTTCTGGCTGTGTATACATGTATTTGGTAAAGCTTCTCTGATGCATACATGTATTTGGTAAAACTCCTAGTTTTGGGGCTAGGGCTGTCGCGATTAAGTGATTGTCGATCGGTCATGCCGAAATATATTAGTATTTTTCGTTGTTGATGAATCGCTAAATTTTACCCTGTTTTAGATGTTTAATAATTAAAAACAAGAGGCCCCAGGGGGCCTGAGGGTGCTCACCTGACATGGTAGCCTAAATATCAACCCAGAGAATTGATTTCCACAAGTTGCATCTGCTCCTCGTAAGAAAAGCTGAAACCAAATATCCAAATATTCTGACCAGTGGATCTAAAAAAAGATTTTTAAAGAATATTCCTCATCTTGAACTAAGTCATAATTCGGGCTCCCAAAGGGAGCCCATATATGAACCCAGGGACTTGGCTTTAACAAACCTGAATCTCACACCCCTAAGGATTCTGCACACCAAATATCAAAACATTCCGACTGCTGGATCTGAAGAAGAAGATTTTTAAAGAAAATTCCTCATTTTGAACCAAGTTACAATTCGAGCTCCCACAATCAGCCCAAATATGGACCTAGGGACATGGCTTGAACAAACTTGAATCTTACCCCCCTAAAGATGCTGCATAAAAAATATCAAAAGCATTCATCTGCTGGATCTGAAGATTTTTAAAGAAAATTCCTCATTTTGAACTAAGTTGTCATTCAGGCTCCCATAGTGAGCCCAAATATGAACCAAGGGACTTGGCTTGAACAAACTTGAATCTCAGCCCCCTAAGGTTGCTCCATGCCAAATATCAAAACATTCCAACTGCTGAATCTATTTATTTATTTATTTATTGGTGTTTAAGGTCACATACTAACTGCTGAATCTGAAGAAGAAGATTTTTAAAAAAAAATTCCTCATATTGACTAAGTTATAATTTGGGCTCCCACAGGGAGCCCAAATATGGACCCATGGACTTGGCTTTAACACACTTGAATCCCCCCCCCCCCCCCCCCCCCCCCCCAAGGATGCTACTCACCACATATCAAACCATTCTGACTGCTGGATCTGAAGAAGAAGATTTTTTAAGAAAATTCCTCATTTCGAACAAAGTTACAATTCAAGCTCCCACAGTGAGCCCAAATATGGACCTAGGGACATGGCTTGAACAAACTTGAGTCTCACCCCCCTAAGGATGCTGCATACCAAATATCACAAGATTCTGCCTGCTGGATCTTGAGAAGAAGATTTTCAAAGAAATTTGCCTGAAATGCACTAAGTTCGAATTTGGGCTTCTATAGTGAGCCCAAATATGAATCCAGGTGGCCGATTTGAACAAACTGGAATCAGATCCACCCCACAATGTTGCATACCAAATATCAAAAGATTCTGCCTGCAGGATCTGGAGAAGAAGATTTTTGAAGAAATTTGCCTGAAATGCACTAAGTTCGAATTCGAGCTTCTATAGTGAGCCCAAATATGAATCTAAACCCAAGGGGCCGATTTGAACAAACTTGAATCAGATCCACCCCACAATGTTGCATACCAAATATCAAAAGATTCTGCCTGTTGGATCTGGAGAAGAAGATTTTCAAAGAAATTTGCCTGAAATGCAGTAAGTTCAAATTCGGGCTCCTATACTGAGCCCAAATATAAACCCAGGGGGCCGATTTGAACAAACTTGAATCAGATCCACCCCACAATGTTGCATACCAAATATCAAAACATTCTGCCTGCTGGATCTGGAGAAGAAGATTTTTTAAGAAATTTGCCTGAAATGCACTAAGTTCGAAATCGGGCTCCTATACTGAGCCCAAATATGAACCCAGGGGGCCGATTTGAACAAACTTGAATCAGATCCACCCTCCAATGTTGCATACCAAATATCAAAAGATTCTGCCTGCTGGATCTGGAGAAGAAGATTTTTTAATGTTTTTCCCATTGCCTACAGTGTTAAAAAGTGCTGACTCAGCACTTTTTCAAAGTCCCGAAACTGTACCCTATGATAAAACCAATGGCAATTTTTTTTTACCAATTCTTTCTGTTGGTCCTAAGGAAGCTTCACACCAAATAAAAATTCTCGGTACCGTGCAGTTTTGGAGATATGGGCGTTTTAATTTTTTTCTATTTTTAGCTCCTGCAGTTCCCATGGGGCTACAGGAAAAAAAAAATCAGCATAAATTAGGTACTTATGACCCAATAAGCCCTCGAATAAAATTTGGTTCAAATCAGCCTCTCGGTTTGGAAAATAGAAATTTTGGGCGGGGCCAAAAATTTTGCCCCTCCCATAACGACGCCAAGTATAGCCCCACAAACTTCTCTTGAACAAATCTGAGTCTACACCTCAAAAGGAAGCTGCACACCACATATCAAGTCTCTGCTACTGCTGGTTAATGAGAAGAAGATTTTTTAAGATTTCAGCACACTTTTTGGGTGTGGCCCTACCCACGGGCGAGGCAACTTGATTTGAACAAAATCAAATTGCGATGTCATAACAAACTATTATCTCAAATATCAATTAAATTGGTTCAGCGGTTTGGGAGAAGACGCAAACACCATGTTCACGGACGACGGACGCAGGACGACGGACGGTGAGTGATCACTATAGCTCTCCTGACTGAAAGTCAGGTGAGCTAAAAAAATTGGATGAAAAAACCATTGTTGTTAAAGGTAAAAGGTCAAGAACGTTGACGTTAAACCTCAAGAAGCCATTAGAAGCATTTGTCTTTCAGGTATATCTAAGCTTTTATGTTCTGAACTTTTGAACTGTCAGTGTAATAATCAAGACCGGTCGTCAGTTGCGAACTTTCAAAGTTCGCAACTGACGACCAGTCTTGATTATTACTGACGGTTCAAAAATTCAGAACATCAAAGCTTTGAATGTACCTAAAAGAGGATCGTCTTCGTTGTTAACTTGAGGTTGGTCAGCTAACTTGAACTTCATTTTTTAATGACTTCAACGAGAGGGATGGTCATCAAGGTACAATTAATTGATTATTTGCGACGATTAATGATTAATCGATTCCTAAATTAAAAAATCGCGAAAGCCCTATTTGGGGCAACCCATTGACTCAATAAAACAGGTAGATAAGTTTGAATAAACACTGAGTTCGCCACTGAAAAGTAATCTGTGTCGATATAGTCGTAGCCGTTGATACAAACTGCTCTCCACTGGCAAACTCTGTATGAGCATGGGATCTAATATATTCATATTTGTGGCGTTTCTATTAATTTTCATGGAAAATCATCCGATTGATTTTTGATTGCTCCATTGAAGTTCCATTTCATGTATTATACCAAACTCAAATAAATTTGATTATGATGTGAAAAGATTATTCGAAAATTCAGGTCATATTTTCGGAAACCCTACTTACTATGCACCAGTGGAGTGAACAGTGTGCAGATGTTCACTGATGTTTTTCTAATGCCAGGACACAACAATAGCATGCTTCACTCCAAATGGTAAAAAGCCGGAAAATAAGCAATCTGTCATATGCAGAATGAGGTTCCAAGAGGGTGAATTTGCTGCTGCTATCCCATACAGTGGGCCAATTTACCGTGGGTACCTCTTTCTGCTCAGGCCAGAGACCTTGATTCAAACTGAGGTTCACAGAGGGTAAATTTAGTGAAGCCACCCTGCTGTGCAGGGAAGCATCACCAAATTCACCCTCTGGGGACCTCATTCTGCAGATGACAGTCTGCTTATTTCCTTGCTTGAATGGTAGTGAGCAGTATACATGCCTCCCATTTTCAAAATAGAAAGACCGTCAAATATGTGCTTCCTGTACTCATCCTGTTAATAAATATTTTATTTTACTGAACACAAGTTTCTTCTGAAAAAATAAAGATGGCTGAACTTTTTTAGCAGTTATTCTATACTTTACTAATAATGCACGGTGAAGTGACAAAAGAAATTCTTGATATTAAATTTCCTATTTCAGGTCAGAGACAACATGCTTTCTTCAGTCTTAGTGCAGAAGAACGAAAGTCGTAAGTCAACTCATCATGCCTGATCTTGTTGCATCTTAAAAGAGAAGCGATATATCTTCATTTAGAATTAGAACCTTCCTTTTTCCTTGTTTATGGGCAAGCCTGGAAATAAACTGACTGCCATCTGCAGAATTAGGTTAACAGAGGGTGGATTTGGTGATGCTACCCTGCACAGCAAGGTAGCATTACTAAATTTACCCTCTGTGAATCCCAGACTGAATCAAGGTCTCAGGTCTAAAGAGAAAGAGGTACCCTGAGGATAAATTGGGGGATTCCAGCCCACTGTATGGGATATCAGTAAATTCACCTTCTGGAGACCTCAAGCTGCAAATGGCAGATTACTCATTTCCAGGCTTCTTTATGGGTTCACAAATTTAACCAATAATACTTGAAGTACGTGGCAAGTAACTCTAAAGGGCGAGGAATCTCCCTCTGGTGAAGATTCCGTATAACAACTGCCTAACCGGTTTCACTCGATTTGAGCTTCATCAGAGGCTTTCAAGGATGCATTTTGGCTCTCTTATAGTAAACCCGGTTGGTAGAAGTTGAAGGAAGAGACTGCAGGTAGGTTTGTTTGATTGTAGCATCACAGTATATTCTCAGTGGGTAGATGAACAGAGCATTTGTAATCATACAACTTGGAATGAAACCAATTCAGACTGAATTGGTTAAATTCCAAGTTGCATTATGGGAAATATTTGTGACCGGAAAGTTAAAAAATTTATAGTAATTTATATATTTTTTATACTTACCAATGACCCAGACTTAGCTGGTGCTAACTCTAACAAAACCAGGGCCAAACACAAATTTTGCCCCCCAATCCCCAAAATTTGCATCCAAAACCAAAAGAAATCATGTCCTATAGGACCTCCATACTTCGCCCCTACTGCGCATGCGCAGTGTCAAGGACGTTCCGAAATTGGCGCCAATTATCATTCTTACTGGCAGTGCCTGGTCAGTGCTATGTACTCAGCGGGGAGGCAAGAGTTCCCAACTCCTGGGAGGGCCATCCCCATCTGGGTCATTGGTAAGTATAAAAAATATATAAATTACTAAAAATTTTTTAACATTTTTATACTGTACCAATGACCCAGACATAGCTGAATAGTAAAAAGGCTGGACGGCCTAGGACATAGAGGAAAATCCAATAAGCTCAACTATATAAAATAGAGGCAACCCCTCAAGGAGAAAAGGAGTATTAGGCTTTACATGTATCTTTCTTATTTTATGTTAAATTAGAAAGATACAATACCCTTCATAATTGAGCACAATAACATTCATGTTCTCTATTAACATCCAGTATAACCCTTTGTACTAATTATTTTTAAAGTAAGCCAATAAATAAAGTTAGTCCAGAGAATTGAGACTCTTTATAATCTTTTTAAAAGTGTCCGAGTATTGTATATTAAAGCCCGTTTGACACTTGACATATACAAATGCTTCACACCGAGCTACACTTTAAAAATATGACATGAATGAATTTTAACATTAATATTACACTTTAAAACCATCCCGGAAGCGACTCAGAAATACTGACTTTGGAGGAGGCATTCCCTTGCTTTTCACTATAAAGCAGGTGACCTAAGGAAACACCCTCCCCCCCCCCCTTCCCCTTGCCCTGGGTCAAATAGCCCAGTGCGAAGAGGGCAGCCGGACGGAGTCACTGCCGGAACAGAAAGCCTGCATAACTATAGTTGCAACTGTTTAGTGGACGACATTCTGAGCAACAGATAACGGACCTAAACAATGCAGGTCTCCAGAAATGGACTCAATATTTCTGAGATAAAAATTTGTGAATGTGGATGGCTGAGACCAATAAGCAGCCTTCATTAAATCTGTAATAGCAATACTATTAGCATAAGCCCAAGAAGTAGCAAGAGCTCTTACTTCATGAGCGGAAATCTTAAGCACAGACTGCTGAGAAGAAGATAAACTCTCATAAGCAGTACGGATAGTTAATTGAATCCATCTAGCAATAGAATGGACTGAAATGTCCCTTCTATTAGGCATCAAAGACAGAAAGAAACGTTTCCGTCCCTTTCTGATAAACTGAGATCTCTGTTTATAGATACGTAACGCTCTAACAGGACAGAGTAAAGGCCTACGCCGGTCTGAAAACGGAATAGCCTTAATAACAATAGGTTCCGGATATTTATTAGGAGCCTGATTCTTAGCTAAAAAACCCACATTAGTAGTGAAGGTGATAGTGTTCCCGATACTACGATAGTGAGAATCATCCACGGACAGTGCATGAAGCTCACTGACTCTTCTAGCAGAAGAGAAAGCTAAGAGAAAAGCTGTCTTATAAGATAAGAATTTGAAATCTACTGTCCCAAGAGGTTCAAATGGCTTTTCCTTCAATTTAAGAAGAACCCAAGCTAAATTCCATTTAGGAATTAACCTAAGAGTTCTGGGTCTATTTATCGAGAAGTTTCTAACCAACTTAGATAAAGAGACATTAGATCCAATTTGTAAACTATCATGATGTGCATAGGTATCAGATAACATAGACCTATAACCCTTAATAGTAACAGGCTGCAGTTTGATTTCGTCAAACAAGTATACTAGAAAGTTTGCAATGTCTGGTATAGAGGGATCGAAAATATCTACAGAATGATCCCTACACCAACAACGAAAAACCTTCCACTTAGCCGCATAGTTTAGCAAAGAGGAGGTCCTCCTACAG
Organism: Pictodentalium vernedei; assembly: GCA_031216915.1. NCBI lineage: Eukaryota > Metazoa > Mollusca > Scaphopoda > Dentaliida > Dentaliidae > Pictodentalium > Pictodentalium vernedei. The sequence continues at coordinate 73,575,845 of CM062293.1, read as the reverse complement.
TTAGAAATCGCGTCCACTGCTCGTCCTGTAAAGTGCTTGCCATGCAAGAAGGACCGCACAACGGAAAAACGTGAAGGTTGAGACCTTGCGGGTTGTGATGGAGTTGACGCGATTTCCCCTGCGAAAGAAGATCCTCCCGTGGAGGAAACTTTCGCGGTAGGTCCCACAACAGACACCTGAGTAGATTTATCCACGGTCTCTGTGGAGACAGAGATGCTACCAACAGAATCTTGCATTGAGATTGTTTTATCTTTAGCAATACTTGCTGAATTAACGGCGCTGGAGGATATGCATATCCTATCATTCCGTCCCAAGGGATCGACAGAGCGTCTACAGCAAATGCTCTTGGATCCGGACACGGAGACACATACGTCTGCAACTGATTGTTGAGATGTGTCGCAAATAAGTCTATCATTGGCCGTTCCCATTGGTAGCAAATCTGATTGAATACTTGTTTGTTGAGAGTCCACTCCGACGGCAACAAGCGACCCTTTCGTGAAAGGGAGTCTGCTAACACATTCAGACGACCCGGTATGTGACGGACCGAAAGAAGAACCTGATGTTCTAGCGCAAACAGAAGGATTCTTTCCGTTAGATTGAACAACGGAACTGAATGAGTGCCTCCCTGATTCTGTATATACGCCACTACTGTCGTATTGTCGGATAGGATTTGGACATGAGCATTGTGAATAATGTCCATCCAATGACGTAACGCAAGCCAAATTGACATCATTTCCTTGATGTTTATGTGCTTGCCCAGGAATTGCGGATCCCAAAGACCCTGGCATCTCGAATCCGTTGGGATCAATGATGCACCCCAACCTGTTTGACTGGCATCCGTCATAATGGTAAAACTCGGATCCGGCAACTGCAGCGGAACTCCCTGAGTTAACCACTGAATGTTTGCCCAAGTCTGAATCTCTTGTTTCACTTGATCTGACAAGAGAACGTCTATGTCGAGCGAATGAATTTTCACACTCCAATTCTGAGTCAAGAAAATTTGGAGAGGACGCGTGCGTGACCGCCCCATCGGAATGAGATCCGCAGCGGCTCCGCACAGACCTATCAGTCTCATAAATTCTCTCGCTGTGACTTTGTCTGCGTGCAGACAATAGCGAGCGTAACAACTGACTAATTTCGCTCTGGTTAACGGCAGACGAACGAGATTGTTGTGTGTCTCGAAGCTCATTCCCAGATGTGTGAATGACTTCACCAGATCCGACTTCTCCTCATTTACTATAAAACCGAGACGTCGGAGCAATAGAAGTAGATTCTGAACATCGTTCTGAAGCGTTAACTCGTTGCCGTACCTCTGAAGAATGTCGTCCAGGTAGGCCGACGTTACCGCAGACGAATGAGCTCGGAAATAGATCATTATTACCGAGTTCATTACCCGAGTGAAAGCCCAGGGTGCTAGATTCAATCCGAAGCACATCGCCCGGAATTGATACACCACTCCTAGGACTGCGAAGCGTAGATACTTTCTGAATGTCGGATGTACCATGACGTGAAAGTACGCATCTTTGAGATCTATGCTTGTTGCATAATCGTTCACCCGAATACTCGCTCTGACCGACCGAATCGTCTCCATATAAAACTTCGGAGCGACGATCAGCTTGTTTATCCAGCTCAAATCTATGACTGGACGGAACGAGCCGTCTGGTTTCGGAACCAGAAACAGATGGCTGTAGAATCCCGGAGTCTCCTGGTTTTCTACGACCTCTACCGCGTTCTTCATTAAAAGAGACTGCACCTCTGATAATAGAGCGTCTCTTTTCTGCGGATTTGACGGAAGTTGAGTCCACTTTGGACTTCGAGTTAATGGAGGCTTTCGTTTGAAGGATATCTTTAGACCTTCTGAAGTCACTCCTCTCACCCAAGGGTCGTCCATAATCGACGCCCATTCTTGTGAAAAGCTCGACAACCTTCCGCCAACCGGTACGCGATAGAGGTTTAAGCCATCACCTCCTGGACCTGCGAGGCCTGCGGTAGGAGAAACCACGTCCTCCACGACCCGCACCTCGTCCCGTCGACCTCGGGGCATCCGACCGGTTGTCCCGGCCGGAAGGACGTCCCGAACGTGAGTCGCTACCTTGACGGTCTCTCGAATAAGACCAAGAGGACGCACCGGAACCTCTATAGGAACCTCTCTTGGGCGCATTAGACCCAGAAGTGCCTGTCTTATTCTTGTCTGCCGTATCCGACTAGAAGCAGATTTGAACAACAGAGAATCCGAAGCTTTCTTTGTAATTTTATCATAAATAGCAGAAAGCTTGCCATCAAAGAGAAGTTCTCCGGAGACCGAAGCGACTCTGAGAGAGTTCTTCACCTTAGTATCCACGAGTGTGGATGTAGCTAGGGCTGCGTCACGTCTAACCAACTCCAGGTTTGCCACTGAAAGGGTGGAGTTACACGTGGAATAAGCTACTGCCCTTGAAAGAAGTCTTAAAGAGGATTGTATATCCTGAAATTCTTTCCCTTGAAGGCACAGTGATAATGCCTTAGTAAGGTGATCTGCATAAGATAAGGCATCTAAACTGGCTCTGTTAGACGAAATAGCTGTTTCCAACACCGTGGTTGGAATAGAAGCCGACGACGGTAATGATAGCTCTAAGTCTTCCGCCTCGTCGTCCAAAAGCAGAGGAACTCTCGGAATACCCTGTCCTGCCGTGTCGAATTTATTCCTTGCATTAATGAAAGGCAGGTTGAGAGTATTGGCGGACAAGAAACCTGCTTTCCCCGTCTTGGAAGCAAGTTTAAATATAGCGTCGTTCAATAATTCAAATGTTCTTGCAACATTGGACTGCGACGGAAACTCGGGAGCGATGACCCTGAACCGCTCAAAAAATTCAGAGTCCAATGACGCTATAATCCTCTTGTACGGAACCGCAGCAGTCTGGCCCGACGGAACAACTTGAGGGAGAAAGTGCCGGATGAAGTCCATGGCAGCTTTATGTTGTTCCGAAAGGGATAGCTCCAAATCATCCGTATCCCTTTCACCATTCGGTCGGACCTCATGATGCTCCCGGTTGTCCATCCCCGATGCTTCAGCGGAGCGTACCGACCCAGCGCCGTCGGATAATTCCCGATCCGACACCGTTTCTGTCGGCTGCTGGGATGCTGCGATAAGTTGTGCTATCTGCACAAGTACGTCCGGCATCGAGACCTGCGGAGGCGCAGTCTTTCGCTGCTTCGCCGAGGGCAGCTCCGCATCAGATGGCTCCCGCATACTTTTTCTATGCGAACGTCCGGAGTCCATCGGCCTCGTGTCCCTGGCTGCCGGATGGTGTGACCTGGTCGCCGAAGAATCCTTGATCGGCGAAGCTGGTAAGATATCGGCGGTCACGCAGCCAAGGTGCGGTCGTGTGCGCTGACGAGAAGAAGAAGCCTGAGCAGTCTCCGCGGACTGCCTATACAACGGAGCGTCCCGAGCGACGGACGTATGCTCCACTTGCGACACATTTTGTACCACAACATCTGGTCCCAGATGTTGTTGTACGAGAGAGGGGCCTCTCTCGCTCGCGGCCCGGCTGGACCTGGACGAGCTAGGAACCGGACTCAAAGGCTTCCTCCGATCTCGCCTACTATCCGCCGTCACTGGGTGTGCACGTAGAATGTTTATAGTGCTCGCATCACCCAACATTTCCTCCTGGACCGCATCGGACAAACCCGGCTGCCGAACCATTCGGTGAATGGACGCTACACCGGGCGAGCTAGCGGACGACATTTGTTTAATCTCCATGAGCACTTTTGCCGCTAGCTCTGTATTCATTTGTGACGACGGAAGCGCACTTGCGGAAGATAACATGGAAACATCACCCTGTTCTTGTTCCTCTGAAATAGAAACTGAGAGAGTAGAGTGACCTTGCGGAGAAAGAGCCGGCATAGCCCTTTCTCCAGTAACAACATACCGTGACACACGTTTCCAATGTTTGTCATCCCAAAATTGACATATAGAACAGGGATTAGTGCGAGAACACTGACTACAATTAATACAATGATCATGAAAGTCAGAGGAAGACTTCTTCCTATTACAATTTGAACAATATCCTTTCATTGTGAAAAGTCAACAACAAGTCCTAGTTACTCGCACAAACCCCTGACACAAAGATACATAATAACATGATCCATTAATAATGAAAAAACAATTGCAAATCAAAAATTTTTGAAAAATATTTTTTCAGCGAAGCCCAAGTTTCTGAAAAGTAACGTTGAGCCCCGATGGATCCGATGGCTAAGTGTGGTCAAAAATTTTAAATTTATATTAAATAATTAATGCGACACTTACGGATAATAGAAATGTATCTTATAGTGAGATAAACTACACCAAAGGCAAACAGCCCCCCTCAAAAAAGGCTGTTGCCAATGTAAACAAACAGTGTAAAACACCAGAAAACATGACTCCAGGCACTGAAAAAACTGGCCCGAAATCAGTCATCAAAATTACACTCTATCTGATGCAAGACAGAGACTCCCAGGGGAGAATCTGCAGAACATCAGATGGAAGATGCAGAACACAACGTTTATACACCCATGGGTGAAAACGTAACTATGGGGAAAATAACAGAAAACATTCTGTAACCAAGCAACTCTCCCAAGAGAATTTTAGAAATGAACTTTCTCAAAAATATGCCAAAAGCATGGGAGAATTGCAAGGGGGGACTTAGAAGGCCAGGGGAGAGGAAACACTGAATAAGCAGTGCAACTTTTTAGCAAGAATGACAAGAAGAAGCCCATGCCTCGAAAATAGGCAACTTAACATAATTTCATAAAAAATTTTAAGTACAGCCCTGATTATTTTTTGTCACTCCTTTTTCCTCTCCTCCTTCTATATCCTCCTTAGAATCACCATTTCTCCAATAATTACGTGTCTGGCATCCTTTAAACTGAGATTTACAAGCACAAAGATCAGTGAGATGTTGACTGATGAAGGGCCAAACAGAGAATAATAATTGGCGCCAATTTCGGAACGTCCTTGACACTGCGCATGCACAGTAGGGGCGAAGTATGAAGGTCCTATAGGACATGATTTCTTTTGCTTTTGGATGCAAATTTTGGGGATTGGGGGGCAAAATTTGTGTTTGGCCCTGGTTTTGTTAGAGTTAGCACCAGCTAAGTCTGGGTCATTGGTACAGTATAAAAATATTTGATTTTTTAGACATGAGTGTGCAGACAGTTAAAGGCTATACTTTTTTCTGACTTTATTAATTTGTAAAACATATGTAAAATAAACCTTGCAGACTACTTTTTTACAACTCAGTTGTCCATTAACTGAAAAGTTGCTTGTGTTTTTGTCCTTGTTTAAATGCTAGTCAGCAGATGCATTGAAAGAGGATTTTGTAAAGAGGGTGTTGGGGTATTTTGTAGACAAGGGATTTTGTCTGTGGCAGGGAGCTGGTGGTATTGTGAGAGTGTCAGGGGAGGGGGTATTACATTGAGGAGGTGGGGGTGGGAATTATGTTGGGAGAATTTTTATGGTATCTCCTATCAAATAGCATGTACTTAATTTTACACAACAGTACACAGAACTCTTCATACACATACAATTACAATTGAATGTAGAGTGTCTCTAGGTACTCTCCAATAAAATAACATGAATTTCTTGCTGGTTACAAAGCGTTTACCTGGTTACTCTGACCAAGTGATGAAGTGTCCTTCTTAGCTGGAGATGTGTAGGCTGCAGTCTGAAACATATTTGTCCTCGGTGACGTTTGATCAATATTTGACAGCCCTGTGTTGTTCCCTGATGGTGATGACATCATGGATGAAGATATCACAGACTCAGCAGCTTTGCTAACTTGATTTAAATGGTTTGTTAGATTAGAAGAATTAACACTGAAAGAGAAAATGAAGAGCAATAAACAAACAGGACATGCAATGCTTATCAAGAAAACAGGTATGTGCCTTGAATGGATTTGCTAAATACACCGACAATTGATTTCTGTATTATTGGTAAAAAAAACAAGAGGCTCCAGGGGCCTTAATCACTCACCGGCCAAAGTGGTTCAAAGAAGTATTAGGGGTCACATTCAGTTAGACATGGTTCATCAACACTACAAAGGAATGAAGTCATGAGAGGCATATTTTATAGAAAAACACTAAGGAATGGATTTGAACAAACCTGAACGTAACATGCCTCCCCACCTCACCCCTGCCCATAAAGCCCAAATATTAAGCCAAGGACTCAAATTGAACAAACTTGAATCTGATCCCTCTTGAGATGTCATATACCAAATAGGAAAGAATTCTAACTGGTGGATATGAAGAAGGTTTTTAAAGAAATCGCCTCACATTGCACTTATTTAAACTTTGGGCTCAAATAGGGAGCCAAAATATTAACCCAGGGTCCTGATTTGAACAAACTGGAATCTGACCCACCTAGAGATGTTGTATACCAAATATGAAAGGATTCCGATTGGTGGATCTGAAGAAGAAGATTTTAAAAGAAATTCTCTCATATTGCACTTAGTTAAAATTCAGGCTCCCATAGGAAGCCAAATATCAACCCTGAGACTCAATTTGAACAAACTTGAATCTGACCCCCTTATAGAAGTTGTATACCAAACACGAAAAGATTCTGAGTGGCCGATCTGAAGAAGATTTTTAAAGAAATTTCCTCAAATTGCACCTAGTTGAACTTTGGGCTCCAATAGAGAGTCCAAATACTAACTCAGGGACCCGATTTGAACAAACTTGAATCTGACCCACCTAGAGATGTTGTATACCAAATATGAAAGCATTCTGACTGGTGGATCTGAAGAAGAAGATTTTTAAAGAAATTTCCTCAAATTGCACCAAGTTAAACTTTGAGTTCCAATAGAGAGCCCAAATCTTAACCCAGGGACTCTATTTGAACAAACTTGAATCTGACCCCCCTAGAGATGTGGTTTTACAAATATGAAAAGATTCTGAGTGGCTGATCTGAAGAAGAAGATTTTTAAAGAAATTTCCTCAAATTGCACCAATAGAGAGCCCAAATACTAACTCAGGGACCCAATTTGAACAAATTTGAATCTGACCCCCCCCCCCCCCCCCCCCCCCCCCTAGAGATGTTGTATACCAAATATGAAAGCATTCTGACTGGTGGATCTGAAGAAGATTTTTTAAAGAAATTTCCTATTTCAGTAAGTTAAAATCTGGGCTTCTACAGGGGAGCCCAATTATTAACCCAGGGACTGGATTTCAACAAACTTGAATCTGCCCCCCTAAAGATGTTGTGTAACAAATATGAAAAGATTCTGACCGGTGGATCTGAAGAAGATTTTTTTTAATTTTTGAAAAAATTTATGGGTGCTATCAGAGTTATGCCCCTTCTGGTGCCCCTGGGCACGGCAAGCTTATTTGTACAAACTTGAATTGACATATGATAAGGAACATGCACACAAAATTTGGTTCAATTTGGTCGAGAAGTTTGTGAGGAGAAGTCAATAATGTAAAGTTCACGATGGACGATGACGACGGACGGCAAGTGATAAGTTAAGCACCCTTCGGTGAGCTGAAAAAATCAGAGAAATATAAAACATTTGAAAAGCAACTTGCTACTTTTTTCAGTATGTATAAAAATCAGTCAATAGTGTTGTTTCAAAAATTTCAGTAAAGAATAAACTAGTAAAGAACAGGACTACACAATTATGTTAGGTTTGATACTACTTTCTTCACAGGGTATATTAACATTTAAAACCCTTTACCTAACATGAAAAGCAGACGACACTTGCAAAAAAAAAATTCTTGAATAACTAAATTTTTTTCATTTTTTGTCTCAAAAACATAGGTTATGACCCCTCGTTGGAACGAGCTCGACGAGCTCGTTCCAATGAGGGGGTCATAACCTATGTTTTTGAGACAAAAAATGAAAATATTTTGAAAATTAATTGGCGATTTTTGAGAATAGCGCTGGCCGGTTTTGGCCGTTACGTTGGGTAAAAGGTTAAAGTGTTAACTCTTGAGGGCTAATTCCGACTTTCATCACATTTTTCACAGCAGAACAGGTGCCCCTAGATGCAGTCTTTGGGTTAACTCACAAGTTACATTCTAAGTACTTGGGTAGCTGTTTTTAGACAAGTCTTGGCTGTCTCTATAGCTACCCAAGACTTGCCAAAAAACAGCAGCACAGCCACAGGATGTAGACTGTCAAAGTGTATCAAAAATATGTAAAACTCTTTAGTACCTAAGGGTTAAAGCATATTTTACAAATGTTTCCAAGGGATAAAATATATTTTATGAAAAAGTGAAGGGTTTACGTCTTTTATACAAAACCTTAAGTGTATCCACATGTTTCTGATTAACAATCGTCGTTTGCCAATGTTTACCCTGACTTCTGAATGGGTGAACTGATGGTCAGATATCAGACGATGGTGTACCAAGTGACTTATCACTATGGGTTCATTTTGACCAACAAGTGGAGAGGGGGAGGGGTCATTTTGACATGGAGGCATTTTGGATAACTAAAGGGTCCATCTTAACCTGGACCCAGGGTATTCGGTGTCCAAATATTTTCTGCTTTCAAGCAATTGGTTGTATGCCTGAAAAAAAGCAATCTGTCATTTGCAGAATGAGGTCCCCAGAGGGTGAATTTGGTGATGCTATCCCATAGTGTGCCAATTTATCCTCTGGGTACCTCTTGCTGTTTAGGCTTGAGACAATGATTCAGAAAGAGATTCACAGAGGGTAAATTTAGTTATGCTACACTGCTGTGCAGAGTAGTATCACCAAATTCACCCTCTGGAGTCCTCATTCTGCAGATGACAGTCTGCTTATTTTCAGGCTTGGTTGTGTTCAAGTTGACAATCAGTGCTCTGATGAAGCAGAAACACTGTCACTGGGACCAGACTCAACTTGAATTGGGTTTACAATGTCAGAGGTAAAAGCACATTGAACATCTTGATGGAGCGAAAAAGTTAAGCAGATGTCTCTTGACCATTTTTATTTACCTAAGAAGTTTCTTGTCATACTTGGAAATTCTGAGTACAGATTCCCCCATACAGTTATTTCCAATATCGAATGACTTGACAATTTGCTCAATGGCCATCTTTCAGGTCATTTTCAAGCCACTCACAATTATTTTTTCTCCAGCAACATGTAAAACAAGAATTGGATACTTAAGTACACTGTCATTGAGAAAATTCTGATGAAACACACGACTGGAAATAACACAACACAGTGCGTGACAGTACCTCTAAAATATTGGACTTGTATTCCAGAATATTCAAGGACCGACTTAACAAAACATGTTTGTCCAGGACTGGTGTTTTAAAACACCAAATTCCAGGACATTCAAGATTTCAAGATCTGCGTGTGCACCCAGTCAGTGGAAACCCTGGTACTTACAAATTGCTGTGCAGTGGGATTTCAACTGGTAGAGTGCTGAAAGCCCATACTAGGGCCATATTTTGAACTGCTGGTACTGCAGCATTAAGGCTTCAGACTCAGTGGATGTGTTTCATATTATCTTTGAAACTTACTTTAGTCTGTACTGATTTACCTTGTTACAATTTAAGGGACAGTGCCCATAGGCACACTTCCATAAATTGTAACAAAGGCCATTTAAAAAAAAAAAAATTTCCGCCTCGCCAAAACTTTTAATACCAGTCAAAAAAAATTTCCACGGTCAGTATATTTGGATCGGAATTTGGAGCACTGGCACTGCTACACATTTCTCTGTAGTATTTCAATTTCCTGTTCCCGTTCTCTGTATTTTCAAGCTTTGAATTTCTGACTATTATATAAATGTTCTCTGTGTTGGTACACAAAACAACTTTTGAGGATAATGCCACTATCATCTTTCAAATTAGTGCCAGACTGAACATAATCCTGCAATGCGGCGCCTTTGGCATGTCATCAACAGCCAAGTTGATTGAAGCATTTTGCAATATATGCAATAAGATAACACCGGTCCGGAGTTTGTGAAAAATTTCTTCCTGAAATGTGAATATACTTTTTGGGGGCATCTTTTTTCAGATTTCAGAATAAAAAATACAAAGCCGCCCGGCCTCGTAAAAAATTTGAGGAATAATTGCCTGAAAACATAAGACATTTTTTTTAATGGCCAAAGCAAAAAACATGCGAACCAATTTTGATGACCAAAAATAATTTAGCACTCTACCAGTTAAAAATGGGCCTTGTATTTAGAGGTTATTCTAATATACTTACTTTGTTGAAGCAGTGTTGTAGGGCTTTGTTGTTGATGATGCAGATGTGTCCCCAAAGGCAAATGGTGAGCTATCTGAACCAAAGCCAAACTCAAGACTAAACTGAATATCCTGTGATGGCATTATATGACCTGGCATCTCAACAGCCGATGCAGGAATCTGAAAGGAAATAATTCAGAATTGGCAGAATAATGCTTGAAGTGAAAGTACCTTAACCTTCAAATTAAATGACTTGGCAATTTTCATAGGCCAAATTTATCTATTTATTATTGGTGTTTAAGGTCACACATTTCTGCACAAGGGAATCGTGACTGCAACATAGATGGATATAAAGTCAAATCCAACGAATCTTTTATACCCATTTTTAAGGACTTCTACCCCAGACATTGGTTACCGGGACCTATTTTACCAGTAAAAAAGAGCTTGTTAACAGTAAACAAAAGCTACTCCACTTCCCAGGGTTCCCCTGTGCAGATAACAAGTCAACATGGTCATTGTATTAAAGGTATGGTGAAATGTTTGATAACACAGTTATTCTATTAACCGGTACAGTCTGTGCTAAAGGTTTTTGGGTTTAAGGCTCGGGCAGTCGACACGGTTGACAGATTGCGACCAAATGGGAAAGTTCTCATCTAGATATTATACAGAGTCATTCTACCAAGTTGCAATGAAATCCCTCCATATTAAATATGACCTGTAGACTGTGCAAAAGGTTTTGGGCTCAGGCAGCCATCACGGTTGACCAATCGCGACAAAAAGGGAACGTTCTCATCTAGACATGACCACATACCTGGATATGAAATTTTGTGACGATCGGACGAGAACTACAGGGTGTAGCCTGTGCTAAAGGAAAATGTGAACAGACTTCCGCACACATGATGGCAATACCTTATCTTGACTTTGTCAAGTTAAGCTAATAAAATTGATAAATTTGTCCCTTGAGTGCAACAAGGCTTTGCAATGCTTTCTTGCACACAAGGGACGAAATACACAACCACCCATGCTGTTCTGAACTGCAGATTAGGAGGCCTAAGACATAAAACAAAAAAGAACATGAACTTTTGATGGCAAAGAAATAATCGCAAAAAATAAAAAATCCAGCAAGAGGATCACAGATCCAGAAGTCGAGTTTTGACATTAAATTCTGAAGAAATAAGCTATTTATAGTAACAGTGACCTTGACCTTGGAGTCCCAGACTCTGAAATCAATAGGTGTCTTCCCTTCCTACAGGGTAACCTCTGGTATAAGTTTGGTAAAGGTGCGTCAAATAGAACTAAAGTTATTGCCTGGAAACCAATTTGTCATAAAATATTTTATTTATAGTAACAAAGACCTTGACCTTGGAGTCCCAGACTCCAAAATGAATAGGTGTCTTCCTTTCCTATAAGGTAACCTCTGGTATAATTTTGGTAAAGGTGCATCAAATAGAACTAAAGTTATTGCCCGGAAACCAATTGTTTACGCCCGCCTGCCACTTCATCAAACTATAAGTCAAGTTTGACTTTGTCAAAAACTCGACTAAAAATATAATAACGCCTGCCGGCATGCAATTTTACAAAAAAATGACCAGAGAAACAGAAAATCTACCTTATGAGGCCTAAAGCTTACTTTAGAAGGTGGAGGCAGTTTACTTCTCTGTGCTTTTGGTCTTTGTTGCAGAACAGACTGTGTAGTTATTGGAGATTGAGATGAAAGAGACTGAGTAGGAGACAGTGATGCCTGTTGCATTCTCTGATTGTCAGGAGGTGGTTGACTGTTCTGTGTTAGAGCAGCTAAAGGACCAATTGTTGATGGAGGCAGTGCCACAGGTTGAAAAGTGGAGCCAGGAGGCCGTGAAGATCCAATCTGAAAGTAAAATAATGATGAATGATGATTTCTATTCCACAGCGTACAGATGGAATTACAATACCTTTGAAAAGACAGGCAAATAAAATCTTTTAGCAATAATTAGGCATTATTACAAAAACTTTCTAAGGCCTCCACAAAGTAGATCTTCTATTTCTCAGGTCATTTTTTGTAAAATTTCATGTGGGCAGGTGTTTTTTTATTTGACATTATTATTTTGTCATCAAAGAGTTCATTTTCTTGGTTTGTTTTATGTTTTAGGCCTCATAATCTACAGAATAGAATGGGTGGTGGTGGTGTGTTTCGTCCCTTCATTGCAAGAAGGCTTTGCAATGCTAAAGCATTGCAAAAAGCCTTGTTGCACTCAAGGGGCAAATTTATCAATTTTATTAACTTAGGTAAAATATTTTTATTTTTTTAAGTTTGCATTGGTTATAAAAAAGAGAGCATGCAGCAGCCAAAAGGAACATGCGGGAGGGACTGAAAAACAGATTTTTAACTTTTTAGGCCTAACATTCAGATAAATTGCAGTTATGTATCTAATAAAACCCTCAGTATGTTTATTGACATCAGCAATATGAAAGCAATTTCATTGATGCATTCGCCATAAAAAGACCCACATGAACACACCCTTCACCTTTGTCCCTAGAAAGCTAATTTCAACAACAGTGGAAAATGAATGGTTAAGAAATATTGACTCTTCATGGAAAACATTTCTAGAACTTGGAATTTTAAAATACCATGATGACAGGACGAAAAAGAAATAAAACCCCCTATAAAACAATAAGAGTTTTAGCATAATTACAGTAATATTTTTAGCATAATTATCAACTTTCAATTCTTTCCAACCCTTAAATGACAATAATGAGGATTGTATTTCAATTTCGAGCTATCAAAATGCTTTCTTAAAGTTTGCCATCAATGCTCAAAACTTAGACTTCATACACTGAATACCTACCCCGATTGTATTCTTTATAGATTCAGTCGCTTGCTGATTGAAATGTGAGATATACTGTGCCTCTGCCAGACTCGCTTCATTCGCCACCACTGACTTCGCAAAAGCTTGCAAATCAAACCTGCTAATGAAAATAAATATGAAAACAATTAAAAGTTTATATTTCAATTTAAGAACCTTCAAAGCTATTTACAAGTAGTTCAAAACACCTTACCAATGTTTTAGAAAAGTATTGTTTTCCGCAACAAAACAAGAAGAATGTTACTAAGGTAACACATGCCCCCTCCCCCCCCCCACGCCTGTGACCTTCACCTTGCAGATTCGGCAGAAACTATTATAGGTGACACACCTTCTGACTGTCCTTAACATTTGTAAAAAGTTTAACAATTGTACTATGATTCGTTTCTGAGTTATGGCTGAGACACGAATATTGACTGATTTTTAGGGTGACCTTGAAATGTGACCTTGACCTTGAAGGTACGAACCCGGCTATGGTGTGTGACACATCCTCCCATGGTCCTTTATAATTGTGTGAAGTTTGATGACTATGGCCCTAACCGTTTTCGAGTTTTTCGCTCAGACACACACATGGATGGACGGACGGACAGATGCACACTTCAATCACTATATGCCACCCGACCTAAGTCGGGGGGGGGGGGGGGGGGGGGGGGGGGGGGGGGCATAAAAAAAGATATTGACATTTTGTTCACATATAAAACGACACCGCAGTACTGAAATGGTTAAGCAGATAACAGGTCTGAAACCAGTTAGCTACCAAACCGATTAGAAAAATCGTCAACCGGTTATCCAAAATATCGATCTGAAGCTTCTCCTTTGTGATAAATTACACCATGAAGCAGTCTTGTATATATTGAGAAACAATCAACTTTAGCATTCAAGACTTCGTTGATGATCGGCAAATTCTGTGAGTACTGAGTAACAGCAGAAACTATTCCGTAGTATGCACACAAATAAACGTTGTCAAGAACTTTACATACACACTACGGAATAGTTTCTGTGAATACTGCTTTCCAATCCGTATAGTTTTGTTCCCATATTTGGTGAAATAATGGCCATGGATAACCGGATATTATCTGGTTAAAGCTCTCGGTTAGTCGTTTGTGAAAATGAGCCATTTCAGACCTACGAAACGGCACTGTTTTAAGACTTTCACCTACTTTATTTCTTTTATCAAAAATCTTATTCTTCTGTCCTTTCAACAGACAGTTTACTTCATGTTATAAAGCATCAAATGGTAAATTCAAGATGGGAAAAACTAAACTCAAAGTTTGTACAATAATTCAAAACCTAACTAATGAAATCCTGACCCTATGGTATAAGTGCATCATGATCAGAATGAGAAGAGATCACTTTTACAGTCACAGTCCTGTGTATTCAAGAAACATCCTCTTCACTTACTTCTGTTCAAACGCATCTGTTGAATCATTCATAGGTGTAGTCAGATCTGCATTTGGGCTTGTTTGCTGAATGGATGAAGCCGTAAATATTTTTGATTCTTCCAGCTGTAATAGAAAAGAATTTGGTCACAACAGAAGTGATACAATTCAACCTCATTTTACCTAACATGATTAGCAGATGACAATTGCCCCAAAAGACTATTACATGTATAAACATTGGAAATATTCTCAGTCTATAACAGGCCTGGTAACCTAGAAACTCAAGGAGTGCAAAACTGTTGCCCTCCTCAGATTGCTTGGGAGTGCAATTGCACCTGAAATTTTCAATCTAAAAACTTTTAGTCTATTTTGGTTATATTCAATTCAAGGTATTAATATTGTGACTGAAAAATTGTACTACATTTAGCTACATAGTGGAAAAATTGGCACACTGTTCCCTTTATTCAAAATGTTGCATTCAATCCTTATGTGACTGTCTTCTACACTAAAAATCTATCGAAAAGCAACACAGAATGGGCCATGAATCAATGCAACATTGACAAATTGTCCCCTGAGTTTCAATGCGTTCTCTGTGCCAGTAGGCACAGAGAACTCATTGGAACTCAGGTGGCGAAATGATAATAGACTTTAAAGGCAGTCCAAACAGGTCTGGCATTCCAGAAAATCAAGGGGTGCAAAAAATTGCCCTCCACAATTTTTTTCTAGGCGTGCGGTAGGCGTGCAGCACTCCTGCACTCCTAAAGAATGCCAGGCCTGCCATAAAGGGCAATAAATGTATGAATATTGGTTTTCCAATCATCTGTATATATGTTGCACATTTTAATATGTGTGTACTATGCTTTAGGTATCACTGAACTAAATATATGAATTAGAAATACCCGCCTTGAAATGTTGCACTCGGAAGTGATGCAATCTCTAAAAATAAATAGCCTTGGGAAAATAAATTGTTTCAATAAACGTTTGAAGCATTCTATTGACATCTTGCATTATCGATGAATATTCCAGATAAAAAAAGAGAGTGATTTGATGACGTTTGGACCTAAAAAATACAATTTACATTTGGCGTGTTTTTGTAGGGAATTCCCCCAAAAATATGTGCATGTGACTGGTACTTCCCTTGCTGTCAATTTTTCTCTCTTATTTGTTGCATGACCCCCTGTTTTGAGGTCAGAAAAAGTTGTCTGAAGAGCTATACTTGACAAAGATATTTGAATGCAAAAATTAAAGTGATGTGATCATATTTTTTTTTGCCTAAACATCATAATGGTCGCCTGTGGGAAAATATTTAGTTCAGAGATACCTTTAACATTTCATTTCTCTATCAATAAAGGGCAATAACTCAGGGCAAAAATGACATTTTCGTCATCTCTACATGTTGCATATTTTTAATATGTACATAACAATGTCCAAAAGTTTAAAATCTCTACCTTTAAAACTGTATGAAATGGGTAACTCTCATGAAAAATATGCGGGCAACTTTTTTATAACATGTGATGAGCTGCTTGTCACAAGGATCCCTCAGATCAGCTTTCACTGAAATCCATGACTAACTGCTAAGATATCGCTGCAGGCATACAGATGATGCAATCCAGTCTTCGAGAGTGGTGGCATAAAAATCACTAAGGGAGGGAGGGTCCTATTTTTAGTTTTTTCTTGTATATGAGCATTGAGAGGCTTTCCACTGTCTTTTCACACCCCAAATGCACAAAAAAGTGCATAATTTACAAATGAACTCATTTAATTTTAACCCTCAAGGGCCCAAGTCCAACTTTGATCACTTTTTAGTGCAACAGAACAGGTATTCAAACATGCTGTCTCTGAGGAAACATGCAGGCTACATTTGAAGTGCCTTGGCAGCCATTTCTAGGCAAGTCTTGGATGCTTGTATAAGCTGCCAAGACTTGCCTAGAACCAACTGCAAAGCCACAAGACGCAGACTGTCTTCAGTTATACTCTTCCGATTTCAGTTACATAGATTAATTAACAAGAGCACTGTGAGGCATGGATAAATGTGTCTGTGAGCCATTTTGAATTCTAACAACTTTGGTTGAGATCAAATGATCTAACCTGGAGTTATCGGTCATAACCAAAAATGTTTATTATAATAGACGGAATTCTAAGTTCAATGAAAAAGGGCTGTAACTCAGGCAAAACTAGAGGTACTGTGAGCAAACTCACAAAGTGATACCCCCCGCACCTGAAATGTATAAGTTAGATTATCTCCCCTTGGAAATGTCATAACAGAATTATATTGCTTCATGCACATCTTCATATGGAGTTCTTCCATTGTGTAAAGTTTCATGAAAATTCTTCAAATGGTTTAGGAGGAGTTGCGAAACTAAAGGTACTGTGAGCAAACTCACAAAGTGATACCCCCGCGCCTGAAATGTATAAGTTAGATTATCTCCCCTTGGAAATGTCAGAACGGAATTATATTGCTTCATGCACATCTTCATATGGATTTCTTCCATTGTGTAAAGTTTCATGAAAATTCTTCAAATGGTTTAGGAGGAGTTGCGCTTACAAGGATGGACAGATGGTATAAGTTAGATTATCTCCCCTTGGAAATGTCAGAACGGAATTATATTGCTTCATGCACATCTACATATGGAGTTCTTCCATTGTGTAAAGTTTCATGAAAATTCTTCAAACGGTTTAGGAGGAGTTGCGCTTACAAGGATGGACAGACGGTATAAGTTAGATTATCTCCCCTTGGAAGTGTCAGAACGGAATTATATTGCTTCATGCAAATCTTCATATGGAGTTCTTCTATTGTGTAAAGTTTCATGAAAATTGTTCAAACGGTTTAGGAGGAGTTGCGCTTACAAGGATGGTCAGATGGACAGATTATCTCCCCTTGGAAATTTCAGAACGGAATTATATTGCTTCATGCACATTCCCATATGGAGTTCTTCCATTGTGTAAAGTTTCATGAAAATTCTTCAAACGGTTTAGGAGGAGTTGCGCTTACGATGGATGGACAGACGGACAGATGGACAGACAGATGGACAGGGTGATTCCTATATACCCCCCCAAACTTTGTTTGCGGGGGGTATAAATATTTGGATGGAAACCATAATCGAACTTGACCCGCATTACTAGCTGGGTAATACACATACCAACTTTGGTTGAGATCAAATAATTCAAACTGGAGTTATCAGACAGAAACCAAAAATCTTGATAGAAAAACAAAATGTTAATGGATGGACAGACAGACAAACTGATTACATAATTCAACCGTTTTTTAAACAGGCGTATAAATGAAAGTGTCAATGACACTGCAGCTGAACTTGTCTGTGTGTTATGTCTGATGAAAAGGATAATGTTCAATGTTTATGAAAGGATTATGAAATAAAACAAGAAATGTGATAATTGAGAATATGTTAATTTCTGTTCCCTGTATGCTATGTTTTCAATAAAAATAATATGAGGTGTAGACTGTATTAAAGAATTGAGGGGTGGGTTAATGTGGCCCTCACAGTTAATGTATGTGGCCCTCACAGTTAATGTATATCAACGAAAGTTACCAATTTACAGTAAAACTATTTCAAAATGAGTCATCCTATCAAGTTACAATGAAATCCCTTCATAAGTACGGCCTGTAGACTGTGCTAAAGGTTTTGGGGCTGCGGGCCTGTGTAGCCATCATGGTTGACTGATCGCAACCAAAAGGGACGTCCTCATCTAGACATTATACCGAGTCATCCTACCAAGTTACAATGAAATCCCTTCATAAATATGACCTGTAGTCTGTGCTAAAGCTTTTAGAGTTTTGGGCTCAGGCAGCCATCATGGTTGAATTGTCATGACCAAAAGGGGACGTTTTCATCTAGGCATTATCTGGAGTGATCCTACCAAGTTACAATGAAATCCCTTCATAAATATGACCTGTAGACTGTGCTAAATGTTTTCGGGCTTTGGGCCTCTGCAGCCATCACAGTTTACCAATCGCAACCAAAAGGGGACGTTATCATCTAGACATTATATGGAATCAACCTACTAAGTTACAATGAAATCCCTCCATAAATACAACCTGTAGACTGTGCTAAAGGTTTTTGGGTTTTGGGCTTGGGCAGCCGTCACGACTGAATGATCGTGACCATAAGGGGACGTTCTCATCTTGACATTATCTGGAGTCATTCTACCAAGTTACAATGAAATCCCTTCTTAAATATGACCTATTATAGACTGTGCTAAAGGTTTTTGGGCTTCGGGCTCCTGTAGCCATCACAGTTGACCAATCGCGACCAAAAGGGGACATTCTCATCTAGACATTGTATGGAGTCAACCTACAAAGATACAATGAAATCCCTCTATAAATATGACCTGTACACTTCTGCTAAAGGTTCTTAGGTTTCGGGCTCAGGCAGTTGTCACGGTTGACAGATCGCGACCAAATGGGGATGTTCTCATCTAGACATCATACAGAGTCATCCTATCAAGTTACAATGAAATCCCTCCATATTAAATATGACCTGCAGACTGTGCTAAAAGTTTTTGGGTTTCGGGCTTGGGCAGCCATCACGGTTGACAAATCATGACCAAAAGGGGACGTTCTCATCTAGACATTATATGGAGTCATCCTACCAAATTACAATGAAATCCTTTCATAAATACGACCTGTAGATTGTGCTAAAGGTTTTGGGGTTTGGGGCTCGGGCAGCCATCACAGTTGACCGATCGCGACCAACAGAGGATGTTGTCATCTAGACATGACCCCAAACCAGCATACGAAATGTTGTGGCAATCGGATAAGAACTACTGGGTGTAGCCTGTGCTAAAGGAAAATGTGAACAGACTCACAGACTTCCGCATGCGTGATGGCAATAGCTTATCTTGACTTTGTCAAGTTAAGCTAAAAATGTAAAACGTTTTAGAGTCTCCCGATTTCATAGTAATATTGGAAGAAACTGAAAGGTAATAAAAATGTCCAACGAAGGGGTTAAATTTCACTGAGAGATTGTCACAGAATTAAAACCCTTTTTTTTGCCAAAAAGATTTCACATCGCAGTGAATTAAAAGTTATACTACGGGGTAAATAACAGTTATACCGGGGTTGGGGTGTGGGGGGGTGGGAGTCCCAGGAGGGCAATAGTCTCTCTTCTGTGATTTTCAAAATGACAGGACTGCAACTGGAAGATCATTTTATGTGAATTTCACAAGTCCAAGTTCTGTAAACTAGCAATACGTTAGCTACAATCAGTTTCTCACTCCTGGATCACAGTTTTTTTTATGAAATAAACAAAAACACTCACTGAGCCTGTCCAGTCCTCATTCCAGTCTTCTGTTGCACCATCACCCCAGCCTGAAAGGATTACAATAATCTTTTGTGATAATCATTCTAATGAAAGTGTCAATGACACTGTAGCTCAACTTGTAAGACATGTACATGTATAGTATGTGACACAGCAATGACAAACATCTAGGTAATGACATGTTAACAAAGGTACATATAAAGTATTGTAATGGTCTGTATATAAATACTTACCGTAGCCTGTAACAAATGTATGGTAAAGTATTGTAAAGGTGGGTGACAGTCAGATGCTAAACTAGAAAAGAAATCTTTGAGTCCCAGAGTGGGTCTGACTGAACCCCAAAATATTTGTTCTCATAGCACAGTGATAACAAAGGCACTGCAAAACACACTCATTCCTGTCCCAAGGTGAAAACAAAGGTACCCAAGAAGTTTCGTGAAGATCAGTTCACAAATACGAGCTGTATAGAAGTTGTGACAAAAAACTGATTGTACCTAATTTCGGTACAAAATGGCCACTGGCAGCCATCTCGAATTTTGGACCACACCCACAAACACTCGTTCTTGTCCCAAGGAGATAACAAAGGTACCCAAGAAGTTTTGTGAACTACAGCCTCTAGCCCGAGCCATATTGACATGTGCACTTACAGTATATAAGTAGCACTGAATAAATCAAAGTTCATCTAATTTGCATAATTTCTGCACGAGAAAAAAACCCGTACTATATGTGATGTATTCCAAGTTACTAAACATTCATACAAAAATTTATTCAAATCAGAACTTCCATACAGAAGTTCTGTGCAAAAGACTGATTGCACTTATTTTGGTACAAAATGGCTGCTGGTGGCCATCTTGAATTGCGGACTACACCCCAAAACACTCGTTCTCATCCCACGGTGAAAACAAAGGTACCCAAGAAGTTTCGTAAAGATCGGTTCATAAATACGGCCTCTTGCCTGAGCCATATAGAAGTTTTGTACAAAAAACTGATTAGACCAAATTTCGGTACAAAATAGCTACTGGCAGCCATCTTGAATTTTAGACCGCACCCAGAAACACTCGTTCTCGTCCCAAGGTGATAACAAAGGTACCCAAGAAGTTTCGTGAAGATCGGTTCATAAATACAGACTCTAGCCCGAGCCGTATTGACATGTGCACTTACTGTGTGTAAGTAGCACTGAAAAAATCAAAGTTCATCTAATTTGCATAATTTCTGCACGAGAAAAAAACCTGTATTATATGTGATGTATCCCATGGTACTGAACATTCACACAAAAATTATTCAAATCAGTGCTTTCATATGGAAGTTCGGTGCAAAAATCTGATTGCACCAAGTTTTGTACAAAATGGCTGCCATCGGCCATCTTGAATTTCGGACCGGACCCCAAAACACTCATTCTCGTCCCACGGTGATACCAAAGGAACCCAAGAAGTTTCGTAAAGATCGTTTCATAAATGCGGCCTCTAGCCCGAGCCATATTGGCATTTGCACTTACAGTGATGAAAGTAACCACAAAAAACATCAAAGTTAGTCTAATTTGCATAATTTACGCACAAGAAAAAAACCCGTATTATATATGATGTATCCCATGGTAATAAACATTCATACAAAAAATTATTCAAATCAGCGCTTTCATATGGAAGTTCTGCGCAAAAATCTGATTGCACCTAATTTTGTACAAAATGGCTGCCAGCGGCCAACCTGAATTTCGGATCGGACCCAAAAACACTTGTTCTCGTCCCACGGTCATAACAAAGGTACTCAAGAAGTTCCGTAAAGATCAGTTCGTAAAAACAGCCTCTAGCCCGAGCCGTATTGAATTGTTGATGGACAGACGGACAACTGGCCATGGCATAAGCTCAAATTTGGCTTCGCTAAAGTTGAGCTAAAAATGGGCCAACTTTTCAAATCCTATTTTATTTTAACACTTTCAAAACTTTTTACACGTTTGAGACATTACCTTTAAACCCATCCAATACTTGAATACAAAAATCTTAAGAGTATACATGCTGAAAGTTCTTTTCTTTCACTGACAACACAATGTTCAATTTTACACCCTCTCATTTTACTGTCAACAACCATCAATTTTCAAGCACCCTTTATCCATCATAAATAGCAGACGACACTTGCAAAAAAACTGATCGAATAACTAAAAAGCTCCATTTTTTTGGCCTAAAAACAGCTTATCACCCACCATTGCAGTAAGAGGGTCATAAGTCATGTATTTCAAGCCAAAATTTAATAAAAGAATAACAGCATTGAAACAGTAATTTTTGTAAATTACGCTGGTCAGTAACTGGGGCCCTGCAAAGCTTAGAAATCTGTGTAGATTTTGAATCTTAAGTTCATGTTAGTTGCTATTAAGTTTGATTTGAAATCGGTTACCCAATTTGTTTCCGTTTGAAGCTTTTCTCTTTTTTTATATATCTTTTTTCTTCCTTCCTGGGTAATATTCCAACTGCATCATCAAGGCATGCCTTTAGCAAAGGCATGCCTTGAAGATGTAGTTGGAATAGTTTAATAGTCAGAACTAGTGTTCAACAGATTACCAAAAATGGATGATGACCGATTACCGGTTATTTGAACTCACAATCGTCTGATTCTGATGCAGATTGCAATACTGTGCAATACTAGTCAAGTCAAGACTCAAAAGAACTACATTAAACTGAGAATTTTTCACCGTGTTAAACTTCGTTGACTGGGGTTGCAGTAAAATTACCAGTCGTACACTCTTGGGTGGTCAACGTGGCCCTCAGAGACACGTTTACCACCCAAGTGCGTGCAACTGGAAATTTTACTGCGACCTGAGTCAATGGAGTGCAATCTTAACTTTTCGGGTATGAACTGGCAATTGCTGCACGTACGCTCAATTGTAAGCTTCACAGGACGTTTAACTTGTATATCTCGTAAAGGGGCGTCTAGAGAGATTAAGAATACACATTGTGGTTGTTTTTCAACTTTACTGAATGGTATCATTGACATCATTTTACATTAACAATTGAATAATTGCAGAAGATAATAAAATGCGGTTAATGAAACATCACAAAATGCTTGGCAACAATCCGATGCACCGATGTTCCAGGAGCTGTTGCCATCCGATTGCCCACAATCAGCCAATTGTGGTGGCCGGTTCTGATCATTGGTTGAACACTAGTCAGAACTTGAGCCATAAAAGGGTTCATAGCCAGAAATCAGGTTTACTGCATCATCAAGGCAAGCTATCGATGAAGGCATGCCTTCATGATATAGTTGGATTATTTTATCAGTTTATACAATCAGGTTTATAGCTCCCACAACCCTCATATCGGTCAACTTGAAGATGCTCCCGATTCGATTCGAGGTTCAATTCAATTTAGAATATTCTTCTTCAATTTGATTTGAAATCGAAAATGTGTGATTCATACGGCCCTATCAGTAAGGGCAGTTACATTAGGTAAATGGTTCAAGACATACTATTTTTCACACATGCTTATATCCTTAACGCTTTGCCCAACAAATCAGCTGCATCCTCTCAAGTAAAATACAAATTCAGAAGTTGAAAAATATTTTTCAAAAAATTTCAACAGAATCATATCATGTGACCCACTCACTGGAATGAGCTGTTACAAAAAAGAGCATATTCAGCTAACCCTACACAGTTTTGCAAATTGAAGAGAAATCTTATACAAGAGATGTGCATCAGAGATGCAGGTGTCGAGTTGTGGTGACAATCTGAGGGTCGCATATCCATAACCTGGTTAGCAATCATACATGAGTTGTCAAATCTGGAACTTTTGCTCAGAATTCGTAAAAATTAATTACGGCCCATAACTCAATGTAAAACTGGGCCGCGCCAGTTCTCGAACTCACTTGAGATATTATTGCAAAAGAGCTATATGGCAAATCTTAGTTAAATCGGAGAATGTTCGTTGAAGTTACAGTGCAAACGAGCTCAAAATTTGTAAAAATTTACCAATTAAGGGCCCATAACTTTGCAATGAAAAACCAGGCCGGACCAGTTTTCGAATGTGCTTGAGTTATTATTGCAAAATACCTGTATGGCAAATATTAGTCAAATCGGAACGCTATTGCACTAACAGTGCGAGAATGCCCAGACGCATGCTGGCGCGCCCACCCAGAATCACACCAACCGTTGCCAAACTATTGGTATTGTTAACACAACTTGACCAAAAACACTTTTTTAAATGAAAACTGAAAAAAACCCATCAATGATGAATGCTATCAACAAGCAACCTTCAAACTCACTTTGTTGTTTTTTCTCAGCTTTTGCAGCAGTCTCATTTGTCCATGTATCAATCTGTGGACCAGGCTGCGATTCTTTTTCAAATCTCTGACCACCACGAAAGTTCCTAAAAAAAATAAAAAAAGATAAAACTGCTGAACAAATCATTTCCAAATTCTAATACAGCTTCTTACTTAAGAAAAATATATTTTCATCACAGGATTTATTATCGGCTTTGAGCAAAGCATTCAATATTTAAACAAGGGCAACGCACCCGGTCACCCGACCAAGATGGCAAATTCAAGGGAGCTGTTAGGATGCAATTTGTTTGCAGAGCATGGCCATTTTTTAACTTGACCTGTATTTCCAACCAATTAAACCACATACTTAGTTTCATTTCAATCAAATGATCCAAAGTAAAGTTATCATCCGGACAACACAAAAACCGTATTTTCTAAGTCGAAAAAGGGGAATAAATCCAGTAAAAATCAGTGGAGCGTGCCCATTTTCAAACTTGACCTGCATTTCCACCCAAATAAGCGGCATACTAAATTTCGTTTCAATCAAATGATCCTAACTAAAGTTATCATCCGGACAACACAAAAACTGTATTTTTTAAGTCGAAAAAGGGGAATAAATCCAGTAGAAATCAGTGGAGCGTGCCCATTTTCGAACTTGACCTGCATTTCCACCCAAGTAAGACACATACCAAATTTAGTTTCAGTAAAATCATCCAAACTAAAGTTATCATCCGGACAAGGATGTGACGCACGGACGGACGCATGGATGCACGCATGGACAGACGGATGCACGCACGGACAGACGGACGCACGCACGGACACTGCTGATTACAATAGTCCCCCGAAGGGTCGGGGGACAATCAGCTTCAAACAACTGAAAAATATTTTTTCATAGGGGGATTTAGGGAAGGCAAAGCCACAGACCTTTAAATTCCCCCCAAATTATCCATGGGGAATGCCGAGCCCAAATGATGAGTACTTAAAAACATTAGCCAACTTTTGCAGTGTTGGTCACATTTCCCAAAGCATGCACTATAATTTAGAACCTTCGAGTGGGGCTGCACGGTGTATCGATAAACAGATATAAACCAGTATTAAAACCAATATCGATTGAATACCGGTGTAATTACAAAAATATCGGTTTATCGTCATTATTTATTTACCCACAATTTAATTTTCAAGATGTCTTGAGTTTTTTAACTGTAGCCCCAAATGAATAATATTATCCTTTATCCAAGGAATCGTCTGTTTGTGCCCTCGTAATATACAAATTCAGCAGTTGAAAAAATAATTTTTCAAAAATGTCAACAAAACTATATCATGTGACCCCTCATTGAGCTCGTTCCAATGAGGGGTCACATGATATAGTTTTGTTGAAATCTTTGGGGAAAATCTGATAAATTAATTTTGAAAATAATAAATTTTGATATCGTCTGCGTTGGAAAAAGGTTTTTCGAACCGCATCATTAATGTATGCTAATTCGTTCCGACTGTGATGCCTCGAGTCTCGATTGTGGTACTTGTGTTCATATAACTGAACAGTTTTCGATATACCGGTATACCGCGGTATTTTTTTGAATACTGATACCGGTATTCAGTTTAGAATATCGTGCTGCCCTACCTTCGAGTAGATAAAAAGAATGCAACTGATATGCAAGTACAGTAGAGCCCACTGTTAATTGAATATAATTTCACAACACAAAACCATTTACCATACCTCCAGCACAAATTTGACTTGTTAACTGGATAACGGTTTGAGAGTAAACAAAAAACAGCAGTAAAATCACAGGATGTAGACTTCAAAGGTAGCAATAATAAGTAAAAATCTCTAAGCCCTCAAGGGTTAAATCTGTGACATTTGTTATTAGGCCCTTCAAAGTAGATCTTCTGTTTCTCAGGCCATTTTATGTAACACTGTATGTGGGCGGTGGTTTTTGATTTTATTTTTGTAATTATTTCTTTGTCATCAGAAGTTCACGTTATTGGTTTGCTTTAATTTAGGCCTCATAATCTACAGAATAGCATGGTGGTCATGTATTTCAGCCCTTGAGTGCTAGAAGGCTTTGCTGAAGCATTGCAAAGCCGTGTTGCAATAAAGGGACAAATTTATCAATTTTATTAACCTGGGTAAAATATCACACATAAACCATTCCATTTTTTTGACAGTTTGCTTTAGTTATAAAAAGAGAGCACGCGACAGCCAAAATGACCATGGAGGAGGGCCTGAGTAACAGATTTTTAATTTTTTTAGGCCTTACATTTATATTTAATTGGGTTTTGGGCGGCATGAAATCTCAAAAAGATCAAAAAGTAAAACATCAGCTTGAGGAGGAAGACCGAGAACATCGGGGAGTACAATAACAAAGAAGCTTTAATCTATGGGTCTCAGCAACATAAATGAAAGTGTCAATGACACTGTAGCTCAACTTGTCAAGACAAAGACATGTACATGTATAGTATGTGACACAGCAATGACAAACATCTAGGTAATGACCTGATAACAAAGGTACATATAAAGTATTGTAACGGTCTGTACATAAATACTGACTGTTGCCTGTAACAAATGTACAGGTCAAGTATTGTAAAGGTGGGTGACAGTCAGATGCTAAACTAGAAAAGAAAACTTTTGAGTCCCAGAGTGGGTCTGACTGAACCCCAAAATATTTGTTCTCATAGCACAGTGATAACAAAGGCACCCCAAAACATTCATTCCTGTCCCAATGTGAAAACAAAGGTTCCCAAGAAGTTTCGTGAAGATCAGTTCACAAATATGAGCTGTGCAGAAGTTGTGACAAAAAACTGATTGGACCTAATTTCGGTACAAAATGGCCATTGGCAGCCAACTTGAATTTTGGATCGCACCCAGAAGCACTCGTTCTCATCCCAAGGTGATAACAAAGGTACCCAAGAAGTTTTGTGAAGATCGGTTCATAAATACAGCCTCTAGCCCGAGCCGTATTGACATGTGCACTTACAGTGTATAATTAGCACTGAATAAATCAAAGTTCATCTAATGTGCATAATTTCTGCACGAGAAAAAAACCCGTACTATATGTGATGTATTCCATGTTACTAAACATTCATACAAAAATTTATTCAAATCAGAACTTTCATACAGAAGTTCTGCACAAAAGACTGATTGCACTAATTTTGGTACGAAATGGCTGCTGGTGGCCATCTTGAATTTTGGACCACACCCAAAAACACTCGCTCTCATCTCACGGTGATAACAAAGGTACCCAAGAAGTTTCGTAAAGATCGGTTCATGAATACGGCCTCTAGCCTGAGCCGTATAGAAGTTGTGTACAAAAAACTGATTAGACCAAATTTCGGTACAAAATGGTCACTGGCAGCCATCTTGAATTTTGGACCGTACCCAGAAACACTCGTTCTCGTCCCAAGGTGATAACAAAGGTACCCAAGACGTTTCGTGAAGATCGGTTTATAAATACAGACTCTAGCCCGAGCCGTATTGACATGTGTACTTACTGTGTGTAAGTAGCACTGAAAAAATCAAAGTTCATCTAATTTGCATAATTTCTGCACAGGAAAAAAACCTGTATTATATGTGATGTATCCCATAGTACTAAACATTCACACAAAAAATTATTCAAATCAGCGCTTTCATATGGAAGTTCTGTGCAAAAATCTGATTGCACCAAATTTTGTACAAAATGGCTGCCATCAGCCATCTTGAATTTCGGACCGGACCCAAAAACACTCGTTCTCATCCCACGGTGATAACAAAGGTACCCAAGGAGTTTCGTAAAGATCGGTTTATAAATACGGCCTCTAGCCCGAGTCGTATTGGCATTTGCACTTACAGTGCTGAAAGTAACACCAAAAAACATCAAAGTTAGTCTAATTTGCATAATTTACGCACCAGAAAAAAATCCCGTATTATATGTGATGTATCCCATGGTACTAAACATTTATACAAAAAATTATTCAAATCAGAGCTTTCATATGGAATTTCTGTACAAAAAACAGATTTCGGCATCGTCGGTACAAAATGGTGGCTGGCAGCCATCTTGAATTTCGGACTGCACCCAAAAACACTTGTTCTCGTCCCACAGTCATAACAAAGGTACCCAAGAAGTTTCGTAAAGATCGTTTCATAAATACGGCCTCTAGCCCGAGCCGTATCCAATTGTTGACGGACAGACGGCCAGACGGACAGACGGACGACGGGCCATGGCATAAGCTCAAATTTGGCTTCGCCAAAGTTGAGCTAATAAAAATTAAATGGTTTATATCTGATATTTTACCCATGTCAATAAAACTGTCCCATGAATGCAACAAGGCTTTGCAATGCTTTAGCATTGCAAAACCTTTTTGCACTCAAATGATGTAATACACAACTACCCATGGTATTCCGTAGATTACGAGGCCTAAAACATAAAACAAACCAAGAACATGAACTTTTTAATGCCAAAGAAATAATTACAAAAATAAAAAAAAAAAATAAACAAGAGGCCCCACAGGGCCTACAGCGCTCATCTTGAACAGAACACAATATAAACAGAGTCCAAGAATGAGTCTACATTAAGCAATCCATCTCCATAGGATACACTGTTAATCCTTGAGTCCCTCAGGAGTGACAAAAATAATCTTGGAATCATGCCTTTTCTTCAGTTGATCATAATGTAAAATGTAGAGCTCCCCTATGAAGCCCCTTGATACAACCTATGTGGATTAATCATAGTTACACACCTCTAGAGGGTACCGAATACAAACTTTTTAATTCTCCAGCAACATCGCCAATTCCGGATCCCATAGGGAGCCCAAATATTAACCCAGGCTCTCGATTTGAACACAGTTGAATCTGACTTCCTTAGAGATGTTGTGTACAAAATATGAAAGCATTCTGACTGTTGGATCTGAAGAAGAGAAATTTTAAAAGAAATTTCTTCATATTGCACAAAGTTAAAATTTGGGCTACCATAGCGAGCCCAGATATTAACTTATGGATCTGATTTGAACAAACTTAAATCCGACCCCACTAAAGATGTTGTATACCAAATATGAAAGCATTCTGACCAGTGGATCTGAAGAAGATGATATTTGAAGAAATTCCCTCATATTGTATCAAGTTAAATTTCAGGTTCCCATATGGAGCCCAAGTATTAACCCAGGCACTCGAATTGAACAAACTTGAAACTTGAACCTCCTAGAGATGTTGTATACCAAATATGAAAGCATTCCGACTGGTGGATCTGAAGAAGAAGATTTTTAAAGAAATTTCCTCATATCACACTAAGTAAAAATTTGGGCTACCATAGCGAGCCCAAATATATACCTGGGGATCTGATTTGAACAAAATTGAATCTGACCCCCTAGAAATGTAGCGTACCAAGTATGATAGCATTCTGACTGGTGGATCTGAAGAAGATATTTTAAAATTATCCCCCTTATTGAACAAAGTTAAAATTTGGGCTTCCGTAGGAAGCCCAATTAACGTAGGGACTTGGTTTGAACAATCTTGAATCTGACCCTCATAACAATGATGTATACAAAACGTTAAAAGATTCTGACTGGTGGTTCTGAAGAAGAAGATTTTCAAAGAATATTCCCCATATTACCCTATGTTAAAAATTCGGGCTCCTGTATTGAGCTCAGATATGAACCAATGGGATTTATTTTAACAAACTTGTATATGAATGCTGTATACTGAATATCAAAAGATTCTGATGATTGGTTCTGGAGAAAAGATTTTTTTAAATTTTTGCAAATATGCTGACTGTGACACAGCATTTTTTCGATGCCCATTACAGAACACCCTATCATAACCGATGGCAATTTTTTTTTACCACTCAATTCTACTGGTCCTAAGATACTTCATACCAAATAACAGCTCTCTGTTCCGTATGGTTTGGAAAATATGGGCGTTTCTATTTTTAGCTCCCAGAGTTTCCATGGGGATGCGGGAATTTTTTTTTTTGCATGAGTCAAGTACTTATGACGCAATAATACCACATACCAAATTTGGTACAAAACGGACCATCAGTTCAGAAAACAGAAATTTTGGGCAGAGCCAAAAATCTTACCCTTCCCATTACAAAGCGAAATATTGCTTCACCAACTTCGTTTGAACAAACTTGATTCTACACCTCATATGGAAGCTCCATAGCAAATATCAAGTCATTGTACACACTGGTTCATGAGAAGATTTTAAAAATATTTTGGAGCATTTTTCCCCACTCCCTCCCTATTGGGCTGGGCATGATGAGTTGAACAAAAATGCAATGCCCCTTCAGGACCATCACACACACAAACTTTCACTTGAATTGGCCCAGTGGCTTTGGAGAAGACCAAAACATGGTGCTGACGGACAAGGAACGAACAACAGACGGAGAGCGATGAAATTAGCTCAGCTTGACCTTGTCAAGATGAGCTAAAATCTACCTGCATGCAATTTTACAAAAAATGACCTGAGAAACTGAAGATCTACTTTGTGAGGCCTAATAGAGATTATAACCAAAAGAAAGATTTCACTCACCTGCCACCACCTCGTCCTCTGCCTCTTCCACCTGAAAAGAACAACAAAAAGACTTCAGAGATATTCCGGACTTCTAGGGAAATGTGGCATAGACTCCTCCAAGAGGGAAATATTGGTGGGTAGACTTTGGAAGTTTTGAATATTATTATTATATTAAGTTAGTTAGGTATTTCATTTCCTTTCAGTTACTTTACTTGATTTTTTTTTATTTTTTTCATTTGGGTTTAACGACACATTAACAGCCAGGGTCATATCATGTCAGTGACAGTTTTATGGGTGGAGGAAGCCGGAGTACCCGGAGAGAACCACCGAGCAACGACGAGCAGCTGTCAGCTCTCCAACATCGTAACTCTGAACTCTGCACCGCAGCACAGGCAGGGTTAGATTGGTTGAAGACATGTGCACCTTCGAAGTACAGTACGCCTTAGTACACAGAGTCATCGTGCCCCCATGTAGGAAATCGGGGTTAAGTGCCTTGCCCAAGGACACAATGCATGAGTCCGAAACGATCGCTCAGACGGTCATCCATCCGAGGACTAACCAGGCTTGCCGTTGCTTAACTTCGGTGATCTGACGAGAACCAGTCACCGCAACACAACAAAGTGCCTCGCCCAAGGACATAACGCGGGAGCGCGAATCAGTTGCTGAAATGGTCACCCATCCAACTATTAACCGCGCTTGACGTTGCTTAACTTCGGTGATCTGACGAGAACCAGATAGCGCTACGCCACCGCGCCCCACTTTCCTTGATAGCTGTCAGTCATGACAACTCAGCCCCCAAAGGCAAAATTAGTTCTTCAGCCAATCAGCCAATTTTAAGAACACAGCACAGATGCTTCTAGATGGAGTGTTGCAGTAGTTCCCTGTGATTATTTAAATTTAAAATCCATTCAGGAATTGCCCTCCCGATTTGATTACCAAAACAGATATGTGATCGAATAGAATCTGCTGCAGGGAACGATTGTCAGGGCCATATCCATGACCTTTTGAGTACCGGTTTGGGCACCCAAACTCATTGTATTCATGCATAATCTCCATCTTAATCTTATACATAACTAAAACCAACACGAAGCTAATCCCTTGAATCCTGAACTAGGATAGTTTAGCTGACTAAAAATATGCCCGAGGCAATTTGCACTCTTGATAAAAAAAAACAAAAAAAAAAACACACAGAACAGGTATGTGGAAAGCACGTGGAGGTATTACACTAATTTCAACTGTTGTGTCTTTCTGAAGATGTTGCATTTAGTATGGTACCAAGAGCAGCAAATTAACCCCTATAAGGCTAACATAACCTGAAATGTCCCAACACTTTGTCAATAAAATTGTACAAAATGGCTGTCATTGGAACCGGCTCAATTAGCCGGTTCCAAAGACATACATATTTGTAAGGTTTTACTGAGAAATATTGGGGTTTTTAAAAAAATTGATCAAATTCAGTTTATGTTTTAAAAATTAACAAGAGCAACGTGAAGCGCGGTGTATGCCCCCCTCCTGCAATATCATGGATAGAATTACAAAAAGAAAGTAGGCTACTTGCACTCATCATACCTAACCCACATATGAAGTTTATAAAGATCTGGTTGGTAGAACTTTAGTTAATTGACGGAATGCAAAAAGTTAACGGACGGAGGACGACGGACAACGGCCATGGTGACAACATAATGTCCCCTCCTCAGAGGCAGGGGGACTAAAAAGCTGCGTTGGGTAAAGGGTTAACATGTGTTATCAAAATGGATTCTCCCAAATTTAGATGAAATATATAAGAAAAAAAAGTGTGCAATTCGAGGTATTTGAAAAAAAATTGAATTTTTTGAAGTCGAAAAAGGGACATAACTCTGGTAAAAAAGGTCGGACCAAACCCATTTTGAACTTGACCTGTTTTTTATTTGATCAACTATAACTAAAGTTATCATCGGGAAACAACAAAAAATGAATTTTTGAAGTCGAAAAGATTGTTGGGTTGCATCCCCATTCGAATTTGACCTGAATTTTATGTTAATACACCTACAAACCAAATTTCAATTGATTTGGCTAACTACAACTAAAATTATTATCAGGAAACCAAAGTGGGAAGGATGCACGGACACCAGCTATTTTAATAGTCCCCGAAACAATTTCCGGGGGACAATATGCCCTGAGCGGGGCGCACCCCCCCCCCCCCACCCCCCACCCCCCCCACACACACTCACTCACTCCAGTTTTGGGTGAGTGCCATGTATTCACATGTGATACCCAAATACTGATATGACATGTTATCAATCACAGAATTGACCATCTCGCCCCATTTCTGTATAGTTTGCAGAATTTACCACTATAGTCATGCCGTCGTCATCTTTGCAG
Source organism: Pictodentalium vernedei (assembly GCA_031216915.1). Classification (NCBI taxonomy): domain Eukaryota; kingdom Metazoa; phylum Mollusca; class Scaphopoda; order Dentaliida; family Dentaliidae; genus Pictodentalium; species Pictodentalium vernedei. The sequence continues at coordinate 73,543,139 of CM062293.1, read as the reverse complement.
CATATTTAGCATTATGTCAAGTTGTATACCAAAGTTTTCACATGAGTGCTGCAAGCTAGGCTGCAAAACAGCTATAAATTTCTTTTTCTGCTTTCGTGCAAATTAACCTACAGGTGTTATAAAGCAACTGACTGGTAACTATTCAAAGGCTGAGAATGAGCCGTCAGTCAGCATACTTTTTTGCCCAGCCTTAACTCTTGAAGGACTGCTTCAGACTTTTACGACCTCAGAACAGGTGCCCTTAACATGCCATCATGAGTAGGTCATGCTGACAATAAACAAATTTACATATGCAGTGGTTTCTAGCCAAGACTTGACTAGAAATCATTGTAAGCGTGACTGTTCCATATTATGGAAGTGGTAGCTTACCACAAGTTAAAATTGTTACATCAGTCGGTTTTTAGATCATGTGCAAGATTCACGTATTTTCATGGTGGACTGAATTTTCACAAGGCGACTTCAGAGTTGTTTTTTATTGAAGGCACAGCTAATTTCACTGATCCGAGGCAATTTCTTCCCTCAAATTGCGCAGTAGGCTAGTCTCTAGGAACCAGTCTATTCACTCGGTGTCAAACACAAACTGTACACCAAATTTTCACATGACATACTCAAGCCTGAATATAAGCAACCTGTCATTTGCAAAACGAGGTCCCCAGTGAGTGAATTTTCTGATGCTATCCCATACAGTGGGCCAATTTATCCTCTAGGTACATCTTTCTGTTTTGGCTTGAGACCTTGATTCAGACTGAATGTGCAGGGTAGCATCACCAAATTCACCCTCTGGGGATCTCATTTTGAAGATGACAGTCTGCTTATTTTCAGGCTTGCATATACTGATACTAATAAATTTAAAGAAATTTCTGATCAGTACAGATGAATAGTATAGAAAATTTTGATAGCCCTGGGAAGATTATTTATTTATTTATTGGTGTTAAAGGTCACATACTTATGCACAATGGCTAACCATGACCGTGACAGTTTTACGGGTGGAGAAAGCCGGAGTACCCGGAGAGGACCACCGAGCAACGATGAGCAGCTGCCAGCTCCCCAACATCGTAACTCCACACTGCAGCACAGGCAGGGTTCGATTGGTTGAAGACATGCAGTCCGAATCGATTGCACAGATGGTCACCCATCTGAGAACTAACCGGCCTCGACGTTGCTTAACTTCGGTGATCTGACAAGAACCAGTTACCACAACGCCACCGTGCCCCCACCCCCCTGGGAAGATAAAAAATAAATTATTGAAGACATACCTCGACCACGTCCTCGGCCCCTTTCAAAACCCCTCTCTCTGAATGTGTTATCATTTTCTTGATCCCAATCACCATTCTCTGTTGGTCTTTCTCTATCTCCTTTGTTGAAATCACTTCTATCTCGACCGCGCCCCCTCGATAATCGTGGAATTGGAATTCCTGGTCGTCGATTCCGCCTGGGCGGACCATCCGATCTGTCTGTATGATTCTGTTCTCGTTCTTTACTCTCCTCTCTCTTATCACCTTTATCATTTACGTGATTTGTTAAAGGTTCTGATTTTGTAGGAGCTGCTGGTGTTGGCTTCTTTCTCTTTTTGACAGTCTCTTTCCATTCTCCCTGAAAAGGAACCAATTTATTTTGAAAAAGAAAAATGAAGAGAATGTACTGGGGCTTAAAAGCAAGAATCAATCATTTCTTGCAAATTATTCTTGCCAAAAGACGAATTACTCTCGCAAAATTTTCATTTGATTCTCGTCATTGATTTTGAAAGCATCCCGAACAGCCTCTAGAATTCTACTTATTTTTAGCCCCTCATAATAAGGTTTGTTTGTTTGTTTGTTTGTTGGTGGTTAACGTCACATATTTATGCACCATGGCTAATCGTGACACAACATGGAGATGAAGTCAAGTTTAGTCAATCGTTGATTAACATGTTGCCCATTTTAGAGGACTTTCACCCCAAGCATTGGTGACTGGGTCCTATTTTACTAGTAAAGCGGAACTGGTTTACCACAGTAAACAAGTGCTGCTTACTTCCCGGGGTTCCCACGGGGATCATAATAAGGTAACACACTGACTCAGTGGTGATGTCTAGTGAAGGGTTGGCTGCCTATAAAGGCAGCCAAGACTTCACTAGAAACCTTGGCAAGGTACTGAAACTTCCACCACCAAGACCACCAAAATTATGTATGTGTTTGAGTACTTTTTCTATATTTTCATGTCAGACAAGAAACTCGCTAAAATTATTTAAGAGCTGAAAACTGCTTCTCGAAGCAGAGTTCATGTGAATCAAAACAAAATCTTGTGAATCCAGATAAATTTTAAGGCATGTGTTGTTTTTGCAGGAGACATGCCAGCAACTTTTCTGACTGCACTGAACCACTGGGGATGAATAGAGAATTCCGACAAATTTGTGAATAATTAGGTTTAATTTTTTCAATTACTCCCCGACGCATTGATGTGGAATGTTTATTATGCGGGCAACCTATTTTTTGTCTCAAAAACATACAGTTAAAACTAGAAGTCCTGTCATGAAATGCGCACAAATAGCACGTTGATCTGCGCGTTAATGTACGCGTTATGGCCATAGTAAAGCTATCAAATTATGTACATATGCCCTGTGCACAAGCAATGTTTCAGCCAATGGACCTCCGGGTAACCCGGAGGTCCATTGGCAGAAACATTGCATGTGTTTGCCATGAAAAACCCAGGAGAACCTGCCGTGATTTGGAAGCCATTCGATATGGCAATTGCGCGCAATTCCAACGCGCAATTAAGCCTAGATAAGCGCACTATTCGTGACAGGACTTCTAGTTTTAACTGTAAGTTATGATCCCTCTTTGGAACGAGCTCGATGTGCTCGTTCCAAAGAGGGGTCATAACTAGGTTTTTGAGACAAAAAATTAAAAAATGAAAGTGTCAATGACACTGTAGCTCAACTTGTCAAGATAAAGACATGTACATGTATAGTATGTGACACAGCAATGACAAACATCTAGGTAATGACCTGATAACAAAGGTACATATAAAGTATTTTAACGGTCTGTACATAAATACTGACCGTTGCCTGTAACAAATGTATAGGTAAAGTATTGTAAAGGTGGGTGACAGTCAGATGCTGAACTAGAAAAGAAATCTTTAAGTCCCAGAGTGGGTCTGACTGAACCCCAAAATATTTGTTCTCATAGCACAATGATAACAAAGGCACCCCAAAACACACTCGTTCCTGTCCCAAGGTGAAAACAAAAGTACTCAAGAAGTTTTGTGAAGATCAGTTCATAAATACGAGCTGTATAGAACTTGTGACAAAAAACTGATTGGACCTAATTTCGGTACAAAATGGCCACTGGCAGCCATCTTGAATTTTGGACCGTACCCAGAAACACTCATTCTCATCCCAAGGAGATAACAAAGGTACCCAAGAAGTTTTGTGAAGATCGGTTCATAAATACAGCCTCTACCCTGAGCCGTATTGACATGTGTGCTTACATTGTGTAAGTAGCACTGAATAAATCAAAGTTCATCTAATTTGCATAATTTCTGCACGAAAAAAAACCCCTTACAATATGTGATGTATTCCATGTTACTAAACATTCATACAAAAATTTATTAAAATCAGAACTTTCATCCAGAAGTTCTATACAAAAGACTGATTGCACTAATTTTGGTACAAAATGGCTGCTGGTGGCCATCTTGAATTTCGGACCACACCTAAAAACACTCGCTCTCATCCCACGGTGATAACAAAGGTACCCAAGAAGTTTCGTAAAGATTGGTTCATAAATATGGCCTCTAGCCTGAGCTGTATAGAAGTTGTGTACAAAAAACTGATTAGACCTAATTTCGGTACAAAATGGCCACTAGCAGCCATCTTGAATTTTAGACCACACCCAGAAACACTCGTTCTCGTCCCAAGGTGATAACAAAGGTACCCAAGACATTTCGTGAAGATCAGTTCATAAATACAGACTCTAGTCTGAGCCGTATTGACATGTGTACTGTGTGTAAGTCGCACTGAAAAAATCAAAGTTCATCTAATTTGCATAATTTCTGCACGAGAAAAAAACCCGTATTATATGTGATGCATCCCATGGTACTAAACATTCACACAAAAAAATTATTCAAATCAGGGCTTTCATATGGAAGTTCTGTGCAAAAATCTGATTGCACCTAATTTTGTACAAAATGGCTGCCATCGGCCATCTTGAATTTCGGACCGGACCCCAAAACACTCGTTCTCGTCCCACGGTGATACCAAAGGTACCCAAGAAGTTTTGTAAAGATCGGTTCATAAATACGGCCTCTAGCCCGAGCCGTATTGGCATTTGCCCTTACAGTGCTGAAGGTAACCCCCAAAAACATCAAAATTAGTCTAATTTGCACAATTTACGTACGAGAAAAAAACCCGTATTATATGTGATGTATCCCATGGTACTAAACATTCATACAAAAAATTATTCAAATCAGAGCTTTCATATGAAAGTTCTGTACAAAAAACAGATTTCTGCATCGTCGGTACAAAATGGCAGCTGGCAGCCATCTTGAATTTCGGACCGCACCCAAAAACACTCGTTCTCGTCCCACGGTCATAACAAAGGTACCCAAGAAGTTTCGTAAAGATCGATTCATAAATACAGCCTCTAGCCCGAGCCATAGCAGCTTGGCACTTACAGCTCTGAAAGTAACACTAAATAAATCAAAGTCAGTCTAATTTGCATAATTTACGCACGAGAAAAAAACCCGTATTATATGTGATGTATCCCATGGTACTAAACATTTATACAAAACTTTATTCAAATCAGAACTTTCATACAGAAGTTCTGTACAAAAAACTGATTTTTGCATCATTGGTACAAAATGGCCACTGGCAGCCATCTTGAATTTCGGACCACACCTAAAAACACTTGTTCCCGTCCCAGGGTCATAACAAAGGTACATAAGAAGTTTCGTAAAGATCGGTTCATAAATACGACCTCTAGCCCGAGCCATAGCCAATTGTAGACGTACGGACAGACGGCCAGACGGACGGACGGACAGACGGACGACGGGCCATGACAATAGCTCAAATTTGACTTCGTCTAAGTTGAGCTAATAATGAAAATTAATTGGCGATTTTTGTGAATAGCTGCAGGCCTGGCATTCTTAAAAATGCAGGAGGGCTAAAAATCGCTCCCCTCGCATGGTCTAGGGGAGCGATTAGCTTTCCTCAAACTTACAAAGGCTAAAAGTGGCAATATGAAGTTTTACTATTAATGAAATTTGCCTAGATGGCTTTGTATATTTTATTTTGTGTGCTATCAAGGTAGTCTCCGTGAGATGGCCACACTGCTCCTCCCACAAAGGCCCGGAGGTGTGGGAGGGGCAAGTGTGGCCATCTTACAGAGACCACTAACATAGCACAAATCTGAAAAGATGTGGGTTTTAGGAATAGGCGGTTGTGGTGATTATTATTTGCTAAGGCCAGGAGGGCTAGTTTTCGCCCTCCTTAAATTTTTTAAGGCAAGCAGTAGGCGGGCGAATAAATCGCTCTCCTGAAAATACCAGGCTTGTAGCTGGCTGGTTTTGGTCATTAGCGTTGGGTAAAGGGTTTTTTAAAATTCAACAAATTAACTCCATGAACATTTTGAGCACAACATATATACGTCATTGCATGGACTGATTGTTGTCCCTTGTATACCTTTAGCATAGCAACCTTATCTTCCAGTTGCTTATCCAAAGAATCACACTGCTTCAGTTTGATCTTATATTTCTCTCATTGGCATTTGCTTGAGCTAACAATTCAAGTTTACCAGTATTCTCAGCTTCTATGCAAAGTTTATCAGCTGTCTCTAATAATGATTGACTGTTACGCTGCACATGAATCTTTCTTTTCTTAACTGGTAGAGTGCTGGAAGCCTATATTTGTGCTTTACTCTGAAGTGCAGGTGCCACAACTTAAAGGCTTCATATTCTGTGGACATGCTTCATATTATTTTTGAATTAAAATTTTTTAGTCTGTGATTATTAGCCTTGTTACAATTTATGGGAGAGTGCCGTTGGGCACTCTCCCATAAATTGTAACAAGGCAAAGAGACATGGACAAATTTGGAAAACCAAAAATACTTTAACACTCTACCAGTTAATGCCTTCAATTTCTTCTACAAGTTATTTCCTTTTATTTGCTGGACATCAGTTTTTTCCCTCTTTCATTATTCATCTAAACATGAGTTATATCTTTTCCTGGCACATTGTGCAATCATTATAAGTTTACTGTTGATTTTAAAATTGAGAGTGAACCGCAAGCATACATCGTAAACATGGAACTTACAGTGTATAACTAATGTCGTTTGGAATCATGCATGTCACGTGATTCCAAATGACATCGGTAATACACTCATATTTTACAGTGGATAAAGTCACGGCTACAAACACGTGTAATACATGTAAGACTTCGTACAAAACCCTGGTACACTTAGGCCTTCACGGTATTCAATTTCCGATACCGTGTTTCGGTATTTTAAAAATACCGCGGTATGACTGAATACCGAATATCACCGGAATGAACAAATATTTGACCATTTTTCTTAAAAAAAACCTTGGAGTGTCTAAAACAAGGTGCCCTCTCCGTGTTCAAACTCACTCCCCCATTTTCGAAAACTTTAAAAGTCTGCCGGTTCACAGGGGAATTTTAAATGAAATTAGGTGAGTAGCTATGTGTTGTCATTACCCGGAAGACGGTGACGGTTTTCTTTTCCAGCTAATGCTCAAGAAATGGATTGTTGCATGTCTTGATATGTCAAAATGAGGTAAGTGGTTTTATTTTATTAAAATAAAATTCATTCTGAAGCAAAATGGTGTTGTTTTTATTTTATCACACATTCACTTTGCTGAAGATCAACAAACTTGACAACATGCACTCTAACTTGTCAATTATGCCCTAAACATGCCCATAATAACAAGTGCACCGCCAGCAGTGGATCAATATACGGCCGCCTATGAAGAAATTGCACTTGTGAAAAAATTTTTAGTTGAACAAAAGGTAAATGAAAGTGTCAATGACACTGTAGTTCAACTTGTCAAGACATGTACATGTATAGTATGTGACACAGCAATGACAAACATCTAGGTAATGACCTGATAACAAAGGTACATATAAAGTATTGTAACGGTCAGTACATAAATACTGATCATAGCCTGTAACAAATGTATAGGTAAAGTATTGTAAAGGTGGGTGACAGTCAGATGCTAAACTAGAAAAGAAATCTTGGGAGTCCCAGAGTGGGTCTGACTGAACCCCAAAATATTTGTTCTCATAGCACAGTGATAACAAAGGCACCCCAAAACACACTCATTCCTGTCCCAAGGTGAAAACAAAGGTACCCAAGAAGTTTCGTGAAGATCGGTTCATAAATACAGCCTCTAGCCCGAGCCGTATTGACATGTGAACTTACAGTGTATAAGTAGCACTGAATAAATCAAAGTTCATCTAATTTGCATAATTTCTGCACAAGAAAAAAACCCATACTATATGCGATGTATTCCATGTTACTAAACATTCATACAAAAATTTATTCAAATCAGAACTTTCACACAGAAGTTCTGTACAAAAGACTGATTGCACTAATTTTGGTACAAAATGGCTGCTGGTGGCCATTTTGAATTTCAGACCACACCCAAAAACACTCGTTCTCATCCCACAGTGATAACAAAGGTACCCCAGAAGTTTCATAAAGATCAGTTCATAAATACGGCCTCTAGCCTGAAGTTGTGTACAAAAACCTGATTAGACCTAATTTCCGTACAAAAGGGCCACTGGCAGCCATCCTGAATTTTGGACCGCACCCAGAAACACTCGTTCTCATCACAAGGTGATAACAAAGGTACCCAAGACGTTTCGTGAAGATCAGTTCATAAATACAGACTCTGGTCTGAGCCATACTGACATGTGTACTTACTGTACCGGTATGTAAGTAGCACTGAAAAAATCAAAGTTCATCTAATTTGCATAATTTCTGCACGAGAAAAAAAACCTGTATTATATGTGATGTATCCCATGGTAATAAACATTCATACAAAAAATTATTCAAATCAGCACTTTCATATGGAAGTTCTGTGCAAAAATCTGATTGCACCTAATTTTGTGCAAAATGGCTCCCATCGGCCATCTTGAATTTCGGACCGGACCCCAAAACACTCGTTCTCGTCCCACGTTGATATCAAAGGTACCCAAGAAGTTTCGTAAAGATCGGTTCATAAATATGGCCTCTGGCATTTGCACTTGCAGTGCTGAAAGTAACACTAAATACATCAAAGTTAGTCTAATTTGCATAATTTACGCACGAGAAAAAAACCCGTATTATATGTGATGTATCCCATGGTACTAAACATTCATACAAAAAATTATTCAATTCAGCACTTTCATATGGAAGTTCTGCGCAAAAATCTGATTGCACCTAATTTTGTACAAAATGGTTGCCAGCGGCCAACTTGAATTTTGGATCGGACCCCAAAAATGTTAATGATGTGCACATTTTTTGTGGCAATACAAATTGAATATTTACAACATATTTGTATGAAATAAAATGAAAGTGTCAATGACACTGTAGCTTAACTTGTGTGTTGTGTTTGATGAAAAGGATAATGTTCAATGTTTATGAAAGGATTATGAAATAAGACAAGAATTGTGAAAATTGGGAATATGTTAATTTCTGTTCCCTGTATAGTATGTTTTTAATAAAAACTAGAGGCTCTACATGGCCTGTAATCGCTCACCTGGAAATACATATAAAAATGTGATTTCCCATAGGCTTTCCATGGTAACTATGAGCTGCAATTGTGGCCATGTTTGCAACATTACATCAAAATTACACGAGGATCATTGGTAGTAGGTGTCCCAGTTTTCAATCATGTGAAGTTTCAAAACATTTGAATCCATCAAACAGAATCATAGAATGTCTCTGGTGGCCATATTTTCCAGCTAATGGGAACAAAAAGAGGATCGTTTGTAGAGGGCCTTCTATAGATCATTCTTGCCAAGTTTTGGTTCACGTCAGCTCAATAGTTCCAGAGAGATGAAAATGTGATTTCCTACAGGTTTTTTCTATAGTAACTATAAACGGCAATTGTGGCCATGTTTGCAAAATGATCAACATTAAAATGAGGAATGTTGGTGTAGGGTGTCCCAGTTATCAACAATGCAAAGTTTCAAAACATTTGGCCCTGTGGTTTCAGAGAAGAAGAGTTTTCAAAATTGACCAATCAGAATCAAAGAATGCTTCTGGCGGCCACGTTTTTTCACCCAACAGGAATAAAATGAGTAACGGTTGTAGAGAACCTCTCATAGACAATGCCTGCCAAGTCTGGTTCACACTGGCTCAGTACTTTCAATGAAGATGATGAAAATGTGATTTCCTATAGGGTTTCTATAGTAACTATAAGCCACAATTGCAGCCATAATTGCAACCCAATGAAGATTAAAATAAGGATCATTGGTAGAGGGGTTTACAGTCATCAGTCACATTAAGTTTTTTCAAACCATTTGGCCTTGTAGTTTCAAAGAAGATTTTCTTGAAAATGCACACATTTATGAATTCTGTTTCAACAAAAATGAAAGTGTCAATGACACTGTAGCTCAACTTGACAAACTTGAACTTGGTAAGTTATAAATGAAATGGCAAAATTGAAGATCATTGGTACCAATGTTATTTGATGAAATTTCAACATAACAGCATTGTGTGTGCACAACATCAGAGTAATCCATGCATTTTTAAATGTAAACTGTAAGACTGGCTAAAGGAAGAATGTTGATACACAAATGCAGTATGTTCAGAGGTTATTGTAAATGGCAACTTTTTTCACAGAAATAAATGCTATCAACAGCTCTTATCTAAAGTTCTTGCCTAATGCGCACACCAAGTTCAAAAACAATCCTATGATAAACGTGGCCTGTAGGCCATGTCAAAGAATGTTGATGCACAAATGCAGTAAATTCAAAGATTGTTGCTAACAGCAACAGTTTTTGATAGAAATGAAAAGAAAATCAATAGCTCCTATCTTTGTCACCCTGCATAAGCATACAGAGTTTCAAAACAACCTGACAATGAATGTGACCTCTGAGGCATGCCAAAGGAAGATGTTAATGCACAAATGCACTAAGCAGAAGGTGATTGCTTGTGGCAATGGGTGTTTTTATGGAAATTCATAATTATACCCTGCAGAGAGTGCAAAAGAGATAAGTTGATGCACAAATGAAGTAAGTTCAAAGGTTGGTGATAATGACAATAAATTTTTATGGAAATGAAAAAAAGCAATAGCTCACATCTTGAGGTCACACGGAACACACATACCAAGTTTCAAAGTGATCCGATCATAAATGTGCCCTGAAGGCTGTGTTAAAGGGAAATATTGAGGTCTGACTAAGTTCAAAGGTCAGCAGCAACATTTTTTGACAGAAATGGAAGAAAATCGACAGCTCCCAAAAAGATGTCACCCCACACAAGCTCACCAAGTTTGCAAGTGATCCAATCATAAATGTGCTCTGCAGGGTGTGTCAAAGGGAAATATTGATGCTTAACTGCTCTAAGTTTTTACTAAGTTCATCAAAGGTCGTTGCTAGTGGCAACATTTTTTGACAGAAATCGATGAAAATTGATAGCTCCCATCTAGAGGTAACCCCAAACAAGCATGCAAGGTTTCAAAGCAATCCGATCATAAATGTTCTAAGAACGTTGGCATCAGCAACATTTTCTGATGGAAAATGGAAGGAAATCGATACCTCCCATCTAGAGGTCTCCCCAAACAAGCATGCCAGGTTTCAAAGCAATCCGATCATAAATGTGCCCTGTAGGGTGTGCCAAAGGGAAATATTAAGGTCAGACCAAATTAAGTTCTAAGAACGTTGGCAGTGGCATCATTTTTTGACGGAAATGGAAGATAATCGATAGTTCCCACCTAGAGGTCACCCCAAACAAGCATGCCAGGTTTCAAAGCAATCTGATCATAAACGTGCCCTGTAGGGTCTGCCAATGGGAAATATTGTGGTCTGACTAAACTAAGTTCTAAGAACGTTGGCCACGGCAACATTTTTTGACGGAAATTGAAGAAAATCGACAGCTCCCATCTAAAGGTCACCCCATATAAGCATCCAGGCCTTGCATTCTGAAAAATTTAGGGGGGCTAAAAATCGCTCTCCTGAAATGATCTAGGAGAGCCAATGGCTCTCCTAATTTTTTTTGACATGGAAGGCAGTTGAACCATGATATATCATATGAATGCAGTTCAACACTGTGACCAGACATGCTCTACTGGCCTGGCATTCTGAAAAATGCAGGAGGGCAAAACATCGCTCTCCTCAATCAGCTTAGGAGAGCAATTAGCTTTATACAGCATTTTAAGTATCCAGTTGAACGAATTCACTGAAACTGAAACCAACAGACTATTACATCAGTGATTTTATTAACTTTACTAAGGTAAAGTGATATCTCTTAGACATCTAGATGTCTCACTCAACAACCGAACACACACTTGACAAGACTATGCTCAAGATATTCGGGCTTCGGGCACCTGTAGCCATTACAGTTGACCAATCACGACCAAAAGGGGATGTCATCATCTAGGCATTATATGGAGTCAACCTAACAAGTTAAATGAAATCCTTACATACATACGACCTATAGACTATGCTAAAGGTTTTCAGGTTTGGGTAGCCATCAAGACTGAATGATCGCGACCAAAAGGGGACGTTCTCGTCTAGACATTATTTGGAGTCATCCTACCAAGCTACAATGAAATCCCTTCATAATTATGACCTGTAGACTGTTCTAAAGCTTTTTGGGCTTCGGGCCCCTGTAGCTGTCACAGTTGCCCAATTGTGTCCAAAAGGGTACGTTCTCATCTAGACATTATATAAAGTCAAACCTACCAAGTTACAATGAAATCCCTTCATGAATATGAACTGAAGACTGCGTTAAGGGTTTTTGGGCTCAGGCAGCCATCATGGTTGAATGATCGCAACCAAAAGGGGACATTCTCATCTGGGCATCATCTGGAGTGATCCTACGAAGTTACAATGAAATCCCTTCATAAATATGACCTGTAGACTGTGTTCAAGATTTTCGGGGCTTCGGGCACCTGTAGCCATCACAGTTGACCAATCACGACCAAAAGGGGATGTCATCATGTAGGCATTATATGGAGTCAACCTAATAAGTTACAATGAAATCCTTCCATAAATATGACCTATAGACTATCCTAAAGTTTTTTGGGCTCGGGCAACCATCAAGGCTGAATGATCACGACCAAAAGGGGACGTTCTCATCTAGACATTATTTGGGGTCATCCTACCAAGCTACAATGAAATCCCTTCATAATTATGACCTGTAGACTGTTCTAAAGGTTTTTGGGCTTCGGGCCCCTGTAGCCGTCACAGCTGCCCAATCACAACCAAAAGGGGATGTCATCATCTAGGCATTATATGGAGTCAACCTAACAGGTTACAATGAAATCCTTCCATAAATATGACCTTTTTCCTATGCTAAAGGTTTTTGGGCTCTGGCACCCATCAAGGCTGCATGATCGCGATCAAAATGGGACGTTCTCATTTAGACATTACTTGGAGTCATCCTACCAAGTTACAATGAAATCCCTTCATAAATATGACCTGTGGACTGTGCTAAAGGTTTTCGGGCTTCGGGCCCCTGTAGTCGTCACAGTTGCCCAATCACGCCCAAAAGGGGACCTTCTCATCCAGACAATATATGAAGACAACCCACCAAGTTACAATGAAATTCCTCAATAAATATGACCTGTAGACTGTACTAAAGGTTTTTCGGGTTTTGGGCTCGGGCAGCCGTCGCAGTTGGCAGATCGTGCCCAAATGAAAAATTCTCATCTAGACATCATAAGGAGTCATCCTACCAAGTTACAATGAAATCCCACCATATCAAACATGACCTGCAGACTGTGCTAAAAGTTTTTGGGTTTCGGGCTTGGGCAGCCATCCTAATCAGAACAGTGCCCAAGCAGCCTTTGAATAATAATTGATTCAAATCGAGAGAGATACAGAATGCAAAAGGGACATCAACAGCTTTTCTTTCTTTCTTTCTTTCTTCCTTTTTCTGTCTTTGTTGAGTGCTACATATTCATATTTATTTATACACAAACGCACATATATACATATAAACCCATTCAAATAGTTTATTTTACATTTATGAATTTCAAAAACTTGTTTGTTTCGCCATTGTAAGATTTTCTGAATTCATGTTATGGGAGCGGAGGTTTCTACTAAGTGGAAAGCACTCTTCCTCCTATCCCTTTTTGCTCAATAGTTATGGCAAATAAAAATATGTTTAAAGTAGCCATCACAGTTGACGGATCATGCCCAAAAGGGGACGTTCTCATCTAGGCATTATACAGAGGCATCTTACCAAGTTACAATGAAATCCCTTCATAAATACGACCTGCATACTGTGCTGATGGTTTTCGGGTTTTGGGCTCGCGCAGCCATACCGGTTGCCCAATTGCGACCAAAAGGGGACGTTCTCATCTAGACATGATCCCAAACCTGCATATGAAATTTCGTGACGACCAGACAAGAACTGTAGGGTGTAGCCCGTGCTAAAGGAAAATGTGAACAGACTCACAGACTAACAGACTTCCGCACGCGTGATGGCAACAGCTTATCTTGACTATGTCAAGTTAAGCTAAAAATGAATGCCAAGATTGTAAAGTTGATCTAGCAGTGTCCACAGTTTCAAAAATGACACTGACCAACTGACCATTCACGTGGGTTGGAGATGGCTTGTCAAGCGTTTGGCTATGTAAAAATTCATGGGAAACTACTTTTTTTTATCATTAACAAGTATTCATATTTTGTATGGAACTGAAATATACATAGCCTCTCACGGCAAAAGTCTAAAAATATATCAAGACACAAGAAAGGCTGCTTAACTGGTAGAGTGCTAGAAGGCCATATCTTTATTCTGAACTGTGGGTACCTAAAGTTAAAGGTTTCTTATTATGTGGATGTCCCTCATATTATCTTGTAAGTAAAATTACTTCATCTCCATCAATTTGCATTGTTGCAATAGTGCCTATAGGCACTCTCCCATGAATTTTAACAAGACAAATATGTGAGAACAAACCTTGAGGCTGAGAAAAAATTTCGCACTTTTTATTTATTTATTGGTGTTTAATGTCATATATTTACGCACAATGGCTAATCATGACCTGACAGTTTTACGGATGGAGGAAGCTGGAGTACCGAGAGAGAACCACCGAGCATCCACAAGCAACTGTCAGCTCCTCAGCATTCTAACTCTGTTCAAGCTCCGCTCAAGCAGGGTTACAGCGGTTGAAGACATGTGCACCATCGACTTACAGTACAACTTAGTACATGGTGTTATCATGCCCCATGGGATGCATGGGACCTCAGGACCTCTAGCAAAGACGTCCAACAGTCTACCACTGAGTCACCGCGCTCCCAATTTAGCACTCTACCAGTTAAGTGACTCAGATTTTACCATTCAAGATGCTACTTCTGGCTAACCGGTCATCTGTTCGCATAGATTTAAATTTGCGTAACCACCACGCAAATAAAACGAGCGTTCTCGTCAAATTTTGCACACTGATCTAGTGTTATTAGTTTTAAAGCAAGGTAAATGCCATGATGTTTGATGACGTGAAAGCTGTTACACTGCAGTGTAACAGCTTTCACGTCATTAAACGTAATGGATTGGAAGGAGTGATAGCATCGACTGACTTGACATCATCAAGCAGGGTTTATATTTCAAAAAGAATCTGAGAATCCATTCTCACACAGATTCGCAGAACAAAGCCAGCGAGAATCCATGTAAATTCTTGATGCACCTCCACTAGGATTCGCGTGAAAAGAATTGAGTCAATTAAACCCTTTACCTAACAAGGTAGCAGCAAATTAACCAATACAGGGCTAACACATGACCTGAAATATCGTGACACTTTGTCAATTAAAGTGTACAAATATGGATGCCAGTTGATCAGGTCAATTAGCTGGTTCCAACGGCATCCATATTTGTACGCCTTTATTGAAAAACAGTGTTTATTTTTTTTTTTAAATATCAAAAGCAGTTTATATTTTAAAAATTCAAAAAGCTGTGTTGGATAAAGGGCTACCATGTGTTATCAGTATACAACAGGAGTTCAACCATGGTTGCCTAATGGGATCCTAGGACACTTGTAGCAGGTATGGATTCTCACAATCATTTTCGTGAGAATCCAAATGGATTCTTCCAAATTTAGATGATACCCCGTCAAGAGGTGGGCGTATCAGAAGATTCACCAGTGATGTGAACAAGAAAATGGACATATAAATTCTGACCCAATTTCTCAGTTTACTTTTGTAATCATGGTACTGTGTAGTGAAGACTATTGAGAAGATAAATCAATATCATACCTGGCCATGGTTGCCCTCTAAAAGTATGTTAACTGCTTTCTCTGTATCATTCCCTGCATCATGCAGGGCAATAATGACATCATCCTCTTTTCTATTCGTTAGTTCTTTTATCTATTGAAGAAAAAATTATAAGGTACAGCTGAAACACATAAACCAGGGCTTGCAGTCTAGAAATTTGACAGGGTTGGAAAAACAAATACTAGTCAAATCAGAGAACGTTTGTTCAAGTTATTGCGCTAACTAGCCAACGAGCTCAAAATTTTAAAAAATTGACAAATTAAGGCCCATAACTCTGTCACGAAAAATCAAGCGGGACGGGCCAGTTTTCGAACTTGAGATATTATTGCAAAAGACCTGTACAGAAAATATAAGTCAAATCGGAAAATGTTTGTTCAAGTTATTGCACTAACTGTGCAAGGACACCCACACACCCACAATCTCCAAACCATAGGTCTCGGTTGTCAACACAACTCGACCAATAAATATTTGTATGCCTCACTTGAAACTCGGTAGAAAATAAAGTCATATCTTGCCATTGAAATCTTCTTTTTTGATACGTATTTATAGGCGAAAGGAAATTTTTTTAAAGTTTGTAACAATTTTTTTTTATAGCTCTGGAATTTCACAAAGCCATACTTCACAATCGCATTCTTAGACCTGTCAAATTTGGGATGTGTTCTATATAAACAGAGCTCAAGCTGGAAGAACAACGTTCTGATACATATTCAGATTAAGTAACAAAATGCACTCTGCTATTTTGAGACCTTTAAAAATATTGGCGCTTAACTGGTTGAGTGCTGGAAGCCACTGTAGTGGCTTTTGCCATCTGCAGTAGTTTTACAAATGACTTATCAATGTTAAATACCATTTGTAGATAAATATTAAATTGTATCATTTTATTGGAGAATGCCTGTGGGCATTCTCCAGTAAACTGAAAAAATAGGCCGATGAAATCGTCAGATGTGTACCCATATGCGCAACTAGTAGAAAGCTGTATGATGGAGGGCCACCCTGGATGCCGGCATTATGTACACCATACATGGTATGGGTACATATAGAAATGGATTGGAGGAGTGCCTAATCTGATGGATAAAGGGTTAATATCTCCGGATAAAATTATTAGATTTACATAAAAAACTATACAGCACATCAGTAACCGGAATACATATATAAAGTAACCTGATAATCGGATTGATATTTATTGAGTTATCGCATGCAGAAGAAATGGATTGGAGGAGTTCTCAATTTGAAGGATAAAGGGTTAATATCACACGATCAAATTATCAGATTTACACCAAAAACTATACAGCTTGGCACATTAGTAACCTGAACACATATATGAAGTAACATGATAATCAGATAGATATTTTTGGAGTTATCTCATGCCAAAGGGATTGGAGGAATTTTCCATTTGAAGGATAAAGGGTTAATATCTCAGGATCAAATTATCAGATTTACACCAAAAACTATACAGCTCGGCACATCAGTAACCTGAACACAAATATAAAGTAACTTGACAATCCAAGCAATATTTTTCAAGTTATCGAATGCCAAAGGGATTGGAGGAATTTTCAATTTGAAGGTTAAAGGGTTAATATCTCAGTATCAAACTAACAGATTTACTCCAAAAACTATACAGCTCGGCACATCAGTAACCTGAACACAAATATAAAGTAACTAGACAATCCAAGCAATATTTTTCAAGTTATCGAATGTCAAAGGGATTGGAGGAATTTTCAATTTGAAGGATAAAGGGGTAATATCTCGGGATCAAATCATCAGATTTTCACCAAAAACTATACAGCTTGGCACATCAGTAACCTAAACACAAATATAAAGTAACTAGACAATCCAAGCAATATTTTTCAAGTTATCGAATGCCAAAGGGATTGGAGGAATTTTCAATTTGATGGATAAAGGGTTAATATCTCAGGATCAAAATAACAGATTTACACCAAAAACTATACAGCTCGGAACATCAGTAACCTGAAGATATATATAAAGTAACATGACAATTGGATTGATATTTTTTGAGTTATCTCATGCCAAAGGGATTGGAAGAATTCTCAATTTGAAGGATAAAGAGTTAATATCTCAGGATCAAATTATCAGATTTACACCAAAAACTATACAGCTTGACACATCAGTAACCTGAACACAAATATAAAGTAACTTGACAATCCAAGCAATATTTTTCAAGTTATCTAATGCCAAAGAAATGGATACAGACGCCGGACGGACAGATGGATGGATGGACAGACAAAGGATGGACGAACGATGGATGCCGGCATTATGTGTACCATACATGGTATGGGTACACATAAAAATTGAATATTTATGTGCAACAGGACCTCCAATGTCCAGAATTCTTGCATATGTAACATACATGCAGACATAAAAATAATTTAGCACTCTACCAGTTAAGTATTTTAGTGGAATATTCACAGGGATGGTTTTCCGGCCCTGTAAAATTGGTTACAGGACTGTTTAAGGGGCTGGCAAGCCTCGCTAAAATGCAGGCCCTGATAAGCAGCAAACATTACATTTTTCAGGCATTCATGGGATAATAAGCAACTAATTTGCAAAAAATATTGACTCTCAGAATTTGGTGGAAAAAAAAAACACTACACAAAGACATCAGAAGCAATGGCAAATTACTTCAATCTGCAATTGAAAAACTTTAATCAAGACAAATTTTCATAAGACACAACAGGATAAAGATTTAAAGAAAGATGCCGGAAAATGATCAGAAGTAAACACAACTGTGTGACATAAAGTATCAATCTACATGGAGCTAACTTCCCCTTTGCTGCACTCCGAATAAATGACTGCCATGAATAACTGTGCATTATTTTAGAAATAACTGGACACTATTAGATCAATAACTATAGATTGTTTTAAATAAAACACAGTGGGCTCCACAAAGTAGATTTTGTTTCTCAAGCCATTCTTTTAAAAATTGCATGCATGCTGGTGGGTGGACAGGCGTTTTTTTATTTTATTTTTGTAACTATTTCTTTGCCATCAAAAGTTCATATTCTTGGTTTTATGTTTTAGGCCTCATAATCTACTGAAAAGTATGGGTGATGGTGAATTTCATCCCTTGAGTGCAAGAAGGCATCACAATGCTAAAGCACTGCAATGCCTTGTTGCACTCAAGGGACAAATCTATCAATTTTATTAACTTGGGTAAAATATTAGACATAAGCCATTTAATTATTATTTTTTTTATGTTTGCTTTTGTAATGAAAAGAGAGCATGCAACAGCCAAAAAGACCATGTGGGAGGTACTGAGAAACATATTTTTAACCTTTTTAGGCCTTACAACTAAAACAAATTGTTTACCATTGTACCCAAGGACTCTTATACTACCTGGGGTTCTTATAAGGAATGTTGTCAAAATGTTTTAGTGGAAGTACTACAATGAACCTCTGTTGAATGGATAGGCACTTTGCAAGTGAAAAATATAGAGCTCTTAAGTGGGTACTGTAGCCACTTTGCAAGTGAAAAATAGTCATAGAGCTCTTATCAAGAACATAAGCATGCTTTTAAGTTTTTCAAATTGGTACAGTGCTTCAGTGACTCTTGGAATAAAATTTTAAACACAGTTGGAACCATTTTTCGCCGATGAAATGCACTTATCCCCATGACAGGTTTTTTTTTTCTCTCTTACTTATCACCGACAAAAGATAACTGTCGATGACAGGAAATGTTTTGAGACCTGCATATAATAAAATTGCTCAATTTATGCACACTCTCAGTCTACAAAACTCAAACTAAACAGCCTAACCATATACAAGTCATAAAACTATACCTGTTCAATTTTTTTGGATAATTCTGGATCATTAGGGTGTGATAACATCTGTGCTAGTCGGATCTGCTCTTGGGTTGGCTGAAATCAAAACTGACATTGTTAACATGAAATCCAATGATGTATGTATCTTATGAAACCAATTTTTACGCTCATCTTCATTTAAAGAATGAGAAGTAGGGCTGTCACGATTTTTTAATTTAGGAATTGCTTAATCATTGCAAATAATCAATTAATCATACCTAGATGACAACCCCCCCCCCCCTCCCCCCTCCCCCTCTTTGAAGTCGTTAAAAATGAAGTTCAAGTCAGTTGACCTGCCTCAAGTAAACAACGAAGATGATCCTCTTTTAGGTACATTCAAAGCTTTGATGTTGTGAACTTTTGAACCATCAGTGTAATAATCAAGACCAGTTGTCAGTTGCGAACTTCTCAGGTTCACAACTGCCGACCGGTCTTGATTATTACGGACGGTTCAAAAGTTCAGAACAACAAAGCTTTGAATGTACCTAAAACACAAATGCTTATAATGGCTTCTTGAGGTTTAACGTCAAAGTTCTTGACCTTTTACCTTTAGAAACAATAGTTTTTTCATCAAATTTTTTTAACTGTTAAACATCTAAAATGGGGTAAAATTTACCGCTTCTTCAACAACGAAAAATACTAATTGATTCAGCGTGACCAATCAACAACTCATTAATCGTGACAGTCCTACTGAGAAGGTGACTTGTGACTTAACTATTTGTATGGTGTCGGTAGATATTCCTGCCCAAGACACAAAATCTCTTGCCACTGAAATAGTATAATTTGGGCACACTTGACCAAATTTCTCTCCTGTAAATTTGAACAGTCTTTTCGGTTTCTTTTTGGTGAAGGCAGCTAGGACGTCACTAGACACCACTGCTAAAACAAGGTGTAGTTACCTTATGAGGGAACAAAAAATAACAAGAGCTGGATTGTCGTCAGGTGCATACACCCACGTGGTGTACCGCCTAGTGTGGGCATACCTATGACCAACAAATATTATAGAAAATAATGAATTACTTAAGTTATGAAAGTTATGAATATTCTCAGACGGACTCACACACGGATGGATGGATGCATGGATGGACCCACAGATGCACGGATGGACGGATGGATGCACAGACACATGTAATCCAGTGCCGGTATACACCCATTTTCGTCGAAAGTGGGGGTATAAAAATTGTCCAGATTTTTTAGGCTGCATTTAGAATCTATGAAAAGAATAAGATGAACATATTAGGAGAATCAAAGTTGATTCTCATTAGTGCTGAAACGGTTGGCCCATTTTTGTAACTGGCTAACCGCTGGGCATAACTGGATTTCAACCAGATATCCATTAAATTCAACCGCTGGTATTATTGTATTGTCTACGATGCAAAATCAGTAAGGAATGGCAAGAAAACAGTTCAAAACACTGCCACCTGACATCCGCAAAAAAGTAAACAAACGAAAACCATTGAGTGCCAACAGAAATCGTCGATGTGCAAACGATCGTTAACATATAGTAACTGTGGTCACCCTGCATTGTCCGGTCACAAAACCAGGCCTTGCCATTTGAAAGTCACAGGCACGCGACCTGCCGTGCACCTGAAACAAAGTTTATGTGTGCAATTTGTTCCACGTGAGTGCATTTGAAGTGAGGGATGATTGTCATTGATATTACTTAAGAATTTTCCAACCAGTTTGTAAATTGTAGTTAGGCATAATTAACTGTATTAGCAAAGAGCCTCTTACCTCGAGTGGCTTGAATTTGATGTAATCAAAATTATCAGAGTGAATATGTACTCCTAATGTTTTGAGTATCTTTTTCTGTTCTCTGCTTCGACAAATGTCACAAACAGTTACACGTTTACATCTACTTATTCCTCGCAATGAAATTCTGGTGGGAATATGTTGCGAGTCATGAAAGGGGTGCGTTAAGAAATTATTATATGTCCCATTGTCCGAGAGGGGAGGCCTGGCATTCTGAAAAATGCAGGAGGGCAAAAAATCGCTCTCCTCAATCAGCTTAGGAGAGCAATTAGCTTTACACAGCATTTTAAGTATCCAGTTGAACGAACTCATTGAAACTGAAACCAACAGACTACATCAGTGATTTTATTAACTTTACTACGGTAAAGCGAAATCTCTTAGACATCTAGATGTCTCACTCAACAACCGAACACACACTTGACAAGACCTGTGTGTGTACCCAGACCTGTTGTCCAAAAAAGTCATACGCCTACCACTACCACCTTCAACCCCCCTTGGGGGTTGAAGGTGGTAGTGGTAGGCGTATGACTTTCTTGGAAAACAGGTCTGCTTGAATCTACAGTCACATCCTGGTGCACGTGCTTCAAGTGACAGGATAGTAGTAATGGTAGGATATTATAGTGTCAATATTCCTTAAATAATTACAGCTCAAACTGTGATGTCAGTTGTTGAACTTGAAAATGACAGAAAAAAAAAATATTGCTGTGACCCATTTTGCTTCAAATGATTGCAACTGTGTTTGTTTAATTTGGGTATGGTTGCAGCCA
Source organism: Pictodentalium vernedei (assembly GCA_031216915.1). NCBI lineage: Eukaryota > Metazoa > Mollusca > Scaphopoda > Dentaliida > Dentaliidae > Pictodentalium > Pictodentalium vernedei. The sequence goes on along the minus strand of CM062293.1, from coordinate 73,521,400 downwards.
TTACCTTTTACCACTAAACGACTTTCAAAATGAAATTACGTGATGTTATGTGACTTCAAAGTTAAATTACATTTTTGCTTTACTACAAAAATTTAATATGAGCATAATACATGTAATCTCAATCATCCCAGACCAAAATATTTAGGAGGGCAATTTTTCGCTCTCCTTAATTCTTTCAGGAGGGCAGTAAGGAGAGCTAAAAATTCGCTCTCCTGAAATTGCCAAGCCTGACGTTACGTACATGGGCATTTCAGAACGTTTCGTACACAAGCTAGGACGTTTCGTACACAAGCTAGGACAATTCGTGCATGGGGTTATGACTGTCTTGAACCAAGTGAAGATAATAACCTGTGAGTACAAAAAACAAATTTATTGCAATAACATATTTATATAAATACAAAACATACTGGAATGATACAAATATAAAGTTCTACAAAGATAAGTCTGACTTTGTGCAGTATACAAATAGAACATACTGGACAATATTTATTATAATTATAATTAGGCCTATGCTAAGGATGGGGCTCAGGACTTTAAATTCCCAAGCCACCTCCTTAGCATAGGTGGTGTAATCCTTACATGGCGTGTCAGTAAGTTGTCTTATTTAAACTAGGGGTAAGGCGGAATGGGGGGGGGGGGATATACATGATGATATACTGGGTATTTAACATGATGAATGAAAGGTTTTAGCGCGCCGAAGGGTATTTAACATTGCAGTAATAAAAAAGTGTTATACATGTACTGAAAATTAATCATTTTAATGTGTTCATGTGCTAATTATGACTCCAGTGTAATAACAATGCTGTGATTACATATCATAAGTGATCAAAGCTGATTAATCATCAATGAGCTCACATCATAATGTTTTGATTTTTCATCAAAGAAAGATGTTTTTACAGTCTGCGGTTCATTTCATTTCCTAACAATATTTTTAAATGTACAACATATTGTGGTGGTGTTGGACGTATTAAATTCTGTTCCATGATATTTCAAATGTGGATTTTTTTTTAGATTGGACTATAATACTTTACAAAAGTAAGTAGTCTATTATTTCATATAAAAAATATATAAAAACCCGAATTTGCCTGTGTACGAAACGTCCTTTGATATATGTACAAAACGTCGTCTTTTGTATACAAAACAGTCTGTGTTCGAAACGCCACTAATACGTCCGAGAGCCCCTCGTTGTCTGACACTGACGATTGAAAAACAAATTTCAAAATGCAAGATTTTAAAAGTTTTTTTTGACATACTTTCATACTTTTAAACAGTTCAATAAAATCAAAACATGGTTTTTCTGAAACACTTTGATAAAGAACCAAATAGTCATTTTATTTTGGAAGCACCATTACTTGCACAGGGGGATTTTTTCAGCATTATAATCTGCAATTAACAACACCTCATCAAAGAGAAGAATGTCAAATTTGTTTGTAGAAGACTATGTTACATTGACAGACACGTGCTCACTGCTGCCCATGCAGAAAACAACCTGCAGTGCACTCGACCGTTGGCAGTTTTTACAAACATTTATCCGTGACTTGACAGCCCAAGCAACCGAAATAACTGTTCATTCAACTCCACATTCCAACACCTTAACACTTTCATGTTACATTGAGTACACATCATTGTAAATCGACAAATGTTTGGCAGCTTTGACAATGCTTGCATCAGCAAAGAATTCTAACGTGTCACGGTCAAATACTATTTATTTTCCCCAACGCTATCCAGTAAACTACAGGTATAGCAGTTATCCGGTTGACAGCTTTTCCAACCAGTTATGCTGACAACCATTTGCAGGATAACTGGACAGGGTCATGGGATGCAACTCCCTCTCTCTCTACCCTTCTAGCTTGAGGCCTTGGACATACCATTCTAGCATTAGTTCCTTTAACCCTTTGAACCCTAGAGGCCACTTTTCTGGCCAGGAACATGATGCGTCATTAAATAGGATGGCTGTTCAGTAAATGTGTGGGGTAGACCAATCAATATTTTCAACGTGCAGCCCTGAGGCTGCACGTTGAAAATATTGATTAGTCTACCCCAAATAATGAATATAGACTCATCCAAGTTCTTTCACTGAACTGGCATGGAATATACCACTAGAGTTCAAAGGGTTAAAACATTGGATGCCAGTAAATAAACTATGGAAGAGTATTGGTGCCACCAACAGAAGCGGTGGTCACCATGCTGCTGTCAATCATAGTGACCGAAACTCTGCTGAAGTAACCAACAATTATCTCAGCAGCTTTTCCAACCGGTTATGCCGATAACTGGTTGCAACCGGTTATCCGGCTTACGGTTTCAGCACTAATTCTCATTTGTTTTTCTTGTGAAAATCATCTGCAAGAATCGAGACAAATTTTCTCAAGAATTTAAAGCCTTGACTTGAGATAGAAAATGAAAAATAAATCACTCTTAGGACAATGAATCCAGACAGATGACAGGCCTGTCATTTTCAAAATTCCAGAAGGGCCATTATGGTTCACTTTAAATGACCCGTGGATAGTGTTCAACCGATGATCGGTCAGCGGAAACGGGTGGTTGTGGGAATTCGGATGATAACAGCAACAGCTCCTGGAACATCAGTTCAACCGATTGTTGCCAAGCATTTTCTTGTGATGATTCGTTTACCATCTTTTATTATCTTATGCAATTGTACAATTGTTAATGTAAAGTGATGTCGATGATACCATTCAATAAAGTTGAAAAACCACCACAATGTGTATTCTTAATCTCTCTAGATGCCCCTTTACGGGATATAAACAACATGTAAAGCTTACAATTGAGCATACTTGCAGCAATCGCCTGTTGGTACCAGAAAAGTGAAGGTTGCACTCCAATGACTCAGATCGCAGTAAAATTACCAGATGTGCACATTTGGGTGGTAAACGTGGCTCTTGTGTCACACACACACACAAGCTTTCACTCATGGCCTCCATAAACCATAATGGACCTCCTGGAATTTGGAAAATGATAGGCCTGATCTGTCATTTTCCAAATTCCAGGACAGCTGATTTTGAGGTGCCTTTGATCAAATTAATGGTCTGCAGAAATTGGGCTCAGACAGACGTTTACCATCCATGGAATTATGACTTTAGGCAGGCGACTGCAGCCCGGGGCAATCGCCAGACTGAAAATGACAGGCCTGAGATGATGGATCGTCTTAAAATAAGAGCTGTCTGGTTAACTGAAAAATCTACTTGGTTTCAGATGTCAGGAAAAAATGAAAGTCACTAACATACATGCCTCAAAAAAATGTACTGTCAGTTTTTGTATTCACATCTGATTCTCAGTCATAGCCAACAAAGTTGTGTCAATCGATAATGAAACATCACGTGCTGGAAACAATATAATTCCTAAGCGGATATACATTAAAAAACAGTTAAGGCCATCAAAAAAAGAACCTCTGTTTCTCAGGCCCGCGCGCATGGTCATTTTTGGTGCGCATGCAACCTTTTTATGACACAAAAAAAAATCTTCAAAAAATTTGAGATATTGTGCTCATTTCGGTAAATCGATATCGATGCGTTCGCAAATTTTAAATTAACACACTTCAAGCTTTTTCTACATCATACCTTAATGAAGTGGGTGGGTTCTAGCAATATTCACGACAGAAAGTGTTTTATTCTGTAAAAGGTAAGTCATAATGACAGCAAGAAGGAAGGTGTCTTTCAGTCTGACAACAAACAGTCACAAAGGGGAATGGTCGATTCGCACCACGTTTGATTCGCACCAACTCTCAGAAAGTCTGCAAAGTCAGGTGCTATGTTGAATGGAACACAGTTTCCTGGCATTTATTTTTAGTAACATTTGTATTGTAAATGGCCGTCATTGGGAATTTGTGTACTGTTATTTGAAACCGTTACGAGTTTCCCAGTTAATTTAAATAAATGCATTTGAGATGCAGGATAATTGGATAACTAATAGTAACCGTTGCTTGATATAAAAGTAACAGTCACAGTTGAAAATAAATCGCATATAGGCAGGTATGTGCGGTCGAATTGGTTAATAAAAACACGCAAACATTCGTTTTGTATTTCATTTTCAGATTTCAAAAAAATATGATTTATGGATGAACTGCCCGTTCAAATGGGTTGTGATAATCTTGAATATAATGGGAAAAAATTGCGATTCACGATTTTATTAGGCAGGTTGTGAAAGGATTTTGTTTTTTTGGTCAAATAAATCTCTGAAAGTTGGCACTTCGACATTTGATTTGTCCCAGAGACGTTTCAACCCGAGACGTTTCACCCACGAGGCGTTTCGTGACTTTCGTCCTGTGTTATAATTTTCATGTTTCACTGAAAAAACAAACATTCAAACCCCACTTCATTTACGACCCAACACCCCTGAGGTGAATAACCAATATATTTGCGGAATTTCGCATGGTCCACCAGGCGTTTGGGTGGGGGTCAAATTACCACAAACAACCTCTCGGGGAGAAAATAAAAAGAAAAAAAAAAAAACGCCCGCCCGCATGCTTTTTTGGAAAAAATGGCCTGAGAAACAATCAACTTTGTATGGCCTAAAAAGACAAATATGCCACATGTAAACTCTGTAAGAAGATTATGGCAAAATGCAAAAAAAACACCAAGTCGACATCGTTGAATTGATGCAGGAAGTTGATTATGAAGAACTTTAGTGTGCAAAGACAGCTTTAAAAAGCATACTAAAGCTGAATATAGGATATCGCCAAATACCACCTACGTGTTAATAAAGTATACAAGTACTGGCCTGATAGATTCAATTTTGAATGGGCCAGGTCATTGTTTGATTCCACCCTGCTAAACCACTCAATGTTTACATTGTTGAGACTTTGCTCTGTCAACTTGTCTCATTAAATGTCAACTTAGAACATGAGTGATCATCAGTAGCAGTCCGGGAAATGAGACGGGTGCGAGAGCAATTGCTCCCATCAGCACATGTTTTTTCTATTTTATGGGAGCTAAAAAATGCACTCATTGAAAATTATTGTGGAGCACTAATATACTGTGAGGGCATATAAATGTGTGTTGTTTTGAGAAAGCAGCACTCGGTGGCCAGTGGCAAGTTACTGTCATAATTCAGCAATTCCTTATACATTTAACCTTTGAACACTAGAGGTACCTGCCATGCCAGTTCAATTTCAACATGCGGCCTCGGGGCAGCACGTTGAAAATACTGATTGGTCTACCCCACACATTTACTGAACAGCCATCCCATTTAATGGCGTTATGGCGTATCATGTTCCTGACTGGAAAAGCGGTCGCTTGGGTTCAAAGGGGTTAAGCTTTCTGGTGACAGTATTTCCTTGGAAATTAATATGCTAACGTTTTACGGGTGCAATTTACTCTCGCCTCTGATTCACAGTAGCTGGAAACTGCACCCGTCAGTTTTGTTCATTTCCAGCACTGCAGTAGTTGAAAAATACCATCGATGATTTTCAGAATCAAATACGAGTGTGACGTAAAATGCATGGGGAGGAAACCTTATGAGATTGACAGTTACTTTTACAATACAGGTAAAACTAGAAGTCCTGTCCTGAATTGTGCGCTTATCTAGGCTTAATTGCGCGTAGGAATTGTGCGCAATTGCCATATCGAATGGCATCCAAAGCACGGCAGGTTCTCCTGATTACTCAAAGCAAACACAGGCAATGTTTCTGCCAATGGACCTCCGGGTTACCCGGAGGTCCATTGGCTGAAACATTGTTTGTGCACAGGCCATATGTACAGAATTTGATAGCCTTACTATGGCCATAACGCGTAGATTAATGCACAGATCGACGTGCTATTTGTGCGCATTTCATGACAGGACTTCTCGTTTTAACCATATGCAGTTATTTATTGGGATTTAATGCGTGGGAAAATGCCTAACAATAGATTTTGACCTGTCCACAATGACTGTATAGTAATCAGTCCTCTTTATTATATCCAGATGAACGGTAATTAGGTTATCTCAAAATTCGAGATTTTATTCTGTTAATTATATACTCGTGGGAAAATGGCCTAATATATCCCTTTTCACAAGATGCATATTTTATCATTCTGCACTTACACAATGCTTCCTTGCATGTGTAGGTTGTCCCGGAGAGAACTTTCAATGGCCAGGGTTATATTCAGAACACCCTATAACAAAATGTACCATTAGTTAACATTTTACCCTTAACACCAGAATATTGCCTCATTACAGTGGAGCCCACTTAATTGGATATCTCTTAATTGTATATCCCTCTTAACTGAATATAATTTTCAAACACAAAACCATTTACCATACCTTCAGTACAAATTTGATCTGTTAATTGCATATGGGTTGTAGAGTAAACTCCTGTTAAATGTATATAAATTTTTGTAATATATCGAAAAAATTACTGTGACACGCACCAACTTCCCCTTATTTATCAACCATTTTGGCCTCACTACATCCAAAACAGGTATTTATTCTATTATATCTTGTTTGACAGAGCTCTGTGAGCTCTGTCAAACAAGATATACTAGAATAAATGCTCAGTTTACCTCCAGAACACAGGAAACTGACCAAATCCCTGTTAATTGTATACTCCTGTTAATTGAATAATTTTCACAGGCAAAATGGATATTCAATTAAGAGGATTCTTCTGTATTGCCAAATTGCTATACCAAAAATTAATTAACCATGTCCTTATTACTACCGACAAAGACCCAGACAAAATTTCAGAACCGAACAGCTCTTCATAAAATTACTTGTAAAGTGTCCTCAAATTGGGAACATATTTTTACCTGATTCTTTGTTGTGTTTTGTCCATCTGTCTTTGTAGTCTGTATTTGCTGTGGTTCTTTTGTTGCTTTTTCTTTTATAGGTCTACTACCAGCACGCAAGGTGCCTGCCGCACTCATCTTATACAGTATTTACAATACTATATTATTTACAAAAAAGAAATCTGAAAGGGAAAATGAATCAATCAAAATGGAGGTCCATAACAACTGAGCCTCAAATTTGCAGTTGGACAAAAATAAAAATCCACATTAAATCAACCCAATTTTAGCCAACAGGGCTTGATAATTCAGAATTTTGATGGACCCATTTATTAACCTTTTGATCTTCTGTCCCAATTTTGGGGGTTAACCCTTTACCTTACATAGCTTTCCCCCATATATCCTGAACTTCACGATTAAAACCTTTATCTCAAATTTTCAAAAGAAGCATACAAATATGGATATCATTGGAACCAGCTGATTCAGCTGGTTCCAATGATCTCCATATTGGTATGGATTTATTAAGAAATTGCCATGATGTGTGAGGTTGTGTAAGCCACATTTAGGCTAATTTTTGGAGGGGGGGGGGGGGGGGGCATTTTTGCTATTTTGTTAGGTAAAGGCTTCACCTCTTGGTTAACCATTATAATTGGCAGATTTGGGGATGTGAATTTTGTTGAGAAATAAAAGTCATTATGATTTATAATAATTTATCTTTTATCATTGTTACATGCCTTCTTATGTCATTACCTTTCAATAAAATCTCCAATTATGAAACTATTTTTTGGTTAACCTATAAACAGGTCTCCCCAAAATCTTTTTACGTAACCTATAGGCAACCACCTGTCCAAAAGGTTGCCCAACTGTCAAGCCCTGAGCCAAGTTGTATCCATACACAGTTGGCCTGCACAAAGATCAAGAAACTTCAAAGACTGTGCATTGGCATACTTCTTTTGTCTATAAGCGGTTCAACTGCTTTGATCTAATTCACCAGCGTGTGGGCGCAAGTTAAATTGCGACAGTGAGTACTGGCGCATCGGAAAAGTCTTTTTAAAGAAATTTCTTTATATTGCCTTAATTTAAAAAATTTGGGCTACCATAGCGAGCCAAAATATTAACCTACAGACCCGATTTGAACAAACTTGAATCTGCCCCCCCCCCCCCCCTCCCCCTAGAGATGTTGTATACCAAATATAAAATCATTCTGACTAGTGGATCGAAAGAAGATTATTTTTAAAGAAATTTCCTCATATTGTACTTAGTTAAAATTTGGGTTACCATATGGAACCCAAATATTAACCCAGGCACTCGAATCTGACCTACCTAGAGATGTTGTATACCAAATATGAAAGCATTCCAACAGTTCCAACTGGCGGATCTGAAGAAGATTTTTTAAGAAACTTTCTCATATTGCACTATGTTAAAATTTGGGCTTTCATAGCGAGCCCAAATACATACCTAGGGACCGGATTTGAACAAACTTGAATCTGACCCCCTAGGGATGTTGTATACCAAATATGAAAGCATTCTGACTAGTGGATCTGAAGAAGATTTTTAAAAATTATTCCCCACATCGAACTAAGTTAAAATTTGGGCTCCTGTATTGAGCCCAAATATAAACCAATGGGCTTCATTTTAACAAACTTGTATCTGACCACCTTGTGGATGCTGTATACCGAATATCAAAAGATTCCGACCATTGGTTCTCGAGAAAAGCAGCCCTGGTAATTCACCCTCAGCAATCAGCAGTGTCGAGGAAAATAAAAATATCCACAGCAAAAATACTGCCGAGGATGGCTTCTTCAGAAAGCCTTGTGGTGGCAGAAATTGTACAACTTTACATAGGTTACACAACGAACCAAACCATGTGGGTTGCACTACGCTATATTGCTAATCTTACAATTTACAGTACTAGTTGCAGCATAACCACTAGAAACTATGTATTCTGCTTCTTCTATGTTGATAACACCAGAATCTGACATCAGATTCTGGAGAGCTCTCACAGAGCTTTCCAGAAACTGATGTCAGATTCTGGTGTTATCAACATAGAAGCAGAGAGATACTTAGTTTGTGGTTATGCTGCATCTTATTTTCACTCACACTATACATATTGAGCAAGTCGCCTGCTTACTTCCAAGATTTTTTCTCAGCATTCACATGGTTCATGATTGAGTGATAGAGTCTGCACATTGACTGTGATTATATACAAATGTATCTCGAACTACTTTCACACGTTAAAGTTACTTGAAAGTTTTCACTTCACTACATACTATATATACATGTACATGGCAACTGAGACTATGCCCTGCCCCCTGATGATTTTTACGCAATCGTACCGGCTTCACAGCAATTGCCGTAGAAGCACCAGTCTTCCACAGCATTTTTTTTGCCAAGGAAACAAGGATGAATTATCAGGACAGGAAAAGACTTGTTTTATTTTTTGCAAATATGCTGACTCAGCATTTTTTTTATGCCCTCTGCAGAACACCTTAACATAAGCAATGGCAATTTTTTTTACTATTCAATTCTACCAGTCCTAAGGATGATTCATACCAATTAAAAGTTCTCTGTTCCGTGTGGTTTGGTAACTATGGGCGTTTGAAAATATTTCTATTTTTCGCTCCCAAGGTTCCCATGGGATGCAGGAATTTCTTTTTTTGCATGAGTCAAGTGCTTATGACCCAGTAATACCACATACCAAATTTGGTTCAAATCGGACAATCAGTTCAGAAAATAGAAATTTTGGGTGGGGCCAAAAATCTTACCCCTCCCATTACAAAGACAAATATTGCTTCACAAACTTCATTTGAACAAATTTGAATCTACGCCTCGAAAGGAAGTTCCTTAACAAATATCAAGTCATTGTACCCACTGGTTCATGAGAAGAAGATTTTAAAAATATTTTGGATCATTTTCCCCCACCCCCTCCCTATGGGGCTGGGCATGTTGAGTTGAACAAAAATGCAATCCCCTTCGGGACCATCGCTCACACAAACATTCACTTGAATTGGCCCAGTGGTTTTGGAGGAAAAGACGACGGTCAGAAAGCGATGGGATCAGCTCAGCTTGACTTTGTCAAGGTGAGCTAAACAAAGGAACAAACTTCCTCCAAATTTATTTATTTATTTGATATGCACACCATCGGCGTGCAGTACACCTTAGTACACGGCTCCATCATGCCCCCATGTGGACAATCGGGGTTAAGTGCCTTGCCCAAGGACACAATGCGGGAGTCCAAATCGATCGCTCAGACGCAGGGACCAGCCTAGGGGGAAATTTTAGGGAGACTCCATGTCTCCCTCCAGAAAAAGAAGGGAGACTGCAGAGTCATGTAGGGAGACTTAAAAGGCAAGTGGGGAAAATTAAGAATATTCATGTACCACCCCCGCCGCCCTTTCATATTTTCAATTTGTGGTCCTCCATTAATGTCCCAATACTCCAGGTCCAGTTGTCTATGAGGCATCTATGCCAGGTTAAAAAATCACAAAGTAATTATTGACTGAAAATCCCCCACTGCTACCCTCTCCTTCATGACCCCCTCCCCTCTTCTTCATGCCAATCCCCCAGCACCCTCCTGTGGTTGCCTTTCAACAAAGCCTACTAAGCTAATAATTTCCTAAGTCTGAAAGTGTGAACAGGACCAGATGTAAGAAGGTTGCTTGGGAGGTACTTTGTTAGTTAATAAACAAAATACATTCTGGGGTCGAGTATTTTGTAAAAGAAATGTCATTCCGCATCATTTTTATGGCATTCTGTTGTCATTTGTGCGTCATTTCGACGTTTCGTGTCATTCCGTTGTTTAGGAGGACCCTTTTTCAAGATCGTCCACATGCACTCTTGTGTCCTGTACAAAGCTTTTCTTGTCATCACTAAAGCTTTTTTCATGTGTTTCAATTCCATTCGTGTTTTTGTGGGAATAAACGGCCCAACAGTTAACAGTCGTCACCAAATCGAAATAAAAATACTGTGTTATAAAATACATCCATTGTGTATACATTTTCGGCATCCTAAGCGACGTAACCTACTTTCAAACTGAGTTATTTTGTTGAGTCGCGTAAGTCACCTATTTTCGTTTCGACATTTGAAGCTCTGACTGAAACGCAACAAAATAGAAATAAAAAAATCCGCCAAAAGAGACAATGGACAATTGATTGTCGTGTGATATCATTAAATGGACGTTTATTTGACAAATTAAAATGCCCATTTATCACACTCGAGCACATTCGATTTTTGAAAATAATCGTTTTCATGCAAAGCTCGCATCACTCAGTTCAGCCTTTCCTCATTTTGGCCAATTTTTAGAGGGCGACTTGTAATCGCCCCGACTATTTTTCTAGGCGACTTTGGGCTTAGAAGGGCGACATAATTGCCCTAGTCGCCCTCACAGCTGGTCCCTGCTCAGACGGTCACCCATCCGAGGACTAACTGGGCTTGACGTTGCTTAACTTCGGTGATCGGACAAGAACCAGTTACCACAACGCCACCGCGCCCCAACTTTCTCCAAAACAGGCAAACATTGTCACACTGACTCACATCATTTATATGAGACAGAGTAAATTAATTTTCACATACTTGTTTACTTGCATGATCATCATACTGTATCAGTGGCTGGAAATGGTCACTCTTAACCCTTTACCCATTGCGGGTAGCAGACGATACTTGCAAAATAAATTCATGAATTACTAAAAATTTTCAATTTCTGTCTCAAAAACATAGCTTATGACCCCTCATTGGAACGAGCTCAATGAGCTCGTTCCAATGAGGGGTCATAAGCTATGTTTTCGAGACAAAAATTGAAAACATAATAAATTTGAATAGAGATTTTTGTAAAGAGGCCTAATCGGTTTGGTTTGTTACATTGGGTAAAGGGTTCATGCTGTAAATCATTAATGGGATGGAAATTATTCAGATATCTATTTGGACAAGTGATTAATCGGTCAACCATGGTTAATCCACGTGATTAATCGATCAAGAAAACCCCTTAATCGTTTCAGCTCTAAAGTTTATTTATTTATTTATTTATTTATTTATTTATTGGTGTTTTTAAGGTCACATATTTCTGCACAATGGCTAATCATGACCATTTATTTGAAATCACAGGAGAATCAATTGTCCATTGTCGCTTTTGTGGATTTTTTCATTTCTGATTCTCTTTTGTTCCGTTTCAGTCAAAGCTTCAAGTGTGAAAACGAAAATAGGTGACTTATGCAACTCAACAAAATAACCCAATTTTAAAGTAGGTTACGTCGCTTAGGATGCCGAAAATTTATACACAACGGTAAGGCTGTCACGAATGATTGAAAAATCGATCAACCGTCAATTGAGGTCATAATCGACAATTTTTTTTCAATGATCGATTATTTGACTGGACATGTGCTGTCATACCTTTTTGTTAAACAAAGGTGAAATATTGATTCACAAGCTATTGTTTCACATAGAGGACCTATTTCGACAACAAAAGTGTGTGTGAACAGGGTTAAAACATAAAACCAAAATATAGCTTCAAGTCGCGGCACCATGCGAGTTAAGTTAGCTGAAACCCAGTCATCATCGTATGCGTGATCACTCAGTTCCCAATGCTTCTCATTCCTTTGATGCGAGTCATGTGACATGCCAAAAAAACATCAACGTTGTTACGAGGTTGTATTCTTCTGCTGAGTATCAAAAGCAATACTTTTTATCAATTTGATACTTGATAAGCAATTTTAACACCCAGAAAGTAAAGAGGGAAAAACTTCGAAATACCATGTTATTTATTTTTAAAGTATGATGATTTATTTTGTTCTCCGACGTACCGCAACCGGAAGTTTCATTTCCATGCGTAAAGCTTTGTTGACTTGACATTCCCTGAGGTTAAATTCATAATCATTACGCATTGTGCACGGATGGGGCCATTAGTGAGTTTAGTATGCCATTTTTTATGATTTGAAGTTTGAATCTATGCGATGTAGATTTTGTTTTGTCAAATTTTTCAAGGTTTGGTGTTCGTTTGCTTCATTTACGATTAGGATATTTTAATTTTTAACGCCTCCCAAGTTATTTCATAGACGAAGTTCTAGGAAACGAGACAGAAATATTAACCATAAATAATCGAATAACCGTCGATTTTTATGACAAAATAATCGATTATGAAAATTCATAATCGTGACAGCCTTACACAACGGACATATTTTCTAACACAATTTTTATATCGTTTTGCTGACAACTATTAACTGTTGGGACGTCAAAAAAGCTTTAGTGATGACAAGAAAAGCTTTGTACAGGGCACAAGTGTGCATATGAAGGATCTTGGAAAAAGAACCTTCCAAGCAACCTTTTTACATCTGGTCCTGTTCACACTTTCAGACTTAGGAAATTATTAGCTTAATAGACTTTGGAGAAAGGCAACCACAGGAGGGTGCTGGGGGGATTGGCACGAAGAAGAGGGTAGCAGTGGGGGATTTTCAATCAATAATTACTTTGTGATTTTGTAACCTGGCATAGAGACAACTGGACCTGGATCAATCAGGCGTTAATGGAGGACCACAAGCTGAAAATATTAAGGGACGGCAGGGGGTGGTACATAAATATTCTTCATTTTCCCCGCCTGCCTTTGAAGTCTCCCAACTTGACTCTGCTGTCTCCCTATTTTTTCTGGAGAGAGACATGAAGTCTCTCTAAAATTCACCCCTAGGCTGGCCCCTGTGTGCCCCCAGGTAAAGAGTTAACAGGACATTCAAACTGTGATGTTCATAGAAAAGTAGGAAAAGGAACACTGGATACGGACCCGGATTTTTAGCATCAAACCTGAATTTCAAGAGTTTCAAGGACCTTGAAACACAGCTTTTAAATTCAAGGATATTCCAGGATTTCCAGGGCCTGCAGCTATGCTGTCAAATAGCTTTGTTTTGATCCTTTTTTCCAAATAAATTTCATGAATCATCTCAGGTTTCCTTTCAAAAAATAGATAAAATCTACATGGAATTACTTGTGTAAAAACTGAACTGGTGGTTTTCCAGATTTTAGCTCATGCTGACCACTCTCCAAGAAGCCAGAAGCACCACAGAATTTTCAGAGCAAATAGATCTTTGGGAGGCCGGCACCATAAAGAGAAGCCAGGTTTTGAAGAATACTTTGATAGCACCTAGGGGGGGGGGGGGGGGGGGGGGGGGAGGTCACTGTTGTGCAAGATGAGGTCGCTGGAGCTTTGGGGGAAAACTGAGAAACAGAGATGACAATGAAAAGGAATGCCAAATGTGTAATCTGGGTATAACAGAGACCCTGGAACATTTTCTATTGGAATGTCCAAAATACCAGTCTAACAGAATATTCACCGAGAGTATGATGGGGAAGTGGTTGGTAGGTGACACAAAAGGGAGGGTAAGTATGTTTATCGGAGAGATTTGGAAAATGGGGCATGGGATGTCATCAAGCAGTTTGTTTCAGAGTGTTGGCAGAGAGGAGAGGTGTGGGGGTAAGGAGGCAGTGCTAATCAAGGTCTTCTCATCTGAGAACCGTGACAAATCAGAAGCCGCCCAATTTCCAAAGTGTTATTATTAATTACACTGCCCCATATTACATGTGTAACTCCCCGACAGAACCTGCCTATTTATAATGTAACAGGCTTTTCTTGAAACACGGTTTGCATTAAACTGCTCAAAACTAGAAGCCAATGTGTTTTGACAATGTCGGCACTCACACATGTGACTGGAGAAACAAACAATACATCTTTTATGTAATCAGGACACTCTTGTTGAATAACTGTCGCCTTAATGACACCGACCACCACCGAAAAACTGCATCGCATTAATTTGAAAACACCAACTTTTTCGGTGGCAGGTAAAATCTGTTCTCCATTGCGCATTTTTATAGTTTCGATATTTAACGATGGCGGAACAGGCTAAAAGTCTGTGGGTAACAGAATTTGAACGAATCGACAAGGAGAAATGCAAATATAAACTCTGTGACAAAGTCATATCACATTATCAGCATCATGAGGCAATACTTCTAATCGTAAAGGTCATATAACATCCTCGCACAAAAAAAACAATATACTGAAATTGAACGATCCATTTAGAGGTGTGCTGATACCAGTGTTATCGGTTTGCCGATACCGATATCTACCGTTCTAGATATCGGCCGATACCGATACTTCATTGACTTGGGAACATGTCAACCTGTCAAAACAGCAAAAGTTGATGGCATGTTGTAACTTCTAGTGTTTTCTTGGCACCAATAGTCGATATGTGAGTTTTGTTGCAGATAACATCAAAGAGCAAAACTGGAAATAATACATACCACCATGTGTATTGGAAGACATTTTACCCAATAATTAACTTTAACAAGAAAATACATATTATGCTGGGAATTGTTTTACATGACAACCAAGGGATACCAAAAGCATCTTTTTAAAACCGACTATAATTTCAGGAATTATTAAAGTGTTTCCAGGAAACTGGGCGATTGCCATGTGCTTTTTTAAAAAAAATGAACAACAAAGATTAATGGACTGACCAACGTCTTGTTTATTTTTGCTGAGCTTGAATTTGTGTCACCTTGTTTTGATATTGATTATCACAGAACCTTCTGACATCAATTCATTAGATGAAAACTTGCACCAGACAATCAAAATATAGTCAAGAAAAAGTTAGTTTAAAGTAAACAAAACAGAAGCAAGACACTTTGCAGTAGCTCATTTGCATTGTACTGGAGTCATGAAACGATGGCCGGCTGCTGATTGGTCATGATTCCTTTGTAGGCATGGTCTATGCTCAAGTCTTCAAAGTTCAAAGATAATTGAAGACAGTGAAGTGACATGTGGTCTGTACATTGCACATGGGTAATGGAAATTTTCTTTTGTTGACAAACAAAAATAGGTGATAAATGAACAGGGGTGCAACACTGAACAGTGATTTATTTGAATAAAATATCACTTACTATGTTGTAATTATATGGAGAATAGTGTTGTAATTATATTGAGAACACTGAATGGAAAGTTAAAACCCAACTTGAACTCTACAAATTTGTGCATAATTTGAACTTTACAGCATACATCAATAAGCCAAACATTCTTTTCAGTTCTATTAATTTATCTTTGTCAAGGACTGACGACGTTTCAATGTTTTTCACACACTGCACTGGGTAAGCAAGTTGCAAAATCAACCTAAATTCGATGAATGAACTTGGCCTGTTCCACCACCGATAACCACGGTTTTACTTCTAAAAAAAACACCAACACCGACTTGAAAATTCACCACCGACCCACCTCTAAACAAAACATAAATGGTTGCAGTCATCAGTCCTCTGAATTAGCGACGGCATTCGGCAATGCCATCGCAAACGCCGTCGTCATGGGGCATGACAGCAGCATTTTCTTGCCGTCGAAAATTGGCAGCCATAATATTTTTTTACTTGTCACAATTACCTGAAGTCTGTCAGAACTGATCATCCAACCCTACATATGTTTTATAGGCGTAACTGGTGTATAAAATCAATATTTGTGGAAATATCTAATATTAATTAATTTGAAAGTTTGTACAAAATGTATGTGGTTGAAATACTGTTCATAACCAGTTGTTTTTCGTTTGTTTGTGTTTTTTGGAAAGAACCCCCTTGTTGACTGTGATGCACGTTTAAAATAACCCAGGAATTCCTGGGCAATTCCCTTTTGACGTCACACCTTACATAAATACAACCAATCGAAATCTTTGTTTCATGAAAGTATGCTAAATTGGTGTCCTGGGACAATTTGGCAGTTCTATTGGTCACTGATGTAATCTCAACACAGCATGTGGTCATGTTCCATTTTAATTTTAGCATTCTCCACTTGTGGCATAATGTAAACTGTACAATCTCAAACAAACTGAATTGGAAAACAATCAATCGGTTCAATAAAAAAATAAATCCATTGAGCACAAAACAAGGGTGAGTTGGAAAATAATTCTGGTTGTTTTTATCAGGTCAGAGTCAACTCACCCCGGGTTGATGCGCAATGCAAATATTTCTGTCTCGAACAGTTACTGTCAAAACCGATAGGCTAATAACGCATGGATGCGAGTTACAACCAGCCCCTAAAATTAGGACAACCAGTCAATCAATTGATCACTTAATCGAACTACAGATTGTCCAACTGACCACCCACCAGAGATCTCTCGTCCATTCGAAGTCAGCTGTTCTGATTAATGATTATTATTCACTTAGTGTCACAATACTGTCATCCAAACAATTCAATTCAAATGTGCCGTTGATGATAAAAATTTACCGTCGCAGAATTTTTGGCGGCGACAATGTTGTGCCGTCGCAATATTTTCCTAATTCCAAGGACTGGGTCATACAACTCATTTTGCCGAATATTGATTAAACATACAATAACCGGACTTCAGTTGTTGATAATTTTCATGGGATTCATAAAAAATGCACAACACAGACAACATTAGGTATGTTTTTAAACACTTTTATCGAAATACTTTCTGTCTTACTTACTCACTCACCGCACTTCAAAGTTCAAAAGGTTTGAATAAATTTCATTTGGACTTACATTTCTTGGGGATGGGCCTACATGTACATGTACATGTAAATGCAGGTGGAACTGCAACTCCATAAAATCGTACTCAGTGAAGTTGGGGACTGGACTTATTGGAGAGAATGGGCTTACTGGCTGGTCAGTAAGGTAAAAAAAACATTAACCCTTATTAAAAGAGTCTTCTGAAAGGAACCAACACGACAACACTTGGCATGTTCTGACTCCGAATATATACAAGTGGTCAACCAGCAGCAAAAATCATAACCATTAACGGCAATAACTGAACCGTAACTGATTAATTGCTTCAGCACTACCGATTATGACAACCAGTAGTTTCCGATTACTGTACCCGGTTTTTCATTAATTAAATTTCTTATAATTATTCCTGTAGTTTATTATTATTGTTTACACAGAGGTGAGCAAATTGGAAATTTTGCACAACCCCTGAACAGTTATGCAGAATAATTTTGCACAACCCATTCTGAATTAGACAATCCCTTCTTCTTCATGAGTTGATAGAAACGTCTTTTTCACCTAGGACAAGAGATGAGCGCTTAACCAAAAATTTGGTTCGGTTTTGGTCTTTTGGATTAGTTATCAAAATCGAAATCCTAACAATTTCAGAAAACCCTGTCATCCTGGTTTCCAAATTCAATGTTGGAAATCTCTAATCAGGTCTTTATTTCTCAAAATAATGAGAAAAACAACCTGGTTACCTTTATTTTGAAACTTTAGAGTGGCGATATCCCTTTCTCAGAACAGCCACACTAATCGGTATCGCGTTCAAGCGTTGCATTTGCCTGAACACCATGAAAATAGGAGACAAAATTTGCTTCTCACGCATTGGGTTTTTAGTAGAGTTTAACAGTGTTAGAAGCAGATCTCCCCATATGCCGAATCTGACCTCAAAAATAAATTAATTATGTGTTTTTCCTAACGGAATTGTTGGTTTTGAGTGGGCCTAGTGGGTATATGATTATTTTAAAATAACCTGTCACAGTAAATGTCCATGAATTTCATTTAACGGTAGTTATTGGTGAAATGGCGGAAGTTCAGTTTTCAAACATCACCCAATTTTCTCAGGAACAGGATGTGGAACAGGAATGGGTACCTAATCTCAGCAATGCAAGAACAGAGAGAAAGCGCATTAATCCACGCAAGTGAATAAATTTTATTCAAATGTTTGCCCACCATAACAACACACTAATCATACCTTTTAAGCCACCCACCCCCCCCCCCCCCTGTGCCTCCCGTCTATATAGTTTGTAAAATTTGTCTTTCTCTCGCCTTTATCAATTTTCATTGCATTCACAGGAACAGTTACTTCCTGATGGGAGTAAATTTCAGCAGCCAAATATTTCTGCTCGACAGGTTTTGTTTATTTATTAAACATTCACTAGATTAGTACCGATTGACATTGCCTTTCCAAGTGGTTCCAAACTTTCGTGTGAAAGACATCTGGTAAATTATGATCCGTTCACCAGTACCTGGGGTGGAAGTCCTCTAAACTGGACTGCGAAGGTGTAAGCGATTGGTTAAACTTGACTTTATACCTCTGTCGTGGTCACAATCAGCCACAGCTGCAGAAAGTGACCTTAAACACCAATAAATAAATAAAAACCTGTCAAGCAGAAATATTTGGCTGTTGAAATTTACTCCCGCTGCAAAGAGAATCGTTCCGCCGACGGTAACTGTTCCTGTGAATTCAAGGCGAGAAAAAGACACATTTTAAAAAAATATAGAAGAGAGGCCCGTTCCATATCCTGTTCCTGAGAATGGGTAACCCCACGTCATACATAAAATTAGGGGACGTTCAAAAACTGAAGTTGCGCCGTTTCCCCAATAACTTCCGTTACATGAAATTCCTGGACATTTACTGTGAGTTTTATTTTAAAATAATTATATACCCACTAGGCCCACTCAAAACTGACAATTCCACTAGGAAAAACATATAATTAATTTATTTGAGGTCAGATTCAGTATTTGAAGTCAGATTCAGTATAAGGGAGACCGTTAGAAGCAATTCAAACTGGAATGTTTTACCATGACATTGTCATACACATATAATTTTACAAAAGACTCGTGGCAAGAAAATATTTTCTTCAAATTTAAACTCTGGAGATAATTTATGCAAATACTTTGCACTCCAGAAATTATAGAGTATATTACACACGAACATTGCCATGGAAATGGGAAGTCCCTACTGACAATGACGGCCACATAAATCAACACTGTTGCACCATATTCACAGTTTATTGAATTAATATGTTAGAGACTCTTTTGATTTTAGACGCACATGATTGAAGCGAATATTTGGAATCACAAGGTCACAAGTGATTGCTATCAGAGCTTTCAGTGCACGAGCGAAAAAAAGGGTTGTTCAATTTAACTTCACTTAACCCGGGAGCAAGTGTATGATTGCTCTTCCAATTTGCTCACCTCTGTTCAGAATCTAATGTTTCTTGCATCAGTGGAAATTTTGTTCGCCAGTGGTAAGTGATAGATCTGTCCACAACGACTGTACTGTAGTTTTTGGACTGTTAGTGTTAGGTCAACTTAGTTGTTACCAGCATCACTGGTCGAATCACTCGGAAATTTTCCCACTTATTTGACAAACTGGAATCTGGAAGTAAAGGTCTGTCTTGACGATTGGGTAGCTTACGCTTATCTCGGGTCTAAACTACTGTACTGTACTTCAAAGAGGTCAGTTTATGAACTTAAGTGTTATCAATGTGCAAATTTGCAGAAAAAAGAGGGGATTGTGTGTGGTTGAATCGAGTTGCGGCAATGCAGAAGACCCACAGGAAATGCTTAATTTAAAACGTTTCTGCTCTTGTCCACGACGATGAACCATGCCATGCCCAGACTGGTCCAATCCAATAATCTGGGAGTGGAAATCACGATTTGTCAACATCTCGAAATTAGGCAACATGGGGTACAGAACATTATTTTTACACGTAAAAAAGACGTATTTGGATGTTATTTTGTGACAAACTGAGAACATTACAGAACACATGTGAAACGAAAGTCGAATTTGGATTTTCCAATTTCGTTGCGAACAAAAACAGTCCACCATGCTTCCATGTGACGCCATAGTAAAATAGTTCGCCACTTGAATTGACGAATTTTCAATGTTAGAGGCGATCTTGAAATCCAAGAATGGCTTGTTGGGAAACCTTTGCTTATCTGGTATAACTGGACATAGATAATTTCGTACTTCAGCATATACGATTCGTTTGTGTTGATTTTTACCAATTGACAGTACTCTACCTGTTAATTGCGCTTACAAAAGCTGAAGGGTCACGTGACTAGGCTACAATTCGCGCCGCCATATAATATTATTTGTTCATGACGTCACGAAGGACTTCCCCATGATTTGGCAAGCAGATAGTTATTTTACCAACTGTTTACTGGTTTTATTATGTTAACTGGACACCGGCGGTTAAAATAAAACCATTAGCTGATGCACAATACTTGCAGAACCTATGCAATGCAAACTACAGGGGAATCCTGATGTGAAATCACGGAAAGTACCGACTATTAATTAGTTATTATTATTTGCCAGATGGCGCTGACTGCGCATTGCAAGCACGTGCTTGTTGTGAGTCATTGTTTTGACTTGACAGAACTTGGTGGAAACACCGATTTGAGAGACCTCATTTTCAGCATCTTTAATGAAGATCGAATTGCCGTTTCATTAAAAGTGTATAAAAAGGGAAAAATATGAAACACAGAAGTTGACTTAATTATAGGGATTAGAAATAATGATAGACATAAAATGACAGTGCAAAATTTGCCTTCTGTTTTGCGAACGTTGGCATAGGCCTAATAGTGAAGGCAAAAGACTCTTTTAAGATCCGAATTTGAAACTTATCCGGAATGGTTATGTCGATTTTCATTTCTTATTGGACAATGCTGATGCGACGTTTCCAAAGTAGAGAAGCGCTCTAAAATGATTGTGAGTTTTGAAATTTGCATCCTTGAGTTCAACTGGGTACTTTAATTGTAAGGATGTCCACTCCGTTACACCAAAAACTCTTTGCAAACTAACTACTTATTGTAGGCGTAGTGTAACTCTAGGGGGTAATGCGGCCTGGCCGAAAAGGCCGTACCAGCTCATAGTCAAACTACATCCCATTGGCCATGTATGGACAAACAGCAGCTGTGTCTCACCCCAGTGATATTCCCGCATTTTTCTTCAGCAGAGTCACGGATGTTGCAAATCATTCCCTTATAAAAAAAAGTACCATGGTAAATCCCAAAATACCCTGGTAATACCATGGTATACCATGGTATTACCACGGTATTTTGGGATTTACCATGGTTTACCATGGTACTTTTTTATAAGGGTTAATTCGGACCCATAATTATTAAATGTAAATATCTTGTAATTTCTCTTTGGACAAATCAATAATACATTCAGTAACAAATTTTATGCCGGTACTCAATTAATAATCTCTTTTTATTTATAAAACAAAGTAAAACTGTTGCTCTAGCAGGAACTGGACTGCTTCAGGCGCGTAGCTAGGATTCTATAACTGGGGTGCCCTAGCCATTTTTTTTTTGGGGGGGGGGGGGGGTATTTGAACTGCCGTTGTGTGGGGTTTCGGCGGCCTTCCCTAGTGCAAACTAGGACCCCCGGTCGTTGTCCCTCCCCACTTCCCACAAGGGAAGAGGAGAGGGTCATAGGACTAACTCTCACACTCCTGGGCAATTTTGCAAAACGTAGTGCTCTAAGAGCGTTTGAGGCACTTGTAGCGTGTGTAATCCCTATATTGGAGACCATTTTGTAGATCCATGTTGTGTGAAACCTGCATTGGTTCAAAGTTTGAGGGCAACGAAATTTTTAGTGGGGGCAAGGACCCCCCCCCCCCCCCCCCCCACGCACCCACCCCAACCCCCCCACACACACACCTCCCGTAGTTTCGTCACTGTTCTGATGGAGTTAGTTTCATGGGAGCCGTGCAAATAATATTAATATTTTTAAATTAAACTTTGGGAAGGAAACTGCCGTGAAATGAATTTATACTCGTATCTTGCTTAAATTATTTATGAAGGATGCAAAATATATAGGCCCATTTTTTGTTCGGAAAAATTCACAGTGCGTGCACACACGTAGGCCCACTTTGCATGATGGGTACAAATCAGGGTGTTATGCGCGGGGTAGTTTTCATGGGCACTCGCTAACAACGATTCCGAAATATAACAAAAAATTCACACTATTTTTTGGCATTAGGCAAACAACTGCTGTTAATAAAAGTAAGGCGGATTAGTCCCCAAAATTGTTCCCAAGACATTACGCATCATTGGTTTACCACGGTTGTTACATGTATTCCACGTTATCCGATAGAATATGGACGTTGGAAAATAGAGTAAGAAAACCACGCGTGGAATAGACCTACAACAATACTGAGAATGTCAGCCAGGAACGCATCAGATTGGTCGACGTCATCCCCGACTTGTCTCGTTATGAAAATCGACTTTCGATAAAGTTATCTCATCTGAAATTATTTGACGGGTGAGGAAGGTCCAGTTAGGTATCGCGGAACTAAATATTGAAATTTGAGCTAACCGCCTAAAAATGTTACATCGGAAATGATGCAATCTCTAAAAATAAACAGCCTTGGGAAAATATATTGTTTCAATAAATGTTTGAAGCATTCTGTTGCCATCTTGCATTATTGTGAAATACTCCTGATAAAACGAGGGTGATTTGATGACTTTTGGACCTAAAAAATAAAATTTACTTTTTGTGTTTTTTTGTGGGGAATTCCCTGAAAAATATGTGTACTTGACCGGTACTTCCTTTTGTGTCAGTTTTTCTCTCTTATTTGTTGCATGACCCCCTGTTTTCGGATCAGAAAAAGTTGTCTGAAGGGCTATACTTGACAGAGATATTTGAATGCCAAAATTAAAGTGATGCAGTCATATTTTTTTCTGCTTGAACGTTATAATGGTCGCCGATGGGAAAATATTTAGTTCGTGATACCATTAAGAAACATGTAAT
The DNA here is from genome assembly GCA_031216915.1 of Pictodentalium vernedei. Classification (NCBI taxonomy): domain Eukaryota; kingdom Metazoa; phylum Mollusca; class Scaphopoda; order Dentaliida; family Dentaliidae; genus Pictodentalium; species Pictodentalium vernedei. The sequence continues at coordinate 73,498,179 of CM062293.1, read as the reverse complement.
TGTTGAGAAAACACCTATGGCATCAGTAGAAAATGAAGGGGATGTTTCCTTTTTTACTTTTAATAAACGAAAACAACAGACAGCTCCGAGAGCTGTCTGTTGTTTTCGTTTATTAAAAGTTACAAAAGGACACTTTGGGTTTTGTGGCAAGCTAGTTCGAAGCAACCAAGTAAGTGACCGTCCACTTTGGCTCCTTGTTTAGCGAATATGTTTTTACAGTAATTTGCAAGCTTTTATTCTTCCCGGGAGTGGAGCGCGGTGGCTCAGTGGTAGACTGTTGGACTTCTATGCTAGAGGTCCGGAGTTTGATCCCCGTCCGGGACGACCCGCGTTGTGTCCTTGGGCAAGGCACTTTATCCCGGTTGCCTACATGGGGGCACGATGACGCCGTTTACTAAGGCGTACTGCACGTCGATGGTGCACATGTGTTCAACCGCTTTAACCCTGCTTGAGAGGAGCTTGAACAGAGTTAGAATGTTGTGGAGCTGACAGTTGCTCGTCGATGCTCGTGGTTCTCTCCGGGTACTCCGGCTTCCTCCAGCCATAAAATTGCCACCGTCACGATTGGCCACTGTGCATAAGTATGTGACCTTAAACACCAGTAAATAGTAAATAAATAAATTCAAAAACAATTAGCAAATTATATTATGTGAAGGACAGTGTCTGTATTATATGTAACGATAAGGAACGCGGTGGCTCAGTGGTTACAGCATTGAACTTCAAACCGAGAGGTCTACGGTTCGATCCATGTCAGGGGTAACTGCGTTGTGTCCTTGGGCAAGGCACTTAATCCCGATTGTCCACGTGGGGGCACAGTGGCGCTGTACTGCACGTCGATGCTAACCCTGCATACGTGTGGTTAGTACGTTGGGGGTGTCTGACAGTTGCTCGCCGTTGGTCGGTGGTACACCGGCTTCATCCACCGACACGAACTGTCCGACACGAGGTGACTCTGGCTGTCGAAAGTGTCGTTAAAGTCAAATAAACAAGAGTGCGCGGTGGGGCTGCGGTAACCGTTTCTCGTCAGATCTCCGAAGTTAAGCAACCTCGAGCCTGGTTAGTCCTTGGATGGGTGACCGTCTGTGCGATCGATTCGGACTCCCGCGTTGTGTCCTTGGGCAAGGCACTTAACCCCGATTGTCCACATGGGGGCACGATTACACCATGTACTAAAGCGTACTGCACGTCGATGGTGCACATGTCTTCAGCCAGTCTAACCCCGCCTGTGCTGCAGTGCGGAGTTACGATGTTGGGGAGCTGGCAGCGGCTCGTCGTTGCTCGGTGGTTCTCTCCGCGTACTCCGGCTTCCCCCACCCATAAAACTGTCACCGACACGATATGACCTTGGCTGTTAATGTGTCGTCAATCCTTAATAAATAAATAAATAAATAAATAGAGCCAAATAATTAAATAAATCTGTAACGATGCCCCACAATGTTGATATAATGAACAGAAAAAAGCCACAAAAGATGGCGAAAGCGCCGTTTTCTTATTTTTTAGTGGGTCTAAACAGAGAATAACAGTCAAACGTTCAAACTGACGGGGAAAATGTACAATGTATTTTTATACTACTCTGCAGAAAAATGACTGAAGATTGTGATGTTTTCGCATCTAAGTGACGTTATGACGTGAATTATTATCTTTATTTATTTGGTGTTTACGGTCACATACTTATGCACAATGACTAATCGTGACCGTGGCAGTTTTACAGGTGGAGGAAGCCGGATAACCAGAGGAGAACCACCGAGCATCGACGAGCAACTGTCAGCTCCTCAACATTCTAACTCTGTTCAAGCTCCGCTCAAGCAGGGTTACAGCGGTTGAAGACATGTGCACCATCGACGTGCTGTACGCCTTAGTACCATGTAGGCAACCGGGATAAAGTGCCTTGCCCAAGGACACAGCGCGGGTCGTCCCAGACGGGGTTGTGATGTGAATGAAATATTTCTCTAAAGAACTAATCTTCATTCACGTAATTAAAGTTTAATCGAGGAATGAATTCAGAACACAACTCAGGAAGAGTACGTGGGATAAATCAACACACCTTTGGTGAATCTTTCCCTGTATTCTACACGCGCTGATCCCGAGCGTTCGTGAAATACACGAAAAGCTCCAACTCGAGTCGTAGAGTCCTGTCCCTCTTACTCGACAATCGTTGCTTTCCGCCTTATCACCCAACCAAAAGCAGGATACGCACGAACTATTGCCCCTTTGAACCCGAGCGGCCGCTTTTTCTGGCCAGGAACATGATACGTCACAACGTCTTTTAAATAGGATGGCTGTTGAGTAAATGTGTGGTGTAGAGCAATCAATATTTTCAACGTGCAGCCCCGAATATGGACTCTTCTAATTGCTGCCATTGAACTGGCATGGGAGATACCACTAGAGTTCAAAGGGTTAAGTGTTTATATAAAATTCACAGAGTGATTTTGTCTAGTCAGTGGGCATCCAGCCATATCCCACTTACTAACAAAGCTAGTAGAAACGTGTGGACCCAATAAGTAAGATTAACATTCGTCGAGAGCCGAGTAGCCTACCCGGTGTTCCATGGACAGAAAATTTGCTTGTTTGGCCCACAAGTTACACAGACTATACGCCCATATTTCGCCTAAACGATCGATCAATATAGGCTTTCGTTGATCAGGTATGTTACACTGCTAAATTCATTCTAGACTTTTCACTCTATGTTCATGCCACCACACTACTGACATAGGAAACCTATTATATATAGAGACGCGGCAGGAGATTAGGTGTACAAAACATGAAGTTTAAACTTTCTGACCGATAACACTAGGAAGAACGATTCTAGATGAGTAATGTGTTTGTTGCTTTAGCGAGCATACGCATGCAGTTGTTACGGAACGTACACACTAAACACAACAATGTTTACATAATATATGACTGTGTGAAGCAACTATATTTATTTCATGTCCGACGAATGGGTTCTTCCTTCAGTAAAGTGCATCACCATTTAATTATTATCACATTTGTATGTGTGTGAGTGGAAACGTTTACGTGCAGTGCTGATTAAAACAATTCTTTTTTTTATAAAAAATTATATATATGTTTTTTAAAATTGAAAAAAAACATTGACGCCTACTTTGGGCAGGTCCTGGACAACTTAGACTTGAAGCTGTCGAGGGCGGTTGCTCCAACGACACATCCGGGGAGCTGCCTCCAGATTGCTACAGGAAAGAATGATACCATATATGCACCATAGTCCGTGTATTAGGCACCAGGCATTGGAGTGCGTGGCCTCTGGTCCAGAGTCCTGTCTGATGGAGGATGTGCTCGGCTGGTAGATCTACGAGGTTGTACACTGTACGATACATCATCGTTACTCTAGATATGTCACGACAGGCTTGGAGTGTCTGCGCACTGGAGGTTTTGCAACATATATTATAGATGTAGCACTGCACCACTGGCAAAGCGAGTTCCTCTTAGTGAGAATGCCGCTAGCTTTTTGATGCTGCCCTGTTTTAGCTCCAAACACTGGAAGTATGCATAACCAATGGTCGGGCGTACCAATGTATAACATTTTACCTTGATGTTGGAAAGACACTTGCTGATGTTGCGGCCTAGAAAAGTTAAAGTGGAGTTTGCTTTCTTCGTGATTCTGTCAACTTGATGATCCCAGCAAAGGTTTTTGTGGAAATGAAGTCCAAGATATTTCGAATTGTGTTTCTAATTTAGTTGGCGTTCTTCTGTTTTTTACTTGGAGCAGTTCATATTTATCAGGATTGAAGCCGAGTGAGTCGTCTTCCCAAGACTGTAAGCTGGTGGGGTGAAGCTGAAGTTGCGTCTGATCAGTTGGAGATTCAATTTGGCGATAAAGAAGGCAGTCGGTTGCGAAACTGCTGTGGGCATATTAGATGGTAAAACATTAATGAAGAGTAGAAAGAGAGCCAATTTCCAGAGAGACCCCCGTTGTCACTGAACTTGAAGTCGATAATTTGTCGTCAAGGATAACGCACTGCTTGTGATCAGTTTCTTAAAACGTGCATTTGTGTTTGTTGACTTCCGATTCTGAAGTATAGTACCTTGGTAGAGGGTGGCTTGGAAGGATAGGGTAAGGGCGGGATCAACTTGCTGCACAGTTTCGTTCAACAGACGGGAGGAGACTTCACATGGGCCTGTAGCTTTGTGTGGATTTAGTCCAGAAAGTTGTTAGGTGACCTCTGGTACAGTAATATGGAGCCCGGGTGAGGGCTTTCCCCAAGGTCCAGTATTGGTTTGTTGGGATCCTCGCTTTTGAAGACTGAGGTGAATTGTTTGTTTAATATCCCAGCCTTCAGCCTGGTGTTGCGGTATGCCACTCCTTCCGTTTTCAAAGGTGCCACTCCATATGTATCTTAGCGCTTGTTTTTAGCTCAACCTGACGAAGTCAAGCTGAGCTATTGTCGTCAGTTGGCGTCCGTCGGCGTACGTACGTCCACAATGTACTTTGACACACCGCAAGCATCACATTCATGATCGGATTGCTTTGAAACTTGGTATGCTTGTTTAGGGTGACATCTAGATGGTAGTTCTCGATTTTCTTCCATTTCCGTCAAAAAACGGTGCTGTTGGCAATGACCTTTGAACTTAGTTTAGTTATGCATGAATATTTCCCTTTGGCACGCCCTACATGGCACATTTATGATCGGAACGCGTTGAAGCTCGGTATGCTTGTTTGGGGTAACCTCTAGATGGGAGCTATTGATTTTTTTCCATATCCGTCAAAAAAGGTATCCGTTGGCAACGACCTTTGAACTTAGTCTAGTTAGGCATCAATATATTCCTTTGGTACGCCCTACGGGACACATATACCATCGGATCGCTTTGAAACCTGGTATACCTGTTTTGGGTGACCTCCAGACGAGAGCTGTCGATTTTCTTCGTTAAAAAAAGTTACCATTAGGTACGACCTTTGAACTTCGTGTTCCTTTGGCATGCCCTACAGGGCTCATTTATGGATTGATTGCTTTGAAACTGGGTATACTTGTTTGGGGTGACCTCTAGATGGGAACTCTGAAACATGATATGCTTGGTTGGGTAACCTCCAGATGGGAGCTATCGACGTTCAGCTTATCCGTTTTTTGTGACTTCCACAATTTCCTTTGACACACTGCACAGGTCGCATTTATCATCTGATCACTTTGAAACTTGGTATGTGTGTTCGGAGTACCTGTAGATGAAAACTGTTCATTTTCTGTCATTTCCAACAAAAAACATTGCCGTTAGCAGCGACCTTTGAACTATGTAGATTTGTGCATCAATTTTCCCCTTGGCACCGTCAATGGCACACCCCTCATTCATGAATGGATTGCTTTGAAACTTGGTATGCTTGTTTGGGGTGAGCTCCAGATGGGAGCTATTGATTTTCTGCTATATCCGTTGAGAAACGTTACCGTTAGCAACTATGTTTAACTTATCCGTTTTGGACATCGACAATTTCCCTTGGCACACTGCACAGGTCTCATTTATCATCGGGTAGCTTTGAAACTTGCTATGCCTGTTCGGGATATCCTCGAGATGGAAGCAATCAATTTTCTTTCATTTCCGTTAAAAATGTTGCTGTTACCTTGACCTTTGAACTTTGTGGATTGTGCATCAATATTTTCTTTTGGCACGTCCTACAGGGCACATTTATGAATGGATTGCTTTGAAAATGGGTATGCTTGTTTGGGGTGACCTCTTGATGGGAGCTATGAAACTCAAGTTTTATCACTATGACTGAACAAACCCGGGGGGAAGAACACGCTAACCAATCACACGTTTGAGCAGGGTTTTTTTGTTAAACATCTACCCGTTTGAGTGTCTATGTGGTTTATAATCATAGACGGGTTAGTGGCATGGGTTAAGGCATTGGACTTCACACCAAAAGGTCCACGGTTCGACTCAGACCAGCGTTAACCACGTTGTGTCCTCGGGCAAGGCAGTCAATCCCGACCAGGCATGTTCCCCCATGCTCCAACCGGCGCCGGTACTGAAGCTTTTGTCCCGCTGGTGCAGGGACAAAATTATTTTATGGGAAATTTCTAACTGAACGAGGGTAAACGGGATAATAATTGTGTATGGCACACTTGCACGACATACTTTCAGCTTATTTGTGAACGAACGTACCAAAACACTCTAAAGGGGCATGTTCTGTCTGCACCACCACCTCGATAAGGCCGATCATTTTAACTTTCCAAACGTGGTGTCAAAGACAACGAAAGCACCGTCATCGGCTACTTCAAAGACATCATTCCAAGGCGACATCAAAGTAATCATAAAGCACGATTTTCGTGCTTTATGATTACTTTGATGTCGCCGCAGAATAACTGGTACGATTCCATGTTTGTCTTTGCGTTCTTGGGGACTGGGTTGGTTTAAATACGAATTTCTCCCATCTGATTGTGATGTCACCCAATTGTTGACTTGTCCGGGTACCGGTACCGGTTTCTACGGAACAGGCTCTGTCTTGTCCTGTCCTGTCCGGGCATCGGTTATATTGGTACCGACGGTACTTTGACATGTTCGATCCCGATTGCCCACGCGGGGACACGGTGGAGCCATGTACCAAGGCTTACCACACGTCGATGATGCACGTGCCTTCAACCAATGCTTTCCCTGCTTGCGCTGAGTTAGTACGTTGGGAGTCTAACAGTTGTTCGCCGCTGCTCGGGGGTTCTCTCCGGGTACTCCGGCTTCCTTAAAACCCTTTACCCAACGCAGACGATATCAAAATTTATTATTTTAAATATAATTTTTTAAAATTTTTCAAAAAATTTCAACAAAACTATATCATGTGACCCCTCATTGGAACGAGCTCAATGAGCTCGTTCCAATGAGGGGTCACATGATATGGTTTTGTTGAAATATTTTGAACAATTTAATTTATTCAACTGCTCAATTTGCATATTACGCGGGCGGATGCGGGCGATTCGTTAGGTAAAGGGTTAAAAAATGTCGACACGAGGTGACTCTGGCTGTCAAATGTATTCAACCCAATAAATAAATAAATAAATTCTTCACTAAAGTGTTTAATATTTCAATCTTGACGTTTATTTTTTAAAACAAGCTGTCTTGCGAATACAGAGAGCCCACACAATTGGATATCTGTCATCTGGATAACCTTGTTAATTGCATATAACTCCCAAATACAAAACCATTAAATGAGTATACGTTATAGAGTAAACCCCTCCCTGTTTATTGAATAACAAAATATCTTTTAATCTTTCGAAGAATTACTTCGACGACCACTGTTTTTCGACATATTGGGCTCAATACATAGAAAGTGATGGGCATTTAATCTATTATTTTTTGTTTCACAGATCTCTACAAGCTCTGTCAAATAAGGTACAGTACGTGGAGAGTGTATTATCACTAAATCACCCACAGAGTGGAGATTCCACCCAAGAAATAATTGCAAATTTGTTGCAAAGCATTACAAGCACAAGAAGTTCCAGCAAATGGACCTTTAACCGGAGGTCCATTGGCTGAAACATTGCTTGTGTTTTTTGTCCACATGTACAGAATTTGAAAGTGATACTTTGGGTGATAACTCCACTCCCCGGGTGATTTAGTTACAATCCACTCTCCACGTACTGTATAATGGATTAAATGTTCAGTTCATAGTTTGGTGACCCACTCAAGTTAATGGAATACTCCTGTTAATATAACTATAACATGAGTTTGGAGGGCGTTACGGTTTATCAATGGTCCGAGAGGAATGAAGAAACGAAGCCGAGGGACGTTAATAAGCCAGAGGGCTGTTATCCAGTCCTCAAGGGCCATTAATAAATCGGGACCTCTGACCAAATCATGTTATTACTATTATTACCATGACCCGAAGCGGGCGGCGGGCTGTTGATGAATTTTGTTTTCATTAACACCCGCCCCTCGCTTCCGGATGCATGACGTCATGAATTACAGAGTTGGAACGCCCCGCTAAGCTCTGTTAATATACTAGAGAGCGCCCGCTAAAGCTCGTTCCAATGAGAGGTCATAAGCTATGTTTTTGAGACAAAAAATGAAAAAAATAATGAAAATTGAATGTCAATTTTTGTGAATTGCGCTGTTCTGTTTTGGCAATTACGTTGGGTAAAGGGTTAAAGATTACCGTGGCAGACCATATAGGCCTATTATCCCCAAATACATCGGTATATCGCAACATCCGCATCGCCCCTGGTGGGTGTAGACCTTTACACAGTCGTCATTTAAGCCTTAAATAACTGTAATTTGTTAATTAGAGTCTACGGAATTCCGCCTGTTAGTCTTGGTTTTAACCCTTTACCTCACATGAAAAGCACTTGAAAACAAAATTATTGAATAAATATTTTATGTTTTTCGTCAGAAACATAGCTTATGACCCCCTCATTGGAACGAGCTATGTTTTTGAGGCAAAAAAAAGAAAATTGAATGGTGATTTTTGTGAATAGCGGTGACCAGTTTTGGCCGTTACGTTGGGTAAAGGGTTAACCCTTTACCTAACGTAACGGCCAAAACCGGCCAGCGCTATTCTCAAAAATCGCCAATTAATTTTCATTATTTTTTTCATTTTTTGTCTCAAAAACATGGGTTATGACCCCTCATTGGAACGAGCTCGTCGAGCTCGTTCCAATGAGGGGTCATAACCTATGTTTTTGAGACAAAAAATGAAAAACATTAGTTATTCAAGAATTATTTTTGCTAGTGTCGTCTGCTTTTCAGGTTAGGTAAAGGGTTAAGGGAAATTCTCATTCTAAATACCAGAGCCGACAACACAACATTTCTGTTGAAATTCAAACTGAATACAATAGTTTACTGCTGGGATTCGAGTACGATTTTTATTCTCCAGTGGGGCGTGCGGAGGATTATTTCACGAGGTGTTAGCAGAGTGAAATAATCCGCGTGGCCCATGAGAGGATACAATTGTGCTCGAATCCGAGCAGTGAACTTTTGTATTTATTTTATTTTCCCCTTATTTGTTTCCCCCAAACAACCCTTTATAATTGATTCAACCCAGCTGATTTGTAAACAATAAAAAAATAGCACGTCATCGCTTGGCGTGGAGTACGGTTCTTGGAGTGGAATGCCATTTTGGGCAAGTGAGAGTGGATATACGATTTGTTTTGGTTTAAGATAAATGAATAAAAATAAAATAAAATGTAATAAGAATAAAATAGCGATGCAAAACAAATTCGCGTGTTGCTGATATGACACAGGCGATGCTTTCATTGTTAGTTTCGTTTGAAAATTGTATCGTTCCGGCAGTTCCAGATCAAATCCACGCTTGCCACGGATTAGGCATAAAAGAGTAGGAATGCGCCAAAAACTCTAGCGAAAAGTTATAAGCAATCAACTCTTTAGACTAACGTAACGTCCAAAACCGCCACCTCTATTCACAAAAATCGACATTTAAATATTATTATTTTCCATTTTCTCTCTCAAAAACATAGCTTATTATCTTCACTGGAACGAGCTCTTTGAAGAATGAATTATTTTAGTAATCCGCCAATTTTTTCACAAGTGTCGTCAGCTTTCATATTGGCAAAAGGGTAAAGAAACTCACTTTCCTGTCCTGTTATGTAACGACCTCGTTAAATTTAGTTTTTTTTCGGGGGGGGGGGGGGATTATTTACGAATATTTTTCACCAGTATCGTCTGCTATTCATGCTGGGTAAATGGATAACAAAACCCTTTTCCACTACTGTACAGGATAACAATTTGTTAACTGCCACAAAAAAGACTGACGGATAAAACGTCCTACATTAGATTGTTATTGGGGTTTAATATAGTCCCTGGATTTCAAGGAACCGGGAACGGGAATGAAATTACTCTCAGAACCAGGAACCGGGAAATTTCCCGGGTAATACCAAGCAAATTTACAGGGGTAACATGACGCATTTATTTTAACGATAATGAGCATATTTCATTGGCAATTTCCCATCTCCAAACGGATAAGTTCTTTTCCTGAGATAAGTATGAAAACCCAAACCCGCTTCAATCTCGTCTTTATTTTCAGAATCACTCGCATTATCACCTCTACCTTCTCCAACATCAACATCCTCTTCTTAACTGCCATCACCAGTCTCCTCTGCTTTAAGCAGATGAGACTGGTGACGGCTGTGAAGAAGGTGTTGATGTTGGAGAAGGTACTGAACAGTGATACTAGTGATTCTGCAAATGAAGACGAGTTTGAACTTTGAAGCTGGTGAATAAGTCTTGCTGTTGAAAGGGAGGGGGTCCACCAGGACTGGTTGAGAGCTACAGTGATTCGTTGAAAATGGTTCGTCAGGAATCAGGACTGTAAAGTTTCAGGCGAGGAAGGGCTGATGAAATCCTACAAAAGTTTCAATTCAGAAAACTTCAGTTCAATACACAAACAGTGCCACGCTTCATTTCCGGTTCCGTGCTGTAGATTTCACGGGTATCGGGGTCGGCTTTCGGAACCGTGAACCCGGGAATTCCCGGTCTCGGGATTAAACCCTAATTGTTATTAGAGAGGATTCCTACCTACTGAGTGTTCAGAATTTCAGTATTCTTAACTATCCAACATTGCCTCTGCACACAGTTAGAATCAGTAAGTTTATTTAGAACTATAGTTCAGTTCATTTAGCAAACGAGTCGTCCAAACTTAGATATAGTGACCGTAATATAGGCCTATATATATATTTGATTTTCGTATCCCAGTGGGCTATGAAAACAAGAAAATATATTACGGCCTTCAGGTCCAAGTTTGCGCTAGCACACGAGCTGCGGTTTAAACTGGGTGAGGCATGCTCTTAATTAATGAGAAACCTTATATTTTATTTATTTATTTATTAAATATTGTATATTATACATGTTTACATACATTGAGGCATGCGAAATATAACATTTAAATAATTGTATTTGAAAAATATTTGTATCTGTATTTTTTTTTCATCACATGGAATTTCTGTATTTTCTGTAAAAAAACGCGGAATAGACTACAGTTCAAGCCAACATAAATATCCATTGTTCCGCATAAGAACCCATCTCTTAACTGTCCAATACTAAAACCTTAAATTTAACAATACGAGAATAATAGATGTTGAACAGTAAAGGATAAACCACCACCCGAACATCAAAAAGCTGGTATTTTTTGCCTGGTACTGAATAGTTAAAATGCAATATTGTGGGTAGATCATCTATACAAGGAATATCAAATTTGATGCTTTATTCGGAAATGAAAGCTTAGAGAGTGAGCGTATATATGTTACGCAAACTACATCCATACTGCAGAGTAAAGTATCATCTGGAATCTCACCAGTTCGTCCATTTTTCTGAGGTAGTGAGTGGTATCTCTCAAGAAGGAGGGTAATAGAGAGAACGGCATTCGCATTCGAACTGTCATTTTTTACCGCACGAGATCGATTTGGACGAAGGCTTCGAGTTCAATATTATCCCTCCGCCCAAATCGTTCGAGTGCGGTAAACATGACAGTTCGAACGCGTATGCTGTTCTGTATTTATTGCACGCCTACAGTTTACAAAAAAAATATTTGATTTTGGTTGAGCGACAATACTGAACTCGAAACCTTCAGCTTCTCGTTCAATATTACCTCCTCGGCTCAAATCGATCGAGTGCGGTAAACATGACAGTTCGAACGCGTATGCTGTTCTGTATTTATTGCACGCCTACAGTTTACAAAAAAAAATATTATTTGATTTTGGTGGAGCGATAATACTGAACTCGAAACCTTCGGCTTCTCGTTCAATATTACCTCCTTGGCTCAAATCGATCGAGTGCGATAAACACGACAGTTCCAACCCGCATGCTGTTCTGTATTTATTGCACACCTACAGCTTACTAAAAAAATATTAATCGTTTTTGGTGGAGGGACATAATAAAAGCATAAGCGTGCAACTTGAATAAATTTTCCAATGAGCGATCGAAGGTGAAAACCAGCGAACTCAGAAATTGTTCAGTGATATTATTGAGAATGATCCAACTTCAGCTAAGATTTTCTCAAAGCCACCTTTAAACGACTAAAATATTCGGAACATTCTTGTTCTTGTGTGATTCAGAAATGAAAGCTTTGAAAGTGAGCATATATATTTTACGCAAACTACATCCTTAGCGCAGAGTACAGTTTCATCTGGAAGCTCACCACGTTTCAATACTATAAAACTTTTACAATTGTATTTTCAGAATTGTATTTTTGTAGTTATGACTTTAAATGTGTTGGAATGAAGCATAAGCATTTTCAAAGATGTGGCAATTTGCCAGTTGGCAAATTGCCACATCTTTTAAAATGCTAATGATTCATTTCAACCCATTTAAAGTCATAACTACAAAAATACAATTCTGAAAATACAATTGTAAAAGTTTTATAGTATTGGCTCCTCAGTTTGTTGTGATGTCGTTGGAATATTTCATCAGTCGGGACTCGAGCCGTCACAGTCACAACATATTAGGTTTACACACCCTTCCCTTCCCCCCAATCGGTCACCTTCTGGACACCCATGATTCGATTCAAGGTTCGATTCGATTTCGAATAATAGACCTGATTCGATTGGAGATTCGATTCGAATCGAAAATGTGTGATGCTCAGGGTCTTAGTATTAAGTATGGTGGAGTATCAGGACCATTGCAAAAACCAAAACCTTATTGTCAGTTTGTAACCAGTCGAGATCGCGACTTAATAACTCGAGATTTCAATTTATTAAGTCGAGATCTTTAGTTATTAACCTCTTGAACCCTGTTGGTATTTATTTATTTTTTTTTATTGGTGTTTAAGGTCACATACTTATGCACAATGGCTAATTGTGACCGTGACAGTTTTACGGATGGAGGAAGCCGGAGTACCCGGAGAGAACCACCGAGCAACGACGAGCAGCTGCCAGCTCCCCAACATCGTAACTCCGCAGTGCAGCACAGGCAGGGTTGGATTGGTTGAAGACATGCGCACCATCGACGTGCAGTAAGCCTTAGTACACGGTGTCATCGTGTCCCCGTGTGGACAAACGGGGTTAAGTGCCTTGCCCAAGGACACAACGCGGGAGTCCGAATCGATCACTCAGACTCTCACCCATCGAAGGACTAACCGGGCTCGACGTTGCTTAACTTCGGTGATCCTACGAGAACCGATTACCGTAACGCCACTGCGCCCTTCCCACCCCCACACCGCCCCTGTTGGTATCTTCCATGTCAGTTCCATGGTAGTAATAGGAAGTGTCCATATTTATTATTTGTGGGTAGACCAATTAATATTTTCAACGTGCAGCCTTTGGGCTGCACGTTGAAAATATTGATTGGTCTACACCACACATTTACCTTGCAGTCATCCCCTTAATGACATTATGACGTAGCTTGTGACCCGGACGGAAAAACGGCCTCTGGAGTTCAAAGGGTTAAGACGAGATTTCCAGTTATATTTCAGTTATAGTAAAAGTCAGGTTTTCTGGTCGAGATCTCGAGTTATTAAGCCGGGATCTCGACTTGTGACAACAAGTTGTTAGGTTTATGCAAAATGGCTCCAATACTTGTTCCTATTTAAGCACAAAAAATTCATTAAAAAAAATCTACGGAGCTGTCGGTCTGCCGACACACACAACCCAGAACTGATGAAAATTTAAAGATGAACTTTTGTAAACTTCGTTCTGACCGCAACGATGAAGAGCCCGCCCCCACCCCATTATAACCTTTTCAAAACTGCGAAGTTATTGGTGGAAAATGCTTCTGGGAACCATGAACAAGTACCAAAGTCTCCTAATTCAAGTTTAGCGTGATGTTATTGCGCCGTATCCTTCGAAAACTCTCGAGAAATTAAGAACTACTGGAACGTCTGTCCAGACCAAAAGGTCTGGTAAGTGTAAAGCTATTCAGCACTAAATGTCTACAGAGTAACTCGCTCAGTTTTAATCCAGTTGGGTTTAGAATCTACCATGTACGCCCGAAATGAAGTGAATGGGCGACACGTGGGCATGCAGTGTCGTATATATATTGAATATGTTAAACTCTGATAATACGGCGGATATCTGTGGACCCAAGCGGTCAATATAATCCTTCAGCAAAACTTGTAGTGCCGCTAATGATGCATCATTAGAGAAGCAATCGAAAAATCAACAAAATGCAACTTTTTTTTCTTATTTAGTTTCCAACATGTTAACGCAGTTAGGGGATAAATATATAAACAGAATTGCTTGTTGGGATATAGACCATCAATCGAAAGACTTTAACCCTTTACCCAAGGTAACGGCCAGAACCGTCCAGCGCTATTAACAAAAATCACCAATTAATTTTCATTATTTCTTCTTTTTTCGTCTCAAAACATAGATTATGACCCCTCTTTGGAACGAGCTCGTCGAGCTCGTTCCAATGAGGGGTCATAACCTATGTTTTTGAGACATAAAATGAAAAAAATTAGTTAGTCAAGAATTTTTTTTGCAAGTGTCGTCTGCTTTTCATGATAGGTAAAAGGTGAAAAGACGTCTGTCCAAAATTTTGTTCTTTACCCACACCAGAAAAATCTCGTGACACCATTTAGTTTGACTACGTTAGCGACAAACATAGGAGTTATGTATACCGTAAAATGAGTGGCGTAGCCGGAGGGGGGGGGGGGGCTGAGGGAGGAACGACCCCCTCCCCCCCAATTTCAGTCATGCCCCCAGGTGATGTGACCTAATTATTGATGCCTTTCACAACTAATTATTGATGCCTTTCACAACTTATAAATTATGGACACAAACAGACTAGCCAAGAAAAGTGCGGGTTGTTTTTGTCGTGAATTTCAAAATGTTTCCCGGGGAGGCCCTCTCTGAAGTCCCCCAACTATGGGTCGCCCCCATCTCGCCGCTTTGTGTCTGGGATGATGCTGTGCAACCTACACGGTATGCTAGTAGTTCAGCGATTTGAACTTAGCGGCTACCCCCTACGTAGGGGGTAGCCGCTAAGTTCAGATTACTGAAATCCCCCCTCCTAGGTATTACTCTTCCCCCCCCCCCCTAACTTTAATATCCTGGCTACGCGCCTGCGTAAAATAGATAAACCATTCGTCAGAAAACGGTCTCACCTGTGGTTCTGATCGATTGGATGAGTTATTTATGTAACACTAGAAGAGAATAGATTATAGAGTAGATCCTTGTCGGACGCCAGATATCAGAAATACCGCAAAGCAAATCCATAACGTGTGCAGTACCTGCAAGAGTCGAACGATTGTCACCCCACGAATTGTGCTGCAAGGTATACAAGACTAAACAGTTAACATTATTGTGTAACTTGCGGTACTGTGATCACACAAGCGGACAGAGAATTTCAACCGGATCGCGACTGGATCGTGATGCGGTCGAAATTCCTTATCCGCTTTTCCTCCCGCAACACTTGTGCGCCTCGCACCAAGGTTTTCAGCCGAATTCAGAAGTGTCCCCCATGCATTGCCAAAGAAATTTAAGTTCATGGTTCTGTTTTGGGGAGCTTGGACTTAAAAATGCTTTTTATTTGGAAATAAATCTAGAATTTTATAATGTAAATTCCTTGGATATATATCATCCGTAATTGAGGGTAACATTTTAACATCTTAAATTTATACCCAGTCATTGAATCCATTTCCCTATGTTTGCGCTGCGTCCGAGTAAGCAACGTGGCAGATAATCCGAAAAAAACCCGTTTTCTGTACATGTTTAGCAGAATTTTTGAGAAGGTTTAATGTATCGAACGTTTTAGTGTTTTGACTATTAACAAATGTATTTTATAACTGATCTCCATGCCTGTGATAGGAAATACCATAATTAATCACTGTATATGGTGTTATAATATTGTATTTGTTGGAAAAGTCCCTGTGGACAAGCATAGTTTATTATTGAAAAGACTCGTGTTGATACAGTAGTGGCGTCTTCGTATACAGATACCATTTAGTTGTTAACAACGAAGAAATGTGAGTGCTACTAATCTCTCATGCCAATTGGAGAACTCTTAGTACTTTTTACGGCGGAAGTACACAGAAAGTGGAGGTACAAATAATTGCAAAATGGCCCAAGAAGAATCAGGGTGAGAGTACATGAGTCAGTTTTAGGGGTTTCAGGCACGAATGTATACAAATGTATACCAAGTTGACATTTTTAGAAAAGGTGCGGGTACAACTGCTACACAATCCTCACCCCACGGCTGCACCACTGCTACACGCATACGAATGTATACAATGTTGACATTTTATAGAAAAAGTGTGGGGTACAATTGCCACACAATCCCCACCCCACGGCTACACCGCTGCGGACATACCTTTTGAAGTTCTTCCGTGTTCATATACCACATTTTGAGGACTCCTGGGTCTAGGAGTTCATATTCATGTATTTGATATGTCTTTCATATTTTGTTAAGGCAGCAGGGGTTATTGGATTTTTAACTTAAGACACGTTCAAGGCGTGGATCTAGTTGATCGGTATATGTTATTTGTAATCCCAAACCCTAACTCGTAATGATGTAATGGAACATGATCATTCCAACAGAGACTAATGCCCTAAGTGTAGTCCTGAAGAGATAAAAAGAAAAATGAAAAAAAAATGCCATTGCGATATTTTGCGCTTTTGAGATTTGCGTTGTAAATAATTTCTGTTATCGTATAATCTCGTGTGAACTGTTTCTTTGGCGTCTTAAAGGTATTGCACAACACTAAAGCTTAAAGCTTCTAAAGCACTTCTAAGAATAATTTTCTTCCGGCTCATCTTCCTCAATTCGGTTGTTAGCTTTTTCTGCCATATCGATGACTTCTTGGCTCTGTAATATATATAAAAAAACAAAATTGCAGGCTCCATAGACTATATTCTGAGAAGAAATGAAACAGCGGAAACAAAAGCATTTTATCCATCACAGGTTGATTTAAAACCTCGCCGAAGAAAACAAAATCGTTTCAGATAAAGATACGTTTATTAGATCACTACCACAAATTTTGAATGTGAAGGGGCTGATTGGATCCAAGGTTTGATTTTTTGTGTATGTGTGTATTGTGGAGGAGGGGTAAGCATGGTTGTGCTTCAGCCTGATTTCTATTTTAAAAATCGTTAACTGGAATTAACGTGTACCTGGAATCTTTGAAACCACTGTGTACCACCATTGCTACTTCAGTAGCAATGATTGTAGCGGTCGAGGTATAAAGGCCATTTACCAACCAGCCTGGTTGGTCCGGATCTCTTAGTCTCGTGGTAAATCGGTCGCTGTGTGTGCTAGAGGTTGACGGTTCGAACCCCGGCTCCCGCACTTATCTCTCCTCCTGTTACATTTGGGGGCTCGTCCGATCCTCAGTAGTAGGTGGCACTGCGGGTGTTTCGACCGCTCTGAGGGAGGAACTTGGGTGAGATTCACATGTGGTCAATCTCAAAAGAAGGGGAGAGTAGTGTAGCGGTCGAGGTATAAAGGCCATTTACCAACCAGCCTGGTTGGTCCGGATCTCTTAGTCTCGTGGTAAATCGGTCGCTTTGTGTGCTAGAGGTCGACGGTTCGAACCCCGGCTCCCGCACTTATCTCTCCTCCTGTTACAATGATAGTGTACAATTATATTAAACATTCCAACCACACGTTAATTCAAGTTGACGATTTCACTCGATCTGAGACGAGACACGATGCGAAGTCGCGATTAGCTGCAGCTGAACGGAACACCACATTTTAAACATGATTGGAAATTCTAGACATTTAGCTTTGTTTCCAACCATTACTGCCATGAACTGGCATCGTTATGGACGTTCAACACAAAAATGACATATTCTGAGAAAAGTGCAAGGGTTATAGATCCCCGGCTCTGCCGCGCCTGACTACAAATAGCTCCACAATAACGTTGTAGTTTACTGACCAATTCTGGCTCGACGGGAAACGACAGTCTCAACTTTTTTCAAATTCATATGACGTCTGATTTGATTTAACCCTTTACCCAACATTACGACCAAAACCGGCCAGCGCTATTCTCAAAAATCTCCAATTAAGTTTCATTATTTTTTAAATTTTTTGTCCCCAAAACATAGGTTATGACCCCTCGTTGGAACGAGCTCGCTGAGCTCGTTCCAACGAGGGGTCATAACCTATGTTTTTGAGACAAAAAATGAAAAAAATAGTTATTCAAGAATATTTTTTGCAAGTGTCGTCTGCTTTTCATGTTAGGTAAAGGGTTAAGAAGAAAATGAAACACTGGAAACAAAAGCCATCATAGGCCTATTTAAAATCTCGCTGATGAAAACAAAATCGTTTCAGGTAAATGAGGTACGTTTATTAGATCTCTACCACAAACGGTGACTGCGGAACGATGTTGAACGTGGAGGGATTTATTGAATCCAAGGTTCGATTTATTGTATGCGTGTTTTGTGGAGGAGGGATGAGCACGAGTGTGTTTCAGCCAGATCACTGTTTTAAAAATTGTTCACTTGAATTAACGTGTGATTGGAATGTTTAAAACAGCTGTGTACTACCGTTGCTACTTCAATATCAACGATAGTACACAATTATTTTAAACATTCCAACCACACGTTAATTCAAGTTGACGATTTCACTCGATCTGAGACGAGACACAATGCGAAGTCGCGATTAGCTGGAGGTCAACGGAACACCACAGTTTTTTCATGATTGGAAGTTTTGGACATTTTGCTTTGGTTCCACCCGTTCTGCCATGAACTGACATCGTTAGAGAAGTTAAACACAAAAAAATTATTCCTTCTGAGAAAAGTGCGGGGATTCAATCCCTGCCAGGAGTAACTGCGTTGTGTCTTTGTGCATGGCACTTAATCCAGATTGCCCACATAGGGGCACGGTGGTGCTGTGTACCAAGGCGTGCTGCACGTCGATGGTGCACTTGTCTTCAACCACTACTAACCCTGCTTGTGTGGATTTAGTACGTTGTGGAGTCTGACAGTAGCTCGCCGTTGCTCGGTGATTCTTTCCGGGTACTCCGCGTAAAACTGTCCGACACGAGGTGACACTGGCTTTCGAAAATGTCGTTAAATCGTCATAAATAAATAAATAAATAAATAAATAAATAAATAAATAAGTTCCCTTTTTAACTACAATCCACACTGACATATATTTCAACTACATCATCAGGGCATGCACGAAGGCATGCCCCTGATGATGTAGTTGGAGTATTTCGTCAGTCGGGACTTGAATTATGACGGTCGGAACCAATTGGGTTTACACGATCACCTTTGCGACGCCCCCATGACAAGAATGATTTACTTCCCTTGTAGTTATTATAACACGGGGGAAGACGGCAAAGCACATATCGACCGGTTGGTTGTGCTCCTACCAACTGCGAGGCAGTGATTTTTAGGTATATCGGTAAACCGGAAACATGTGTTATTTTATGTTCTTTCCATCATAACGATTATACCACAATTTAGTCGAACTTCATACACAACATGTCTAAATCGAACATTGCCTATCGAGACTGTTTACAACATTGTAAAATTATGTTACGGTAAAGGTCAGCGAATGCAGATTCAAAAGCGGTAAAGGTCAGATAATACAGATTAAAAGACACTTGGCGAGCTAATTCGTTTCATCCCACAAAGCGCACACTATGTATGCACTCTTGAATGAAAATATAACAGAGAGTCAAAGGGGAGTGAACACATTTTCATTTTAAAGGGGTTATGTGAACGGTCGCCATCGTATGTTTACATTAGTATTAAACTACTTTAGCCTACGATGTTCGGCTCTTGATGCGTGTTATTATTCCAAGGCATCTTTGATGTATCTGAAATTCTTAACCCTTTACCCAACGTAACGGTCAAAACCGGCCAGCGCTATTCTCAAAAATTGCCAATTAATTTTCATTATTTTTTCATTTTTTGTCTCAAAAACATAGGTTATGACCCCTCGTTGGAACGAGCTCGTCGAGCTCGTTCCAACGAGGGGTCATAACCTATGTTTTTGAGACAAAAAATGAAAAAAATTAGTTATTCAATAATTTGTTTTGCAAGTGTCGTCTGCTTTTCATGTTAGGTAAAGGGTTAAACATGGGTACATTCTTGGTTATTTAGCACT
Source organism: Pictodentalium vernedei (assembly GCA_031216915.1). Classification (NCBI taxonomy): domain Eukaryota; kingdom Metazoa; phylum Mollusca; class Scaphopoda; order Dentaliida; family Dentaliidae; genus Pictodentalium; species Pictodentalium vernedei. The sequence continues at coordinate 73,478,247 of CM062293.1, read as the reverse complement.
ACTCCACTCAATGAATGGGCAGCAAGTCATATCTCCATTTACAGGAAAATGCAGAAAAAACTTGACGATCGAACACGCAAGCTTCTAAACCAGGGACAGCTGGCCTGAAAATAAGGAGTCTGACATTTGCAGAATGAGGTCCCCAGAGGGTAAATTTGATGATGCTATCCCATACAGTGGGCAATTTATCCCCTGGATACCTCTTTCTGTTTAGTTTTGAGACCCTGATTCAGATTGAGGTTCACAGAGGGTAAATTTAGTGATGCTAACTAAATTCACGCTCTGCGGACCTCATTTTGCAGATGACAGTCTGCTTATTCTCTGGCTTGATGGACACCCGGGCAGTCTAGCTGGTTGTTTGTGGACTGCAAATCCGCTTATTACTTTCTCAGGTTACTACCGGTTTAACAAATCGGGGTATGGATTGATGTCCGCCTCTCAGGTAGACGCCTGCGGCTGCCGAATCGGAGTTTGCGTACCGAAAATGTGTAATGGACCAACAAATTAAGGGGACGCAACTCCTTCGTTTGTCAGCGAAAATAGAGATGCGGGACAAAAAGGCCTGGACTTAATCCTATAGTGGAATAATATTTTCATGTTGAAACTTTTCAATCATATTTTATTTCTTACCCAGTCATAGAATGCAGCAACACTGACACTATTTTCTCGAATGAATTGGCTGTTGTAATTTGACAATATTTCCGTCGATTCCTTTAGCGACGCTTCTGGTATACGAGTGACGTCGACAAGCTTAGCCCGTCTGATGACGCTTTGTTTCCCTTGCTGTGACAATGGCCTCACCATATCTTCCCACTCCTGTTGGAACAAAGTATGCATGTATTAAACATAAACTTCATGCAGCTTACTCATAAAATTATAAAATGGTGCTGCTCGTTGAGGCAAAACGAAAAATATTTTTCACTTAGTAGGTGTGAACTTTAGTGAAAACATCTTGGGCGGGAGTCATATCTTGTTTCGAACGTTGTAGAGGAAACGCCACATCAGCCATGGAAACGATATATGAACTCCGCACGTGACGTGCTTCGAGAGGCGAGGTTATCAATGATAGTCTTCAAGAGAGGGCGTCCCACCGTTTTTGTAAAAAAATATTCATATCTTAATACTTGAATCTTGTTCGACTGAAATATCACGGATAATGTCCCCCAGAACTAATAAAATGGAACCCACTTACTGAGGGATCTTACCGTGTAATAATTAGTAAAATATACCAGACAGGGTAAGGTTCGAGGCCAGGAATATGTTCTTCCGCGAATGGACGAAGAAGAAAATATACAAAACATAGTACAATCGATATTTTGCCATATCGACCACTCGGGGAAGTAATTGCCGAATTTAACACAGTAAGCTTAACCCTCTGAACCCTGGTGGCATTTTCCATTCCAGGCCAGAGCTATCAACTGGTAGAGTCTATATTCCTTACACGGGGGAGATCAATCAATATTTTCAACGTGCAGCCCCGTGGCTGCACGTTGAAAATCTTAATTTGTCTCCTATGCAAATTCACCGATCGACTATGTGAATTCAGGTCATAGCACGACCCTGGACCGGAAAAAGCGGGCTTTAGCTTTCAATGGATTAATAGACTATCGATTTCAGTACAAAACTACAGATTTATGTTTATGTAATTCCAAGTGGCACTGTGGTTGAAAATGTATGCAGGAACACACAGACACACACACAAAGGCGATATCATTCAGATGCAGTCACAACACTCATTGGCGTTCCCCACAACTCAAGGAACACATGACTGAACCTTGCGCTCTCACTAACTGTTGATGTAACTAGAAATTTTACAAATGATTGCAGGAAACAAGTTTGACGTACTTAATATTGACTGTTTAAAAAGAAAATTTGCTGACGGGGAAGCCGGTGAGGTGGGGGTGCTCTAAAGACAGTTGTAGTGTCCACTGCAAAGTTAGAGTACTACACTTCCATCTCCTTGACTTTTTAATATATATTCCTGACATAAGTGCCATACATATCTATTCACAAACGATGCCATTCAAATTTTATTTTTTTCAATTTTCGCCTCAAAAACATAGCTTATGGCCCACCATTGCAGCAAGCTCGTTCCAGTGAGGGACCACAAGCTATTTTTTTTTAGAAAAAAATAATATTTTTAGTTATTAAAGATGTTTTGTTTGAAAGTGTCGTCTGCTATTCGCGTAAGGAAGATTATTTTTTTTGTTCGCACTGCAGAATTTATGTATATGAAAGGAAATCTCATAACCCCCCAAAAACTGTGTTCTAATTTTACGAATGAATATTTTCACAAAGCGGAAGGAAGAGGTCGCGTTGTATTAATAAGGACCACTTATAATTCTCTTCGCTCGCTGACATATGAAATCCGGAAAAGAGAGACGAAATACTATATCCATTTCCTTGGCTCCGTTTTAGTGCCGGCCACGCACTTAGAGAACTAGAGATGCTCACCATAACGCTGGTCACCCAAGTATCCTCAATCCAACTAGAATTTGGGGATCAATATATTCATTGTGCAAGTAAATGATTTCTGTCTGTATATTATTAGTTACAGAGTTTGTTGGTGGCCTAATATGGTATATATGGTGTCAGTTAATTCCACATTGGACTCGAGCGAGTTCAATATGGAATTAACTGACACCATATATACCATATTAGGCCACCAACAAACTGTGTTACGAATATAACAATAACATGATTATGGAGGGCATTATGGTTCATTAGCGGCCCTGCAGCAATGATGAACAGCCCGAGGGTTTAAGCCCAAGGGCTGTTCATCATTGCTGCAGGGCCGCTAATGAATCGTGATGCCTGACAACAATCATGTTATTACTATTATTACCACTCCCTGTAACAGCTAACCGCACGAGGGAATTGCTGGAAGAAATAATCACTAAAATCGGTTCGATATTTCGGTTTCGATCGTGCGTTCGTCTTCAATTCAGAAATACAAGGGGACGTCATCCGAATGGGAGTAATTCATTAGACCATGGAATCTAAAAATAGCCGGGCCGCGGGCCGCTAATGGCTATTTATACCATTATCGCCGGCGGCCCGGCACCGTCGAATGACGTCACTGAAATTATGGAGTTTTAACGGCCCTCCAAAATCATGTTAATCGACTGGTAACTTATAGATTGAGTGGTAGTAATATACCTTACCGACTGCTGCATCGATACACAGGACTAATAACAACAGCGATCAAAATTAAATGAGAGAATTCTCACAGTGTGTTCACGTGTCTTTGCCTTGTTACAATTTATGGGAGAGTGCCCTATAGGCACTCTCCCATAAATTGTAACAAGGCAAATTCATACATACCAAACAGTTTCATTTCGAAGGTAACATGACACACATCCACAGAATATGAAGCCTTTTAAGTTGCCTAACCTGCACTTCAGACCAAATACGGGCTTCCAACACTAAATCTTTCAACTTGAAGCGTTTATCGGCTGCCGCCATTTTGAATAATCAATGAACATAGCTGTCAGCGTATGTTCACTGATTATTCAAAATGGCGGCAGCCGATACCCATAGCTGTCAGCGTATATTGATGTTGACAGGCAGTATATGGTTTTATATGCAGTCTGCATGTGACGTCTTTGAACCAATGAAATTCCCAGATACTTATAGGAGATAAGATATGATGAAATACAGTTGCTTTTGTAACTTAGAAATACGTCGATGGATATATTACTACCGACAAGTCAAAATTTAATATTTCGTAATACCTGCTCTTGATCAGATCTATAGTCTACGTATGTATGAAATTTGATGTGCTGAGATGCCCCATTGTCCTTATTAATTACAATTTTTCTAGTCCAATGTATTATGCCGGACGTTTTACGAACGCATGTTACGCCCACTTTTGTCATAAGTGACGAGGTTTGTCCATGTTCCTACTTTTGAAATAAAAATAGCCATCTTTTGTCATAGCTTGCCACTTTTCTATTAAAATCGACAGGTTTTGTCATAAGAAAATCTCACTACTTTTATCATAGAATTCAACAGGTTTTGTAAGACATTACTTTTTGCCACTCGTATTAAAAAACTGTTCACCCTTAGTCCAACTATCCAGCCTTATACTATCGTGTTGTTGCCTTAGGTAGAAGTGATTCTAGTTGATCTGATATCGTTGGGTGTGTGTGGTTGTCAGGTATGTTGTATGGTATGCACCCCTGTGAGGTTACTGTAGGTAGTTGGTGCTACTTACTCATATCGACTTTGTGTACAGTAACAATGAGATGGGTCAGTCCAATATCAATATACAGGGAGAATAAAATAATAACTGCAGTTATTATTGTATCATCAATGCCTCGTGTATAAACCTCTTATAATAAGACGAAAATGGGACGAAATTATGGCTTGGACCGAATAATCGGTCTTACGAGTTCAAAGGGTTAAACCTGGTTGCTATGGGTAGTACTATTTATTTATTTATTTATTTATTTATTTATTTATTTATTTATTTATTTATTGGTGTTTTAAGGTCACATACTTCTGCACAATGGCTAATCATGACCGTGACAGTTTTACGGGCGGAGGAAGCCGGAGCATCCGGAGAGAACCACCGATTAACGACGAGCAGCTGCCAGCTCCCCAACATCGTAACTCCGCACTGCAGCACAGGCAGGGTTAGATTGGTTGGAGACATGCGCACCATCGACGTGCAGTACGCCTTAGTACACGGAGTCATCGTGCCCCCATGTGGACAATCGGGGTTAAGTGCCTTGCCCAAGGACACAACGCGGGAGTCCGAATCGATCGCTCAGAAGGTCTTCCATCCGTGGACAAAAAGGGCTCGACGTTGCTTAACTTCGGTGATGTGACGAGAACCAACTACCGCAACGGCACCGCGCCCCCTCTATGGGAAGAACGAATGGTGAGATATTGTTTATGACAAAACCTGTCGACGTTTTATTACAAAACTGATAACCTCACTTTGTGACAAAACCTGGCGATTTTATTACAAAAGTGGTAAGCTATGACAAAACATGGTGATTTTAATTACAAAATTGGGAGCTATAACAAAACTCGTCAAAATTTTGCAAAAGTTGGCGCACTTTTCTATTCAAAAGTGAAAGTGAAAAGGTTCGTTATTCAACAACGCTCTTTTTACAGCGTCGCTTCTTGTAGTTCCGTTTGTTATAAGACACGAAGCACACGGTTATCTCTGCAGTGGTTTATACTTCATAGTGTAACACACACATACGAACATTCTGTGGTCACACATGCAGTCACACCCTAACACTCACCCAAACACAACTGGCTGAACGATACGCCATTTATCGGCGCAAGTGAAATACTCCACGTTGTGTTTACCAAGAACATATTTTGAGTCTTACTTCGAGGTGATGTGGTTTTTCTCCGAGAATCAGAAGAAAGGCTTTCATTGTATCGAAGACAGGTTTTTGAGGTTGGTTGTACTGCTTTATCTCCAGGAGGGTTCGCGCGTCCAGTGGAGGTGTTGGGTGGAGTATGTTTCGCTTTGGATTGCTCCCTGCACGCGAGTTGCGTCCAGACAAATCTTGCAGTCGCGCCAGTTCGTCCTTAGCATCCTTTATGGCCTGATCTAGTTGCTTAGCATAGGCAGAGTTTTCGGCATTTAAAATGGCCTTTTCCAGTAGCTCGATCCTCTGTCTCCCCATAGCATCGTGAAGATCTGTAACAAAATAAGATGTGCTAGTTGTTGCGTGGCGCCTATAAATCACATATTTTTACTTCTGTGTGTCCAGCGCTCTCAGAAAAAAAAACCGCTATTCAGTTTTATTGTGCTTTCTACTTTTGCCTCTAAAACACAGCTTATGACCCTTCATTGGAACGAGCTCCTTGAGCTCGTTCCAATGAGGTGTCATTAGCTATGTTTTGAGGACAAGAATGGAATTTTTCAGCTATTTAATAATTTAAAATTTTTGGCAAGTCTCGTCAGCTATTCGTGTTGGTTCAAAGGTTGAGAGATGCAGTTTGATAACATTGAATCATTATTATGCTGTTCCATTAATGTATTCTATTTAAAACTGTGTACTTTATTTATTCAGAAGGCGCCCTCGGGCGGTTGACCATGTGGGTTTAACACGTGAGTTGATCATGTGGGTTAACACACATTATTCTTCTGTCGCGTGTTTTGGTTAAAGGTACAACACGCGTGTTCGCCAAAAATAACAGGTTCGTTAGAATGAAACCTGGCATACCAACAGATAATAAAGTGCAACAGCGCAGGTGCTACGCTTTAAAAAAAACTCTCGGCTTTCCAGAGATAACAAGTTTCGTGCTAGGAATACTATAGAATACCAAACGACATTTGGTATTCCAGAATACTAAATGCATTGATTGGTTTTCCAGAGTACCAAGATTGGTACTACAAGATACCAAAATATTTTGGGTACTCCCGAATACCAAACAACACTGGTTGCCAGAATGCCAGAATGCCAGATACACTGGTTGGGCTCTAAGGTGTTCTAGAATACCAAATATAAAGGTTCCCTTAAGTACCAATGCTAAATCAGAGGAATTCCAAATGGGGAAACAAAATACAAATTACTGCTCAGCTGAAAAGGAAGCTTCTCTTAAGGCAAAGATATCCGAACAGAACTGAATGCTTTGCAACTGAGCTGACCCCTCTTCATCTCATAAGTATGGACATGAATGCCAGTGTTCATGAATGAATATACATGAATGAGTGAGTATACATGAATGCCACTGACCTTACTTGGCCAGTCATTGCATTGATCAGGTTTGAATATGCAAGAGAAACAACAACACAACACTTTAATGAAATGCCAGTCGACAACCATATCTTTTGACCACGCTTCCACTGTGACATTTTCAGATAGAGCTCGAATCAGGGACTGCAACTCTTTCACTTAATGAAAAAAATGGCCATTTGGTACTCGGCGCACAAATTAAAAGGGAAGGCTATTAAAAACCAATGTTATAGGTATTCCCGGAGCCCGGGTATTCCAGAATACCTGTGCTGAAATTGGATTTTTAACTTTTGAGGAAAAAAACATTTTGGAGTGCTCTGGAATTCAACGACATCTTTCGACTGCGCCTTGATTTGCATAAAGTAAAACCACATCCCTTTAAAAACATTATTATCTGTCGGTCTATTTATTTATTTTATTCTCAGTCAAAGATTATTATTCAAGGATGCAATATTAAGTGATCACTCGGAATGGTGGAAATGAAACCAGAATAAAAAAAACATGAGCATAGATATACAGTGTACAGGTAGAGGTGGAGTAGTCTTTTCTTGATATATTCCCTGGCCTCTGCTGGGTTATACAAAGCTATTTATTTTTACCCCGTTTATAGACCATACAAATACAGCAGTAGTATTAACCCTTTACTTAACACAACTAGACTGTGAAAGAAAGAAAAACACTTCCAAAAAATGTTCTCAAATAACTTCCGTTTTACTGAGAAACAAAGCTTATTACCTCCCTTAAGAACGTACTTGAAGAGTTCGTTCCAATGGATGGGGGTGGGGGGGGGGGGGGGGTCCTTTGTTTTGGATGGACGGTGATTTTTGTGAATAGCGCTGGCCGGGTATGATCGTTACATAGATGAGTTGTTAATCTAAAGCGACATATATCTCTGACTTATATCGTCTTGAAAATCGACTTTCGATAAAGTTATCTCCCTTAAAATTACTATGCGAATGAGGAAGGTTCAATTTAGAAGCAAGTATCTGTTGAGAAAACACCTATGCCATCAGTAGAAAATAAAGCTAAGTTTCCTTTTGTAACTTTTTAGAAACGAAAACAATTGACAGCTCTCGGAGCTGTCTGTTGTTTTGGATTATTAAAAGTAACAAAAGGAATCTTGGCTTTTATGGAAAGCTAATTAGAAGCAATTAGTTTATAGATAATGACTAATAATATCTCCCATTTTCACACCTATCAACACTAATTGTCCGCATTGGCTCTTTGTTTAGCAAACGTGTTCTTACAGCCTAGAATTTTGGGGGGAGAGGAGAGTTTCCTAAGTGGAAAGCACTTGTTCTCCAATACCAGTTTGTCTTCTACATTGGCAAATAAAATATGTTTAATCAAAAAACAACCCCCAGAAATTTGCAAGTTTTTATTCTTCTCAAGAGCAATAAACCCTTTACCTAACGTAACGGTAAAAACGACCAAAGCTATTCTAAAAAATGGCCAATTAATTTTCATTATTTGTCTCAAAAACATAGGTTATGACCCCTCGTTGGAACGAGCTCGTTCCAACGAGGGGTCATAACCTATGTTTTTGAGACAAAAATGAAAAAAAAATTGGTTATTCAAGAATTTGTATTGCAAGTGTCGCCTGTTTTTCAGGTTAAGTAAAGGGTTAACAAATCTCACTCCTTCACTATGATATTGACGAAAAGGACAATGCCTGTATTATATTTCAAGATGCCCACACTGTTGATAAAATGGACTGAAAAAAAACGCTACTGAACATCAAAAGATGGTCAAAGCGCCGTTTTCTTATTTTTAACCCTTTACCTTACATGAAAATCAGGCGACACTTGCAAACAAAATTCTTGAAAAACTCATTTTTTTCATTTTTTTTCTCAAAAACATAGGTTATGACCCCTCATTGGAAAGATCTCAACGTGCCCGTTCCAAAGAGGCGTCATAACCTAAGTTTTTGAGACAAAAAATGATATATAATGAAGATTAATTGGCGATGTTTTGTGAATATCTCTGGCCGGTTTTGGCCGTTACGTTGGGTAAAGGGTTGAATGGATTTGGACAGAGAATAAGACAAACGTTCAAACGGATGGGGAAAAATGTAAAAAGTCAGCTTCCGAATTTTTATACTACTCTGCAGGACAATGCCTGTGAAATGATGCGCACATCGATAATACAAATTCGCTAACATTTCTATATTTCTTACAGTTTTAGGAAATAAAGGGAAGCAAGCTTTCCTGTAAATCTCGTCCTGTGACAAAAATTGTCAGCCATGTTGTGTATATACCCCAAGGCCGCCGCAAAGAGCCATCGCCGACAGCCTGGAAGTTTTAAGACATAACTTGTCAGTCTGGTCGTTTATTTTTTAGCAAGGCGTTACAATATTCACGAGTCACAAACCTTTATAGCACAGGCGTCTGGTAACCTGACCTGAAGAGATAAATAAGCTCCGATTGACCTGACATCAACCTTACTCCTAAATACTCCCTAATATCTTATATATATAATATAAACGTCTGTAAACCTGACCTAAAGGGACAAATAATGGAGGGGGGGGGGGGGGGGTATTTTGAAGAAGGGTCGATATCAGGTCAACTGGAGCTCATTTATCTCTTTTGGTCAGGTTTCCAGACGTGTATATTATATATATATAAGGGAGAGGGGGGTTGAAGTAGGGTTGATATCAGTAGGGACGTGGCTAGAGGTTTCCGATTGGGGGTGTAGGGTAGTGAAGTTCCAACTAGGGGAGGGACTGGAAGGGGGTTCTCCCTCCCGGTCCCTCTCCGGTTGGAAATTCACTACCGAGAAACATTTTGAAAATGAAACCATGATTAGGGGCATGCAAATTGATTCTAGTATCTGAAATGCCAACACATTTATGATGTGCTAAACAAATGCTCAAGCTGAGAACTTAAAGCAATTCACACTGTCCTAACATTAAATCAGATCTTATGCAGGAATGATCAATTTTCGATGTTTCATCATTTTGCAACTAGCGGGGGAGGAATTCGCTAGAATTGTGCACTTGGTGATACCTTCCTGAAATTTGGCATGATGTAAGGGTAGGCATCAGAGATTTCAAAATCGATCGGCTACAAGTTGGCACCATCCTCTAGCCACCACTAGCAGCGAAATCCAAAATGGCCGCCAAGCGGATCGAAAAAAAGCTATTTTCGCCGATCGCACAACTGAAGCTCCAAACCTAACACCATACATGTGCTGTAATTGATGTGAATGATGGAGTGAAGCCCTTGGAACAAGTTGGGGGGAAGATTAATGGATAATGGGATCAGAATTTCCGTCGATGTGTGCGTCTGTGTGTCTGACTGTCAGTATGATCGTCCGTCCGTAGATAAATTAGTGTTGAATGTTTCTCGGGAATGCAATGGTCAAATGAACATGGTATGAGAGATTCCTGTCAACACATGAACAAGGGTACTCGATAGTATGCAGCAGTGGGGATACTTGGACATTTGATAATCCAATTAAAGTGACAGTCTATTCTCAACTTCCGGCATTTTCGATAGATTTATTTTCTAAGAAAATAAAACTATCAAATTTCTAGAGGAGTTCTGGTTCAATCTCAACACCATAGCGACACGTCTGCCAGCAAGGGCAGTGCTGGAATGAACTCGGGATGCATTAGTTCCCGTTGTTAATTATACAATGTTATCTTGCCAGTATAGAACATTGGCAAAATGGGACTAGAAGGGGTGAGTGTATGTTTGCAGTCATTCGAGGTACAGGAATATTTTTTGACTACAAGTAGTATTCTTCATTTTCGGCCAGTTAAGATGTGGTGTGTTCCAAGTCAGGATTAATGTTGCCGACACTTAATGCCCATCCCTCATGGTATGCTACTTTACCAGGGATATAGAGATATAGCCACCACTGGGAGCCAAAACATGACCTTTGATGTCGATGAGTGGTCGAAATGTTTTAGCGAATAACTTATCGAAATATGATCCGGTATGGCAATTTGATACCTTACGTTAGATTTATTAGATCAACTCAGGTATGGATTCATTGAGACATGAGTGCGCTACAAGATGAAGGATTTCCAAGTTGATTTGCTATGGAGTAGGAACTGACTAGTCACATGTGGCCTATGGCCAGAGAAAGACAAGGATACCATAGATGAACACACGGGTGAACGAAGGTATCAACTGTTGTACAGAGGCAAAATAGTTGGGGATATTGTATCATGCTATGCATGAATTAACACCGTCTTGTGCAGTAAATAACAGACTATTTTCCGAAATCTAAAACTGTATTCCTATACCCCGGACAATGTAGCAAGCCACATGGGATGAACATTTGTTAGCAAAATCAACTCAACTAGAAACATGACATGTGTTAACTGGCCGAAAATGGAAAAAAAAATACCAGAATAGGAGATGACTGGTCCTAACATGACAGTATACTACTCAATATTGTTACAACAGCCACCTTCACACTTACACAAAGGTGTGCACCTTAATCCAGCTTTCAAGCATTTGCAATTGCCCTTGCAGGCCTTGGCACAACTACAGTGGAGCATCAGTGCACATGCAGCACTTGCGTCTCCTAGGTGAGTCCAAAATGGGACCAGAATATTGAGACGTGGATTCCACTCCCATCCGTACTGTGATGGGTCTGGCACACATAAGTGTTTCTGCAGAGCACGATGCCAAATGAAAGATGACACAAGAATTACCCTTTTTACATGTTGATACAGAGCTGCTTTGGTGGGCGGGATGTTTTCCATAGACTTAAGGCCATGTGTGAACATATGCCGTCTCGCATCATTGACACGTGTACTGACACAACTGTTACTGTACATCTGTATGGTGAGTTTTTCGATATGCTGCATATGAGGGGAATCCTCTGAAAAGACTTGCGGATTCTCAGTCAATTCTATCATCATTTCAGTTGATGCGGGAAAATTCATCCATGCATTCCATCCTGTCTTCTTCCCAATGCCGAGCATGCTGGATGTTACATCACAACCTGTGAAGGCGTGGAAGAAAGTCAGGGCCTTACAGTAATCAGGTCCAAGTTGTGAAGCTATCTCATGAATTGGCATATCTTTATATGCCTTTCCAATTCCAAACCCAATCCACAGCTCACTGAGTCCAAGGTCACGGAATGTTGCGAAATGGTGCAAAGACAGAATGACGACATCAGAATCAACCGTGCGAAGAAAAGCTATTTTGTGACCTTGTGAGACTGCATGGTTGAGATGAAGCATCATGCGCGTGTCTGCTTCCTCGTGGTTCGATGGAGATATGTCACATAAGCTAACATCCTTATTGCATAGTACATATTCTCCTGATGTCGTTAACAACTGGTACTCGGATGTTGATGTTAATTTCAGCAGTTCAGCAGACAGGAACTTGAAAAATTCGTCTTTATTCTCACTAACTTTCAAGAATGCCTGCCAATTCTTCCCTTTAGGTAAAGGGACGTTCTCGGACACCCGTATCAACCTAACTGCTGTCTCACCGAGGCGTTTTGCTCGCGTCTGATTCTTCAAACTGCCTTCGGGGTAACAGTCATAGATCGCATCAACCCTTGTGGTGTTCGTGTTAATCAGAGATTCGATGTATGGCAATAATTGCAATCGAGCATATTCTCCAAACAGATCCGCTTTCTGTGGTTTGATTACATGGACTACAGCAGGCATATCCAAGATGACAACTGAAGCTTGTCTAGCTGCTGAATTCTTCCCTTGTGCAGGAATAGCTGGTAAACAATTGAGAATTTGAGATTTTGTCCCACTCCGTAGCTTACCTCTATCGGATAATGCTGGCGGATCACGTGCATTCTCGTGCATGAAAAACTCATCCATGTTTGAATCAGGCCGGGCTTGCAGTGAAACGAACATCTGGGTAACTATTGCGGCAGTTGCTTTACTTGACATGAGTTTGTCTCGGCCTTTGTCCAGGTTGGCTGGGGGTGGGTTAAGGAAGGTATATATATTTGCCTTGGGAATAACATCATTCAGGGGTACGGTGCATTCCACAAGCCTTTCCTTCAAGAAAGTGGAATATAAATGCTTGCCCCTTTCGGGTAATGACCGTAAACTCTTACTAACTTCGGGGTCCATATATTCACCAGTATCTAATGTCACCAGCTGACCACTAGTTTCATCATAAGGGTTGATAATGAGTCCCTGATTCACCAGATCGAGGAGAGATTTCAATTGATTCAGAAATTTTTTCTGCTCTGATACCGAACTTTCCGGGTGTTCCGTGTTATCTGATGATGTTGTGTGGAAACTTGCATATTCATACTCATCTATAACACGCAGAACTTCTGACCTTGAAAGCTCAATAACGACTTTCTCTTCAGCCTGGCCATAGAGACCTTTTGGACCACTGTCTTCTTTGAGTAGTTGGATACTATGTTCTTGGCTCTGATCTAAACCCATCATACTGAACTTCCTCTCACTACGCTGGACCACAAAATGGCCTTCCATGAATTTGTTGTGGATTGAAGGATGCCGCCTGGGTAGCTGAGACATGTCTCTCAGAAATACGGGGACCCACCGACAATAATTTGTATGTCCTAGTAAACTGTCAATAATGGAATTAACTCAGGATAACGATTTTACATGGTGTGATTTTCTTGAAGTGCATTTCGAGGATTTTTTTATCACGGTAAGTAAACGTACTATAGAAATCTCGTACCGATTGACATCATCCATACTTATGAAGCTCGATATTGCGTACACTGTATTTCCAAACAGTAACAGCTGGAATTTTTGCTGATGTGAAACCGAGTTGGAATTTTGAGAAGTAAAGGAGACATCAGCATCACCAAAGAAGCTCTAAAATCCAGATAGATGGAAGTTCCAACTACTCATGACATGCCCTCCGAATTAACAACTATAGGAAATCTTGGCCAGGATGGTCACCCCTCCCCCCCCCCCCCCCCCCCCACCCACCCCCTTCCCCCGTCGCCACGTCCCTTGATATCAGGTCAATTGGAGCTTATTTATCTCTTCAGGTGGGGTTTCCAGACGCTTGTGTTAAAAGCTAGTTCAGCCAATAACAAATCATGAAGTATTTACTCATCCTACATTCCTATATCTCGACCTTGGCAAAACTCACTGAGAAAAACTGTCAAAAAACGAAAAAATAATCACAAAAACAACCTGTTGAACACAGTTGCTATAAATAGTGCTGAGAACATGGCTCCATTGTCAGATGCACAACGAAGAATACCTGAATTCATAAGGCCAATATGAATTAATTCCTCGGGTTTTTTTTTCTTCGGAACGATATTCGCCGTAAAACATTTAGCCTTTTCAACACTGGCGCCCAGGAAGATATCATTTCTGTCAACGGCGAAATGGACGAAACCATCCTGGTTTGTTGGGAGGTTCAGTGATAATTTAATCAACAGAGCTGTTGGATTCAGAGGCGACGGAAGGTAGATAAAAGTGGATGGACACACATTTTCAAGGCTACCATGGTTCAGCCCAATGGGAGGAAAAGTTACAATCGTATATCGGTAAATGTAACGTGACACACCGTCGCCTGGGTGCTAGCACTCAGGCGACGACACTATGGTGTCTTGTTTAGATGAGCATGCAGCATGCAGCGGTGTGGTCACTGCCCTGTCCATTTCTTCTACTTCAATCATCTTCCAACCCGAAGGCCAGCCTTCGGGTTGGAAGTTGGTCGAAGTGAAAGAAACGGACTGAAGCGAACGAATTGGGATTCATTGGCCAAATGTTGTTTGGATTTGCAAATAATATATTACAGGAATGCCTGCCTGTATATTGGCACGTTTAACTCATTGTGTAAAAAAGTGGAGGGGCACGTATCCCCGGTGCCCCTCCCCCCCCCCCCTGGTTCCTGCGCCTCTGGTTGGATTAAACTATTACCGAGCCTCACTTCAGATCTTTTGCTCTTTTTGTCGTCTGCTCGTCTACTACTAATTTTTTCTACACGCAAAAATTTATGAACAACGTTTTGAAAGGGTTCAAATTTACATCGCATATAAATAAGCTAAAACATAGATGATGGCATTTACCCTTTCTAAGCCTCAGATACTCGAGTTTTTTCCGTGCTTTCTCTGCAAGTCCTTCATCATCATCCAAATTTCTGTCTTCGAAGTCATCCAATGCTTTCTGTATTCTGTCGATATCTTTAGTTTCCAGTGCTCGCCGTAGATTTTCTCTCACTATTTTGTTCAAATTTTTCTAAAATTTAAATTTGCAGTCACTTATTTCTTATTTTCAACGAATGTACCCACTTTATTTTATTTATTTATTGGAGTTTAACGACACTTTCAGTAGCCAGGATCACCTTGTGTCAGACAGTTTTACGGGTGGAGGAAGCCGGAGTACTCGGAAAGAACCACGATACTTTCAAGTGTTACAAGTGGGGGCAGCTGGAGTGTCCAGTAAGGACCACCTAGCAATGTCGGTCTTACTTATCTGGAACGAGCAGGGCTAGTATCGGTTGAAGGCATGTGGGCCGTCGTTCCCTACGCCTCAGTACACGCACAGCAGCGCTCCTACATAGGCAATCGTGCTGTCTTGTCCAAGAACACAACATAGATGACAAAGGTCAGGATCGAATCATCGACATTTTGATCTCAAGTCCAATGCTCTAGATACCAAGGAGCCACCGCGCGACCGAACTGGCATTTTGGAGAAATTACATCACTTTCAATTGGAGGCCATGGTATATTTTTATTTATTGCTATAGCCTGTGATTTATCGCAAATTATCTAAAAAATATTTTTCGATATCCATAGACTTAATGGACAAAGAGGAATACCCCCCAGTTGCTTCCTGACTGATGTCACGCTTCGGCGTATCGCTTCGCCTTCGATACTGTTAAAAGCGACCCAGTGCCGGCTTTACCAGCAGTACCAGAATTTCATGCTATTCCAAGCCGTTCTGGTGATTCTATGACTGAAAAATTAGCTGTATAATAATAATAACTTAATAATAAAGTAAAATAATTAGATGTATAGAAAATGACTTCGAGAGTGATATTGAGCTTTTAACTGGGTAGCAGAAAAACCTCGTTGATCGATTCGCCCAGGAAGTTTTTTTTGATGAGTCGGCGCACTCAATTCTGAATTCCTTGTTGTAAATTGACATTTAAAATGTTCTAAAAATTAATATTAATGAAAAATATGAGAATATTCTCATTTGTAGTATTATAATTATTAGATTTCATGTGTGAGTTGAATAATTAGTTGGTTAAATTATCGTGAGAAAGTGGGACTACTTGTTAAGTTTGAGTGGTTTGGCTAGTACAGGCCTGAAAGAACGATCAGCTGATCTTTGCTATTGCTTTACTCCGCACTGCAGGAAAGGCAGGGTTAGATTGGCTGTAGACATGCGCACCATCTACGTGCAGTACGCCTTAGTACCCCATCATAGTACGCGTCATCGTGCCCCCAAGTGGACAATCGGGGTTATGTGCCTTATCCAAGGACACAACGCGGGAGTCCGAATCGATCGCTCAGACGGTCACTCATCCAAGGACTAACCGGGCTCGACGTTGCTGAATTTCGGTGATCTGACGAGAATCGGTTATCGCAACGCCACCGCGCTTTCAATTCGATGTGCATAAATTTTAGCGTGAAGACAAAAATGGTAGTGGACGAGCAGACGATGTAAAGAGCAAAACATTTGAAGCGAGGCTCGGTAATAACTTAATCCAACAGCTCGACAGATTAACCTCCCAATAAACCAGTATGGTTTCGTCCATTTCGCCGTTGACAGTATTGACTGAAATGATTTATTTATTTATTTATTTATTTATTTATTTATTTATTTATTTATTTATTTATTTATTGGTGTTTAAGGTGACATATTTCTGCACAACAGCTAATCATGACCACGACAGTTTTACGGGTGGAGGAAACCGGTGTACCCGGAGAGAACCACCGAACAGCAGCGACCAACTGTCAGCTGCCCAACATACTCAACACAAGGAGGGTTAGCATTGGTTGAAGATAAGTGCACCATTGACGTGCAGTACGCCTTGGTACACAACGCCACCGTGATCCCAAGGGGACAATGGGGGTGAAATGTCTTGCCCAAGGACACAGGTGAAATTCGAACCGAGGACCTCTCGGCTTGCAGCCTGCACCTCTCCCTACAAAGCTACCGCTCCCTGACTGAAATGATACCTTCCAGGGCGCCAGTGTAGGAAGGGTTAATATTTTCAAGTTGCAGCTAAACTCATTACCTAACGTAACTTACAAAGGCGGTCAGCGCTGTTCAGAAAAAAAATCGCTGTTCAGTTTTATTCTCTTTTCAACTTTTGCCTCTAAATGGCCCTTCATTGAAAAGAGCTAGTTGATGTGTCATTAGCTATATTTCAGAGACAAACAATGAAAAATTTTCAGCTGTTCAGTTATTTTTAATTTTTGGTAAGTCTCGTCTGCTATTCGTGTTGGTTAAAAGGGTGAGACCCTTCAGGTAAATAACATTGAATGATCTGTGTGCTGCTCCGTTAATGCATTCTTTTTAAAGGGACATAAGCCAATAATTTTTAAAAAATATATTGACCCTCAGATTTTATGTAAAAGTGCGTGTTAAAGCCCGCTGTGTGCAAAGTGTTAGGCATCCGAAGAAACAAGAAATTACTTAGATTTAAAAGTAAAAATCTTTCATGCAGACGGATTTGCAGAAGATACGACGTTGCGAAGATATAAATGAATTTGCTCGATGTGATCTGCTGAAACAAGAAAACCACGTGTCATAATTTCTTATACATGTAGAAATAACTGAATATCTCGGCTGCATTCCGAATATTTGGTCGCCACGAACAACAACTGTGCATTATTTTAGCACTAATTGGATATTATCAGATCCAAAACTTCGTATTATTTCAAAAGATGCACAAATGTGCTTCCACTAAACCCACAGAACGAGTATCGACAATGGCAAACCGAGATGGTTTTCATGGACGTATACATTATAAATAGAAACAAGTGTATACAAACACAAATTTAACATTTGTTTTCCCGTGAGACCCTCTTTCTACAGCTATGGAAAACTGTGGCTGTGTCGGCAATTTCAGTGATCTGATAACAATACTGGGATGAAAAACTACGGCATAGCTTTTCGAAAAAGCCTATAAATTCTCGCCTTCAAGCTAATTTATTTCAAAGAAACAAGCGCGTTCATACGATCCAAAAATGGAACATAAGGATACTTTTACATACTGTACGTTGTGCGTTTGTCAAATGGTGACTAATGGTCAACTTATTTTTTTCAGTTTCGCGACTTATTGTCCTTTCACTTTATGTAATTTATTTTTTTTAATTATCGGTTTAACACACATTGTTCTGTTGTGTATTTTGGTCAAAAGTTACGACACGCGTTCTTCAAACCGAATAGGTTGGTTGTAATGAAACCTGGCATACCAACAGATGTCAAAGTCCAATAGTACAGGAGCTACCTTTGGGGAAAAATACATTTTAGGGTGCTCTGGAAATTTTTCGGGTGAAACTTCGGACTGAGGTTGACAAAGCTTTTACTTTTATTGTAATGGAAAAAACACGCACGATCCTCTTCAAAGTGAAAATGAGTCCACGTTCGAATAGTGTTTAGTATATTCTTTATAGTCCAGTGTCTATTTAATGAGTGCCGAAATGAAACAGTGTACAATAGTACACGATAGTCTTGTCCCAAAATACACCCCTATACCGAGACAGTACCGTGGTATACCATGTTTTTTTCAGGGGAGGTGGGTAGTACCATATATATATAGAGTACGGTACTTTTTCATAAGTGATAATACACTCTAAAATCAATTAGGGTAAAAACTATTTCAAGTTAATTGGGTTGAGTGAATAATAACCCTTTACCTAACATGAAAAGCAGACGACACTTGCAAAAATAATTCTTGAATAACTATTTTTTTTCATTTTATGTCTCAAAAACATAGGTTATGACCCCTCATTGGAACGAGCTCGTTCCAATGAGGGGGTCATAACCTATGTTTTTGAGACAAAAAAATGAAAAAATAATGAAAATTAATTGGCGATTTTGGAGAATAGCGCTGACCGGTTTGGGCCGTTACGTTGGGTAAAGGGATAACCCAGTCGGGTTGATAATCACTTAACCCAGTAGACTTGGGTCGATTTTCAACCCAAATGATTTCAGAGTGTATCCTTGAAAACATTCTGTTCAAAAGAAAAAAGGTTTATAGGCGTATTGGCATTCTCCAATAAGATATGAGAAAGTACTTTTCAAGAACAAAATACATGGATCATATCTGCGGGTTTTGTTGTTATTGTAGTTGTTGTGCACATTTTTTAATTGTTTTTATTTCAACTGATACCATAATCTTGTCTCACGAAACAGCACGAGAAACTAGATATTTTCACAAGCAGCTTTTTTGCGAGTGAAAAGTTGAGTTTCTTTGTGTGCACAGATGAGATAGCTCTGGTATTTATTTAAAAATCGTTGATATTCTGTTGTATAAGATGCTTTACACATTCGAATCTTTTAAATCCAAACTTGGAGAACAGAAACATGAATTTCGTGACGTCACACAGGTCACAAGGAAATTGTATTAGTTATCGTTATGTTCCTCCGGGATGTATTTAAGTTTACACTGGTCCGGAAACTCCAGCATTTTTCAGGTGTATCTGTATCTGTATTTATACATAGCAGTAACCTATTTAGGCTTTAATGCTACGGGCATTAAAGCCTAAATAGGTTACTGCTATGTATAAATACAGATATTTATGTATGAGTTTCTGGACTAGTGTAAATTCACATCCACCGTGGGAAAAATAAAATCATTTGCCAAACCGAAATTATTAGGTTTGTACCATGGCAACATATCACTTCAGCATCACAAAGTATGCACCATGGCTGGAAAATTAAGGTGCTAATATTTACACCGTTGTCCCCAGCCAAACAGGGCTAGGCATTTAAGGCTCCTTGGAAATAATATAAGTTACATTGTTTATCAGTGGTCTAATGCGGTGTGCAGGGGTGCGGTGGCTCAGTAGAGGGGCACGGTGGCTCAGTAGGTAGAGGTGCAGGATGCAAGCCGAGAGGTCCTCGGTTCGAATCCTAACTGCGGCAACGGCGTTGTGTCCATGGGCAAGACACTTCACCCCCACAACAAATGCTAACCCTGCTTGTGTGGAGTTAGTATGTTGGGGAGCTGACAGTTGCTCACCTTTGCTCGGTGGTTCTCTCCGGGTACTCCGGCTTCCTCTACCCGTAAAAGTGTTGTGGACATGATTAGCCATTGTGCAGAAATATGTGACCTTAAACACCACTAAATAAATAAATAATACTGGGCACACAGTATATATCACATTCAGTCACTAACAAACTATGTACTGTAATAAATATACACTTAAAAATCCGTTGCGTTAAAAATTAACCCAAATCAACTGGGTTGAGTGAATCTGAACCCAATTGGGTTCATATTCACTCAACCCAGTTGATTTGGGTTAATTTTTAACCCAACTGATTTCGTACTGTATGTTACTGACTATTGTTCTATTTACTGAATAAGCAACGGCAATGATTATTAAATCACAGATTTCTCACTTGATTAACGTGAAGCTGTTATCGCCTGTGGGCATTTTGATATATCAATGAAAAAAAGTGAATTACTCTAACTGTAGGCCGTGTACGTGTACATCTCAACATATACGCAGCTTACACGTAACGTTTCAAAATCAAAGAAATTGTTAGAAGTTTGTAGGAGGTGAGATAAAACTCGATATGCATCGAGTTGATAGATAGATATGGAGAAACATTGTTTTGCAGTTTCGGGTTATTATTCACGGAAGCATATGATTAGCTTCACAGTTTGTTAGTGGCCCAATGCGTAATATGCGATATCAGTTAATTTCATATTGTCGTACTCACCCAATATGCAATTAACTGACACAATATATATTATATTGGGTCACTAACAAACGGACATATCTCATCGCCTACGTTTTCGATATACTACACTAGCAACTGAGATGAAAAATTAACAATACAATTATTATTTGTTTAACATGAAGCTGTTACCGACTGCCGACATTCTGAATGACGAATGAACGAAGGGGGAATCATTCTGGCTGCCAGATGTATGTACAATTTAGACTGTTTGTTGTAATAAAATTCTCAGAAACTGCAGTAAAATAGAAAAAATATGAAATCAGTACTTAACCCAGTCAACAAGCTATCATGGTATGCACGTTTTTTTTTTTTTGTTGGAGGGGGGGGGGGGGGGGGCTTGGGCGGGTGCCGACAAGAAATTCATTTTGGCCTCAAAACACGGCGTGTGGTTCCCTTATTGGAA
Source organism: Pictodentalium vernedei (assembly GCA_031216915.1). Classification (NCBI taxonomy): domain Eukaryota; kingdom Metazoa; phylum Mollusca; class Scaphopoda; order Dentaliida; family Dentaliidae; genus Pictodentalium; species Pictodentalium vernedei. The sequence continues at coordinate 73,457,285 of CM062293.1, read as the reverse complement.
TAATCCCGATGAGGTCTTGCCAAGAAGGGTCATTTATTTATTTATTGGTGTTTTAAGGTCACATATTTATGAAGAATGGCTAATCATGACCGTGACAGTTTTACGGGTGAAGGAAGCCGGAGTACCCGGAGAGAACCACCGAGCAACGACGAGCAGCTGCCAGCTCCCCAACATCGTAACTCCGCACTGCAGCACAGGCAGGGTTAGATAGGTTGAAGACAAGCGCACCATCAACGTACAGTACGCCTTAGTACACGGCGTCATCGTGCCCCCACACGGGCAATGGAGATGAAGTGTCTTGCCCAAGGACACAACGCAGGTGCCGCAGGTTGGATTCGAACAGAGGACCTCTCGGCTTGCAGTCTGCACCTCGACCTACTGAGCCACCGCGCTCCCCAAGAAGGGTCATAAGTTATGCTCATGGTGTAAAAAAAAACATTACAAGTGCTGGCTTCAAGCCGTGTAAGGTTGAGGTTATAGGACTAAATACTATGACCCGAATGATTGAAAATGAATCGATTCTTGAACCGGTTTACGAAGCAATCAGATTCGTTTTCGAATCCTGAACATCGAATATTTCCCAAACTTTTCACGGGCGCGCTTATCCGCTTTCCAAATGTTGTGCAGTTTCCAAAACGACTTTTAGCGTATATTTCCAGGGTGGTCATGGCGTAATGCATTTTGTCGGTGCATGGATCCAATCTGAATCTCGAGAGACAGCGTTACTGCGACGGTCACTGCATTCAAAATCGGAAGGGTTTACAGATAAATTGGAATGGGCAACGGGCGGTCTATTGGCGGAACCGAACCGTATTTATAATTTCTCTGTATGCATGCATGTCAACTTTTGCATCACCACTGATATAATGACCGGAGTTTCGGTCAGTAGTTCCGGGGATGCAAAAGGTGGAGTGTTGGCCAACAGCAAAATAATAAACACTATTTGATTCTTCCAATCTTCCCTCAATCATTAATAAACGGCGTTGAGTCCAGTTCGAGTACCTTGCCTGATTTGATTCGAGGTTCGATTCGACCGTGAAATTCCCGGTTCGCAGGACCATTTTAACCCTTTACCCAACGTAACGATCAAAACCGGCCAGCGCTATTCTCAAAAATCGCCAATTAATTTTCATTATTTTTTCATTTTTTGTCTCAAAAACATAGGTTATGACCCCTCATTGGAACGAGCTCACGAAGCTCGTCCCAACGAGGGGTCATAACCTATGTTTTTGAGACAAAAAATGAAAAAAAAATAGTTATTCAAAAAAGGTTTTTGCAAGTGTCGTTTGCTTTTCATGTTAGGTAAAGGGATAAATACTCACATTCTTTTTCCGTTTGTCATCTTCGACATCAATGAGATAGTTGCATATGTTTTCATATTGATTGTCGTCTTCGTGTTTGTCCTTTGCAGAAACTGCCAAAGTATACTCTCCACTCTTTTGTGGACTAACATTAATGTTGTAGTTTTTCTTGTTGGCCGATTCAGACACCCACGTATGTGATTCTAATATGGTCTCGTTATCCGATTTCAATTCACTTTTGTACTGTTTGGTTACGTAAATATTCTTAACAATTTTCCTGAAGTTTATTGTAACCGATTTGCGAACACCCACAACTACACGTCCTGTTCTGTGAGTCTTTGGTTTTAAACCGGCATGGAATGCTTCGGGTCCAGGTCCGTAACCTATAGGCGGTACTTGCGGATACGGTTTAGGGTCATCTAATATCGAATCACAATCAAGGCGGAATGCACAAACATGTTCTTGGTTGTTGTTATCGCCTCCATATAAATCAAGTTGATATATTCCAATGGCGGGGAAGCGAATTTCAAACTCAATTTCTCCTTTCACCGAATCCCTGTTTTTAAATACAAATTTGTCTGGTGTAATTTTCATTCCAAAATCGGACGCCTCTTCCCAAGATTTATTGGATTTTCTTTCATGAAAGTATAAGTGGGAGATCATAGTGGTAGTCATGATGTTTGGGGGTTTGATGGCAATAGTGCACATTCCATCCTCCGATTTTTGAATTCCAAGAGTCTTCTTCTTGAAAGAGAAATTGTTTGAGAAAAAAGGCTTCTGGAAAAGGGGAGCCTGGACGTAATCCTCCCAAGAATGGGGAGCTTTGAGGAGCTGCCATGCCTTTTTGGCTGGAAAGCACCGATTTATCAGTCGATGCGCGGGGGTGAATATATAATAGTCGTTAAGTTGTGAGACATTGACACCGGCTGAGGCTTCTTGTCTCTTCGCAGTTGTTTTTGTGGAATCATCAATGAGAACCTTGCCACCTTTGTTGTAACCGGCTATGGCGCTCGTTGCCCAAAGCGGTTGTACAAGCCTCCAGGCTTTGTTAACATATACAGCTGACCAGTAAGTCTCTACGAGCGTATCTGTATCTCCGACTTCATACTGAGCGGCTTTCACGTGACCAAGGATCAGGACACATGGCACTCCCGATTTCCTGAAATAAGATACGCAAGAAAATCAGCTATCTAATCGAAATTCAAATGATATATATATACAGACTTTAGAGATGGGCAATATTCCGAAAAAGTAAAACCAAATCCATACCGATATCATGGGCACACCGAAAAACCGAACCGATCCAATCATTGAATACCGAAAGTGTCTGAATTTTCAAATTTTCATACATTCACTATTTATAAGGAATTGTTGAGGCTTGATAGCAGTTGAAGGGTTCATTTTGATGAAAAAAGTAGCGAAATTATCTTTACCCGGCGTAACGGCCAAAACCGGCCAGCGCTATTCCCAAAAATCGCCAATTAATTTTCATTATTTGTTTCATTTCTTGTGTCAAAAATAGAGGTTATGACCCTCTTTGGAACGAGCTCGTCGAGCTCGTTTCAATGAGGGGTCATAGTTTATGTTTTTGAGATAAAAAAATAAAAAAAAGTAGTTATTCAAGAATTTTTTTGCAAGTGTCGTCTTCTTTTCATGTTAGGTAAAGGATTAACAGACAGTCAAGACTTATCTAGGAGTCACTGCCAAAGAGCGTTGTCCATCATCAGCAGGACCCTTTGAAGATGGTCAGGGCACATGCTCTATAATAATAATAATGCAATGTTGACGTCCAGAATCAACCACAGTGCTCTCTCACTTACATTATTACCCCGAATCATTGGCAAACACATCCTTTGTTCATTCCATGGCAGTCTCAGCTCAGCTCAACTCAACGAAGCATACTGCCGGTGCTCCACGCAGGCAAGCGCCTCAACAGGTCCCTATTTTACACCTAGGTACGGTGAGGATTGCGTAGTACTGGTGAACATTCCCAACGTTTGCAGCTGGCACCTGATTCAACGTCGCCGAGTCACACACTCAATCTTCGCTGATCGCACACCAGCCACAACTACGGGAAGCACCCGAATCAATCGCTGAGTGGTCACCCGTCCAAGGATTAACCGGGCTTGACGTTGCTTAACCCTTTACCTAACGTAACGGCCAAAACCGGCCAGCGCTATTCACGAAAATCGCCGATTAATTTTCATTATTTTTTCATTTTTTGTCTCAAAAACATAGGTTATGACCCCTCGTTGGAACGAGCTCGTTGAGCTCGTTCCAACGAGGGGTCATAACCTATGTTTTTGAGACAAAAAATGAAAAAAAAATAGTCATTCAAGAATTTTTTTTGCAAGTGTCGTCTGCTTTTCATGTTAGGTAAAGGGTTAACTTCGGTGATCTAGCGAGAATCGGTCTCTCTTCGCCAATGATTGCATACACGCTGAAAACTAAAGTGTTAAAAACTATACTTGAAGTGCTGTATTTAACACTTACTAAGTGCTGAACTAGCACTTTGTTCAAGTGTAGATATCCCAGAACTTGACAGGTGTTACAATTTTACCACTTGACAAGTGTAATGTCGCGGCACTTAAAAGAAAACAAAGCATATGACGCGGATCAGGCTCGAACTCTCGAGCCTGATCCGCGTCATCTGCGTTGTGTCCTTTTAATTATTTACCCACCAAGCGCAAATCAAATTATGGACGATTCTGGAAGAACCACCAATGCTAGACACATGGGAAGTGCCATCCATTCAAGTTTCAGATGTCTGACGATTGTAAAGTCTAAGTGCTTAAAGCATTGCACTTTGAGTGTTAAAATCAAACCCTAAGAGTTAGAATGGGTTTAACACCTTGAAAGTGTCAGTTTTAACACTTTAGTTTTTAGTGTGTACGCCTGAAATAGGACTTAAAAGGATAAGGTGTGTTTAATAGGACTTAAAAGGTTAAGGTGTGTTTAGAACACATCACAAAATAACTGCAAATATGATTTGTTTCCGTAAAAGAATACCACTGTTGAGCTCATTAGCAGTGGCATTTGTGGCACTTTTCTAGAATGATACAAAACAACTTATTCTGTACTGTCCTGATGTGAATTCTTTTTGGTACCATCAGCAAATCTCAGTCAAGTCAGATACCGATTATCGAACCGATACCGAGGTATACCCCTTAAAAATACTGAAGCTGACACCGTACTCACAATTCCAGTACCGCCCATCTCTATACAGTTTATTGCAATTGATCTGGGCTGTCATATACCGTCGAATTGACGAGACCAGATCAATGAGATCAAACAAGCGTTGGCGTTACGTTTGATCCGGCTGATCTGGTGTCGTCAACGAGACGGAATATGACAACCCAAACTGACCGAGTGTTGCAATAATCTGTCTATTATGTGACAGGGGATATTGGTCACAAAATAGACAAATAATAGACAAATACCTCACGTGCACACTAAAATCAATTTAGGAGTATTTGTCCAGATTGTTCAGCGCAAACAAACACATACTGAGTTTTTACTTCGCGTTTGTAAAATTGTCGTCTAAAACACTTTCACACGCTGGCAACGTCACTTGAGCCTCGTTTGAAAGATGCATGATATGGATTTGGAAAGCTGAGATTCTCGTTTTCCGGGTAATCAGATTTAACGAACAAACTACGGCGGTATTGATGAGCTGTCGGGGTAGCCATACAATAAGTTACAATGTACAGTAATTGGTTTTAACAATGTTAATACGTGATTATACGGACAAGATCAATTTTCGGCTGAAAGAGAGCAAAACTTGGTCAGATCCGTTAGACCACGTTACGGTCGAAATTAAAATTCATTAACTGCTTTGCTATATGGCAACAAGTCACTGAAATTAGTATAAGGAATAAAGATGGGCGGTATTGGAATTTTGAGTTCGGTATCGGTTTCGGTATTTTTGTGTGGGCATACCGCGGTATCGGTTCGGTATTCGGCATGTGACTTCAGATTCACTGATAGTACCAAAGGGGAATCCATGTCCGAAAAAATACAGAATAAGTTGTTCTTGTATTATTCTATCACAGTGCTACACATGCCATTGTTGATGGGCTCAACATTGTCAATCTTTTGTCAACACAGATCATATCTACAGTAATTTGGTGACTTGTTCTAAATACGCCTTAACTTTTCAAGCTCACTTAAGGCGTCTGTAATCATAGAATGTGTGTCCTGAAGATGTCATCTTTTGGTGGGCCTGATGACAGTAGTAAAATTATCTGGTCAGTGATTTCTAGCCAAGTCTTGGCTGCCTGTTAAGGCAGCCAAGACTTGGCTAGAAATCACTGCTAAGCAACTGGACATGTACAGGTCGTAGACTATTAATAATTTAGTACAACTGCCCTGGTCCTTAAGGCTTAACAAAACTGAAAAATAAAATCAGTCACTTCTTTCATGAAAATGCACACTTCAACTGCTATCAGTCCTCATCAAGGCCTTATAAATAGCGAATGCACAGGGGAAATTGAAAATACCGTTGGTTTCGGTATTCAAAGATTGGGTCGGTTCGGTTTTTCGGTGTCCCCATGATATCGGTATCGGTTCGGTTTTTCGGTATATTGCCCATCTCTAATAAGGAACAATAAAACAAGATTCAGCATGGCCCTTGAAAGCCCTTAAATGAAAAAGTGTGTGTTTTAACACTTTGAGAGTATCTGAAAACTTTGTGTTAACTTCGAAAGCCACCGATATCTAATGATGCTTCAAAAGTGTAACTCGTACAAACCTTCGCAAGAGAGAGAATGTACTGAGCATTAAAGGTGTCAAGATTATGGCATAGTAATTATATTAACCCTTTACACACCGTAACGGCCAAAACCGGCCAGCGCTATTCACAAACATCTCCAATTAATTTTCATTACTTTTTCATTTTTTGTCTCAAAAACATAGGTTATGACCCCTCTTTGGAACGAGCTCGTTCCAAAGAGGGGTCATAACCTATGTTTTGAGACAAAAAATGAAAAAGAATTAGTTATTCAAGAATTTTGTTTGCAAGTGTCGTCTGCTTTTCATGTTATGTAAAGGGTTAAGTAAAGTATTGTCTGAATAGCCGGACGATACTTGTCTAAAAAGGCTGCTCTGGTTATATGAATTTTCATGTTCACTATTAGTCAAAGGTCAGATCGAGTCCATGCTGAACACAATCAAATGCGAACAGATTCTACTTTAGGCTTCCATGGGTAAACCGCTTACATTCTTAATCGGAAGTTCTTATTTGATGCTTTGTACATATAATTTGAAGTAGTCTCAAAACTTGTCTAAAAGATCCTTGAAAATAGCCTGGACGGTTGCCTAAAAGTCCTTGAATTAAGCCCGATTAAAGCTGTAGTTTCTTAGTTTAGTAATACTGCATTGCAACTAATTCGTCAATAGCATAATGTGTGTCTGTGTATGTAAAGAACTTCAACTCCAGTCGCCTCTGATTGGACAGAAGTTTTAAACACGCCATACACAATTGGTCATGTTAGGCAACCTCAATCACATATCGTAGGTAAATGTAGATAAACATTCCTCCGCGCGGAGCAAGGTCGATATCTAATAACATTAGATACTTTAGTACGATTCGCAAATTCCAATAACATTAGATGCTTTAGTACAATTCACAAATTATACTGGCAAATTGCTTACTACTTCCCCGTGTACCATTCTGAAAGATGCTTTTATGGAAGCCAAGAAAGGTAAACTACCTTACTCAACAAGTGAAAAGCTTTAAGGATTTGGACAGTTAACAGTTTGAAATTTTCAAAAGTAAAATTAATCTTCTAAAGTCCAAACTTGAATCGGACCATATTAAATTATTTAAAGAAGATATACACAATGATAATAAGAGAATATGAAAAAAAAAACTTAAGACTTATCGACTATTCAAAGTAGATTATCAAATGGAACCGTATCTCATTCACACTTCTTCCATTGCAGCTAGAAACAATTTCACGCGATTTTTTTTTTTTTTTTTGGGGGGGGGGGGGATTTTTTTTATTAGGGTTTAACGACACATTAACAGCCAGGGTCATATCATGTCGGTGACAGTTGTATGGGTGGAGGAAGCCGGAGTACCCGGAGAGAACCACCGAGCAACGACGAGCAACTGTCAGCTCGCCAACATCGTAACTCTGAACTCTGCACCGCGGCACAGGCAGGGTTACATTGCTTGAAGACATGCGCACCATCGACGTGCAGTACGTCTTAGTACACAGCGTCATCGTGCCCCCCATGTAGGGGTTAAGTGCCTTACCCAAGGACACAACGCGGGATCACGAATCAGTCGCTGAAATTTCACGCGATTACGCATCAGCAACTATAAACTGTGGATCGAACGTGGAAGACATTTACAACCTCCTCGTCCGATGGAACACAGCATATGCGAAGCTTGTACAATGGGAGGGGGGGGGGCGTGGAATCGGAATGGCATTTCGTAATGGAATGTCCGCTTTATGCACCATTGAGAGAAAAATTATTTCGCGCAATTTCTGACGAAAAATTTGACTTCCCGTTAATGGATACAATGGACAAATTTAAAGTAATAATGACTAATGATAATCCAGTGCTATGCAATGTTATTTGTAACATGGCTAAGCTCTTCCTTCACAAGGGGGAATTATCTGTAATATGTCATATAGAATTAGTGTATTTTATGCTTCTGTTTATGTTGATTTTGTGTGTACATTGCAATCTGCCTTTGTTCTGGTGTATTTGTTGAATAAATCTTATCTTATCTATCGTTGAACTCGCTATTTTTATAACAAAATATCTCCAACAAGAATGCATGTGCAAATGTTATCGTACGTGGGAATAGTTTAAATAACGGTACTAAAATACCGTAAGGAGGGGGGGGTGGGGGTGGGGGAGGGGCGGGATTCCGTTCAACTACATTTACCGTATCTGAAGACCCTGAAGAAACCAGACAATTTCCAGCTCGTGGGTCACGAGGTTGCTCCGGTCGTATCGAAGCTAAATGGTTGCCAGAGGTTTTTGTACTTTTGCTCTAGCAGCTGCCCCAGGAGCTCAATCGTTCTTTACCCATCGCGTAGAATCATTGATGCAAGACCATGCTCTGCATTGAATCGAAATCGCTCCGATGATTTGATTTCATTCAATTCGAGTCACGGCGATTTCAGTATTCGAATCATCGTCACAAAATCTTATCAACTATAGCAGTTTTCTCCTTGCTTTGTTCTGCAGTCGTCGGTCGACGTGGAGGGATATAGCTGCATTTTCTAACCAGAAGTGAGTATTCATTGAAATACTGAATTTCAAAAAAGATATCTGCCCTTGAATTCTTTAATCGTTAGATCTCCCCAGACAGTCGTTGATATAAAAACAGTTCAAAGAGGTTTCGAAACTTTATTGATTTCATTTCTGGAATAGGTCATGTATGTGTGGCTGGCCCCAAATGGAAATGAATCGCCTTTGAAATATGACTGCATGGGTTGAGGTACGTGACGGAAAAGACGACTTGACATATTCCAGTGTTTTATCCATTTGCCAAACATAACAGCCAAAAACGACCAGCGCTACTCACAAAATTTACCATTCAATTTTCATTATTTTATTTTCGTTTTTTGTCTCAAAACATAGTTTATGCCCCCTAATTGGAACGAGCTCGTTGAGCTCGTTCCAATTAGGGGTCATAAGCTATGTTTTGGACGTAAAAACTGAAAAAATAAGTTATTCAAGAATTTTGTTTGCAAGTGTCGTCTGCTTTTCGCGTTAGTTTAAGGCTTAAAAAAGGTACACTGTCTACATGTTTGTCTATTTGAAGAACACTGATATTCAGTTTGATTCGATTCGATTCGAAACCCTCTTATTGATTCGATTCGGCTGAATGTTGATATTCGCAACGCTATGATTTGATGGTGAGAGCGTGAGCTTGAGTCTTTTGTATTGTGTCCTTCGTTATTTTGGATTAGACTGAATACTATTTTCAACGTGCAGCTCTCGGGCTGCATGTTGAAAATATTGATTGGTCTGTCCCCACAAATTCACTCACTTCATTCATTTATTTTAGGAAAGCACCTTTCAGCTTCGGCGGGTTAACCCCACTTCCAGGTGTGAGAGTATGGAGACTCGGTAGGCTAACAACCTAAAGCATCTTTATGTTCGTGATACTTATTCTCCGAGCTGATGCGAATCAAGTTTTGCTTCTGATGTTGAAAGTTGAAGTTGAAAACTCGGAGTTATTGTCGATGCTCAGGGATTTTCCGTGGATGCTCCGACTTCCTCCTCCCTTACAACTGCTCGACACTATATTGCCTTTATTGTTGGAAACATTCATTCATTCATTCATTCATTCATTCTTACCTGCAAACGAAAGTGAAGAATCTCGCCACTGATAATTTTTTATCTTGCACCAGTTGTAGATAGTACAGAGGAGTATTGTCCTCTATATTAGGAGGAAACTTCATCTGATTGATGTTCAAACTGCTGTACCATACCAGTATGGCTCTAACTTTCTGAGCATCTTCCTTAATATTCTTAAACAGATTCTGCTTCAGACTTTCAAATGATGATAACGCACTGACAGGTACCTATAAAATATAGGAAATTATACATATGGGATTGTTCCCTCGCGACATACCGCGTAAAGTGAAAGAAAGACGACTTTCCTTGGAGCAATTTCTGACGACTTTTGAACCGTAAGATGCCATACATCTTCAACCCAGTTATCAGACTACCGCTATAGACCATCTGCATAAATATCCCCCAAAACGCCTAATAGTTCTCCCCGTTTCAGCTACCCATTTTTCTTTATTCCACCTTTTTAACCCTTTACTTAACACGAAAAGCAGACGACACTTGCAAACAAAATTCTTGAATAACTTATTTTTTTCATTTTTTGTCTCAAAAACATAGGTTATGACCCCTCATTGGAACGAGCTCGACAAGCTCGTTCCAAAGAGGGGCCATAACCTATGTGTTTGAGACAAAAAATGAATAAAATAATGAAAATTAATTGATGCTTTTTGTGAATAGCGTTGGCCGGTTTAGGCCGTTAGGTTGGGTAAAGGGTTAATACACTGGAAGGGGTTCAAAGCTATCTTTTGGAAAAAAAACTTAAGATTACAGTTTTCCATAAAGTTGAAAATATTTCGGCATGCCTGTTTTTGTGCTGGTAGAGTGCTGAAGTATTTTTGGCCAGAAAAATTTGTTCACCTGCTCTTGCCTTGTTAAACTTTATGGGAGAGTGCACTCTCCCATAAATTGTAACAAGGCAAATCCATAGGCCTACATGTTAAACAATTTAACTTCAGAGATATGAAGCACATCTACATAATAAGCAGCCTTTATGATGCGGTACTTGCTCTTCGGAATAAAGCCCAAATATGGACTGCCAGCACTCAGCCAGTTAAAGTAAGACCCAACAGAAACATGCATTTGTGGAAAATGCTAAGAATACACTAGTCCTCTTACACCCCCAGCATTGCCCTTGTCAAATCAACAGGTTCAGTTTTACAGCTATCACTACGTCCCCGGAGTTCCAATGTACTCTATGTGCCTATTGGCAGCCTACTGGCACATAGAACACATTGGAACTCAAGAGACGAAGTCTAGATAAATCATTATTCACCTTTTTCTTGACATAACTTGGAAACGAAACGTGCATTTAGCACTTCAGACTATGACGTACGATTTATTTTTAGCATCATACTATATTAATTAAGTATAGTACTTGAAGATTTTTTATCCCAATTGCACGTCATAATCGTACGTCATATCAGACTCGACCTTTCGATATGCGTCATCGTCACTACTCACACATCAGCTCGCAACAAAATGTCAATCTTTCGAATAACCGTCCTAAAATAACTCGTCATTTGCTAAGTCTGGGCAATCTCAGCAAAAATCGATCCTTTTAATAACACCATAGATCAAAATTCGATTGTGATTTTCAACCAATGATCTCATGACTGACAGAGCCCTGTAAAGTGTTCTGTCAATCATAGAGGCGACGGAGCCAGGGGAACACAGGGGGGCACGTGCCCCTCCACTTTTTTCCACACATACGTTTCGCAGTTGCACAATGAGTTAAATGGGCGCATACAAACGTGTCAATATACAGGCATTCCTGTAACACTATTTGTAAATCAAAACAATATTTAGCCAAAGAATCCCACTTTCGGTCCGTTTCTTCTACTTCAACTATCTTCCAACCCGAATTCGGGTTGGAAGATGGCTGAAGTCGTAGAAACAGACAGTAGGCCTACAGTGGTCACACAGCAGCATATTCATCTGAGAGACTAAAGCTGGTCATGCTACATTTGCCTATACACGATTGTAACCTTTTTCACACTGGGTGAAACATGGTAGCATTGTAAATTTGTACCCCTCCACTTTTATCGAGCTTCCGCCGTCCCTGGTCAATCAAGATATCATTGGTTGAAGTTATGAATATTTCGCAAGTGTGTGACCAGGTTTAAGAGACTTTGACATCAGGTTGCTCTACTCCCGCTGTAAAATCTAACTTCAGCTTACCGTTAAATCATTTCACAAGTGTGAAGATGTCCATTTGTTAGAGATGGGAAGCATTTATTTACCACAAACACATGTATATCCATTTCAAAACTTACCAAAGCATCCAGTTTTACACTTTAACCCTTTACCTAACGTAACGGCCAAAACCGGCCAGCGCTATTCTCAAAAATCGCCAGTTAATTTTCATTATTTTTTTCATTTTTTGTCTCAAAAACATAGGTTATGACCCCTCGTTGGAACGAGCTCGTCGAGCTTGTTCCAACGAGGTGTCATAACCTATGTTTTTGAGACAAAAAATGAAAAAAATTAGTTATTCAAGAATTATTTTTGCAAGTGTCGTCTTCTTTTCAGGTTAGGTAAAGGGTTAACAGCGGTTTTGTAATGACTGATAGTTACGTGCACGACTGAAACTTTACTCACCGCGCATCTGTAATAAAAGTACATTTGAGGAGTAGGCTACAATTGCGCTCCTGACTTTTTTGAGGTGCTTAGTTGTTCATCCTCTTCTCCATTTCAAGAGGTCCGTCTTGGTAATTTGTTCACACACAACTACAAACTTCGATATTTATGTCCAAAACGGTTACGGAACTGGACTTCAAACCGAAACTTCCACTGTTCGATTCTCGCTAGAGGAAACAGGGCTGTGACGTTGGGCACGGCATATTATCCCGACTCCCCACGTGGGGGCACGGTGGCGCTGTGTACTAAGGCGTACTGCACGTCGGTGATGCACTTGTCAACAGATACTCAGTTAGCACGTTAGGGAGTTTGACAGATGCTCGCCGGTTCTCTCCGTTTACTCCGGCTTCCTTCACCGGTAAAACTATCCGATACGAGGTGATCCTGGGTGTTAAATGTCGTTAAACCCCAATAAAAATAAGTGTACGGAAAAGTGCCCATCAGGAAAATTGCCCAATGGAAATCTGCCCATCAGGAAAACTGCCCGTCAGAAAAACTACGCATCAGGAAAAGTGCCCGTCATTCGCATACTCGACACAAGCATAATAATTTCAAATTGCAGCAAAACCACTGATAGGACACTGAAGACAAATTAAAAACATTCCTTACATGTTTAGAGCTTTACAAAACACTGCACTCTAAAATCAGTTGGGTTAAATTCAACCCAAATCAATTGGGCTGAGTGAATATGAACCCAATTGATCTGGGTTAATTTTTAACCCAACTGATTTTAGAGTGTGATTTGACACCCAAGCTAATAAATCTTCACAAAGATCGACCAGACCGTTATGAAAACATTGATAGTACAGGCAATTTGCAGTGAGAACAAACTTAGAATATCAGTTTAATATGAGTTTCCAACATTAAAGTCTGCTTTTTTTTTTTGTTGGAGACCCCCCAATCCTTGAAATATGTTTGATGGGCAGTTTTCCTGATGGGCTGTTTTCATGATGGGCAGTTTTCCTGATGGGCACTTTCCGATGGGCAGTTTTCCTGATGGGCAGTTTTCTTGATGGGCACTTTCCGATGGGCAGTTTTCCTCGTGGGCAGTAAAAATGTATCCAAACGAAGCCTATGATCCCTAATGAGGGAAACTCGACGGGTAAGTTCCAAACTCTCTGTTATATAAATAAGAAGTGTTTGTGATTCCGTCTCTTCTATCCAGCAGCAAATTCCAGCTTTGATGATAGCCCTTGCAATGGACTACTTTTCCGTCCTTTCACGGATGGGACCATCCACTGGGACGTCTTTTTCCGTCCTTGGACGGGCGTTCCAGCTAGTAAAGAATATATGATTTGGAGGAAGGTTTTTTTTTTTTTTTGTATACTGCGGTAGAAGGATTTGAATGATGAAATCGATATAGGGTTCACTACCAACACGAGATCAAAATTTCAATTCTTCCCCAATACTTGCCCTCAGTGCATCCCAGTCGACGTCATCAAAGTATCCATCATGGAACTCAAGATCCTTCTGAGCCGGTTTGGGCGGTGGGTATTCTTTTATCGTTTCTTCAATGTCAAATGCCTACAAAATACGTATAATGAGATTCAAGAAATGTTCATGTCGGATATGACTGTTGTGTCGTCTCTACAAAATCCATTAACTCTTCCTCCGCTGAGTAATTTGTTGAATTTCTCATAAAATCACATCAGGCACTCAAAAATCATCCGGGTTAAAAATCAACCCCAATTTATTTATTTATTTATTTATTTATTTATTTATTTATTTATTTATTTATTTATTTATTTATTTATTTATTTATTAAGGTTTTACGGGTTGAGGAAGCCGGAGTGCCCGGAGAGAACGACCGAGCAACGACGAGCAGCTGCCAGCTCCACAACATCGTAACTCCGCACTGCAGCACAGGCAGGGTTAGATTGGTTGAAGACATGCGCACCATTGACGTGCAGTACGCTTTAGTACACGGCGTCATCGTGCCCCCATGTGGACAATCGGGATTAAGTGCCTTTCCCAAGGACACAACGTGGGAGTCCGAATCGATCGCTCGGACGGTCACCCATCCAAGGACTATCCGGGCTTGGCGTTGCTCAATCAACCCAAATCAACTGGGTTGAGTGAATATGAACCCAAATTGGGTTCATGTTCACTCAACCCAGTTGATTTGGGTTAATTTTTAACTCAACCGATTTTAGAGTATGGCTGACAATTTTCTTCATTGGAAGAGATTTATGGGAAAGTTAGCTCCCCTTAATTTCTTTAAGTTATCAGTAAATGTAATGCCAAGAATTTGGGAATTTCGTATAAAGAATGAAATTTCGAAATGTTAATGAATTTGTATCGTCGACGTGGGCTTCATTTCTCAAACTTTGGGCATTATCCAGTCGAATAGTATAAAAATACAGAAGCTGGCTTTTTACATTTTTTCCGCAATGAATTTGAACATTTGACGACTACTTTCTGTTGAAACCCTTTTAACCCTTTACCTAACTTGAAAAGCAGACGACACTTGCAAACATAATTCTTGAATAACTATTTTTGTTTCATTTTTTGTCTCAAAAACATAGGTTATGACCCCTCGTCGAGCTCGTTCCAATGAGGGGTCATAATCTATGTTTTTGAGACCAAAAATGAAAAAAAATAATGAAATTGGCAATTTTTTAGAATAGCGCTGGCCGGTTTTGGCCGTTACGTTAGGTAAAGGGTAAAAAATGTGAAAACGGCGTCTTCAGTATCTTTTGATGATCTTTCACGTTTTTCTATTCATGATATGAACAGTGTGCGCCTCTTAGCAAAGACAGTATCCTTCCATGCTACGCTCCGAAAAATTTTAATAAATTAGACCCAAAACACTCAATTTCCTTGCATTTCAGTATCATTTTAAGGTAGAAACACTGCGTCTTCGTGGGCAGAAAGTTTCAAAATCTAGATCGAGAACGTCCCCGGGAGCTTCTACATCGTCGGTATACTATTACTCTTTCTCAATTCGAATGCGTGGACCTAGGAGGTGACGTCATTTTCACGTGACCCAGCTACGTCATGTTTTACGTCATGTTTGGTTGTCATGGTAGAAAATGAACGGCCCTGCTGTGATATCGTCGTCCATTTTGTTTACTGGAGGCCGCCATCTTGGTTTCTATGGCAACACATGGTTGCTATGTGACCCAAAATATTTTAATTGGATGGGGTATGTTCTGAGTGTGTGTTTGATTGAATAGGAGTCAATCTAATAATCCAAACAGACCCGAAAATCACATCAAATCAACAAAAGCCACCCAATATCACCGAAACAGATTCGAATTCCCCTGAATCCTCCTTTTTCCAATAATAGGTTCTTTCCTGTGTATAAGAGCATACCGAATTGCCACAAACAGCCCGAAAACGACACTAAATCACCAAAAAACACCCCAAACTTCCGAAACACAGTTTATTTGGCTCGGAGTTCCCCCTGAACCCTCTGTTTCTAACTTTTAGAGACGCCTTTCTATCTACTCTAACCTTAGCAGTCTATCTAGTTCTGGCAGTGTCTGGTTCCGACCTCTGACCTTCAACAAACAGATTGCATTTGCTTGCTTCATAGTTAGAAATCGAGGGTTTAATGGGGAATCCGAGCCAAATAAACGCCGTTTCGCTGGTTTGGGGTGTTTTTTTGGTGATGTTGGGTCACTGCTGCGTTGTTTGTGGAAATGATGTATACTCTTGTACAAGGAACGCACCTATTTTGGGAAAAAGGAGGATTCTGGGGAATTCTAGTCTGTTTCGGTGATTTTGGGTGTTTTTTGGTGGTGATTTGGTGTCATAGTCGGGTTTATTTCAGTAATTAGCTTTACTCTTACTCAATCGAACACACCGTCAAAAATACACCCATCTTATTAGAGTGTTTAGGGTCACATAATAATCACGTGCCGCCATAGAAACCAAGATGAAGGCCTCCAGTAAACAAAACGGAAACGTGTCACCCTATAAACAGACACTGCGAGTGCACACTAACACCAAGTATCACTATGAGGGATGACGTCACAACATGGCCGCTCATGCGGGCTACCATGACCACCAAGCATGGCGTAACTGTGTCAAGTGACTATGACGTCACTTCCTAGGTTCCCCCATGGGTCCTGATCCATCCCTCTCCTACTACTTACAGTCGTTTGATTTGTGCCTTTCGTCATGACTCTATCGAACATGTCGATAATTTTTTTTTGGAAGCGCTTAACCGATTACCCAACGCAGACGATATCAAAATTTTTTATTTTAAATATCATTTTTTGAAATTTTTCAAAAAAATTCAACAAAACCATATCATGTGACCCCTCTTTGGAACGAGCTCGACGAGCTCGTTCCAAAGAGGGGTCACATGATATGGTTTTGTTGAAATTTTTCGAAAAATAATATTTTTTCCGCTGCTGAATTTGCATATTACGCGGGCGGACGAGGACGATTCGTTAGGTAAAGGGTTAACCCTACAAACGAAGAAAAGACGACATTTGCAAAAACATTTCCTAGAAATAAAGCGTTTCAATTTTTTACCCCGCAAAACATTTCTCATGGCCCCTCAGTTCCAATGAGGGAGCATAACTCTTGTTTCGGAGACAAAAATAGACCAAGTAATAAAACTTAAATGGCGATTTTTGTGACTAGCGCTCGCCGGTTGTGGTTGTTAATGGGTAAAAAGAGAATTTAAAGGGTTTTTTGCGTAGATACCGACGACTGTCTAATGAATGGGCACAAATCATTATGTATTTCACCACGCGCAAAGAAATTCGTCCTTCTTGAGCCCACTCATGAGATAATCAAAACACTTGACACTCTCTGTATTTACACCAAACATTTTCGTGCGTCAATCAAATTAGGAAAAGGAAGAAAGAACTATTCTGTACAAATGGAGCTGTTGCTATGCGCACGTTAAACGACAATATATACATTGCACAGTGGATTCCAAATGATTATTAAGAAATGAATTGAGCACCGAGCCTGTTTATTACGTGTAGAACTCACGTGTTATTTTTTCAAATGAAAAATTTCTTTCTTTTTAACCCTTTACCTAACGTAACGGCCAAAACCGGCCAGCGCTATTCTCAAAAATCGCCAATTAATTTTCATTAGTTTTTTCATTTTTTGTCTCAAAAACATAGGTTATGACCCCTCGTTGGAACGAGCTCGTCGAGCTCGTTCCAACGAGGGGTCATAACCTATGTTTTTGAGACAAAAAATTAGTTATTCAAGAATTATTTTTGCAAGTGACGTCTGCTTTTCAGGTTAGGTAAAGGGTTAAAATGACTGAAATCCACTAGGGCAAATAAGGAGAAAATGTATTATTCAAATCAAGTTGAAGGGCACACTACATCCCCTGAGTAAGGCTGAGTTCCAATGTGTTCTATGTTTCAGTCGGCACATAGAACACATTGAAACTCCGGGAACGACTAGGCAAGTGCGGTTTTTGCCCCTACTCGTCCCTTTTTCTCGATCTGGCATGATATCTCGCTTTATTTGATGATATTTTTTTTTCAAGGATCCTACCAAAAGTTGAAACATAAAAACCTACTGTACACCATATTGGAGATGGACCTCTACTGATGGATTAAGATATCTCGAGAACCTTCGGATAATTTTTCTCTAGGGTTTTTGTGTAACGAAAAAACCTGCTTGAACAAACATAAGGTGGCCTGATGAGATCGGGGACCCTAGGCCAAGCTCAGTTCGCCTATTGGACAATCCGCCACTGTTGACTCCGAAGGGTGTAGAAGGATAAACTCGCTCATGTATCAAACGAAGACCTTGGTGTATCTAGAAAGGGTCGGTATCCATCTATGAATGGACAAAAGGAACGCCCCATGCGTGGTTAACCCAGAAAAATCCTAGGCGGGGGAGGGGGAGGGAGGGGGCACTAATCGTAAGAGAAATGCTGAGATGGAGCTGTTTGCTGCAAAAGTACGATACAAGGGGAATAACTGTAAATGAATTTGAAACGTTGATTCAAGTTGTGATTAACTCCCTTGATAGGCAAACATCGTGATTTTTTTTCTTTTAAAATTTTCTTTTTTGTTTTGGGCTCTTTTGTTGTTGTTTATTTCACCTTCTGTATATCTCGTGTGATTATGCGCATGCTTCTTACTATTGTTTTCCGTGTGCGGATCACATAACATTTAGACCACACGCATGTTCAGTGACACGAAACAAAATCTTTAACCCACCACCAAAGGTAACAGCAATATTGGATCGCCATTACTCTTAACTAAAATCGTCAATTCAAATTTTAAAGTTTAGCCGCCAAAACATGGTTTGTGGCCCCGCATTGAAAAGGGCTCTTTTCCCAAAACATTCTCTACAAGTGTCGTCTGCTCATTATCTCCAATCAGGGCTCACAGGCAATGTTTTTTTTCTGCTACCAGATATTTTGCTTGCACCTCCCCATCCTCACTTTATTTACTCACCACCACCTGTTTAAACTGCATTTATATATCATTTGGGGATTTTTTTTACACTCTGCGGTAAACTATACTACCAATAGTAGCGTCTCAGTCGATTTCGTGGATAAAGTAACCCCAATACCCCCTTTTTCTAATCTTTCAACCCCCACGACTTGAGTAGTGTTGTCTTGTGAACAACTCTTGACGGGGAAATGGACGAAACTATTAGCTAATTTCAGGAAGGGTCGGGGGTCGGTAGTGATTTAACCCTACAACACTAATATCAAACAACATGAACGCCTTTTTACCTCATTAAACCCCGACACCATGAATGGTATTGAAATTATTGTCTCATGTACTATTGTCTACAGGGAAATGGGCGAGTCTATCTCCTGGCTGTAGGGAGGTTCGGTAACAATTTAACCCTACAGCCCCAGGGCTGTAGGGTTAAATTATTACTGATCCTCATTCACAATCTCATTTTTACCTGCGTCGCCAGCGGCAGGGCAGGTCTAGTAGCCGCTCGACTCCGTCCGTGAGTCCGTCCGTCCGAAACACTTTTTCCGTCAAAGTTTTCTTGGCTTCTATGAAAGGGAATGATTTTATATTAGGTTTGCTGCTTCATAATGATGAGTTGTATCGTGTAAGCAATTTTCGGATCTTCCGTGCAGCCACTTCCTGTTTGCCGATACTTTGAAATTTTACTGTACCCAATGAACATTGAAATTTTTCGTCCATTGAAATTTTTCGTCAAACTTTTCTCGGCTTCAATGCAAGGGATTGATTTTATATTTCATCTGGAGCCTGATAATGATCAGTTGTATTGTGTATGCAATTTTCAGATCTGCCGTGCAGCCACTTCCTGTTTGCCGATTCAATTGCATGCAGCGACGCAGGTCCAGACCCGGTTTTGGTCTTAGCTTGTTACTTTGTTGCTTGCTTGTGGAAGGCAAACTTTTTGTTTATGAAAAAGGTATGCATAACGCTTGAAAGGGTGAAAACGAAGAAGTAGAAATAAACAGACAGATAATAAACTCATTTTTGATTGTTGAAATGTGTTTAAAATTTTCAGGTGGCTAAAACCGTTGTGTTTTGTTCTCCGGTTCAATTTCCACATCATTGGTAAAGCTATTTAAAATACATTATGTGACCTTAAACACCAATAAATAAATAAATAAATAATTAAGAATACATTGTGCAAATAATTACAGAACACACCTCCTCGTTCAAGAATGAATGGTAACCAAACAAATGATGGCTGCTTTCTGTGCATCTCTCGATATACCTCAAGGTCACGATTTGTATAAAGTAAGGTCGATCACGCGTTCAGCATCAGCCAAAAACGTGGCGTCGCTCTCTGAAGAACTCGGGTACGTCTCTGATTTCCAGTCACAGAAAACTCACTTTTCAAATTTTATTATTTTTTTCAGTTTCACCTCAAAAGCATGGGAGCGCGATGGTTCATTTGGTGGAGCATTGGACTTCAAACCGAAATGTCGATGGTTTGCACCTGACATGTGTCATCTGTGTTGTGTCCATGTGTGGGCCTCTTAATCCCAACTGGCCACATGGGAGCAAGGTGGCGCTGAGTACTAAGTCGTACCGTAAGTCAATGGGGAACCTTCAACCGCTGTTAACTCTGCTTGCGCTGGTTAATAAGTTGGAGAGTATGGCAGTTACTCGCGTTTGCTAAGTGGTTCTTTCCGGATGATCCTGCTTCCCTACCTGTAAATTTGTCTGACACGATATGACTCTGGCTATTGAAAGTGTCATTAAAACCTCAATAAACGGTGAGGAAACAAACAAACCTCAGAAACATAGTTTCGGACCCCCATTGAGCTCATCCAATGAGGGATCATAAGCTAAGGTTTTCGGGAAAAAAAGGAAAATTTTCTCTTTTCTCTTTTCCCAAAACATTTTCTAAAAGTGTCTTCTGCTCATTTTCTACAAGTGTCGTCTGCCATTCTTTTAGAATGACAGAGAATGAAGAGTCAGCTAAACTCATTGAATGTGGATAAAAATAAATTACCCCTCTCCTTCCTTCACTCGTTCCGGTTGGAGATTTGATGCACTCGACCTGCGATAGCCGACTTAGTGGGGGGCGTGGTGGCTCAGTTGGTAGAGGTGCAGGCTGCAAACCCGAGAGGTCCTCGGTTCGAATCCCACCTGCGGCAACCGCGTTGTGTCCTTGGGTAAGACACTTCATCCCCATTGGCCAGGGGGAAGCACGGTGACGTTGTGTACTAAGACGTCAATGGTGCACCTGTCTTCAACCAATGCTAACCCTGCATGTGTGGAGTTAGTATGTTGGGGAACTGACAGTTGCTCGCCGATGCTCGGTGGTTGTCTCCGGGTACTCCGGCTTCCTCCACCTGAAAAACTGTCGTGGTCATGATTAGCCATTGTGCAAAAGTGTGTGACCTTAAACCAATAAATAAATAAATAATAAATAATGCACTCGACCACCACCAGAGAGAGAGAGAGAGAGCTGTCTTGACACTGGAAGGAAATCAAAACAGAACTGATAAACATTTTGAAAAGTGTAAGTGAGCGTTAGATGGTTGTGCCTGGTCCCCATCTCCCCCTCCCTACCTGTGTGTCTTTCCAACTACCCGGGGGTCACGATTGGTTTCAAGTAGGGTCAGCCCCAAGTTTAACACCGGCTAAAACTGCTGCCTTTCGCTGAAAAACGTAGCTGCGTACTTGATTACCATTCAGAATTTATTTATTTATTTATTTATTTATTTATTTATTTATTTATTTTTATTTATTTATTGGGATTTAACGACACTTTCGACAGCCATGGTAGCCCCGTGTCGGACAGTTATACGGGTGGAGGAACCCCCGAGCAACGACAAGCAGCTGTCGGACTCTCCGACTTACGAACTCCACACAAGCAGGGTTAGCACTGGTTGAAGACAAGTGCACCATCGACGTGCAGTACGCCTAAGTACACAACGCCACCATGCCCCCACGTAGGCAATTGGGATTAGGTGTCTTGTCCAAGGACACAACGCGGTTGACACAGGTGGGATTCGAACCGAGGACCTCTCAGATTGCAGCCTCCATCTCTACCTACTGATCCACCGGGCTCCCTCCATTTAGAATAAAGGAAAGTGTACTTCTCTTTACCTAGCGTAACGATCCGAACTAGTCAGCTCTGTTCACAAAAAATCTGCATTCAGATTTTTTTTTTTTTTTCCATTTGTTTGTCCCCAAAACATACCTTCTGGCCCCTCACTGGGACGAGCTCGCTGAGCCCGCCCTACTGAGAGTCCAAAAGCTATCTTTTGGGGACCAAAATGAAGATTTTCTGTTGTTCAAAAACACTTTTTGCATGTATCGACTGTTATTCGTTTAGAGTAAAATATAATGAACGCCCTCGCTTCATATCGGAGTAATAACGATAATAACAATAATTCTTTCGCCATTCGCTGATTTGTCGCGGTCTTCTAACGAGGATGCATACCTCAAGCACCCACACCCCACCCCACCCCCACCCCACCCCACCCCCACCCCCCGCTGGGTTATTGATCCCCCAGTGCTCATCCTAATCTCCCAGTATTTAGTTAAAAACTGTTTCATAGTTACACCTCCCCCTGACACCTTCTCGATCTCCCCAATTTTAAAATTGACCCTTTCGCCCATGCCATTCCTCGACCACATATCCTTCATGTTTTCATTCGATTTTTCCATTAATTTTCCAGGGGTCATATCGTGTCGGATACTTTAACATGTGTTGGAAGCCAGAGTACCACGCTGGCAATTGGCATTACATGAGTTACGGAACGCAGTGTGGATTATGCTACCAACGTTGGCGAGCAGTTTTCAGGCCCTCTAACTTTCTAATCCTGTACAAACAGAGTTAGCGACGGTTGCAGACAAGTGTCCCATCGACGTGTAGTACGCCTTATGATTATATGTATTACGGGGCACGGTGTGGATTATGTGGATTATGCGGGACAGAATAGAACAGCTCGACCTTTCGGTTTAATTTCCAGTGTTCTAACAAATGCACCACGACACTCTCTATGATTTAGACAGAAGCAAGCGATCCCTTTCGTCGCTTTTTCAGATTGGACGTATCATGGTTTTGTCCACAACCACAAGAGATAGCTATCCCCATCACTGGAAGGAGATTCATATATTACTGAAAGACATGCTGAAAAGTGTGAGCAAAGAGAACGGGGAGAGAGATAGAGGGTGATTGGGGGTGTGGCAGGGTGTGTGGGGGTGTAGAGTGACGTCACATAGGTGTGTTTGATAGTTGTACTCACATTCTCGGTTATAGTATCTGCTTGTAATGGTGACCCAGTGTCTGGCTTAGTATTCGTTGGCGATTTCTCCTGTTTTTCTTGGTTTTGACTGGAGTTTGTTTTCTCCTTCGTTACTTTCTTCGGCGTTGGTTTTGCCTTTGCCTGTGGCTTCCCTCCATTGTCGGATTTTTTACTACCTCCACTACCCATTGCAGAAACGCAAGAGTTGTCTCCCCAGTACAGTTAGAATCACCCAAGCACAGTTAGAATCAGTAGTTAGAGTATGATGACCTTACATGAATCTGAAAAAGGCAGAAAAAAACGTTCACTCGCCATTCTCCGTACGATTCCTAAATAATAATAATTGATTTTCTAAAGCGTAAAACCACAAATAGTGCTCTAAAACGCTTGACAGAAATAAATACACTTTTCTGAAATAAAGAGTCACACCTGTTTTGGTTGCGTCTTAGAGAGGTTCAGGAGAACGCTTCAGTAAAAAGGAAAGTTTTAAGATTTCTTTTGAAGACATCGAGAGTTTCTGAAATTCTGACACTATTTGGCAGGGAATTCCACAATCTGGGACCCACGATGGAGAACACATGATCATTAGCCAGATTAGATCTGCTAAAATGTACAACTAGTTGAATTTGGTTTTTAGATCTGAGACTGCGTGGTGATGTATACACAGTGATGAGCTCTTGCAGGTAAACTGGAGCCAGTTTGGGGATACATTAGAATACTAAGATCACGATTTGGAAATCAATTCTCTGTTTAACTGGAAGCCAATGTAGTTGTCTTAAAATAGGTGTTATTTGTTCATAGCGTTTGGTACCAGTAATTATCCTGGCAGCAGCATTCTGAACTTTTTGAGGCTTCTGAATCAGGCACTGGGACAGCCCCACTAACACTGAATTACAATAGTCTAGCTGTGAGGTGACGAAGGGGTGCACAAGTTTTTCAAGCGCTGACTGGTTAAGATAATGTCGCAGTCTTCCAACATTACGAAGCTGCCAGTAGCATTTTTGACATATTTTATTGATATGGATGTCTGGTTTTAAATTTGAGTCCATAATCAGTCCAATATTCCTGGCCGATTCACTTTTCACAGTGATGTGGTTTCCAACCAGAATTGATGTAACAGAGGGTGTAGACATGCGAACTAAGAATTCAGTTTTAGAGTAATTCATTCTCAGTTTAAAGTCTATCATCCATTCCCGCATGAGATTTATGCAAGTTTCCATGTTATTGACTGCGGTGAATGGGTTACTTGGAACAGATGGGTTGAATGTGATGTACAGATGGGTGTCGTCTGCGTACAGATGATATGCCATGCTTTTTAAGAAGGCGACCTAGAGAAGACGTGTACAGACTAAACACGAGGGGTCCAAGAACTGAGCCCTGAGGAACACCGCACTTTAACGTCCTGCTTTCTGAACCGATCTTATTGATATATATTTGTTGACTGCGACTTTCTAGATACGATGCAAACCACGATAAGACAGTTCCACATATGCTATGCTGTGTCAATGTCTGCATGAGAATACAATGGTCGACTGTGCCGAATGCTGCTGACAAATCCAAGAGAACAAGCAGTACAGCCTTACCCTCAGAAACTGATTTAACAATGTCATTGTTGCCTCGCAGTAAGGCTGTTTCTGTACTGTGGTTGGCTTTATATGCAGGCTGGAAAGGCTCTTAAAGATCATTTTCATGCAGATGATTTTTGAGTTGTAACGCAACAACCCTTTCCAACAATTTAGACAGGAAAGGGAGGTTCGATACTGGTAGATAATTCTTCAGGTTGTCAGGAACAAGAGATGGTTTCTTGACGAGTGGAGTAACAAGTGCATTTTTCAGTGGGTTTGGAACAAACCCCTCATGTAGGGATGCAGATATAATAGATGTTATGGCTGACATAAGATAATCAATTGTCTCTTTAAAAAGGAATGTTGGAATTTGATCTGGATCATTGGATTTATTGGATGATGATAAAATAATTTTTCGAATGTCTTCTTCTGAGACAGAGTGAAAATTAGAAAAATCTCTTTTTATGTCAAGATGATCAAACACTGGTGGTTCACGTGATAGCATGCTATCCAGATTTACTTGAATTTTAGTTATGAAATAATTGCTGAATTTTTTCAGAATTTCTTCAGTATTCAGATGATCTGGGAGAATAACTTTTGTTCTTTACCAAGTAGACTATTGGTTAGCGAGAACAGCACCGTTGTATTAGATGAACCCTCTATAAAAGAATTGTAGTAATCCCTCTTCGCCTTTTTGATGATCTTATTAGTTGTATTTCGTTAGTGGCAGAACATCTGCCGGTGAACCTCAAGCTTCGTTTTATTGTAAAGACGCTCAAGTCTGCGACGCTGTTGTTTAGCAGTTTTAACATCTTCTGTAAACCGCTCCACTTTTTCCCTATGAGTTATAATTTTTGACTTGGGTGGTGTATGTTCAGCCATGATGCCCTTAAGAGTTTCTTCAAATAATGATAGCAATTGCTCAGATGATTCATGACTACTACAAAAATAATTCGAACACAGAAGTGATGAACTGATATCCACTTTCAAGGCATCAATATTTATGGATTTATATTTTCGATAAATAATTTTCTTGGGGGTAATTTTTGACGTTGATAGTGTCAATTCGGCCTCGACCACATAGTGATCAGACAATGCTGGATCTGTGACATGGACATTTTGTACTGACGTGCTGTTACTTTGACGAACAAGAATTAGATCCAAGGTGTGTCCTTTCTTGTGGGTAGGTTTTGAGACCAGTTGTGAATAGCCAAATGATTCAAACAAATTTGTGAATTGCTTGACAAAAGTGTCATTTAAATTGTCAATATGGATGTTACAAATTCCCAGCAATAGCTATATCACATCCATATAAGACATAGAAGGACAGACATTCCGAAAATTCATTTAATTAGAAACTGCGCTGATGTAAGAGTGTTCCTTTTTGATGGTGGCGGTCGGTAAACTGCGAGTAATTGAAGTGAATGGTTGCTCGACATGAGGCAGTCTATCATTTCAAAAGATGGCGGAGATTTGTATAAATCAGGATGCTGTTTTATGTTTGAGGCATCACTGTGGATGACTGCTACACTGCCACCTCGACTCCCCCGTGAGTTGTGTAAGACGGAGAAACTCAGTGGTAATAGTTCTCCAATGGAAAAACTGTCACCATCATTCCTTTAAAAGTCATATCAAAGGAGTTTACATCAGGTACAGAAAAGCTGGAACAAATTTCAACAAATAAATCCCGAGATATCCACTTGAAAACTGTGAAAAAAGCAGGAGCTCAGAAATGTGTGACCACACTTGATGGCACGCCGGATAAGACACAAGCGTAGTGATGTCTTAACTGACGATTAATTGTTTTCTTCTCCGTTTCGATAGCGTGTAATAACACACATTGGCCGGCCATCGATTTGTCGCGGTTCCCCGGTGAGAAGGCCTTGGTCATCCCTGTGCTCCCAAGAGCCTCCCTGTTATCCATGCCTCTTCTCTCCTTCAAACACTCGGAGACGATCTGCTTGTTGACATTCAGTGACTCACCCTTACCAATCTCCCCGATAAGCATACTAACCCTCTCCTTTGTGTCACCCACTAACCACATGTTCTTCATTCTCCCACCCTATTTCCCTATTATACTCTCAGTGAATCTTAAGCGTGTGGTTCTCCCACCCCATTTCCCTATTACACCCACAGTAAATCTTAAGCGTGTGACAGCTCCGGTTTGAAAATTGATACATCCCTTTGCTACACCTCGGGTTTTATCAGATTTCAAAAATAGTGGTCGTCGAAGAAGAATAGACGACGCGCCAGAGGCGCGAAGACTACTCTTCCTCGACAACTACTATTTTTACCATAATTAACGACATGCCATGGAATAATTTTTTATATTAGACACCTTTCACACATATTGAACTATTTCTACTCTTTTAGGAAGGACGCGAATTTCGAGTTATCGCCTTTCATTTTCCTCGCACGAATGCGCACTTGGTCTTGTATCACAAGTAATTGTCTCCACGGAGGAGAAGTATTATTTGTCGCAAGATCATAAATAGAGAAAAAAGACCACTTTTCAAAGCTAAATGGAACCATTTTAAACAACAACATATCCAAAATATGTTTATAGAACAAAGAAAATTAATTTTTGCTTCCATTAAATCAATGTCGGTCCAAATTTTCTTATAAGGATTTAGTACATGTTTAGGACTTTGAAGTTACCCCCTCAGCCTTTACTACCAAATTTATAAGGTGATGTACTGGGATAAGGAGTGAACATTTTAAACATAAATGGAACCATTAAAAACTAATTTTGACAAAAGATATTTGATACCATTTTAAAAAGTCTGTTATAAAATATTTGATCACATGTCCGTCCATTATGTAAAAGAATGAAATTTGTGGCAAATAAAAGTGTTTCATTTTTCTCCCATGGATCGCTTCAGAAATTCAGATTGTCATCTTTACCACTGTTTACACGCATGCGCATTCAAGGAAGTAAAAATAGTTCAATATGAATAAAGTTTTACTTTATTACCCATTCTGTCTGTACACTTTTATGGGATAAATAAGTAACATTCTGTGGACGAAGGATATAAAGTGGATGACTTCGGACTCTTTTGGGGATAATAAAAACCATCCTCTTAAGCAAAGTTTATACAAACTCTCTTGTTGGTAGCATTACAGAGGACGTTTTGTAGTCGAGTTTGTGTTGGGATTTGTGGGTTTTCAGTAAATGAATGTGTTTTCAAGCTGATGTGCGCAGCAAACTGTTTTGTGATTAGAACCAGAATATCACCAGAGCTCTCAGAGATAAAACAAAAATAGGAAATCAGTGTCACCGTAACCCATAAGCAATTTATAAAACACATCATGTTGCATGTGCGCATCATTATACAAATTAGCAGTTGTCTTTCGTCGAACAGTATCCTCCATTTATAAAAATAGCAACTCACAAAAAGTTTTGTCCCACCATTTACTCTCAAATGAACTTGGTGGGAAGTCATGGGAGTGGCATAGACTAGTGTTTGTTTGCTGATGTAAACAAGTTGTGTGTCACTGAAGCAGACAACCAATGACGACTCGGTTGCTTGTCCGCATAATGTGGAATTACGTATAAACGATATTCAAAACTTTAATTTACACTTTGGCTGTAGGTGTTTGAAGTTACCGTAAATACGAATAAATTAAAACCCTTTACCCAACGCAAACTATATCAAAATTTATTATTTTAAATATAATTTTTTTTAAATTTTTCAAAAAATTTCAACAAAACCATATCATGTGACCCCTCATTGGAACGAGCTCAATGAGCTCGTTCCAATGAGGGGTCACATGATATGGTTTGTTGAAATATTTTGAAAATCAAAATTTATTATTTTAAATATAATTTTTTTAAATTTTTCAAAAAATTTCAACAAAAACATATCATGTGACTCCTCACTGGAACGAGCTCAATGAGCTCGTTCCATGAGGAGTCACATGATATGATTTGTTGAAATATTTTGAAAAATTTCATTTTTTCAACTGCTCAATTTGCATATTACGCGGGCGGATACGGGCGATTCGTTAGGTAAAGGGCTAATAATCTCAAGAGAATGTTAGAATACCAGTGGCAAAGTCTCGAGCGTGCAACCACAAGCAAAGAAATTCGTTATTACTCGGTGCAATGCATGAACTACCAACAAAACACCTATGGAGGGGAGTTTCTTTTCAGGCAAAACCCACTTGTCTGTGAAAAAAACATGAAAAAGATGAAAATAATAAGGAAAGTGTTAGCCATTTCACCTCCGGGTTCAACCCGGGTGTTCAGTGTCTTAAAAAAGGTGTAACAACCAGATACGTCATGGAGATCAATTGGGATGGGGATTGAAAACATGATTTGTTGCGACTGTGATTGCTCATGTCAAGACTAATGAAATACTTCAGCTACACCTTTAAGGCGTGCCTTTGTTGAAGGTATACCCTAATGATGTAGTTGGAATATTATTCAGGGGGAGGTGGGAGTGGGGCGGGGAGGGGTATAGTTGAAATACTTGTGATCTCTTTGAAATTTATTTTTGGGAATATAAAATATACTTTTATCTTATACCTGTTGAAGATATAGCCCATGTGTTATAGATTATCTATAACACATACCCCTATGTCATATAGACTGGAGAACGGACTATAATCTTTTTCTATATTATAATATAATGATGACATTCGCAAAATTGTTTATAAATCGTGTCAAATCTGGTGAAATTGATTATCAAACATATTTTTGTCATAAATCATAAGAACTGAGGCGTAAGTATATTTTCTGTAATTGTTTTCCCAGTTACAGGGCCACTTTCTAAGGGGAACTATACTCTATCATTCACTTGAATTTGTAGCCTTGTTACGCACCAACAGCTTTTCCGGGCACATCACAAGTATTCATGCCCAACAAGAGAAAGCAGTCGACTCCACTCCAGATGAGTCGACATTTTGACACGAAATCATCCCCAAAACCCTTTTAAAAATGTAGAAAAGAACAAAAATGGTCGGTATAAGATAAATACAACAATACCATAGTGCGTTTTGATATGTTTGCTATCTCAACTCGTTGAAAGTGAGTTTTTTTCGCTCGGCAAGCCTCGCGAAAAAAACTCACTTTCAGCTCGTTGAGATATCAAACATATCAAAACACACTATGGTATTATCGTATATGTAGTAGTCGTGACCCAAAGCATTGCTTAATTAAAACGTACAGTAACGGTACTGGTACTAAAAATTGGTCATGTTCGGCCCCACCTGAGCGGATCGGATTAGTACACACCTAATATTAGAAACACTTCACTGTACATAAGTTGCTGATTTGATAATTGTTCTCCGTACATGTGATTTTTCATTTTTGTTGTTCAGTTTCGACAAATTAATTTACAACTGGTAAAGCAATCGACGTCTGTTTGTTTACTGCCAGGAATATACGATGAGGAGGTTGATGGAAGCGGACAGATTGACCTGAATAAAGTTATCTCTGTCTGTGGCTTGTCTGAACTACAGAAACATCTTTTTTCAGTCGACGTTCAGACACAGTTCTATTTTGAACAAAAGCAGGATTATGCGATTATTTTCCCGCAGTGGGAAACGGGGTAATCTACTGAAATAAGAAATGCACTTTTTACGCAGACGTCCATGTCAAAGTATCACCTGGATTGGAAGCCTCTCAGAGCGATCTTTCGCAATGGTTATGAGAGCCTAAAACACTGAAAGCGTGACTTGGTGAATTGACACCCAAAGTTGTGAGCAGGATTAAATAGGGATTATCGGCCGATTGGTTCCAAATATATTAGCTTTGAAACCATCAATTAATACTTTTTGTCCACTTTATACAGGATTAAAAGGTATTTTGTAATTTTGTATCGGAATGAGTAAAAATCTCTCAAAAAAACATGAGATATGAAAACAGAGTGTCAAGTTCATTCAGTGCAAGACCAGACAGCAGTAAAATTAAATTTAAATCTTACGTGGTTCAATATATTTTTTCCAATTTTTGTTTGGGTGTATAGGTAATTTATCTCCCAGCAATTTGGTGTGTTGTACAGAAATTGAAAGGTTTGCACTGTGGGGGGTATATGACATCGGTGCCTTCCGGGTTGAACCCGGTCATATCGCCCAACTATTCGGATCATGTACCTAATTCATTTTATCAAAGACATATACGCTACAAATACACTTTCCATTGATAAACTACTTATATGGCAGGCAATTTATTAGAATTTTATGACAGTGCTAACTATTACACACCAGCTAGGCAGATATGTCCGACAATCTGGGTGCTTTCAACAGGACAGGTCATGGTTATAAAAAAAAAATTATTATTACTTGCTGTCTCCCTGGATGTGGAACTGTACAGATATAGTGAGTGGGGCTCTCTTGCACTTTCTGATCTGTGTATATATTTGTCGGGCAAGCAAGAGATTTTGTTCAACTAAGTACTCCAGACCGTGTATATTTTAGTTGCTCAAGCAAGGAGTCTGCCTAACTTGGTATTTCATAATTTCTTGCCCATCCTCTGTCTCATGAAACCCTGCATCGTGAGATTTTTGTTTATTTTAGGCTCCTGAGAAAATTCAAAATTCTATTCGAAATTCAATATTCGATTCCATTCGAAATCAGAAATTCAAATATTTTCGAATATACTTTGGCCATAACCATAAATGTTTACAGATTGTAACTGATCACATTATTTTATATTCAGTATTGTTCTGAGTAGAAATCCCTTTACCTAACATGAAAAGCAGACGACACTTGCAAAAAAAATTCTTGAATAATTAATTTTTTATCATTTTTTGTCTCAAAAACATAAAATTAAATTTAAATCTTACGTGGTTCAATATATTTTTTCAATTTTTGTTTGGGTGTATAGGTAATTTATCTCCCAGCAATTTGGTGTGTTGTACAGAAATTGAAAGGTTTGCACTGTTGTCAATGGGATTTGGGGGGGGGGGGGTTGTTTTGGTTTAATAGCGTAATTCCGATAACGTATTGAACGCCCCAGTCCGCTGCTGCTGAACTTTTCACAACAATTTTGCGGTAAAATTTTATAATACTCACAAGGAATCCAAATGTTAAAAAGTCAAAATTGTTCAGATTAATTATTCTCTAATGTTAGTAAACAGTCGGAAACGTGAGTATTTTCATCCGAATGCAAGACTGATGGACAAACAATTTGATTATACAATGCTTTAATTTTAATTCTTTCTGAACAGACGATTTTTTTCGATAAACTCTGTTCTGTTATACTTAGCCGATGCTGCACATTCAACACTATGATTGCGTTACTCTGTGTAGTGTTCAGCGAAGAATGCTTGGTCCATATCTCAGTGAAAAATATGATCATTCAGGGCCAAATTTTAAACGCCAGTATTTCTCGACTTAAAAGACGGAATAAGCTGATCTCTTCAATCAACAATCTTGACACGTAACTTAAGAGAAACCATATCGTTTTTCTTCGAATGTTTGGCTCATAAAAAATGTTAAATTCAAAAAAATTACAACATCAACCAAATAATCATTTCATTTTTGCCCCCTGTCAATATTTGTATCCATGCTCAAAGTGAAACCTTAAACCCGAAATCCTTATTCTAGAGTAAAGATTGACCAATGCAACCCTTCTAATGTTCTCTTTATTTTAAAATCGTGCAACCCAGATAAACGGAACACACCGATAATGACAATGATTAGTCTTTTCGTCAAAGACTAGCAACGCAGTATGAAGGTATGACATCAGAGGAAAAAATCTGTTTTACAAGGCTGCACGCATACATATGGATCTTAAGTGTTGGTGGATTGCATGGGGATATTGTTGTGTCGCTGGAGGGAGGAAGACTTTGCAGAACTGAGAATATCGTGCTATTTTGGGCAAGGCCTTAACTAACAATTTTTTAGAGTGGGGGGGGGGGGGGGTGTATATGACATCGGTGCCTTCCGGGTTGAACCCGGTCATATCGCCCAACTATTCGGATCATGTACCTAATTCATTTTATCAAAGACATATACGCTACAAATACACTTTCCATTGATAAACTACTTATATGGCAGGCAATTTATTAGAATTTTATGACAGTGCTAACTATTAAACACCAGCTAGGCAGATATGTCCGACAATCTGGGTGCTTTCAGCAGGTCATGGTTATAAAAAAAAATTATTATTACTTGCTGTCTCCCTGGATGTGGAACTGTACAGATATAGTGAGTGGGGCTCTCTTGCACTTTCTGATCTGTGTATATTTTTGTCGGGCAAGCAAGAGATTTTGTTCAACTAAGTACTCCAGACCGTGTATATTTTAGTTGCTCAAGCAAGGAGTCTGCCCAACTTGGTATTTCATAATTTCTTGCCCATCCTCTGTCTCATGAAACCCTGCATCGGGAGATTTTTGTTTATTTTAGGCTCCTGAGAAAATTCAAAATTCTATTCGAAATTCAATATTCGATTCCATTCGAAATCAGAAATTCAAATATTTTCGAATATACTTTGGCCATAACCATAAATGTTTACAGATTGTAACTGATCACATTATTTTATATTCAGTATTGTTCTGAGTAGAAATCCCTTTACCTAACATGAAAAGCAGACGACACTTGCAAAAAAAATTCTTGAATAATTAATTTTTTATCATTTTTTGTCTCAAAAACATAAAATTAAATTTAAATCTTACGTGGTTCAATATATTTTTTCAATTTTTGTTTGGGTGTATAGGTAATTTATCTCCCAGCAATTTGGTGTGTTGTACAGAAATTGAAAGGTTTGCACTGTTGTCAATGGGATTTGGGGGGGGGGGGTTGTTTTGGTTTAATAGCGTAATTCCGATAACGTATTGAACGCCCCAGTCCGCTGCTGCTGAACTTTTCACAACAATTTTGCGGTAAAATTTTATAATACTCACAAGGAATCCAAATGTTAAAAAGTCAAAATTGTTCAGATTAATTATTCTCTAATGTTAGTAAACAGTCGGAAACGTGAGTATTTTCATCCGAATGCAAGACTGATGGACAAACAATTTGATTATACAATGGTTTAATTTTTATTCTTTCTGAACAGACGATTTTTTTCGATAAACTCTGTTCTGTTATACTTAGCCGATGCT
Organism: Pictodentalium vernedei; assembly: GCA_031216915.1. Lineage (NCBI taxonomy): Eukaryota > Metazoa > Mollusca > Scaphopoda > Dentaliida > Dentaliidae > Pictodentalium > Pictodentalium vernedei. The sequence continues at coordinate 73,423,771 of CM062293.1, read as the reverse complement.
GCACATTCAACACTATGATTGCGTTACTCTGTGTAGTGTTCAGCGAAGAATGCTTGGTCCATATCTCAGTGAAAAATATGATCATTCAGGGCCAAATTTTAAACGCCAGTATTTCTCGACTTAAAAGACGGAATAAGCTGATCTCTTCAATCAACAATCTTGACACGTAACTTAAGAGAAACCATATCGTTTTTCTTCGAATGTTTGGCTCATAAAAAATGTTAAATTCAAAAAATTGCAACATCAACCAAATAATCATTTCATTTTTGCCCCCTGTCAATATTTGTATCCATGCTCAAAGTGAAACCTTAAACCCGAAATCCTTATTCTAGAGTAAAGATTGACCAATGCAACCCTTCTAATGTTCTCTTTATTTTAAAATCGTGCAACCCAGATAAACGGAACACACCGATAATGACAATGATTAGTCTTTTCGTCAAAGACTAGCAACGCAGTATGAAGGTATGACATCAGAGGAAAAAATCTGTTTTACAAGGCTGCACGCATACATATGGATCTTAAGTGTTGGTGGATTGCATGGGGATATTGTTGTGTCGCTGGAGGGAGGAAGACTTTGCAGAACTGAGAATATCGTGCTATTTTGGGCAAGGCCTTAACTAACAATTTTTTAGAGTGGGGGGGGGGGGGGGGGTGTATATGACATCGGTGCCTCCGGGTTGAACCCGGTCATATCGCCCAACTATTCGGATCATGTACCTAATTCATTTTATCAAAGACATATACGCTACAAATACACTTTCCATTGATAAACTACTTATATGGCAGGCAATTTATTAGAATTTTATGACAGTGCTAACTATTAAACACCAGCTAGGCAGATATGTCCGACAATCTGGGTGCTTTCAGCAGGTCATGGTTATAAAAAAAAATTATTATTACTTGCTGTCTCCCTGGATGTGGAACTGTACAGATATAGTGAGTGGGGCTCTCTTGCACTTTCTGATCTGTGTATATTTTTGTCGGGCAAGCAAGAGATTTTGTTCAACTAAGTACTCCAGACCGTGTATATTTTAGTTGCTCAAGCAAGGAGTCTGCCCAACTTGGTATTTCATAATTTCTTGCCCATCCTCTGTCTCATGAAACCCTGCATCGGGAGATTTTTGTTTATTTTAGGCTCCTGAGAAAATTCAAAATTCGATTCGAAATTCAATATTCGATTCCATTCGAAATCAGAAATTCAAATATTTTCGAATATACTTTGGCCATAACCATAAATGTTTACAGATTGTAATTGATCACATTATTTTATATTCAGTATTGTTCTGAGTAGAAATCCCTTTACCTAACATGAAAAGCAGACGACACTTACAAAAAAAATTCTTGAATAATTAATTTTTTATCATTTTTTGTCTCAAAAACATAAAATTAAATTTAAATCTTACGTGGTTCAATATATTTTTTCAATTTTTGTTTGGGTGTATAGGTAATTTATCTCCCAGCAATTTGGTGTGTTGTACAGAAATTGAAAGGTTTGCACTGTTGTCAATGGGATTTGGGGGGGGGGGGGGGTTGTTTTGGTTTAATAGCGTAATTCCGATAACGTATTGAACGCCCCAGTCCGCTGCTGCTGAACTTTTCACAACAATTTTGCGGTAAAATTTTATAATACTCACAAGGAATCCAAATGTTAAAAAGTCAAAACTGTTCAGATTAATTATTCTCTAATGTTAGTAAACAGTCGGAAACGTGATTATTTTCATCCGAATGCAAGACTGATGGACAAACAATTTGATTATACAATGCTTTAATTTTTATTCTTTCTGAACAGACGATTTTTTTCGATAAACTCTGTTCTGTTATACTTAGCCGATGCTGCACATTCAACACTATGATTGCGTTACTCTGTGCAGTGTTCAGCGAAGAATGCTTGGTCCATATCTCAGTGAAAAATATGATCATTCAGGGCCAAATTTTAAACGCCAGTATTTCTCGACTTAAAAGACGGAATAAGCTGATCTCTTCAATCAACAATCTTGACACGTAACTTAAGAGAAACCATATCGTTTTTCTTCGAATGTTTGGCTCATAAAAAATGTTAAATTCAAAAAATTACAACATCAACCAAATAATCATTTCATTTTTGCCCCCTGTCAATATTTGTATCCATGCTCAAAGTGAAACCTTAAACCCGAAATCCTTATTCTAGAGTAAAGATTGACCAATGCAACCCTTCTAATGTTCTCTTTATTTTAAAATCGTGCAACCCAGATAAACGGAACACACCGATAATGACAATGATTAGGCTTTTCGTCAAAGACAAGCAACGCAGTATGAAGGTATGACATCAGAGGAAAAAATCTGTTTTACAAGGCTGCACGCATACATATGGATCTTAAGTGTTGGTGGATTGCATGGGGATATTGTTGTGTCGCTGGAGGGAGGAAGACTTTGCAGAACTGAGAATATCGTGCTATTTTGGGCAAGGCCGTAACTAACAATTTTTTAGAGTCGGGGGGGGGGGGGGGGGTATATGACATCGGTGCCTTCCGGGTTGAACCCGGTCATATCGCCCAACTATTCGGATCATGTATCTAATTCATTTTATCAAAGACATATACGCTACAAATACACTTTCTATTGATAAACTACTTATATGACAGGCAATTTATTAGAATTTTATGACAGTGCTAACTATTAAACACCAGCTAGGCAGATATGTCCGACAATCTGGGTGCTTTCAGCAGGTCATGGTTATAAAAAAAAAATTATTATTACTTGCTGTCTCCCTGGATGTGGAACTGTACAGATATAGTGAGTGGGGCTCTCTTGCACTTTCTGATCTGTGTATATTTTTGTCGGGCAAGCAAGAGATTTTGTTCAACTAAGTACTCCAGACCGTGTATTTTTTAGTTGCTCAAGCAAGGAGTCCGCCCAACTTGGTATTTCATAATTTCTTGCCCATCCTCTGTCTCATGAAACCCTGCATCGGGAGATTTTTGTTTATTTTAGGCTCCTGAGAAAATTCAAAATTCGATTCGAAATTCAATATTCGATTCCATTCGAAATCAGAAATTCAAATATTTTCGAATATACTTTGGCCATAACCATAAATGTTTACAGATTGTAACTGATCACATTATTTTATATTCAGTATTGTTCTGAGTAGAAATTCCTTTACCTAACATGAAAAGCAGACGACACTTGCAAAAAAAATTCTTGAATAATTAATTTTTTTCATTTTTTGTCTCAAAAACATAGGTTATGACCCCTCGTTGGAACGAGCTCGACGAGCTCGTTCCAACGCGGGGTCATAACCTATGTTTTTGAGACAAAAAATGAAAATATTTTGAAAATTAATTGGCGATTTTTGAGAATAGCGCTGGCCGGTTTTGGCCGTTACGTTGTTTGTAGCGATGTAGCTACAACTATACAACAGCTGTAGCTGCATCGCTACAAACACTATTACCGCTACAACTGTTCATTTCAACTTATTGTGCATTATGACCAGTGACTAGTTTTTTCCAAGAAAACATGTGATAAAAGTGAGCGAGTTTCATTTAAAAAGGTTTATTGCCGCTGTTTTGACGCTACAAAGTCAACAATTTGAATAGTTTCAGTCAATAGCTAGTATATTTGTTTACCTTAACATCTCAATTTATAGTGTGGGAAGAGGTGAAGCGTAAAATGCACTCTACATAACTGTGTGTCTTTTAATAATCGGGGTTATTATTTCAGAAAAGAACTTTTCTTTTAATTACGTTTCCGTTAACTGTGATTCGATTCGAAGTTCGTTTCGAAATTCGATTCATTTTCACCAATTCGTTCGATATTCATTCGATCAAAATACGCAATTCGTAGGACCCTAATTTATTTATTCTTTTGTTGGGGGAGGGGAGTGGGGCACTCCATTCCAGAGGTCACATCGCTGATCTTTTTCCAACGGTAATTATATTTCCTTTAGGATAAAGTAGGGCTTGGCTAACAGTCGCAGCATATACAAACGCCACCTCCCCCCATCCTACAAAATATTCCATTCTGATCTTTGGAAGCGGACCGGTAAGATTCTTGTATATCTTCACCCAATCTAGAAACTTTACTGGGTTATTTTTCTTTTCATCAGAATAAATGCCGAAATCGAGATGATTAACTACGGCTGGAGTTGACTTCATGCTCCCCCTGCACCCTCCTCCGATTCGTTCTACCCATCAGGTCAGAAACCAGAAAGATACGGCTTATGAAGTGTAGGAAACCGAATACCATGCAGGCGAGCTGCAACCAATGCCGCATGTTACTGCCAGAGTTTTCGGCTTAGACCAGACTAAAGCCAAGCTGTATTTCAAAATAAACAGCGTATCGTTTAGTTTTCTCAATATCAACAGTCCATCAGCACAAGTGCACTGATCTGTCTCGTTCAGAGACACAAGGCAACCGAAGAGCTCGTATCAAATTCGAAATAAAGGTTGTAAATTTAGTAGATACACTGTCGAGCGTGTTCACTCCTCATATAGTGTATTTGTGTTAGTTGCGAGTGTTCATGCTCATTTGTACATACGGTGCAACAAACAGAACAGACTAATTTATTATAAGTTATCCGACTACAAATGTTGCAGTCGGAAATGATAGGCTACAATCTATGAACAGATGCTCAGGAATGAGAAAATTATTTCTGTTTGGAAAACTACTGACGTCTTTTATCTAGTTGAAGCATTGACATTAGACCGTCTAACAAGAAAATATCCGATTGGATATATCCACTGCAATTGCTTGAATGGGCTGAATGGCTTGAATGGGCTGAATGGCTTGAAAGGGCCTATTGAAATGGCCTGAACAAAGCAATTAAATATTTTTATATATTTTGTTGAAAAACTTCAAAAATATTTCGTCGTCAGCGCCGGTGTAAAAGGAATGGAAGTCCGTAGGAACGTTAGTCCCTCGACTATTATTCCGCGGAATTATAGTCCTAGGTCTAACATTTCTAGGAATAGTAGTCCGGCGGACTACTATTCCTAGAAATGTTAGACCTAGGACTATAATTCCGCGGAATAATAGTCCAGAGGGACTAATTTTCCTACGGACTTCCATTCCTGTTACACCGGGTTATGCTGAACGGGGTACAATATACTCCTACCCATCTCGAAATCTACCAGTGGCACCAATACATATTCTGTATCTCTGTTCATGGAGGCCAACTGGCGAAAGGGGGGAGGGGGGCATTCTTCTTGTGCTATAATTTAAATGAAAACGTTTTCGCTTGCAATTGTGAAAAAAAAACTGTTATTGTTTGTAAAGTTTGTGTATTTTGTTTACAGCTATACATTTGCGTTACAGTATTTGTAGTGCTGTTGTGGAATGAAATAGTGACATTGGTAAAGTGCTTTCACGCATTGTCTGTAAAATACAGAAAGAAACCTAACCGAAATATATCTCTTTGTTTTAACTTGGCCAGGTGTCAGTTAGTAAGTCTTTTGCAAAAACCGTCACATTTTCGCTGCAAATTGGGAGGAATTTTTGTATGCTGGGGGCGGGGTTGATAGCGGCTTCTGTCAAATAATGACAAGAATCTGTTCGTGGAAAAGAAACTGCGGTTGCATTTTTGCAGGCAACAAACTACATTAATGACATGGGTAGTACATCTGTCTGGGTGAGCTGAAACCAATATCCATATCAATAAAGTTTTATTTTATTATCCATTCTGTCTGTACACTTTTATAGGGTCAATAAGTAATATTCTGTGGACGAAGGATATAATGTGGATCGCTTCGAACTCTTCTAGGGACAATAAAAACCATCCTCTTAAGTAAAGTTTATACAAACTCTCCTGTTGGTCGCATTACAGAGAACGTCTTGTAGTCGAGTTTGTGTTGGGTTTTTGGGGTTTTCAGAAAAAGAATTCGTTTTCAAATTGATGTGCGCAGCAAACTGTTTTGTGATTAGAACCAGAATATCACCAAAGCTCTCGGAGATGAAACAAAAATAGGAAATCAGTGTCGCAGTAACCCATAAGCAATTTATAAAACACATCATCTTGCATGTGCACATCTTTTATGCAAATTAGCAGTTGTCTTTCGTTGAGCAGTATCCTCCATTTATAAAAATAGCAACTCACAAAAAGTTTTGACTCACCATTTACTCTCAAATGAACTTGGTGGGAAGTCATGGGAGTGACATAGACATTGAACAGTATCCTTCGATTATAAAAATAGGAAATTCGAATATATTCGAATATACTTTGGCCGTAACCATGAATGTTTACAGATTGTAATTGATCACGTTATTTTATATTCCGTATTTTCTGAGTACAAATGTAACTGACTTTTATCGGTAACAGTGTTTGTAGCGATGTAGCTACATCGCTAGAAACACTATTACCGCTACAACTGTTCATTTCAACTTATTGTGCATTTTGACCATTTACCTGTTTTTTTTCCAACAAAACATGTGATAAAAGTGAGGTTATGACCCCTCGTTGGAACGAGCTCGACGAGCTCGTTCCAACGAGGGGTCATAACCTATGTTTTTGAGACAAAAAATGAAAATATTTTGAAAATTAATTGGCGATTTTTGAGAATAGCGCTGGCCGGTTTTTGCCGTTACGTTGGGTAAAGGTTTATTGCTGCTGTTTTGGCGCTACAAAGTCAACAATTTGAATAGTTTCAGTCAAAAGCTAATATATTGGTTTACATCTCAATTTATAGTGTGGGAAGTGGTGAAGCGAAAATGCACTCTACATAACTGTGTGTCTTTTAATATTCGGAGTTATTATTTCAGAAAAAAAACTTTTCTTTTAATTACGTTTCCGTTAACTGTGATTCGATTCGAAGTTCGTTTCGAAATTCGATTCATTTTCACCAATTCGATCGATATTCGTTTCGATCAAAATCGGCAAATCGCAGGTCTCTAATTTATTTATTCTTTTGTTGGGGAGGGGGGTGGGGGAGTGGGGCACTCCATCCCAGAGGTCACATCTCTGATCTTTTACCAACAGCAGTTATATTTCCTTTAGGATGAAGTAGGGCTTATCTAACAGTCTCGGCATATAAAAACGCCCCTCCCATCTGCCCTACAAAATATTCCTTTCTGATATTTGGAAGAGGACGAGTGAGATTGTTGTATATCTTCACCCAATCTAGAAACTTTTAGGGGTTATTTTTCATTTCATCAGACTAAATGCCGATATCGAGATGATTAACTAAGGCTGGAGTCGAATTTATGCTCCCCCCCCTCCCCCACCCTCCTCCCATTCCTTCTACACATCAGGTCAGAAACCAGAAAGATACAGCTTAGGATGTGTAGGAAACCGAGTATCATGCAGGCGAGTTGCACTGCGTGTAACTGTCAGAGTTTTTGGCTTAGACCTGCCCAAAGCCAAGGTGTATTTCAAAATAAGCAGCGTATCGTTTAGTTTTCCCAATATCAACAGTCCAACAGCACAAGTGCACTGGTCTGTCTCGTTCAGGGATACAAGGCAACCGAAGAGTTCGTATCAAATTCAAAAGAAAGATTGTAAGTTTTGTAGCTACACAGTTGAGCGTCTGCACCCCTCATATAAAGTATTTGTGTTAGTTGCTAGTGTTTAACCCCATTTGTACAAATGGTGCAACCAACAGAAGAGAATAATTTATTATGAGTTATCCGTTTTCAAAAGTTGCAGTCGGAAGTGATTTAGTTATTTATTGTTGTTTAGGGTCACATACTTCTGCACAATGGCTAATCATGACCACAACATGGAGTTAAAGTCAAAGTCAGGACTCGCACCCCAAGCATTAGTGACTGGGCCCTATTTTACCAGTGAAACAGAGCTTGTTTACAACAGTAAACAGGCACTGCTTTACTAGTCGGAAGTGATAAAATCTACGAACAGATGCTCAGGAATGAGAAAATTATTTCTGTTTAGAAAACTACTGACGTATTTTATTTAGTCGAAGCATTGCCGTCAGATCTTCTAACAAGAAAATAACCGAATGGATAGATCCACTCCAATGGGTTGAATAGGCTGTATGGACTGAAAGGCCTGAATGGCTTAAAAAGGCCGATAGAAATGGCCAGAAAAAGAGCAATTAAATATTTGCATATATTTTGTTGAAAAACCTCAAAAATATTTCGACGTCAGCCCCAGGTTGCGCTGAACGGGGTACAATATACCCCTATATATCATAACCATCTCGAAATCTACCACTAACACCCAGATATATTCTGTATCTCTATTCATGAAGGCCAACTGGCGAAAATGGTGGGGACATTATTCCTGAGCTCCAATTTAAATGAGAACATTTTAGCTTGCATTTTTTTTTAAAAACTGTTGTTGTTTGTTAAGTTTGTGTATAGCTATACATTTGCGTTACAGTATTTCTAATGCCGTTATGAAATGAAATAGTGATGTTGGTAAAGTCCTTGCAGGCTTTATCAGAAAAACAGAGCAAAAACCCAACTGAAATATATCTCATTGTTTTAACGAAGCTAGGTGCCAGGAACTCAGCTTTTTGCACATAACGTCACTTTCTCGCTGCAAATTTTATAGGGTGGGAGGAATTTTTGTATGCTAGGGGCGGGGTTGATAGCGGCTTCTGTCAGGTAATGACAAAAATCTGTACTTGGGATGGAAGCAGGCAACAAACTACATTAATGACAGGGGTAGTACATCTATCAGGGTGAGCTGAAACCTATATCCATATAACATATTGAGCTATTTCTATTCCTTTAGGAAGGGAGAGAAATTCGACTTATCTCCCTACATTTTTCACGCACGAACGCGCACTCGGTCTTACAACGAACAAGAAAGTAAAAAAAACAAGAGGTCTATAGATGTTACCAAGTTCCATTCCTGTACCAAATTTGGAAACCAAATGTGCTACACTTTTCTTTCTGGATAACAAACAGCAATGTACTGGATTTCGCAACCCTCTGACATAGACCTTTGACCTTCAAAACAGTGGGTGTTCACATCTAAACATGTACCATTCCTGTACCAGCACTGAGTTTGGTGACCAAATATTTGGTCGATTTTTCGAGCTTAACCCTTTACCCAATGTAACGGAAAAAAAACGGCCAGCGCTATTCTAAAAAATCGCCAATTAATTTTCATTATTTTTTTCATTTTTTGTCTCAAGAACATAGGTTATAACCCCTCATTTGAACGACCTTGTTCCAATGAGGGGTCATAACCTATGGTTTTGAGACAAAAAAAAAATTAGTAAATTCAAGAATTATTTTTGCAAGTGTAGTCTGCTTTTTATGTCAGGTAAAGGGTTAAACAAACAGACAGATACACGGAGATAGACAGATTCTTGTGAAAATCATACCCACGCTTCAACTATCGTTGGTGCGAGTAACAAGCAAAGATGCGTCATGAAAATTGACTTGATAAGTGCGAGTAACAAGCAAAGATGCGTCATGAAAATTGACTTGATAAAGTTATCTCCCTTGAAATTATTAGCGAACGTGGGCGGTTCAATTTAGAAACAAGCGATTGTTGTGAAAAACCTATAACATATGTAGAAAATAAAGACAAGTTTCCTTTTGTTACTTTCAATAAATGAAAACAACATATAACTCTCGGAGCTGTCTGTTGTTTTCGTTTAGTAAAAGTCACAAAAGAAAAAAATTGCTTTTTATGATAAGCTAATTGGAAGCAACTCCTTTACAGTTAAAGTTTTAGAAAAATTTAAAATGATACTTACATTTATTAAAATGAGGAAGAAGTGAGAAAAAAAAGATATTTTCAAAACGATGAATCGAAAAATCCTTTTTCATAGTCCCGCTACTGGCTCAAGCAATGCATTACAACTTAAAAAACTTCCTGGTTAATTCAGTTGAACTGCGCTTCAGTTAATCACATTGACTTACTATTGACAAACCCACCAGCGTCGAAAAAAAATTGCTTTTCAATTGACTCTTCATATGCCAGAATTAATTGCTAGAATTCGCTTTTCTCGTCATCATTTTCAATAAATTCGCTAATAATATCGTGCTAGGGTGTTCTCAAACCAGCCCCTTCCAGCCGTGGGCGCACGGAAATGCCACATCACGATATTCTCTCGACTTGAAGGGTTTCTGAAAGTGAATACTTTTTAAATGTGGCCTGTTGCCAACTTGATTTGATCAATACCTTGATTTTTATCAATCTCCTGATGGCTACTGGTATCCTGTATTCACGCGAATCTATTCAAATTTTAAAACTAATTTGGATAATTTACAAATCAATTGTCGCTTTATTGAGTGTGAGTAGGTTGTCATTGGTATGTATGGCGTTTATTTGAAAATGTGCATAATAAAAACCTTTTCTAAGTTTTCTCAGAACCTTGGAGGTAAAATGGATCACCTAAAGCGTACGCATTCTTTAACCATTAACACTCTGTTTATTTATTTATTTATTTATTTATTTATTTATTTATTTATTTATTTATTTATTTATTTATTTATTTATTTATTTATTTATTAGTGTTTAGGATCATATACTTCTGCACAATGGCTAATCGTGACCGATCTGCACTATGACTCCGAAACATCTAAATTCCAAAGAAGCAGTTTTTCCTCATAATGTAACAAGGAATTTAATTACTTCAGTATTGTTTGACAGAGCTCATTGAGCTCTGTCAAACAAAATTGAATTGGTTAAATTCCTAGTTGCATTTTGAGAAAAATTTGCTTCTTGAAATTTCTATATTTTTCATCCAATGTGCAAAGGGTTAACCCTTTAGCCCATTCAACTCAATGAAAATAAACAGCCTGTTATTTCACAAAAATGGCTATCCATATTTTCTCTTTTTCAAATTTTATTTCCAAAATATAATTTATGATCCCTTATTGGAATGCGTCCATTGAGCTCGCTGCGGTTCATAAGCTTTGTTTCAGAAGGAGACAATGAAAATTTTGCGTTTTTCAAGATAATTTTAGCGTATGTCGTCTGCTGTCCAATTTAGGTAACGGATTAGCATACTTGAGAGAAACGAAATGCATATGCGATCCCTAGTCTTCTCGGAAAGGGGCGGGGAGCTCCGATCTTGTCTGTGATGATGGGTATCGGCGTGAAAGATTACCTTCAGTTGTTAGAATTTCTTCAGTTATTAAAACTGATTGGAATGTACATATAAATTCTAACAAAACACATCCATGTGAATAAACTGTGGATTGAGACACAACTCTCTTGAATAGATTCCTGTTTGTACCTTCAAGAACCCAGTAAATTAACACTAAGTTTGTGGTTGACTCCGTGCCAACTTTTCTGTGTTACCCTTCATCTGACGTAACGGATTTATCCGCCCAGCACTGTGCACAGAAATGGCCATTTTGATTCTATTTTTTCTTGAATATTTAGCTTCCACTGTACAGTGCCGGATTAACCTAGTAGCAAAAGAAGCATATGCCACGGGCCCCGGATTTTCGAGGGCCCCGCACTAAATACCTGAAAGATGCCTGGCGACTCTGGTGAAATCGACATCTCACGATCTGGCAACCCTGTTGCTTACATGTCGAGGGAGCTGCACCTACGAAACCAATACGACGTCATTGATGACATGATACGAATAAATAATTTCGTTCAAATTTAACTTTACTGCGCTAGTTAACCCTTTACCCAACATAACGGCCAAAATCGGCCAGCGCTATTCACAAAAATCGCCAATTAATTTTCATTTTTTGTCTCAAAAACATAGGTTATGACACCTCTTTGGAACGAGCTCGTCGAGCTTGTTCCAATGAGGGGTCAAAACCTGTGTTTTGGAGACAAAAATGAAAAAAAATTGGTTATTCAATAATTTTGTTTGCAAGTGTCGTCTGCTTTTCTTGTTAGGTAAAGGGTTAAGTATAGTTTAGTTTAGTGCATTACACAATAATGGCAGTTGCACAATACAAACATAACAAATAAGAAGACATGATAAACATGATGTATAATATAAAGTACTAATGACTTTTTTTCTTTAATAAGGTGATATCGCTTGATCAGATCATGTTAGAAATAATATTAATCGATTTACTGTTTTCAATATATAATAGTATTTCTCCGAATCATTTAATTGTTCAACTTCTTTGTTTTCTTTTATAATTTCTTCAAACCCCGTTTCCCTAATTTCGACATATGCCTCACAATCCATAACAAAATGTTTTTTGCTCTCTATTTCACCAGTATCGCACACTTGGCGGGAGCGTGGTGGCTCAGTAGGTAGAGGTGCAGGCTGCAAGCCGAGAGGTCCTCGGTTCGAATCCCACCTGCGGCAACCGCGTTGTGTCCTTGAGCAAGACACTTCATCTCCATTGCCCGCGTGGGGGCACGATGACACCGTGTACTAAGGCGTACTGCACGTCGATGGTACGCATGTCTTCAACCATTCTAACCCTGCCTGTGCTACAGTGCGGAGTTACGAGGTTGGGCGCTGGCAGCTGCTCGTCGTTGCTCGGTGGTTCTCTCCGGGTACTCCGGCTTCCTCCACCCGTAAAACTGTCACGGTCATAATTAGCCATTGTGCATAAATGTGTGACCTTAAACATCAATAAATCAATAAATAAATAAATAATCGCACACTTGGCATCTCCTATCATTTTAGGGGCGTTGGGGCTAGTTTATGTCTACCCTTTTCTATTTCTAAATTATGGTTACTAACTCTAAGTCTAGTAAACAGTTCACGGGCCGGTCGAGATCTGGTGATTTTCAGATCAGGTTCAAGCAGGCATGTCAACCGGTACCTGTACCGGTACCGCCGGTTCCCTCATGCCCCAACCGAAGCGTACTAAAGCTTTTGTCCCACCGGTATCGGGACAAAATTATTCTATGGGAAAATCCTTTACTGAACGAGGGTAAATGGGCTAATAATTCTGTATGGCGCACTTACACAACATACTTTCAGCTTACTTGTGAATGAACATATCAAAACACTCTAAAGGGGCATGTTCTGTCTGCACCATCACCACGGTAAGGCCGACCATTTTAACTTTCCAAACGTGGCATCAAAGACAATGAAAGCACCGTAATCGGCTGCTTCAAAGACATTATTCTGTGGCGACATCAAAGTAATCATAAAGCACGAATTTCGTGCTTTATGATTACGTTGATGTCGCCGCAGAATAATTGGTACGATGCCATGTTTGTCTTTGCGATCTTGGGGACTGGGTCGGTTTAAATACGAATTTCTCCCATCTGATTGTGATGTCACCCAATTGTTGACTTGTCCCGGTGTTGATATGATCTTCACTTGCCGCTTGTCAAATGATACCTTTCATATTTCATGAAGTTCACATGTTTATTTACAAACACTATTTGTTTTTAAATGCATATTTCATTGCTTTTTTCCTTTGCAAACAAACTTAACTGTTAAAAAAAGAAAGGGTTGAAATTTCAATGGATTCAGAAACCAGCATTCATTGAATTTCAATCCTTTTCTGTTTGCGTAATTTGAAGTGGCCCTGATATTGGAAATCACAGAGTGCGTTCATTCGAATTGTTTCCAGTCATTAAATGTCTTAAAAGGGGGGCGCGGTGGCTCAGTTGGTAGAGGTGCAGGCTGCAAGCCGAGAGGTCCTCGGTTCGAATCCCACCTGCGGCAACCACGTTGTGTCCTTGAGCAAGACACTTCACCCCGATTGCCTACATGGGGGCACGATGACGCTGTGTACTGAGGCGTACTGCACGTCGATGGTGCGCATGTCTTCAACCAATCTAACCCTGCCTGTGTTGCGGTGCAGAGTTCAGAGTTACGATGTTGGAGAGCTGACAGCTGCTCGTCGTTGCTCGGTGGTTCTCTCCGGGTACTCCGGCTTCCTCCACCCGTAAAACTGTCACGGTCACGATTAGCCATTGTGCATAAGTATGTGACCTTAAACACCAATAAATAATAAATAATAATAATAAATGTCTTAAAAACAGCTTGACTGAACGCACGTTAAATATCTTGAGGCCAACAAGGCTTTCAGACCCATCATATTTCGGTCCGCCGTCGTTTTACAGCCTTGTGTGTTGATGATTTTTAAAACTTGAAAGCATCAACACAGGATTTTGAAAAGAAGCGGGTCGAAAAGCAAAGCGCCGAAAAGTCGTGGCGGAAAAAAATCGATGAATCCATCTTTTTGTCAAGTTAATCCTGCGTGAAAACTGATAACAATGTTAGCAAGTTCGGCCTGCAGATCTAATTATTACCCAGTTTAATGGTCAAAACCCTGATCAGCTGTGGCAACATGGATAGGAATTAGGGTCCGATGCTGGGACGTATGTGATGTTACATTCTTCATGACATATTTTTCGGCCACCCCCGTGCACTCAGTCATTGTTGAACTGGATCATCCATGGAGCGGTATTTGTCGGTAGGTACTGGAATCTGTATGAATGATTTTTCATCTGAATTTTTCCTCATTGGTCCTTATTCAGCCGCAATTACCGGCTCTTGGAATCAAGCCAGAAAATAAGCAGACTGTCCTCTGAAAAATGAGGTCCCCAGAGGGTGAATTTGGTGATGCTACCCTGCACAGCAGGGTAGCATCACTAAATTTACCCTCTATGAACCTCAACCTGAATCAAGGTCTCAAACATAAACAAAAAGAGGTACCCAGAGGATAAACTGGCCCACTGTATGGGATAGCATCAGGAAATTCACCCTCCGGGGACCTCATTCTGCAAATGACAGACTGCTTATTTTCAGGTTTGAATATCAATAACATGAAATTAGTCTAAGGGGAATTGGTCTTTTGGGAATTGGCCTTGTGGGAATTGGTCTAAAGGGAATTGTTCTAGTGGGAATGAACCGTCATCTTCAAGACGACCCTAATTCACTTCGAAGTTCGATTCATTTTCTAAAAATAGACTCGATTCTATTCGAATTGAAAATGTTGAATTAAAAATGTTCGATTCGCAGGGCCGGAGTATTATATTTGTTGACAATTCGAAGCCTTAACATCATTTTGAGGGGAACTCTCGGGGAGAGTTTCCCCGATAAATGATATCAAGGCTTATCGACTGGGAAACAGTGCTGGAAATGAACAAAATTGACGGGTGCAGTTTCAAACTCCCGTGAAATCAGAGACGGGAGTAAATTGCACCCGTAAAATGTTGGTATATGAATATTGGTGAATACTTTCACCAAACACCAGAAACTTTAACCCTTTACCTAACAGGAAAAGCAGACGACACTTGCAAACAAAATTTTTGAATAACTGATTTTTTTTTTCATTTTTTGTCTCAAAAACATAGATTATGACCCCTCTTTGGAACGAGCTCGTTCCAAAGAGGGGTCATAACCTATGTTTTTGAGACAAAAAATAAAAAAAATAATGAAACTTAATTGGCGATTTTTGTGAATAGCGATGGCCGGTTTGGGCCGTTACGTTGAGTAAAAGGTTAAAGGATAAGAGCCTACTAAACTATGAGAATAATTTCCCATTGGCCAGAGGGTACAGCTTTCCCAAAACAACACACATTTATATGCCCTCACACTATATTAGTGCTCCACAATATTTTTCAGCAAGTGCATTGTTCAGCTCCCGTAAAATAGAAAACACGGGCGCTGACGGGAGCGATTGTACTCGCACCCGTCTCATTTCCAAGACTGGGCAAAATGTGCATTCCTATCACGTATTTCAATTGATAATTCTCCGATGGACGAGTGTATTGGTGACGTGTCGCCCCTACGCCCCCACCCCTTACAATTTGCGCGACTGGCTCAATTTTCTAGACACTATGTTGATGGTACAGTCCACAGAAATCAGTTCATAGGATATGGAAGTGGAACAATTCAAACCTAAACCTAAAGCTCAAGGGTTATGATCGGAATGTATAAATTGTTTGCTTTTGAAGTTTTTGTTGTTATAAATGCTTGGTGATGACACGCGCATTCTTTTTCAGGTATGATCATATCAGGTCGTTATATACTTGTGATCAAAACATTCCCATACACCCAATAAAGGCTTCCTTTGTTGTTACGATGTGTGCTGATCATCTAGTTTCTTGTTTGTGTTTGCACGTAATATATTGAAAAAAAAATGGAATCTGTTATTGACGTATATCAGGTGCTCCCGTCATATTTTTCTCGTATCGTAAGTCAGTCTAATATTGCATCAGTCAGCAACCAAAAGAAATCAACGACTACTCTCGACTCTTCCAAGCTTGTGTATATATAATCTTTATTCTCGTTCGTTACATATCTTGCAGACGACTCCTGTACAATATTACATTCCTGGAATAATTAGAACTGGAGCACTATTTTTACGACAGACAGACGATATAGAGATACTGAGATCAATAGATGTTTCTATATAATGTAATTTATTATTATAAACTTGCATGGGGTATGAATAGATTTTGTATATCCCATATCACGATTTTATAACTTCTGTCAACGCGATAAAAAGTGATAGAATAACCCACACCCAGGGGTGATTTAATGATACCCGAAATTGCCCCGTACACGGATCAAAACGTATTTATTTATATATATAGGATATGGATTGAGTGTTTTTCTCATAATATTTATGAAACGAGTCTAAGAATTTTCCGTTTGGGAGAGCCTCTGGCGAGCCCAAACGGAAAATTCGGACGAGTTTCATAAAAATTATATGAGAAAAACACTCATTTCATATTCTATTTATCACATGACACACACACGCACAAATTAGCCACTTAGTATGACTTTTTAACCCATCACCTAACTTGAGTTGCAGACGGCACTTGGAAAAAACATCCTCGTATAACTAAAAATTTTCATTTTTTGCTTCCAAAACATAGGTTATGACCCCTCATTGGAACGAGCTCGTCGAGCTCGTTCCAATGAGGGGTCACAACCCATGTTTTGGAAGCAAAAAGTGAAAATATAAAAAAAATGAATGGCGTTTTTCTTGTAGGTAAAAGATTAATACAATATAACCCACCCTAAATAGGACAGATAACGTAAATTCTCCCTACTGAAATTATGCAAATGTCACCCAGTTGTGTTTTGTTTAGCTAATCAAATTGACCAGTTTTGAAATTGACCAATGAAAGCTCCCAACTCTAATTATGCAAATTATGTAAATGTCGCCCAGTTTTATTTTGTTCAGCCAATCAAATTGTCTAGTTTTGAAATTGACCAATGAAATCGACGGAAGGCTTTATTTATCACTGATTAATATGAAATCAAAATATCAAATGTTTTAAAGTGAACAAAATGGACGAGTCATATGATAAACAATTATATCAATTAAACTTTATATATATATATACACACAATAGTGCACTGCTCGGATTCAAGTACGATTTTTATCCTCGAGTGGGGCACGCGGGGAATTATTTCACGAGGCGTTGGCCTCGTGAAATAATCCGAGCGGTCTGTTTTTTTATATCTGGTTTATACAACGAGTTGAAATGTAGTTAATATTTTCGAGGCTCTGCTTTATATATATAATCTGTTCTTTCCTTGATTTTCAAACATCATCATAAAACAAAACTAACTGTCAAAAGGATTACCCAAATTAATTCGCTCAAGTGTGAAGCATAAAATCGATCTTATATTTAATTTAATTTTTAATTTAATCACCAGTTCGAGGTTCAGTGTACTTCAAAAAACGATGCCAGTGTCATAAAGTAATTATATCGATTATCTGTTGAGAATTGTCAATACGTTGTTATAATCATTGAAAGTTGTTGACCGATCCGAACACGAAATGATCTATTTCGAACAAGTGAGACTGTGTTTTCCAACGGATGTGGGTGGAAGTTGAATTAAATTAATTTGTTAACCCCTAGAACTGTGGTAGTGCAAAAGAATTTTCTCCAATCATACTGTTTTCTCTTTTTTACCTATAAATTTAACAAATTATATCTTGTTTGACAGAGCTTACCAAACATCAATCTGCATTATGGGAAATATTTGCTGCGAAAAACTTGCCATTTTGACATCAGAGTGCTGAGGGTTAACCAACTCAAGCCGGTGGGTAGATGCGTTAACAAAAATTCGGTGGCCCGTAGGCAAACAGCATGATGTAAACCATTGGTAAAGGGTAGGTAGTACTAATTTAGCAGCCCCATGGAGTTAAATTATTAATATTACAAGAATGCCGAATGTTGAAGGGTAGAGATCTCATCTTAACTGTAACTCAGACATTATGAGATTCCACGCTCATCGAGGCTCACACAAATGTTAAAGACAGAAGAAAAAAGAGTCGTGGATAATAGATAAATTTGCATCCGCAGGGCCAAAAGTTCAGCGGGATATCTCACAAAGTGTGTGTCTGTCATAATAAATACACAGAAAGACACACGCGTGTGAATGGGTTAATCGGTGTGGCATGAGTGCCAGTGAGGAAGGTCAAAGCCTATCCTTCCGCGATGGCACAAGTGTGCCAGTGAGGAAGGTCAAAGCTTATCCTTCCGCCATTTAAACTCGCGTGTCGTTCTGTGTTTATTACACGCCTTCGCGTCTATAAAAAAAAACAATTATTAGAAGGACATTCAGCAATTTAGTTGTCAACTATCAACAAAAAGAACACATTTTATCGCCAATCATATCTGCGAGGGGGACCCATGTTAGTATTTCGTCCCCTGAGTTCCACTGTGTTCTATGTGCCTACTGGCAGGGGGACCCATGTTAGTATTTCGTCCCCTGAGTTCCACTGTGTTCTATGTGCCTACTGGCAGGGGGACCCATGTTAGTATTTCGTCCTCTGAGTTCCACTGTGTTCTATGTGCCTACTGGCAGGGGGACCCATGTTAGTATTTCGTCCTCTGAGTTCCACTGTGTTCTATGTGCCTACTGGCAGGGGGACCCATGTTAGTATTTCGTCCCCTGAGTTCCACTGAGTTCTATGTGCCTACTGGCAGGGGGACCCATGTTAGTATTTCGTCCTCTGAGTTCCACTGTGTTCTATGTGCCTACTGGCAGGGGGACCCATGTTAGTATTTCGTCCCCTGGGTTCCACTGTGTTCTATGTGCCTACTGGCAGGGGGACCCATGTTAGTATTTCGTCCTCTGAGTTCCACTGTGTTCTATGTGCCTAATGGCAGGGGGACCCATGTTAGTATTTCGTCCCCTGAGTTCCACTGTGTTCTATGTGCCTACTGGCAGGGGGACCCATGTTAGTATTTCGTCCTCTGAGTTCCACTGTGTTCTATGTGCCTAATGGCAGGGGGACCCATGTTAGTATTTCGTCCCCTGAGTTCCACTGTGTTCTATGTGCCTACTGGCACATAGAACACATTGGAACTCAGTGGGCGATTTTTGCTGTCGCTAGGGATTCAAAATGTAATTGCGGTGCACAATTTGTAGAAAAATTCCAGTGAAATTTCACTTCTATTCAAAAATAGTACGTCAACAATTTCTGTTCCGCAAATATGTGCGGAACGGATTTTCATTTTCCGCATGGTTTATTGTTGCTGTAGATAGGGATTTCATAGAACAGGTGAGTAATAAAAATTTGAAAAAGTGTACTATCTGGGTGCATATCTCTTATTATGACATAGGACCAAACGCGTCAAAGGGTGAGCAAAATACGCATATACCTACTCATATTGTGTTGCACACACGAACGCCTATACTTGGTCAACAGCGAGCATATATCTCTTATTTGGGTTACTTGGTTTTTTTCCGGTTTAACAAACTAGGATTTATAAAGGGTAACTGGATCCTGTTGCAGACGAAACCACGCGCAGAGGTAACATCAAATTTGTCAAAGCTGTTACTAAACTCCTGTCTGACGTTAGATATAATTTTAAATTGTCGCCTCCTTTCTGTCTGGTAAGCAGGCTAGTCAGACACTCGATGAAAAGTGCTTTTCACTTTCAACATCTCATTTAAGCAAACGCGACATGATCTCTCGCCCAAGGGTATACGAGGCTTGTAGGTGCCTTCCATTTCTATCTTCTCTCTCTAGATATAGCCAGTCAATGATGGCTAATCCTTAATATGGAGAAAATTTATTTGCTTCGTGTGATTTTAAGTGAATTTGGAAAGGTCCCATGCATAATCACCTTTAAATGCACGGTAAATTCAGAAAGCGTGGTATCTTCCATATCAGTTCAATGGCAGCAATTTGAAGAGTCCTTATTCATTGTTGTGGGGATAGATCTATTAATATTTTCAACGTGCAGCCATAAAATATCGATTGGACTTATCCCACACATTCGCTTAGCAATCACCATACATAATCAAATTATGACGAATCGTGTTACTGGGCCAAAAACGCGCTCTCTTGGGTTCAAGGGGGTTAAATACTTTCGTTCCAATGTTTTTAACCCTTTACCCAACGAATCAACCGCATCCGCCCGCGTAATATGCAAATTCAGCAGCTGAAAAAATATTATTTTTCGAAAACTTCAACAAAACCATATCATGTGACCCCTCTTTGGAACGAGCTCGTCGAGCTCATTCCAAAGAGGGGTCACATGATATGGTTTTGTTGAAATGTTTTGAAAAAATTAAAAAAGAATGATATTTAAAATAATAAACTTTGATATCGTCTGCGTTGGGTAAAGGGTTAACTAATGGAGTGCTGGAGACCCATATTTGGACATTATTCTGAAGAGCAGATGCTACAACACTCCATGGCTTCATATTCTGTGGATGTGCTTCATATTATCTCTGAAGTGAAATTATTTAGTCTGTGAAGATTTGCCTTGGTACAATTTATCCACTCTCCCATAAATTGTCGCACGACAAAGATTTGTGGACATTTTTTTAGAACACAAACTAATTTAGCAATCTACCAGTTTTGTGAAGCATCTCAGCGTGTTGCCTAATTACGGAAGCCCATTACGGTCAAATGCGAAAAGTCACTTTTTTTCAAACGGGGAATGTTTGCGTTATTTCGCAAAAAATTTGCGTAATTTTGCAAATTTTTGCGTTATTTCGCAAAAGTATTGCGTTATTTCGCAAAAGTATTGCGTTATTACGCAAAAGTATTGCGTTATTTCGCAAAAGTATTGCGTTATTTCGCAATAACTTTTGCGTTATTTCGCAATAATTTTTGCGTTATTTCGCAAAAGTATTGCGTTATTTCGCAAAAGTATTGCGTTATTTCGCAAATGTATTGCGTTATTTCGCAAACTATTGCGTTATATCGCAAAAGTATTGCGTTATTCCGCAATAACCTTTGCGTTATTTCGCAAAAGTATTGCGTTATTTCGCAAAAGTATTGCGTTATTTCGCAATAATTTTTGCGTTATTTCGCAAAAGTATTGCGTTATTTCGCAAAAGTATTGCGTTATTTCGCAAAAAGTTACTTTTCGCATTTGACCGTAATGGGCTTCCGTACCTAATTTATCACTGTACCAGTTTTTTAAAGCATTTCAGTGTGTTGCCTAAATTTGTGATTTCATTCAGTGTCTGTGATTCTTTAACCCTATGTGCATAAATTTTTGCGTGAAGATAAAATTGGTGGTGAACGAGCAGACGATGTAAAGAACAAACAGTCTGAAGTGAGGCTCGGTAATAATTTAATCCAACAGCTCCACAACGCTGTTGGATTAAATTATTACTGCCCCCACCCCCACCCCGCCCCCAACAACCCAAGATGGTTTCGCACATCTCGCCGTTGACAGTAAGTATTGACTGAAATGATACCTTCCAGGGCGCCAATGGGTTAAAGTCATGGTGAGGAAGCATATTCGATTCAGAACTCTGACAACCATTTTCAAACGACGGGCCACACAATGTCAATCGTAACTAGGTACCTGTCAAGTTCAGCCTTCGATGCAAGAAGAGAAACACTTTTGTTGAGGAATCATCTTACAAAACCTAGTACAAACATACTCGTTTGACATCTTATCGAGTTTTCATAAAGGATTTTGTACACTCCACAACTCACGGACACACAGTATGACAGGTTTTATTAACTAACCATACAGTTAATGAGTCGACCAAATGCACGCTGCGTTTTGTACAAATATTATATTAACGTATTTAATCCTAATAAGGGTATTTAGAGGGGAATTGAATAGAACAGAAAGCTTGGAGATGTATTCGATCTTTATTTGAGTACAAACTATATTTAACGCCAAAGGTCTGCAGTCTTTACATCGCAGCAAATAAATATGAAACATTCCAGTTTAGTTTCCGAGCACGGGTTGGGCTTGATGTCACGTCGTTCATGCGCGTGAACCTACGGCTTTAAAGTGATACCCATTGTTTACTTCAAGTTGATTTAATCAGCCAGAACAGGCGATTTTAGCCAAAAAAGCGAAAACAATGGTATTTTTGTATATAGATCCTTTTTGCATCATAAAATGTGTCAAAAATTTTTTGAAATTTTTTGATAAATTCCATAAGGGTAACCATAGGCAAAAATTGAAAAATATTTTTTTTTTAGTTGACTAAACCAATAAATGGCACACGTAAAAATTTCCATTGTTCATGATTTTATTCTTGTGAAATATTATCTTCTGAATTATAGAAGACATTTTAACAGTCACTGTGTGGTGAGTGAACACCTCATTAACGTTATCATAAACGTTGAATTCTTAATTTGAACACTGGCGTATACAAGTTCACAACTTTGATAAGAAGAATTCATGGTTTCGACGTTCGGCTGTTGCATGAAAGGCATGAACTTTTCCAACGAATCCCAATCTCTCTGTGTGACCTACATGAATTAATACTTACACAGAATTAATACTGCCCAACACAGAACGTGACGTACTCTTAAGGCAAGTAATCACACAAATTGGCTAGCAATTCTTTAAGTTAATAAATCTGGGAAGTTTGGAAAGTGACTCCTCTTAAACTATACATAACTTTCTTAGGGCTACAATATGGAACCAACGTTACCATTTGCTTGTTTGGTGCAAGCAGTCTTAAACGACAGCCGATCATAACCACGGCGAGTGTGCTGAGGTACCGAATGCCCGCCAAATGTTGAAACAAGTCGAATCTGAACCAAAAATTCAAATCAAACGGTTCCCCTCTAAAATATTCATTCATTGTATGATACACAAAATTAATACTGACCCGGGATAAACAGAGGGGGAAGTAGGAACCCTGAATGCTCCATGTCGATGCTCGTAGGAACGTAAACTTCATCTGTAAAACACTAATTGTTGTAACGTAAATGCTTTCCCAACCTATCGTGACTCCCTGCTCCACACAACAAAAAATATTCTATATAAAACCGCGAGTGGCAAATCAAGACGAACAGACGATTCAGAGATCTAAAATGTAAAACTGAAATAAAACACCCCCACCCCCTCCCAAACCAAACCAAATCAAACTATCCCATACACACGCTTTGAAAGTATGCTATCCATACATGACAGACAGTATGGCACATGGAATCATGACACCGGTCCGCCAACCTAGTTTAGCTCCAAAAGTGGTCTAACTTGTAAGTAAAGCCATTATACTACTAGTCATTCTGTGACAGAAGTATCTTTTAGCTCAAAATACACAGAATATTTAAAGTTTGTAGTGATGGATTGCATTTGTATGTTTATAATTTGGGGTACCACGACTCTTTCCCCGACCTGTATTGTGTTGGATGAATGAGGGCGGATAGCACGGAGAGAACCATCCGGCGCCAGCTATCTACTACCTAACTTCCGAACTTACTAAACCACCACACGAAGGGCTAGCATTGGTTGAAGGCAAGTGTATCATTAACGTGCTGTACGCATTTGCACAATGCGCAAATTGCTCATACATGGACAGTTGAAATTAAGGGCCTCACCACTGACATAACAGAGAAGAAATGCATTGCTTACGGTGGTAATATAACACTGTTAGTCGGACTGGGGGGTGACTTTGTGGGAATCATGAAAGCACTGTATACAGATGTGCAAAGCCAACTCAGTCTAGGAAGTATCACTACAAAACGAGTCCCTATGGATATAGGCCTCAAGCAGGGGTGTATCTTTTCACCGATTTTGTTTGCATTGTATGTTAAAGATTTAGGGGACGAACTAATTCAGAGTGCGGAGGGGGTACATGTCGGAGACATAAAGATACCAGGCTTATTCTTTGCGGACGACATGGTGTTAATGTCTAGAACTGAACAGGGGCTAGAGAAACTGCTGGAAATTGTTGGTAGATATGGGAACACTTGGCGGCTCGAATTAAATGAAAATAAAAGCAAGGTAATACCCGTTGGACGCAAGGTAGATATGACGAAGAGATGGAGAGTGGGGGAGTTCTCAATCCCCGAAGGGGAAAGCAAACAAATCACTGTAGGAGAAACGGGAGAGTATGAGTATCTAGGGGTAAGCATAAATATAACGGGAAGAGGGGTGTACAGAAATTACTCAGCCAAACTGATTCTGAAGGGGAAAAGAATTCTGAACCAACTAAAACTTTTAGGGAAAAATAGTTTCAACAAGGTCTTTGTGGGGAAAACACTGTGGGAGAGGGTGGGTTTACCAAGTATAACGTATGGCACGGACGTGATTCCATTAAACCAAACCGTTATTAAGAAGTTGGAAAGTACTCAGAATGATGCCGGCAGATGGATAACAGGGTCGAGTAATGCTGCAGCTTTGGAAGCAGTAAGGGGGGAGCTTGGGTGGATGAAAATCAAGGACAGGGTAGATTTGGGAAAACTGTGTTACTTTAACTACTTGAGAAACCAGCCTGACAACCGGTGGTGCAAATTGATGCTCGATACCATTTGGAATTCTAATATAGAAACGGGGTGGTCAAAACATGTGAGGGAACTAATGGACAATTACTCTATAGAGGTCACAAACATAGAAGTAGGAATGAAAGAAGGCAAAAGGTTTGTCAAAGAGAGAGTCATGGAAGATTGCAATCGAAACTGGCGAGCAGGGGTTAGCGTGAAAAGATCACTGCAGGGGTTACAATATAAAGAAAAGCCAGCTTTTGAGAAATACCTAGATGGCACCTTTGGAGGGTCACTGCTGTTCAAACTGAGATCAAGATCACTGGAGCTTCGGGGAAAAATTGGGAGAGATGGGGAAAAGGGATGCCAAATGTGCCACTCTGGAGTAGTGGAGACCCTGGAACATTTTCTCTTGGAATGCCCACAGTATATACCTCATAGAATAAAATTTACTGGAAGAATAATGCAGAAGTGGGGTGAAGAAACAAAGGATAGATGGCTGAAAGGGGACACGAGGGAGAGGGTAGGAATGCTTATTGAAGAAATTGAAAAAGAGGAAGTGAGGGACACTATTAAGCAGTTTATATCTGAATGCTGGGAGGAGAGGAGGGGAAGAGGGGGTGGGGTGCAGGGGGAATGATGGCCTTCTCTTATGAGGACCGCGACAAATCAGCGGCTGGCCAAAGAGTTATTATTATTATATACTCTTTTAGTTTGTCACAGGGGCTATTTATTAAGTGTAATAGAGAAAATTCGCAATCTTTTATTTCAAGGAAACATTAAATCCGACAGACAGTCAGTGGTGCTGAACAGACAAAAGGCATCATCAGTTATTTTACTTAATTTTTGCAACATGATAGCGCCTCTTATTATACAATATAGCCTGCAGAGTAACGGTCTGTCTTTTTGGGGCAATTGGTTGTTTTCCAACATTTTTGTTTAAATATACTGACTGTGGAGTATTCCGGCTTTTTTACCAGCTAATTTGCGAAAAAATGCCCTATAGACGAAGATGCAACCAGAACAAAGCCAAAAATGTATGTGTTAGGATAATGAGAAAAATCTAAGAACGAGTGGGTTTTGAACACACATCGCATTGAACGCGAACTTTTCATAAAGCAAAGTGAACAGCTGAACTTACTGAGCTACAGCCCGGTTCGTTCTGTGGTGCCAAAGAATAAATAGAAAACTTAAAATTATAAAACCTCCTTCATTCTGTTTCCAGAGAAGAAAATAACGTAAATTTTCGTGTACATGATGAGGGTATAGGAAAAAATGCTAGTTTTTAATAAAACATAAACAGAAACAAAGCAGCTGTGATAAGTTACACGAAAACCAGCGTAATGACTGAGCAGACGATTTTTTGGTGGGGATCTGTTTAGTTGTTCAAACCGGAGTCACATTGTCATTTCATTCACAGTTACTATAAATAGTAACAACTGACTGATGTTGGAACTTATTTCGGTACAAAATATCATCGCCCGGTGTCAAAATTTGAACACAAATATCTCAAAAAGGAATGAAAAGATAGTGCAGATGTTCCGAACCAAAATCCAGAACACCTCGATAAAGAGAGAGACCCATTTTTCCCATTGAAAATCTTGTTTATAAAAAAGCGCATTGTCGAAAAATTGTGAAATTTTACCAAATTGACACTCATTTTTTACCCCTGTCCATATTCTTGTCCAACCATCCAATCTAATCTCAGTCACGTTACGAACGTTTCTGTGGTACAGAATCGTCCAAACGTCGATAACATTGACATTTCTGAAAATTCGAGACCCCTCCGATGTATGGAGCACACACAATATGAAAAGGCAATTTCAAAGTCCCAAACACTCAGCATTTAACCACCACATAATTGTTTACTGGTATTTTAGGTCACACCCACCCAGTATTCATGCCTAGATTTATTTATTGGTATTTAAGGTCACATATGCTTGCACAATAGCTAATCACGACCACAACATGAGTATTATCAAGACCAGGGGTGAGCGCTAATACGCCATATCGCCCGCTTTTGAGAGGGTTTGCACTTTACAAGCATTGGTGACTGGGTCCTATTTTACCAGAAAAACAGAACCTGTTTACCGCACTGGACAGACACTGCTTCGCTTCCCGGAGTTCCCGCGGAGAATTCATGCCTAAATCATTGTTATTAAACATAACAAAATGATGTTTAGCCTATTGTTTTCAATCACGTTGCTACTTCAGAGAAGAAACACACAAGTCTTTGGGTCCTGTTTCATATTAAAGCAGTAAAGCATAACGTGGCCACCCCAGTTTACAGCACTACCCTAGTTGCGAGGGCCCCTACAAGAATACACTCATGTGCACTCTTATAAAATATACATCCATCGGCTGTTGCGTAAATGCTCTCCCTAGCCTATAGCTTCTGTACGTGTTTGTATGTGTGTGTGTGTGGGGGGGGGGGGGGGGGGGGGGGGGGGGTAAAGGGTTGGCGAAATCAAACATAGTTCTACCGAGCCCTCCACTGAAAGGCATTAAGCATGATAGTCTGAGGTTGCGGGCATAAGCACGCATATCGCAAAATCTGCAACCTGATAACTCTAAAATAATTTGAAAATTGGATTTGTTCGAAACGTAATCTCTTTACTCTGAATAACCACTGATATCCCTTGTGTGGTAGCTGGACAGTATAATTGAAAGCTCATCCCATAGCACTGATCAAATATGGGATTATACGTGGGGGTATCCAAAGCAAATCCACCCTAATCACCTCACACGCAGTTACACGTCATACACGTCATTAGGTATATAGAAATATCTCTCGGCCTCAAAATAACCTCGCGAAGCTCGGACTAGCGTGAGGAAAAAAAACCTTCAAGTGACTGGGAATAAGTTTCTTAGATGCCTCTAATGACTGATATTTAAACTCCATTGCCTTTCGGGGCTTGCTCGGACATAGATAAGGAAGGCGTTTCACTTTTCAGAAGGGAACAATCAAAATCAGCTTCTGAAAAGCAACATTTGTTTTTAGACACACTTACCTCCGTCTTTCTGGATAGAAGACGCTGTAGAGGTATAATCGAAAATACTTCTGTCTTCCAAATCGCAGAAGTTGCTTTCCAGTAGAAGTACTGAAAAAGAAGCGATTGGAATTGACAGGTTTCTTTCTGTCGGCTGTAACAGCTATATTTTGAATAGATAGAACACTAAAAAAACATGAGATGAAGAATATTTATTCAGTCTGTTTAGACAGAATATGGATGGATTCTGTTTCAAGAGGTTGCCTCGTGTTTCATATATCTAACGAGTGAAACTCCGAGTCCTGATTGTATAATGAACAGAAAAGTGAAATTTTGCGTGAACCAACGGCTGTGATTGCCGGAAAACTGAATTTAGGCCTACAGTGATACCCATTGTTTACTTCAAGTTGATTTAATCAGTCAGAACAGGAGATTTCGACAGAATAAAAAAGTGAAAACAATGGTATTTTTCTATGTAGATCCTTTTTGCATCATAAAATGGGTCAAAAATTTTTTAAAGTTTTCTGATAATTCCATAAGGGTAACCATAGGCCAAAATTGAAAAACAATTTTTTTTTAGTTGACTAAACCAATATATGGCACACGTAAAATTTTCCATTGTTCATGATTTTCCTCTTGTGAAATATTATCTTCTGAATTATAGAAGCCATTGTAACAGTCACTGATTGGTGAGTGAACACCTCATTGACGTTATCATAAACGTTGAATTCTTAATTGGAACACTGGCGAATACAAGTTCACAACTTTGAGCAGAAGAGTGCATGGTTTCGACCTTCGGCTGCTACATGAAAAGCCTGAACTTTTCCAACGAATCCCAATCTCTCTGTGTGACCTACATGAATTAATACTTACACAGAATTAATACTGCCCAACATAGAACATGGCCTACTCTTAAACCAAGTAATCACACAAATTGGCTAACAATTCTTCAAGTTAATAAATCTGGTAAAATTTGGAAAGGGACTTCTCTTATACTATACATAGCTTTCTCAGGGCTACAATATGGAACCAACGTTACCATTTGCTTGTTTGAAGCAAGCCGTTTTAAACGACAGCCGATCAAAACCACGGCGAGCGTGCTGAGGTACCGTGTGCCCACCAAATGCGGAAACCAGTCGAATTTGAACCAAACACTCAAACGCTTCCCATCTAAAATATTCATTCACGTTCAGTATGATACACAAAATTAATACTGACCCGGGATAAACAGCGGAAGAGGTAGGATTCCAGAATGCTCCATCTGAATGCTCTGTAAATTTCATCTGTAAAACACTAATTGTTGCAACGTGAATGCTTTCTCAACCTATCGTGACTCTCTGCTCCACACATCATATCGAAAAATATTCCAGATAAAACCGCGAGCGGCAAATCAAGACGCTTCAGAGATCTAAAATTTAAATAGCCCCCCCCCCCCCCCCCCCCCCCAAACCAAACTAAACTATCCCATACACACGCTTTGAAAGTATGCTATTCATATATGACAGACAGTATACCACATGGAATCATGACACCGGTCCGCCAACCCTGTTTAGCTCCAAAAGGGGTCTGACTTATTAGTAAGGCCATTATACTACCTGTCATTCTGTGACAGAAGTATCTTTTAGCTCAAAATACACAGAATATTTAAAGTTTGTAGTGATGGACTGCATTTGTTTGTTTATTATTGGGGTATCACGAATCTTTCCCCGACCTGTATCGTTTCGGATGAATGAGGGCGGATAGCACGGAGATAACCATCCTGCGTCAGGTATCTACTAACTAACTTCCGAACTTACTGAGCCACCACACGAAGGGCTTGTTACAACCGATAATGTTATAACGCCGCATAATGTTACACCAACGCATAATGTTACAAAAAATGTAGTAAACAACCGATAATGTTATAAACCCCGCATAATGTTATAACGTTTTTCAACCCGTTATGTTATAAAAATCGGCGCATAATGTTATAACTTTTTTCAACCCGTTATGTTACAACAAATTAACCGATAATGTTATAACTTCTGTGTACTAATTCCAGTTACAGTTATTGTAGACGGACTTTACCACTTATCATTTATTGCCGCATAAAGGTATGTAATATTTATACCCAAGGTTTCTGTTCTGGTTAAGGCGAGGAGACACCCCCCCCCCCCCCTCCCCCAACTCCCGGGGATTTATCATAGAATGACCTAGTCACGTTACATTGACGCATATTATCCCGGTAACTCAATCGTGTGACGTCATTACCATGATCATCCAGTGCCCAACATGGTGAAGGCGGGGGTTGTGGAGGAGGGGTTCTATTTTATCCGGTTGGTACGTTTACCAACATGCGTCTCCGCTTCCAGAAATGTAGTGTACCATAGTCCCCCGACTCCTTTGGGAAGGACAAATGCCTCTGTTTGTGCTTGTTTTGGGCATCTAAAACTCATTTGTCGCGTATTTCTTAGTCATAAGAATATCTTGTTCATTAATTTGACATTTTAACAATTAACAGTTAACAAAAATGAGGTGGAGTTAAAAGAGGTCAAAACGTTGGATGGAGCGAGGTACATATGGTGGATGTGGCGGGATAGTAGTGTCGCACGGAAGACGAAGAATAAGACGCGAGACTGGGTAGGAAGAGGAATGGGGTTTAGGAGGATTGAGAAGGGTGGGCAGGGATTAGGCTGAGAAAGAGAGGAGGTCATGGATTAGTACATCAGGGTGATTGTGCAGAGAAAGCTATCTGAGAATACTATAAGAGAGTAGTGCTAGACGGTATGATAATACAGATGGTGGAGATGTTGGAAGAAGTGGAAGTTATGAATTTGGGTTTACAGGTTCTGGAAAAGGCGGAATCACTAGAACAGGCAGTATAGAGAGAAGGAGGAGATTTTGGAGGAGGAGTTGTGTTGATGTTGGTGCTGTGGCGGTGTTGGTGATGGTGTTGAGTAGTTTTGTATCCGAAACGGAAAGGTTTTTGCGGGCCGAAGGCGCGCAGGGACGCTATGAGGCAAGCCCCTTTCGACCCTCATTGGCTATTTCAGATCTTTTGGATTTATGTCAAGGCGTGTTGAAAGAGGAAAAGGTTCAGGTACACGGCAGGATTTTCTGGCTAAGATGTCACAGGTGGAAGGTTGGCTGCGTTGATTGATGTTGATTGAACCCTTGGGTGAGGACCAGTGTGGGAGGTTGGGTCCTCTCACAAAGGTGCTACCTCTTCCCGAGGGTGCTGTGGTGTTTGATTTTCTGGCAAGTATAGTGATTTCGATGGTGGGCCATCATTGGCAAGTATAGTCTGCCTCAGGCTGTCTTAGTCGGTTTTTATGTTCGTGGAAGGACATCTTTAGAAAGACAACAACAACGACCCCTTTCGGGAAAGAAGACCCGAACTTCCCTGGTTCGGGGGCAGGCCTGCATTATGATCATATTTGGCTGGGTCAAAGGATGCGCAAAATAGACGCTTACAAAAAGGGGCAGAGGTGGGACGCAGGGCCAACGCTCGCCTCCCTTGAAGTGGTCGACCACTTCTAGCGATGGAGTGGAGGATGTTCAGGAACCATGGGGGTTACAGTTTCCATAACGGTTATAGTTTCCATAGCGGTTACTGGGGTGCTGGTCAAAAAGCATCTTCTGTGTACCTGCTAAAAGAAGAAGGCAGAATTAGTTTTCATTAGAATATGTAAAATATAAAAAAATAAAAATAGAATATTTAGTTTTAAATATGATGTAATTTTAGCTGAGTCGGTGAAGGTAGCCCTTTCTGGTAGAAGGCCACAGCTAAGCTGTTAGCTCACCTTCTCGTTCCCTATTTTTTCTCGAGGCTTCCGATTTTAGTTACTTTAGTTGAGTTGGTAAAGGCAGCCCTTTCTGGTAGAAGGCCACAGCTGAGCTGTTAATCTGCCTGTTAGTTCACCATCTCGTTCCTTATTTTGTTTTGAGGCGAAGAACAGGCTTACACACAGAGCCACACGGGGGTGTTACTTTCCTGTCTTGTCCTCGTTTAAATGTCCTATTTTAATGATCGGCCTATTTTAGATAGTTGAGGCAGCGAAGAACAGGCTTACACACAGAGCCACACCCAGAGGTGTTACTTTCCTGTCTTGCCCTCGGTTATAAATCCTAGTTAGAACTTCCTTAAGTTTAGGCGTTTTGCCCTCAGTTACAAGTCCTAGTTAGTATTTCCTAAGTTTTGGCGTTTTGGGTTTTTTGTCTGCTTTCGCAAATTACCTGTAGTTCGGATATTAGTTGGTTATCGGCTATCCGGTCATGGTTTTTTTCGCGGCTAGAGGGGCAAGGTGGTCTTTTATGGTGGGGATATCGGCTCTGTCGTGGAGTGTTTTGATAGGTTATCCCATTGGGCACGGTGGACGACCCTAAGCGCGTGATTTTGGATCTTCTGAAGTTTCCCCATATTTATTTGATTGAGCTCAGTTAGGATGATCGTCCCGTACTCGAGTACTGGGCGCACAAAGGCTTTGTATAATTTGAGTAGAGTAGCCTGGTTGGCTCCCCAGGAAGTTCCCTTAAGCATTTTTAATAAATTAATCCGTTTGGTTGCTTTACTGGCAATATCGTTGGTGTGTTTGTTAAAGGATAGATTTTGATCAATGGTAATTCCAAGGAATTTTGCTTCTTTGCATTCTTGGAGGACTTTATCCATTAGTTTGAGGTCATGGTCACGTTTTTTTTGTCTTGCGAGTAAAGGTAATTCGTTCGGTTTTATTCGCGTTCAGCTTTATTCTCCATTTGGCACACCAGTGTTCTAGGTCATCGAGAGCGCGTTCCAGCGGTTTTTGGAGTAGATTGGCAGTATTATTAGAGTCCCAGAGGCCCTTATCGTCCGCGAATTGGGAGACTTGAACGAGATCGTCGGAGAATTTGAGATCGTTTACATATGTATAGGTGGGGGCTAAGGACGGACCCTTGGGGATGCCTGCTTCTAGGGGGACGCTGTCGGACATTTCATTGTTTACTCAGACTTCAATTTCGCGATCGTTTAGGAGGAGGAGAGTAGTGTACGCAGTTTAATGGGCAGTTTCATTTTAAATAATTTGAGGCGCATTCTGTTGTGCCATAAAGAGTCGAATGCTTTTTAGACGTCTAACAGGACTGCCGCGTCTATTTGCTGATTGTTAATCGCAGTTTTCATTTGAGTGACTAGGCGGTAGACAGGCTCGATGCCTTCTTGATGGTTTCTATAGGCTCTTTGCCACTTATTTAAAAAATCGTTATCTTCAAGGTGCCCCCTGAGTCGATTGGTAAGGATTCGTTCGAATACCTTGCCAATGCAGCTGGGGAGGCTGATTGGGCGGTAGCTGGCTGGATCGGAAGGATCCTTGTCAGGTTTTGGTACCATGACACCGATGGCTGTTTTCCAACATTTAGAAAAGTAGCCATGGGTGAGGCATGCATTGTACAGTTTGTTCAATTTTTCGATTAGGGAATTTTGGCTTTGTTTTAGAATTTTGTAACTCACTTCGTCCTCGGAGGAGGAATTTCTGCACTTTTTTATGACGTTGGTGATTTCGTCATTGGTGATGGGGGTGACTAGGTCATCGTCATCCCTGTTTTCTGGCTCGTTATCGAATTTGGGGTCACGGTAGATATCCGGGTGTTCATTGATGAAGTCATCAATGGCGTTTATGATGGTGTCATCGTTGCCCGGACCTTGATACGGGCGATGCGTTTTTCTTAGAAGGTCGGCATAGATGTCGGCCTTGTCTTTGTCGGTGCACGTGAAGGAACCGTCTTCCCTTTTAAGAGGTTTGGCTGCGGCCTTGCGGCCTTTGTTTGTTTGCCCAGTTAGGGATTTGAAAGAGTCCCAGAATTTTTTAGCAACCTGGACCCCGTTTAGGTTGGCTGTTGCCTTTTCTCAGTTGGCTTGTTTTTTCAGCTTGGAGGGCTTTCTTAACCTCGCCATGAAGGAGGTTGTATGTTTTTTGAGGTCAGCTTTCTTACTGGGGTCAGTTTCGGTTTTAAGGGAGTGAAGAGCTTTCCGTTTGGCTTTGATTAGTGAGAGTGTGTCGCCCGAGATAGTATTTCTCCATGGGGCGCACTTCTTTTTTGGGCATATTTCGTTTAGGGTTGAGTTAATGATTTTCTCTATGCTCTCGCATTGGGTTTCGAGTTCAGTTGCATTGGATGGGGGTGTTTTTGTGAGTTTGACATCGATGATGTCACGGTCTAAGTTCCAATTCATTTTTCTAAAATTCCCGCGGAGAGTAGGGGGAGGGGGTACCTGAGTGGGCCATTGCCTAGTTGGAGCGAGGCATGGACCGGGAGGTGGTCGCTGCCTAAGTCATCATCGCCGCCCCAGTGGTCATCGATGTGATTTATCAGGGAGTCGCTGGCGTTAATTAGATCGAGGATTTCAGACGGGTGTAGTGGGTTGCTACTGATGTAGGTTACTGAATTGTCGTTCATAATTTTTGTGATTTCGAGAAGGGCTTCACGTTGGGGCTGGTTTTGTTGCAGAAAAAGTACAGGTGTTTGGCATTGAAGTCGCCGAGGAAGATGCAGTGTTTGTATTTCCTCGTAAAGAATTCAAAGACGGTGTCAGAAATAGTTTTGCTTGGGTCATTATAATAACAACCAATCGCTATGTTTTTATTGTCGACTGTGATTACAGTTGCAATCACCTCAGCATCGAGGTGATCAGTTTTTATTGTTTTGTTTTGATGTTCTGCTTTATTAGAAGAGCAACGCCGCCTCCTTTAGTGATTTGTCGGTCTCTTGTAATAGTGCTGAACCCACTTATTGAAAAGGTTTTGGTGGGGGTGTAGCCAACTTTCACAGAATGATACAGACAGTGTCTGTGCCTTCGAAATATCGGCTCATCTGAAGTTTTTTTTATTACTAACGCTTCTAGCGTTCCACATGGCTATTTGTAGCTTATTCATGATATGGGTTGCAGTTTAGTCGCGATGTTTGGTTAGAGGAGATTAGTGGATGTATTGGGTGTTGATTGCGGCTTTGATTAAGGATTCGGATATTTGGGTTTTGAATAGCCGGGATGCTGATCGGCTTACATCATGACAATTGTCAGACAGACTTGTGCTGACATGTTTGTTTAGAACAGAGTAGAGTGCTCCCGCAACAAGGGAGCATATTGTGTGGGGTGAGGAAGCGCTGTCGGTTTTTTTAAGTTTAGGTTTTATAATTCTATGTTGGTTTTCACTTTTTTTGAAGTGGGGGCACCCCCGGTAATTACTGGTGTGTGGTCCCTTGCAGTTAGGGCAGGAGGGGGACTTTGACCTGCATGTCTTGGTGAGATGGTTGTCTCCACATTTCATGCAGGTCAGAGTGCCCCTGCATCTGTTGGCTACGTGCCCAAATTTATGGCATTGGATTGGGGGAGGGGTAGATCGGTACTCCTCTGCCACGTGCTTTCTACCATTGATGGTAACCCCTTCCGAAATTATTTTTTGTTTGGTTATACTGTTAGGGCAGATCACCTTCAGCTTCCACGTGCGATTGCCCGTGGCTCTGGAAGTGAATCTTTCCCATTTGCACCCTAGTATACCCTGGCTGATGGCTTCTTTGGGGTGTCGGGGTGTACACTTGTCACCACGGCAATATTTACTGTTGTTTTTTCCCCTTAGAGGAAGTGTAGGCTGTTTATCCTGTTTTTTTGTTTTTGTCCATGGGTACCCTCGTGGGTATCTTCTTTACAGCCCTCGTGAGTGTCCCTTTTATTGCCGCGGAGAAGTCTAGACTCATAAGTTGAGTGGCTACCTCATGGCCAGACTTTCTGACTGTACCGTTTTTGATGGCAATGGCAGTTAGAGCCTTATCGTCAACAGTTGAGTTACTGCTGATAGTGTGGTTATTGTTATTGCCATTATGAAAATTAGTACTGTTGACCTGAGTGGAACTGGAAGATGAGGGATGCTGGAGGCTTCTGCACTTCTTAACCGCTCTAGGGGTCAAAGTGGAGAATCCATCAGCACCCGTCACCTCCTGCAACTCGCACTCAGAATCATAACTTTTTTGTTTTCTTTTTAGGGGAGTCTCTCCCCCCCCCCCCCTCTCCCTTTGGCTCATATTGCTGGGGCCACTAGCGGGAAGGGACTCCCCGCTGTGCTCAGTATCGTGACTGGAACCTATCCCACTAGCTTGCGTGTTTAATAACTGCAACAGAGATCTATCAGAGTTAAAAGATTTGGCTCCCAGAGGATAATGATATAGTATTCTCAGATAGCTTTCTCTGCACAATCACCCTGATGTACAAATCTATGACCTCCTCTCAGTAGTATGTCATGTTCCCCTTCACCACCAAGTTGGGGGACCTCGGTGGGGCACCCCGGTGGGGGACCTCGGAAGTGACGTCATGTCACGTGACGTAGTGGCGCCATGTTGTGTTGTCATGGTAACCCGCGTGAGCGGCCATCTTGTGACGTCATCTCCATAGTGATACGTGGTGTGAGTGCGCATGCGCAGCGCGTGTTGTTAGGGTGATACGTGTTTCCGTCGTCCATTTTGTGTACTGGAGGCCGCCCTCTTGGTTTCTATGGTAGCACGTGGTTGCTATGTTACCCAATTTTTCTGCAATAAGACGGGGTATGTTCGGAGGGTGTGTTCCTTTGTAGAAGAGTAAATCTAATTACCACAAACAACCCGACAAGTTTTACTATTTCGAATTCTTCCAGAATTCTCTGCTTCTATCTATATATGCAATAGCTTTTGTCTATCTGGCCATGTTCCTTTGTTCTGGAGTATACTGCAGCAACGTAGAAGAGCCTATTAGTTGGAACAGTTTACCTTATTATTACTATATTTAGCAATTTCTGGTCTATTCTTGTTAGTTCTGACCATATTCCATGTACTCTTGTTGTTTTATTATCTAGATCATTTATAACCAATCAGATTGCTTGATTTCCCATAATCTGTATACAGAGTTATCTCCCTTCTGTATAATAAAAGACTATATCCAATGGCCATATCCCATGGAATCCCATTTTTTGCAAAACACCTGTGGCTATGGAATCCCTTTTTGTCGTATGTGGCCATGAGGGCTATGTAAAAACCCTCAATGAGTCCTCATTTATTATCCCTCATACCCTCATTGAATTTTGAGGTTATGAGGACCTTGAAAAATCCCTCAATGAGGTATAATTTACTACGACTCTTATCCTCATTTCAGTATTTACCAGGTATATCCTATGGAATCCCATTTTGGAAAACACCTGTGACTGTGCAATCCCTTTTTTGTCGTATGAGGCCATGAGGGCTATGTAAAAGCCCTCAACGAGTCCTCATTTATTATCCCTCATAGCCTCATTGAATTTTGAGGTTATGAGGACCATTAAAAATCCCTCAATGAGGCATAATTTACTACGACTCTTAGCCTCATCTCGGGGAAATTGCCATTGATATAGGTTTTTATAATACAGAAGGAAGACAACTCTGTACGATTAAGTACAGGTTATGGGAAATCAAGCAGTCTAAATGGTTAATTATAATTTATATAAATGATCTAGATAAATGAAACAACAAGAGTACTCGGAATAAGGTAGGATCTACTGGTATTACGTACTACCTTACCAGTAACAGGATGATACAAAGATGTTGGTAGGTTAATACTATCAACGGTTAGGATGGGATCTATAGGGGAATATACCAACCATACTCTGCTGCCGCTCTGTATTACCAGGCATTGACCCCACCCCAGAATACCGCTCAATAATATGAAGCACCTGGTGGATCAGGTAGTACCAAGGGCCAGCAAGAGACCTACAGGGATATGTACAGCCTATGCTATACTACCGTTCTAAACTACCAAGCATTACCCCCGACCCCCACAAAATCACTAGGTCTACCATAACGTGCTACATATACCAGCCATATAATAAAACAAAGCAATCGGTTGGTTAATAGTACCAAGTACTAATAGGGGCCTATAGGTGTATATACCGCCATACTGTAGTACCGTTCTAAACTACCAGGCAGTACCCCTACCCACAATACCCTACGTCTAACATTGCATACTACCTATACCAGTCATAGGATAACATAAAGTATCAGGTGGATTAATAGTACTAAGGGCCAGCAAGAGACCTATAGGGATATGTACAGCCTATATAATATCCTCAGATAAGTATCCTATAAAAGGTATAGTCGATAGGTATCCTCGATAGGTATCCTCAAATACCGAGATGAGGCTAAGAGTCGTAGTACATTATGCCTCATTGAGGGATTTTAATGGTCCTCATAACCTCAAAATTCGATGAGGCTATGAGGGATAATAAATGAGGACTCATTGAGGGCTTTTACATAGCCCTCATGGCCTCATACGACAAAAAAGGGATTCCACAGTCACAGGCGTTTTCCAAAATGAGATTCCACAGGATATACCTGTCGAATACTGAAATGAGGCTAAGAGTCGTAGTAAATTATACCTCATTGAGGGATTTTTCAAGGTCTTCATAACCTCAAAATTCAATGAGGGTATGAGGGATAATAAATGATGACTCATTGAGGGCTTTTACATAGCCCTCATGGCCTCATACGACAAAAAAGGAATTCCATAGCCACGGGTGTTTCGCAAAAAATGGGATTCCATGGGATATGGCCATTGGATATAGTCTTTTATTATACAGAAGGGAGATAACTCTGTATACAGATTATGGGAAATCAAGCAATCTGATTGCTTATAAATGATCGAGATAAATGAAACAACAAGATTACACGGAATAGGGTCAGAACTAACAAGAATAGACCAGAAATTGCTAAATATAGTAATAATAAGGTAAACTGTTTCAACTAACAGGCTCTTCTACGTTACTGGAGTATACTCCAGAACAAAGGAACATGGCCAGATGGACGAAAGCTATTGCATATATAGATAGAAGCAGAGAATTCTGGAAGAATTCGAAATAGTAAAACTTGTCGGGTTGTTTGTGGTAATTAGATTTACTCTTCTACAAAGGAACACACCCTCCGAACATACCCCGTCTTATTGCAGAAACATTGGGTAACATAGCAACCACGTGCTACCATAGAAACCAGATGGCGGCCTCCAGTACACAAAATGGACGACGGAAACACGTATCACCCTAACAACACGCGCTGCGCATGCGCACTCACACCACGTATCACTATGGAAATGACGTCACAAGATGGCCGCTCACGCGGGTTACCATGACAACACAACATGGCGCCACTACATCACGTGACATGACCTCACTTCCGAGGTCCCCCACCGAGGTCTCCCAACCTGGGGGTGAAGGGCAACATGACATACTACTCCTCTCTTTCTCAGCCTAATCCCTGCCCACCCCTTCTCAATCCTCCTAAACCCCATTCCTCTTCCTACCCAGTCTCGCGTCTTATTCTTCTGCTTCCGTGCGACACTACCATCACGCCACATCCACCACATGTATCTCACTCCATCCAATTTTTTGACCTCTTTTAACTCCACCTCATTTTTGTTCACTGTTAATTGTGCAAATGTCAAATTAATGAACAATAAGATATTCTTATGGCTAAGAAATATGCGACAAATGAGTTTTAGATGCCCAAAACAAGCAGAAGCAGAGGCATTTGCCTATCCCCAAAGGAGTCAGGGGACAATAGTACACTACATTTCTGGAAGCGGAGACGCATGTTGGTAAACGTACCAACCGGATAAAATAGAACCCCGCCTCCACCACCCCCGCCTTCACCATGTTGGGAATTGGATGATCATGGTAATGACGTCACACGATTGAGTTACCAGGATAATCCGCGTCTATGTAACGTGACTAGGTCATTCTATGATAAATCCCCAAGAGTTGGAGGGGTGGGGGAGGGGGTGTCTCCTCGCCTTAACAAGGCCAGAAACCTTTAGTATAAATATTACATACCTTTATGCGGCAATAAATAGTAAGTGGTAAAGTCCGTCTACAATAGCTGTAACTTGAATTAGTACACAGAAGTTATAACATTATCGGTTAATTTGTTGTAACATAACGGGTTGAAAAAAGTTATAACATTATGCGTCGATTTTTATAACATAACGGGTTGAAAAAAGTTATAACATTATGCGGAGTTTATAACATTATCGGTTGTTTACTACATTTTTTGTAACATTATGCGTTGGTGTAACATTATGCGGCGTTGTAACATTATCAGTTGTAACAGGGCTGGCATTGGTTGAAGGCAAGTGTAGCATTAACTTGCTGTACGCCTTTGCACAATGCGCAAATTGCTCCCACGCGGACAGCTGAAATTAAGGGCCTCACCACTGACATAACAGAGAAGAAATGCATTGCTTATGGTGGTAATATAACAGTGTTAGTGTATATACTGTTTTAGTTTGTCACAAGGGCTATTTATTAAGTGCAGTAGAGAATATTCGCACTCTTCTCATTCAAGGAAACTTTAAATCAGGCGGACAATCAGTGGTGCTGAAGAGACAAAAGGCATCATCAGACTATGATTATCGTCTCGTTATTTGACTTAATTTTTGCAACATAATAGTGCCCCTAATTGGACAATATGGCCTGCAGAGTAATGGCCTGTCTTTTTGGGGCAATTGGTTGTTTTCCAGCATTTTTGTTTAAATATACTGATTGTGGAGTAATCCAGCCTTTCGACCAGCTAATTTGTGAAAACATGCAATATAGACGAAGATGCAACCAGAACAACGCGAAAAATGTACGTGTTAGGATAGTGAGAAAAATCGAAGAACAGGTGGGTTTTGAACACACAGCGCATTGAACGTGAACTTTTCATACAGCAAAGTGAACGGCTGAACTTACTGAGCTACAGCCCGGTTCGTTCTCTGGTGCCAAAAAATAAATAGAAAACTTTAAATTATAAGACCTCCATCATTCTGTTTCCAGAAAAGAAAATAACGTAAATTTTCGTGTACATGATGAGGGTATAGGAGAAAATGCTAGTTTTTAATAAAAATAAACAGAAACAAAGCAGCTGTGATAAGTTACACGAAAACCAGCGTAATGACTGAGCAGACGATTTTTTTTGGTGGGGATCTGTTTAGTTGTTCAAACCGGGGTCACATTGTCATTTCATTCAGAGTTACTATAAATAGTAACAACTGACTGATGTTGGAACTTATTTCGGTACAAAATATCATCGCCCGGTGTCAAAATTTGAACACAAATATCTCAAAAAGGAATGAAAAGATAGTGCCGATGTTCCGAACCAAAATCCAGAACACCTCGATAAAGAGAAAGACCCGTTTTTCCCATTGAAAATCTTGTTTATAAAAAAGCGCATTGTCGAAAAATTGTGAAATTTTACCAAATTGACACTCATTTTTTACCCCTGTCCATATTCTTGTCCAACCATCCAATCTAATCTCAGTCACGTTACGAACGTTTCTGTGGTACAGAATCGTCCAAACGTCGATAACATTGACATTTCTGAAAATTCGAGCGCGCTCCGATGTATGCAGCACACCTAATATGAAAACGCAATTTCAAAGTTCCAAACACTCAGCATTTAACCACCACATAATTGTTTACTGGTATTTTAGGTTACACCCACCCAGTATTCATGCCTAGATTTATTTATTGGTGTTTAAGGTCACATATTTTTGCACAATAACTAATCATGACCACAACATGGGTATTATCAAGACCAGGGGTGAGCGCTAATAGGCCACATCGCCCACTTTAGAGAGGATTTGCACTTCACAAGCATTGGTGACTGGGTCCTATTTTACCACTAAAACAGAACCTGTTTACCGCACTGGACAGATTCTGCTTCGCTTCCCGGAGTTCCCGCGGAGAATTCCTGCCTAAATCATTGCTATTAAACATAACAAAATGATGTTTACCCTATTGTTTTCAATCACGTTGCTACTTCAGAGAAGAAACACACAAGTCTTTGGGTCCTGTTTCATATTAAAGCAGTAAAGCATAACGTGGCCACCCCAGCTTACAGCACTACTCTAGTTGCGAGGGCCCCTACAAGAATACACTCATGTGCACTCTTATAAAATATACATACATCGGCTGTTGCGTAAATGCTCTCCCTAGTCTATAGCTTCTGTGCGTGTGTGTATGTGGGGGGGGGGGGGGGGGGTTGATGGGTTAAAGGGTTGGCGGAATCAAACATAGTTCTTCCGAGCCCTCCACTGAAAGGCATTAAGCATGATAGTCTGAGATTGTGGACATAATCACGCATATCGCAAAATCTGCACACTTGATAAGTCTAAAATAATTTGAAAATTGGATTTGTTCGAAACGTAATCTCTTTACTCCTGAATAACCACTGATAACCCTTGTGTGGTAGCTGGACAATATAATTGAAAGCTCATCCCATAGCACTGAACAAATATGGGATTATACGTGGGGCTATCCAAAGAAAATCCACCCTAATCACCTCACACGCAGTTACACGTCATACACTTCATTAGGTATGTAAAAATATCTCTCGGCCTCAAAATAACCTCGCGAAGCTCAGACTAGCGTGAGGAAAAAAACCTTCAAGTGACTGGGAATGAGTTTCTTAGATGCCTCTAATGACTGATATTTAAACGCCATTGCCTTTCGGGGTTTGCTCAGACATAGATAAGGAAGGCGTTTCCCTTTTCAGAAGGGAACAAACAAAATCAGCATCTGAAAGGCAACATTTGTTTTTAGACACACTTACCTCCGTCTTTCTGAATAGAAGACGCTGTAGAGGTATAATCGAAAATACTTCTGTCTTCCAAATCGCAGAAGTTGCTTT
Source organism: Pictodentalium vernedei (assembly GCA_031216915.1). Lineage (NCBI taxonomy): Eukaryota > Metazoa > Mollusca > Scaphopoda > Dentaliida > Dentaliidae > Pictodentalium > Pictodentalium vernedei. The sequence goes on along the minus strand of CM062293.1, from coordinate 73,381,661 downwards.
TCAGTAGAAGTTATGAAAAACAAACGATTGGAATTGACAAGTTTCTTTCTGTCGGCTGTAACAGCTATATGCTGAATAGATAGAACACTACAAACATGAGATGAAGATTATTTATTCAGTCTGTTTATACAGAATCTGGATGGATTCTGAATGAAGAGGTTGCCTCGTGTTTTATATATCTAACGAGTGAAACTCTGAGTCCTGATTATATAATGAACAGAAGAGTGAAATTTTGGGTGAACCTACGGCTGTGATTATCGGAAAAACTGCATTTAGGCCTACAGTGATACCCATTGTTTACTTCAAGTTGATTTAATTAGTCAGAACAGGCGATTTCGACAGAATAAAATAGTGAAAACAATGGTATTTTTGTATGTAGATCCTTTTTGCATCATAAAATGAGTCAAGAAAATTTTGAAGTTTTTTGATAATTCCATGAGGGTAACCATAGGCGAAAATTGAAAAAAAAAAATTTCCAAGTTGACTAAACCAATATAAGGCACACGTAAAATTTTCCATTGTTCATGATTTTCCTCTTGTGAAATATTATCTTCTGAATTATAGAAGACATTGTAACAGTCACTGTGTGGTGAGTGAACACCTCATTGACGTTATCATAAACGTTGAATTCTTAATTGGAACACTGGCGAATACAAGTTCACAACTTTGAGCAGAAGAGTGCATGGTTTCGACCTTCGGCTGCTACATGAAAAGCCTGACTTTTCCAACGAAACCCAATCTCTCTGTGTGACCTACATGAATTAATACTTACACAGAATTAATACTGCCCAACATAGAACATGGCCTACTCTTGAAGCAAGTAATCACACAAATTGGCTAACAATTCTTCAAGTTAATAAATCTGGGAAGTTTGGAAAGGGACTTCTCTTATACTATACATAGCTTTCTTAGGGCTACAATATGGAACCAACGTTACCATTTGCTTGTTTGAAGCAAGCCGTTTTAAACGACAGCCGATCAAAACCACGGCGAGCGTGCTGAGGTACCGTGTGCCCACCAAATGCGGAAACCAGTCGAATTTGAACCAAACACTCAAACGCTTCCCATCTAAAATATTCATTCACGTTCAGTATGATACACAAAATTAATACTGACCCGGGATAAACAGTGGAAGAGGTAGGATTCCAGAATGCTCCATGCGGATGCTCGTAGGAATGTAAATTTCATCTGTAATACACTAATTGTTGCAACCTGAATGCTTTCTCAAGCTATCGTGACTCTCTGCACCACACATCATATCGAAAAATATTCCAGACAAAACCGCGAGCGGCAAATCAAGACGCTTCAGAGATCTAAAACGTAAAACTTAAATAGCCCCCCCCCCCCCCACCCCCCCCCCCCAAACCAAACTAAACTATCCCATACACACGTTTTGAAAGTATGCTATTCATATATGACAGACAGTATACCATATGGAATCATGACACCGGTCCGCCAACACTGTTTAGCTCCAAAAGTGGTCTAACTTGTTAGTAAGGCCATTATACTACCTGTCATTCTGTGACAGAAGTATCTTTTAGCTCAAAATACACAGAATATTTAAAGTTTGTAGTAATGGATTGCATTTGTTTCTTTATTATTGGGGTATCACCACTCTTTCCCTGACCTGTATCGTTTCGGATGAATGAGGGCGGTTAGCAAAGAGATAACCATCCTGCGCCACCTATCTACTAACTAACTTCCGAACTTACTGAACCACCACACGAAGGGCTAGCATTGGTTGAAGGCAAGGGTACCATTAACGTGCTGTACGCCTTTGCACAATGCGCAAATTGCTCCCACGTGGACAGCTGAAATTAAGGGCCTCACCACTGACATAACAGAGAAGAAATGCATTGCTTATGGTGGTAATATAACAGTGTTAGTGTATATACTGTTTTAGTTTGTCACAAGGGCTATTTATTAAGTGCAGTAGAGAATATTCGCACTCTTCTCATTCAAGGAAACTTTAAATCAGGCGGACAATCAGTGGTGCTGAAGAGACAAAAGGCATCATCAGACTATGATTATCGTCTCGTTATTTGACTTAATTTTTGCAACATAATAGTGCCCCTAATTGGACAATATGGCCTGCAGAGTAATGGCCTGTCTTTTGGGGGCAATTGGTTGTTTTCCAGCATTTTTGTTTAAATATACTGATTGTGGAGTAATCCAGCCTTTCGACCAGCTAATTTGCGAAAACATGCAATATAGACGAAGATGCAACCAGAACAACGCGAAAAATGTACGTGTTAGGATAGTGAGAAAAATCGAAGAACAGGTGGGTTTTGAACACACATCGCATTGAACGTGAACTTTTCATACAGCAAAGTGAATGGCTGAACTTACTGAGCTACAGCCCGGTTCGTTCTCTGGTGCCAAAAAATAAATAGAAAACTTTAAATTATAAGACCTCCATCATTCTGTTTCCAGAAAAGAAAATAACGTAAATTTTCGTGTACATGATGAGGGTATAGGAGAAAATGCTAGTTTTTAATAAAAATAAACAGAAACAAAGCAGCTGTGATAAGTTACACGAAAACCAGCGTAATGACTGAGCAGACGATTTTTTTTGGTGGGAATCTGTTTAGTTGTTCAAACCGGAGTCACATTGTCATTTCATTCAGAGTTACTATAAATAGTAACAACTGACTGATGTTGGAACTTATTTCGGTACAAAATATCATCGCCCGGTGTCAAAATTTGAACACAAATATCTCAAAAAGGAATGAAAAGATAGTGCCGATGTTCCGAACCAAAATCCAGAACACCTCGATAAAGAGAAAGACCCGTTTTTCCCATTGAAAATCTTGTTTATAAAAAAGCGCATTGTCGAAAAATTGTGAAATTTTACCAAATTGACACTCATTTTTTACCCCTGTCCATATTCTTGTCCAACCATCCAAACTAATCTCAGTCACGTTACGAACGTTTCTGTGGTACAGAATCGTCCAAACGTCGATAACATTGACATTTCTGAAAATTCGAGCGCGCTCCGATGTATTGAGCACATCTAATATGAAAACGCAATTTCAAAGTTCCAAACACTCAGCATTTAACCACCACATAATTGTTTACTGGTATTTTAGGTTACACCCACCCAGTATTCATGCCTAGATTTATTTATTGGTGTTTAAGGTCACATAGTTTTGCACAATAACTAATCATGACCACAACATGGGTATTATAAAGACCAGGGGTGAGCGCTAATAGGCCACATCGCCCACTTCAGAGAGGATTTGCACTTCACAAGCATTGGTGACTGGGTCCTATTTTACCACTAAAACAGAACCTGTTTACCGCACTGGACAGATTCTGCTTCGCTTCCCGGAGTTCCCGCGGAGAATTCCTGCCTAAATCATTGCTATTAAACATAACAAAATGATGTTTAGCCTATTGTTTTCAATCACGTTGCTAGTTCAGAGAAGAAACACACAAGTCTTTGGGTCCTGTTTCATATTAAAGCAGTAAAGCATAACGTGGCCACCCCAGCTTACAGCACTACTCTAGTTCCGAGGGCCCCTACAAGAATACACTCATGTGCACTCTTATAAAATATACATACATCGGCTGTTGCGTAAATGCTCTCCCAAGTCTATAGCTTCTGTGCGTGTGTGTATGTGGGGGGGGGGGGGGTTTGATGGGTTAAAGGGTTGGCGGAATCAAACATAGTTCTTCCGAGCCCTCCACTGAAAGGCATTAAGCATGATAGTCTGAGATTGTGGACATAATCACGCATATCGCAAAATCTGCACACTTGATAACTCTAAAATAATTTGAAAATTGGATTTGTTCGAAACGTAATCTCTTTAATCCTGAATAACCACTGATAACCCTTGTGTGGTAGCTGGACAATATAATTGAAAGCTCATCCCATAGCACTGATCAAATATGGGATTATACGTGGGGGTATCCAAAGAAAATCCACCCTAATCACCTCACACGCAGTTACACGTCATACACTTCATTAGGTATGTAAAAATATCTCTCGGCCTCAAAATAACCTCGCGAAGCTCAGACTAGCGTGAGGAAAAAAACCTTCAAGTGACTGGGAATGAGTTTCTTAGATGCCTCTAATGACTGATATTTAAACGCCATTGCCTTTCGGCGTTTCCTCAGACATAGATAAGGAAGGCGTTTCCCTTTTCAGAAGGGAACAAACAAAATCAGCATCTGAAAGGCAACATTTGTTTTTAGACACACTTACCTCCGTCTTTCTGAATAGAAGACGCTGTAGAGGTATAATCGAAAATACTTCTGTCTTCCAAATCGCAGAAGTTGCTTTTCGGTAGAAGTTCTGGAAAACAAACCATTGGAATTGACAAGTTTCTTTCTGTCGGCTGTAACAGCTATATGCTGAATAGATAGAACACTACAAACATGAGATGAAGATTATTTATTCAGTCTGTTTATACAGAATCTGGATGGATTCTGAATGAAGAGGTTGCCTCGTGTTTTATATATCTAACGAGTGAAACTCTGAGTCCTGATTATATAATGAACAGAAGAGTGAAATTTTGGGTGAACCTACGGCTGTGATTGTCGGAAAAACTGAATTTAGGCCTACAGTGATATCCATTGTTTACTTCAAGTTGATTTAATCAGTCAGAACAGGCGATTTCGACAGAATAAAATAGTGAAAACAATGGTATTTTTGTATGTAGATCCTTTTTGCATCATAAAATGAGTCAAGAAAATTTTGAAGTTTTTTGATAATTCCATGAGGGTAACCATAGGCGAAAATTGAAAAAAAAAAATTTTCAAGTTGACTAAACCAATATAAGGCACACGTAATATTTTCCATTGTTCATGATTTTCCTCTTGTGAAATATTATCTTCTGAATTATAGAAGACATTGTAACAGTCACTCTGTGGTGTGTGAACACCTCATTGACGTTATCATAAACGTTGAATTCTAAATTGGAACACTGGCGTATACAATTTCACAACTTTGAGTAGAAGAGTGCATGGTTTCGACCTTCGGCTGCTACATGAAAAGCCTGACTTTTCCAACGAAACCCAATCTCTCTGTGTGACCTACATGAATTAATACTTACACAGAATTAATACTGCCCAACATAGAACATGGCCTACTCTTGAAGCAAGTAATCACACAAATTGGCTAACAATTCTTCAAGTTAATAAATCTGGTAAGTTTGGAAAGGGACTTCTCTTATACTATACATAGCTTTCTTAGGGCTACAATATGGAACCAATGTTACCATTTGCTTGTTTGAAGCAAGCCGTTTTAAACGTCAGCCGATCAAAACCACGGCGAGCGTGCTGAGGTACCGTGTGCCCACCAAATGCGGAAACCAGTCGAATTTGAACCAAACACTCAAACGCTTCCCATCTAAAATATTCATTCACGTTCAGTATGATACACAAAATTAATACTGACCCGGGATAAACAGTGGAAGAGGTAGGATTCCAGAATGCTCCATGCGGATGCTCGTAGGAATGTAAATTTCATCTGTAATACACTAATTGTTGCAACCTGAATGCTTTCTCAACCTATCGTGACTCTCTGCACCACACATCATATCGAAAAATATTCCAGACAAAACCGCGAGCGGCAAATCAAGACGCTTCAGAGATCTAAAACGTAAAACTTAAATAGCCCCCCCCCCCACCCCCCCCCCCCCAAACCAAACTAAACTATCCCATACACACGCTTTGAAAGTATGCTATTCATATATGACAGACAGTATACCATATGGAATCATGACACCGGTCCGCCAACCCTGTTTAGCTCCAAAAGTGGTCTAACTTGTTAGTAAGGCCATTATACTACCTGTCATTCTGTGACAGAAATATCTTTTAGCTCAAAATACACAGAATATTTAAAGTTTGTAGTGATGGATTGCATTTGTTTCTTTATTATTGGGGTATCACCACTCTTTCCCCGACCTGTATCGTTTCGGATGAATGAGGGCGGATAGCACAGAGATAACCATCCTGCGCCACCTATCTACTAACTAACTTCCGAACTTAGTGAACCACCACACGAAGGGCTAGCATTGGTTGAAGGCAAGGGTACCATTAACGTGCTGTACGCCTTTGCACAATGCGCAAATTGCTCCCACGTGGACAGCTGAAATTAAGGGCCTCACCACTGACATAACAGAGAAGAAATGCATTGCTTATGGTGGTAATATAACAGTGTCAGTGTATATACTGTTTTAGTTTGTCACAAGGGCTATTTATTAAGTGCAGCAGAGAATATTCGCACTCTTCTCATTCAAGGAAACTTTAAATCAGGCGGACAATCAGTGGTGCTGAAGAGACAAAAGGCATCATCAGACTATGATTATCGTCTCGTTATTTGACTTAATTTTTGCAACATAATAGTGCCCCTAATTGGACAATATGGCCTGCAGAGTAATGGCCTGTCTTTTGGGGGCAATTGGTTGTTTTCCAGCATTTTTGTTTAAATATACTGATTGTGGAGTAATCCAGCCTTTCGACCAGCTAATTTGCGAAAACATGCAATATAGACGAAGATGCAACCAGAACAACGCGAAAAATGTACGTGTTAGGATAGTGAGAAAAATCGAAGAACAGGTGGGTTTTGAACACACATCGCATTGAACGTGAACTTTTCATACAGCAAAGTGAACGGCTGAACTTACTGAGCTACAGCCCGGTTCGTTCTCTGGTGCCAAAAAATAAATAGAAAACTTTAAATTATAAGACCTCCATCATTCTGTTTCCAGAAAAGAAAATAACGTAAATGTTCGTGTACATGATGAGGGTAAAGGAGAAAATGCTAGTTTTTAATAACAATAAACAGAAACAAAGCAGCTGTGATAAGTTACACGAAAACCAGCGTAATGACTGAGCAGACGATTTTTTTTGGTGGGGATCTGTTTAGTTGTTCAAACCGGAGTCACATTGTCATTTCATTCAGAGTTACTATAAATAGTAACAACTGACTGATGTTGGAACTTATTTCGGTACAAAATATCATCGCCCAGTGTCAAAATTTGAACACAAATATCTCAAAAAGGAATGAAAAGATAGTGCCGATGTTCCGAACCAAAATCCAGAACACCTCGATAAAGAGAAAGACCCGTTTTTCCCATTGAAAATCTTGTTTATAAAAAAGCGCATTGTCGAAAAATTGTGAAATTTTACCAAATTGACACTCATTTTTTACCCCTGTCCATATTCTTGTCCAACCATCCAATCTAATCTCAGTCACGTTACGAACGTTTCTGTGGTACAGAATCGTCCAAACGTCGATAACATTGACATTTCTGAAAATTCGAGCGCGCTCCGATGTATGCAGCACACCTAATATGAAAACGCAATTTCAAAGTTCCAAACACTCAGCATTTAACCACCACATAATTGTTTACTGGTATTTTAGGTTACACCCACCCAGTATTCATGCCTAGATTTATTTATTGGTGTTTAAGGTCACATATTTTTGCACAATAACTAATCATGACCACAACATGGGTATTATCAAGACCAGGGGTGAGCGCTAATAGGCCACATCGCCCACTTTAGAGAGGATTTGCACTTCACAAGCATTGGTGACTGGGTCCTATTTTACCACTAAAACAGAACCTGTTTACCGCACTGGACAGATTCTGCTTCGCTTCCCGGGGTTCCCGCGGAGAATTCCTGCCTAAATCATTGCTATTAAACATAACAAAATGATGTTTAGCCTATTGTTTTCAATCACGTTGCTACTTCAGAGAAGAAACACACAAGTCTTTGGGTCCTGTTTCATATTAAAGCAGTAAAGCATAACGTGGCCACCCCAGCTTACAGCACTACTCTAGTTCCGAGGGCCCCTACAAGAATACACTCATGTGCACTCTTATAAAATATACATACATCGGCTGTTGCGTAAATGCTCTCTCAAGTCTATAGCTTCTGTGCGTGTGTGTATGTGGGGGGGGGGGGGGGTTGATGGGTTAAAGGGTTGGCGGAATCAAACATAGTTCTTCCGAGCCCTCCACTGAAAGGCATTAAGCATGATAGTCTGAGATTGTGGACATAATCACGCATATCGCAAAATCTGCACACTTGATAACTCTAAAATAATTTGAAAATTGGATTTGTTCGAAACGTAATCTCTTTACTCCTGAATAACCACTGATAACCCTTGTGTGGTAGCTGGACAATATAATTGAAAGCTCATCCCATAGCACTGAACAAATATGGGATTATACGTGGGGCTATCCAAAGAAAATCCACCCTAATCACCTCACACGCAGTTACACGTCATACACTTCATTAGGTATGTAAAAATATCTCTCGGCCTCAAAATAACCTCGCGAAGCTCAGACTAGCGTGAGGAAAAAAAACCTTCAAGTGACTGGGAATGAGTTTCTTAGATGCCTCTAATGACTGATATTTAAACGCCATTGCCTTTCGGGGTTTGCTCAGACATAGATAAGGAAGGCGTTTCCCTTTTCAGAAGGGAACAAACAAAATCAGCATCTGAAAGGCAACATTTGTTTTTAGACACACTTACCTCCGTCTTTCTGAATAGAAGACGCTGTAGAGGTATAATCGAAAATACTTCTGTCTTCCAAATCGCAGAAGTTGCTTTTCAGTAGAAGTTCTGAAAAACAAACGATTGGAATTGACAAGTTTCTTTCTGTCGGCTGTAACAGCTATATGCTGAATAGATAGAACACTACAAACATGAGATGAAGATTATTTATTCAGTCTGTTTATACAGAATCTGGATGGATTCTGAATGAAGAGGTTGCCTCGTGTTTTATATATCTAACGAGTGAAACTCTGAGTCCTGATTATATAATGAACAGAAGAGTGAAATTTTGGGTGAACCTACGGCTGTGATTGTCGGAAAAACTGAATTTAGGCCTACAGTGATATCCATTGTTTACTTCAAGTTGATTTAATCAGTCAGAACAGGCGATTTCGACAGAATAAAATAGTGAAAACAATGGTATTTTTGTATGTAGATCCTTTTTGCATCATAAAATGAGTCAAGAAAATTTTGAAGTTTTTTGATAATTCCATGAGGGTAACCATAGGCGAAAATTGAAAAAAAAAAATTTTTAAGTTGACTAAACCAATATAAGGCACACGTAAAATTTTCCATTGTTCATGATTTTCCTCTTGTGAAATATTATCTTCTGAATTATAGAAGACATTGTAACAGTCACTGTGTGGTAAGTGAACACCTCATTGACGTTATCATAAACGTTGAATTCTAAATTGGAACACTGGCGTATACAATTTCACAACTTTGAGTAGAAGAGTGCATGGTTTCGACCTTCGGCTGCTACATGAAAAGCCTGACTTTTCCAACGAAACCCAATCTCTCTGTGTGACCTACATGAATTAATACTTACACAGAATTAATACTGCCCAACACAGAACATGGCCTACTCTTGAAGCAAGTAATCACACAAATTGGTTAACAATTCTTCAAGTTAATAAATCTGGGAAGTTTGGAAAGGGACTTCTCTTATACTATACATAGCTTTCTTAGGGCTACAATATGGAACCAACGTTACCATTTGCTTGTTTGAAGCAAGCCGTTTTAAATGACAGCCGATCAAAACCACGGCGAACGTGCTGAGGTACCGTGTGCCCACCAAATGCGGAAACCAGTCGAATTTGAACCAAACACTCAAACGCTTCCCATCTAAAATATTCATTCACGTTCAGTATGATACACAAAATTAATACTGACCCGGGATAAACAGTGGAAGAGGTAGGATTCCAGAATGCTCCATGCGGATGCTCGTAGGAATGTAAATTTCATCTGTAATACACTAATTGTTGCAACCTGAATGCTTTCTCAACCTATCGTGATTCTCTGCACCACACATCATATCGAAAAATATTCCAGACAAAACCGCGAGCGGCAAATCAAGACGCTTCAGAGATCTAAAACGTAAAACTTAAATAGCCCCCCCCCCCCCCACCCCCCCCCCCCCCCAAACCAAACTAAACTATCCCATACACACGCTTTGAAAGTATGCTATTCATATATGACAGACAGTATACCATATGGAATCATGACACCGGTCCGCCAACCCTGTTTAGCTCCAAAATTGGTCTAACTTGTTAGTAAGGCCATTATACTACCTGTCATTCTGTGACAGAAGTATCTTTTAGCTCAAAATACACAGAATATTTAAAGTTTGTAGTGATGGATTGCATTTGTTTCTTTATTATTGGGGTATCACCACTCTTTCCCCGACCTGTATCGTTTCGGATGAATGAGGGCGGATAGCACAGAGATAACCATCCTGCGCCACCTATCTACTAACTAACTTCCGAACTTACTGAACCACCACACGAAGGGCTAGCATTGGTTGAAGGCAAGGGTACCATTAACGTGCTGTACGCCTTTGCACAATGCGCAAATTGCTCCCACGTGGACAGCTGAAATTAAGGGCCTCACCACTGACATAACAGAGAAGAAATGCATTGCTTATGGTGGTAATATAACAGTGTCAGTGTATATACTGTTTTAGTTTGTCACAAGGGCTATTTATTAAGTGCAGCAGAGAATATTCGCACTCTTCTCATTCAAGGAAACGTTAAATCAGGCGGACAATCAGAGGTGCTGAAGAGACAAAAGGCATCATCAGACTATGATTATCGTCTCGTTATTTGACTTAATTTTTGCAACATAATAGTGCCCCTAATTGGACAATATGGCCTGCAGAGTAATGGCCTGTCTTTTTGGGACAATTGGTTGTTTTCCAGCATTTTTGTTTAAATATACTGATTGTGGAGTAATCCAGCCTTTCGACCAGCTAATTTGCGAAAACATGCAATATAGACGAAGATGCAACCAGAACAACGCGAAAAATGTACGTGTTAGGATAGTGAGAAAAATCGAAGAACAGGTGGGTTTTGAACACACATCGCATTGAACGCGAACTTTTCATACAGCAAAGTGAACGGCTGAACTTACTGAGCTACAGCCCAGTTCGTTCTCTGGTGCCAAAAAATAAATAGAAAACTTTAAATTATAAGACCTCCATCATTCTGTTTCCAGAAAAGAAAATAACGTAAATTTTCGTGTACATGATGAGGGTATAGGAGAAAATGCTAGTTTTTAATAAAAATAAACAGAAACAAAGCAGCTGTGATAAGTTACACGAAAACCAGCGTAATGACTGAGCAGACGATTTTTTTGGTGGGGATCTGTTTAGTTGTTCAAACCGGAGTCACATTGTCATTTCATTCAGAGTTACTATAAATAGTAACAACTGACTGATGTTGGAACTTATTTCGGTACAAAATATCACCGCCCGGTGTCAAAATTTGAACACAAATATCTCAAAAAGGAATGAATAGATAGTGGAGATGTTCCGAACCAAAATCCAGAACACCTCGATAAAGAGAAAGACCCGTTTTCCCATTGAAAATCTTGTTTATAAAAAAGCCCATTGTCGAAAAATTGTGAAATTTTACCAAATTGACACTCATTTTTTACCCCTGTCCATATTCTTGTCCAACCATCCAATCTAATCTCAGTCACGTTACGAACGTTTCTGTGGTACAAAATCGTCCAAACGTCGATAACATTGACATTTCTGGAAATTCGAGAGACCTCCGATGTATGCAGCACACCTAATATGAAAACGCAATTTCAAAGTTCCAAACACTCAGCATTTAACCACCACATCATTGTTCACTGCTATTTTATGTCACACCCACCCAGTATTCATGCCTAGATTTATTTATTATTGGCGTTTAAGGTCACATATTTTTGCACAATGGCTAATCATGACCACAACATGAGTATTATCAAGACCAGGGGTGAGCGTTAATAGGCCAATTCGCCCACTTTAGAGAGGGTTTGCACTTCACAAGCATTGGTGACTGGGTCCTATTTTACCAGTAAAAAAGAACCTGTTTACCGCACTGGACAGACACTGCTTCGCTTCCCAGGGTCCCCGCGGAGAATTCAAGCCTAAATCATTGCTATTAAACATAACGAAATGATGGTTAGCCTATTGTTTTCAATCACGTTGCTACTTCAGAGAAGAAACACACAAGTCTTTGGGTCCTGTTTCATATTAAAGCAGTAAAGCATAACGTGGCCACCCCAGCTTACAGCACTACTCTAGTTCCGAGGGCCCCTACAAGAATACACTCATGTGCACTCTTATAAAATATACATACATCGGCTGTTGCGTAAATGCTCTCCCTAGTCTATAGCTTCTCTACGTGTGTGTATGTGTGGGGAGTGGGTGGATGGGTTGAAGGGTTGGCGGAACCAAACATAGTTCTGCCGAGACCTCCACTGAAAGGCATTAATCATGATAGTCTGAGATTGTGGGTATAAGCACGCATATCGCAAAATCTGCACGCCTGAAAACTCTAAAATAATTTGAAAATTGGATTTGTTCGAAACGTAATCTCTTTACTCTGAATAACCACTGATAACCCTTGTGTGGTAGCTGGACAATATAATTGAAAGCTCATCCCATAGCACTGATCAAATATGGGATTATTCGTGGGGGTATCCAAAGAAAATCCACCCTAATCACGTCACACGCAGTTACACGTCATACAAGTCATTAGGTATGTAGAAATATCTTTCGGCCTCAAAATAACCTCGCGAAGCTCGGACTAGCGTGAGGAAGAAAACCTTCAAGTGACTGGGAATGAGTTTCTTAGATGCCTCTAATGACTGATATTTAAACGCCATTGCCTTTCAGGGTTTGTTCAGACATAGATAAGGAAGGCGGTTCGCTTTTCAGAAGGGAACAATCAAAATCAGCTTCTGAAAGGCAACATTTGTTTTTAGACACACTTACCTCCGTCTTTCTGGATAGAAGACGCTGTAGAGGTATAGTCGAAAATACTTCTGTCTTCCAAATCGCAGAAGTTGCTTTCCAGTAGAAGTACTGAAAAACAAACGATTGGAATTGACAAGTTTCTTTCTGTCGGCTGTAACAGCTATATTTTGAATAGATAGAACACTCTAAAACATGAAATGAAGATTATTTATTCAGTCTGTTTAGACAGAATATGGATGGATTCTGTTTGAAGAGGTTGCTTCGTGTTGCATATATCTAACGAGTGAAACACCGAGGCCTGATTTTATAATGAACAGAAAAGTGATATTTTGCGTGAACCGTCGGCTGTAATTGCCGGAAAAACTGAAGTTAGGCCTACAGTGATACCCATTGTTTACTTCAAGTTGATTTAATCAGTCAGAACAGGCGATTTCGACAGAATAAAAAAGTGAAAACAATGGTATTTTTGTATGTAGATCCTTTTTGCATCATAAAATGGGTCAAGAAAATTTTGAAGTTTTTTGATAATTCCATAAGGGTAACCATAGGCAAAAATTGAAAAAACAAATTGTTTACTTGACTAAACCAATATAAAGCACACGTAAAATTTTCCATTGTTCATGATTTTCCTCTTGTGAAATATTATCCTCTGAATTATAGAAGACATTGTAACAGTCACTGTGTGGTGAGTGAACACCTCATTGACGTTATCATAAACGTTGAATTCTTAATTGGAACACTGGCGAATACAAGTTCACAACTTTGAGTAGAAGGGTGCATGGTTTCGACCTTCGGCTGCTACATGAAAAGCCCTAACTTTTCCAACGAATCCCAATCTCTCTGTGTAACCTACATGAATTAATACTTACACAGAATTAATACTGCCCAACATAGAACATGGCCTACTCTTAAAGCAAGTAATCAAACAAATTGGCTAACAATTCTTCAAGTTAATAAATCTGGGAAGTTTGGAAAGGGACGTCTCTTATACTATACATAGCTTTCTTAGGGCTACAATATGGAACCAACGTTACCATTTGCTTGCTTGAAGCAAGCCGTTTTAAACGACAGCCGATCAAAACCACGGCGAGCGTGCTGAGGTACCGAATGCCCGCCAAATGCGGAAACCAGTCAAATTTGAACCAAACACTCAAACGCTTCCCATCTAAAATATTCATTTACGTTCAGTATGATACAAAAATTTAATACTGACCCGGGATAAACAGTGGAAGGGGTAGGATTCCAGAATGCTCCATGTGGATGCTCGTAGGCATGTAAATTTCATCTGTAATACACTAATTGTTGCAACGTGAATGCTTTCTCAACCTATCGTGACTCTCTGCTCCACACATCATCGAAAAATATTCCAGATAAAACCGCGATCGGCAAATCAAGACGCTTCAGAGATCTAAAACGTAAAACTTAAATAGCCCCCCCCCCCCCCCCCACCCTCAAACCAAACTAAACTAGCCCATACACGCTTTGAAAGTCTGCTATCCATATATGACAGACAGTATACCACATGGAATCATGACACCGGTCCGCCAACCCTATTTAGCTCCAAATGTGGTATAATTTGTTAGTAAGGCCATTATACTACCTGTCATTCTGTGACAGAAGTATCTTTTATCTCAAAATACACAGAATATTTAAAGTTTGTAGTGATGGATTGCATTTGTTTTTTTTATTATTGGGGTATCACCACTCTTTCCCCGACCTGTATCGTTTCGGATGAATGAGGGCGGATAGCACAGAGATAACCATCCTGCGCCAGCTATCTACTAACTAACTTCCGAACTTACTGAACCACCACACGAATGGCTAGCATTGGTTGAAGGCAAGTCTACCATTAACGTGCTGTACGCCTTTGCACAATGCGCAAATTGCTCCCACGTGGATAGCTGACTTTAAGGGCCTAACCACTGACATAACAGAGAAGAAATGCATTGCTTATGGTGGTAATATAATAGTGTCAGTGTATATACTGTTTTAGTTTGTCACAAGGGTTATTTATTAAGTGGAGTGGAGAACATTCGCACTCTTCTCATTCAAGGAAACTTTAAATCAGGCAGACAATCAGTGGTGCTGAACAGACAAAAGGCATCATCAGACTTAGAGAAATTAATGCACAAAAGGTTAACAAACTTTTTAGATGCAAACAACATTATTTATAACTATCAGTTTGGCTTCAGAAAGGGACACTCAACATTTCATCCGATAATGCATCTTATCAACTACGCTTCCATGATGAATAACAATGCAACTAAAGATTGCACATTATCTATTTTTTTAGATTTTTCCAAAGCTTTCGACACTATTGACCATGAAATCCTCGTCAGGAAACTTGAACATTACGGAATTAGAGGTACAGCTAATTCTTGGTTTCAGAACTATCTCTCTGAGATATCCCAATTTGTGCAATTCGCGAGTGAATCCTCGAATCAACTCAATATTACTACGGGTGTACCCCGGGGTTCTGTCCTCGGTCCTCTTTTGTTTGTGCT
Source organism: Pictodentalium vernedei (assembly GCA_031216915.1). NCBI lineage: Eukaryota > Metazoa > Mollusca > Scaphopoda > Dentaliida > Dentaliidae > Pictodentalium > Pictodentalium vernedei. The sequence goes on along the minus strand of CM062293.1, from coordinate 73,366,399 downwards.
CTTTATCAACGACATTTGTGAGTCGACCGACATGAGTATTTTATCCTTTGCGGATGACACAACATCCTACGCATCTGGTAATGACCTCAACCTCCTAGTGGAGAGGGCAAACAATGAATTGTCAAAAATCAATGACTGGTGTCTAGCTAATAAGTTATCATTAAATGCTAATAAAACTAAGGTTCTACTTCTTCATCCCCAAAATGACAATTACAATTTCAACAATGTACAAACCCAAATTTCACTAAATAACTCAAGCTTAATAATAGCAGGTAATAATCGCCAACACAAATTCATAAAATTCCTAGGAATTGACATGGACGAGAATCTTAGATTTAATCATCATGTATCCGTAGTCTGTACGAAATTATCCAGGGCAATTTATATCCTGAATAGAGTCAAGAATTTTTTGCCGCTCGAGACACTACGTATACTCTATTTCACTTTATTTCAAAGCCATTTAATTTACGGGATACAAATTTGGGGCAATACACCAGCCACTAAACAAATTCTGAATCTTCAAAAGAAGGCTGTGCGTATCATAGCGAACAAAAAGTTCAACTCACACACCGATCCTCTTTTCAAACGTTTGAAAATCCTGCAATTTAATGATCTGTACAAGTTACATTCACTTCTATTCATGTACGACTGGTCTATAAACAACCTCCCTGTCAGTTTTGATAATACATTCCAAGTGTACTCTAACCCATCTGGTATGAATACTAGGCAATGTGGAAACCTAATCACACACAAACCCCGCACTCAGTTCTCAGCCGCTATTCCATATTTTTATTTTCCCAAACTGTGGAATGACTTAGACACAACGATAAAAACCCTCACCCGAAAGGCATTTAACAAAACTTTATTCAATCAATTTTTAAACGCATACGAAGTCAATGTTAGGTGTTCCAACCCAAGATGCCCTGACTGCTTCGCCTAGTTGGAACTCTCGGGGTCGTTATTACCTTTATCTCTTCTCTTCCCACAAGCTGATGAAAAGGTTGTCCCGCGGTATTCCGGTTTTTACATCACCCCATTAGCCTGCGATAATTGTACTGGCCTACTAAGGAATGCGTATAAAAATTGTTTTGTTTTTTTTTATTCGGAAACACTGTTGATTCGATTAGGATTCGGAAACACAGTTGATGACGGGTTAAAACAACCCGAGACAGAACTCTTGGGAGTTTGATCCATGATGTGGAAACAATACTCAATTTTAATGTAAAGAATGTTAATATAACATAACAACTACCTGCTGTCTGGATCGACTACATTTAACTTGAATTTAACACTTGCCATTTGCCATTCTATTTTATTTATTATTTTGATTGTCTAGGGGATGACAGGAAGACAGTCGCAAGGCTATGTCATTCCCCACAGTATACATTTATACATCATTCAACAATTTTGTAACTTTACTCTCTCTCTCGTTTGTATTTGTATGCTGTATGCTGTGAAATAAAGATTGAATTGAATTGAATTGAATTGACTATGATTATCGTCTCGTTATTTGACTTAATGTTTGCAACATAATAGTGCACCTAATTGGACAATATAGCCTGAAGAGTAATGGTCTGTCTTTTGGGGGCAATTGGTTGTTTTCCAGCATTTCTGTTTAAATATACTGATTGTGGAGTATTCCAGCCTTTCGACCAGCTAATTTGCGAAAACATGCATTATAGACGAAGATGCAACCAGAACAACGCGAAAAATGTTTCTGTTAGGATAATGAGAAAAATCTAAGAACAGGTGGGTTTTGAACACGCATCGCACTGAACGCGAGCATTTCATATAGCAAAGTGAACGGCTGAACTTACTCAGCTACAGACCGGTTAGTTCTCTGGTGCCAAAAAATAAATAGGAAACATTAAATTATAAGACCTCCATCATTCATTTTCCAGAGAAGAAAATAACTTAAATTTTCGTGCACATGATGAGGGTATAGGAAAGAAATGCTAGTTTTTAATAAAAATAAACAGAAACAAAGCAGCTGTGATAAGTTACACGAAAACCCGCGTAATGACTGACCAGACGATTTTTTCGTAGGGATCTGTTTGGTTGTTCAAACCGGAGTCACATTGTCATTTCATTCAGAGTTACTATAAATAGTAACAACTGACTGATGTTGGAACTTATTTCGGTACAAAATATCATCGCCCGGTGTCAAGATTTGAACACAAATATCTCAAAAAGGAATGAAAAGATAGTGCAGATGTTCCGAACCAAAATCCAGAACACCTCGATAACGAGAAAGACCCGTTTTTCCCATTGAAAATCTTGTTTATAAAAAAGCGCATTGTCGAAAAATTGTGTAATTTTACCAAATTGACACTAATTTTTTACCCCTGTCTATATTCTTGTCCAACCATCCAATCTAATCTCAGTCACGTTACGAACGTTTCTGTGGTACAGAATCGTCCAAACGTCGATAACATTGACCTTTCTGAAAATTCGAGCGCGCTCCGATGTATGGAGCACACCTAATATGAAAAGGCAATTTCAAAGTTCCAAACACTCAGCATTTAACCACGACATAATTGTTTACTGGTATTTTAGGTCACACCCACCCAGTATTCATGCCTAGATTTATTTATTTGTGTTTAAGGTCACATATTTTGCACAATAGCTAATCATGACCACAACATGAGTATTATCAAGACCAGGGGTGAGCGTTAATAGGCAATATCGCCCACTTTAGAGAGGGTTTGCACTTCACAAGCATTGGTGACTGGGTCCTATTTTACCAGTAAAACACAACCTGTTTACCGCACTGGACAGATTCTGCTTCGCTTCCTGGGGTTCCCGCGGAGAATTCCTGCTTAAATCATTGCTATTAAACATAACAAAATGATGTTTAGCCTATTGTTTTCAATCACGTTGCCACTTCAGAGAAGGAACACACAAGTCTTTGGGTCCTGTTTCATATTAAAGCAGTAAAGCATAACGTGGCCACCCCAGCTTACAGCACTACTCTAGTTCCGAGGGCCCCTACAAGAATACACTCATGTGCACTCTTATAAAATATACATACATCGGCTGTTGCGTAAATGCTCTCCCTAGTCTATAGCTTCTCTACGTGTGTGTATGGGGGGGGGGGGGGGCGTGGATGGGTTAAAGGGTTGGCGGAATCAAACATAGTTCTGCCGAGCCCTCCACTGAAAGGCATTAAGCATGATAGTCTGAGATTGTGGGCATAAACACGCATATCGCAAAATCTGCACACCTGATAACTCTAAAATAATTTGAAAATTGGATTTGTTCGAAACGTAATCTCTTTACTCTGAATAACCACTGATAACCCTTGTGTGGTAGCTGGACAGTATAATTGAAAGCTCATCCCATAGCACTGATCAAATATGGGATTATACGTGGGGGTATCCAACGCAAATCCACCCTAATCACCTCACACGCAGTTACACGTCATACACGTCATACACGTCATTAGGTATGTAGAAATATCTCTCGGCCTCAAAATAACCTCACGAAGCTCAGACTAGCGTGAGGAAAAAAAACCTTCAAGTGACTGGGAATGAGTTTCTTAGATGCCTCTAATGACTGATATTTAAACGCCATTGCCTTTCGGGGTTTGCTCAGACATAGATAAGGAAGGCGTTTCCCTTTTCAGAAGGGAACAATCAAAATCAGCTTCTGAAAGGCAACATTTGTTTTTAGACACACTTACCTCCGTCTTTCTGAATAGAAGACGCTGTAGATGTATAATCGAAAATACTTCTGTCTTCCAAATCGCAGAAGTTGCTTTCCAGTAGAAGTACTGTAAAACAAACGACTGGAATTGACAAGTTTATTTCTGTCGGCTGTAACAGCTATATTTTGAATAGATAGAACACTAAAAACATGAAATGAAGATTATTTATTCAGTCTGTTTAGTCAGAATATGGTTGGATTCTGTTTGAAGAGTTTGCCACGTGTTTCATATATCTAACGAGTGAAACTCCGAGTCCTGATTTTATAATGAACAGAAAAGTGAAATTTTGCGTGAACCTTCGGCTGTGATTGCCGGAAAAACTGAAATTAGGCCTACAGTGATACCCATTTTTTACTTCAAGTTGATTTAATCAGTCAGAACAGGCGATTTCGACAGAATAAAAAAGTGAAAATAGTGGTATTTTTGTATGTAGATCCTTCTGGCATCATAAAATGGGTCAAGAAAATTTTGAAGTTTTTTGATAAATTCCTTAAGGGTAACCATAGGCAAAAATTGAAAACCAAATTTTTTTTTAGTTCACTAAACCAGTATATGGCACACGTAAAATTTTTCATTGTTCATGATTTTCCTCTTGTGAAATATTATCTTCTGAATTATAGAAGACATTGTAACAGTCACTGTGTGTTGAGTGAACACCTCATTGACGTTATCATAAACGTTGAATTCTCAATTGGAACACTGGCGAATACAAGTTCACAACGTTGAGTAGAAGAGTGCATGGTTTCGACCTTCGGCTGCTACATGAAAAGCCTGAACTTTTCCAACGAATCCCAATCTCTCTGTGTGACCTACATGAATTAATACTTACACATAATTAATACTGCCCAACATTGAACATGGCCTACTCTTAAAGCAAGTAAACAAATTGGCTAACTATTCTTCAAGTTAATAAATCTGGGAAGTTTGGAAAGGGACTTCTCTTAAACTATACATAGCTTTCTTAGGGCTACAATATATGGAACCAACGTTACCATTTGCTTGTTTGAAGCAAGCAGTCTTAATCGACCGCCGACCCAACCCACGGCGAGCGTGCTGAGGTACCGAATGCCCGCCAAATGCTGAAACAAGTCGAATCTGAACCAAAGACTCAAATCAAACGCTTCCCCTCTAAAATATTCATTCCCGTTCAGTATGATACACAAAATTAATACTGGCCCGGGATGAACAGAGGAAGAGGTAGGAACCCACAATGCTGTGAATGCTCGTAGGACTGTAAACTTCATCTGTAAAACACTAATTGTTGTAACGTGAATGCTTTCCCAACCTATCGTGACTCCCTTCTCCACACATCATATCGAAACATATTCTAGATGAAATCGCGAGCGCCAAATCAAGACGAAAAGACGATTCAGAGATCTAAAACGTAAAACTTAAATAAAACTTAACCCTTTACCTAACCAGAAAAGCAGACGACACTTGAAAAAAAAATTCTTGAATAACTAATTTTTTTTTTCATTTTTTGTCTCAAAAACATAGGTTATGACCCCTCATTGGAACGAGCTCGGCGAGCTCGTCCCAATGAGGGGTCATAACGTATGTTTTTGAGACAAAAAATGAAAAAATAATGAAAATTAATTGGCGATTTTTGAGACTAGCGCTGGCCGGTTTTGGCCGTTACGTTGGGTAAAGGGTTAACTCTTTGAACTCGTAAGACCGATTTTTTGGTCCAAGTCATAATTCCGTCCCATTTTTGTCTTATTATAAGTGGTCTATACACGGGGAATTGGTGATAAAATCCCAGACGGCGCAGACTGCAGTTGTTATTTTATCCTTCCTGTATAATGATATTGGACTGCCCCCTCTCATTGTAGGTGTATTCAAATGCGATACCATTCCAGGACACGGGTGTTCAAGGGGTTAATAATAGCAGGTAATAGTCGTCAGAACAAATCCATAAAATTCCTAGGAATTAACATGGACGCGAATCTTGAATTTAACAGCCATTTATCCGCACTCTGTACGAAACTGTCCACATCCTGAATAGAGCAAAAGAAAAACATTTTGCCACCCGCGTCATTACGTATACTCTATTTCACCCTATTCCAAAGCCACATAATTTGTAGGATTCAAATATGGGGTAATACATCAGCTACTAGAGAAATTCTGAATCTGCAAAAAAGGCTGTGCGCAACACAGCCAAGAAAAGGTTCAACTCACACACGGAAACTCTTTTCAAACGTTTGAAAATTATTAAATTTCACGTTTTGTACGAGTTGCATTCAATCATATTCATGTATGACTGGTCTAAAAACAACCTCCCCGTAAGTTTTGTTAATACATTCCAAGTGTACTCGAACCTCTCCGGTAAGAATACAAGGCAATGTGGAAACCTAAGCACACACAAAGTTCGAACTCAGTTCTCAGCCGCTTTTCCATATTTTTCATTTCCTAAATTGAGGAATAACATAGACACAACGATTAGAACCCTCGATCACGCGTACGTCATTTAAAAAAAACCCATTAATCAATCAATTTCTAAAACATATATCGAGATTATTAGCTGTTCCAACCTACGCTCGAGGATGTGGCGACAGTGTGTGTGTGTGGGGGGGGGGGGGGGGGGGGGCTTGTCATCCTCCAATCCTGGCCAAAATTTCCTATAGTTGGAAATTCGGAGAGCAAGTCATGAGTAATTAAAAATTCCATCCATCTGAAGCTTCTTTGGTGATGCTGATGTTTCCTTCACTTTCCAAAACTCAAGCTCGGTTTCAAATCGGCAAAAATTCCAACTGTTACTATTCACAACTTCGGTGTACGCAATATCGAGCTTCATAAGCATGCATGATGTCAATCGGTACGAGATTTCTATAGTGCGTTTATTTATCGTAATAAAAAAATCCTCGAAATGCCCTTCAAGAAAATCGTATCATGTAAAATCGTTATCCTGAGGTAATTCCATTATTCATAGTTACTTAATGATGAAACATCGAAAATTGATCATTCCAGCATAAGATCTAATTTTTTGTTTGGTGAGTGTGAATTGCATGCACTAAATTCTCAGCTTGAGCTTTTGTTTAGCACATATTCAATTCCCCGAATGATACCAAATAATAACAACCTGATAATTCTATCATAAATGTGTTGGCATTTCAGCTACTAGAATCAATTTTATGCCCCCTTTCGTAGCTTCATTTTCAAACTTTTTCTCGGTAGTGAATTTCCAACTAGGGGTTGGGACCGGGCGGGGGAAACCCTGCCATTTACGGTTTTCCTATTCTACATCACCCCTGTTACCATAGGGCCATTACCCTCCGGTCATAGTTTAGTTTAGTTTAAACATACTTTATTTGCTAATTGTTTGTAGCAAATCGAATCGGAAGACAAGTGCTTAATACTTAGAAAACTCATATCCGTTTCAAATAACATAAATATAAGCTAGAGCGGCAAAAACAGTAATAAATATAAAATGTCCCGATACCAACCGCAATACCTTGCAGTGATTGGTCAATGCCTCGTTAATTTTATTTTATGTCGCTGGGCACGCACATATGTCTCTTGTCAGCTATTCTCATGTCCACTGTCAAGGAAAGCGTCTCGTTGCCATGAGTAGCGGTTCATCGCAATGTCTTTTTTCACTTGAAATCAACTGAGACAAATACATTTAACTGAAGTAAAATGCACACAAAAGTACCGTTATTACGTACAAAAAGATTAGTTATGTAAACATGGGTAATTATTTATGAAACCGATTAGATTATAAGGCCTCTTTTCATTAATTTACTGTAACATAAACTGAAACGAATCGAGAGCATGTCGACCCATTGATTGCGTCCGTAAACATTGAATAAAGGGAAATCACTCCAGTCTGTTATGATAAAAGTTGACACCTTACCGAAACAACGTCTGCTTTCTAATATTCGCTGTACAACAACAAATTTTAAAATGATTCGAATGAAGCGATTTGTGTAAGAACGGGACATATACGTTATTCTGTTTGTTGACAGGGGACATGGTCTCATGTTCCCCACATGAAACATATATTCAACCTCGGCTAAAGCCTCGGTTGAAAATAAATTTCATGCAGGGAACGTGAGACCATGTCCCCTATCAAAAAACAGAATAACTTATAATGTTCCAATAAGACTAAACTCCTCCTCCTCTGGTTGGACGAGAGCTCATTTAGTATATTCTATGTTTACGGCTCAAGTGGCAAATGTTACAGTCTGACGTCACAACACGAAATATTTGAAATGACGTCGCCCGTTTCGTAATTGTTTCACCAACGAACTGACGAGCAAGCCGCTACATTTTTCTGGATTTTTCACTCGTGCAGCAGACGGTGTTCTGGATGATGTGTTGTTTAAATTATAAACCGATTTACGATTTGAGCTGAGATGGAATGAGTTTATCTGGTTTATTGATTATTTATCCAGTGCCGTCGTGTGGAACACGAGAGGTTTATTTACTAAACCTGCGATCGTTAAAAGTTGCCTTGAACAAGGCAACTTTTAACGACCACAAGTTCAGTAAATACGCCTCTCGAGTTTCACGATGTTGGTTTTGGGCTATAGGTAGTGTCTATTTGAAAACATGCGTTATTGTGATGAATTGACGGTAACACGGTCTGAGGTTTGCGGCTCGGAGCGAATGTTCAACCTCGACGCTTCGCGTCTCTGTTAAACATAAGCTCCGAGCAGCAAACCTCAGACCATTTTACCGTCAATTCATCACAATAACGTATAATATTATACACAAACAATGTTGAAGATAACAGAAAGATAATTAGTAAATAATATAAGAAGTGTGAGAGATAGAGATATAGTGATAAACAGAGAGACAAAGGAGAGGGAGAGAGAGAGAGACACACACACACACACACACACACACAAACTCACACACACACACACAAAGTGAAATGAATTTCGAATACAGAACTTCCTGCCTAACGTGAGTAACTACTCCAGAGTTCTGAGTCACAACTTTATATTGCCTTCTACATTCGAACATACCAGCAATAATAATAATAATAATAATAATAATAATAATAATAATAATAATAATAATAATAATATTTATTGAGGTTTAACGACACTTTCGATAGCCAGGGTCACTTCGTGTCGGAAATGATAATAATAATAATAATAATAACATATTTCGTTTTTCTCAGTCTCAAATGTCTTGAGCTAACAGCTGAAACGTTTAGAATCTCTAAAAAATGTATGCAGAGCTCCAAAAATTGTTTCGTTATCAGCAACGGACAGAGAGGGTAAACCAAATAACAGTTCATCGACATGTAAGGTTTTGTATGTATTCAATTTGTTGAAAAGCACATTTCTAATAACGGGGTTTTGGTAACACTTCATAAAGTAGAGATCTGAGTGCTCGATGTAATTACCACACGTACAATACGGGGGGTCAGAAATATGATTTTGGCATTTGTGCCCATTTAAATCACTATATTCCTTTCTTAGTTGACTGTGAATTATGTTTAGTTAACGTGTTCCAACAAAAGAGTATTCAGCAGGATTGTATAATTGAGGGCTTATCATTGATTTGAAAATCTGAAGTGCCTGAGCATTTCTAGTTTGCTCATCATAGGAGTTCCAGATGTCAATACAAGATGGTAGAAAAGAGCGTTTCAACAGATCCGTACGTGCTGAAAATGGTATGGAATTCGAAACGTTTCACAGGTTATGCGACGTAATTTGATTAAACGTCGATGACAGTAAATTCGTTAGGTAAGATGTGGCTTGACCCTTGACAACCTTATAAAATAAACTCTTGTTTTGGACACAGCGTCTTTCATCAACATTCTGCCATCGTACATCCAGAAGTAAACGGCTTTTTGAAACTGAGCGGATTTGCCCTGTAACAATACGGTCATGTATACTGCTTCACTTAATAGAAAAGTAGTTATTCCATCTACTCAGAAAATAGGTTCATCAACAGTTCAAATCAGAAAGAGTTAGTCATTAATTCGGACCCTTAATTATTAGCTTAACCTTTTACCTAACATGAAAAGCAGACGACACTTGCAAAAAAAATTCTTGAATAACTAATTTTTTCATTTTTTGTCTCCAAAACATAGGTTATGACCCCTCATTGGGACGGGCTCGACGAGCCCGTTCCAATGAGGGGTCCTAACCTATGTTTTTGAGACAAAAAATGAAAAAATCATGAAAATTGGCGATTTTTGAGAATAGCGCTGGCCGGTTTTGGTCGTTACGTTGGGTAAAGGGTTGAGGCAAGATTAAATATAAATATTTTTTAATTTGAATGATACAAAGACAAATGAATGATACATTCAGTAACAAATTTTATACTCTATTATTAATCTATTTTTTATATATAATATAAAGTAAAACCGTTACTCCAGCAGGAATCGATCTGGTTCAGGCACGTAGCCAGGATTCTATTACAAGGGGTGCTCAAGCCATTTTTTTTTTTTTTTTTTTTTTTGGAGGGGGGTCGGGGGCAAAGATGATATTTGAATGGCCATTGTGTGGGGTTTCTGCGGCATCTCTGTACTAACTAGCCCATAGCCCACCCCTCCCCCGGTCGTTGCCCCTCCTCCCACTTCCCTTCAGAGAAGTGGGGAGGTGGAAATGAGCGTAAGGTTTTAGTTAAGACTAGCCCCCACACCCCGAGACAATTTTGCCAAATTTAATGCTCTAAGAACGACGCTTAAGTATTTGTAGCCAGTGTAACCCAAATATTGAAGACTATTTGGGGTCTCTATGTTCAAATGAGTTTAACCTGTTCGTTAACAAAGGTTCTGAAAAAATTGTCTTCCGGATTGGTTATGGCGTCATCATTTTAAAGAGACCATGCGTTCATTACATTTCTCCAAAAGGGGTTTGTATGAATGCATACTTTTTGCAGCCCTTCTTTGTGCATATACCAAGTTTTGTAACTTCTTTGCTGCTCAGTCATCTATAATCAGTGTTTTCCACGGGGCAAACACAGTAGGGTCTATTTGTTTTTTAATCCATGTCATTTTAAGCATAGTTATATGATTTTATGAGTGAAAATTTTATCAAGCCGTTTTCTGTTGTATTGATTCCTATTTCTCGTTTTATTTTGTCTCTTCTGACGGACCATAAGAAATTGTAAACTATATTTTGTATTTTACTAAACATATATCCCGGGGGTGGGGGGGGGGGGGGGGGCGTTTGGTAATACCGTAAAAATATCTTCCAAAACTGGCAGTGCCAAGGACTTTATCACAGCATTTTTCCAGAAATTGTTAAATGTCGAAAAGACCAATCATCAAAAAGCTTTTTAATCTTCTCAATTTTCCTAACATAATTATTTAAAGTCTAATTTTCAACATGCAGGTTATATTCAATTCCCTTTATCTTGAAAGGGTCTCTATTGATCCTGTTTTGTTTTTTTTTTTTGTTTGTCTGAATTTTTCCCCACACCCCTTTTTGTCCAGTACATATAGGTTGTGTTTTTATTTTAATTCACTTTCAGGCCAGAACTGAATACCGGAAAACATATTTATTGACTCTAGTGCATTATTTAATCAATCTACACCGTCATGAAGAAAAAGTGTTGTATCATCGGCATAGTGGTTAATCGGGTATTTGGAGCCTTGAATTTCTGTGACTTTGATATTTTGTTTTTAACAAAAGCACTGAGGATATCTCACACAGAATGAAGAGATACGATGAGAGTGGGTCTCCTTGCCTTACCCCTCTTTCTAGACTAAAACGTTCGGAACAATGTCCTTCATTCAAGGCACAGCTAAATATGGAATTAACATATAGTGCTTTCTGGTAAAAAAAATAATTCTACGAGTAGGATTAAGAATGAAACCGACGAGCCTCTGCCGAGTCGGTTTCATTCTTGATCCTACGATTGGAATAAATTGTTTACTTGAAAACGCTATACGTTTATTTTGTTTATTCCATAAATCATTTACAGGGCTTTCGCGGTGAAATCGTGCTGTTACTCGCTACAGAACACTGCGAGAAATGAGGAGTAAAATTGTCAAAAATAAACAATGCGCAGTGATACATTTCTGTCTAAAAATAATTCCCTACAAACTTGAGATAAACTTGCAAAAATACTTAAAGAACAAAGGTTATCTTTCTTATTTTCGTTGTTTATGGTTATTTTTCGTCGTCAATTCAACTTGAGTTTTCTAAACAAAGCAGACGACGCGTGAATTTGTTTATTTACACTTTCCTAATTTGGAAAATGAAGCATCAGTCATTATGCCCCCGCCTTTCACAATCGAACTTGTATGCTTTTCTACTCTTGGTTTCGATTGATTTACTTTGTGTTTTCTTTGCTACTTGTTGTTCATTTTTTTTGTTAGATAGAGTTGAAATGTGTCATATATTCTAAAACTAAACATTTCAGCCACTGTCAATGTTTGATAAACGTCGGTTCATTATGTCCCCCACAAACGGAAAACAGGTCATGACAACGCCAATGCGGTAGAGGTCAGAGGTCAACAAGTCCGTCTCTACTAGTATAGGAATAAATTCTTTCAATGTTAAACCTACGGGGAAAATTTATCACCCTACTAACAGCTGCTACTAGGTGAATAAAGCAAAAATTTATCCAAGACTTTTATTGTTCGAATAAACGTCCATTCATGGGATAACATGTTTTTAAAATGTATAAAACCATTGAGTGATTGACAGACCAAACCCGAATAACCTCAGTGTATTTTCTATGAATGACCACTCCAAATAGTCAAATGCTTTCTCAAAGTCTATAAGGACTAAAATACATGAAATGCTCATATTTTCACATTTTACTATTAGGTCCAGTATTAATCTAGATGATTCACCAATGACCCTACCCTCCATAAATCCCAGATGAATATCAGAGATTAATATTGGTAAAACATTTTTAACCCTTTACCTAACATGAAAAGCAGACGACACTTGCAAAAAAAATTCTTGAATAACTATTTTTTTTCATTTTTTGTCTCAAAAACATAGGTTATGACCCCTCATTGGAACGAGCTCGACGAGCTCGTTCCAATGAGGGGTCATAACCTATGTTTTTGAGACAAAAAATGAAAAAATAATTAAAATTAATAGGCGATTTTTGAGAATAGCGCTGGCCGGTTTTGGCCGTTAAGTTGGGTAAAGGGTTAATACGCTTTCCGATCACCGTTGAACCAATTTTGGTGTCAACATTAATTAACGAAGAAGGACTACAGTTTTTTATATATAAATTGGATTTGTTTGGCTTCGGCAAGCAGCAAATTACTCCGGTTCTTTGAGTAATGGAGAGTTCACCTGAGATGTAACCATAGTTTAGAGACTTAATCAAAAAATTGCTCAAGTCTTTCCAAAAATCTTATAAACTTCTGCTGTGAAACCGTCCTAGCCGGGACTTTTATTATTTTTTATTTAAGTTTTTGAGAGCACAGAGCCCTTCTTGTTCACTTAATGGACCTTCGAGATATCCAGCGTCTGAATCATCCCAAAAAGTTGAGAAAGGGGTTGCTTTTATTAAAAAACATTTCTTCAATGTCTTTTAGGATTTGTGGCGGGCAGTCGAGACTTGTAAAGATTTTCGTAAAATTACGTTTGTTCTAAAATTATTTCTTTTAAAACAAATCTTCTGTTTCACTTCCGTCTGAGTTGATAAGCATGGGGGCAATTGTTTCTGTACAGTGTCTTTTCTCGAGGTTACAAATATATTTCGTTGTTTTTCCCCTTCTACTTTCCATTTGCATTTTGTTCGAAGAATAACACCCTTTATTTATTTTTCTGTAATTCCCTTTAATTCTGTATTCAGACTGTTCACTTAGTCTGTCACAGATAGGTCGCCACAGCCCAGTTTAACCCTTTACCCAACGCAGACGATATCAAACTTTATTATTTTAAATGTCATTTTTTAAAATTTAAAAAAAAATTTCAACAAAACCATATCATGTGACCCCTCGTTGGAACGAGCTCGTTCCAACGAGGGGTCACATGATATGGCTTTGTTGAAATTGTTTGAAAAATAATATTTTTTCAGCTGCTGAATTTGCATATTACGCAGGCGGATGCGGTCGATTCGTTGGGTAAAGGGTTAATGTTCAAGAAATTGAGTCCTGTTTCAATTTCAGCTTTGCTTGTTTCTTTTTTAAAAAAGAGGAGTGTTCGATTATTATTATTATATTATTATTATTATTATTATTATTATTATTATTATCTATTATAGAATTGATTTTATTTACAAATTCCTGGTCACTAAAGAGACTGTTATTAAACTTCCATATACCTTTACCCCTAACTTGAGTGACTATATTTAGTTGTAAACTGACTGGGTTGTGATCAGACCGATACCTAAAGTGGAAATCTGTTTTTCTTCAAAACATCTTTAAATCTGAGGACATCACGAAATAGTCTAATCTTGCCATTGTGTTTTCTGGTCCTCTCCATGTATATCGCCTAATACCCATGTTTTTTATTCTCCAGACATCATGCAAATCCATTTTTCTGAGTGCTCTAAAAAAATTTCGTTCGATTTAACGTTATTTTGTGTTTATACTTTATTGTGGGAACTGTTTCTTTGGCATCTTAAAGTCACTGCACAACACTAAAACTTAAAACTTCTAAAACACTTCTAAGAATATTCCTCTTCCGACTCATCTTCACCAGTTCGGTTGTTAGCCTTTTCTGCGATTTCAGTGACTTCATGGGTCTGTAATACATATAAAAAATAAATTTACAAGCTTTGTAGACTATATTCTGACTATATTCTGAGACGAAGAAAATGAAACAGCGGAAACAAAAACATTTTATCCATCATAGGTTGAGTCAAAATCTCGCCGAAGAAAACAAAATCGTTTCAGATAAAGATACGTTTATTAGATCACTACCACAAATTTTGAATGTGAAGGGACTGACTGAATCCAAGGTTCGATTTCTTTTGTATGTGTGTGTTGTAGATGAGGGTTAGCATGGGTTTGCTTCAGCCAGATTTCTATTTTAAAAATCGTTCATTGGAAAAACACAGAACGACACATGCATGTGAATGGTTTAATCGATATTGCACGACTGTCAGCGCGGAAGGAAAAAACAAGAGGTCCAAGGCCTCGAGTGTTATCCTTCCGCGATGGCACAATTACCATATCGATTAACCCATTCACAACTGCGTGTCGTTCTGTGTTTATTACACGTCTTCCCGTCTGTAAAAACAATTATTAGAAGGACACTCAGCAATTCATTTGACAACTATCTACAAAAAGAACACATTTCATCGCCAACCAAATTTGCGAGTACCGTATTTACTCTACGTATTGGGACACTGTATGATTTCGGACACACATTTTTTCCAGAAAACTATATTTTTTTTATGCTCCAAAGTTTGGGGCATTCAGGAGATTTGTTTCCAGTTGGCCCGTCGCTAGTAGCAGACGACACTCATAGAAAAAATTCTTGGGAAACTAAAGATTTTCATTTTTTGCTTCCAAAACAGAGCTTATGATCCCTCATTGGAACGAGCGCAATACGCTCGTTCCAATGAGGGATCATAAGCTATGTTTTGGAAGCAAAAAATGAAAATATAAAAAAAAATTGGACGGCGATTTTCGTATACAGTGATGGAAAACGAATCACACACAACTTTATTCAGCATCAAATCAACACCAGGCTCTGTACTTTCCCCATTTTCTAAGAATTGGGACACCTGTGAAAATAATTATTTTCAGCTGTCCCAATACATAGAGTAAATACGGTAGAACCTGTGTTACTATTTCCTCCCATGAGTTTCACTGTGTTCTTTGTGTCTACTGGCACATAGAACACTTTGGAACTCAGGGGACGATTTTTAGCTATCGCTAGCGATTCAAATTGGAATTGCGGTGCACGATTTGTAGAAAATTCCAGTGAAATTTCGCTTCCATTTAAAAATAGTCCGTCAACGATTTCCGTTCCGCACATATGTGCGGAAGTGCTTTTTTCCGCGTAGTTTAGTGTTACTGTAGATGGGGATTTCATAGAACAGACGTGTAATAATTAACGTGTGGTTGGAATCTTTGAACCACTGTACACTGCCATTACTACTTCAGTAGCAATGACAGTGCACAGTCATTTTAAAGTATATTCACTCTACTCCAATGTTCAATTTTGTATAAAACTGGAAGAGTTAGCAGAAAGATTGTTGAAACTAAATCAGAAGATCAGTCTAGGATTAGTTGGGTTAGTAAAGAAGAGTTGGAAGATATGATTTCAAAAGCTGTTGAGATGATATGTTTCAATTTCATTAAGGCTGTAAATCTGATTTCTTGTACTTGTTGATGGGGACAGGAGCAAAGGAAGTGTTCTATCGTTTCTCCAGTCATCTCACATAACAAGCAAATTGATTTAGGGAGTATTTCATTGCCTTTCGGACAAATATGACTGGTTTGTAAGATGTAGGTACCTGTGAGTAAAAAGAAATAGGTATTAGGGCCGGTCATCAGATTTAAACCACCCATAGAATAAGGGTTTTAACCACTCGACAGAGCCTCGTGGTTAAAACCCTATCCTACTCGTGGTTTAAATCTGATCACCGGCTCCAGTACCTATTTATTGTATATATACTATTAAAAAAGTGGGGCATATTTGATAAAAGTGAGATATATGAAGAAATATATTTATATTTTCATTGAGGAATTGTACTGTGACATCTGGTGAATGATTTCAGCGATTGTTGGGTGCTTGACAAGCACACATTCCACGCACTGTGCTGTAGAAGACATGGGCGGTCAATCAGAGAATTTACCACATTCAGTCCAAACCCTCAATACCTTGTAAATTCTTCTCGGTTCGCGAGATAAGCGCGGATCCGACGTGGCATACTCCCCACCAAACGTCCAATATCAGCTTGAGTGATGTTATTCCATTCTTCCTGCAGTTCAGCGGCGAGTTTCTGGACATTGATGGAGGCTGTTGGCGTTGTCGTGGGCGCCTACCAAGCATATCCCAGACGTGATCGGGTGGTGAAAAGTTTGGGCTTAGTGCTGGCCAATGCAGTGTAGTGATGTTCTGCTCTTGGAGGAACTATGTAGCGACACGGGCTCTGTGTGCTCTTGCATTATCATATTGGAAAATCAATCGACGCCCGTGACGTCGCGCAAATGGCACCACATGAGCTGCTAACATGTTGTCACGGTAGTACTGCCATGTGACACGCCCCTAGATGACAAGTAATACTGTTGAGCTTGTCATGGTTATTCCTCCCCACACCATAACCGATCCACCCCAAAACGATCGTGCTGCCTAATGGTTACGTCATGGTATCGTTCCTTCCGCCGCCGCCACACTCTGTTTCGCCTGTCGTGGAAGTGGAGAGTGAACCTCGATTCATCGGAAAACATGTCGTTGCTTCACCGACGATTGTCCCAGCGCTGTCGTGCTCCACATAATTACGCCTTGCTGCGATGTGACGTTTAGTTAAACGTGGAATTATTAGAGGTCGTCGAGCATACAAATTCCAGATGTGTAGGCGATTTCGGATAGTCTTACCACTGACTCGCACATCTGTCGCTCGGTGCAGCTGCTGTCCAATTTCTGAGGGACTTTGATGGCGGTTACGTAATGCTGTGGTTCGGATGAAACGATGCTGGTTAGCAGTTGTCACCCTAAGACGACCTGACCGACGTCTGTCGTCAACATTACCTGTCTGAAGGTAGCGTAACCACAACCTGCTAATCACCGATTGAGTAACGTTGAGAATTTGAGCCACTGCTGTCTGTCTGTTGCCAGATTCCAACATGCCAAAGGCACGTAAACGTAGTCACGTGTCAGTCTTCGCATACCTCAAAAGTTACGTTTCGACCAGAAACTATTGGTGAACGAGTTTATGACAAGAAAAGAACGATGAGACCTCCGAAAAAGCTCGACGAGTACAAATGAAAATTTCAAAGCTTACCCCATAGACATTAACGCGGCGCTCGTGCGAAAACCCTGCACGAAGTTTTCGTGGGCCGGTGACATTCATGATCCAGACTAAACTTGGTAACATAATTATTATTGATGTGTCCAATCACGCGTATCCAATACCATTTTCCGAAAATATCAACATCAGTTTGGATATCCCCTACCTTTTTTGAATAGTAAATTTTATGGTCTTTCCATAACAACGATCAGTTTAACCCTTTACCTAACCTGAAAAGCAGACGACACTTGCTAAAATAATTCTTGAATAACTAATTTTTTTCATTTTTTGTCTCAAAAACATAGGTTATGATCCCTCCTTGGAACGAGCTCGACGAGCTCGTTCCAACGAGGGGTCATAACCTATGTTTTTGAGACAAAAAATGAAAAAAATAATGAAAATTAATTGGCGATTTTTGAGAACAGCGCTGGTCGGTTTTGGCCGTTACGTTAGGTAAAGGGTTAAACAATATTTATTTCAAACAGTATCTGGTAGTAATGTACAATAGTATCCGGATTGGATTCGACCGTAAGCCACAGGCTTATTGTTGTCGTTTCAATATATGTAATAATATAACAAACAGATCAGATATGACAGACAGCAAGTGTATACTAATCATTCAGTTTGTCAAGGACTTGGTGACTGTGTTTAGAACGATTATAACACTATGTAGTCGAACTTCATACACAACATATCTAATTGAACATTGCCTGTCGACACTGTTTACATTTTAAAGTTTTGTTACGGTAAAGGTCAGCTTATACAGATTCGAAGGCTTTAATAACCCTTTACCTAACGAATCGCCCGCATACGCCCGCGTAATATGCAAATTCAGCAGTTGAAAAAATATTTTTCAAAAAATTTCAACAAAACCATATCATGTGACCCCTCGTTGGAACGAGCTCGTTCCAACGAGGGGTCACATGATATGATTTTGTTGAAATTTTTTGAAAAGTTTGAAAAAATGATATTTAAAATAATAAATTTTGATATCGTCTGCGTTGGGTAAAGGGTTGGAGGACTTCCACATCAATCATTGGCGACTGGGTCCTATTTTACCACTTAAACAGAGCTTCTTTGCCACAGTAAACCACAGCTTCATTCCCCTTGGTCCCCACGGAGGATATAATGTAATGGCCCGATTTAATCCGGTACTGGAGTGATGGCTGAAAATTAATTTCACAATGATTGTGATATATCCAATTTCTGTTTTCTCTGTGGTATAATGTGGTAAAAGAAATAACGCCATAACACACAGCAGTTTCATAACACTATAACATATCTTGTCCCACAGTGAGAGGGGGTCACATGGTATGGTTTTGTTGAAATATTTTGAAAGTTTTGAAAAAATTATATTTAAAATAATAAATATGGGTTATATACACATGGTGTTTGTAAAAAATCTTTTATCGCGACGAGAGCGTTTTCGGGGGCATATATAGCTACGAGTCGCGCAGCGACGAGTAGCTATATAGCCCCCGAAAACGCTCGAGTCGCGATAAAAGATTTTTTACAAACACCATGTGTATATAACCCTTTTATCTACACCCCCACCTCCCCCACTCCCGTAATAAAACAAGTTTTGATTAACAAATGCAGACCACTAAAAATAATCTAGCCTTCAACCAGATAATCACTAATGTGAAAAATATCTGGTTATTTGTACTTTCCGACGTTTGACGTCACATTTTGAAAAATGTTGAAGAAACTGAATTCCCATTGACGTTTGAACGTCAGGATAATTAAAGTCTCGAAGGGTGAAATAATCTCATTTGAAAAAGTGTAACTTACTAATTTTTACTCTTTTCCGTCAAATTTTATTTTTACAATTCAGTAAGTTTAATTAATGGCCTTCTTTTTTATTCAATACATTTCGATAAATACGCCCCGTTTTATTTGTTTCGATCCGCGGCAGCGATAATTAGTTATTCAAAGTGTTGAATGAAATAGTACGTCATGCAAATGAGATGGGCGTGAACGTTGTATTCTTGCGATATCACGTGACTTTTATTCTTACTGCAGTAACGATAAAAGATTTTTTATTGACGGCGAGTTTTCGATAACGATAAAAGATAAAACGTTACTGTTTTTACGTATAAAGTAGATAAATTTTGATATCGTCTGCGTTGGGTAAACGATTAAAGGTCAGATAATATAGATTAAAATACACTTGGCGAGCCAGTTCGTTTTATCCCGCAAAGCACACACTATGTATGCACTTTTAAAGGAAACTGAACAGGGAGTCAAAGGGGGATGAACACATTTTCATTTTGAATGGGTTTATGTGATTGGCCGCCATCATATATTTACATCAGTGGAAAACGTTTGCTTTAAATCGCGTGGTATTAAATTAGTTTAGCTTACGATGTTCGCCAGTTGACACATGTCCGTATTCCAAGACGTCCATGATGTATCAGAAATTCTTTAACCTGGATACACTTTTGCTGATTTGGTAATGTGACGCTCAATGAATGGGCAACAAGACATATCCGCATATGCAGGACCGGAAGAAATTTGAGGATGGAACATGCAAGCTTCAAAACTAGGGAGAGTGTGACAGTCTAGATGTTTATTTCAAGGACAGCAAATACACTTGCTGCATCCTCGGGTTACTACCGGTTTAGCAAATTGGGGTATGGACTGATGTCCGCCTCTCAGATAGACGCCTGTGGCTGCCGAATCATATGTTGCACACCGAAAATGTAAAAGGGGACGTATCTCCTTCGTTTGTCAACGCAAATAGTTGGCTGGCGATTGAGATGTGTGTCTGAGAGGCCTGGACTTCATCCTATAGAGGAATAATATTTTCATGTTGAAACTTTTGGGTCATATTTTATTTCTTACCCACTCGTAGAATGCCGCAACACTGACACTATTTTCTCGAATGAACTGGCTGTTGTAGTTTGATAATATCTTCTTCGATTCTTGCAGTGACGCTCTTTGTATACGAGTGACGTCGACAAGCTCAGCCCGCCTGATGACGCTTTGTTTACCGTGCTGTGACAATGGTATCACCATATCTTCCCACTCCTGTGGAAAAAATGTGTGTATGTATGTATTAACCCTTTACCTAACATGAAAAGCAGACGACACTTGCAAAAATAATTCTTGAATAGCTATTTTTTTTCATTTTTCGTCTCAAAAACATAGGTTATGACCCCTTGTTGGAACGAGCTCGACGAGCTCGTTCCAACAAGGGGTCATAACCTATGTTTTTGAGACAAAAAATGAAAAAATAATGAAAATTAATTGGCGATTTTTGAGAATAGCGCTGGCCGGTTTTCGCCGTTACGTTAGGTAAAGGGTTAAACATAACTTTTATGCAATGGCACTACTCACTGAGGTAAAACGAAAAATATTTTTTACTTAGTGAGTGTGAACTTTAGTGAAAACATTTTGAGCGGAGGTCATATCTTGTTTAGAAAGCTGGGGTGGAAAATCCACCCCATCCTTCGAAACAAGATATGAACTACGCATGTGACGTGCCCCGGCAGGCTAGGTTATCAAGGATAATCTTCAATAGAGGGCGTCTCACCATTTTGTAAAAGAACTGTTCATTTCTCAATTCTTGGTTCTTGCTTGACTGAAATATCCCAAATAATCTCACCCAAAACTAATGAAATCGGACCCTACTTACTGAGCGATCTTAGCTTGTAATAAATTGTAAAGTATACCAGATTGGGGTTAGGTTAAGCACCAGGAATACTTTCGTCCCCAAATGACGAAGAAAAAAGTTTATTGCACGCCTATGCTTTTATTTTCATAAAATACACGCTTTTTCTGTTAAAAACCGAAGCGAACAATAATTTTTTATTGTATTGTCCTTGAACAATACGGATAACGTGCGCGGACTATCTAATTATTTCTTTTTTAACATTTTGATTACTTTTGGCAATAATTTGCGTTTATAGTATTTTTTTAGTAAACTGTAGGCGTGCGATAAATACAGAACAGCATACGCATTCGAACTCTCATTTTCTACCGCACGAGATCGATTTCGGCGGAGGAATAATATTGAACAAGTAGCCGAAGGCTTCGAGTTCAATATTATCCCTCCGCCAAAATCGATTAATACTTTTTTAGTAAACTGTAGGCGCGCAATTAATACAGATCAGCATCCGCGTTCGAACTGTCAGTTTTTACACCACTCGATCGATTTTGGCGGAGGAATAATATTGAACTCGATACCTTCGGCAATATGCTCAAAAATCGCCAATTAATTTTCATTATTTTTTTATTTTTTGTCTCAAAAACACAGGTTATGACCCCTCTGAACGAGCTCCTTGAGCTCTTCCAATTGGGGTCATAACCTATGTTTTTGAGACAAAAAATGAAACAAATTAATTTTTCAAGAATTTTATTTGCAAGTGCTGTCTGCTTTTCACGTTAGGCAAGTGTCGTCTGCTTTCATTTCATGCTTTCATGTTACTATTTCTTCCCGTGAGTTCCAATGTGTCTTATGTGCCATAGAACACATTGAAACTCAGGGGACGATTTTTAGCTATCGCTCGCGATTCAAATTGTAATTGCGGTGCACGATTTGTAGAAAAGTCAAAAGAAATTTCGCTTCTATTTAAAAATAGCCCATCAACGATTACTGTTCCGCACATGTGTGCGGAACAGACTTTCATTTTCCGCATGGTTTAGTGTTAGTGTAGATGGGGATTTCAGAGAACAGGTGTGTAATAAAGAAAACTATGTTTAGGATTAAGGTATCTCTACGTATGCATATTTTTGGCTCCTAATTTAACAAATTGTTGCTTAATCTTATTTGTTTTACAGGGATTGGCAAGCAAGTTATGCAACCTATATTAACACCTCTCCTTGGCCGAATGTCGCAGGTGTGTGGAATGACCTTCGTAGCGGCAACTTCATGTCCTCGCTCTTCTCAAATACTGCGAAAGGATCTTAGCGTGCACGGAGTGTGCCTCTCTCCGGACAGGGGGCAGCCATTTTACCTCTCCCCACCCAATAGGCAGTATCAATCCCACAATTGATTATGACACAGAGTGTTCGAGCACTTTTCCCGACTGCGGATCGATCCCGAGACCTCTGGAATGAGGGACCAGAGCACTCATCCACTCGGCCACCACACTGAAATTGTTTCAGCGGAGAAATCTGTTAAATATGGAACCACAAATGTGCTCTTTTCTCGCCTTTGAAGGCCGTAGAAGAGATAAATCATCATGCAGAATCTTCTATCAAATCCTAAGAGTAAAGTTTCTATGCACCTCTCCCTGCTAACTCCCAATATCAGGAATCCAAAAGGAAAGTATATGTTTCGGGTGGCTGCATTTCAGTCGTGAGCAAGCTTTTGAGGAGTCTTCCAGATTACTGAAGATTGGGAAGGGAACACTGTCATTCAGATTCCGGTCATGGTCACTTGAGCTCAGGCCGAAAATTTCGGAAGATGGAAGTAAGGAGAGCCAAATATGTGGACTGGAAGCAATGGGGACTCTGGAACATTTTCTCTTGGAATGACCAAAATATCAGTTCAATAGAATAACCTTCACTAGGTGTATAATGACGAAACTGAGATGGGAAGACGGCGGACAGATGAATAAGGCCGTTAGCGGTGAAATCGAGTGGAGAGGAATGGTGTAATAGATATCGTAAAGCAGTTTGTTTTTGAATGCTGTGGGGGACTGAGGGAAGAAGAGGGGAGGGGAAAGTAGAAGTGTTATTGTGTTGTACGGTGCTTTTGACATTGATTCTGTTAACCTTTTGACACTGATAATATATTCCATGCAGGTACAAGCAGAGCTCATGTTCGTTACTTGGTGTAAGAACCGTCAATATTTTCAACGTGCAGCCTTAGGTCTGCACGTTGAAAATCATGATTGGTCCATCGCCCAAATTCACCGAGAGCAAATATCTGCTGTAAGAATCCAGGTCGTATCACGACCCTACACCATAAAAGCGGCTTTTTGTGTACAAAGGGTTAATTTAGAAAATGCACTGATATATCAAACTGCCAATGTTATGAATGTTTTCTTAACTTCTCCTATAATTTGAAAGGCCAGCTTGATAAAACGATGTTTATATGACAATGAGGATCATGGTTTTGTCTTGGAGTGATGCTCTTTTTACGATGGTCGTATTATTTTCTGTTCAAAAATTAAATTTATATGCTGATAAGGCTCCTTGTCAATACCAATTACATTAGTTTTTCTGGTTCTATGTTTAATGACCGTCTATTTACGAATGTACTTTTCTATTCAAAAATGAAACTTGTAGGATTCGTTATATTCAACAGTGCTCGTTTTACAATATCGATTCTTGTATTCTCATACGCTATAAGATTCGAAGTGCACTGTTGTTCTAAATAAATATCTTTCACGTTGTCTCTGTAATAGCTTCCTTCAAAGTGTCACACACATACATACAAACATTCCCCAATCACACATACAGTCACACCCTAACACGCAACCAAACACTACTGGCTGACCGATACGCCATTTGTCAGCGCGAGTAAAATACTCTACGTTGTGTTTACTAAAACATTTTCTGAGTCTTACTTCAAGGTGTTGTGCTTTTTCTCCGAGAATCAGAAGAAAGGCTTTCATTATATCGAAGACAGGTTTTTGGGGATGGTTGTACTTTTTTATCTCAAGGAGGGTTCGCGCGTCCAGTTCAGGTGTTTGATGGAGTATGTTTCGCTTTGGATTGCTCTCTGCAAGCAAGCGGCGTCTAGACAAATCTCGCAGTCGCGCCAGTTCGTCCTTGGCACTTTTTATGGCCTGATCTAGCTGCTTAGTATATGCAGAGTTTTCGGCATTTAAAATGGCCTTTTCCAGTATCTCGATCCTCTGTCTCCCCATAGCATCGTGAAGATCTGAAACAACACAAGATGTTTTAGTTGTTACGTGGCGGCTATAAATCACATATTTCTACATCTGTGTATCCAGTGCCCTTCAGTTTTGTTATCTTTTCAACTTTGGCTTCTAAAACACAGCTTATGATCCTTCAATGGAACGAGCTTCTTGAGCTCATTCCAATGTGGTTTCATTAGCTATATTTTGGGGACAAAAAATGAAAATTTTCAATTATTCAATAATTCTAAATTTTTGGCAAATCTCGTCTGCAATTCTTG
Organism: Pictodentalium vernedei; assembly: GCA_031216915.1. Classification (NCBI taxonomy): domain Eukaryota; kingdom Metazoa; phylum Mollusca; class Scaphopoda; order Dentaliida; family Dentaliidae; genus Pictodentalium; species Pictodentalium vernedei. The sequence continues at coordinate 73,341,758 of CM062293.1, read as the reverse complement.
TTGGTTAACCCTTTACCTAACATGAAAAGCAGACGACACATGCAAAAAAAAAATTCTCGAAAAACTAATTTTTTTCATTTTTTGTCTCAAAAACATAGGTTATGACCCCTCATTGGAACGAGCTCAATGAGCTCGTTCCAATGAGGGGTCATAACCTATGTTTTTGAGACAAAAATGAAAAAAATAATGAAAATTAATTAGCGATTTTTGAGAATAGCGCTGGCCGGTTTTGGCCGTTACGTTGGGTAAAGGGTTAAAAGGTTGAGAGCTGCAATTTGATAACACTGAATCATCATTAGGTTGCTCCATTAATGTTTTCTATTTAACGTCGTGTAATTTATTTATTCAATTGACGTCCTTGGGTGGTTGACCAAGTTCGTTATCCCTGCGAGTTGACTATGTGGGATAACACACGTTGTTTTTCTTCTGTCGTGTGTGTTTGGTCAAAAGTTACGACACACGTGTTCACCAGAACTAATAGGTTCGTTGTAATGACACTTGGCATACCCGCAAATTACAAAATCCAACAGTACAGGTTCTACACTCTAAAAAATACAGGTTTCCAGAGTACCAAATTTTGTGCTCCGCTTGTCACCATAGGAGTACAAAAATAAAGGTACTATAGAATCTCAAACGCCATTTGGTATTCCAAAATACCAAATGCATTGGTTCTCCAGAGTACCAAGATTGGTACTACAAGATATCAAAACATTTTGAGTACTCCAGAAAACCTAAAAAGTAGTGGTTGCTAGAATACTAAATAGACTATTTGGGTCCTTGGGTACTCTAGAATACCAAATATAAAGGTTCTCTTAACCCTTTACCCAACGAATCGGCCGCATCTGCCAGCATAATATGCAAATTCAGCAGCTGAAAACCATATCATGTTACCCCTCTTTGGAACGAGCTCGTCGAGCTCGTTCCAAAGAGGGGTCACATGATATGGTTTTGTTGAAATTTTTCGAAATTTTTTTTAAAATGATATTTAAAATAATAATTTTTGATATCGTCTGCGTTGGGTAAAGGGTTAAGTACCAGTGCTAAAACTGAGGAATTCCAGAGTATCAAATCAATATGTTTTTTTTTAAAAAACAAAATAGAAATTTCTGCACAGCTGAAAACGAACCCTCTTTTAAGGCAAAGCGATTCCCACGGAATTGAATGTTATGCAACTGAGCGGAATCCTCTTCATCTCATGCGTATACATGAATGCCCCGACCTTACTCGGTCAGTCATTGTATTGATTAGGTGTTAATATGTAGGAGAAACAACACAGCACTTTAACTCGTTCAACACGGTGTGCATAACTTTTTGTGTAAAGAAAAAATTGGTAGTGGACGAGCGGACGATATAAAAAGCAAAAAATCGGAAGCGAGGCTAAGTAATAATTTAATCCAACAGGTCAACAATTATTTCTCAACCTCACAACAAACCAGGAAGGTTTCGCTCATTTCGGCGCTGACAGTATTGACTGAAATGATACCTTCCAGGGCGACAGTGTTGAAAGGGTTAATGAAATGCCAGTCGGCAATCATATCTTTTGACCACGCTTCCACTGTGGCAGACGACATTTTCAGATGGCGCTCGAATCAGTGATTTCAATTCTCGCACATGATGAGAGAATGACACTTTGGTACTCGCAATCTGGTACATTTGGTTAGGATATTAAAATCAATGTTATAAGTATTCCCGGAGCCCGCGTATTCCCAAATACCTATGCATGACCCTGTTGTTTTATATGAGTGTACTTTTGGGTGGAAAATACATTTTAGAGTGCTCTGGAATTCGACGACAAATTTCGACTGCGCATAGATGTGCATAAAGTAAAACCACATCCTTTTAAAAACAATGTTATCTGTCGGTCCTCGAGCATAGATATACAGGGCGAGGCAGGGTAGTGTTTGCTTGATATATTCCCTGGGCTCTACATAGGTTGTATACAGATATTTACTTTTATTCCGTTTATAGACAATATAAATACAGCTGTAGTTTTAAAACTTCACCTAACACAACTAGAAAACGCCACTTGCAAAAAATGTACTCAAATGACTTCCGTTTTACAGATAAACGGAGCTTATTGTCTCCATGAAGAACTGGCTTGAAGAGTTCGTTCCAATGAGGTGTTATACACTTTGTTTTGGAGGGACGGTCATTATGTGAATAGTGCTGGACGGATATGATCGTTACATTGACAAGTGATTAGTCTAAAGCGACATACACCCCGACTTATAACGTCAGGAAAATCGACTTTGGATAGTTATCACCCTTGAAATTTTCAAGATGAGCGAGGAAGGTTCAATTCAGAAGTAAGTCATTATTGTTAAAACACCTATGACATCAGTAGAAAATAAAACAAAGTTTCGTTTTGTTACTTTTAAGAAACCTCTCAGAGCTGTCTTTTCTTTTGGGTTATTAAAAGTAACAAAAGGAAACTTGGATTTTATGGTTAGCTAATTTGAAGCAACTAGTTCACAGATAATAATTAAGAATATCTATCGGTATCACACCTACCAACACTGGATGTCCACTTCGCCTCTTTGTTTGGTGAATGTGTTTTTACAGTAATTAGCAAGTTTTTATTCTTCCCTGGAAAAAATTTGCAAACCTCACCTCACAGATTTTTATATTAATGAAAAGGACAGTGTCTGTATTATATGCCACAATGCTCACAATGCTGATATAATAAAGTGGGAAAAAAATGGTGAAAGGCGCCGTTTTCTTATTTTTAACTCCCCACCTAACATTAAAAGCAGACGACACTTGCAAACAAAATTCTTGAATTACTAATTTCTTTCATTTTTTTTCTCAAACACATAGGTTGACCCTTCTTCACGCAAACATTTATGCACACCGTGTTGAAATGGTTAATATTTACATTGCATTTGAATAAGCTAGAACAAAGATGATTGCATTTACCTTTTCTTAGCCTCAGATAATCGAGCTTTTTTCGAGCTTTTTCTGCAAGTCCTTCATCATCATCGAGATTTCTGTCGTTGAACTTGTGCAATGCTTCTTGTATTCTGTCAATATCTTTAGTTTCCAGTGCTCGTCGGAGATTATCTCTCGCAATTTTGTTTAAGTTTTTCTGAAATTTGAATTTGTAGTAACTTATTTCATATTTTCAACGATTGTACCCATAACTACTTTCATTCAAAAACTAAACAGAAGTGCTGCCTTATAAAAAATTGTTTGTTCAAATGTGATGACAAAATCTAAATCTATTGACAAAAAGTTCATGTTGTCGTGGGGATTTTCTCGTGAAGGAAATCTACCATACAAAGGAGCCAAATTAACACCTTAGTTCTTATCATGATCTCATGTCTTTAAAATGCACAAACTCTAACCCAATGTCTGAGCTGATCCGAACCCCGAGCGCAGCATTGCAGCTGTATATTGGTAAATATTACAAAATGTCAATGAACATAATGTAGTGCCCTGCGAAGCTTCAAGATTCAATTCGATTTCGAATACCAAGTTTGTATTCGGTTCGATTCGAACCTTCCCTTCGAATACTTTGACTGGAATATAGCTTGGTATGTCATATCGTCGTCTCATAACTCAGATGTAACTTGTACATAAATAACGATGAACGTGCAGACTGAGTGTAATTTCCGCTATATGAACATAAATAGCACCTGCACCCATGCTGCCACCCATGCTAATTCTAGTCTCACTGGTCAATACCACTGTTGGAAGCAAATTTAAAGTTCCCAAGCAATCTCGACGATGAGCTGTGGGGCTGTCACGATTTTTGAATATAGGAATAGATTAATAGTCGCAAATAATCGATCATAATCAATTAATTGGACTTAGATGACCCCCCCCCCCCCCCCTCTCCCTCTCTTTGAAGTCGTTAAAAATGAAGTTCAAGTCAGCTGACCAACCTCAAGTAAACAAAGAAGACGATCCTTTTTTATGTACATTCAAAGCTTTGATGTTCTGAACTTTTGAACCGTCAGTGTAATAATCAAGACCGGTCGTCAGTTGCGAACTTCGCAAGTTCGCAACTGCCGACCGGTCTTGATTATTACACTGACGGTTCAAAAGTTCAGAACATCAAAGCTTTGAATGTACCTAAAAGACAAATGCTTTAACTACGACGTTCTTGACATTTACCTTTAGAAACAATAGTTTTTTCCTCAATTTTTTTTTAATTATTAAACGTCTAAAACGGGGTAAAATTTACCGATTCTTCGACAATGAAAAATACTAATCGATTTCGGCATGGTCGATCGACAATAGATTAATCGTGACAGCCCTAATGGGTTGTTGCTAGCGGATAATCATGTGCAGTACACAGTATGGGCAATTCACACACTCGTTTCCGCTTTTGTTTTGGTTTTGAACTGTAACCCTTTCTGGGTAATGTTCCAGCTACATCATCAAGGCATGCCTTCGTCGAAGTTGAAATATTTTATCAGTCGGGACTTGAGTCGTCACAGTAACAACAAATCAGGTTTTCAGTACCCCCTTCCCCAATCGGTCACCCTCCAGACACCCGTGATTCGATTCGAGGTTCGATTCAATTTCGATAAAGAGACCTGCTTCGATTCGAATCGAAAATGTGTTTCGCACGCACGGCTCTAACAGAATGTTTGTTCCTTTGTTTGTTTGTTTATCTGGGTTCAACGACGCTTTCAACAGCCAGTACCATATCGTGCCGCACAGTTTTACTGATGGGGGAAGCTGGAGTACCCGGTAAGGACCGCCTAGCAATGTCGGTCTCATTAATCCGGAACGAGCAGAATTAGTATAAATTGAGAGCAAGTGGGTCGTAGTCGTGCCCTACGCCCCAGTACATAACACCACCGAGCTGCTACATAGGTAATCGGGATGATGTGTCTTGCACAAACAGTGCTGAAAACATAATTTGAGGCATAATATTATAAGTCACACGGCTTTTAGTTGGCAGATACAGTGTCATATACGGCGAAGAGAAAACAATATTGGGTGAGGCGAAGCCTAATATTGTTTTCTCTGAGCCGTATATGACACTGTATCTGCCAACAAAACGCCCTGTAACGTATTTATTATGCACGGCATGCTAGAATGTCATTGGGGAAGTTAACTCAACAAATAGTTAAATGGTGCGCACTTCTCGAAAAATGTAAACAAAGCAGACGATGTTTACATACGCAACAAGGGGAGTAATTTTGCTTCCGCATTTTAATAAATCACTCGTGACTTGTTCTATAACCGCCAATGTTTTGGGCTGGTTTGGCATTTTATTATAACAGTTTCATTCAATCGAATGCAATGTTTATACGACGGGGCTATTTTATATGGTGGGTCTTCTGGACGACTGCGCTGCAGTGTGTACGTACGTGTAAATTAAAAGCTGGGGCGTGTGGATATAATGATAAAACAAAATGGCTGACGGGCACCTAATATTAAATTAATATTGGGTGCTTTTCAGCCATCCTGAACCTAATATTGCGGAGTCTATTCTCTTAGTGACTTCATTTGATTGGATAAACAAATTTACTAGCATAATAATATCAGTTACGCAGTTTATTAGTGGCTTGATATGGTATATACAATGTCAGTTGAGTCCATGTTATTGGCACTTGTCCAATATGGAATTAACTGGCACCGTACACTCTAAATTTAGTTGGGTTAAAAATCAAACCCAACTGAATTCATATTCACTCAACGCAGTTGATTTGGTTTAATTTTTAACTCAACTGATTTTAGAGTGTATATACCATATAAGGTCACTTGCAAACTGTGTAGCGAATATATCATACCAACTATGTTTTCAAAACATTGTACTAGCAGTTGAGAGGAAAATAAATGATACAATAATTACTTGTTCATGACTCTGATATCGACTGCGACATCTTGAAAGACGAACGCTTAGAGGGGAGATCATTCTGACTGTCAGGCGTATATATTATGAACATTTAAATTGTCTTTTTTCTTTTAATTAAAATTTTGAAAATTTGATGCGAGTGGAAATGCAGCAAAATAGTAATGGCGGCTACTCATCCGAGAAAGCTGACTCCAGGTCACAGTAGTTTAAAGTGATACCCACCGTGTACGGATTTTACCGCCGATATGCACGTGACATTCTTGAACAATAAAATTCGTGAATATATCAACATATTTCTCAGAGGTGTTGTAAAATGAAATTCTCAGAAACTAATGACAGTAAGATATAATAAAATAAGATAACAGAATTTCCTTGATGCTCATCCCCCAAGCTCCTCCCTGGTTGCTTCTAGTGCTGCGGACCTGCGGTATTACTCGACCTCGTTATCCATCGGCCTGTATCGCTCTGCAGGGCTTCCAAGCTCTTTGGTTTTGACGTACCACTTCCGTACCATATGTTCCACTTGGTAGACCCACCATTTCTCAAATGGTTTTCCCCACGAAAACCTTATTGAACTGTTTCTCCCTATAAGTTTCATTTGGTTAAGGATTCGCTTCCCCTTCACAATCAGTTTGCTCGTGTTGTTTCGGTAGATGCCTCTTTCTTTGATGTTTATATTTACCACCAAATATTCCTAGTCACCTGTCTCTCCTACACAAAGAAGTTTGCTACTATCTTCCGGAATACAGAACTCACCCACTCTCCATCTTCGAGTAGGATCCACTTTATGGCCTACCGGTATAACTTTGTTTTTGCTTTGATTTAGTTCGAGTCTCCATTTGTTCCCAGATCTCTCAACAATTGCCAGCATTTTAGCTAGACCCTCTTCTCTTTCGGATACTAGCACCATGTCGTCTGAAAAAATAACCCTGGGATCTTCAAGTCCCCAACTGCTGCCCCCTCGTCGCTATGCAGGAGTTCATCTCCCACATCTTTGATGTACAATGCAAAAAGAATTGGCGAAAAGGATACACCCCTGTTTTAGCCCTATCAACTTAGGCACATGTTTCGTTGTTATGTCATCCAGGCTAAGTTCACTTTGTACATCTTTATATTATGCTTTAAGAATTCCAACAAACAACCCCCCCCCCCCCCCCACCCCCCAAAACCCAGTGCTTTAAGCTTTCGCCACATACACTCCCCCAATCTCTATCGTATGCCTTTTAACATCCAAAAATGCAATAAACATCTTTTTTCTTTTTGGCTTTCGCGGATTCTATCATTTGGGATAGCGTGCAAAGATAGAGACCTCTCCTTCCCTTCCCGAAGCCATTCTGAATCTCTTCTAAAAAAACCTTCGCCTCGATCACCTCCTCCAGTCTCCCATACAGAACTTTACACAAACTTTTCCAATGTCGCAAGTGACAGAAAACCCTCGATAATTGTCCAACACATCCCCCCCCCCCTTTCTTGTGTATAAAGGTAGGCTTGCTTTCTCTCTACTCTTTTAAAAACTCTTGTTTTTCTACGGCTAAATTAAATAACACGCTGTATTCATTTTTTTAACTTACATGAAATTCATTTTGCAACAAAAACATGTCTTCTGGTTTTCTTATGCAAACAAGCCCGTTGATGTCGTGTCAGAAAGTAGTCATAAGCTGTTCTTATGCGGCCAAAATGAATTCCTTTAAACCCAAAAGAATTTCAGTTGTTTAAAAGAAATTATCTTCAAAGGCAGTCTTCTGGGCGGGTAAGGTGAATATTATGATAAGACTAAATTCTGGAACCCTGCAATTAATCGAAAAACGAATCGGTTTTGCTATTCGTTTAGATTCGTTTTCGAAACCTGGACACCGAATATTTTCAATCTCCAAAATGGTGTGTAGTTCCCGAAACTACTTTTTTAGCGTATATTTCGTGTCATGCATTTTGGCGGTGCGTGAATCCAGTCTGCATTTCGAGAAACAACGTTACGGCCAAGGCCATTGCGTTCAAATTCAAAATCAGAAGAGTTAACAGATAAATTTGAATGGACAACGGACGGTGTGTTGGAGAAATCGAGGAGTATTTATTATTTCGCTGTAGGCCTACAGTACGTGGAGAGTGTATTATCACTAAATCACCCACAGAGTGAAGATTCCACCCAAGCAATAACTGTAAATTTGTTGTTAAGCATTACAAGCACAAGCAAAATTCCAGCCAATGGACCTCCGGGTTATACCCGGAGGTCCATTGGCTGAAACATTGCTTGTGTTTTTTGTCCACATGTACAGAATTAGAAAGTGATACTTTAAGTGATAACTCCACTCCCCGGGTGATTTAGTTACAATCCACTCTCCACGTATTGTATATTTCAACTTTTGCATCAACCCGGATATAATGACCGGAATTCCGGGGTATGCAAAATGTGGAATGTAGGCCTACAGCGAAATAATAAACACTATTCGATTCTTCCAACCTTCCATCAATCATTAATAAACGGAGTTGATTCCAGTTCGCGTACTTGGCTTGATTGAATTCGAGGTTCGATTCGGCCGTGGAATTTCCGGTTCGCAGGATCTTTCAAAATACTCACATTCTTTTTCCTTTTATCTTCCTCGACATCTAAGAGATAGTTGCAAACATTTTCATATTGGCTGTCGTCTTCATGTCTGTCCTTGGCAGAAACTACCAAAGTATATTCTCCACTCTTTTGTGGACTAACATTAATGTTGTAGTTTTTATCATTGGCCGATTCAGACACCCACGGATGTGATTCCTCTATAATCTCGTTATCTGATTTCAATTCACTTTTGTACTGTTTGGTTACGAAAGTCTTCTTAACAGTTTTTGTGAAGTTTATTGTAACCGATTTGCGAACAACCACAACCACGCGTCCTGTTCTGTGAGTCTTTGGTTTCAAACCGGCATGGAATGCTTCGGGTCCTGGTCCGTAACCTATAAGCGGTATTTGCGGATACGGTTTAGGGTCATCTAATATCGAATCACAATCAAGGCGGAATGCACAAACATGTGCTTTGTTGTTGTTGTCACCTTCATATAAATCAAGTTGATATATTCCAATGGCGGGGAAGCGAATTTCAAACTCGATTTCTCCCTTCACCGAATCTCTGTTTTTAAAAACAAATTTGTTTGGCGTAATTTTCTTTCCAAAATCGGACGCCTCTTCCCAAGATCTGTTGGATTTTCTTTCATGAAAGTATAAGTGGGAGATCATAGTGGTAGTCATGATGTTTGAGGGTTTGATGGCAATAGTGCACATTCCATCCTCCGATTTTTGAATTCCTAGAGTCTCCTTTTTGAAAGAAAAATTGTTTGAGAAAAACGGTTTCTCGAAAAGGGGAGCCTGGACGTAATCCTTCCAAGAATGTGGAGCTTCAAGGAGCTGCCATTCCTTTTTGGCTGGAAAGCACCGATTTATCAGTTGGTGCGCTGGAGTGAAAATATAGTAATCGTTAAGGTGTGAAACACTGACACCGGCCGAAGCTTCTTGCCTATTCGCCATTGTTTTTGTGGAATCATCAATGAGCACTTTGCCACCTTTGTTGTACCCGGCTATGGCGCTCGTTGCCCAAAGCGGTTGTACAAGCCTCCAGGCTTTGTTAACATATACAGCTGACCAGTAAGTCTCTACGGGGGTATCAGTATCTCCCACTTCATACTGAGCGGCCTTCACGTGACCAAGAATCAGGACACATGGTACACCGGATTTCCTGAAATAAAATATGCAAGTCAATCAACTATTCTAATCGAAAAACAAATATGTCATTTATTTTCAGATTATTGGAATTGATCTGAGGTATCGTATAAGGTCTCATTACAGTTATTCAGTAGGAGCACGGTGGCTCAGTAGGTAGAGATGCAGGCTGCAGGCCGAGAGGTGCTCGATTCGAATCACACCTGCGGCAACCGCGTTGTGTCTTTGGGCAAGACACTTAATCCCAATTGCCCACGTGGGGCACGGCGGCGTTGTGTACTAAGGTGTACTGCGCGTCAATGGTGCACTTGTCTTCAACCAATGCTAACCCTGCTTGTGCAGAGTTAGTACGTTGGGGAGTCTGACAGTTGCTCGCTGGTTCTCTCCGGGTACTCCGGCTTCCTCCGCCCGTAAAACTGTCCGACACGAGGTGACGCCGGCTGTCGAAAGTGTCGTTAATCCCCAATAAATAAATAAATAAATAAATAAATAAATAAATAAATAAATAAATAAATAAATAAATAAAGCTATTCAGCTAAATACGTCGGTTTTTCAAGAAATGCACAGCTTCTCATTAACACGGCTGAGGATATTTCGCATTTACATTACCTCCCCTATTCACAATCCTGAAAATGTTCAGAGTTTGACTTGGAAAGTGTGTCAATTGCTACCTGCATTTCAATAATATGCGCCCTCTTTTATGCCAGAAAAATAATATGTCTACCAGTTTTATTTTTGATGTCTTTGTTCGCTGAAGTAGAGGACGACTAACACTATTTATTTATTTGGGTCGCGAACGTTTAATTATAAGGAATGATTATTTTTTTTTGTCCATTTCTTGAGTTATGAACCCCAAAAAACAAAGTCCAAACTGTGTAAATGGGCTTTTTATTTTTTGAGTCAAAACAAAAGCTTATGACATCTCATTGGAACGAGCTCGTAGAGCTCGTTCCAATGAGGGGTCAAAAGCTATGTTTTTGTGAGAAAAAATGAAAAAGTAATAAAAATTGAATGGTGCATTTTGTGAATAGCGCAAGCCGGTTTTGGCCGTTACGTTGGATAAAGGGTTAAAATCAACATGCATAAAGCTTGAGCCATGGCAGAACGGTTACTTAGGCCTCATAGAGAAATTGACTGGAAGAAACTAGCAAAAGGAGAACAACTTCCTCGGACTGAACACACAATTTCAAGGAGATTAGTTTTGGACACAAGTTATAAAGCTGAAAGACTTCTGCCCGGAAAGAATGGAAAAACGTGAGTTACTTGCTAATTCAAGTTCTTATTAATTTGTGTATTTCGCCAGACATTTTTCTCTGTTTTGGTCCGACATATTCCCACATAATGTATATATTACGATACAGTATTAAGTAGGAACAAAATAGAGAGAAAATTCTAATACGAAGATAAAGAAAAAGTTAACAGGGACGGTTTGGGTCTCTGACACTGCGGGGACAATGACATGTCAATAAGAATCGCGTGCGCTTTGATGCCTGGAAAATCACGGAGGATAACTCGAAATACTGGCTCTGACTACTTGAGTACTTATAGTTCAATATGAAAAAATGTTAGCTCCCAAATAGGTCTGGGTTAGGGCCCTGCGATTACTCGAATTTCGTGTAGAATCTCGAGTCGGAATGCAAAATCGATGCAATAATCCAGTTTGTCCACGCAAGAAATAGGAAAATATGGTACAAAACCTTATTCAAATCACTGTTAAATGATACCAACACGATTTACTGACGCCCCATCGCGGCCTTAGAAAATTCGGCCTTATACATAAGTCGTAATGGATTCATCACCTGAAGATAAGGCTTTGCTCTCAGGGTGAAACGCCCAATGGATGGTAGACAACTCTGTGTAGAATGAAGTGCACTCCGAGCATTCGATTCCGTATACGGAAGTATACGGACTCGAGTGCTAGGAGTGCACTTAATATGTTATTGGCGTTTTGACTGCATGAACAACCCAATATGCCGTGCCTAATTTGGAAAACGTGTTAAAATTTGTCAAAATTGTTACTTGGATGTTCTGACAGGCAAGAAATGTCGGTAGCTTGTACCAAAATATGTATACATGGAATAGTTACCTGATTGAAAGTTGCATTTACGCCATAAAAGAACGTTAAATCCCTCTCTGTCGAGAAGAAATCGGGCCGTCGGTTTTATAAGAATCGATCGAAAAATGACTCGACTCGCGAGTTTTAACGCTTTACCCAACGCAGACGATATCAAAATTTATTATTCTAAATATCATTTTTTTCAATTTTTTCAAACAATTTCAACAAAACCATATCATGTGACCCCTCGTTGGAACGAGCTCGACGAGCTCGTTCCAACGAGGGGTCATATGATATGGTTTTGTTGAATTTTTTTAAAAAATAATATTTTTTCAACTGCTGAATTTGCATATTACGCGGGCGGGTGCGGGCGATTCGTTGGGTAAAAGGATTAAACTAGAACTGAATCGATTCGAACTAAAATATCCGACTCGCTGGGCCCTAGTCTTGGTTAGTCATTGAATACTCCTGTATGACCTTGATTTCCGAATGAAATACATGTGACGGTGCACAGTTTGAATCAAGGCCATCAACAGATTATTTTGGCCACAATCACCATTGATGAACATTCTTTACTAAATCAACACCATAACAAAATAAAACTATGTCTCGAAACAAGCCATTTGGGTGACGATATCCAATCACCCTGGATATGACCTTTTAAACTCTTTGATACTTTTGTAGGTCTTATGACGTACAAAATCAAACAGCGCCTTGATACTTTGTGGTCATTTGTTTTGTTATTATTTTTCGATTTTTTTTAAAGTTTTAACCTAAATTCCTATTTTCTCCCGAATAGTGCTCAGCCAAATGTTATCGCAGCTTAAAATACTAATATAATCCTGCTGTCAAGACGTCTTAACTGGTTGAGTGCTAGAAGCCACCATCAGAGCTTTCAAAAAATGAGGATACCAGAGCAAAAGTCAACACTTTCCTTACTTATATTTCATATTCAGTCAAACACAAATAATACTTTGTTTATATAAAAAAATTTATTACAAATTATTGGAGAGCGCCTGTAGGCAGATAGCTCTATTTGTGTAGAATGAAGTGCACTCCGAGCACTCGAGTCCGTATACCTCGGCTAACGCCTCGGGAGATAATGGCCCTTCGGGGTGATAATCCACATTGCTACCCTCAAGCCCAGTCATTATTTTTATATTATTGTATAAAGTTAAGATGTATTGTGGTACTTGTTTGGAAAAGCGATTTTCGGCTTCGACGGGTTAACCGCGCTTACAAGTCTGGAAGTATGGGGTAACTCGGTAGGATAACAAGTTAAAGCATCTAATAGATTCGTGCTAGTTATTCTCCTAGCTAATGAGAATCAAGATTAAGATTTAAGTTTTCTTTCTGAACTGTGAGGAAGTTGAAAAATCAGAGTTCTTGTCGATGCTCAGAGATTTTCTATGGATACGCCGGCTTCTTCCACTCTTACATCTGTCTGACACTATACACACTAAAAACTAAAGTGTTAAAACTGACACTTTCAAGGTGTTAAGCCCATTCTAACTCTTAGGGTTTGATTTTAACATTCAAAGTGCAATGTTTTAAGCACTTAGACATTACAATCGTCAGACATCTGAAACTTGAATGGACGGCACTTCCCATGTGTTTAGCATTGGTGGTTCTTCCAGAATCGTCCATAATTTGATTTGCGCTTGGTGGGTACATAATTAAAAGGACACAATGCAGATGACGGGGATCAGGCCCGAGAGTTCGAAATTAAAAGGACACAATGCAGATGACGGGGATCAGGCTCGAGAGTTCGAGCCTGATCTGCGTCATCTGCGTTGTTTCCTTTTAAGTGTCGCGACATTACACTTGTCAAGTAATATTATTGTCAACACCTGTCAAGTTCTGGGATATCTACACTTGAACAAAGTGCTAGTTCAGCACTTAGTAAGTGTTAAATACAGCACTTCAAGTGTAGTTTTTAACACTTTAGTTTTTAGTGTGTATGGTCTTTGTTGTTGACAACATGCAATTATTCGTTCGTTCGTTCGTTCGTTCGTTCGTTCGTTCGTTCGTTCGTTCGTTCGTTCTTACCTGCAAACGAAAGTGAAGAATCTCGCCAATGATAATTTTTTATCTTGCACCAGTTGTAGATAGTACAGAGGAGTATTGTCCTCTATATTAGGAGGAAACTTCATCTTTTTGATGTTCAAACTGCTGTACCATAGCAATATGGCTCTAACTTTCTGGGCATCCTCCTCAACATTCTTGAACAGACTATGCTGCAGACTTTCAAATGACGATAACGCACTGGCAGGTACCTATAAAATATAGAATACTAATAACACTTTAGCCAGCCGCTGATTTATTGCTTTTAAAAATGACAGTTCGAACGCGTATGCTATTCTGTATTTATTGCACGCCTACAGTTTACTAAAAAAATATTAAAAACACAAATTATTGCCAAAAATAACCAAAACTTAAAAAAAGAAATAGTTAAATAGTCCGCGCACGTGATCCGTATTGTTCAAGGACAATACAAACAAATTATTTGTTTGTGTCGGTTTTTGCAGAAGAGGGGTGTGTTTTATGAAAATAAAAGCATAGGCGTGCAATAAATTACACATATGGTATTGTTATCTCGAGGCATGCCACGTGAAGTGAAAGACGACTTTCCTTTTAGCCCAAGAACATTAGGTTTCACTAGGGAAAAAATCGGAGAAAGCTGATTTTTTCAGGGAATGTCGAGTACATGTCACTGAACGATTAGACAAAAGTCCCCTAAAATCCCAGTTGAGCTTTTTTTTTCTACAGCCTTTTCTCGAAAACGCGTTTGAAAAAAATCAAAAAAAATCGCACGAACTTTGTAACCTCGAATTGATCCAACTGTATTTTTTGTTTACGCGTATTTCGAGCTACATAATGTCTAATATACATTTACCTAGAGGAAAATGTGCATTCTGTGACAATTTCTGCGAAAAATTATTGAAAATTCACAAAAAAGTATCGGATTTACGCAAAAAATGACGATTTTCCTAACGGATTTGCCCAAAGGGTCGTAGTACAGAACGGGATGTTAGTTGGACAGACGATAAAAAATCCACCACCATTTGAAGACTTTTATCATTGCTTACAAAATAGACATTATGGAAGACCCCCTCTGCTTCTGGCCGAGTTCCCCTTTTGGCATAAAATTCGTCAGCATGAGAACTCAACTATTTTCGGGCTTGGGACCGAACAGACACGTCTGTGTCTGGCAGCATTAGATCAATAAATAATATTTACAGAATGTACAAAAATCAATAAATAATATTTACAGAATGTACAAATCAATCAACATGGATTAAGTTACATTGACTATTATCAACGCTATATACAGAAATGACATGACCTATGTACATATTATTCATCGAACTCAGAAATTTCCGACAGGACAGTGTTTCTGTGGTTGTTACAAGAATCCGAACTGCAATTACACAAACCTGAGCAAGAGAGTCCTGCCTTCTTACACCCACACCTTTTTGTACAAGCACTCTTGCAACCACAACTGATCAGATTCAGTAGGTTATCGGGGGCACATGGCTTTGTGGCTGCAGTCGGTACAAGAAGTCCATTGTCTAGCGACCACCCCCAATCCGTCGGAGGAAGCGAAGTGCCCAGCCATTGTTGGACCTGGAGATAACATCTGTAGACATGTTGTTGTGCAGCATCGCTGCTTGGTGGGAGTGAGGCTAGGTCGATGGGTTTATTCAGTTTAGATTTTGCTATTTGCTACATAACGCTTGTAAGTGACATATCTATATTGGTCGAGAGAGGAAACAGTTTTACTCCCGTATAAGATCAGGAAAGTTGTTCCCCGGCAGCGGCTACTGCACTTGGTGTACTGTCATCCGCCAAAATTGTGTTGACATACTGTTGCGAGTCGCTAGTAACATCGGAGACAATTGTACTGAATACTTTCTTCTTACCAACTCGAAAGAGTGCAGAAGTAGTGTCACAACCACTTATAGAATGTGCTACAAGGAGGTTGCTTCTATGGTCACCCATTTTGGTTGCTATTTCACTAACTGAAACTAGTAAGTTTGGGGTAATGGAATACATCATGTGAATATTACATCCCGGTTGAAATCGAGAGGTAAGAATGACTAACAAGTCTGCGTCTGTTCCCACAACGACAACATTGTTGTCATCTTGAGCGATGTCAAGTGCAGTTTCGGCTATCAGTACATCAGCATCAGCCTCGGCCTGCTTGGACTGAATATTGATAGCAGATAGCTCCTGCATTAGAAGATCGATCAGTTGGGTTTTGTTCTTGGCATTTACAAGGAAATCGGATTGGGGTGTGGTGGCTGGTAACTTGGGTGAGATATTGATATCAATGGAATACCTGTCTTTAGATCTACGGGCTTGTTCCATGCCCTTTGTCGACATTGTACAAGCATAACCATCAAAAACAACCACGACGTTCGCCCCAAAATGTCTCACTAGATAATTGGAATATGATGTACATATGTCCTTATATGACGACTGTTTAGGCCATACAACTGCCCTCAATAAAAATCCACCATCTACAACAAACAGAGAATGTTCTGGGATTTTAGTTTGCTCGGAACCGTATGTTTTGAGGATCTTACCGAGCGTGCTTTTCTGTGTCTTCCTCATTCCAGCAGAATCAAACAATGCTGTTGGTTTCGGGGCGAGTTCATATTTGAGATACTCTTCCATCTCTGCTTGTGACTGAATAACACATGTGATGCGGTTGAACAGAATTGTGGGGTCAATCACTACCTTACTTCCACGGACTTTGATGCTATTTGCCATCGATGCGAAAGACTTCACAGTGTCAACACGTCGTAGTTTGATGCTGTTGAACGTTTTGCTTACAACATTCGATACGCAACATTCACCAATTTTGCGAACTTGGTCACAGTTCACAGTTTCGTCGGCCACAAGCCCGGTCGCTATAGAGACTAATTGTACTGGATCTCTATTCTGAAAGGGGGAATGCACTCTGAGCCAGTTCAATAATTTGATGATATCATTGGCATCAGTCAATTGTGAACTTTGACGGAGATCCCGATGTTGTTCGCCATGACCAGTGTGAACATGAACAAAATTTTCGAGAGCATGACATATCGGAAGGCAAAGAGGTAGTCCATGTACCCATTTCACAACAGTGCTATCGGTTATTCCCCTGCCATGTGTGAGACCACCAGGGAGCTTGAACATTCTCATTAAACACTGCTCTATGGTCTGATCAGAATATATCCCGTCCCAGAATTTATCTGAGCGCCTTATGGTAAAGTAACCTTTCTCAGTGAACAACTTCAAATCATCCTGTTGCATTATTTCTGTTAGCTCATTCATCTGCTGCAAATAGAGATGAGAACTTTTTGCGTATGCAAAATGACCACCTGCGTGAAATACTGGAATCATATTGCGAACACAATATGTGTGGAGTTCCCAGTCGCCTGTGCGCTCTGCTCTCAAGAACAACTGGAGAAGACCTATTTGCTCGTAGTATTGTACCCAAAGCTTTCCTGTGCGTCCTACGGACGCATTCTGGAGCAGTTCGTGTAATTTTGACAGTAGATGGTTGACACTTTCTTGATTGACAGCGTCAGCTGTTGTACAGTCACCTCTGGCAAGTCCACAGAATATTTCATCGACTTCTGTGCAGTCTATGTTATCTAGTGTTCGGCTTTTTTCAAACACAAGTTTTGTAATGGCAATTTGTGTTAGCAAATGGGCACGAACTGCTCTTGAATATGCATGACCACTGATCAAATGATGGATTGACCCACCAGCATAAACAGTCCCCCAAAGTTCATCCAAGCCGCTACCAGCCATGATCGAACCAATTGCCCCTAAATATGACATAATCATATGGAAGCCGCCGAGTCTAACGAAAACTTTTGTCAACTTATCTGACGAAGACACAATCTCCACTGCTTTGATATCAAGGGCGTGCACACATTACATGCCAATGCATCTTGAGTGTAGGCGAACACCACATTATGTGATTTAATCGTACATGGAAATTGAAACAATGATGCTATAATACGGTATTTGAATGAGAAAAGTCGATGTCGTTTGAATTTGAGTTTAGGGGGTATGGTTAATATTTCACACGTTTCACCAGTTCATTATGGAATAAATGACTATTGTTATATATCATTATAAAGCCACTGCTTTTCTACAATTTTTGATATATAATTTAACTCCCAAAGTAGTCGTAGATTTGATTTAATGGACGTTGTGTACCGTTGTGTGTATAAAAACAATAAAATTTTTTTCGTAATTTTGTACATTTTCGTAAATATTTCACCATTGAGTGTGAGGATTGGTACAAAGTTGGCATTTTCTGTTGGGGATACGTATTCTCAATATAATTCAGCACGATATTTATGATTCTCACCCTACTAAGGCGAATAAGAATGAGAAATATGGAGCTGGGTCGAATTTTTTTTAAAATTTTTTTTTCATCAAAAAAACGCTATAACTAAAAAAGCTCAACTCGGATTCGCAGGGACTTTTCACACTTTATCCGCAATGTGTGTCCCGGAAACATATAAAAAAAATCAGCTTTCTCCGATTTTTTTCCTTACTTTCTCATTTTTATGTCTAATGTGCCTGGACTATTTGAGCACTTTCTGACGGGTATTGAACCGTAAGGTCACATGCCTCTTCAGTCCAGTTATCAGACTATCGGTACGGTGTATCTGCATAAATATCCCCCAAAACGTTGCATTGTTATAATTTTTCATCATTTCAGCTACCACTTTTTCAAAAACATACTGGAAAGGGTCCCAAGCTATCAATTGGAAAAAAACCTTAAGATTACAGTTTTCATATATCGGCATGGTTGCTTTTTTCTTGTTTCTGTTTGTGCTGAAGTATTTTTGGCCAGAAAAATTTATTCACATGCTGTAGCCTTGTTAATCTTCATGTATGAGTACCTATTTTACAAGGTAAATACATACATGTTAAATAAACAATTTAGCTTCTTTGATATGAAGCACATCCACAGAATATGTAGGGTTCATAATGCGGTACTTGCACTTCGGAATAAAGCCCAAATATGGACTTCCAGTTCTCAGGCCGGTAAAGTAAAACCCAAAAGAAACATGTGTTTGTGGAACAATGCTACGTCAACTACATGGAGGATATCTACACTGTTTTCGTGTGGACCTGAAAGTATTATTTTTCACCCGCGCAAGCGCTCGTGAAAAATAAAACTTTCGGGTCGACACTCTTGAGATAATTCCTGATATTCACTAAAACAGCGTAGATTTTCTTTTTATTATATGCTATGTGACATTTTAATGCGCAATATTCAGCCCAATTCGACTGCAAACAGTTTCAAGACAATAACAAAAAGCTACTGATCGAACCTTCAGACGACATTATGCTCCGAAGCGTAACGTCATTTAGGAAGCTACTGAAAAACATCATCGTGTCGACCTGAAAGTATTATTTTTCACTCGCGCAAGCGCTGATAAAAAATAAAACTTCCATGTCCACACTCATGAGATAATTCCCGATACTGACCAAGATAGAGTAGATTTTCTTTTTTATTATATCCTACGAGACATTTTATTGCTCAGTTTTCAGCCCAATTCGACCCCAAACGCGTACGTTTCAAATCAATAACAAAGATCAGCTGATCGTTTCTTCCATAGATATCTAATAATAGTCTTTTTTCAGATTTCTATGGTTTCTTCAAGGCGACGTCATGCGCCGAAACGTGACGTCATTTAGGAAGCTACTGAGGAATATTTCGAGTCGATGGATATCGACAAATATCTTTTTAGATAATTTGCGATAATTCACAGACTAGCATATAATAAAACACATTATTCCTCCTCTTACACTCCCAGCACTACCCTTGTCAAGTCGGTTCAAGTTTTACAGGTATTTTTTATTATCACTAGACAAATCATTACAGTGGAGCCCATTTAATGGGATATCTCTTAACTGAAAAACCCTGTTAATTGAAAATAATTTCCCAACATAAAACCATTTACCATACCTCTAGTACAAATTTGACCTCTTAATTGAATATGGGTTACAGAGTAATTGAATAAAAAATCGTGTAACCTGTCGAGAAATTACCCTGACTCTCCTCCGTTTTCCTTTGTTTATAGACCTATTTAGCCTCGGTATGTCCAATACAGGCATTTAATCCATTATATCTTGTTTGACAGAGCTCATGGAACTCTGTCAAACAAGTTGTAATAGAATAAACGCTAAGTTTATCTCTAGAATACAGGAAAGTGACACAATCCCTGTTAATTAAATACCCCTGTTAATTGAATAATTGTCATTGGTAAAGTGACTATTCAATTAACACGGTTACACTGTATTGACCTTTTTGTTGCAACTTGAAAATGAAAAGTGCATTCAGCACTTCAGACCTGACCATTTGACGCGCGTCAACGTCACAGCTCACGCACCACCCGCAACGAAATTTCAATCTTTCGAATAATCGTCCCTCCCCCTCCCCTAAAATAACGCGTCATTTGTTCAGTCTGGGCAGTCTCGGCAAAAATCGGTCTTTTTAGTAACACCATGGATCAAAATTTGACTGAGATTTTGAACAAATGATATCTTGTATGACAGAGCTCTGTCAAGAGCTCTATCAATCAAGATATCACTGACTGAGGTTATGAATATATTTCGCAAGTGTGTGGTCAGCTTTGAGATTTTGACATCAGGGTAGAAAATGAAGGACAGGACAGGGTGCATGAGGACAAAAGATAGGATAGACTTTATGAAACTCAGTTATCTTAGATATTTGGTTAATCTCCCCGACAGCCGATGGTGTAAACTAATGTTCCAGAATATTTGGAATTCAAATACAAAGACAGGGTGGATGGTCCAAGTTAATGAAGAACTGCTCACTGGAGATCTCGAACTTGGAAGTAGGGACAGCCCAGGGTGAAAAAAAAAATCGCCAGTGAAAGAGTCAAGGAGGATGGTAACGGTTAACTGGCGAGCGGGTGCCAAATAAAAGGTTTTGGGTGGCCTGCGTGATCAAGAGAAGCCAGGTTTTGAAGTGTACTTTGATGGCACTTTTGAGGGTCACTATTGTTCTATCTGAGGTCCCGGTCCCTGGAATTTTGGAGAGAAATGGGAACAGTGAAAAGGAGAGCCAGATGTGTAATTTAGGTGTGGTGGAGACCCTGGAATACTTTCTACTAGAATGCCCAGGGAGCGCGATGGCTCAGTGGTTACGGCATTGAACTTCAAATCGAGAGGTCCACGGTTCGACTCCTGCCAGGGATAACTGCGTTGTTTTCTTGGGAAATGCACTTAATCCCGATTGCCCACGTGAGGGCACGGTGGCGCTGTGTACTAAGGCGTACTGCACATCGATGGTGCACCTATAATCAACCAGTGCTAACCCTGCTTATAGGAAGTTAGTACATCCTCCACTCGTAACACTGTCCGACACAAAGTAACCCTGGCTGTCGAAAGTGTCGCTAAGCTCAAATGAATAAATAAATAAAAACTAGAATGTCCAAAATACCCGTCTAACAAAATAAGATTCACTGGGAGTATAAGGGGGAAGTGGGATAGGAGAATGGAGGACATGCAGTTGGAGGGTGACACAAAGGAGATGGTTAGTATGCTTATTGGAGAGATTGGAGAAAATGGGGCATGGGATGTCATCAAGCAGTTCGTCTCCGAGTGTTGGGAGGAGAGAATAGGCGTGGGAATATGGAGGCAGTTGGGAGTAACCAAGGCCGTCTTACCTGAGAATCGCGACAAGTCAGCGGGCAGCTAAAGTTTTATTATTATTAGAGGTAGCTCTACTAAAAATTACTCCCTGCTGTTAAATCTAACTTCAGTTTGCCGTGAAATCATTTCACAGGTGTGAAGCTGGCAATTTGTTAGAGATGGGAAGTATTTATTTACCACAAACACAGATCCATTTCAAAACTTATCAAAGCATCCAGTTTGCACTTTACCAGAACTTTTATAACGACAGTAGTTGCGCGCACGATTGAAACTTTATTTACCTGTAATAAAAGTACATTTGGAGAGTACAATCGCGCTCCTGACTTCTCTTGAGATGCTCAATTTTTCATCCTCTTCACTATTTCACGAGGTCCGCGTCGTGGTAATTTGTTCACACACAACTACAAATTTAGATAGCCTATGTGTGCCCAAAACGGGGTACGCGGTGCCTCCGTGGTTTAGGAATTAGAGTTGAAACCAAAATGTCCACTCTTCGATCCTCGCCAGAGGAAAAACAGGGTTGTGTCCGTGGGAAATGCACATTATCCCTACTGCCGAATTTGTGGGGGCACGGTGACACTGTGTACTAAGGCGCATTGCACGTCGGCGGTGCACTTGTCAACCAATGCCGTGTTAGTTCGTTAGGGAGTTTGACAGATGTTCGCCACTGCTCGGTGGTTCTGTCCGGGTACTCCGGCTTCCTCCACCCGTAAAACTATCCGATTCGAGGTGATCCTGGATGTTAACCCTTTACCCAACGTAACGACCAAAACCTGCCAGCGCTATTATCAAAAATCTCCAAGTAATTTTCATTTTTTGTTTCATTTTTTGTCTCAAAAACATAGGTTTTGACCCCTCGTTGGAACGAGCTCGTTGAGCTCGTTCCAATGAGGGGCCATAACCTATGTTTTTGATACAAAAAATGACAAAAATTAGTTATTCAAGAAATAATGAAAGCACCCACTTTTACACTTTACCGGCTGTTTTACAATAACTGATAGTTACGCGCTCCATTGAAACTTTCTTACCAGGTATCTGTAATAAAGTACATTTGGAGAGTACAATCGCGCTCCTGACTTCTTTTGAGGTACTCAATTTTTCATCCTCTTGGCTAATTCAAAAGGCCCGTCTTGGTACTTTGTTCATACATAACTACAATTTTGGATATTTATGTCCAAACCGAGATGCGCTAGTGCTCAGTGGTTATGGCATTAGATTCAAACCGAAAGGTGCATGGTTCGATCCCCGCCAGGGGTAACTACGTTATGTCGTTGGACAAGCCATATAATCCCGATTCCCTTCGTGGAGGGACAGTGGCGCTGTGTACTAAGGCACACTGCACGTCGATGGTGTATTTGTCTTCAACCAATGCTGAATAAGTGCGTTATGGAGTTTGACAGATGCTCGCCACTGCTCGGTGTTTCTCTTGGAGTACTCCGGCTTCCTCCACCAGTAGAACTATCCGACACGAGGTGATCCTGGCTGTTAAGTGTCATTAAATCCCAATACAAATATGTCCACCAAAACGAAACCCATGTTCCCCCATGAAAGAAGCTCGACGGGTTATTTCCAGTCTATCTAAATAAGAAGTGTCTGTGATTCCGGCAATTCTGTCCAGCCAGGCATTCCAGCTTTGATTATCTCCCTTGATGTGCAATGGACTACTTTTCTGTCCTTGCACTGAGAAGCCTCTTTTCCGTCCTTTGATAGGTGATTCCGCTAGTAGAGAATATATGATGTGTGGGAAGGGTTTTTTGTATACCGCGGCAGAAGGATTCGAGTGATTATATCGATATATGGTGAACTACCAACATGAGATCAAAATTTTAATTCTTCCCTGATACTTGCCATCTGTGCAACCCTGTCGACATCATCAAAGTATCCATCATGAAACTCAAGATCATTCTGAGACGGTTTCGGTGGAGGGTACTCTTTTACCGTTTCTTCAATGTCAAACACCTACAAAATAGGTATACAGAGATTCAAGACATGTTCACGTTGGAAATGGCTGTTCTGTCGACTGTAAAAAGTCCATTAACTCTTGCCCTGATGAGCATTTTCTTGAATTTCTCGTAAAATCATAGCAGGCACTCTAAAATCACATGGGATAAAGATCAACCCAAATCACCTGGGCTGAGTGAATATGAACCCAAATTGGGTTCATATTCACTCAACCCAGTTGATTTGGTTAACTATTTACCTAAACTGAAAAGCAGACGACACTTGCAAAAAAAATTCTTGAATAACTAATTTTTTTAATTTTTTGTCTCAAAAACATAGGTTATGCCCCCTCGTTGGAACGAGCTCGACGAGCTCGTTCCAACGAGGGGTCATAACCTATGTTTTTGAGACAAAAAATGAAAAAATAATGAAAATTAATTGGCGATTTTTGAGAATAGCGCTGGCCGGTTTTGGCCGTTACGTTGGGTAAAGGGTTAATTCTTAACCCAGCTGATAGATAGATACTTTATTCAGCAGCATTTGCATAATACAGAGTAATACGTTTGGTATAAACAAAAATATATAATACGTGTTGCTGGGAGATGCCATGGCCTGATTGGCTGTCTACATGCCATCACCTTAAAAACTAGAATTATTTTACATTAAATTTCATTCAATTTCGACCAGGCTACATTTTCCCGTTGAACCCTTAAAACTTAAGACTGAAGTACAGTAAATAGAAAATAAAGTAAGCGACTCTGAACTGGTAAGAGAAGTATTTTCAAAAATCTGGACTACCCTACCAACAAAACGAGAAGTTAACAATAATAATAGGTCAATGTTACTGATATCTGCAAATAAGAGCTTTTGACTACAGCAGAGATCTGAACAGCGCTATGCACCATAGGATGACGGTTCTGACAATCATATGCACTACTGGCAAATAGAACACATTGGAACTCATGGGACGAAGTCTAAGCAGATGCAGTTCTTGCCCTCACTCGTCCCTTTTCTCTATCTGACATGATTTCTCACGTTTGCTTTACTTGACGAGTTATTTTTTTTAAAGATCCTGCCAAAAGTTGAAATATAAAAACCCTAATGTATATCATATTGAGATGGACCTCAGTAACAGATTAAGATATCTCGGGACCTTCGGCTAATTTTGCTCGGGTGGTCCTTTTGTAACGAAAAAACATGCTTGGACAAATATTAGATGCCCTGATGAGATCGGAGATCCTAGGCCAAGCTGAGTTAGACTATTGGATAATCCGCCATTGTTGACTCAGAAGGGCGAAGAAGGATAAACTCGCCCACGGATCAAAACGTTGACCTCGGTGTAGCTAGAAAGGGTCGGTAGCTATCTATGAATGATCAAACGAATTCCCCAGGTTGGGGTTAACCTAGAAAATCCCGGGAGTGGGGGATGCTGATCGTCGGAGAAAGGTTGAGACAGAGCTGTTTGATGTAAAAGAACGATACAGGGGGAACAGCTGAAATGAATTTGCTAAGTTGATTCAAGTAGTGATTAACTCCCTGGATAGGCAAACATCGTGAATGTTTTTCTTTTTGTATTTTTTATTATTATTTTATTTTGTTTAGGGGCTTTTGGTTTTTTTTTTCTTCTTCTTCTCCTTGTCCTGCACTAATATGCGCGTTCTTCTTGATATTCTGTTTTCCATACAGATTATCATGATAATGTGCATGCCTTGTAATTTGTATCAGATTCGAGGTTGTGTCCAGAAAGGGATCACAACGAGTTGGCTTTGCCGGCGAGTTGTGATCCCATTCTGTACACCACCGAGAATCTGATGCAAATCACAGGACATGCACATTATCATGGTAACTCATTTATCTAACAATTCTGTCAGATAAACAGATTAAATCTTAAATTATTAATACAGCTTTGGGACATAATGTGGGGCGAGAAAAAGTTTTTTTTAAAAACCCATGTTTTATGGAACAATATTATTGTGCACTTTAACAAACAAGGAGTAACGCGGTCACCGCAAATTTTCAAAGTTGCGTTGTAAAATTATTCACTCTCAATGTCACTTCCTATAATGCTACGCTTGAATTTACAAGTTTGTAATATTTAAATGTACAGTTTCTTTTTATTGTGGGGTGGGAGGGGGGCATTGTCTATTAATAGTTCTGTCGCTAATTGTGAGAAATTTTGTTTTGCTTTGTAAGCGATCAGCTGAGTCGATCACTGAAACGCAGATAGAATGTATTCATGCGCCTGTTATGACAGCCCGTTGCGTTCCCGGAAACGAGTCGTCTATATCTCACGGAATCAGAATGAGTTGTCTTTTTGATGCGGAATCGAAACACATTATGTGATATGTACCGTTTCTCGTGGTTTTCAGGCCAAAATCTATATGATTGTTAGATAAAATTTCAGGTCACATTAGATTTTGACCACATGCATGTTCGGTGTCACGATACAAAGTTTTTAACCCAACACCCTGATGTAACGACAATATTGGTTCGCCTCTACTCTTCACTGAAATCGTCAATTCAAATTTCCAGACACAAAAAAATCATATTTCAAATTTGATTATTTTTTTTCTGTTGTATTTCAAAAACATGGAAGTCCGATGGCTCATTTGGTAGAGCATTGGACTTCAAACCAAAAAGTAAATGGTTTGCTCCTGGCCTGCGCCATCTGTGTTCTCCTTAAATGAGCCTCTTAATCTCAACTGGTCACATGGGAACACGGTGGTGCCGTTTACTAAGGCGCACTGCACGTCAATGGTCGACTTGCCTCCAACCGCTGTTAACTCTGGGTTAATAAGTTGGAAAGTCTGACTGTTACTCTCCTTTGCTGGTGATTCTCTCCGGATGCCCACGCTTCGGTAACAATAAATTTGTCTGACACGATGAGACTCTGGCTATTGAAACCGCCATTAAAACCCCTATAAACAGAAAAGAAACAAACCTCAGAAACATAGTTTCGGACTCTCATTGGAACGAACTCGACCAATACGGTGGCATAAGCTAAGGTTTTTAGGCCAAAAACTGAAAATTTTCTCTTTTTCCGAAACATTTTCTACAACTGTCGTCTGCGATTCTTTTAGAATAAAAGAGAATAGACAGCCACATTAATATCTGGGCGAAACACATTGAATCTAGATAAAAATAAGTGAACCGTTCTATCGCCCCTTCCGGCTGGAGGTTTAATGCACTCGACGACCACCAGAGGGGACTACCCGCCACTGGAAGGAGATCAAAACAGTATCGATAAATATTTTTAAAAGTGTAGGTGGGCGTCAAATAGTTGAACCTGGTCCCACCGTCACAAACATCCACATTTACATACACGCACAGTCAGGCTTTGACAACTCTTGTGTGTATTGGAATAAAAACAATAGACACCCCACACGCTAAAAACTGAAGTGTTATAAACTACACTTGAAGTGCTGCATTTAACACTTACTAAGTGCTGAACTAGCACTTTGTTCAAGTGTAGATATTCCAGAACTTGACAGATGTTACAATAATACCACTTGACAAGTGTAATGTCGCGACACTTAAAAGGAAACAACGCAGATGACGCGGATCAGGCTCGAACTCTCGAGCCTGATCCGCGTCATCTGCGTTGTGTCCTTTTAATTACGTACCCACCAAGCGCAAATCAAATTATGGACGATTCTGGAAGAACCACCAATGCTAGACACATGGGGAGTGCCATCCATTCAAGTTTCAGATGTCTGACGATTGTAATGTCTAAGTGCTTAAAGCATTGCACTTTGAGTGTTAAAATCAAACCCAAAGAGTTAGAATGGGTTTAACACATTGAAAGTGTCAGTTTTAACACTTTAGTTTTTAGTGTGCATCCTACATGTATGTCTCCCGTGCTACCCTGAGCTATGTTTCAGCCTCAAGCCAGTTTAAAATCAACTAAAACTGCCGAATCTGTCTGAACAACGAAACAACTTCCTGATTTCCAATCAGAATATAACAATAACATGATTTTCAAAAGCATTATGGTTCATTAGCGGTCCAACAGAAATGATTAACCCTTTACCCAACATAACGGTAAAAACAGGCCAGCGATCTTCATAAAACTTACCATTCAATTTTCATTATTTTTGTCATTTTTTGTCTCAAAAACATAGCTGATGACCCCTCATTGGAACGAGCTCGTTGAGCTCGTTCCAATGATGGGGTCATAAACTATATATTTGATGCAAAAAAATGAAAATATTCAGTAATTCTTGAATTTTGTTTGCAAGTGTCGTCTGCTTTTCGTGTTAGGTAAAGGGCTGACAGCCCGAGGTCTTATAAGCGACCCGAGCCGAAGTCGAGGCCCCTAATAAGATAGAAGACTGTTAATCATTTCTGGCCGGCCGCTAGTGGAATTATAATTCCCACGAAAGTTATGTTATTACTATTATTACCAACTATAATAGTAATAGGGAAGGACATTCAAGTAACCCCAATGGGGGCGCGGTAGCTCAGTTGGTAGAGGTGCAGGCTGCAAGCCGAGAGGTCCTCGGTTCGAATCCCACCTGCGGCAACCGCGCTGTGTCCTTGGGCAAGACACTTCACCCCGATTGCTTACATGGGGGCACGATGACGCTGTGTACTGAGGCGTACTGCACGTCGATGGTGCGCATGTCTTCAACCAATCTAACCCTGCCTGTGCTGCGGTGCAGAGTTCAGAGTTACGATGTTGGAGAGCTGACAGCTGCTCGTCGTTGCTCGGTGGTTCTCTCCGGGTACTCCGGCTTCCTCCACCCGTAAAACTGTCACGGTCACGATTAGCCATTGTGCATAAGTATGTGACCTTAAACACCAATAAATAAATAAATAAATCAAGTAACCTCAAAACAACTGCAAGTCAATAATTTAATCAAATCCGAGAATTATTCAAGATACTTGTCCTTTAATCAAGAAAAATTCTGACTTTTTAATATGAATAGAAAATGAACAATTAAGTAAAGAGCATAATTTGGAATATTCATGAGATGTCGGCATTTATTTTTCATGTGTTTTTTAAAAGACAGGAACGAAATAACTGCAGCAAAAAATCTATCATCGGAGTTTGGCTGCTTCAAAAACAGAACGGTACATATCTGTATTGGCCTTATATCATTTAGAGGCTCCTAGTGTTTCAGTAAAGAGGTTTAAGCTGTTTTAATTGGTGTAAACACCAAGCTAACTGTTGTAAGGTTTGTTTATCTCGCGCGGTAGCCGAATTTACAAAGCGAAAACAGAAGATTAGAAACGGGACGTAATACGGTCACGTGGCATACCGGGCCACAGGGCGATAATGAAAATCATTTTCATCATCCGATGCGGCCCGATACATCACGTGATTTGCGGTGTGTTATATAATTTGATTACCTTACTGAACAATGTTAATGCACTTGAGAATGCCCTTTTAAGTGGTAATAATAAAAGAGTTCACTTTTCCTCTTTACCTGACGTGACGACCATAACCGGTCAGCTCTGTTCACAAAAAAAACTCTGCATTCAGATTTTATTATTATTTTTTTTTTATTTATTGTTGTCAAAAACATATCTTCTGACCCCTCACTGGGACGAGTTCGTTGAGTTCGTCCCAATGACGGTCCAAAAGTTATATTTTGGGCGCAAAAATGAAAATTTTCAGTTGTGCAAAACATGTTTTGGTTGTGCCGTCTGCTATTCGTTTTTTGTGTCGTCTGCTATTCGTTTCAGGGTGAAATATAATGAACACCCTCTCTTAATATCGGAGTAATAACGATAATAACAATAATTCTTTTGCCATCGACTGATTTGATGCGGTCTTCTATAACAAGGAGGTCCACCTCAACCATGTCCACCGCAGGGTTAATCCTCCCCCAATCTCCCTCCGAATCTCATAGAATTCGGTCAAAAACTATTTCATAGTTACACCTCTCCCTGGCACATTATCGATCTCCAAAACCTTAAAATTTACCCCTCGCTCATGCCGTTCCTCGTCCTCATATCCTTCATGGTTTCATCCCATTTTCTACTGGTCATATCGTGTCGGATCGTTTAACGACCGAGTACCTGGAGCGAACTACCGAACGTTGGCGAGCAATTTTCAGAATAAATTCAGACTCTCTAACTTTCTAAACCTGTATAAACAGAGTTAGCGACGGTTTAAGGCAAGTATCCCATCGACGCGCAGTACGCCGTATCGTCCCCCGAGTTCCAATGTGTTCTATGTGCCAGTAGGCACATAGAACACATTGGAACTCGGGGGACGTTATGATAGCATTTAGGATTATATGTATTACGGGGATCAGTGCAGATTATGCGGGTCAGAATAGAACCGCCCGACCTTTCGGTTTCACGTCCAATGCTCTAACCAGTGAGCCACGACACTCTCTATAACTTAGACATAAGTAAGCGATCCCTTTCATCGCTTGTTCCGATTGGACGTATCATGGTTTTGTCCACTGCCACTAGAGACAGCTATTCACTGGAAGGAGATTCATACGTTTCTGAAAGACATTCTGGAAAAGTGGGAGAAAGATGGAAAGGTCGGAGTAAGAGAATGATTGGGGAGGGGGGGGGGGTGTAAATCGACATCATATTGGTGGGTTTGATAGTTTTACTCACATTCTCCGTTATAATATCTGCTTGTAATGGTTCCCCGGTGTCTGGCTTAGAATTCAATGCAGTTCCCTCTGGCTCTGGTTCTTCTTGTTTGTGACTGGCATCTGGTTTCTCTGGTTCTTCTTGTTTTTGACTGGCGTCTGGTTCTTCTTGTTTTTGACTGGCGTCTGTTGTCTCTGGCTCTTCTTGCGTTAGTTTTGCTTTTGTCCCTTCATTGTCTAATTTTTTACTATCACCACAACCCATTGCAGAAACGTATGAGTTGTCTCCCCAATACAGTTATAATCAGTAGTTAGAATATGATGACCTTATACATGAATCTGAAAAAAGCCAGAAAAAACGTTCACTCGCCCGACACCGTAGCTTTCCTAAAGATGTTACACACTGGACACAAGCGTCTCTATAGCTGAACTGATGATTAATTCCTTTCTTCTCTGTTTCCACAGCACGTGGCAGCTCCGGTTTGAAAACTGATACATCCTTCGGCTGTACCTCAGGTTAAATCAGATTTCAAAAACAGTGGTCGTGGGGGAAGAACTTCCTCGTCGACTACCATTTTAAACATGATCGACGACACGCCGTGCAATAATTATTATATTAGACAATAGACACGTCTTTGATAACAACCTGGCCACGTTGTCTTTTTGTAGTATGCAAATACCTTGAAATACCCGATAGAACAACAGACTAGGTGTTCAAGTGACGTCAGTTAAGTACCTTTGGTTCACAGAGTATACCCGAATTAGTGCTTTATGTTGATTGAACAAATGGAATGGGGTACGCTAGTTACAAACCTATGGAAGCGTATTAGTATAAAAAAATTGGATGCATTAGTCCTAATTAGGAGATATTATCTCATCATTAGGAGAAATTATCTCATCATTAGGAGATATTATCTCATCATTAGGAGAAATTATCTCATCATTAGGAGATATTATCTCATCATTAGGGCTTATTATCTCATCATTAGGACATAGTTATCTCCTAATTAGGACTTATTTATCTCCTAATTGGATCTTATTATCTTTTTATTAGGACATATTATCTCATCATTAGGACATAATTATCTCATCATTAGGAGATGTTATCTCATTAGGAGATATTATCTCATCATTAGGTCTTATCTCATCATTAGGTCATAATTATCTCCAAATTAGGACTTATTTGTCTCCTAATTAGGACTTATTATCTCATCATTAGGAGATATTATCTCACCATTAGGAGATATTATCTCATAATTAGGACTTATTATCTCACCATTAGGACATATTATCTCGTCATTAGGACATATTATCTCATCATTAGGAGATGGTATCTCATCATTAGGACTTATTATCTCATCATTAGGACATAATTATCTCATCATTAGGAGATATTATCTCATCATTAGTTGATATTATCTCATAATTAGGACTTATTATCTCACCATTAGGACATATTATCTCGTCATTAGGACATATTATCTCATCATTAGGAGATGGAATCTCATCATTAGGACTTATTATCTCATCATTAGGACATAATTATCTCATCATTAGGAGATATTATCGCATCATTAGGAGATATTATCTCATCATCAGGAGATATTATCTCATCATTAGGACTTATTATCTCGTCATTATGAGGTCTGCTCGTCTTATTCAGCGAAGAGTTAAAAGTCACATTCTCCTCGTAATGACCAGATGGTTGGGGAGGGCCATGACAGGCCAAAATGAAGTGCGGAGAGGGACAAAATATTTTACAGCTGCTAATAACAGCAGAAAAATGTATCAACCCCCCCCCCCCCCCCCCCCAATTCACTTCACCTCCTGCTGGGTTAACCCTTTACCTAACATAACGGCAAAAACCGACCAAAGATATTCGCAAAATAACAATACAATTTGCATTATTTTTCATTTTTTGTGTTAACGTTATAGCCATAAACTAGGAATAGATGATATCTCCTACTGATGAGATAATAAGTCCTAATTTGGAGATAAATAACTCCTAATTAGGAGATATAAAAGTCCTAATTATGAAATAATAAGTTCTAATTGGTAGATAAATAAGAAGAGATAATATCTCCTAATGATGAGATAATATCTCCAAATGATGAGATAATATCTCCTAATGATGAGATAATATCCCCGGCTCGGGGTCACTCAAGCACGGGACAGGTTGTTCTAATTCCTAAAATATCTCCAATTCAATTGATAATTATTCCATCTGTATAGCTGCTAAGTCGAGTGCCGTGCTAACTCAGAGTGGCGGGTGCTTGTTCATGTTTGCACGTGTATGCCACTAATTTGATATTTTAGCCCAGACATATAAAGGAAGCTGGGCATCAATCGACACCACATCTGACTGCAGTACTTTATGATGTAAAAGTATTGCCATTGATCAGAAACGCATGGAATGGCCCTTTTTGTAAACGTTCCCCAAAACGTTACAGATCAAATGGGAAAATTGAGGAAATTTTCCAGACAAGATAAAATAACAGCGGTAATGATATGAATGCATAATCTCCGTGGCTTATAAAACTTAACTTCCACTTGCCACTGAATAGGAAACAAGTCTGCATCATTTGATTCTTGTTGCGCCCTCATGCTATGTTGCTGTCAGGGCTTTTCAATAGAACCATCATAGTTAACCATTATTTGTAACATAATCTGGTCACCCGTCATTGGTTCGCTTTTCAATAGAACCGCCATAGTTTTCTGGCCGCTCTGATTGAACAATATAAGGTGCGCATTGCAGGGATTGAGACCAGGTAGAGTGGGAAGAGCCGTCATAGAACCATCATAGAACGTACAGGTTTTCGACCAGATTGTGTAACAAATGATGACGATTCACATTTACATTTGATTATGAAAATGATAGGGCAGGTTTGGATAAGGAATGTAGTTCGTTTGGCACATAATTATTATCTATGTGCAAATCGTCTGGTATGAGAATAGTGAATGGCAGGAAATTTGGATATGCTCTCGGAAATTATACGAGCTACAGTTACAATGGCGCTAGTATTGTTGACTATGTATTGATAAATAAGCGGTATCTACCCGATGTTAGCTATTTTTGTGTAAAATCCCCGACAGAATTTTCAGATCATAGTCAACTGACTGTTCATTTCGATATTATGGTAATCGACGTATAAAGTACTAAGCTTAAAAAAAACATTTTGTTATGTATAGTGAGGCACATGTCAAAAGTAGGGAAACGGGGTTCAAAGAAATTATAAAAGAAAACAAAGAATTTAAACTATTAAATGATTCGGAGAAATACTATTATATATTGAAAATAGTAAATCGATTAATATTATTTCTAACATGATCTGGTCATTCTTCTGTAAGTGAGATCATCTTGTTAAAGAAAAAAGTCATTAGTACTTTATATTATACATCATGTTTATTATATCTTCTTATTTATTATGTTTGTATTGTGCAACTGCCATTATGGTGTAATGCATCCAAATATTGTATTATAGTTAATTTTTGCACTTGACCAGTTCAATTGTATTTATTTATTTATTTATTTATTTATTTATTTATTTATTTATTTATTTATTTATTTATTTATTTGTCGCATGCATATTTCTTCACAATGGCTACATCGTGACTGCAACTTGGATGTAAAGTCATGTCCAGCCAATCGTTTATACCCATATAGCCCATTTTAGAGGATTTTCACCCCAGGCATTTGTCCTATTTTATCAGAAAATAGAGCTTGTTTACCGCAGTACGCAAGCACTCTGCTCTTCCCGGTGTCGAATGGAATTTAGCAAATTCAAGTATTCACACAAAAGGAAATATAATATACTGTGATCTCTTATTAATAAGTGAAAATTAGGCCACACAAAAAAAAATTAATTGATTCTCAAGCAATTTTTTTTTCAAATCAGTGAGGGAGGGAGGGAGGGTTTTATTTTTATTTTTTCTTTTGCAAAAAAGTGAGCAAACATGGAATGGATTTCGGCTATCTTTTTCACACAGAAATATAGAAATTGCATATTTATACAAATAAATATGCATTGTTAATTTGAAAAAATAAAACATTCGTCTAAAAACAAACAGTAGATACTGCAATTCACATGCTTCATATTCTTTCGATGTTCTTCATATCATCTTTGAAGTATAAGTATTTAATCTATGGGGATTTGATTCGTTACAGTCTATGGGACAGTGCATGTAGGCACTCTCACATAAATTGAAACAAGGCGAATATATTGGAGACGCAACTATATAAATATGCATCAATCAAAAAATGTAAAAAGTTTCGGTCTCCCTGAGTTTGTACTAGTATTGGAAGACACTGAAAGGCAATAAAAAATGTCTAATGAGGGGATTCAAATTCAATGAGTGATTGCTTGAGAATCGTCTTTTTTCGCTTGAACGCTTATGCGCTGTACAATTGGAGTAGCTCGGGATCTAAAGTAAGAAGAATGGCTTTTCCACCCAGGTAAAAACTCGAAAATTCGAGATGCGTACCAGCCCCTCTAAATGCCAATACTGAGCTTTTCTACCACGTGGTCTTTACCTTTGGCATCCAAAGATCAATAGCTCTGAAGCGCAGTTTTATCATTCTAAACTTGAGCGTTTATAGCTGAAACAGATAAGTGGCTTTGTCCCTATATCCCGATAAACTCTGCCTTCTGATTGGCCAGAAGAACACCCAGGACAAATAGCCATGGTAAAGGGCGCACCCAACATCCAAGATATATGAGAGCGTGAAACATCCTGGGTATAAGGGCACTCGAAACATCGGGGGTATATGGTTTAAATGAAAGCTTTTCGGTTTCGCTCGCCTCGATATAAAAATCGAACCATAAAAAAAAATAGTGACAAATATCATCAGCTTTCTGACAATTCGATTCTATTTGCTGTTATAAATTAAATAGACGAATAATTAAAACAAAAACCTGAGAAATATAAAATATGAGGAAATCTGTCAACAAAATATCCCCCATATGTTTACATGTTTCCAATAACGACCCCAGGGATGTAACTCTCTCTCTCTCTCTGTTGTCTTCTGGGTTTGTTAAAACAAAACAATTATTCACGAGTTTGGTCCAACTGATTGCGGAGCGTGAGAAACGCGCCCACAAATTTGTTTACGCTATGTTTCTATTGTGTTTCAAACGGGACAAAAACTTTATTTCCTCCAACATGTAATGATAATGATAATGATGCTTTATTTAACCCTTTACCCAACGTAACGGCCAAAACCGAGCAGCGCTATTCTCAAAAATCGCCAATTAATTTTCAAAATATTTTCATTTTTTGTCTCAAAAACATAGGTTATGACCCCTCGTTGGAACGAGCTCGTCGAGCTCGTTCCAACGAGGGGTCATAACCTATGTTTTTGAGACAAAAAATGAAAAAATTTAGTTATTCAAGAATTTTTTTGGCAAGTGTCGTCTGCTTTTCATGCTAGGTAAAGGGTTACCGGTATATATGATATTGTGGATTACAAGTATGAAGTGAAACATACAAATATAGAATGAAACATATATACCGCAGGGAGATTGCAAGCCAGAATGGCTGTCTACCTGCCATCCCCCAACAAATATTTTTCCAACAACACTGCACACGGAAACGGTTTTTTGGGTATGACTAATGTTCAGTTATGTTCAGTTCGTACTTATTATTCACAATGAATGTTGCCTATGGGTATGGATAAGACTTGGTAGTTGAGACAACATGGGAGGCAGACGAGATCTTCAGACAATGTTCAAGACAAAACGAGATCTATTTTCTAATGAGTGGGAGACTAATGAAGATGTATGGTATATGGAGATTTAATACCTGGGTGTCTCGTTTAAACACCTCGACTGTGGCTCGGTGTTTAAACACCGACATCCAAGTATTAAATCTCCATATCATACATTTTGGAGGAGATAACTTCTAATAACCGAGAATGCATTTTAATAAATTTTGTCACCCTGCGATTTTAAACTCTGGCACCAAAAACACTAGGTGTCTAGATGTTACCAGGCTCCATTCCTGTACCAAATTTGGTAATGAAATATTCTACCCTTTTCATTTCCGATAGCAAAAAGTCATGCACTGAATTTCGCAACCCTATGGCATAGACCTTTGAACTTCAAAACAGTGGGTGTTCACATTTAAACATGTACCATTCCTGTATCAGCGCTGAGTTTGGTAATCAGATATTTGGTAGATTTTTAAGACGGAGACAGACAGATACTCGTGGAAGTCATACCCACGGTTCGACTATTGTTGGTGCGAGTAACTAGCAAAGATTCGTCATGAAAATTGACCTTCGATAATATTATCTCCTTTGAAATTATTGGACAGATGGGGAAGCTCCAATTAAGAAACAAGTGATCGTTGTGAAAAACCTTTGACACAAGTAGAAAATAAAGATAGTTTGTTTCTGTTAATATTAATAAACGGACCTGTCTATTATTTTTGTTTCTAAAAATTGCAAAAGGAAACTTTTGTTTTTTATGGCAAGCTAAATTTAGATCTGAAAAGGTTGAAGGGTATTCTTGATCGATTAATCACATGTATTAACCTTGGTTAACCGATTAATCACTTGTTTTAGTAGATAGCTGAATTATTGCCGTACCGTTGAGATTTATAGCATTAACACTTTACCCAAAGTAATGGACAAAACCGGCAAGCGCTTTTTATAAAATTCTTCTTCAAATTTTATTTTGTTTTCAGTTTTTGTCTAAAAAACATAGCTTATGACCCCTCATTGGAACGAGTCCGTTGAGCTCGTTCCAATGAGGGGTCATAAGCTAGTTTTTTAGACAAAAATTGAAAATTTTTAGAAATTCAAGAATTTATTTCGCAAGTATCGTCTGCTGTTCGCAACGGGCAAGGAGTTAAGAATGACCATTTCCAGCTACTGATACAGTACAATCATGCAAGTGAACTGGTATGTCTGCGCATAACTTGATTGCTTTAATCTGTCTCATACTAATTGACGCATGTCAGTGTGACAATGTTTGCCTGTTTTAGAACACGTTTGTTCCTTTGTTAACCCATATAATACAGTAGTTTAAGGAAAGGGTTAATCGATCAATTAATTTTTTTGATCGATCAAGACGTTGATCATTGGTTAATCAATTAGTCGGTTAACCGTTTCAGCTCTCGCTAAATTAGGAGCATGTACTTCACAGATAAAGTTTGAGAAATTTAAAATGATACTTACATTTATCAAACGGAGGGAGAAGCGAAAAACACCTTGATATTTCCAAAACGATGAACCAAACGATCCGTTGTTATAGCCCCGCTACTGGCTCAAAGCAATGCCTTGCAACTTGAGAACTTCCCGGTTAATTCAGTTGAACTGCGCGTCAGCTAATCATATTTGAATCACTGTTAACAAATCCACCAGCGTCGAATTTTTAATTTACTCTTCCTATGCCAGAATAAATTGCTAGAATTCAGATTACTCGTAATCATTTTCAATTTATTTATTTTTTGGGGAGTTTAACGCCACTTTCGATAGCCAGGGTCACCTCGTGTCGGACAGTTTTACGGGTGGGGAAGCCGGTGTACCCGGGGAGAACCACCGAGCGGCGGCGAGCAACTGTCAGACTCTCCAAAGTACTAACTACACACAAGCAGGGTTAGCGTTGGTTGAAGACAAGTTCACCACCGACGTGCAGTACGCCTGAGTAGACAAAGCCACCGTGCCCCCCACGTGAGCAATTGGAATTAAGTGTTTTGCCCAATCATTTTCAATAAATTCGCTAATAAAATCGAGATATGGAGTTCGCAAACCAGGCCTCTCTAACCAGGGGGCACGAAAATGCTTTTAAACGATCTTTTCTCGAAACATTATAAAAGCTCAAGAGCTCAAACTCTGTCAAAGGATATTGAATTGGTTAACCCTTTACCTAACATGAAAAGCAGACAAAACTTGCAAAAAAAAATTCTTGAATTACTCATTTTTTTAATTTTTTGTCTCAAAAACATAGGTTATGACCCCTCGTTGGTACGAGCTCGTTCCAACGAGGGGTCATAACCTATGTTTTTGAGACAAAAAATGAAAAAATAATGAAAATTCATTGGCGATTTTTGAGAATAGCGCTGGCCAGTTTTTGCCGTTATGTTGGGTAAAGGGTTAAATTCCTTGTTTTCGGAATTGAATACTTTTTAAAATATGGCATGCTGCCAACCGGATTTGATCTGTGCCAAGATTTGTTTATCAATCTCTTGAGGGCGATTGGTATTCGGTATTCACGCGAATCTAATAAAATGTTCAAACTAATTTGGGTAAACTACAAAATAATTTGAAGTTCGAGTGTGGGTATGTTGTCAATGGTATGTATGTGGTAGTGTGGTGTTTTACATTTCAATATTTATTTAATTTACAACTTAAAAGTTATTTCAGTTTAGTAGGGGTTAATTTATTCTGCTTGGGGCACAGTAGAAATCGGCTGTCTTTCCCTATTTGGGAGACAGTTATCACAACTCGCCTCACCTGCACTTTTGACGTTTGTCTAATTTTCTGGTGGGAAGTTCTTTTGTGTCAGAAGACTGTTGGTATTTGCTTCGAGAAGTTGTCTTTGTTCAAAAGATTTTTACCTGCTATTATCCATTTAGTTTTGTTGGCAAACCGAAGTCGTTGTGAATTGGTAAGATTTTAAATATACTTCTTTCTCGTTTTATAGTTGGAAGTATACATGCAGATCGATCGGCACTTAACCCGATCACTCTGCCTGTAGACTTACAACGAATCGTACATTTTCGGCATCGGAGTTATTATGTTAATCCTTTGCCCAAAGTAACCGTCAAAACCGGCCAGCGCTTTTCTAAAAAATCACCAATTAATTTTCATTATGTTTTTCATTTTTTATCTCAAAAACATAGGTTATGTCCCCTCGTTGGAACGAGCTCGTCGAGCTCGTTCCAACGAGGGGTCATAGCCTATGTTTTTGAGACAAAAAAAATGAAAAAAATAGCTATTCAAGAATTAGGTTTTTTTTGGCAAGTGTCGTCTGCTTTTCATGTTAGGTAAAGGGTTAATTGAATTTAGACAATAGGATATGTTTTACAGAAGGTGGTTTCTGCGTATTATTTATTAAAGGGTTATATCATAGACATCAAAGTTCAGTTGTAGACATAGTTGGAGAGTAAATAAAGAAAGAGCGGACATAAAGAAACTTCATAAACTGTTTTACTGAATTATTCTTTAAGTGTCCACATTTTATCGAAGATGGCTCGAGGGAAACCCACACCACCTACGATGCCGATATGTATGGCGTTTATTTTTAAATGTCCATGATACGTAAACTTTTTCTCAGGACTGTAGAGGTAAAATGGCTCACCAAGAGCGTCCGCATTCTTAAATCATTTGCACTCTGATTCCGAAACATTAAAGAAGCAGTTTTCTCCATAATGTAACAATGAATTTAGTTTAAACAATATTTATTTCAAAAGTTTCCAAAGTGATACATAGCTTACAATATCACTGAGTGTGGACTTGACAGTAATCTGTAAGCTTGTCCGTGGTCGATTCCACCCATGGTATAGATTTATTTATTTATTTATTTATTGATGTTTAAGGTCACATATTTATGCACAATGGCTAATCATGACCGTGACAGTTTTACGGGTGGAGGAAGCCGGAGTACCCGGAGAGAACCACCGAGCAACGACGAGCAGCTGCCAGCTACCCAACATCGTAACTCCGCACTGCAGCACAGGCAGGGTTAGATTGGTTGAAGACATGCGTACCATCGACGTGCAGTACGCCTTAGTACACGGTGTCATCGTGCCCCACGCGGGCAATGGAGATGAAGTGTCTTGCCCAAGGACACAACGCGGTTGCCGCAGGTGGGATTCGAACCGAGGACCTCTCGGCTTTTAGCCTGCACCTCTACCTACTGAGTCATGGTATAGATAACAGGTAGCGAATGAGAAGACAGTGAGAAGGCGTGTACAGCAAGATATCTGTTACCACATTTTTTTCGCAAATTACAAATGAAGAAAGTAACATAAGACGATACACGTAGGTTTAATTTATCTAACTGATAGAAGAAAAGAAGAGTAGAACAGTTTTCAGGAAGAAAAAGAATAAGGAGCAACCAGACAGAGCCGAACCATCTCCATGTTGTACCGCCAGTCAGTTACGTACAAGTTCTATCTGTGCGGGAGGATGCCGAAAGGACCGGTAGAACCTGAACTTGATTGTGTTGTGCATGTCAGTGGAGGTCCCAAACACAGAGATGATCCGAGATAATACCAGTTAGCTCAAATCTTATGTGCACTTGAGTTATTGTTAGAGTTAGAGAAGAACACAGAAAGAAACAAGGAATTTAACCAAATTCAATATTATTTCACAGAGCTTGAGCTCTTGAGCTTTCACGATGTTTCCACGGCATCAAGTAAAAAGTTATTTGCTCTTAATGGCCTAATTCCGCCTCACGTTGACCATATTACAAACAATAAAACAGGTTTTCCGACATGTGTCTCTGGAGAAACTTGCAAGTTACATTCTAAGTGCCTGGGCATTGAGTTTATACAAGTGTTGACGACTGCCTTTGAAGGCAGCCAAGACTTGCATAGAAACAACTGCAAAATCGCCATAATATGTCTGCAACGTCAAGTTGGAGGTTGTAAAATGTGTTGTCCCTATATCCCGATAAATTCTGTCTTTTGGTTGGTCAGAATGCCTTGGACAAATAGACACCGCAAACGGTGGCCCCAACATCCAAGGTACATGAGAGCGTGCAACATCCATGATCCAGGGTATGAGCGCACGCGAAACATCGGGGGTATATGTTTTAAACGAAAACTTTCCGCGTTAGCTCGCCACGAGATAAAAAATGAACCAAAAAACCTGAAAAGAGCCACAAAAATCATCACATTTCCGACAATCCGATCATATTTTGTCGTTATAAATTAAATAGTCGAATAATTAAAATGAAACAACTTGAGAAAAATAAAATAAGAGCAAATAATTCGTACCCTCAGTACCAATGTGTTCTATGTGCCGGTGGGCACACAGAACACATTGGAAACCAAGGGACGATATGTCAACAAAATACTGTTTGCTCGTTTCCTTAACGACGCAAGTTGTCTTCTGCGTTTGTAAAAACAAAACAATTGCGGAGTGTGAGAAAGGCGTCCGCAAAATTATTTCCATTGTGTTTCTATTGTGTTTCAAACGGGACAAAAACGCCTAAATAAATCCCGTTGACCACAGTGTTAACCTTTCACTTCCTGTACAACCCATCAAGTTGTTTTGAAAAAAAGTATCAATACATCCACAAAGTACATCATCTCTTGAAAAAATTAAACTGGAAAAAAATATATGTTGCCACATGAAATATCAGTTTAAATTTCGAATTTTCACAACTATCGTATGGTCTTGCACTGAATGACCTTCACACTTTTTTATTCCATGCCTCATTTTTTGAGAGATTCTCACACATTCCGGCACCAAATTACAAACAAACTTATTAATCCTTTCTAAAGTGGACGAATCCAAATTTTAATTAATGGTTTCAAAGTCAAAATATATTCAACCAATCAGCTGATCAGCCCTATTTAATCCTACTCACAACTTTGTTCACGTGTTCACTTATATAGTGGTTCATAACCTAAAGAGATACCAAAGTTGATTACAATATCTTGAATTTGGGATTTAATTTCAAAATAAAATACTACCAAATTGATTCCAAAACATTTTTTTTAAATTCACTGTTTTTTTTTTCTCTGACCTCACAGCATTTCATGTAACCCATCCTGTGTTTTGAGTAAAAAAACCTGACACATTTTCACCTTTTCACTCATTATAATTAATCATAGTAAAAAAATCATTGAAAATATATTCTTCAAACAGATATCATTTTGTATCAATACATTAATAGATCAGCCTCTTGTGTACCTCAAGGCCCAATTATTCTCAGAATACACCGAGTGCAAGAATATTTTAACCCCTTCATTCTTCTCAAAATAAAGATGAAAAAATGTAGTTTTCCTTCCTCAAATGTTTGTATATAGCACATATTTGGAGGGCAAAACACTATGTCAGAGAAGCACACCTTGCCTCAAAATAACCATATAATTTGAGTGGAAAACAGAAACAAAGGAACAAACAAGGGTTGCTATTTGACCCACACCGTACCAACCGTACCAACCAATTCAGTGAAAAAGCCAACCCCTAATGCATATGAGACCTTCCATGATAGTTTTAGTGACAGAAGTTTATAGATTTCCAGATGTATAACTTGCAGAGATAAGAAGCATCTTAGAAATCAATAAATCACAGATTTATTTTATCTTATTACTGGCAGAGTGGCCTCCGAGTGGAAAATTCCCTCGGTAATGTGTTGCAAAGATATAAAAAGCTCCACATGTACCCTGTCCAAATGAAATATTTTATTGACACTACAGGAATTTTGAGGGACGTCAACCACATGACTCCCTGTAATATACTCTTGGATGCCAATAACTGAATTCAAAATGAGCAGTAACAAATTGGGGGGGGGGGGGGGGGGGGGCAGAATAATAAAATGAGAACTATTGGCCCAGTCTAGTTACTGTTAACCCTTTCCCCCACCCCAGCCTATCTCCACTTGTTTCACCTTTTCAAAACAAAATAGTTGTTGAACCCTCTAAGAATCAACAAAGGTGCCGATTCCAGAAAGATTCAACAACATATTTTACTGGAATATACCTGAAACATTAATCTAAGGAGTGGTTAGGTATCTCTATTTACTGATTTATGATATAATATGTCATATTGACTGCTACAGCATACATTAACAGAAAGCAAATCTTAGCGAGACTGCTTGGCAAAAAAAAAATAATGATTAAGAAACCAATCACAAGGACAAGAAGCAAAATTCAATTTTCAAGCATATGATTTATATTTTGGGAATTCGCTTTTTGTAAGGAACACCGTACTTATGGTGAACCCAGCTAGAATAGACTAAACATTGCTACTGAATCTTGGGATGAAAAGAGGAAAGAACTTAATACAATGTGAATGCTGCCATTGCAAAAACTGAAAAAAAAAATTCAAGTTACCCGTGGTGTCATGATTTTCAAATCAAGAAAACCCTTCTAGAATAGCAATTGGAATCTGATATTCAAAACACTTCAAGGCGGAGGGTGTTTGTTCAGAATTAACTGGAATACGTTTCCAATTGTCCATCAATCAAAGGGAGGTAATCCACTTTCAGTTCCTGTCAAATAGAAAGGAAATTCAGATGTCACATCAAGAAAAATTCAAGTAACTCCATACATAAATTGCTCACATGGAGTGAAAACCTCCTGTACACCCCATTAACACAACATTTAATTCATTTCACAGAATGAAACAGGTTATTTCACTTTTGATTCACTAACTGAGGACCCCAAAACAAGAATAGTCTCCATTCTGTGCTGTTTCCGAAGCCTTGTCATGTTAAAAATCACTTTTAGCACATTTATATGGATAGAGGGGGAGGGGGGGGGGGTGCTAAAATGACAGAATGAAAGGAAAGAGACTTGCAGTAATTAGATGTGGGGTGGGGGCTTAGGTGGAATGTGGAAAAACATGACAAATTTTATTAATTGTGTTTCAAGGTAGCAATACGTTTTATTTAAACTCCAACCGGTGTAGGGTTAAACAGATTCATTCTGCCAAAAATGGTTGTGTTTGTCACCATTAATTCAGCTGTTCTACCTTGCAGT
This sequence comes from Pictodentalium vernedei, assembly GCA_031216915.1. Taxonomy (NCBI): domain Eukaryota; kingdom Metazoa; phylum Mollusca; class Scaphopoda; order Dentaliida; family Dentaliidae; genus Pictodentalium; species Pictodentalium vernedei. Next base: position 73,298,337 of record CM062293.1, on the reverse strand, counting down.
TGCCCCAAACAAGTGGAAATTCAACAACTAACCAGCCTAACAATCTTTCCTCCTATTTCAGATCACCCGTTTATTTAGCAAGCATTTTATGCATGCCAGGAAAGCAAAACAGGGACTGTGTCGTGAAAATTGGGCATCCCACACCTCCAAAAATAGCATTTTCCGAAAACTTTCAACCATATTACAAACCGAAAGTGCTTGAACTGAAAAATGAACAAAACCGGGATATCCGAAAACAAAGACATATCTTGAAATATCCCTCAATAAAAGTTACAAGGAAATACTCCTTTAGGTTATGAACGCCTAAATAAATCCCATTGACCACAGTGTTAACCTTTCACTCTCTGTACAACACACCAAGTTGTTTTGAAAAAAAAATACCTATATATCCACAAAGTACATCATCTCTTGAAAAAATTAAACTGGAAAAAAATATATGTTGCCACATGAAATTTCAGTTTAAATTTCGAATTTTCACAACTACCGTATGGTTTTGCACTGAATAACCTTCACACTTTTTCTTCCATGCCTCATGTTTTTGAGAGATTTTCACACATTCCGGCGCCAAATTACAAACAAACTTTTTATTCTGATGGGTGACTTTAATGGACACATAGGTGATAAGGAAGAAGGCATAGAGGGCTGGGATAGGAAAGTCAACAGGAATGGAAGGAAGCTGTTGAACTTCACAAAGGAGCTTGGCCTGAAGATTCTGAACAGGGACGCGAGGTGGTAGAAGTGGATGATGAGGGTAGAATGGAGGTGGATAGTAATCACAACTTGATTACAGTGACGATCAGGGCCAAAAACCTAGTAAAAAGCAAAGGAAGCTTCAGTGAAATTTGGGAATTCACTGGGCGAAGTTCGAAGAAAAATTGAAACCAATGCTTGCAGCCGTACACAAGGGGGCAGTATCCAGAAGATGGCCGATGCCATAGTTGCGAGCCTAATGGAGGCAGGGAAGGAAAGAGTATGAGAGATTAGGGCGCCAACACGGGAACTTGGGTACAGAGTGAACGAAGAACTGAAAAGGGTTATATACTTATACCTGGATGTCCGTTTTAATTTCGCTGCACACGAAGTTCGATAGATTTTCCTCGATCTGGTTCGGACACTCCGGTGGGTTCGCCATGCCCCATCGCTCGCTTGTCGTTTACCTTTTGCCAGTGCTTTACTAGTTCTAATGCGATTTGATCTTGATTCTCTGTAACTCTGCCATCTACTTTAATACTCTGTGGGTTACTTCCTTTGTTACGTTTATTCACCCATTTCCAAAATACGTTCGAACTCGACCCCCTGTCATTCTTATCGTCCTAATAAGACTGCTATTTCGCACTCTCCGATTATCGTCTTTAATCTTGTTTACTTTATTTCGTGCTTGTTGGTATTCTTCCTTTGCTACCGTGGCCTCGTTGCTTTCCGCCCCCTAAAGTTTTCTACTTTTCCTGTATGCAGCACATTTAGCTTTTCTACCCTTTATGGCCCTTTCAGTTCTTCGTTCACTCTGTACCCAAGTTTCCGTGTTGGCACCCTAATCTTTCTTATACTTTCCTTCCCTGCCTCCACTAGGCTCGCAACTATGGTGTCGGCGATTTTCTGGACACTGGCCCCCCTGTGTACGGTTGCAAGCCTTGGTTTCGATTTTTCTTCGAACTTCGCCCTTGAGTTCCCTAATCTCCTTGAAGCTTCCTTTGCTTTTTACAAGGTTTTCTGGCCCTGATCGTCACTGTAATCAAGTTGTGATCACTATCCAACTCCCTTTTACCCTCATCATCCACTTCTACCCCTATCACCTCCTTCCATAAATTAATATCTGTGAGAATATAGTCGATTATTGACTTTCTGTCGTTCCTCTCCCAGGTCCATTTCCCCTTACACCTCGCGTCCCTGTTCAAAAACTTCAGACCGAGCTCATTTGTGAGGTTCAACAGCTTCCATCCATTCCTGTTGACTTTCTTGTCCCCGCTCTGTATTCCTTCTTCCTTATCGCCCATGTGTCTATTAAAGTCACCCATCAAAATTATATCGAGTCCCCTGTTTTCTAGTACTGTAATATTGGACCTTAGTTTTGAGTATATCGAGTCATACCACTCGGGTTTGCTTCCCTCCACCGGACAGTTCACAATCCCAAGGGCAATAATTTTGTTTCTTAGATTGATCTTTACCCATCCAATATCTTTCTATACCTCAGCCGAGATGATGACATCTTCCAGGCCTGTGATCAGCGGCGGTTTCAAATCCTCTTTAATGTACATGCCTACCCCTACCCCTTTTTCTGGCCTTCCGTTCGCCGTACACCTATCCACACGCACCCCTTACTTGGTCTACCCGTTCCCCGTGTATTAACCACGTCTCGCTTAAGCCCATGACATCAAAGTCCTCTGCCTCGATCAATGTAGCAATTGCACTTACTTATCGGTGGAGACCCTGGATGTTGCTATAACCCACTTCAAGGTACCGAGATTCATTGGCTTCCGCCTACTGGTCCCATTGTTTTCTGACGCTAGCCTTGGTAACTTTATTCTGCCCCCCCCCCCCCCCCCTCTTGTTCACCCCCACCTGTGCCCATTCTTGTTATACTTGCCTCTGACCTCCCATCCCGCTCCTCTCCAAAAAAGGCTCCGCTACTCGTAGAACTTTATCCCCCAATACCCATTTCCCCATCCTGCTAAGATGCAGCCCGTCACTCCCGTACATGCTAGAGTTGCCCCAAAACGTGTCCCAGTGGTCGATAAAGGGTATTCCCAGGTCAACACGGTAATCCTCCAACTCCTCATTCAGCGTCAAGATCCTTGAGTTCCGTTTGTCCCCACCTCCAAGGACAGGAAGGCCTCTGGATACAACTACTCTTGCATTCGTACTTAGCAGTTTACTGACTAAACCTCTGTACAACTCCACCAAACTTACATACCTTTTTTCCGATATTGTTGGTCCCCACATGGACCACCACTACAGGATCCGATCCTGACCCTGCCACAATACCATCTACCCGGTCCCTCAAATCCTCCATTTCGCCCCCAGAAAACACAAGACTGTTCGATTAGAATTATCGGGACCACAAACCACATTGTCAATCCCACGTACAATGCTACTCCCCGCTATAACCAATTTTCTTCTTCTTCCCCAGTTCCTATGTCATCTGCAACTCGCCTCGTTTTGCATTCCTCTGGTCCCCTCTTTCTCTTCACCGCCCCTTACCCCATCTGACCTATCAACATCAGCAACCACCTCTCCCCCATCGAAATCCCCCTCACTCTCATCCCCAGGAGTATCGGAATCTAAAACACTGAACCTGTTCTCTAAACACCGCCTATCAACCTTGGCAGCCTTACGCCGACTCTGGCCTGACTGTGCGCAGCCCGTTCCTGACGCCACCTTCTGATTTTTCCTGCTAGATCCCCCTCCTCCGTTACACCCCCATATCAAGCATTCCTTCCCCATGTTTCCTGCCTCCCAGTTTCCTCCTTGATTCCACAACGACCTTCCATCCATCTCACCATCATAGGTAACCTTCATTGGTGTGACTCCAGATACACCATCCCTCCGCAACCTCACCCTTCAGCTACGCAATTTCCCGCTCGAATCCAACACACTTCTCTAACAAATGTAAAATATCCCTACAGTTCGCACACATCTCACTACTATCCATTGGCCGACCACCACCATACTTTATATCACACTGTCTGCACGCTTCTGTATCCTCAGTCTCCCCCACCTGCAATCCCTCGACTCACCTCCTCCTGCCTCCCTTTAATAATCATACTTACCTCCGTCTGGACACCCGTCGAGTGAGTGATACAGTTAACGTGAATGCCTGCGATGTCCTAGAACCGATTATCCCGGATATGACTCAATATCACTGCCCAGTATCAATTGATGTCGAATTTTTAAAACCACCTCCTCTCTCCTTTAACCCTTTACCCAACGAATCGCCCGCATCCGCCCGCGTAATATGCAAATTCAGCAGTTGAAAAAATATTATTTTTCAAAAAATTTCAACAAAACCATATCATGTGACCCCTCGTTGGAACGAGCTCGTCGAGCTCGTTCCAACGAGGGGTCACATGATATGGTTTTGTTGAATTTTTTTTTTAAAATTTGAAAAAATGATATTTAAAATAATAAATTTTGATATCGTCTGCGTTGGGTAAAGGGTTTTAAGAGAAGGGTATGACTATATTCACAAGGTAATTATGAAGCACTGAACGAGGCCCTCTCTAACGCTGACTAGAATTCTTTTTTTGATAACGTATGTCTTGACACTATATTGTTTCCAATTTCAGTGACAAATTACTCGATGCAGCATCTAAATATATTCCGAACAAAATTATTACTTCGCGATCGGGTCAGCCGAAATGGATGAAATTAGACTACTAATAAGACAGAGGAAGCATCTGTATCGCATAGCCAAACGCACCGGTCTTCCGATCGCTTGGGCAAAATATAAACATTAACGGAACGAAGTTGTTACGGCAATTAGGAAGGCCAAAACGTCGTATCTATCTAAAGTTCAGACCACATTAAATAACAACAAAAACCCCTCTTCATTGTGGTGCAAGATTCTAAAAACACTTATCAGTAGAAATAAAACTGTAGGTATTCCAACTATTATCCATTTAAATAAAGTATATTCATCAAGTGTTGAGAAAGCAGAAGTGTTCAATTAATACTTCTGTTCTATCTCAACAGTTAACGATTCGAAAGTCTCCCTTCCTGATTCAGCATTCCAGGCTTCACGAGTTATTGATAGTATCACTCTCCAATGTAGTGAAATATACGAAGCAAAGAAGTCGAAAATGTGTTTAAGGCGTCTGGTCCCGATCTTGCAAGTCCGTGCCTTCTTGAAGCATGTAAATCATCCCTGTGTAAGCCCCTTCTTATCTTATTTAATATGCTCTTGAACAACTCTTACTTCCCCTCACTGTGGGAAAAAGTAAATGTCTCCTCAATTTTGAAAAAAACAGCCCTCAAATTCAGTTACTAATTATCGCCCGATATCATTGATTAGTTTTGTGGGTAAAATATTTGAAAAATGTGTTTTCAAACGCTTGTGGCAACAGTGTCCTTAGTTAATTCCAGTCGGGTTTTACATCTGGTGATTCAACTGTCCTCCAAAATGACAGACATATACGATGAATTCAGTCGAGCTCTTGACGAAGGCAAAGAAGTTAGGGTGGTCTTCTATGATCTCAGTAAGGCTTTCGACAAGGTATGGCATGTTGGGCTTATTCATAAGCTGAAGAAAATTGGTGTCTCGGGGTGAACTTCTGTTGATCTTGAAATCCTACCTATCGGATAGTTCGCAACGAGTAGTGATAGGGTCAACTTTTCAAGGCAACTTTTAACGATCACAGGTTTAGAAAATAAACCCCTCGTGTATCCACGACGGCAATGGATAAATAAACCATAAACCAGACAAACTCGTTCCATCTTAGTTCAAATAATGAATCGATTTTGTTTGTACAATATTTATTGAGAAAAGATAAGTTAACTGTTTTCACGCAAACAAGTGTAAATGGATTGAATGTTTTGCACATAAATTTCAGTGAATACTTAACACCTATCATATCAAACTAACTTGTTGTAGTGGGGAATTCGGAAGAAAGCTTAATGCTTATGTGAACCGTCTCCCAAGCCTGTAAGATTACGCAATTTCAGTTAGACAGATAGAACGGGTGGGTTAGTTTGGATATTGTTTAAACACGGAAAAAAATGAAGAAAGTAGAACGAGAGGACGAGTGAAGGAGAAGGATGACATTTGAAAAGGGCCAACTTGAATGCAGAAGACATCAACATTGATCGACAACAGGTAGGGAACTGATTCACCTGGAGATCGCAGCCTAACGCTAGTATAAGAGGAGGATGTTCTAATGGACAACCAGGGGGGGGGGGGGGGGGCGCTCCGGTGGACCGTCGCCTGCGCCATGCACCGACGGGAAACGTAAGTGAAAGACGCATTATTCATTAGAATGCAATGTATTGTTCAATAATATACGAAACATTGTTCGCCACTAGCGGCACACAGTGCGACAACAATACCCCGGAACCCCACCCCCAATTAAAAACCCAAACAGTGTGAGAAGCTAATAGTGAGTCAGACCCTCACCCCGCAGATATTTCATCTGATGTAGGTTTTCACTAAAAAAGTCACGTAAGACAGGCAAGCAAGCCCTCCGTCACAGATCACCAGGTTAGTTTGATGGTCCATTAACAAAAGAGATAGTTGGATAACACGATAGGAACTCACTTTAAAGAGATATTGTACTGAGAGATCACCCAGTGGGCGACTAGGCCCAAATTCCACCCAGTCTAAACTATAAGGTGAGCAGCGGTAGGATCGCAGTTATTGGAAGCGTTTACTAAGTAAAATGAAGCCCTGTACAATTTCAAATACAGACAATTTTTTTTCACTGGTAAGGAATTTGGAGCCAAATAAGAGTGTTGTCACATCTAGTGCGAATGGAAGTGATTTTATTGTTGACATGCGTGCCTCTTCAAAGACAGGATAGAACAAAAAAAAGTGTTCGCTTGTCTGGATCACACCACACTGACACAGGGGCGATGGCGACAGTTGGTTATTGAATAAATGGGGCTAAGATTACTGCAACACAACCGCAATCTGCAGTGATAGATTTGTCCTATTTGTGATTTTGCATGGCCATAAAAAGACGGGGTCGCAGATTGCTCCTGTTAAGATAACTTGCGAAATTACTTGTAGTTCTCGGTATAAATGAAGACTGGTACAGTTGGGTGTTGCAGAAGGGAATTCGGAGAGCATTACCTGCTCGGAGATTGAGGCATCGGCTGGTGGCAGAGACTGATGGGGGTACCAGGTTAGTAATATATGGGGGCGTGCGGAAGAATTGTTTCAGTTTGTGTTTGCTACATCTTTCCTCAAGGAAGTCCCAGCGGGTTTCATTGTACAACGTGGAAGTCCTAACACTCATGGTTGCGCCAGTCACTATCCTTGATGAAGCCAACTGTACTTCTTCCAGATCGATTGTATTACTCGCTGTGCAGTTATCCCAAATTGTGCTACCATATTCAAGAAGAGGCTTAATAAAGGCAAAGTAAATCTTTTCAAGGACACTGCGGTCAAGAGTAAATTTTTGCCTGCTCAGTTAATCTATGCAAGACCATGTTTTACCGCAGATATGTTCAATATGGTCATTCCACGTACATGCACCATTTAAGATAACTCCCAGGTGCGTGTGACTTTTAACTTCCGATATCTGGGTATTACTAAGAAATAGTGGTGGGTGCACAGCAGGGCTAACCTTGCGTGATATGAGCTTGCTCTCAGATTTTTTAGGATTGAACTCAACCAACGACATCTTGGCCCTATGCTCTATTGTAGTCAGATTCTGGTTGTTCACAGTTGCTGCTTGGGTTGGATTCTCAAATATAAGATACAATGATGCATCATCAGCGAAAAGCCGAATGCTACTTAAGAGGTTATCTGTTATGTCATTGATATATATGAGAAATAATAAGGGACCAAGTAGCGACCCCTGAGGAACTCCAGAGTTTATCGATCTCCGTGATGAGGTCTCCGAGGCAACAGGGCCATGTCGGAGAGGTACGATTTTAAAAATGCTAGTAAATCACCCGACACTCCAATATTTTCCAGCTTGCGAATGAGACCCACATGCCACACCTTATCGAATGCTTTACTGACATCGCAGAAGACCACGCGAACCTCTTTTCCGTCGTCAAGTGCTCGGCAGAATTCATCATACAGGTCATGATAATATGGTAGTCGGATTGAGAACACTTCCTATTCAGACATGCGGAGAGGCTTGGTAAAGAAAAGACCATAGGATCAAACTTACATACATTGAATGTGCTTTTGAGATAATATCTGGAAGGGAATTCATTTGTTCATTTATAAATTAACTTCAGACATTGCGCAGGATTCATCAAAGTACATGTACAATTAGCATGTGGACGTACTAAGTTGCTCTAGGCAAAGGTAGGCCTAGCAAGACAAGCCCTTCTAGTCGCGAAAGTTACGAAAGTTGATAAGAAGAACCGCCTGTACTATTTACAATACAATGGTACGGGGCAAGTGGGATTCGCCCCAATGTAGGGGGTTTCGTCTTGCAAAAAAAAACTTGTAAGAAGAAGTCCAGGGTATCCCATTTGAGCGTAGTCCATGGATCGAGCACAAGGCTTCATGGACTGTTTTAATATAGTCCTTCGATATGTCAGTATTTTGTACACAGTTTATGTGAATATATATGGTACATTTGTACATCGGGTACAAGTTCCTCTCCGAAATCCACGTCTGATCCCCACTATAAATATATCATAGGTCGAAAAGGTGTTATTATTCTTTTACCATATCAACTAGCCTGAGACTAGGTGGTTTGGCCGGGGTCGCTCCATGACCATGTCTGTCAAAAATTATTTTTTTTATCTGTCGGAAAAATCGTTGGTTGCCTGAACGGCAACTTTTTCTCTGAAACCGCTAATTTGAAAAGAAAGTTCAAAATATGACGAAATCACAATTTTCCTTATGCAAAAATGCTCTTATGTTTCATATACCCTTTTCATCCTTTGTATGAAAGCGCTCGTTATAGGGATATAGCAAGCGAGTGGTCTGGTACATAGAACAACTTTAAACAAAACTAATTCTTTCAAATGATAATAATAAACGAACCCCTCGGACCTATTTCGTTTATTATTGTTTCAAAGAAGTATATTGAGTTCGGTTTCAAATTCGAACCGACATTCAACGACTAGGGTGAACTGTCAGAATGTTTTTTAACTCTCGCCCCAGCAAATGGAAATTTTGAGGCCCTAGCTTAGGCCCAGAGCTCTGGTGAGTCTTCTTAAAAGGCAATTGTTGTTAGATGTTAGATCCCGTCGATTGCTTTTATTAAGGCCCGGATTTATATGAACAGGGGCTTCATCCCCCACCCCACTAATTCGACGGTCATGTTTTTTTTATCTTTTCTCCTAATCGAAGACCTTGTCAGTTCAAGTGTCTTGAAAAAAGGTTGCCACGCCTACAGAGAGAATAATTCTATTGGCACACCAAAATTTTTTCTCCAAAATTAAAACAATCTTCTTCTCCAGCACCACTACCCAGAGTCTTTTGATATTTGGTATACAGTATTCACAGGGAGCTCACATTACAGTTTGTTCAAATGATGTATCTGGGTTTATAATCGGGCGCCCTGAGGGAGCCCAAATTTGAACTTAATGCAATATGAGGAAAAATGTATAAAATCTTTGAAAATCTTCTTCAGAGAAGATAACAGGATCCACCATACATATCTTTTGATACTTATTATGCAGCACCCTTGTGTGTGTGTGTGAGTGTGTGTGTGTGTCTGTGTGGGTGGGTGGGTGGGGGGGGGGGGTAGATTCAAGTTTGTTCAAATCAAGTCCCAGGTTTCTATCTGGGTGCCCTACGGGAGCCCGAATTTTAACTTAGTGTCGTGAATATGAGGAATAACCAATGATATCTTCTTCCTCGGACCAACCAGTCAGGATCTTTTGATATTTCATATACAACATCCTCGGGGGTCGGATTCAAGTTTGTTCATGTCAAGTCGCTGGGTTCATGTACAATCTGAGCGCATTGTGATCCTCTTGCAACTTTTTAAACGTTTCCGTTGTTTTGTTGGGGCACTTTTTTGTTACATACCTGTAAAGGGTTGTCTTAGTTTAATTTCACTTCTGGATAGTCAAACGCTTACCGCACTGCAACTTCAATATTTTCCACTTTGATCAGGTTTTCGGGAGTGGCTCAGTGGCTAGAACACTGAATTTCAACCCGAAATGCCCACGATTCGATCCTGACCAGAGCTAACTGCGTCGTGCCCTTAAGGTTATGAACCACTAAATTGGTGAACACGTGACTTGGAAAATTTAACACCCAAAGTTGTGAGTAGGATTAAATAGGCCCGATTGGCTGATTGGTTCAATATCAGTGGGATTTGAAACCATTAATTAAAAAAAAATGTCCTCTTTAGGAAGGTTTAAAAAGTTTGTTTGCAATTTTTTGCCGGAATGTGTGAGAATCTCTCAAAAACATGAGGCATGAAAAAAAAAGTGTCAAGGCCATTCAGTGCAGGACCATAGGGTAGTAGTGAAAATTCGAATTTTAAATTGAAATTCAATGTGGCAACATATATTTTTTTCCAGTTTTTTTTTTTTCAAGAGATGATGTACTTTGTGGATATATATATTTTTTTTTTGCAAAACAACTTCGTGAGTTGTACAGAGAGTCAAAGGTTAGCACTGTGTTCAATGGGATTTTTTTAGTGGTTCATAACCTTAATCTCGATTGCCAACGCAGGGCACGGTGGCAACGTGTACTGAGGCGTACTGCGCTTCGACGGTGCACTTGCCTTCAACCAATGTTTGTGCGGAGTTCGTACCTTAGGAATTCTGACAGTTGCTCGCCGCTGCTAGGTGTACTCCCAGCTTTCTCTACTCGTAAACTGTCCGACTCGAGGTGACCATGGCATTAGAATGTGCCGTTAAACCCGAATAAACAAATAATCCAGGTTTTCGTGCAAAAATTGGATTTTTATTCAATCAGTCTGTTCTTTTTTGTGATCGGGTTGGATTATGTCAGCAGCAAAAGATCTGTTTCCATATCCATGTGTTGTGATGTGATGATTTCGATCGTCATCGCTTCCAAACGAAACAACAAAAACACTCGTACGCAGAGAACTAATTTAGTTGATTGTTTTTTCTTTCTCTCTCCCACTTGTAAATAGGGAAAATAATTTATATACGTTGAAAACTGTGCCCCACAACTCACAATTACAAGTTTTCTCAGAATGTTGTTTTTTCTTATCTAATTACCGAAAGAAGCCTACCTCTTTACATTGTCTGTGCCACGTCATGCTCACGGTTGGAGGCAGTCTTATTCACACATAAACAGTGCAATGGTAGCACTAGACTGAGTGAAATGATTTAAATGAGTGGATATAAAAAACGGTCCAACAAAGAGAAGTTTAAATTAAAAACAAAAAATGCTGAAGAATTGGGGACAGCAATCTTTATCTGTTTATTTTCTTCCCATATCATGTTCCCAGCAAGTATTAAATATTTTGGGCTCCAAAATATCATATTCATCAGTTATTTTAACCCCTTAATTCTTTAAACTTATTCTGAGAAACGGAATACCAATCATCATGAAGTGGACTAAATTCATGATGTCTCTTATTATTAATAAAGGGTAGGGTCACCACATGCCATGCCCATATAACACTAACCCCAACTATACTGACCCCATGGAGAATGTTCAAATAGGGACTCCCACACCAACTCCACCCCGGATCAAGCCGACACAATAGTCCTGTAGTACACTGAACTTATATTTATCATCAGATTTCAACATATCAACATACACAACTTATTTGTGTGTAAACAAAATGACTGGGCAGATTTTAATATCCCATAATAGTTTTTTACAATGCATTCAAAATAGGTATCGCTGAACTAAAATATTTGAATTAGAGTTACCTGCTGAAAATGATGCCAGCTCTGAAAATAAACAGCCTTGGGAAAATATATTGTTTCAATAAACATTTGAAGCATTCTGTTGGCATCTTGCATTATTGTTGAATATTCCTGATAAAAAAGAGGGTGATTTGATGACTTTTGTAGGGAATTGCCAGGAATTCCCTGAAAAATATGTGCATGTGATCATTACTTCACTCTGTGTCATTTTCTCTCTCTTATTTGTTGCATGACCCCCTGTTTTTGGGTCAGAAAATGTTGTCTGAAGGGCTATACCGGTACTTGACAAAGATATTTGAATGTCAACATTAAAGGGAAGCGATCATATTTTTTTTGCCTAAACATTAAAATGGTGTGCCTGTGGGAAAATATTTAGTTCTGTGATACCAAAAGAGCAGCTATCCACAGGATTCAGCACAGGGTGAAACTGACCCATTTCAAATTACAGTTTACTTCAAGTCTCAACATGGATTTTTAATTTTAACAGTTGTTGCCCCACCTCACATTTCCTTGGAAGGAAGCAAAAGGTAGGATTAATGTTCAACATGGTCTGTCGACATGTGGGTTTATTCCCAACAGGATGAATGCCAACAAGACAGATGTCAAAAATGGTCATCCCAACAAGACAAATTTAATTAAAAGGACTCGATAACCCATTTGTTTTGAGGTTTTGGACAAAGATGCATATGGGAAGGGTATTTTTGAAATGAAATTTGAAAAAATGAGGAAAAAAAATGATGTATTTGAGATATTTCAGTTATTGTAAACCAACTAGAGAAAGCTTAATAAAATCATATTCTCTTAACAAAAAATAAAGGAGTTTACATCTTCTACCATCTTTTATCATATTTTTTTTTGAAGTATCTTTTCCTTTCGCACATTATTTATGCTTTATAAAATTGTGAGGAAAGTTTGCATTTCATCAACAATACATGTAGTTTGTGGGAAAGCTCGGTGATGAACAGCAAACTAACCTCTGAGTTCTAGAAAACATAAATAACTTGCAAATGGAAATTAGGATGATTTATGATTTGTTTTCTCAAAAATCAGATGTAAATTTGCAGTTCATTGGTTATGAGGCGGAGATGGATCATCACTGAACTGTGAATTTGCACCTCCACTTTTGAAAAAAATCATAAATAACATTCCAATGGAAATAACCTTCTAATAATTGTGAACCATGTGTTTCACTGATTCTGAAAGGTCATATACTGTCAGGTCTCTATCACAAAATTCTGAAGTCAGGTGATTGTGGCGTTCATCTATTCATCTTTTTGGAATATTTAACCGATTCGTCTTGTTGGGATGACACCTGCATGTGACACAGAGGTTGTGTTGCATATTTCCAGGGGTGTAGTACACACTTGTAAGATCGAATCTCTGAACTGTTGGTTAAAATATCATCATAGCTTATGTTTTTAACACTCCACTCTGATGTCACCAATCTTGTTGGACAGAGCTCATTTTAACTTAGTTTTATATGTGGAATATTCAAATATATTCAATATACAAAATCTTCTTCCGATCCACCAGACAGAATCTTTTCATATTGTATGTTGTATTCAGCATTACATGTACAGTGCAAGTCAAAATAAGTTGTAGCATAACCGCAGTAAACTAAGTATACTGCTGTTCCTGCACTGATAAGATCAGAATCTGACATCATTTTCTGAAAAGCTCTCAGTGAGAGCTTTCCAAAAAATGATGTCAGCTTCTGGTCTTACCGGTATCACTTTAGGGAGAGAAAGATACATACCGTAGTTTATAGTGGTTATCCTACAATTTATTTTGACTTGTACTGTACTATGACTCTTGGGATTAAAACTTGTTCAAGGTGTTATGGTCAACCAATTTTGAGGGCACCAGATTGTGGTCAAATTTAGTTAGATGGTAATGTGGGTGGATAGGATTAACGTTTGTTCAAACGAGTTGTGAGTGGGGATGCATTGTGTGAATTTTTTTTAACTTTAAAATGAGTTTTTATGGAGATCAAGTGATTTTATGCCCCTCCCCCCCCCCCCCCCCCCAAAAGAATTGATCCATGCCTTCAATTTCAAACTCCATCAAACTCACACCGGTAACCATCAAGCCTGGAAATAAGCAATCTGTCATTTGCAGAATGAGGTCCCCAGAGAGTGAATTTGCTGATGTATCCCATACAGTGGGCCAGAATCCCCCAATATATCCTGTGGGTTCCTCTTTCTGTTTAGGCCTGAGACCTTGATTCAAATTGAGGTTCACAGAGGGTAAATTTACTGATGCAGGGTGGCATCACAAAATTCACCCTCTGCAGACCTCATTTTGCATATGACAATCTGCTTATTTCCGGGCTTGGTAACCATTGTTCCTAAATTCCAGGAATGTCCCCAAATCAGATATGAATATTATTAATATTTATTATTTATTGGTGTTTAAGGTCACATACTTATGCACATTTGCAAATCATGACTGTGACAGTTTTATGGGTGGAGGAAGCCAGAGTACCCAGAGAGAACCACCGAGCATCGACGGGCAACTGTCAGCTCCTCAACATTCTAACTCTGTTCAAACTCCGCTAAAACAGGGTTACAGCGGTTGAAGACATGTGCACCATCCACATGCAGTATGCCTTAGTGCACGGCACCATCGTACCCCCATGTGGGCAACCGGGATAAAGTGCCTTGCTCAAAGACACAACGTGGGTCATCCTGGACAGGGATCGAACTCAGGACCTCTAGCATAGAAGTCCAACAGTCTACCACTGAGCCACCGCGCTTCCCAAAATCAGAGATGAAAATGCGTAGTATGGTTTTGTATTTTTATGCTTTTTGTCCAGTGTTATAAAAAGTGATTTCACCATGAGGGGCCTGGAGTTTTTCTACATTCTTGCTCCATTGTAACAGCCTACATGTACATGTATATCCTCAAGCATTTTAGTTGTTTCTAGGAAAGTCTTGTTTAGAAATAACAATCAATATACCTTGTACTTATAGCAACACTTCATTTTAAGTCAGATTTTGAGTGTATGAAAAGTGATCAAAGTTAGAATTAGGCCATACACTCTAGTGCCTAATAATAGTACAGGGCAAAATAATAGTTCAGGGTGGAAAATTTCCTAAAAATTAATAATAGTACAGGGTTGAATAATAGTATAGGGTGGAAAATTCCAAGATGTGAGCCAAACGCTATGCGCTGAACCGTTTTCAGACGTCTGATGCTCTTGAAGTGGTGAAGGGCTAAATTACTTTCGGTTATCTTAATTTTCACATGGATTTGACTTGTTGCAATTTATGGGAGAGTGCCTGTTGGCACTCTCCCATAAATTGCAACAAGTCAAAGACTTATAGACTAATTAATTCTGTTTCAGCGATGGTATGAAGCACATCCACTGAGTACTAGGTCTTAAAGTTATGGTAACAGTACTTCAGAATGAAGCCCAAATATATGCTTCCAGATCTCTACCAATTAACATTTCCATTACATCCTGTGTTTGTTTGTACATGTACCTTACTAGTTTGTTTTGGTGAACTTCTTGAGATAAGTGGCTTCTCTGCACATTCGATTGCTGAAAATTAATAATCATACAGGGCCAAATAAGGATCATACAGGTGGGAATTTTGTTTGAAAAAGAATAATCATACATGTATGATTATTAGACACTAAAGAGTATGAGGTTAATAGATATTCAGAGGCACAAAAACATACCAGAGAAGTCAAAAACATGGCATTTCAGAAAGAGAGTGTTACAAAAAAAAAGTTTCACCAATGGGACTGAACAGCAACTGACTTGACAAGTTTGCAATGTCCCCAAATTAGACCATTCTAAAGGCCTCTCACCCAATTGAGCCTGGGTTGTGGGGGGGGGGGGGGGGGGGGGGGGGGTCAGTTGGATGAATTTTTAATTTCTTCTTTTGTTTTTGCTTTAAGGTTTTGAAGAACCTCAAATGATTTTATGCAAATAAATGACCCAGCCAACATTCCACTCCATTCTGTCACATCCCCCCCCCCTCCCACCCCTGTTTTTTTAGTTTAAACAATAATTATTGAGAGAAAATAATACAATATTACAGTGTGGCTGCCGTGGACTGGTCACTTTCCACAGGTGGGCAATATTTCCATATTGATATCTAATGAAATCTCGAATCGAATCCTAATAGATAAGTTATTTCATATTGCACCAAATGGAAGTTATGGTACACTGTGATGATCCTTACAAGACTGACTGACACCTTAACTCTTTACCCAACGCAGACGATATCAAAATTTATTATTTTAAATATCATTTCAACAAAACCATATCATGTGACCCCTCGTTGGGACGAGCTCGTTCCAACGAGGGGTCACATGATATAGTTTTGTTGAAATTTTTTGAAAAATAATATTTTTTCAACTGCTGAATTTGCATATTACACTGGCGGATGTGGGCGATTTGTTGGGTAAAGGGTTAAACACCAGTATCTCCTAGTACGACAGTGTGAGTGTGACAGATGAAAGCATTATAAAGTATTACAGTTCACTTCCTTTGATTTTTTTTATCAAGTTGATATTCAGTGAAAAAAATAAGTGCACTGGTGAATCCAGGGGTGGGGATGTATGTGTGTGTGTTGGGGTCGGGGGAGGACCCTCCACTTTCGTCCATAAAAACAGTGCTTGAAACTGGTCTGTTGAGCACTTGTCCATATATTGACTGATTTTATGAAACTCAAAAATTTTCTGTTTTCTTAAGTCACTGCTAGTCGATTAAGTTTGTTGAGAGAAGCAAGTCCATTATTTGTTGGTTATGGGTAAGTTTTGCATGAAAATTAAGTGCTCTGATTATAAATGTCTGAATATGATTACTTTCCTTTCTCTGAACTCTTATCTTTATCTAACATTCTGGGCTTATCCACCCAACTCTGTTCACTAAAATGGCCATTCATTTTGGATTATTTTAATTTGATTGACTTCGAAACATAAATTATAGCCCTTCATTGGAACGAGCTGAGCAAGCTCATTCCATTGAAGAGACGTAAGTTAATTTGTAGAGGTTAGTGTTCAACTGATTACCAAAAATGGCTGCTGACCGATTACTGGTTATTTGAGCTCTCACTCGGCCAATTCCGATTGTAATATTGTGCACTACTAGATGAGTTGAGGCTTAAAAGAACTACATTAAATTGAACATATTTCACAGTGTTAAACGTCATTGACTCAGATCGCAGTGAAATGACCAGACACGCACACTTGGGCAGTATACGTGGCTCTCAGAGCCAAGTGTGCATGACTGGTAATTTTACTGCGACCTGAGTCAATGAAGTGCAACCTTCATTTTTTCTGGTATGAACTGGCGATTGCTGCAAGTACGCTTAATTGTAAGCTTTACGTGTTGTTTAACTTGTATATCCCTTTAAAGGGGCGTCTGGAGAAATTACTACACTTTGTGGTTGTTTCTCAACTTTATTGAATGGTATCATTTACATCATTTTACATTAACAATTGACCAATTGCAGAAGATAATAAAATGTGGTTGGTGAATCATCACAAAAATTGTTTGGCAACAGTCAGTTGAACCGATGTTCCAGGAGCCATTGCTGTTGCCATCCAATTGCCCACAATCGGCCGATTGGGTGGCCGATTCTGATCATCGGTTGAACACTAGTAGAGGTAAAACATGACATAATTTGAGGTGACCCAGGCCTGTAAATAAGGAACTTACATCGCTAACAGGTTACACTAAATAAAGTGTTGGTAATCTCTAGAAATATGAGTTGTGATAGTTTTCCACCTTCTTTGTTTTTGTTGTTTATGTTTCCATTTCCATCCTTGTAAATAGCAATAACTAATGTGTGATCTCGCCAAAGCGAGATCGCACATTAGTTATAGCTATTTATTTATTGGGGTTTAACGACACTTTTGACAGACTCACCTCGTGTCGGACAACTTTACAGGTGGAAGAAGCTGGAGTACCTGAAGAGAACCACCAAGCAATGGCAAGCAACTGTCAGGCTCTCCAGCATACTACAAGCAGGGTTAGCATTGGTTGAAGACAAGTGCACCTTCGACATGCAGTACGCCTTAGTATACAATACCACCGTGCACCCATGTGGGCAGTTGGGATGAAATGTCTTGCCCAAGGATACAACGTGGTTGTCACACTTGGGATTCGTACCAGGGACCTCACGGCTTGCAGACTGCATCTCCACCTACTGAGCAATAGTGCTGTCATTGCTATTTATTGTGGGGGAAATTCTGTTAAGACATAAATGGCAAGCCATTCAGTTGATACATGTATGTGGTTGCAATGCACAACCAATGAGTCAAGACAGTACTAAGAGATTGTCAGGACTCGCGGGCATTACATGCCGGATTACAAATTTATTTTGTTGTATTATTTTGTTGTAATGTGTTGTTCGTTCGCATATTTCACAACTTACATAACCCCCACATAACCTAAACAATCGGTTATGGGTTATTTCCAGGCTTGGTGATCAAGATTTTGTTAGCAAGTGTTGTTCTCTACTCATTTTAGGTAGGAGGTAAATAAAGCACTTTGAACTCACTGAATATTACCAAAGTTTCAAAATACAGTGGAACCCTGTTAATTGAACAGCCACTTTGCCAATGGAAATTATTCAACAGGTATATTCAATTAACAGAGATCGTGTCACTTTCCTGTATTCTAGAGATAAACTTAGAATTTATTCTATTATATCTTAACAGAAGCTTATAGCTTACTGCTGAATCCCACACATACAACTTGTACATCAACTATGTTGAACTACCTTTATGCATACACCTGTATTACAAGTCTCCATGAACATTATGTAATTATCATTTACCTGTATGTATTATATTATAATTCATGAATAAATATTGTTTAAACTATTATATCTTGTTTGACAGAGCTCCATGAGCTCTGTCAAACAAGATATAATAGATTAAATGCCTGTATTGTATGTACTGAGGCCAAATATGTCTATAAACAAAGGAAAACTAGGGAGAGTCAGGGTTATTTCTCGACAGGTTACAATATTTTTTATTCAGTTAATAGGAGGTTACTCTATAACCTACATGTATATTCAATTAACAGGTCAACTTTTTTATGGAGGTATGGTAAATGCTTTTGTGTTGGGAAATTATATTCAATTAACAGGGTTATTCAGTTAAGAGATATCCAATTAAGTGGGTGCCACTGTATTACAATATGCATATTTATTTTTAATATTGACAGTACTGATGGTCATAAATTGATTTTCATCTATTATAGGAAACAGGGATAAGCTTTTGAAGAATACTCAAGCTCCCTTTAATTGGTGGATAAATACAGCTTTGTATAAGAACGTCACAACTGCTCGAAGACAACAGCGTCATTTATTTTCTAAAACAAAGACAATTTCAATAGTCGTGAACTTGATTCAGTTACCTGAAATGCCTGTAAACATTCACAGTCCACGATTTTGTTATGATGGCATCAAGACTTGAAAAAGATTATTCAGTGTAAACTTCTGTAATGGCCTAAATAGAACTTTTAAATTAATATGGAAAATTGTGTTTGTGAAGAAAATAAGAATTGCACTTGTAACAAAGTTTGAGCTATCTTGTGCAGAGCACAGTTAGCAAAGGAAACAATAGTAATGGATGATTCTTATGGAGGTGGTTTGCTACCAACCAGAGCCATCTATCCATCCTCACGGTAAGTAATTTCTTATCAACCTACTCACAATTGTTTACTACAGACTTGCACTACAGTGGAAGTCCCTAACTCGGATAAAATACTCTCTATTTTTGTCTTTCCCAAGCAAGTTGGGAAAGAAAAGTGGTGCAAAAGCACCAATAAAAAATAAGCCAAAACTGGGTGAGTGCAACCGGAACAGACCCAGTACGGGACGCTCTCTCCCAAGTACAACTCCACAACTTCCGTTGCCAGTGCGCATATACCGTCTCTAAAGACTCATTCTTTTTAAAATCCGCTTCGTGTCGAGATGTTTTTGCACGCTTATCAGTGTTCCACCAACTCGATGTTTGATGATTCCTGATTCATTATACCACAGTGTATCCTTTGTATTCTCAGGAACAGTGTTTTATATTCTCTTTTTTCTATTATATATCCATAATGTATATTTATTTGCTCTCTCTCGAGTCGCGCGCGAATTTCGCGGGCCACGCGGTTCGGACTTAGATTATTTCACAATTATTGTTAATGCTTTTTTTGCAAAATTTTTTAATTGTGTTAGAGTTAGGTGTCAGTGGGGTACCACTCCTACAGTGTTTCTTCTTTCTGTTGAGAGTAGTCTTCCTGTTGGGTGGTTCCCGGTCGACCGTCTGGGGTCTTTGTTTCTGTCACCTTTCTCTCTTTGGGGGTGTTCTGTTTTCTGATCTCACCTTCTCTGCTCCTCTCACCTCTTTCATGCCTAGGACAATTCCTTGTGGGCAGTGTCTGCTGCCTAAGCATGTGGATGATGTACATTCGTCGTGTTCCTCCTGTAATGGGTGTTCGGCCGAGCGGCCGTGTGGTGTCTGTGGAACATGGTCTTCCACCTTTTGGGCGTCTGTAAATCGTGTCGTTCGTTCTCGTGGCCGTGCCTCCCGCTCTCGCGGGAAAGGAGAACGTGGTCGTTCGGGGCCTCCCGAGCCGACTTTGTCTGGTGAGAGTTATTCCTCCTCCGTGGGGGATGTGCAGTCTTTTCCTGTGGTGGATACTGCGGGAGCCGTTGAGTGTTCTGGTGTACAGATGCCTGGTTCCGGGACTACGGTCCCCCTCCAGTCGACATCTGAGGCTGTCACTAGGGTTGTGACTCCTCCTTCGGAGCCGAGCCGGTGTGCTCTCTCCATTATTTCACCAGCCTCAACGACTCTCGACGTATCTACTACTGCTGCTGGTCCGTCTGCTTCGTTGTCTGTTTCAGCCGGCCTCGGCTTTTCGCTGCAGGGGACTGCAGAACTTTCCGATACTGTAGACGTGGGATATCGGCCCCAGCCTTCCCTGACTTCAACTCGGCGAAGTCGGAAGGGGCTGCCGGCCGAGCCCATCGCTGTGGTCTCGTCGCCGTCGAGTACCACAGTTGTGTCTTTGGATTCGGATGTTCATAGTGGAAACACTATGAACTCCGTGGCGTTTCCGTCCGCTCACTCTGGTCACGCGACCAGTTTTGGGGGACCAACGCCTTTTGTGCCCCGCAGAGGTCCGCGGTGACTCTCATGAGTTCTCGCAATATTGATCCTCGGGGTGCATCGTACCCCTATACACGTCTGCCTTCAGATGTTTCGGCTGCCGCCCGTCGTCCCGCGTCGGGTGTTTTGGAGGATCGTGACCCTTCGCTGGTTAAGAGGGTCAGAGGTGAAGCCACTTTGCCGGTTCGCTCCCCTGTCGAACCGGTCGGTACAGGCAGTGAGCTTAGGGAGGCCCTCTCCTTACTCACTCAGGTTCTCTCAAAGAGCCTTCCTGTTGCTTCCAGCGAGGCTATGGGTGGTTTCCAGGCGCCTCCTATGGCGCCGCCTCCCGGGATTGGAAACAGGCCGGTTTCCGATTCCTCTGGTGTCCCGACACCATGGGAGGCGTCGGCTGGTTTGCCCACGATGGGCTATGTGTCTTCCGACTCTGGGGAGGAGTCCGACATGCTTGAGGTCGAGGGCCAGCAGTCTTCGGACTTGGGGGCGGCTCTTGACTTTGTGTTTGGGTTTCTGCCTGAGCTCAAACCTGCTAACCAGCCGACAGTGTCAGCCTGGCCGCGATCATCGGTCGCGCGCCAACAGCCTATGGAGCAACCTGCTTCTGGGCGCCTTCGACCGTGCCAGTCGGTACAGGTGGTTGAAGCTTTTTCAGCATTGGATGCCAAGCTGAATTCCAAGGCTTTGAAGACTTCGTTCTTCACCAGGGTTGACACCTTTTTGCCTCCTGTGCGTTATCGTTCCTACGATTCCGCCAATCCGTCAGTCTGCCAGACTTTGACGGTTCTGGATCAGGACTTCACTTCCCTCGGGCTTTCCAAGCCCAAGTCTGCCGTCATTCCAATGACGACTCTGGAGTCCACGTTGGGCTTATCTAGAGAGATGCTTGGCATGCTTTCTCTCTCAGATCACGTCGTCTCAGCTTTGGCTGCTTATCTGCCTCCAGATAAGTTTGACGAGGTACAGGCTCCTTTGCGTGTGCTGTCCAAGGCGCTTATGCACCTTACTCACACGCATGCCTGTAACACGGCCAATTTGGAATTAGTTCGAAGGGACGCTGTGCTGGACACAGGACGATCCCTTCCCGAGGAGCAGCGTGCTACTCTTCGATTTGCTTCTTTGGCAGGTCCGCAACTTTTCCATGGTTCCGTGTCGACGGTCCGGGATGACGTCCTACGTCATTCCAAAGATCATCTGCTGTTTCGTCAGCTTGATCAGCCTTCTCGGGGAGGCAAGGGCCGTTCCAAGCCTAACAAGTACCCTTCTGCTTCCTCTGTGAAGCAAAAGGCTGGTCCTTCTGCCGCCGCCTCTGCTTCTTACTCACGGGGTAAAGGTAGGGGTCGGCAGAATCGAGGGAAGTCTCAGGATTCTTCATTTAGCAGAGGAGGTGGTTTCTCCTCTCGCGGGCCTCGTCGGGGCTCGAAATGAAGGTCCTCACCTCGACTCGTCCCAGGTTGGAGGAAGGATAGCAGAGTTTGCAGACCATTGGACCACCATCACATCCGATCCATGGGTGTTAGATGTTGTTCGGTCCGGGCTGCGCATATCCTTTCGACGGCACCCCACCATGTCAAGGGTGCCTCTTCCAACCACAGTTCCTTCAGACGTTTTACGTCGGGAACTTTTGTCCACGGAGATTGCCAATCTCCTGGCAAAGGGGGCGATCGAGGTCGTCAAGAACGTTCAGTCAGTGGGTTTCTATTCCCGCCTGTTCTTGGTGCCGAAGAAGGACGGCCGACTCCGACCGGTTATCGATCTGAGCATCCTGAACCAGTCTATCATTGCTCCCAAGTTCAGCATGGAGACTTTCAGGTCGGTCCGCCATTCAATTCACCAGGGAGATTTCGCAGCCAGCATCGACCTGCGAGACGCTTACTTCCACGTTCCGATGCATCGGGCGTCACGGAAGTATCTCAGGTTCGCTTTTCAGGGGCGAGTTTACCAGTTCAAGGCCATGCCTTTCGGCCTCAACCTGGCTCCTTGGGCGTTCACCAGACTGATGTCGCATATGATAGCGTTCCATCGCACACAGTCCAGGGTGACTACTTCGGCATATCTGGACGATATCCTCCAGAGGCATTCCAATGCTGCCTTACTGGAATCGGATGTCGCCACTCTGTTGAGCTTGCTCACGTCGCTAGGATTCAGAGTCAACGAGGAGAAGTCGGACCTGGTCCCTTCTCAGTCGTTTTGTCATCTGGGGATGTCTTTCCAAACCAAATTCAATTTGGTGGCTGTTCCCCAGGCCAAGGCTGTGATTCTCTCAGCTTTTGCTCTGACTCTGTCCCGGTCCAGGTCCGCGACCGCTCGGAGTTTTCTCCGGCTGATCGGTCTCTGCGGTTCGGTGACGGATCTCATTCCTCTAGGTCGGCTGCGTGTCAGACCTCTCCAACACTTTCTACTCAGTCGTTGGAGACCGAATGTAGATTCTCTGGATCAGGTGCTTCCGTTTCCGGACTCTCTGTATCCTCACCTTCTTCCCTGGACAGATGTTCAGTGGATTACGCAGGGTGTTCCGCTGGACTTACCCACGTCCGATCGCGTCCTGACGGCAGATGCCAGCGATCTCGGATGGGGTGCGACGTTGGATCCTCTCGGTCTTTCCCTACACGGGATGTGGGACCAGGATCAAGCATCTCTACACATCAACCAGAAGGAGCTTCTTGCTCTTCTTCTGAGTTTCAGGCAGTGGATCCCTCACTTGTCGAATCGCCAGGTCCTTCTACTATCCGACAATTCGACAGTGGTTGCTTACATTCGGAACCAGGGCGGCACGCACTCGCTTCCGATGTACGAGTTAGCTCGGGATCTTTTACTGCTCGCTCAGGAGGTTCACGCCGGGGTGGTTGTTCGTCACATTCCCGGTCGTCTGAACGTCCTAGCCGACTCCCTGTCCCGACAGGGCAGGGTTATTTCCACCGAGTGGATGCTTCACAGGGCAGTGTTCCAGTCGCTTTGCGATCTCTGGGGACGTCCCCACATCGATCTCTTTGCGACTCGTTGGAACCATCAGGTGGACACTTTCGTGTCCCCGTGTCCAGATCCTCTGGCTTTTGCCGTGGACGCTCTGTCACTCGATTGTAACGGTCTAGTCGGCTACGCCTTCCCGCCGGTTCCGATTCTTCCTCAGGTTCTCGCCAAAATTCGAACCTGCAGTTGTCGAATCATTCTGATCGCTCCCCTGTCGCCTCAGCGGGTGTGGATCAATCAGCTCCGCTCGCTGATGGCGGCGGTTCCGGCACGTCTCCCGCTACGTCGCGACCTTCTTTGTCAAGGTCGCCCGAGGAGGTTTCACGTCGACCCGACTTCATTGTGCCTTCACGCATATCTTTTGTCAGGTCCTGTCTCCTCCGTAGAGGTTTTTCGAGACGAGCAGTGGAGTGCATTTCTTCTTCAAGGAGGCACTCCACTGGTTTAGCTTATGCAGCTAAATGGAAGGTCTTCTGTCGATGGTGTGCTGATCACTCTGTTGATTATGCCAATCCTTCGATTTCACAGATTGTGGAGTTTCTGGTATATCTGTTTGATTCTCGGGGTCTCCAGCCTGTTACCATCAAGGGTTACAGGTCTATGCTTTCAGAGACTTTTTCTTATGTGGGGAAGCGTCGTATCGGCACTAATCCTTACCTCTCCAAGCTTGTTCGGCACTTTTCTTTGAAAAGGCCTCGGACTTTGCAGCTTACTCCATGATGGAATCTTTCGTGGGTGCTGCTTTGCTTGGGGGGGGGGGGGGGGGGGGGGGGCGTTCGAACCTTTATCCCAGGTGGATATGCAATTTCTCACATACAAGACGGCTTTTCTGATGGCATTTGCTTCGGCCAGACGGGTTAGTGAGCTTCACGCCCTCTCGGTTGACCCGGCCTTTTTTAGGAGTTCTCCCAACAGTGTTACTTTTACCACTGATTGCTCCTTTTTGGCTAAGAATCAGTTACCAGATACTACTCCTCCTCCTATCTGTATCAGGGCTCTTCCCTCTGTTGAGGGTACTCGCCCTTTGCTCTGTCCGGTCCGTGCTATTCGCATTTATCTTGATCGGACACGCTTCATACGGAAGGGCAGAAAACGGTTTTTTCTGTCTCTCATTCCGGGTCGACAGAAGATCTCTCCTCAATCCATTTCTCGATGGATTTGTCTTGCTATTCGTACGGCTTATGGTCGTTTAGCAGCTGGCGATTGTATTACCAATCGTATTTCTGCCCACGAGGTGCGGGCACTGTCTACCTCTTGGGCTTATTCTAACTCCGTCAAGTTGTCGGATGTTATGCAGGCAGCCTACTGGAGAAATGCTTCTACTTTCTCCACCTTTTATTTACGCCAGTTGCAGGAGCAGTCGGAGGACCTTTTTGCCTTGGGTCCTCTTTCTTCTGCTCAGACTGTTGTCTGCCATAGCCATTAGGCTTCTTGAAGGTCAGTTTCAGCCTTGTGCTGTTACTGCCCTTTTTTCTGTCTGTGTGTCACACAGGCTCATATGTCTCTTTTCATTGTCCTTTACCAATGATTGCGACATTATGGTTGATAAGCCTCGGGACCTCTTCCTTCTGCTTCACGGTTCCAGTGCACTAGGGTTATGTGGGGGTTGGTTATGCGATTCCCTCCAGCCTTTTGTCTATTCAGCCTGTAGTAAACAATTGTGAGTAGGTTGATAAGAAATCTAAATTTTATAGTAAATTTCCTTTCTTATTATACCTACCACAATTGTTTACATGGAGGCCCTCCCGTCTTCTTTACGGGTAAAGAATCTTTCCTCCCCGCTGACCACATAACTCTAACGTTTACGGATTCAAAAAGAATGAGTCTTTAGAGACGGTATATGCGCACTGGCAACGGAAGTCGTGGAGTTGTACTTGGGAGAGAGCGTCCCGTACTGGGTCTGTTCCGGTTGCACTCACCCAGTTTTGGCTTATTTTTTATTGGTGCTTTTGCACCACTTTTCTTTCCCAACTTGCTTGGGAAAGACAAAAATAGAGAGTATTTTATCCGAGTTAGGGACTTCCACTGTAGTGCAAGCCTGTAGTAAACAATTGTGGTAGGTATAATAAGAAAGGAAATTTACTATAAAATTTAGATTTCTAAATACTCTGGCCTGTCGATTTGAGGCAAACAGCCTTTTGGGTCGCATGGGAGGTTGCCTAAAATGAAAAACACGAATTGTCGGCAGGTCACACGACATTTTCGCCTAATTGAATGATCAAGTACTTATGAATGGTGTAATAATGTTGAGCATGAACCAATCATCAGCTAAATAGGTGTTTGCATCAAACACTCATCATCATGGGTGTTTGCATCTGCCTGATGTATAGCTGCTCTGTTGGCCAATTATTGGCCAACAGAGCGGCTATACTTCAGACAGATGCAAATACCTATGCTGATGATTGTTCAGTGCTCAACGTAATTTTAAACTGTTGACCATCATAAGATGTAACATAGGTACAAAATCAGGAAATGGTAATAATTCATGTCTCTGCACCAAAAAGTGATTATGGATGCCATATTCTTCTGCAGCATGCTAGCCCATGCGAAGTTGCGGCAACACAGCCTCATTATTGTTGTTCCTAAGGATTCATCTGTATTCATCAGGATATTGACATAGGAACAAAAACTTGGCTATGATACAACAGTTCATATACATGTATCAGCATATTTGCGATACATATATATCTACATGTAGATTACATAATGGGTTACCTGAATCAAGTACACGGGAATGAATGATAAGTTACCAAAGCTTGGAAAAGGCAAACGATAAATGGGTTACGCAAACTTTTTTAAAACAGCAGGCTTGTTTGTCTGTGTCCCACTGCCCCATTTTTTAATTTTTTTGTAGACAGAGACTAGGTCATGATCTGGTTGAAATTCTGTGTCCACTTTTAGTTTGGTAATCACTGTACTTCCTGGACTGAATACTATAAAAAGTTTTGAATTGTATTTTTGTCCGCCGACAAAGACATTTTGTCAGAGGACTGTTGTAATCAGCTGCATCCATCCATGCATCTGTCCGTCCAGAGAGATAACTAAAGTTTGGGTCATCGATTCAAAACCTAATCTGGAGTATATGTCTCATACCCCAGCGGTTAAGTGGATTCTGAAAATCGGCTGGATCCGATAATTATTCTTGAAGTTATGCCCCCTTTTCGATGCTTTTCCACCCAATTTCGCAACTTTGGAAAATTGGTGTCCGGATGATAACTTCAGTTTGAGTTAATGAATCAACACCAAATGTTGTACATAGGGTTGTCTCAAGAATACAAAGGTCAAGTTTGAATTTGGGTTTGGCCCGAACTATTTTGGCTGAGTTATTGCCCCTTTTCCCTTTTTTTTTACTTTGAAAATTTGATCATTTCTTGCAAGGAAAACAGTGAAAATTAACTTTGATTTTCGCAAAATGTTCATTTGATTCTCCTGATAGATTCTGAAAGTGTCCTTAAAAACCGAGAAACTTCCACTTATGTTTTGCTCCCTCATAATAAAGTAACACTCTGACTTAGCAGTGTGTCCATACAGGCAGCCAAGACTTCACTAGAAACCACTGCTACATGTAAGGTACTTGTTGTAATTTCTGTCACCAAGACCACCAGGACCTAGGGCTGCACAGTATATCTATAAACCGATATATACCGGTATTCAAATCAATATCGTTTGAATACCGGTGTAATTACAAAAATATCGGTTTATCGTCATTGTTTATTCACCCACAATTTTGATTTTCAAGATGTCTTGAGTTTTTTAATTGTAGCCCCAAATGAATAATATTATCCCTTTATCCAAGAAATTGTCTGCTTGTGCCCTCGTAATATACAAATTCAGCAGTTGAAAAAATAATTTTCAAAAATTTCAACAAAGCTATATCATGTGACCCCTCATTGGAACGAGCTCGTCGAACTCGTTCCAATGAGGGGTCACATGATATAGTTTTGTTGAAATCTGGGGAAAATCTGAAAAACTAATTTTGAAAATAATAAATTTTGATACCGTCTTACCATTGGGTAGAGATTTTTTGAACCGCATCATCAAGGCATGCTAATTGGTTCCAACTGTGATGCCTCGAGTCCCGATTGTGGTACTTGTGTTCATATATCTGAACAGTTTTCGATATACCGGTATACCGCAGTATTTTTTTGAATACCGATACCGGTATTCAGTTTTGAATATCGTGCAGCCCTACCAGGACCATATACACCTTTGACCAGAAACTCACAAAATTGGAACTAGGCCCTAAGGGTTAAACTCTAGTAAATAATAAAATATAAGATTTGTTTTTTTCACTATGGAATATGTACTGGTTGCTAGTGCTGCAACGAGGAGCGCAGTGGCTCATTGGTAGACAGTTGGGCTTCTAGAGGTCCTGAGTTCGATCCCCGTCCAGGACAACCTGTGTTGTGTTCTTGGACAAGACACTTTATCCTGGTTGCCTACACAGGGAACGTTGATTCCGTGTACTAAGGCGTACTGCACGTTGATAGTGCACATGTCTTCAACCGCTGTAACCCTGCTTGGGCGTAGCTTGAACAGAGTTAGAATGTTGAGGAGCTGACAGTTGCTCGTCGATGCTCGGTGGTTCTCTCTGGGTACTCCGGCTTCATCCACCTGTAAAACTGACACTGTCATGATTAGCCATTATGCATAAGTATGTGAGCTTAAACACCAATAAATAAATAGTGCTGCAACGATATGTTTTCTCACGATATGATGCATATCATGATACGATCCCCCATGATTCAAAACATTACGATACACTCGTCAATCATCTAAAAGTGAGGACACAAAAAGCAAATCTGCAGTTATGTGACCCTGTGGTTCATAACTGCAGATTTACTTCTGGAGTCCTCACATCTCTACTAGTAGAGCTGGATCGGTGTTTTTGGTGTGGTTTCGGTTTTGGACCACCACCGAAAAACCGTATCACATTAATTTGAAAACACTGACATTTTTGGAGGCAGGTAAAATCTGCTGTCCATTGCACATTTTTATAGTTTCGATATTTAACAATGGCGGAACAGGCTAAAAGTCTGTGGGTTACAGAGTTTGAATGAATCGACAAGGAGAAATGCAAAAGTAAACTTTGTGACAAAGTCATATCACACTATCAGCATCACAAGGCAATACTTCTAATCTTAAAGGCCATATAAAGTCCTCACACAAAAAAACAATTTACTGAAATTGAACAATCCATTTAGAGGTGTGCTGATACCAGTGTTATCGGGTTTTGCCGATACTGATATCCACTGTTCTAGATATCGGCCGATACCGATACTTCATTGACTTGGGAATAAGCACATGTGAAGTCAACCTGTCAAAACAGCAAACATTGATGGCATGTTGTAATTTATACAGTTTTTTCTTGGCACCGATAGTCAATATGTGAGTTTTGTTGCAGATCACATCAAAGAGAAAAACTGGAAATAATACATCACCATGTGTATTGGAAGAAATTTTACCCAATAATTAACCTTAAAAAAAATACATTT
Source organism: Pictodentalium vernedei (assembly GCA_031216915.1). Taxonomy (NCBI): domain Eukaryota; kingdom Metazoa; phylum Mollusca; class Scaphopoda; order Dentaliida; family Dentaliidae; genus Pictodentalium; species Pictodentalium vernedei. The sequence continues at coordinate 73,269,262 of CM062293.1, read as the reverse complement.
TATGCTGGTGTCATATTGTAAACAATGTCTCCGGGAATTGTTTTACATGACAACCAAGGGAAACCGTAACCAGCTTTTTAAAACAGACTACAGTTAAAACTAGAAGTCCTGTCATGAAATGCGCACAAATAGCACGTTGATCTGCACGTAAATGTACGCGTTATGGCCATAGTAAAGCTATCAAATTATGTACATATGGCCTGTGCACAAGCAATGTTTCAGCCAATGGACCTCCGGGTAACCCGGAGGTCCATTGGCAGAAACATTGCGTGTGTTTGCCATGAAAAACCAGGAGAACCTGCTGTGATTTGGAAGCCATTCGATATGGCAATTGCGCGCAATTCCAACGCGCAATTAAGCCTAGATAAGCGCACTATTCGTGACAGGACTTCTAGTTTTAACTGTATAATTCCAGGAATTGTTAAAGTGTTTCCAGGAAACTGGGTGATTGTCATGTGCTTTTTTTTTAAAAAATAAACAACAAAGATTAATGGACTGACCAACTTCTTGTTTATTTTGCTGAGCTTGAATTTGTGTCACTTTATTTTGATATTGATTATCACAGAGCCTTCTGACATCAATTCATTAGATGAAAACTTTCACCAGACAATCAAAATATAGTCAAGAAAAAGTTAGTTTAAAGTAAACAAAACAGAAGCAAGACACTTTGCAGTAGCTCATTTGCATTGTACTGGAGCCATGACACTATGGCCGGCTGCTGATTGGTCATGATTCCTTTGTAGGCATGGTCTATGCTCAAGTCTTCAATCTTGAAAGATAATTGAAGACAATTAATAGGGGTGCAAACACTGAACAGTGATTTATTTGAATAAAATATCACTTTACTATGTTGTATTTATATGGAGAATAGTGTTGTAATTATATTGAGAACACCGAATGGAAAGTTAAAACCCAACTTGAACTTTACAAATTTGTGCATAATTTGAACTTTACAATATACATCAATAAGCCAAACATTCTTTTCAGTTCTATTAATTTATCTTTTGTCAAAGACTGATTACGTTTCAACATTGTTCACACACTGCACTGGGTGAGCAAGTTTGCAAAATCAACCTAAATTCGATGAATGAACTTGGCCTGTTCCACCACCGATAACCGCACCGCAACCACGGTTTTACGTCTTAAAAAACACCGACACCGACCAGGCCTGAAAAGAAGCAGTCTGACATTTGCAGAATGAGGTCCCCAGAGAAGGAATTTGATGATGCCATCCCATACAGTGGGCCACTTTATCCTCTGGGTACCTCCAGTTTAGTTTCAAGACCCTGATTCAGACTGAGGTACACAGAGGGAAAATTTAGTGATGCTACCCTGCAATGCAGGGTAGCATCAATAAATTCACCCTCTGGGGACCTCATTTTGCAGATGACAGTCTGCTTATTTTCTGGCTTGACACCGACTTGAAAATTCACCATCGACCCACCTCTATCTACTAGGCTGGTAAGTAGAAGGAAAATCTAATATCCACCCACACAATGGCCAAATAACAAATCATCATACAGTTTTGGGTCAAGCAGCTTCATTTCAATGAAATTAGATTTCTCAAATTTCTTTACTACAAAACATCTTGACACACACTTCTGTTTCCTGGGAATTTGTGTTTTGTTGCATCACAGTATATAAAGGTTCAAGAGTGAGGTTAATGGTTTGTGCTATTCAGTGCTAACAAATACCCGAGAGCAAAGTAAATTAAGACTTCTACAATGCCGATTTTAAAGCAAAACGACATATAAAGGATGTGAACAGTCAACAATGAGGCCATTTTTGAAGTATCATTGACAAATTATTCATGAAATTTGGGCCCCACGTGTGTCGTGATACAGTGCAAGCAAATCGAGATACACATCATCAGAGAATGAGATGCGATAGATTCGTTTCATGATTAATCATTGCAGCCCTACTGGTTGCACTTGAAATGGTATAAAAGTACTCTCAAAAATCTAAACTACGTAAGAATTGAAAATTGATTCTCATGACAGAAGTTTGCGAGAATCAAAATTGATTCTCACAAATCGAGACAAATGTTAAGGCCTGTTTATCTTTATGGTACCTTGGAAACCATTAAGAATGTACCAGTGATCTCCTGGAATGCATGACTCCAGGAAGTGTCGGAAACCTGACATTTCATATAATCAGTGACTGCAGGAAAGAAATTGCAGACGAGTGAAACATCACGCTTCTCATTTTGATTTTACGAGAGAGAAAAATTCAGGAGAGTGATTTTAACCCCTTATGATGATAGACAAACTGACCAGCATCATATACAAAAATGACCATACAAATTTTATTTATTCATTTTTACTCCAAAAACATAGCTTATGACCCCTCATTGGAACAAGCTCATTGAGCTTGTTCCAATGAGGTGTCATAAGGTACATGTATGTTTAAAGCAAAAAATGAAAGATTTTAGTAATGCGATATAATGTTTTGCAAGTATTGTTTCCTAGTTGGGTCAGGTAAGGCCACACAAAGTAGATCTTCTGTTTCTCAGGCCATTATTTGTGAAATTGCATGCAGGCGTGCGTTTTTTTATTTTATTTTTTATTTCAGTAATTACTTTTTTGCCATCAAAAGTTCATGTTCTTGGTTCAAGTTTTAGGCCTCATAATCTGCAGAATAGCATGGGTGGTGTATTTCATCCCTTGAGTGCAAGAAGGCTTTGCAATGCTAAAGCATTGCAAAGCCTTCTTGCACTCAAGGGACAAATTCATCAATTTTTTTAACTTGGGTAAAATATCAGACATAAACCATTTAATTTTTATTTTTTTTAAGTTTAAATTGGTTATAAAAAGAGAGCATGCGGCAGCCAAAAGGACCATGCGGGAGGGCCTGAGAAACAGATTTTTTATTTTTTTAGGCCTAATGAACGGGTTATTGAAATGCAGTACATAACTTGATGTTTAGACATAATTTCTACACACATCATGAAGACGAGTGATTAATTGCTCCCCTAGTGAAAAGTTTAGTAGAATGATGGTGAGTGAGAGTGATCACTCTCCTTTCACGGCAGTCCCTGTATAATAAAAAAATTGAATAATTTAATTAAAAGGGTCATGTATTAAACTTATCTTTTTTATTTCAGAATTAATGTGTTCACTGGGTTATTAATTGGTGCCAAGTTTCTCCGAAGTGTAGGACTTTTTCTCACATATGATCTTTTGAAGTTGATTCCAATAGTTCAGTTTCTTTTTGTTGTTAAATTTTGGTAAGTACTTTTGGAGGGATTTCCTCTTATTTTAACCAGGGCTTTAGAATGAATTCTTATGCAGTATTCATATTCAGTCACATGTGAATGGGAGCGCGGTGGCTCAGGAGGTAGAGTTGCAGGCTGCAAGCCGTGAGGTCCTCGGTTCAAATCCCACCTGCGGCAACCGCGTTGTGTCCTTGGGCAAGACACTTCATCTCCATTGCTCGTGTGGGGGCACGATGACGCCGTGTGCTAAGGCGTACTGCACGTCGATGGTGCGCATGTCTTCAACCAATCTAATCCTGCCTGTTCTGCAGTGCGGAGTTACGATGTTGGGCGCTGACAGCTGCTTGTCGTTGCTCGGTGGTTCTCTCAGGGTACTCCGGCTTCCTCCACCCATAAAACTGTCGCGGTCATGATTAGCCATTGTGCATAAATATGTGACCTTAAACACCATTAAATAAATAAATAACACATGTGAATATAGTTTATGACAAATTCACGTGTATTCTGTATTCAAGAAATTTTAAATTGTTATTTATCATGTAATTGCTTCACTTGAGGCCAAAAACAAATTTAAAATCTGTTTCTCAGGCCCTCCCACATGATCCTTTTGGCTGCCGCATGTTCTTTTTTTATCATTTCAAACTTAAAAAAATCAAAATCAAATAGTTTATGTCTGATATTTTATCCAAGTTAATAAAATTGTCCCTTGAGTGCAACAAGGCTTTGCAATGCTTTAGCATGCAAGGTACATAATGCACCACCACCCATGCTATTCTGTAGATTATGGGGCCTAAAACATAAAACAAACCAAGAACATGAACCTTTTAATGGCAAAGAAATAATAACAAAAATAAAAAATAAAATAGAAAACTGAACTACGCCCGCCCACCCGCCTGCCCGCAATTTTACAACACAACGTCTTCCCATAAGCAATGAGCAGGCCAAGTTTCAACAAAATCCAAGAAGCATCTCTTATAACCCCACCTGGGAATGATATTGAGCTCATTACAGTGATGGGTCGAAAGCTATGTTTCTGAAGCAAAAAATCAAAATATACTTATTCAACCATGCTTTTTGCAAGTGTCATTTGCGACAGTACAGCCTCTGTTGACTGGTCACTTTCCATGGGTGGGCAATATTTTCACAGATGCTATAATATTAAATTCCAAACACTAGTTATAAGAATAAATACATTCAAGTTAAGCTACAGTGTCATTGACACTTTCATTTTAATTCCCAAAGTGAAATAGTTGGATTGTATAAATTTTCCATGAACTACTATGTTCCAGTAATCCAATCAGCAAAGTCCACATGTTACATGCATTTTTTAATGTTGAACTAAATTTGGATTTAAAAAATATTATTCCAGGAGCTGTATTCCATTTGTATTGCTACAGAAACCATTCACATCTGGGAAAAGATTATCCAAAAATCAGGTTTGTAATATACATTAAACATTCATCATGTGTTTCGGCTATATCAAGCAATTATGCCACTAGATATGTGGTCTCAACAGAACTGGCCTGAAAATGAGAAAATTTTCTGAAACCAGCATCAACACACCTTAACCCATAAGGGCCTAATTCTGAATTTGATCACTTTTTACTGCAACAAAACATGTGCCTCTACATGATGGCTCTGGGGAAACTAGCATGTTACATTCTAAATGCTATAGCAGTTGTTTCTTTACAAGTCTTTGGTTGCCTCCATAGACAGCCAAGACTTGCCTAGAAACAAGTGCAAAGCCACAGGATGTTGGCGGTCAAAATGTGGAAAAATATATATATAATTTCCCAGCACCTAAAGGGTTAAAATATGTCCTGACTCGCCAGAATCGGTTTTGATTCTCGCAAACTTCAGCAAGAATCAGTTTCCAGTTCTTGAATAATTTATAATTTGAGAGTACTGTAAAACAACCAGTACATATCCACATGAAAAAAAACAGAAATCTCATATTTATATATTTAACACTGCAGGGCAGAGTTTCAACCAGGTTTGTTCTAGTTCTGAAATGGTTAACCGGATAACCGATTTGAAACCGGTTACCTACCTAACCGATTTGAAAAAAACCTCAACCGGTTATCCGAAATATCGATTGTGAGCATCATTCCATGGTTAAAACGTAGTAAATCTGCCACTTCTCCTTTGGGATAGATTACACCGCGAAGCCACGTTGTATATATTGAGAAATAATCGACGTTGGCTTCAAGACTTTGTTACTGATTGGCAATTTCCATGAGTACTGACTAACCGCAGAAACTATTCCGTTTTATGTATAGAAACAAACCTTGTCAAGTACTCGACAACGTTCATTTATATACACACTACGGAATAGTTTCTAAGAATACTGCTTTCCAATTCCTGTAGTTTTGATCCCAGATTCTGTGAAATAATGGCTACTGATAACCAGATATTAACCGGTTATGGCTTTCGGTTAGTCGGTTGTGAAAATGAGCCAACCGTTTCAGCCCTAGTTTCTTCTCTGGCATGTGCAAGTAAAACACATGTTCCAACACACACAAGCTTTTTTGATGGTACTGCTGATGGAGGTTAAAGTAACTGGACAATGGTTTCTTGTGAAGTCTTTTGGTTGCCTGTATATATAGGGAGCCAAAACTTCACAATACACCACTGCTAAGTCAAAGTGTCACTTTATAATGGGAGAGCAAAAAGTAAGTAGAATTCTTCTGGCCATTAACTCTTTTGGCGCGGAATAATCTGAGAAACAGAATTCTTGGAGCCTAATATTCATCAGGAATTTTACAGAACGTATAGGTTGTTAGACTAAAGCATTATTATTTTAAAAGATGTTCTAATGATCTCATTGACAGTTTTTCAAATGATATTTTTATACTGTACCAATGACCCAGACATAGCTGGTGCTAACTCTTAAAATATAGGGCCAAACACAAATTTTGCCCCCCAATCCCCAAAATTTGCATCTAAAACTAAAGAAAACATGTCCTGAAAGGCCCTCCACACCTCGCCCCCACTGCGCATGCGCAGTGTCAAGGACGTTCCGAAATTGGCGCCATTTATCATTCTAAGTTTGGCCCTTCATCAGTTAACATCTGACTGATCTTTGTGCTTTTAAATCTCAGTTTAAATGATGCCAGACACATAAATATTAGTGAAATGGTGATTCTAAGGAGGATAGAAAAGGAGGAGAGGAAAAGAATGTGTGACAGAATATTATCAGGGCTGTAACTTAAAATTTTTTAATGAAATTATGTTAAGTTACCTATTTTCAAGGCAGCAGCCATTTTGTTGTCATTCTGTTTATTTAGTTACACTGTTTTTTCAAGTGTTTTTCCTCTCTCCCTGTCCTTTAAGTTCCCCCTTGCTATTCTCCCATGCTTTTGGCATAGTTTCTGTAATTATTATTACTAAAATTTCTTGGGAGTTTTAGCTTAATAACAGAATGAATTCTGTTCTTTCCCCATGTTTACGTCTTCACCTACGGGTGGTTAGGCGTTGTGTTCTGCATCTACCATCTGATGTTCTGCAGTTTCTTCCCTGGAAGTCTCTGTTTTGCATCAGATGGTGTATTTTTGGTAACTGATTTCGGGCCTGGGTGCCTGGAGTCTTATTTTAGTGTTTTTACACTCATTGTTTACATTTACAACAGCCCTCTGTGTGAGGGGGGGATTTCTAAAAAATATCTTTATGTTATTTTAATCATAACTAGATACATTATTATTGTTCGTAAGTGTTGAATAAATTGTTTAAAATATTTTTAAAATTTTTGTCCACACTTAGGCTTGGGATCCATTGGGGCTCAACGTTACTTTTCAGAAACTTGGGCTGTTCTGAAAAAATATTTTTTCAAAATATTTTGATTTCAATTATTTTTTCTATATTAATGGATCATATTATTATTATGTATTTTGATTGCCAGGGGTTAGTGCGAGTACCAGGACTTGTTTTCTTTTCACATTGAAAGGATATTGATCAATTGTTTTAGGAGGAAGTCTTCCTCTGACCTTATTATCATTCTATATGTGGTCAGTGTACTCGCATTAACTCCTGTTCTGTATCGTATGATTTCGATGACAATATGGGAAGCGTATGTCACGGTATGTTGTTGGGGATTTGGACACTCCGGTCCTTTCCCCGCAGGGTCACTCTACTTTATCAATTTCTATTTCAGACGATCAAGATTAGGGTGATGTATCTGTGATGTCTTCCAACAGTGTGCCTCCGTCGTCACAATTAATGAAGGGCTAGCGGAAAAGTGCTCATGTAATACGCCAATTGCCTAAGAGGACCCTAGTAGGATCGACGGCCTTTGACGTCCGCTAGCTCGCCCGGTGTAGCGTCCATTCACCGAATGGTTCGGCAGCCGGGTTCGTCCGTTGCGGTCTAGAAGGAATTTTGGGGTGATGCGAGCACTATAAAATTAACTTAATGCACACCCAGTGACGGCGGATCGGAGGGAGAACGGAGGAAGCCTTTTAGCCCGGTTCATAGCTCGTTCCGGTCCATCCGGACGGCAAGCGAGAGAGGCCCCTCTCTCGTTCAACAACATCTGGCCCCAGATGTTGTGGTACAAATGTGTCGTTAGCGGAGCATACGTCCGTCGCTCGGGACGCTCCGTTGTATAGGCAGTCCGCTGAGACTGCTAAGGCTTCCTCTTCTCGTCAGCGCACACGACCGCACCTTGGCTGCGTGACCGCCGATATATTACCAGCTTCGCCGATCAAGGATTCTTCGGCGACCAGGTCACACCATCCGGCAGCCAGGGATTCGAGACCGATGGACTCCGGACGTTCGCATAGGAAGTATGCGGGAGCCATCTGATGCGGAGCTGCCCTCGGCGAAGCACCGATAGACTGCGCCTCCGCAGGTCTCGACGCCGGACATTCTTGTGCACATAGCACAGCTTATCGCAGCATCCCAGCAGCCGACAGAAACGGTGTCGGATCGAGAATTATCCGACAGCGCTGGGTCGGTAGCCGGGGACTCGAGGCCTGCAGACTCCGGACGTTCGCATAGGAAGTGTGCGGGAGTCAACGTACACGGAGCTTCCAGCGGCAATGCATCGTAAGTCCGCTACTGCACAGGCCTCGGGAACGGACGTGCTTTCCTTAATAGCACAGTTTATCGCAGCATCCCAGCATCAACTGAATCTGTCGCATATATTTTATCCGACGATGCTGGGTCGGGACGCTCCGCGGAAGCGGGTACGGACGTCCGAAAGTTTCATCCGGTCCGACGGGATACCGAAAGGGATTCGGTGGATTTCAAGCTTTCCCTTTCGGAACAACATATGCTGCGATGCCGGATAAGAAACTGATAGCGTCGGTGGACTTAGAAATTTTTGGTTCGGTTCAGGGACATCGTCCCTCAGTTCCGACATAGTCCAATAATGTCACACAAACTTTCGAATTATTGAACGACGCTATATATATTATTATTTTATGCTTGCTATCCAAGCATTTCTGGTTTCTTGTTCGAAGAGTTATGGAGATGTCTTTCAAAAGTGTGCCTCTGTCGTCATAGTTAATGAAGAGTTAGCGGCAATAAGTGCTCATGGAATATGTCTATCGCTTACGGAATGACATTCGCTAGCTCACCCGGTGTAGCGTACATTCATCGAATGGTTCGGCTGCCGGGTTCGTCCGTTGCGGTCTAGGAAGGAGATTTGGGTGATGCGAGCACTTTAATTACTTTAGTACTCACCCAGTGACAGCAGATTGAGGACAGATCGGAGGAAGCCAACAACATAGGGGACCGCATGTTGTGGTTCAGATATTTTACATTCGGAGCATATGTCCGTTGCTCGGGACGCTCCGTTATATTGACAGTCCGAGAGACTGTCTTTAATGCTTCCTCATCCTCACAGCAGGGCACACGACCGCACATTGGCTACGTGACCTCGAGTATCCGATCAGTTTCGGCATTCAGTGATTCCACAGCGAATAGGTCGCGCCATCCGGTAGCCAAGGGACACGAGGCCTATACACTCCGTTCGCTCGCATATTGGAAGTATGCACGGGGTAACGATCTCGGAGCTTCCTGCGGCAATGCATCGTAAGACCGCTGCTCCTCAGGCCTCAGTGACGGACGTGCTATCCGAGTTAGCACAGTTGTTTCGCAGCATCCCAGCAATTGACGGTTTCTCGGTCGAATCAGGAATTATCCGACGGCGCTGGGTCGGTGCGGTCCGCGGTTGCATCAAGCTACGGACGACCGAACGCTTTATAGGGTCCGACAGGATGGCGAAAGGGATTCGAAAGATTTCGAGTTTTCCCTTTAGTAGTATCGGAAGATGCCTTTCATATCTTCTGGCATTTCTTCCAGTGATTATTTTTCGGACTTCATTGCTGCGATCTTGGATAAGAGACTTATAGCGTCATTGGACTCGGATTTTTCGATCGGTACAGGGACTTTGTCCCTGACTTACCGACGCAGTCCAATATTGTCATTACAACATGTGTTTTATTTTTCGACGCTATATATTATATATACATATACAAGCCTGCTACTAAGCATGATAGTTTAGTTTCTTGTCCGCGTGGCTCATTTCTGCCATTTTATCTTTTTTTACATATAGTTTATTTTGGCAGAGCAGGGCATACCGAGAGTTCATATGCGTCTAGACGGTGTGATTAAAGACTGCATATATTCTTTTTCGCCGTTTATGTCTTTTCCAATTTCAATGTTGGGAACGACATTATGTATAGTAGACTTAACTTAGACGCTTTATTATACGTAATCCGCCTTACTGAGGCGTTATCATTACGTCTTCAAGAAAAGATTTACGGGATATTATTCTCAATGTAATTTCTTTTGAGGGCAGTAGTTTGTTCACGTATAACTCCGCCCTTCAGTGGCTGATTGGAGTTGGTTAGACGTGATGCAGCCCTAGCTACATCCACGCGTGGATAGTAGGTTAAGAACTCTCTCAGAGTCGCTTCGTTCTCGGAGGAGCTTCTCTTCGACGGCAACTTTCCGGCAATCCATGAATTGCTTGATTTATACATTCTCTTGTCTATCTAGTGTTACAAGAGATTCAGACTGGGGCAAACATTCGGTGGTTGACTCAGAGAGTGCCGCCGCAGTTGCCGGACCCTAGTGTGGCTGTTATGACGGTTGCCAGTCAAACAGATTGGGATATATACTGATCCCTACGGATTCGAAGTGCCAGGGTCTTTGGGTTCCGCAGTCTTTTAGCTATCAGTTTAACTTCCGCGGAATAATGTTTTTTAGGCTTGCTTTATGTCATTGCATGAACATTATTCAGAAACGCATGCCCAAATTCCTGTCCTTTAATTCGACAGTAGTGGCGTATCTCCGGAACCAGGGAGGCACTCTTTCGTTTCCGTTATTCAATTTAATGGAAAGAATCCGTCTGTTGGTTATAGTACACCAAGTTCAGTTTTGGTCCGTCATATTCTGGGTCATCTGATTGTTTTATCGCACTCCCGTTCTCTTACGGGTCGCTTGTTGCTGTCAGAATGGACTCTCAACAAACAAGTATTTAATCAGATTTGCTATCTATGGGAGCGCCCAATGATGTTTTATTATGACACAGCTTGCTAATCAATTGCAGACGTATGTGTTGGCTTGTCCAGATCTCAGAGCTAATACTGTTAACGCTCTATTGATCTATAGGACGCAATGATAGGATACGCGTATCCTCCGGCGCTGTTGTTTTAGCAGGTATTGCTAAGATAAACAACCACAATACATTTCTGTTGATAGCATCTCTATCTTCACAGAGATCATGAGTAATTTACTCTCTTGTCTACTGTGGATCTTAACGTGAAATCTTCCTCTATGTGAGGATCTTTTTTCACTGGGTAAATCGTGTCATCTTTATCACAACCAGCAAGGTCGCAACCTTCATGTATTCCGTTGTGTGGTCCGTATTGCATTGTAAGCACTGTACTGGACGAGCTTTGGACGTGATTTCTTACTATAGGAGATCCTCTTCTTCGCTATTCTATGCGGCTAAAGTGGAGGCTCTTCCGTCGTGGTGTAGGGATCATTATGTTCATATTGTTGATCCCTCCATACTACGCATTGCTAGTTTTTAGTATACTTGTTTCACAAGATCTACTGCAGCCTGTTGTTATTTAGGTTATAGGTTTATGTTACCTCATACCTATGCACTCTACGATAGTTTACAATTGAGTCTTTTGTCTCTTTATCTAAGTCAGTTAGTAACTTTTTGATAAATAGACTTAGAATCTTTAGATTAAATTCCTATATGGATTTTAACTTCGGTTCTTATTTAGCTAAGTAATCATTTGAGCCTCTGGAAACAGTAGTTTTCAAATTCTGACCTTTTAGACAGTAATTCTGTTGGTTTCTCTTTTACTGTAGAGTCAGTGAGTTTCATGCACTATCGATGGATGATTTTCACTTTCATAGTTTCGGAATCAATACTTCCGTTACTATTTAGGTTGGATTGTTGCATAAGAGTTAGGCTCCTATTATCCGGAACCTATTATTTTAAGGTCCTTCCGTCTTCGTATGGGCATAGGCCTTTACTCTTTCCGGGTACAGTTTATGTATTTATAAACAGATATCTGTTTATTACAAGGGCGTAAGCTTCTTCTGTCTTTGATGTCTAGTAGAAGGACGTTACGCTCCATTTTATTGTTAATCGATTCTATTAACTAGCGTACTGCTTATGGTATATCATTGGCTTAGCAGTTGTGCTTAAGATTTCAGCTCATGAAGTAAGAGTTCTTCTACTTCTTGGGCTTACATTAATAGTGTTGCTATTATAGATTTTTGAAGGCTGCTCATTGCGCTCAGCCATCCATTCATGAATTTTATCTCAGAAATATCGAGTCCATTTCTGGAGGCCTCTATTGTTAGGTCTATTATCTACTGCTCAGAATGTCATTCACTTAACAGTTGCTACTATAGCTAGGTAGGCTGTCTGTTTCGGCAGTGTCTCCGTTCGGCTGCCCTCTTCGCTCTGGGCTATTTGACCCAGGGCAAGAAAAAGGGGGGGGGGGGAGGGTGTTCCCTTGGGTCACCTGTTTTTACTATGAAAACAAGGGGATACCTCCTCCGGAGTTAGTAATTCTGAGCTGTTATTGGGATGGTTGTTTAGTGAGAAGTTTAAGTTTATAAAATTCATTCAAGTCTTAGTTTTTAAAGTATAGCTTTTGAATATTGCATATGTCAACGGACATGATTATGCAATTCTCACACACTTTTAGGAGTATAAGAGTCTCTATTCTCTGGACTTACTTTATTATTGGCTTACTTTAAAAATTATTAGTATAAGGATTATTGGATATTAATAGAGTACATGGATGTATGAAGCTCAATTTTTGGAAGGTGTTGTATCTTTCTAATTTATCATAAATAAGAAAGATACATGTAAGGCCTATTACTTCTTTTCCCTACAGGGGATGACTCTATTTTATTTTATTGAGCGTATTCCATTTTGCTCTATGTCCTTGGCCCTCCAGCCTTTTTACTATTCAGCTATGTCTGGGTCATTGGTACAGTATAAAAATGTTAAAAAATTTATAGTAATTTATATATTTTTTATACTTACCAATGACCCAGACGGGGATGGCCCTCCCAGGAGTTGGGAACTCTTGCCTCCCCGCTGAGTACATAGCGCTTACCAGGCACTGGTTATTAGAATGATAAATGGCGCCAATTTCGGAACGTCCTTGACACTGCGCATGCGCAGTGGGGGCGAGGTGTGGAGGGCCTTTCAGGACATGTTTTCTTTAGTTTTAGATGCAAATTTTGGGGATTGGGGGGCAAAATTTGTGTTTGGCCCTATATTTTAAGAGTTAGCACCAGCTATGTCTGGGTCATTGGTAAGTATAAAAAATATATAAATTACTATAAATTTTTTAACTTTCTGTATATATTTAAATGGAACCTTTATACTTTCAAGGGCCGATTTCGTTGTTCATGGATAGGACATAAACGGTGCATGAAACATGGGAATACTAATGTTTGTTCAACCCTTTACCCAACAAATCGGCTGCACCCACCCCCTGCGTAATATGCAACTTCAGCAGTTGGAAAAATATTATTTTTCAAAAAATTTCAACAAAACCATATCATGTGACCCCTCATTGGAACGAGCTCGTTCCAATGAGGGGTCACATGATATGGTTTTGTTGATTTTTTTTTTTAAATTCGAAAAAATGATATTTAAAATAATAAATTTTGATATCATCTGCGTTGGGTAAAGGGTTAAAAGCACTTGGAAATGGACACACACAGTTAAAATGACTACTGCAGTACCTTTCCACGGTCTGCCGTCTGTCAACTTTAGTTGCCTGTCGCGCCAAAAGAGTTAAGAACATTTTCAGAATCTCAGACAAGAATCAGATGAATATTTTGTGAGAATCAAAGCTGATTCTCATTGTTTTCCATGGTAGAATCATTCGCAAGAATTGATACTGATACCCACATGGATTATAAGCCTGGATTTGAACCTGTGACAAGTCCTACATGATCTTCTCCCATACTGACTGACCATACAAAACCATATCATGTGACCCCCCCATATCATATGGTTTGGTAATTTTTAGAAATTTTTTTTGTTTTCAAGTTCTCGTGTTGTAAATTATGTGGACGGATGCGGGAACTTTGTTAGGTAAAGGGTTAAAAAGTAGTGTTGTGTGGTTAACCCTTTACCCAACGAATCGCCCGCATCCGCCCACGTAATATGCAAATTCAGCAGTTTAAAAAATATTATTTTTCAAAAAATTTCAACAAAACCATATCATGTGACCCCTCGTTGGAACGAGCTCGTTCCAACGAGGGGTCACATGATATGGTTTTGTTGAAATTTTTTGAAAAATTTTTAAAAATGATATTTAAAATAATAAATTTTGATATCGTCTGCGTTGGGTAAAGGGTTAACCAGTTTTGTGAGTCAGTTTTGGTTTGGCTCTAAAACCGAAACCAAAACCATGTAATTGTTAAATCAGTACGGTTTTCGGTTTTTCTCTACAAAATGTCAGAAACTTATGTTTACACTGTTCAGTTTGCATTGTCAGTGACTTAAAACTAAATCCGTAACGTCAACTGATAACTCTGTCGTCAGTATTCATGTATTCAGACTCCAGAGGAACAAACAACTGTCTAACAGGAGTCACTGTCACATCAGAAGCATGATCACATGTCCCAAGAAATTTTCGTACAATGTATGACAACTCTTGTCCAATTACAAAGTGGGTTGGTTTGTTCTATCAGAAATTCTCAGAATGACAATCTTGACACGCCTACAAACGTTAAAATGAGCAACTTGGGGACTTTGCAAGTGGCTTCGTATCTGCAAATGTTTGGGTGTATTAATTACCTAACAACAAAATCATGAATAAAATCAAGGAAAAAATAGTCTCTGTTTTTTTAAATGGCGGATTGCTGTGAAAAACAAAACATACTTGTCGCGTGGGTTTCCCTGACACGTAGGCCCTGAGTTCGTCCGGGACGACCTACATTGTGTCCTTGGGCAAGGCACTTTATCCCGGTTGCCTACTGCACATTACTGGTGCACATGTCTTCAACCGCTGTAGCCCTGCTTGAGCGGAGCTTGAACAGAGTTAGAAAGTTGAGGAGCTGACAGTTGTTTGTCGATGCTCAGTGGTTCTCTCCGGGTACTCCAGCTTCCTCCACCCATAAAACTAAATATTCCCTGACACGTGCTTAGAATTTAACGTTCAACATTGTCACCTCCATTGATGCATCCAATGTATGCATGCGAACATATGCCACAATGGAATGTCCCTGCACCTATTTAGTATTTACCTGCAGAGTGCAGACCATGTGAACCAGCGAGGCCTATAATCCCCTGCACACAATTAAATTGAACATTTTGCCTCATATAATACAGAACTGATTTAGTTTCACAAGCAACAGATGGAAATTGAAAGTGGAACGCCTACTTCGAAGGGCAAACGGAAAAAGGTGCAGTTCAAAATATTAGAGATAAAAACTTGTCAGTGTAAATTATGGTTGTTCTAAAAATCAAATGAGCATGGCACCTTCTGGCAGTGGCCAGGCACGGAATTTAAGAGCAGTGTGTGGGAGTCTGGGTAACCTGTGGAAAGGATGTGGTGTCGACTTTTGAGCCTGATCAGCCCACCCGCTGCAAATATTGCCTCTCCATTCCAAACTACCATTTACGGTTTCAAATCCGGTTGCGTAACTGACGAGGTGGGGGCACCTGTACTGAGAGTAACCTATACTCTATATCAATGTACCAATGTGCAACTGGTCTTAGAAGTGATCCGTCTCAGATGGCATAGTTTAGAGTACATTTTTTTCAAAAATATCTCTGGGTAGGGTGTGGTTGGGTGGGGTGGGTGGCAGGCCAATACTAGGCTTGTAAGTTCACCTGGATTTTGAGACCAGGAGAGCCAGTGGTAGCAAGGAGTCTTCCAATAATACCAGAGTCTTAAGGTCGGCAGTAGATTGTGGGGAGGTTGTGAGGGAGAATTCCTTGGAGAGATGCAATGCAGATTACCCTGACCCACAATTTACTTGTTTCCTCAACTTTTGTTTCCTGACAATTTCTTGGCACCGCTCCTACCTTGAGTCTTTTAAAGTATTTTTGTGGGGTGGTGGTATTGGATGTGTCCACCAACGTATTAGGTTTGTGTTGGTGTGTGTGTGTGTGTGGGGTGGTGGAATAAATTGATGCTAGCCATTGCCAGATGAATTATCATTTAAAATATGACAGAATATGTATTTTTATTTCCACTGTGTGATATTTTTCATGTCTACAATCTTTTTATTGCAAAAAAAAGAAAACCGATCTATAAACAGAGTTTTTTGGACAAAACCAAACCGAACCGAAAATGAGGTCAGAAAAAAAAACAAACCCAAAACACTATTAAAAAGTCTGAAACAGGATAATGAGAAAAATGGGTTGTGGTACCCTTTTTCAGGTTACCTTAAATTCTAATTCATGCAGGCCTTATCTCTCACAAATGGTCAGGTTTTTTTTCTTTTCAATTCCTTTTCCTTCTTTTTTTCAGTTTTTCAGAATTGGTAGACATGCATTCTTTGGCTGTGCGATTAATCTGTTGTGGTTATTTGGACTCACACTCTGTGGTCCACTCAGGTAAATATAAAATAGATTTTTAACTTTTAACTCTCAACTCTTTACCTAATGAATCGACCGCATCTGCTAATGTAATATACAAACTGAGCATTTAAACAAAACCATGTCATGTGGTCCCTCATTGGAACGGCTCATTGAGCTCGTTCCAGTGAGGGGTCACATGATATGGTTTTATTGAAATTTTGTTAAATTTTGAATAAATTTAAAATAATAAATTTTGATATCATCTGCATTTGGTAAAGGGTTAATCTTCCCTTGCCAGTGGGAACACTGGAAAGTGGAATTTTGCTTGTCTACTGAGGTAAACATGTTTTGATTTACTGGTAAAATATGACCTGGAACCAATGCCTGGGTCGGAGGCCCTTTAAAGTGGGCAGCATAGGAATAAAGGATTGGCTAGATTTTACTTATTACCTCACATGCAAACATGATGTAGCCAGTAGTGCGGAATATGGCCTTAAGCACCAAATAAATAAATATATAAATAAAAGTGTTTTCATCAAAGCTAGATTTGGCTGGGGAGGACTAGATTTGATAAGAAATTTTTGTATCATTATTATTTAACTCAAGAAGACATTGGTCAAAACAATTCAATTTACAGGAACATTTTGTTAAAGATGTTAAAATTGTGTGGTCACAAGTGGCAAGAGAATTGCTGTCCTGGGCAGGAATATCCACAATTTGTATGGAAGGAGGTTTTTTTTTTTTTTGTAAACAATATTTTATTTCATTATTGAAATGGGGTTTGGCGAACAGGCAATACCTATATGAATGCCGTACCCTACAGAAACATACATTTACAATGGTGCAAGTTCAACTGTACACAAACAGAAACTGATCGAATGAATTAGAAAGAAAGTAGCACACCTTATTTCCAAATGAAACAAAATACTGCATTTTGACTGGCTGAGAGTTACGGTGTAACTCGCAATCCACAGTGGGTTTTTTTACACTGTGTTTAACCACAGTGTAAAAGCAAGAATATACAAGAGCAAGCTATATGGCTAAAAAAAAGTACCCATTTTTAGCTCAACTTTGACGAAGTCAAATTTGAGCTATTGTCATGGCCCGTCGTCCGTCTGTCCGTCCGTCCATCTGTCCGTCCGTCCGTCCGTCTGTCCATACGTCAACAATTGGCTATGGCTTGGGCTAGAGGTCGTATTTATGAACCGATCTTTACGAAACTTCTTGTGTACCTTTGTTATGACCCTGGGACGGGAACGAGTGTTTTTAGGTGTGGTCCAAAATTCAAGATGGCTGCCAGTGGCCATTTTGTACCGATGATGCAAAAATCAGATTTTTGTACAGAACTTCTGTATGAAAGTTCTGATTTGAATAAAGTTTTGTATAAATGTTTAGTACCATGGGATACATCACATATAATACGGGTTTTTTTCTCGTGCGTAAATTATGCAAATTAGACTGACTTTGATTTATTTAGTGTTACTTTCAGAGCTGTAAGTGCCAAGCTGCTATGGCTCGGGCTAGAGGCCGTATTTATGAACCAATCTTTACGAAACTTCTTGGGTACCTTTGTTATGACCGTGGGATGAGAACGAGTGTTTTTGGGTGCAGTCCGAAATTCAAGATGGCTGCCAGCAGCCATTTTGTACCTACGATTCAGAAATTTTTTTTTTGTACAGAACTTCCATATGAAAGCTCTGATTTGAATAATTTTTCGTATGAATGTTTAGTACCATGGGATACATCACATATAATACGGGTTTTGTTCTCGTGCGTAAATTATGCAAATTAGACAAACTTTGATGTTTTTTGGTGTCACTTTCAGCACTGTAAGTGCAAATACCAATACGGCTCGGGCTAGAGGCTGTATTTATGAACCGATCTTTACGAAACTTCTTGGGTACCTTTGTTATCACCGTGGGAGGAGAACGAGTGTTTTTGGGTCCGGTCCGAAATTCAAGATGGCCGATGGCAGCCATTTTGTACAAAATTTGGTGCAATCAGATTTTTGCACAGAACTTCCATATGAAAGCGCTGATTTGAATAATTTTTTGTGTGAATGTTTATTACCATGGGATATATCACATATAATACAGGTTTTTTTCTCATGCAGAAATTATGCAAATTAGATGAACTTTGATTTTTTCAGTGCTACTTACACACAGTAAGTACACATGCCAATACGGCTCGGGCTAGAGTCTGTATTTATGAACCGATCTTCACGAAACTTCTTGGGTACCTTTGTTATCACCTTGGGACGAGAACGAGTGTTTCTGGATGCGGTCCAAAATTCAAGATGGCTGCCAGTGGCCATTTTGTACTGAAATTAGGTCTAATCAGTTTTTTGTACACAATTTCTATACGGCTCAGACTAGAGGCCGTATTTATGAACCGATCTTTACGAAACTTCTTGGGTACCTTTGTTATCACCGTGGGATGAGAACGAGTATTTTGGGGTGTGGTCCAAAATTCAAGATGGCCACCAGCAGCCATTTTGTACCAAAGTTAGTGCAATCATTTCTGTATGAAAGTTCTGATTTGAATAAATTTTTGTATGAATGTTTAGTAACATGGAATACATCACATATAGTACAGGTTTTTTTCTCGTGCAGAAATTATGCAAATTAGATGAACTTTGATTTATTCAGTGCTACTTATACACTGCAAGTGCACATGTCAATACGGCTCGGGTTAGAGGCTGTATTTATGAACCGATCTTCACAAAACTTCTTGGTTACCTTTGTTATCACCTTGGGACGAGAACGAGTGTTTCTGGGTGCGGTCCAAAATTCAAGATGGCTGCCAGTGGCCATTTTGTACCGAAATTAGGTCCAATCAGTTTTTTGTCACAACTTCTGCACAGCTCACATTTGTGAACTGATCTTCACAAAACTTCGTGGGTACCTTTGTTTTCACCTTGGGACAGGAATGAGTGTGTTTTGGGGTGCCTTTGTTATCACTGTGCTATGAGAACAAATATTTTGGGGTTCAGTCAGACCCACTCTGGGACTCAAAGATTTCTTTTCTAGTTTAGCATCTGACTGTCACCCACCTTTACAATACTTTACCTATACATTTGTTACAGGCAACGGTCAGTATTTATGTACAGACTGTTACAATACTTTATATGTACCTTTGTTATCAGGTCATTACCTAGATGTTTGTCATTGCTGTGTCACATACTATACATGTACATGTCTTTGTCTTGACAAGTTGAGCTACAGTGTCATTGACACTTTCATTAATTATTAATTCCTACCTTCTGCTCAGTTATGTTAGAAAAAAAATAAAAATACAGGAAATTTAATATTTATGTGCAATAAAATATTACAGATATGGATGTCATTGGAACTAGCTCATTGAGCCAGTTCCAATGACATCCATATTTGTCTGGTTTTATTTAAGAAACTTGCAAAGTACAAATTTTCTGTCAGTTGTTTCCCACAATGTAGGTTAAAGTATTAAGTACACCAAAATTCTTGGAAATAAATCTGTTATCCTTGTGTTTTCCAGGATGTATGGGAATTTACACTGGTTTGGGAACTCATACACCCTTCGGCTTCGCCTCAGGGTGTGTGAGTTCCCAAACCGGTGTAAATTGCCATACACCCTGGAAAACACAAGGATAACTAATAACAACTCGTCATCTCTTATATATCTATTACCTCTCAAGTATGGAGGCATTCTGGTATACATGTCAAGATATAATAGGCCCACAGTACGCGTGGACAGGGTGGGGTGAACTATCAGAAATCAGTCTCCAAGAGCAAAACACAAGGATTCATTTCCACTGGCTAATAATTATTCACTCGAATCTCATTGTTTCCCTAATATATTCATGTACCACACTGAATATACTGGCATTTTCCAAAGCAGTTTTCTCTGGATCACCATATAACATTACAGTGATATTAGTAGTGTGGCCCAATTTTGTTAGAAGCAAATTTCATTGTTCTGTGTTTAGAGGACACAATAGTAAATAGTGTACAGTGTCTTCATATAAATGACAACAGCTACAAGAAGCATTATCACTTATGAATCTATCAAATTTATGGAAGGAGTAAAACCTGATTTTTATGACTTTACAGAATGATGAGATTTTATTTTCTATAAATTTGAAAACCATTTTTTTTCAAAAATTTATAGAAATAGTATGTGTACCAAGTTATATTTTAACTGCATGTCCATAATGATTAACCGATGTTCGTCAATCGCATCTGACATCAGCCGATTTTAAGCCATCGGTTGATGATTAGTAGAAGTGTTTGAACATCGGTCCATGCCGATGGTTACATGGGGCACCACTGGATAAAAATTGTTTGTATTTACGTTTGATTAACAATCTCATTCAAGCAGTAACAATCTTAATAAGTTGCCACAATGATTGTCAGGATTCAAGGTTGGCCTAATCTCATTGATTGGTCTGATCTTCCCCTTGATTGCTGCTCATGACGCACATCCCACATTTTGTGTGATGACTCAGTGAAATCCGGCATCAGCAGAAACAAGTTAACAGTGCAGTGTCTTTGATCTTCGATCAAAGACGCTGCACTGTTAACTTGTTTCCACTGATTTCGTATTTGTATTTTAATACACCAACTGACATACTAATGAGGTCTACAAACCAATCAACCTGACTGTACTGTAAAATTAACCCTGCTCTCTGCATTCTTAAACATACTACTCCTTTTGGTTGTCACTATCTGACAACGGCACTCACAACCTGCAGACTGTATGCTCAATTAATTGGCAAAAAGATAACCATTACAGATCCTTATCGGTTAATCACTATATGCCCAGCTATTTTCTAAGATGCATTCTTTTAACCAATTTTAAGGTTGAAATAGGGTTTCTGCATTTTCACCAAATTTAGTTTTCTTCTACTCTCATACCTGTTACTGCTGTATGGTATTTTTAAGCCTGAATGAATGTTATGTTTATATTGGTGGTTCAAGTACATCCTTAATAAATCTTATGTAGGAATGTATAGGCCTGGAAATATAGAGCTTACCTTCTAAGCCATCAGCAGGTCACACTCTATAATATGATGTTTTTCTGGGCTTAAAACTCCTGCGTGAATCAGATTTGATTCTTGCAAATGATTCTTGCATGGAAACAATGAGAATCAGTTTTGATTCTCGCAAAATGTTCATTTGATTCTTGTCATAGATTATGAAATTGTTCTTAAACGACTGGAGAATTGTCCTTATCCTTTCCTACCTCATAATAAGGTAACACTGTACCTTTCTTAGCAGAGGTGTCTAGTGAAGTATTGGCTGCTGAAACAAGCAGCCAAGATTTCCCTAGAATCCTGTGCTAAGGTACTGTAACTTCCGACAGCAAGACCACCAAAATCGTTTTGGAGGGAACAGCTTTCTACATGGACATTTAAAACAAGAAACTCCACAAAAGTGAGACTGGGCCCTTAACCCTTTACCCAACGCAGACAATATCAAAATTTATTATTTTAAATATTATTTTCTTCAATTTTTCAAAAAATTTCAACAAAACCATATCATGTGACCCCTCGTTGGAACGAGCTCGACGAACTCGTTCCAACGAGGGGTCACATGATATGGTTTTGTTGATATTTTTTTTAAAATAATATTTTTTCAACTGCTGAATTTGCATATTATGTGGCCGGATGCGGCCGATTCGTTGGGTAAAGGGTTAAGGGTTTAAACTCTGGCAAATACATAGAT
Organism: Pictodentalium vernedei; assembly: GCA_031216915.1. Lineage (NCBI taxonomy): Eukaryota > Metazoa > Mollusca > Scaphopoda > Dentaliida > Dentaliidae > Pictodentalium > Pictodentalium vernedei. The sequence continues at coordinate 73,247,316 of CM062293.1, read as the reverse complement.
ATGAAGTTTGCTTTTAACTAAGGAAAATGTACTGGTACACTCACAAGAGTATAAAAGTCAGGCCTTTAGATTACCCCCAACTTCACACTGTTTACAGGTGTGCCCAAATTAGAGGAGGTGTGAAGACATCAAGAAGAATATATAAATTCTCTGTGCCTCTTTTACATTTGGGAATAACTTTCATCATAATATGGCCATGGAAGCACAAAGAAAGGCTTGGCAATAAAACATAAAAGGATAAGACAGTTTTTTCTGGTTTTAATGTGCCCAATATATGAAATAAATGAATTTTAAGGCCTGAAAAGTATTCTTATATTCCAGAGAATAAAATCTCAAATTTTGAGATAACCTATAGCTATTTACCGTTCATCTGGATATAATAAAGAGGACCGATTACAGTACAGTCATCATGGACAGGTCAAAATCTGTGCATTTTTCCATGCATATAGTTCAGAGTTAATCCGCTATGACACCTAGTGAAATTTCCACCAATAAAGCACCGTGGGTAATCCCGGTGCTTCATTGGTGGAAATTTTGCTACATGTAGGTGTCATAGTGGATCATCTCTGAATTAAATGCATGGAAAAATGCACAGATTTTGCCCTGTCCATGATGGATTTTGACCCATCCACGATGGCCATAATGTGTGACAGTTCACAGATTTCAAAAACATCTGTGGCAAGCAAGCACAGGGGGCATCAGCTGTCTTGGGGCATTTGAGCATTGAAGAGAGGGGTCTTCCCACAGGAACATTTTAAAACAGTGCTATCAAATAAGATGATAGGACACAACTTTTTGATGAACTGTTTGTAGTTCCAGACGAACAACTTTTTGATTATTTGTTTTTTCATTTAGACAACCACCAGAGGAACGAAAAAAACAGAAAAATGATTGTTGTGGAAGGAGTTCGAAAGATTCAAAACCAATTCCTGTGAATCGGGATAGGTTTTAAGTCCTGTTTTTGTGCCTTCTCTGTTCTTACTATGCCAGCCATGCTGTTTATGTCTTAACAGAATTTATACCAAAACAATAGTAACAAGTAATGCAGGGCATCACTTTGGCAAGATCATGTATTAGTTGTTGCTACAGTGGAGTCCTGTTAAATGAATAGCCACTTTGCCAATGAAAATTATTCAGTTAACAGGAGTATACAATTAACAGGGATTGTGTCATATTTTTATACTGTACCAATGACCCAGACATAGCTGGTGCTAAATCTTAAAATATAGGGCCAAACACAAATTTTGCCCCCCAATCCCCAAAATTTGCATCTAAAACCAAAGAAAACATGTCCTGAATGGCCCTCCACACTTCACCTCTACTGCGCATGCGCAGTGTCAAGGACGTTCCGAAATTGGCGCCATTAATCATTCTTAGTTTGGCCCTTCATCAGTTAACATCTGACTGATCTTTGTGCTTGTAAATCTCAGTTTAAATGATGCCAGACACAAAAATATTAGTGAAATGGTGATTCTAAGGAGGATATAGAAGGAGGAGAGGAAAAATGTGCGACAGAAAATTATCAGGGCTGTAACTTGAAATTTTTTAATGAAATTATGTTAAGTTACCTATTTTCGAGGCAGCAGCCATTTTGTTGTCTTTCTTGTTATCAAGTTACACTGATTTTTCAGTGTTTTCCTCTCTCCCTTTCCTTTAAGCCCCCTCTTGCTATTCTCCCATGTTTTGGCATATTTTCTGTAATTATTATTACTAAAATTTCTTGGGAGTTTTAGCTGAATAACAGAATGAATTCTGTTCTTTTCCCCATGTTTACGTCTTCACCTATGGGTGGTTAGGCGTTGTGTTCTGCATCTACCATCTGATGTTCTGCAGTTTCTTCCCTGGAAGTCTCTGTTTTGCATCAGATAGTGTATTATTGGTAACTGATTTCGGGCCTGGGTGCCTGGAGTCTTATTTTAGTGTTTTTACACTTATTGTTTACATTTACAACAGCCCTCTGTGTGAGGGGGGATTTCTTGAAAATAATATCTTGATGTTAATTTAATCATAACTACCGGGTAGATACATTATTATTGTTCGTAAGTGTTGCATAAATTGTTTAAAATATTTTTAAAAATTTTTGTCCACACTTAGGCTTGGGATCCATTGGGGCTCAACGTTACTTTTCAGAAACTTGGGCTGTTCTGAAAAAATATTTTTTCAAAATATTTTGATTTCAATTATTTTTTCTATGTTAATGGATCATATTATTATGTATTTTGATTGTCAGGGGTTGGTGCAAGTACCAGGACTTTGTTTTCTTTTCACATTGAAAGGATTTTGATCAATTGTAATAAGAGGAAGTCTTCCTCTGACTTTTATAATCATTCTATATGTAGTCAGTGTACTCGCACTAACTCCTGTTCTGTATGGGATGATTTCGATGACAACATGGGACGCGTTTGTCACGGTATGTTGTTGGGGAATTGGACATTCCGGTCCTTTCCCCGCAGGGTCACTCTACTTTATCAATTTCTATTTCAGACGATCAAGATTAGGGTGATGTATCCGTGATGTCTTCCAACAGTGTGCCTCCGTCATCACAATTAATGAAGGGCTAGCGGAAAAGTGCTCATATAAATTCGCCAATTGCCTAAGAGGACCCTAGTAGGTTCGACGGCCGCTAGCTCGCCCGGTGTAGCGTCCATTCATCGAATGGTTCAGCAGCCGGGTTCGTCCGTTGCGGTCTAGAAGGAGTTTTGGGGTGATGCGAGCACTATAAATCAACCAAATGCACACCCAGTGACGGCGGATTAGAGGGAGAACGGAGGAAGCCTTTTAGTCCGGTTCCTAGCTCGTTCAGGTCCATCCGGACAGCGAGCGAGAGAGGCCCCTCTCTCGTACAACAACATCTGGCCCCAGATGTTGTGGTACAAAATGTTTCGCATTCGGAGCATACGTCCGCCGCTCGGGACGCTCCGACATATAGTCAGTCCGGAGAGACTGTCAATAAGGCTTCCTCATTCTCATGGTAGCGCACATGACCGCTCTTGGCTATGTGACCTCGGATATCCAGTCAGCTTCGCCAGTCAGAGAATCATCGGCGACCAGGTCACACCATCCGGTAGCCAGGGACACGAGGCCTGCAGACTCCGGACGTTCGCATAGGAAAGTGTGCGGGAGTCAACGTACACCGAGCTTCCGGCGGCAATGCATCGTAAGACCGCTACTGCACAGGCCTCGGGGACGGTCGTGCTATCCTAAATAGCACAGCTTATCGCAGCATCCCAGCAAGAACTGAATCTGTCGCATAATGTATTATCTGACGATGCTGGGTCGGGACGCTCCGCGGAAGCGGGTACGGACGTCCGAAAATTTCATCCGGTCCGACGGGATACCGAAAGGGATTCGGAGGATTTCGAGCTTTCCCTTTCGGAACAACATATGCTGTTGTGTATGTCATCTGACTTGATCTTCTACAGGTTCTTTCGTCGGACCAGAATGCTGCGATGCCGGATAAGAAACTGATAGCGTCGGTGGACTTAGAAATTTTTGGTTTGGTTCAGGGACATCGTCCCTCAGTTCCGACATAGTCCAATAATGTCACTCAAACTTTCGAATTATTGAACGACGCTATATATTTATTATTATATGCTTGCTATTACCAAGCATTTCTGGTTTCTTGTTCGCAAAGTTACGGAGATGTCTTTCAAAGGTGTGCCTCTGTCGTCATAGTTAATGAAGAGCTAGCGGCAATAAGTGCTCATGGATTATGTCTATCGCCTAAGAGGTCCCTTGTAGGATCGACGGAGTGACATTCGCTAGCTCACCCGGTGTAGCGTACATTCATCGAATGGTTCGACTGCCGGGTTTGTCCGTTGCGGTCTAGGAAGGAGATTTGGGTGATGCGAGCACTATAATAACTTTAGTACTCACCCAGTGACGGCGGATTAAGGACAGATCGGAGGAAGCCTGTTAGTCCGGTTCCTGGCTCGTCCAGGTCCGTCTGGGCTGTGAGCGAGAGAGGTCCCTCTCTCGTCCAACAACATAGGGGACCACATGTTGTGGTTCAGATATTTTACATTCGGAGCATATGTCCGCCGCTCGGGATGCTCCGTTATATTGACAGTCCGAGAGACTGTCGATAATTCTTCCTCATCCTCACAGCAGTGCACACGACCGCACATTGGCTACGTGACCTCGAGTATCCGACCAGTTTCGTCATTCAGTGATTCCACGGCGAACAGGTCACGCCATCCGGTAGCCAAGGGACACGAGGCCTATACACTCCGTTTGCTCGCATAATAGTAGTATGCACGGGGTAACGATCATGAAGCTTCCAGCGGCAATGCATCGTAAGACCGCTTCTCCACAGGCCTCAGTGACGAACATGCTATCCAAGTTAGCACAGTTTTTCGGAGCATCCCAGCAATCTACAGTTTCTCGGTCGGATCAGGAATTATCCGACGGCGCTGGGTCGGTGCGGTCCGCGGTTGCATTAGGTTCGGACGACCGAACGCTTTATAGGGTCTGACAGGATGGCGAAAGGGTTTCGGACGATTTCGAGTTTTCCCTTTCGGAACATCGGTAGCTGCCATACATTTCTTCCGGCATTATCTTCCAGTGGTTGTTCCTTCAGACTACATTGCTGCGATGTTGGATAAGAGACTTATAGCGTCATTGGACACGGAATTTTGGATCGGTTCAGGGACATTGTCCCTGACTTACCGACACAGTCCAATAATGTCATTAGAACATGTGTATTATTTATCAACGCTATATATATATATAAGCTTGCTACCAAGCATGATAGTTTAGTTTCTTGTCCGCAATGCTCAATTCTGCCTTTTATCATTTATAGGAATAATTTATTTTGGCAGAACAGGGCATACCGAGAGTTCATATGTGTCTAGACGGCGTGGTTAAAGACTGCAAATTATCTTTTTCACCGTTTATGTCTTTTCCAACCACAATGTTGGAAACGACAATGATGTCTAATAGACTTAACTTAGACGCTTTATCATACGTAATCCACCTTACTGAGGCGTTATCATTACGTCTTCAAGAGAAAGAATTCCGGGATATGATCCTCAATGTGATTTCTTTTGAGGGCAGTAGTTTGTTCACGTATACCTCCGCCCTTCAGTGGTTTCCTGGAGTTGGTTAGACATGACGCAGCCCTAGCTACATCCACGCGCGTGGATAGTAAGGTGAAGAACTCTCTCAGAGTCGCTTCGGTCTCGGAGAAGCTTCTCTTCGACGGCAACTTTTCAGCAATCCATGAATTGCTCGATTTACACGTTCTCTTGTCTATCTAGTGTAGCAAGAGATTCAGACTGGGGCAAACATTCGGTGGTTGACTCAGAGAGTGCCACTGCAGTTGCCGGATCCGAGTTTTATAATTATGACGGTTGCCAGTCAAACAGGTTGGGATGCAATATTGATCCCAACGGATTCGAAGTGCCAGGGTCTTTGGGTTCCGCAGTCTCTAGGCAAGCACTTATCTTCCACGGAATAATGTTTTTTAGGCTTGCTTTATGTCATTGGATGAACATTATTCAGAAACGCATGTCCAAATCCTGTCCGATAATACGACAGTAGTGGCGTATCTCTGGAACCAGGGCGGCACTCATTCGTTTCCGTTATTCAATTTAATGGAAAGAATCCTTCTGTTTGTTATAGTACACCAAGTTCTGCTTCGGTCCGTCATATTTCGGGTCGTCTGATTGTATTACCGGACTCCCTTTCACTTATGGGTCGCTTGTTGCCGTCAGAATGGACTCTCAACAAACAAGTATTCAATCAGATTTGCTATCAATGGGAGCGCCCAATGATAATTTATTTACGACACAACTTGCTAATCAATTGCAGACGTATGTGTTTACATGTCCGGATCTCTGAGCTTATGTTGTTAACGCTCTATTTATCTAATAGGACGGAATGATAGGATATGCGTATCCTCCTGCGCTGTTGTTTCAGCAAGTATTGCTAAGATAAACAACCACAATATATTTCTGTTGATAGCATCTCTGTCTTCACAGAGACCGCGGGTAAATTTACTCTGAGGTCTACTGTGGGACTTAACGCGAAAACTTCCTCCATGAGAGGATCTTTTTTCGCTGGGAAAAATCGTGTCATCTTCATCACAACCCGCAAGGTCTCAACCTTCACGTATTCCGTTGTGTGGTCCTTATTGCATTGTAAGCATTGTACTGGACGAGCTTTGGACTCGATTTCTTACTGTAGGAGAACCTCTTCTTCGCTATTCTATGCGGCTAAAGTGGAGGCTCTTCCGTCGTTGGTGTAGGGATCACTATGTTGATATTGTTGATCCCTCCATACTAGTCATTGCAACTTTCTAGTATACTTGTTTGACAAGATCTACTGCAGCCTGTTACTATTAGGGTTATAGGTTTATGTTATCTCATACCTATGCACTCTATGATAGTTTACAATTGAGTCTTATGTCTCTTTATCTAAGTCAGTTAGTCAGGCTCCTAATAAATATCCGGAACCTATTGTTATTAAGGTCCTTCCGTTTTCGTACGGGCATAGGCCTTTACTCTGTCCGGTTAGAGTTTACGTATTTATAAACAGATATCTGTTTATGACTACGGGCGTAAGCTTCTTCTGTCTTTGATGCCTAATAGAAGGACGTTACGCTCCATTCTATTGCTAATGGATTCAATTAACTATCGATACTGCTTATGGTATATCATTGACTCAGCAGTTGTGCTTGAGATTTCGGCTCATGAAGTAAGAGTTCTTCTACATCTTGGGCTTACATTAATAGTGTCGCTATTATAGATTTTTGAAGGCTGCTCATTGCGCTCGGCCATCCACATTCATGAATTTTTATCTCAGAAATATCGAGTCCATTTCTGGAGGCCTCTATTGTTAGGTCTATTATCTACTGCTCAGAATGTCATTCTCTTAACAGTTGCTACTATAGCTAGGTAGGCTGTCTGTTTCGGCAGTGACTCCATTCTGCTGCCGTCTTCGCTCTGGGCTATTTGACCCAGGGCAAGAAAAAGGGGTGCAGGGGGGGGGGGGGTTGGGGGGTTGGGAGGGTGTACCCTTGGGTCACCTGTTTTAGTATGAAAACAAGGGGATACCTCCTCTGGAGTTAGTAATTCTGAGCTGTTATTGGGATGGTTTTTTAGTGAGAAGTTTATGTTTTAAAAATTCATTCAGGTCTTTTAAAGTATAGCTTTTGAATATAGCATGTGTCAACGGACGTTATTATACAATCCTCAGACACTTTTAAGAAGTATAAAGAGTCTCTATTCTCTAGACTTACTTTATTTATTGGCTTACTTTAAAAATTATTAGTATAAGGATTATACTAGATATTAATAGAGTACATGGATGTATGATGCTCAATTTTGGAAGGTGTTGTATCTTTCTAATTTATCATAAATATGAAAGATACATGTAAGGCCTAATACTTCTTTTTCCCTACAGGGGATGACTCTATTTTATATATTGAGCGTATTCCAACTTGCTCTATGTCCTTGGCCCTCCAGCCTTTTTACTATTCAGCTATGTCTGGGTCATTGGTACAGTATAAAAATGTTAAAAAATTTATAGTAATTTATATATTTTTTATACTTACCAATGACCCAGACGGGGATGGCCCTCCCAGGAGTTGGGAACTCATACCTCCCCGCTGAGTACATAGCGCTTACCAGGCACTGGTTATAAGAGTGATTAATGGTGCCAATTTCGGAACGTCCTTGACACTGTGCATGCGCAGTAGAGGTGAAGTGTGGAGGGCCATTCAGGACATGTTTTCTTTGGTTTTAGATGCAAATTTTGGGGATTGGGGGGCAAAATTTGTGTTTGGCCCTATATTTTAAGAGTTAGCACCAGCTATGTCTGGGTCATTGGTAAGTATAAAAAATATATAAATTACTATAAATTTTTTAACTTTCCTGTATTCCAGGGATAACTTAGCATTTATTCTCTTATATTTTGTTTCACAGAGCTCCATGAACTCTGTTAAACAAAATATAATAGATTAAATGCCTGTATTGGATGTACTGAGGCCAAATAGGTCTATAAAGAAAGGAAAACTGGGGAGAGTCAGGTTAATTTCTCAACAGGTTACAAGATTTTTTATTCAATTAACAGGAGTTTACTCTACAACCCTGACAGGTCAAATTTGTACTGGAGGAATGGTAAATGGTTTTGTGTTGAGAAATTATATTCAATTAACAGGGTTATTCAGTTAAGTGATATCCAATTAAGTGGACTCCACTGTATTTATTTTTGTGCAAATCTAGTTAAGATGTAAACAGCATAACACTTTTTTCATTTGTGGATGCAGTTCGCAATCTTTTGAGTCGAGTTCTGAAAGTTTCAGAGTGTCAAGTCTGACTAGCAGAACATGCAGGATTAGGAATTAAATTTATGTTGTATTCTTCTTATCATAATCTGTAGTTTGTTCATGTATTTTACAATTGAAGTAACCCCCACCTAACCTAAACGATTATTTCCAGGTTGTTACCTGGAGAAAGCTACAGTTTAGCATTTCATATATCTTTCTTAAAATATTGTGATGTTTTTTCAGAACAATTTTGGTTAGTGAACATGGTGATTTAGTAGTTATAGCAATGGCAACAGCGCTGTTTACCCATTCAAGTAGTCCAGCAAAGGTAAATATTATAAGTGTGAAAAAATGTATTTTGCAGTGCATTTATACTTATTTATACAGCAAACCTGTATTTGAAGCTGTCTACACACTTCTGTTCAAAATACTTTGTATGCTTGGGTACTGCATATGGTTGTTATTTTGGTGGGGTGGGGACATGGTAGGGTGAGGTGAGGTAGGGTGGAGGATTGTGATAGTCAGCTTCTATTCCCAATACCCCCTTTAGTTTTCAGTGACTTGTTATAAACAGGCCGGAAAATAAGCCGTCTGACATTTGCAGGATGAGGTCCCCAGAGGGTGAATTTGATGATGCTTTCCCATACAGTGGGCCAATTTATCCTCTGGGTTCCTCTTTCTGTTTAGTATTGATACCCCTATTCAGACTGAGGTTCACAGAGGGTAAATTTAGTGATGCTACCCTGCACAGCAGGGTAGCATCACTAAATTCACCCTCTGGGGACCTCATTTTGCAGATGACTGCTTATTTTTTGGCTTGGTTATAAACCAGGTCATAGCTGCTGTAAGTTCAAGACAGACACTTCTCAGCATTTCAGTGAATCTGCTTTTATGTTTATCATAGTTGCCCAAGCCAGAAAATAAGCAGTCTGTCATCTGCAAAATGAGGTCCCCAGAGGGTGAATTTACGGTAGCACCACTAAACTTACCCTCTGTGAACCTCAATCTGAATCAGGGTCTCAAAACTAAACAGAAAGAGGTTCCCGGAGGATAAATTGGCCCACTGTATGGGATAGCAGCATCAAATTCACCCTCTGGGGACCTCATTCTGCAAACGTCAGACTGCTTATTTTCAGGCCTGTAGTTGCCTCCAATTTTTACATCTGTAGCCTATTGGTTTAACCCTCAACAGTCAATGCTCTTATATATCTTAACCTTTTACCTAATGAATCAGCCATCTCTGTCCATATAATATACGAATTGATCAGTTGAAAAAAAATATTTTTCAAAAAATTGAAAAAAAACAACATATGCATGTGACCCTTTATTGGAATGAACTCCTCCAGCTTGTTCCAGTGAGGGGGTCACATAGCACAGTTCTATTGGTCCTATTGAAATGTTTGGAAAAAAAATTGAAAAAAATATTAACAATGTTAATAAATTTTGCTATTGATATTCATAGATTTTTTTTTATTCCTTGTAAATGTTCTGTGATTGCTTTGCTTTTACAATTACCAGAGATGCCAGCTGACTTATGTTTTGTCTTTTGGGGTTTTGAAAATAATTCCTTTTATGTTCCAAAGTTGTATTGCTTTCAGACCTGGATTTCAGCAATCTGTCATTTGCAGAATGAGGTCCCAGAGGGTGACTTTGCTAATGATATCTCTTTTAGGGGGCCAATTTATTCTCTGGATACCTCTTTTTGTTTAGGCTTGACCTTGATTCAGATTGTGTTTCACAGAGGTTAAAGTAATGATGATACTGAGCTGTGCAGGGTAGCATCACCAAATTCACCCTCTGTGAACCCCATTCTGCAGATGAAAGTCTGCTTATTTTCAGGCTTGATTGCTTTATACACTTGAACTTGAAGATTCAGTGCAGATTAATCTCTTTCTACTAGAATTTGAGCATTTTTAATTGAATGCACACCCTGTAAATGGAATCAAAGTGTTGATCATTGATTTCTTGAGATAAATTTCCAAATTTCCACCAAATCTTGTCATGGTTGCTTTATAGATGGAAATATTTTTGATGAAAATATTTAAAAAAAATACTCACTGGGTTAAGAGTTAAATTTGCACAACAAAATCATATGATTTAATTCTCTCACAAATAAAATAAACAGAATAAAACGCCACCAACATTTTGTTAATTCTTTTTTTTATTTTCAGGCGAGAGGAGCCATTTTCTTTCTTCTAGCAATTGTCAGTTTGTTGCTCTTTGATCATGATGACAAGCTACATAATTTAGGAGATCATGAATGTATCCTTTTTTATAGGATCAAAATAATTCTGAAAGAATATGGTTAATTCTTTACCTGATGCATCTAGAGACAGCTCCCCATGGGAACCCTGGGGCCTGAAACAGTGCTTATACTGTGGTCAACAACCTCTGTTTTACTGGTAAAATAGGTCCTGGAAACCAATCCCTGAGGCAGAAATCCTCTAAAAATGGGCAACATGGGTATAAATGATTGGCTGGACTTGACTTTATATCCATGGTGAGATCATGTTTAGTGATTGAGCAGAAATATCTGACCATAAACTAAATAAATAAATAAATAAACATATATTTTGGTAAGTGAATGAAAATTGTTCACTAACCAAATAAAACTAATTGGGCAATGTTAGGTAGGATATCTTAGGCTGAATTTCAGTATAGGTCAACAACCTACAGCCTTATAATGTTGTCTATACAGCCCGGCCTCCCATACTCTCTCTTATGGCTGTCATGTGTCGACGTAATACATTGGTGGTTTATGTAACATCAAATTTTCATTAACCCTTTACCGAACATGAAAAGCAGACGACACTTGCAAAAAAAATTCTTAACTACTTTTTTTCATTTTTTGTCTCAACTCAAAAACATAGGTTATGACCCCTCATTGGAACGTGCGCAACGAGCCCATTCCAATGAGGGGTCATAACCTATGTTTTTGAGACAAAAATGAAAATTAACTGGCAATTTTTTAGAATGGCGCTGCTTGGTTTTGACGTTACACTGGGTAAAGAGTTAAACTGTATTTTTAGCCCCGAAGCAGACTGCAGTGGCTTCAACATATTGGCTCTTAAAGATTTTTATAAATAAATAAATAAATAAATAAATTATTCATTGAATATCAACCAAAACAAGTGTTTAAACCTTAAGTCTCCATACAGCACCTTTTATATTGTTCTGAAAAACCTGTCCAATGTGTATTCTTCCTTTGAGAACTTGACTGGTGGGCTGAATTTATCTTATAGTGTTTTTACATTATTGTTGGCTGTCTGTACAGGCAGCCAACAATAATGTAGAAACACTGTTAAGTCATCTGCAGCTGTTACATGTATGTACAGTAGTTATTAACATAAAAATAAACTGAGGACTCAAGGGGTTAATCAATTATGTACTGTGTGTGAGATCTCAAAATGGATTGTAAATCGAGGTTGTAAATCAGAGGATAAGTTGGTAGATTAAATGCTTGCTTTGGAAGCAAATGGGGGTTTGTAAATCAGAGGTATATTTTGGGGATCTTTATAAATTTCTTATGAATCACCACATATTTTTATTTAATTAACAGTTATTTATTCTGTTACTCAAGTTCATATGAAGTTGCCCCAGCTTTTGAGATGGATCTTATGGGGGTGGGGGTGGAGGGGTTCTTTATTATTCAAAGTGAGATCGAAGTCACTGGAGTTGAGGGGGAGAATCTGGAAAGATAAAGAGTATTCCAAATGTGTGATTTAGGAGTAACGGAGATCCCAGAACATTTCATTTTAGAATGCCTCAAATATTTGCCTTGAAGAACAAGACTCCTTAGAAAACTAATGGAAAATTGGGATGAAGGATAAGTAGATGGGTCAATTTTATAGTTGGGGAGATCGAGAAAGCTCTGATGGGAGGGATTTTGAAAGACTTTTTTGACTGAATGCCAGGAGATTAGGAGGGAGAGTTAGTTGAGGAATAACCCAGCAGGATACTGGGTTAATAATGTAGGCCTCCTTGTTAAAAGACTGTGTCAAATGAGCAGAAGGCCACAGAATTATTATGATTATTATTAACCCTTTACCCAACGAATCGGTCGCATCCACCCACGTAATATGCAAATTCAGCACTTAAAAAATATTATTGTTAACAAAATTTCAACAAAACCATATCATGTGACCCCTCATTGGAACAAGCTTGTCAGGCTCATTCCAACGAGGGGTCACATGATATGGTTTTTGTTGAAAATTTTTGAAAAATTTGAAAAAATGATATTTGAAATAATAAATTTTGATACTGTCTGCGTTGCGTAAAGGGTTAACAGGTCTAGTGTGTGTGTTAGTTTTCCACAACCCTAATATTGAATTCCTTGACTGGCATAAGCTCATGACATTCACCATAATTTCATTACAAGATTCTTCCACCATGCATTTGATTTTGTTGGATGGTCAGATCACAAGGTAAGCACATCATATTTTTCATGTGTTAATCCATATAAAGTATGTTTTTTGTGTGTTTTTGATGTACAGTGGAGCCCACTTAATTGGACACCTCTTAACTGAATAACCCTGTTAATTGAATATAATTTCCCAACACAAAACCTTTTACCATACCTCCAGTAAAAATTTGACCTGTTAATTGAATATAGGTCATAGAGAAAACTGTTAATTGAATAAAAAATCTTGTAACCTGTCGAGAAATTACCCTGACTCTCCTCAGTTTTTCTTTGTTTGTAGACCCATTTGGCCTCAGTACATCCAATACAGGCATTTAATCTATTACATCTTGTTTGACAGAGCTCATGGAGCTCTGTCAAACAAGATATAATAGAATAAATGCTAAGTTTATCTCTAGAATACAGGAAAGTGACACAATCCCTGTTAATTGAATACTCCTGTTAAATGAATAATTTTCATTGGCAAGTGGCTATTCAATTAACAGGGTTCCACTGTATAAATTTATCCATCGCAAAAAGGCCTGGACTTGACCCTGATCCTTGAGAAACTGTCAAAGAGAGCTTCCCATGGATCAGTGTATGATGCAAGTATTACTGGTTTGTAGTACATGCGAGCAGGCCTGGAAATAACTTGCGAATGACAGCTAATCGTTCTTTCAAATCTATGCTAGCCAAATCACTCAAACACAAAAAAAATAGTCCCACTTTTCCATGATAATTTAACCAGTTAAATGTTCAACTCGCAGATGAAATTTAATAATTATACTACAAATGAGAATATTCTCATATTTTTCCATTAATGTTAATTTTTGGAACATTTTAAATGTCAATTTACAACAAGGAATTTGGAATTGAGTGCAGTCATCCAAAAAACTCTTCCTGGGCGAATCGATCAACAAGGTTTTTTGGAAAAGTTACCCAATTCAAGGCTCAATATCACTCTTAGCATCATTTTCTATATATCTAATTATTTTACTTTATTATTTTATTATTATTATTATTATACATCTAATTTTCCAGTCATGGAATCACCAGAATGGCTTGAAATAGCGTGAACCTCATTTAGGAAGCTACTGGGGGATATTCTTCATTAACCATCAAGTCGATGGATATCGAGAAATATGTGTTAGTTAATTTGCGATAATTCACAGGCTTGCATATAATAGATTGTGTTGGCGCCAGTTTGAAAATGTTAATAGGAATTACCGTAAATAAAAAGTGAAATCAGTATTTTTTTCTTTATTTTTCAGGGTGGTGTTATACTGTTATTTGTCACAATGTGTACCCAGGTTGGCTATAATACTGCTGCCAAAAAACTGTCAGTGGACATTGGTGGATCAAAGCGTCTCCATGCTTTATCTACTCTCTTTTCTGCAGTGATATTGTCTCCATGGGCTTTACTTACATACCTTACAAGAGAGGTATTTATGATTGTTATTTCAGTTAACCCTTCAGAGCCTATTTCCAACTTTCACAACCTGAGAACAGGTGCCCTTAACATGCAATTATGAGGAGGTCCTGCTGACGATAGACAAATTACCTAGGCAGTGGCTTCTAGTCAAGTCTTGGCTGTCTGAACAGACAGCCAAGACTTGACTAGAAGTCACTAAGCCACTGGACATGTGCAGGCTTTGGTCTGGTTGGAATTCAGTACAATTGTCCAGGCCCTTTAGGGTTAGACAAGACTTTGTGCACAAGTTAAATAATATATAATATATATAAGGGAGGTTAGCCTAAGTTCAAAAGTTATTGTGTTGCTAAGTCAAGCTTTGCTGAGTCCAGCTAGTTTTGAACTGTTTTGTTCTTCTTCAGTGGCATGAAAGCCAGAGGTCACTGTTGCTCGTTCCCTTTTATACCCCATGAGAGGGAGTTGTGACTGACATCGGATCTTTATCTTGAAAACCATACATCCTTACATAAAAACCGAGTGACCCTGACCTCGACAAAAACATGAATCAGGCATGATAAGCAACTGCATTGGATCTTTATCTTGAAAACCATACATCCTTATGGTTTGAACAGACTTGACTTTTAGTATTTATATTGTGAAGACTTTGTACACAGGTTAGCCACTGCCAGATTTACTATTGTGGATTATAGGGGAGACCTAGTGCAAATGATTTTGTAGTAGGCCCTATGTAGATGGCCATGCTTCAAAAGGTATAAATTTGACAATTTATAACTCTTGAAGTGCTGTCATCATCAGACCTTCTTTTTAATGGCGTGATTGTTCTCACGCGCAATCGCTCGTGCAATTACAATTTGCGGCGAACGATCAATCAATCACGATCAATCGTGCACATGGAAAAAAAAAGCATTTACTTTTTTAGTTTACGTCAACGATGTCAAGAGTTTCAGAAACTGAGTCTGTAAACACTAGGATTGACTCGACTATTCGATTAATCGAATAACCATCGTAAGGTGCTATTGTCTACTATTATTTTTCATAGTCGACTAATTTTTTTAGCTGTATACATTATACCACTGGATGATAATATTGGTCTGCGAGGGACACGTAACGTTTCCCGGTTCCTGTTATCCTTCATATTAATTGTTTATATCACGAAAATAGGCAGGAATTTTTACTTTACCCTCGCATATTATTTCATGAAATGGATGTTGTCATACCTAAATTCCACTCGGGATCAAGCTATTGTGAACAAATTGTTGATAATTCATGTTAATTTTTGCCACTTTAATTTTTAAATCCAATTAATTTAATATCGATGTGGAATTTATTGACACTAAATTTTAGAAAGAATGTCCATTCTTTGAAGCATCACGTGACAGTGACTGACACAAAATTGATTATGTCAATGAGGAATTCCTGGTAAATCCTAGATCTTAGATGACCCAATTGGCTGGAATAAACACTGTGTGCTATGTTTCTGGCAATTATCACCAAGCGACAGTTTGTAGATCCCCAAAATGACCCAAATGAAAACTTCAGAATTCAGATGGTGCTTTGATTTTCACTTGTGTTGTCTGGATTTTGAACTGCATTTACTTGTGCCTCGCTAAATATTCCAGTGTATATTATGCTTAAGAGTTAGAAATTTAGTGGTAAGAAATTGTAATGTGAATAATGTCTATCATGTTCCTACACAAAGCCTAAGTTGCCTAACTAGTCACACTAACTAATTGCATCTCCTTTTTCCTTTTTTGTGCCCTTGGAGGCATTTTCCCAAATCAGCGCACCACCAAAGAAACCTGCGTGCCTTGGCATCATCTTGGGTGCGCGATGTATAGCTCACTTGGATTTATTTAAGATGAAGGTCTGCATCATCAATAGGTAGATCAAAGAGGTTTACTTTACAATATATAATACCCACAAACAATTGTGACTGGAAGAATGAGGAGAATACTTTTAAGGCCCAAGGCCCCCACACAAAGGTGTCTCCCACAAAATTTTCAAAACTTTCTAAACGCTGCCTTGAAACTTGAAATCAATTCAAATTAATCATTAGTGGATTGATTAGTCACAGAGAGCAAGTCAAAAAACAATGTCTAAACATTTTGGAGGCCCATTCCATGTGGGAGGCCTGGCGTATCTGTACCACTTGCTCCTAGGTAAATCTGGCATTGATGTTAGCCCATAAGAGAAGGTAATCCTATATTTTTAATTGGTTGTTTTCATCTATTTTTAACTGGCAACAGCTATTTTTGACATTTAAAATAGAACTTAATACGAACTTAATACAAAGGTTTCCAATAAAGGTATTTGATATTGATGTCCATATTGTGTTTCATTTCATTTTATGATGACTAAACCAAATAGCTTGATGAACCAAGAATGAATATAAAATGGCAGGGATTCTTCTAACTAGTTTTCAAATGTAAGAGGATCTCCTCCAATTGAGAAAATTAGTTGCTGGGATAATCTTTGAAATTTTAACTGTTCAACAGAATTTCACCGACTTGTCCACAATGGATACACAGTGTTGTATTAGGAAGAGAGTTTTTTCTTCCACGGACAACTTGAGATGCGTAGTTATTTATTAGCTAGCGAGAAAATAAGCGACTGTCATCTGCAGAATGAGGACCCCAGAGGGTGAATTTGGTGATGCTACCCTGCACATCAGGGTAGCATCACTAAATTTACCCTCTGTGAACCTCATTCTGAATCAAGGTTTCAAACCGAAACAGCAAGAGGTACCCAGAGGATAAATTGGCACACTGTATAGAATAGCATAGCAAATTCACCTTCTGGGGACCTCACTCTGCAAATTACTGATTGCTTATTTTCAAGCTTGTTTATTAGATACGATTTTCTTTCCCAGAATTGCCCATTATCAGTCTTGGCAGAACTTCAAACTCGGCTCATATGATGCTGAGCTTGGCCAATATGAACCAACTTGAGTTGTTCTCCTTGATGCATGACTAGGCATAATCAGTTAGTTTACATCAAATATTACCCCATTATTTGTCAAATGCAATCAGGAAAATTGGTGTTACCAGGCATAATGGAATAGTTTGAAGCTGAGTTTTTGTATGGTGAGGAAGTAATGATGACAATTTGTAAGGACTGGGTGGATGAAGAGACAAAAGAAAAGCATTGTACAAAAAATTCAACTCAAACTAAGATTTGCAGTCATAGAGTCCCTGATGGGGAAGCCGGGATATTTGGATAGCCAGGCCTGGCATTCTGGAAAATGAAGGAGTGCAAAACAATTGCCCTCCTCAGATTGCTTGGAGTGAAATTGCACCTGGAATTTTTAATGCGTATACTTGTATGCTATTTTGGTTATATTCACTTCAAGGTATTACTATTGTGACTGAAAAATTGTACTACATTCAGCTACATAGTGAAAAAATTGGCACATTCATCTTCTCATAATTCAAAATGTTGTAGACAATTGTTATGTGACTCTCAAAATGTATCAAAATGCAACACAGAATGGGTCATGAATTATTGCGAATCAATGCGACATTGACAAATGATAATAGATTTTAAAGGCAGTCTCAAGCAGGTCTGACATTCCAGATGATCGAGGGGTGCAAAACATTGCCTGCACTCCTAAAGAATACTAGGCCTGGATAGCTGAACTTGGTGAAGAGGTGACTTTGTGAAAAGAATGAGAAAGTAATCCAAGACAAATTCTGTCAGAAAACTGTTAACAGATCTGAGAATTTTTTGTAATTATTTGTTTTGGTTTAATAAATGAAGATGTTTTTACTTGGTTAGTTTCATAACGTCTGAGATATCGGCCCTTGGTAAATTTGCATCAGCCTTTGAGCTTCAGTCTCAGGCTGATATGAAGAAACTGAATGAGCATATCATGAACATACCAGAAAGTTTGTGCTGTAGCCTTATACTTTGTCTTTATACAGTCGTCCTTGAAGATTTCTCAAAAAATAGTTGTTGAACCCTTTAGACAATGCAAGTGTTATCAAAATTTGTTATCTTTTCGCATTTTCCAAACAGTTTCTACAAAATAATATCATATGACCCCTCAATCGAACGATCTTGATGAGCTCGTTCCATAGAGGGGTCATGTGATATGTTTTTGATACATGTAGTTGAACTTTGCGAAAAAGAAATTATTTCCACTGCTCAGTTTATAAATTACACTGGTGGATACCTCCGATTCATTAGGTCAAGGATTAAGACAACTAACTCCTTGAAGAATTTGTTGAGCTCTTGAATGTGTGTACCACATCCATCGTTCTTTTTTTTTACAGAGTGAAGTACAATCTGTGATGTATATAGTGTTCCCAATGTTTCTAGTCATTTTCTTTGTGTTTGTGTTAGACTATTATATCGAGGCAGTAGCAGCCAGCCACTTGGAGCCGCGCAGTACGGCATTCTATATTACCTGTGTTATGTTGCTGAGTGCTCTCTTCCTCAGTGCTACATGGAATCATCCATACATGGCTCAAATTACATCCCTACATAAAATGAAGGACATTATTACAGAGGACCATGTGCTATCTGGTGGTGTGATATTCAGTATATGTGCAATAATAGTAGGTGAGTGTTCATTACAGTAGAACCTGTTTTGAGAGACCGCCCTTTGGGCCACACAAAAGTGATCTCTCAAGACAGGTGGTCTCTCATAACAGGTTTCAGGTTTTCTCAAGTCAGTGAATAACCAACCACAAAATTCAGAAATGGAGAAGAATGGATTTTTGTAATTACTTTGTAGCTGTTCTTTTTTATGAAGTTTTTGTAACAAATTGAAATTGACTGTTATAAAAATTATAAAAATAAATTAGTGTTGAAAATCTTCATTGAAGATTTTCAACACTAATTTATTTTTATAATTTTTATAACAGTCCATTTCAATTTGTTACAAAAAGATTTTCAACACAAATTTATTTTTATTCCTGTCTGTCACATTTCAGGTATGTATGAAATTGTTTATTCACCAATAATCCTAATCTTTTCACAGGGGTCTTATAAAAACATCTCAATCTGTAATGAGTTAACAACTGAAACCCAATTAAGAGCTTTTAATACTTTTAATTATGTTAGTACAACCACAATGGATTTTCCAATTTCAGAACAGGTAAAAAGTTTTTGTCATGGTTTCAGTCTTCAAAGGGGCGGTCTCTCAAGACAGGTCCATTATGGCATAAAAATACAAGTTGGTACCAGGTCACAGTGGTCTCTCAAGACAGGTGGTCTCTCAAGACAGGTGGTCTCCCATAGCAGGTCCATTATAGAGTAAAACCAGTCGGTGCCTGGCAGATGTGGTCTCTCAAGACAGGTGGTCTCTCAAGACAGTGGTCTCTCAAGACAGGTTTTACTGTATTTCCAAATAAAACAAAATACTATGTTTTGATTGGCTGAGAGGTATGGTGTAACTTGCAATCCGCAGTGGTTTTTTTACACTGTGGTTAGCCGCGGTGTAAAAACAAGAATATGCATTAGCAGGCTATGTCGCTAAACAAAAGTACCAATTTTTAATTATTAATTCATACATTCTGCTCAGTTATGTTAGAACAAAAATTAAAATACAGGAAATTTAATATTTATGTGCAATAAAAAATTACAGATATGGATGTCATTGGAACTGGCTCATTATCCATATTTGTTTGGTTTTATTTATTAAGAAACTTACAAAGTACAAATTTTCTGTCAATTTTTGACCACAATGTAGATTAAAGTATTAAGTACACCAAAGTTCTTGCAGAAGGGTGTATGAGTTCCCAAACCAGTGTAAATTCCCTTATGCCCTGGAAAATACAATGCTAACTAATATTATCTAGTGGAGTTCTACAAGTTGCGGTATCTGCCCTCATTGGGAAAGGGTCCGGGGCCCATGCAATTGCAAAAATTTGTTTCATGAAGGTTTCAGTTGGGAACTTGTTTGGGAGTGGAAACACTCAAAGAATAAGAAATGTTACTTTCTTATTGAACTGAGAACATTTATACATTTATTATATATGTAAGTAGCAGGAGACTTAAAACTAGAAAAAATAGGTTCTATGTGTGTTGCAAATGGGACATCAGTGGCTTGAAGATTTGTATGGACACATACTGAAGACAAAATATTGAAAAAAATTACACTATATTTTTTATAAGAAATGTTTTAAAATCTTCCTTGTCAACAGTGACTGAAGTAACAGTATGGCTGCTGTGACTGGTCACTTTCCACGGGTGGGGACTATTTCCACAGATGCAGTAGAATTAGATTCCAAATATAATGATAGGAATAATGATCAAAAATTTAATTGATAAAGCACCGTGTACAACCTGATGCATCTTTAATTAAATTTTGCAGATGATGATTTTTATTACCTGGTAAATCCTTGCATGGACATCACTGCCCATGCCTGGATTATGACCAGTCGATGGCAGCTGTACTGTAACAGAAGTTGGACCATTAGATCCCCGACTTGAGAGACGAATTGCCTCAAAACTGCAAGACATGTTGGACTTTACCACAAAATGGGATTCTATCATTTTATAACAATCAGTCGCATGTAATAATGATCAGTCTCTAATATGAAATTATTTTTCTCATTTTTTCTTTCTTTTGCAATTATATATTAGGCCTAAAAAGTTAAAAAGTCTGTATCACAAATAATTGTAAGTTGTAAAGCTAAAGAGAGGAAATTGAGAAAAGTAACATTAATAAATTTTCATTCCAGCTACAAAAATCCTAACTTCACCAGGCAGAGGTTCTAAGGGAAGTTTTATAGGATACTCCCCGAGTGGAATTCCATTGTATTCATTCTCTGATGAAGCCTTACAGAAAACCCATTCTTTAATCTCGATTCTGAAGAATGGACTTCAACAGATACTAGCAGAATCTGATTCCCGCAGTATATTCTACTTTCTGTGTATAAATCTGGTAAGTATAAGCCTAACAACCTCTCAACTTTGCCCATTTGCCCCAAGTCTTAACCCTTTACCTTACCTGAAAAGCAGACAACACTTGCAAAAATAATTCTTGAGTAACTAATTTTTTGTCTCAAAAACATAGGTTATGACCACTTGTTGGAATGAGCTCGACGAGCTCGTTCCAACGAGGGATCATAACCTATGTTTTGAGACAAAAAATGGAAAAAAAATGAAAATTAATTGGGTATTTTTGAGAATAGCGCTGGCCGGTTTTGGCCGTTACGTTAGGTAAAGGATTAATTCTTTCTATTTTGAAAATAAAAGCCTGGTACACTGTATATCATTCCTTTTGCTGATGAAATACATTTTATCTAATGTAGGGCCCTCCAAATCAGACTTTTTCCGTTTGAATCAAATACTAATTGAATCAGTCATTAAGTCTGTATTTGTAGCAAACACATAAATCACAGCTGGCACGTCTCTCACGTTCCCAACCTTTTAAGTTCATGCATTATTGAGCTGTCTGTACAAGTTATACATGCCCATGCATTCTGACATAACATTTACTCAGTTGACACTAATGATTTTATATGTGCCTGGCTACTGACTTTTAAAATAATAACCACCTGACAACTCTGACTCCCCAGTTATTCTTAATATTAACTGGTAGAGTGCTGAGTTTTTTTGGTTGTCAAAATTTTGTTCACATGTTATTGCCTTGTTACAATTTATGGGAGAGTGCCCGTAGGCACTCTCGCATAAATTGTGACAGGGCAAATCCACATAGACTAAATAATATAAAATCAAAATTAATTGAAGCATATCTATAGAATATGAAGTCTTTAAGCTGTTGTACCCGCAATTCAGGATAAAGCCCAAAAATAGGCTTCCAGTGCTCAACCAGTAAATGTAATTGGTTATAAATAATGATCACATATAATGACACAGACGAAAAGAAAGGACATGGGTTTCCGTGATAGCAATTGGGATATTCGGTTTAAGTATTCGGCGGTCAGGTATTAAAAAATCAAATCAGACAAACAATTCAAAATTCAGTCTAATTTAAAGAATGGCAGGGCCCTAACCTAATGTAGTGGCTATAAGCAGCCATCATTATTCACAAAAATTACTTTGCAAATTAAATTATTTTTTTCATCTTTTGCCTCAAAAACATAGCTTATGACCACTCATTGGATTGAGCTTATTTCAGTGAGGGGCACATAAGCTATGTGTTAGAGTTAAAAAATAAAAGTGTGTGGTTGTTCAAGTATTTTTTGTAAGTGTCGTCTGCTGTTTGAGTTAGGTAAAAGGTTAAGTGGCTTGCTGGGGGCACTGGGGGCGCTGGGGCATTGTGGTAACTGGTTCTCATCAGATCACTGAAGTAAAGCAACATCGAGCCTGGTTAGTCCTCAGATAAGTGACCATCTTAGTGATCGATTCAGACTCCCCCATTGAGTCCTTGGGCAAGGCCCTTAACCCTGATTGTCCACATGGGGGCACGATGGCGCCATGCACTAAGGCGTACTGTACGTCGATGGTGCACATGTCTTCAACCAATCTAACTCTGCCTGTGCTGCAGTACGAAGTTACAATGCTGGGGAGCTGGCAGCTGCTTGTCGTTGCTCGGTGGTTCTCTCCGGGTACTCCGGCTTCCTCCACCCATAAAACTGTCACGGTCATGATTAGCCAATGTGCATAAGTATGTGACCTTAAACACCAATAAATAAATAAATAAATAAGTGACTCGCTGTAATAAAGAGTTCTGATAAATGTGCTCTCAGCATTTCAGTCTTTTTTTGTACACCACTTCTCCTCTGTTTGTAATATATTGTGAAATTGCCCTAACAATCGCCATTGGCAGAGCTAATGGAGTTCTGGCAATTGTTAGGGCAATTTGACAACATATTACAAACTTTTTTTACAAAAGAACTGTTAACAATTCTGGGGGTGGGAGTCCTTCAGCTGTCTATCTAGACTGTCAAATGATCTCACGCTTTGTACAGGTACTTGAAAAGTGCTTGAATTTTAGAACTGAAATTCCATATCCTTAAAGTGCTTGGAAATCAAACTTTCATGGAAAAAGTCATGGGAGAGTCCTAAAAAATATATAGGTTTCATTAATTTCTCCGTTCATTTTGGTAAACAAATGTACCTATGAACTGTGGTATTTGTTGATTAAATTGCACTTTTACTCAAGTGAAGAATACCTGCACTAGACTTTGATCCTTGGAAAGCTCTCAGAGAGCTTATAATAATGTATTATAAAAATTATATAAATTTATAATAATTTGGGGCAAACATCCCCGAAAGTGCTTGAGAATACACTAGAAAAATCCTTGACAGTCCTGGATTTATTATATCGTGACTGTTCCAACCCTTGCCAAGAGTTTTCATAAAGATTGCCACAAAAATTTAAAAAATTATTTTTCTCATTTTTACTTTCTTTTGCAATTATATATAGGCCTAAAAAGTTTAAAGTCTGTTTCCCAAGCCCTCCCACATGGTCATTTTGGCTGCCACATCCTTTCCTTTTATAACCAATGAAAACTTAAAAAAATATTAATTAAATGGTTTATATCTGATATTTTACCCAAGTTAATAAAATTGAAAAATTTGTCCCTTGAATGCAACAAGGCTTTGCAATGCTTTAGCTAAAGGTGGCTGATGCACTTGCCGCAGGTCAGAAAATAAGCAGACTGTCATCTGCAAAATGAGGTCCCCAGAGTGAATTTAGTGATGCTACCCTGCATAGCAGGGTAGCATCACTAAGTTTACCCTCTGTGAATCTCAATCTGAATCGTGGTCTCAAAACTAAACAGAAAGAGGTACCCAGGGGATAAATTGGCCCACTGTATGGTATAGCATCAACAAATTCAACCTCTGGGGACCTCATTCTGCAAATGTCAGACTGCTTATTTCCAGACCTGCTTGCCAAAGGCAGGTTCTTCCTCCAGGAAAATTTTGATTTTTAGGTGCATTCTGGTTACAAAAATGCTGAAAAAGGATGAGGAAAATGTATATTTTTTTTTCCCGTAAATCCAATAAATTCATCCCCAGAGATTCTGTCTTTAATGTTGGCGGTCACTGGCTGGTGCCAGTCATATTTTTGCAATTATGTAAATTAATACTTGGCAGCTCCAACCATTGATGATCTATTTTTGTTTTTAATGTTTTGACTTTATGGAATTTGGCCAGAAAAGTATGAATTAAAATTGCACAGCCAGGTCTGCAGATTACAGAGCACAACCGTACATTCACACTGAAGAGTATGTTGCACATCAGGGGCACGCGTTCTATTAGGATACACTTCACATAGTGGTGAACGGAACAGAATGGCACGTTGCGACACTTCACAATGGGTCTTGTGTTGGGGAGGTTTGGAAATGGGTTGTCCTACCGCATATAACCCAAATGTTTAGAAAGGAAATTAATAGTTTTTGTTTGACATTAACAGTCAGAATGTGTGTGATTTATATAGAAATATTCACTCATATTCTGATTCAAGTGCATAACAATATACATCTGCACTAGCCAACTGGGGAAAATTGGTTTGGGGAATAGGTCCGTTCACAGACCAAAAACAGGGATGGAGAGTTAATTCAAAGTTATTGTTTATTTTAGATGTTTACATTTGTTGAGTTGGTTTATGGTGTATGGACTAACAGTCTTGGCCTAATATCAGATGGATTTCACATGCTCTTTGATTGTTCAGCTCTAGTACTGGGTCTGTATGCATCAGTAATGAGTAGATGGAAGCCCACTCGAATATTCACGTTTGGGTAAGTATTTTGACCTACATATTTAGCAATATTTGTTAAATCATCTATATTTTGGTAATTCATCTCTCTGATGCAGTGGGATTCTCATTTTATGATTGATTGAATACCTCTGTTATAGCAACTGAGTTGCCTCATCCTTAGCTTCACTAATGAATAGTAGTGTTAATCCTTTGGGGCATGGGGAGTTCTATATATACATAAGTATGAGAAAAAATCATCAAAGTTCAAAACAAATACAATAGAATTATTAAATTTATTCCTGCTAGCGCTTTTACTGCTCTCTCTGTGCGGATTTTCAAAAATGCCTGAAGATTCGCAGAGAGAGCGGTGAAAGTGCTAGCAGGAATAAATTTAATAATTTCGTTGTATTTGTTTTGAACTTTGATGATTTTTTCTTATAACTACCAGCACAAGAGGATTTGTTTATAACTTCTGATATGTAAATATATATATTTCACTACATTTTGACTAGACCCCTGCGAGGCTTCGAGATTCAGTTTGGATTTGAATCTTCCATGAGATTTGATTTGATTTGAATCCATGCCACAGTTTTGTTATAGTAATTACTACGATGTTTTAATGATTAATTCCCACCAATACAGTTGTCAAAAACTAATATACGAACGTATATAATAACCAGGTACAAGAACGTTTTTGTTCGTCTAGATAGAATTGTAATCTGTACCCGTCGTGTCGGCGACTGTTACCTTTAAATCGATACAGAATTACAATATAATAATGAAAGCAAATGTGACTCACAATTCCTTCTGTTGGAACTCACATGCCTTTATGTGCTACTCAATTTATTTACTTTAATATTACGTCATGGCATGAACATGTGCTCACATGCCATGACTAATAATTAAAAGACCTATAGGATGTAACTTATCCAAAATACGAAAGTTAAAATGGTGGAAATTCGTTATATTTTCGATACAGGAGAGGTTGACAAAAAATATGTATGTAAAGAATGTTCGGCATGATCGTGTTCTGTTTGCAGCATTAATATAATGGGAGCAGGAGTGTGCTGTTGAACTACTGATCATTTTGTTGCGATGTGTTCCAGTTGGATTGATAATAATCATTGATTGCCCAATACTCACATGCTTGTAAACATATCAACCATCTTATAGTGATATATTTACACTGGCACTCCCAATATTAAATTCGTTTTTTGTTGCCGTCACAAAAAATATCGTGCAGTTCTCTGACTTTACTAGGTATTTAACACGACTTCAGATTTGATTCAGATTTGATTTGGATGGCATGGGAAACAGATTTTAAACTATTTGAGGCCTTAATAATTCTATTATGTCTTGTTTGACAGAGCTAATGGAGCTCAGGTGATTGTTAGCCCTTTATCCAACAAAGCATCCGCCTGCGTAAAATGCAAATTCAGCAGTTAAAAAAATATTATTTTTCAAAAACGATCAACAAAACCATATCATGTGACCCCTCGTTGGAACGAGCTCGTTGCAACGAGGGGTCACATGATATGGTTTGGTTGAAATTTTTTGAAAAATTTTAAAAAATGATATTTAAAATAATAAATTTTGATATCGTCTGCGTTGGGTAAAGGGTTAAGGCAATTTCACAATATATTACAAACTTTTTTTTTCAAGTAACTGGTGTTTACTTTATAACCTATATGTAATTAACAGGTAAGGTTGGTACTGAAGTTAAAAGTAAATGGTTTTGCATTTGGAAGCTGGATTTAGTTTACAAATTTATTTAGCTAAGAGATATCCAATTAAATGAGCTTCACTATAATGTAGAAGGAAGATCATTTTGATTTTGACTGAACTTGCATGCTTAGATTCAAACATGAACAACTTCCCATTCTATTTACAGATATGACAGAGTGGAAGTGTTGTCCGGATTTATAAATGGGTTATTTCTTGTAGTCATAGCAACATTTGTCTTCTTAACAGCTTTGAGTAGAATGGTTCAACCACCACAAATTAAAACTGAAAGGCTACTAGTAAGTGAAACAATTTTATAGATTAGTTTCAGTTTGATTTAGTTTGAGCTTATTGATATAACCTTTTACCTAACATGAAAAGCAGACGACACTTGCAAAAAAGATTCTTGAATAACTAAATTTTTTTCATTTTTTGTCTCAAAAACATAGGTTATGACCCCTCATTGGAACAAGCTCGTTCCAATGAGGGTTCATAACCTGTTTTTGAGACAAAAAATGAAAAAGTAATTAGGCCTAAAAAAATTCAAAATCTGTTTCTCAGGCCCACCCGCATGGTCCTTTTGACTGCCGCATGCTCTCTTTTTATAACCAATGTAAACTTTAAAAAAATAAAAATTAAATGGTTTATGTCTAATATTTTACCAAAGTTAAAAAAATTGATAAATTTGTCTCTTGAGTCCAAGAAGGCTTTGCAATGCTTTAGCATTGCAAAGCCTTCTTGCTCTCAAGGGATGAAATACATCACCACCCATTGTATTCCGCAGATTATGAGGCCTAAAACATAAACCAAGAACATGAACTTTTGATGATAAAGAAATAATTATAGAAATAAAAAATAAAATAAAAAAATGCTCACCCGCAGACAATTTTACAAATAATGGCCCGAGAAACAGAAAATCTTCTTTGTGGGGCCTTAAAATTAATGGGCGATTTTTGAGAATGGCACTGGCCGGCTTTGGCCATTACATTGGGTAAAGGGTTATTAAGGAAGGATGAAAAAGTTCAAAAAATTATACTGTAACTCTCCTTGACTTAGTGGTACAGGTAAAGAATGATATCTTCGGAACCATAACATTATGGCCTTTCAACGAAACCATATCAGGTGACCACTTGAAGGGTCACATGACACACTTTTGTTGAAACTTTTTGAAAAATATATTTTTTTCAACTGTTGAATTTGAAAATTATGGGGGTGGACGTGGGAGATTCATTAGGTAAAGGCTTATACTCCCACATCCCCAGCCATAATTCTTGATTCTGCCCATGGGTGATAGAAGTAATATTGCTGCATCTCTTTGTAGGTTGTATCTGTCCTAGGATTTGTAGTGAACATGTTGGGTATTTTAGCATTCCGTAACTCGGCTCACGGTCATTCTCATGGTGGATTGTCACATGGTCATTCACATGGCTCCATTGATGCTGCTCAAAGTCACAGAGGACATGGTCACTCTCACAGCCATGGTCAACAAGAGCAGTCACAGCACATCAACACAAATATGGAAGGTAAGAATATCCTCTACAAAGATGTTCTTTTACCCCTTATCTAACACAAAAGGCAGACGACACTAGAAAACAAAATTCTTGAAGTATTCATTTTTTTAAATTTTTGAGTCAAAAACATAGATTGTGAACCCTAATTGGAATGAGTTCGATGAGCTCATTCCAATGTAAGGCTTCCACATTTACACGTGTAAACGTGAACGTTTCGTTTATGGGCATTAAACGTTTACAGTTCTGGTAAACGTGTACACGGAATGAAGTTTTAATAGAGTAATTTCAGAATTGCAGATTAATGCAGAAAGTCAAAGAAACAAAAAAAAAAATTTCCAACTTTGCAATGCAATATTTTGATAATGCTTCAGACAAACTGTGTACTGGTTCCGTCTGGCGCCGCCGCCGCCGCCACAGTAACCGAACAAAATCATCTTCAAATCATGTGATATCATATGTGACACAGTCACGTGAGCTGCATGGCACATGCTTATCTTTGGTGTTTCCTTCAAAATGTGTGGGATGTTTTAGTTTATTCGGATTTACATGTATATTCCCAAAGTGATACACAATTGTTCTCGATGATTTTGTTCACCTGACATGGATTATTAATTTATTATTCACACATGGGATGATCTTAGGATCAATTTATGGAGTTTGACAGACAGACTGGCACTTGCGGTGTTTGAAAATTTGGATTCCCCTGCATGGTTTGTAGACTTTGTTTATTTTTGCGACATTGCATTCCACTCTCAAGTCCGATATTGTCATTATTGTGCGCCATGGCAACACCCTCCAACATTACTGTTTGAAAAAACACAAGAAATTTCACCCCGAACCTACCAGAATTAGCTCAGTGACCCCCATAAATTTCAAAATTTACCTGGGGGAGAATCCCCAGACACCCCCCCCCCCCCCTCCCCCCATAGACTGAGCGACTTTGCCTTCGGCATCTGCATGCTGTGATCGTTTGTCTACGTCGTTTTTGGACAAACTGTAAATCGTCTGTCTGAATAACATAAATTGTATGCCCTGTACGCAAAGATATGATGAACTTATTGACATACTGTGTATTATTACACACTTCTATCAAATATTGACTACTTGCATTGTTAGTACGTGTAAACGTTTACGTTTCGTTTACAGACAGTCGCTTAAACGTTTACAATTTTGTCTAAACGTGGAAGCCTTATTCCAATGAGGGTTCTTTTTGTGAACAGCATTTTCCGGTTTCCCCATTATGTTGGGTAAGGACTTAACATCATACATTGAGAATACAGATTGTATAATCCTGATTTCCAGTACAGTGAGTCTCTATTACCCTGGTATTCACTTACCCAACACAGTGGCCATATTTGTCAATCACCATTTACAGAAAAATGTATAATCACCATCAAATAGCCCTTTTGAGAAATATTTACAATACGTATAATAAACGACGTGTGACATCAGAATTCAATGTTGACATTTGTAACATTGATCTTCTCTTATATTTCATTAATTGCTTAACCCTTTACCTAACATGAAAAGCAGACGACACTTGCGGAAAAATTCTTGAATAACTAACTTTTTTCATTTTTTGTCTCAAAAACATAGGTTATGACCCCTCATTGGAATGAGCTCGTTGAGCTCGTTCCAATGAGGCGTCATAACCTATGTTTTTGAGACAAAATATGAAAAAATATTGAAAATTAATTGGCAATTTTTTTAGAATAGTGCTGACCGGTTTTGACCGTTACGTTGGGTAAAGGGTTAAGAAACCTAATATGAATAGCAGGTGACATTTGTAAAAAAAAACTTTTTGGAATGACTAAAACACCTTAATTTTTGGCCTAAAAAAATATAGCTTATGACCCTTCATTGGAATGAGCTTGATGAGCTTGTAACATGGAGGGGTCATAAGTGATGTTTTCAAGGCAAAAATTTTAAAAAGTAATGAAATTTGGTTGGCAATTATTGTGATCAGCTGCGGTCAGTTTTAGCTGTTATGTTTGGTGAGCATTCAATTGCACATTACGTGATAAAAATAATCTCAAATTTGTAATGCTTTGATATGAAATTTCTGAACCTTGTTCAGTAAAATTGATCTGAGCATCAGTAAACCTCGGCTCAGGTCAATTTTAGTGAACTCATCTCAGAAATGTCATGTCGAATTGTGACTCTTTTAAGATCCCCTACTTATTATATCCCCACTTGAAAGAATTTGGGATAATATTGTCATCACCTTGTTCATCTGTCCACGTGCCCCTCTATCCATACATCCAAAATTCATGTGTGCAACTCCCCTTACATTCATGAACCTATTTCAATTCAATAAAACTGATTTTGCAGTCTGGATGGAATTCTCTGTCCACTTTTGTAAGGCTTAAAAAACTGTTCTGATTTCTGGTAATCCCTCCCTGAAATTGCCCCCCCCCCCCCCCACACCCCATTGGACGTTTGTCTTGCAGTGTTCTAATGTTTCAACAAAATTGGGAGATTCAAAACTTGTTTTCATTTTTAAGTGATTTTGTGCAACTGAAATCTGAATAGCATAACTAAAGATGCAAAACATTTTTTTTTTTTAAACTGAATTAGTTTATTAGTATAATTTTGTACTTTCTGCATTTTCTGCGATTGAAAGACAGTGGAAAGCTTCTCAATCGATACTCACTATATGCAAGAAAAAAAAATAATAAAAGAAGTTTGAAATATAAATAAATAATTTAAAAAAATTAAAAATAAAACCGTCCCTCCCTCACGGATTTAAAAAAAACTTACCTGAGAAACAGTTAATTTGTTTTGTGTGGCCTAACCACAGTACTATAGCTGAACCTTTGCTCATGCTCATCATTGCATATGAGAGAGACCTGTTATGTGGGAGGAAACACCACTTCATGGATGTTATAGTAGTGTTGTCCACTCCCAGAGTACTGTATTAATATGTTGTGAAAGAAAGTGTCTTTATATAAGGCCCCACAAAGTAGATCTCCTGTTTCTCAGGCCATTTTTTGTAAAATTTCAAGTGGGCGGGCTTTTTTTTATTTTATTTTTTATTTTTGTAATTATTTCTTTGCCATCAAAAGTCATGTTCTTGGATTGTTTTAAGTTTTAGGCCTCAAAATCTACAGAATTGCACCGGAGGTGGTCTATTTCGTCCATTGAGTGCAAATCTAAAGCATTGCAAAGCCCTGTTGCAAATTTATCAATTTTCTAAACTTGGGTAAAATATCAGACATCAACCATTGAATTTTTATTATTTCCAATTTGCATTGGTTATAAAAAAGAGAGCATGCAGCAGCCAAAAGAAACAGATTTTCAAATCTTTTTAGGCCTAAATACTATGCATTGATGAATTATGTAAAACAATCGAAACAAGTGCATGAACCCAAAACAGACATGTTAATCCACCCGGGAAATTCATTGTTGTTCCCGGCATCCTGAAAAAAGATTTCCTTGGGCCGAAAATCCCGGAAAATTTCAATCAAAACATTTGGCAGTTTTTAAATGATTCGAGGGTCAATTTGAGATCAGTTTCAAACGATTTATAGTCTTGGCATTATCCTGTTCGAAAATCATCAAAATGATCGTGAAATTCATTAATAAAAGATGTTTGTACCTTTTTAAAGTGTACCGTATTTACGCTAAATATTGGGCCACTCTAAATTTTGGGACACCAAACAATTTCGCCAAAATTAATTTTCTTTTCTGTTCTTATTTTGGGACACCTGGTCCCATTTTTCAGTGTTGTGGTTCGACCGTGGGATGGGTAAGTATGAGAAAGGTCAATGGTACCGGTAAGTACGAAAATACCAAGTAAAAAGGAAAGGATATCGCTGGTATTTGGATGGTAAGTAATTTTAATAAATGGAAATAAAGAAAAGAATGAATTTGCTGGCGTTTGTTTTATTCTTCACAACTTCCCAATCCCATCTCAAATTGTCCCCATGCTGATTATTACCGGCGGTGGATTTGAAAATACAGATATATTATTGTCCACATACCAAATCATCCAAATATCAAGTCCCGCATTTCACGACTGTGGTATGGATAAGTATGAGAAAGGTCCTACCGGTAAGTACGAAAATACGAAGTAAAAAGGAATCCATTCGGAAAACAAAATTTTGTTGACAAACATGACCCACGTGGATTTTGAAGAGCAGGGCAGAAACTACTGGAGAAACTCAAGAGTCATTGGACGAATTTATTCCTACTTTTCCCAAATAAAAAAACAAGAAGTCGATTTATTCAATTAGATATATTTATTACAAAGTGAAAACAAATTTACACACAAACTGTCAATAAAAGAAATGAAAATCAATAAAAACATATTCAATCAAGTTTCACAAAACTGGAAATCCCAGTGGCAATGTTGCGAGATATGCAAAGCAAGTACTCTCCCTTGATTCACGGAAATTCACAAAAGTATAAATTTTGTAAAAAATAGTGTGGACATTTATATGTGAAGGGTTCTAAAACTGATTTTGTTCAACCAACTTATTCATAACATAATAATCATTACGAGGCAATTAAATTTCTATTGTATACACACAGTACTAATATTCGTATTACTATAATCTAATAAGTTTATTTTCTGGAACACCCTGATAATGGCCAGCAGAAACACTGTCGCAAACAGAAAGTACAGGCTGTGTCAGCATATGAGCTGCATCTTGGCTATATCATGGCATGAAAGAAGTGTGTGTGTGTGTGGGAGGGGGGGGGGGGGGGGGTGGTGGGCCTCCACATAATACCATTTCGGCAGTTTTTAAAATTTCTAAAATGAATCAAGAAAATCACCGGAAAATTTTAGGTTCACGAGCAACTGCAGTGCAGCAATTCGAGAAAATTTTGCTGTGATTTTCTTGCTTCATTTTAGAAATTTCAAGAAGTACCGAGATGGAATATCTACTGAGATTTACAGGGATATTCAACTTTAATTGTCTCTTCCCTTTAAAAATTACCATGGGGGGTAAAACTTTACCGGCACTACTGACTGCCAACACCAGCGTTAAATGTCTTTTTTCTGCACCTGTTGTTCTTATGCGCACTGATTTCGTCCCCAGTCTGTCAATTGTTTTATTTGGTAATAAATCAAAATAAATAGGAGTCTCATCCATGTTAACGATGTAATCGTCTTCGAATTCATCCTCCCCTCTCTTATCTTTGATGTATTTCAGGAAACTTACAGTTTTCTCTTCTAAGTCTCGGGGCAATCTTTGTGCAAGTGATGTCTTAGCTCTTAATGTTAGTTCGTGTCGTTGCATAAATTTCACTGCCCACCCGAAACTGGCCTTGAATTCTGTGCATGTTTCAGCATTGTCTTTTCTTACAATTTCTCTTGCATAGATACATAGCGACTCTACCGAGACTGGTAGCTGGAGATCTCGTTGAATGAGTACCCACTCGGCAATTTTCTCGTCTATTTCCGAACCATATGTGACAGGCCTTCCACTCCTTGAAAGCTTTCCAGTTTTGCTCCTTTTTTCATCCTCTTTGAAATTAATTTTTGCCCAACGACCAATTGATGACTTTGGAATTTTCAATTTTATGGCAGCTTGTCTTGTACCCAGGAGTTTAGCAAGTTCCACTGCATTCTTTTTCTCTTTCACCGTGAATGTTTTATATTGTCCCCGGATGTTACCTAGATCTCGCTCTGTTTCGATACAAGGTTGACATTCTGTTGTGTCTTCTATCTCAGAAGCTATTTTCTTTGTTGCAACTGTGGTAGGTTCATCGACTTCTTCTATTTTTCTTTTGAGTGGCCTTCCAACTGGTCTTTTAATTACTGGCGTTGCCGGTGCCAACTCTACAGTGGGTCTTGCTTCAGCTGCTGTTTTGTATCTGACTATGAATTTGTCCATGATGAAAACGTTAATGACAGTCGACTGCCAATCCATATTTTTATACACCAAAACGGTGTGTAAAAACAAGCCAACTTTTCTTTTGATGTCTTTTTTCATTGAGGTTCAAACCGCCATTTGATTGTTTGTATGTGTGTGTTTATAATGATCGACTTTTGTTTCTTAATACTCCTAACAAAACACACACTTTGATGAGTTACCGACTTTTTGTAAATGTGTCACCGGGTAATTGCTGTTCAGGGAACTGATGTTCAGTACACTGTGACAGATTTTTAATCAACCGTAATGTTTGTTTTGGAGAGTGTCGTCGACACGTGTTGATACTGACGGCACTTCTGAAAAATGTTGTCATGTTTGCTTTACTTTACCAGTAGTTTGCAGAATTAGCCAACTAATTAATTAACAGTGAAAAGATCTTTCTTTTCATAAGAGATTACCCACACTTATGTGACGGATGGTAATTAAATCTCCCTCTTAATACTCGAAAATACCCACTGGTAAGTGACTACATTTTTATCTAATTTGAGTGCATGGGCTCTGTTTTTTATCGATTTTTTGATTTACGCTGTGAAAATTGACCCTTATTTTTTCTATTTTCGAAATATTGGGACATTTGAAAATTTAATTATTTTTAACTGGCCCAATATTTAGCGTAAATACGGTACATACAAAATTTGTCTTGATCAGCTGTTTTCATTGTGCCAATTTGTGGTGACCCAGTTTCAAACACCTGATCACCAATCACCAGACATTGAGAAATGTGGTAGATACCCCATGTGTGGAATCTAGGCTATTTAGTGTGCAAAATTTGACGAGAACACTCGTTTCATTTGCATGGTGGTTATGCAAATTTAAATCTATGTGTACGGATGACTGGTTAGCCAAAAGTTGCATTTTGAATGGTAAAGTCTGAGTAACTTAACTGGTAGAGTGCTAAATTTTTTATCGGCCTCAAGATTTGTTGACACAGTTTTGCCATGTTATAATTTATTGGAGAGTGTCTATAGGCACTCTCCCATGAATTGTAACAATGCAAAATCAGATGATGTAATTTTACTTCCAAGATAATAAGAAGGAAATCCACAAAATATGAAGTCTTGAACTTTAGGAGGTACTTGCAGCTCAAAATAAAGCCTGAACATGGGCTACCAACACTCTACTAGTTAGCCAGCCTTTCTTGTGTTTGATAGATTTTTAGACTTTTGTCTTGAGAAGCAAAATATATTTCAATTCCATGCAACATATGAACACTTGTGAATGATAAAAAAGCAGTTTTCCATGAATTTTTACATGCCCAAGTGTTAGGTCAGCCATCTCCAAACCATGTGAATGGTCAGTCGGTTAGAGACATTTTTAAAATTTTGTCCACGGGACACTGAGCAAAGTGGTAGATACCCCATGTGTGGAATCCAGACTATGTGTAAAAAGTCATGTAAGAATGGATCTGATTAGTCATTATACATCTCATTAATGTTTTGGCATGAATAAAATGCTTTGACACAAAAACAGCATCAATCAAGAAAGTACACAGATCACTGAAAGTGACATTTTTCTTTAAAAATACAATCCTTGTTCACGTAATTCTAGTTTAATCATGACATAAATATGTGTTAATGAAATACTGTAAAAACTCCAACTCAGTTCGTTGATTCCAGTCCCCCATACTTCACTGCCATTGTATTCTGTCTTATTACCCAGTGTCATAACCAACACCATTCAAGACAATTCATAAAAGCGTTCAAATTTTATTATTTTTTTTTCTCAAAAACATAGTTTAGGTCCCCTCATTGAGCTCATTCCATTGAGGGGTCATAAGCTATGTTTCTGGTAAAAGCTGAAAACTGTTGCCTTTTCAAGAAATGTTTTTACGTGTCCAGTTTATGTAAAGGGTTAATAAAATAATACAGGTAAGGACTAAAATTGTTTAAAATCTGTTTCTCAGGCCCTCCAGCATGGTCCTCTTGGCTGCCGCTTTTTATAACCAATGCACATTTAAAAAAAAAATAAAAATTAAATAGTTTATGTCTGATATTTTATCCAAGTTAATAAAATAAATTTGTCCTTTGAGTTCAACAAGGCTTTGCAATGCGTTAGCATTGTAAAGCCTTCTTGCACTCAAGGGATGAAATATACCACCACCCATGCTATTCTGTAGATTATGAGGCCTAAAACGTAAAACAAACCAAGAACATGAACTTTTGATTGCAAAGAAATAATTACAAAAATAAAAAAAAGGCCTGTCCACATACAATTTTATAAAAAAAAGAAACAGAAGAGCTACTGTGTGGGGCCTAATAAAAAAATGGTTTTATAATAATACAGGTTTAAAAAATGGTTTTATAATAATACAGGTTTAAAAAATGGTTTTATAATAATACAGGTTTAAAAGATGGTTTTATAATAATACAGGTTTAAAAAATTGTTTTATAATAATAGAGGAAATAAAAAAGAATGTTTTCTTTTTTGTTTTTCAGGCATCTTCTTACATGTGCTAGCTGACACATTAGGAAGTGTTGGTGTCATCATCTCCACATTACTTATAGAGAATTTTGGCTGGAACATTGCTGATCCGATATGTTCTCTGTTTATTGCCACAATGATATTACTTAGTGTCTTGCCATTGTTAAAAGAAACTATTAATATATTGTTACTTAGAACGCCAACCACTTTGGAGAAAGAGTTTGAAGATGTTTTAGAAAAGGTGATTATAACATTAACAAAACCAGCTACAGTTGTACCAAGAGGGAGCACCAAGAGCATGTGCACCCATCCCCCCTGTCAAAGTTTATATTTTGTTCATTGATTTATTTATTGGTTTCTAAGGTCACATATTTCTACACAGTGGCTAATCATGACCACAACAGTTTTACGGGTGGAGGGAACCAACATACTAAGTCCACACAAACAGGGTTACCATTGGCTGAAGACAGGTGCACCATCGTCATGCTGTACGACTTAGTACACAATGCCACATTGCTCCCTTGTGGGTGATGCGGGTGAAGTGTCTTGCCCAAGGACACAACGCAGTTGTCGCAGGTGGGATTCGAACCAAGGACCTCTTGGCTTGCAGCCTACACCACTGCTACTGAGCCTCCGCATCCCCTACTTTTTTTTTTCATTTCCTGGTGTTTAACAACTTTCCTAGAGCTAGGGTTATATCATGCCAGATAGTTTTAGAGAAAACTTGGAGTGCTGTGGCTCAGTGGTTACGGTATTGAACTTCAAACTGAAAGGTCCATGGTTCGATCGCCACTAACTGCATTGTGTCCTTGGGCAAGATACTTAATCCTGATTGCCCACTTGTTGGCACAGCAGTGCTGTGTACTAATGCATACTGCGTGTCGATGGTACACTTGTCTTCAACCAATGCTAACCCTGGTGAGTCTGACAGTTGCTTGCCATTGCTCATTGGACCTCTCCAGGTACTCTGGCTTCCTCCACCTGTAAAACTGTCCGACATGAGGTGACCCTGGCTGTTGAAAGTGTCATTAAACCCCAATAAATAATTAAATATATTCATGTTAGGTAAAGTGTCAAGAAATTGGTCTTGTTAATCTTGTATATGCAAAAATACAAATGAAAATCCCCAAAAGCCAAATTCTGAATAATGCAAGATTAGAGATGACAAAAACTCATCTCATGTCACTTCCAAGAGAAAATAGCAGCAGCTCTAAAATTTGAGCCTTCGATCATCAAAAATGCTGAAATAAATTGCCGCCAAAAAGAGAGAAACTAGTTGAGAGTGAGCAAGATTCTTTTGCATTTACAGGTACCGGTATAGAAGTAACACAGTACAGCTCACTTAATTGGGTATCTCTTAATTGAAGATCCCTGTTAATTGAATATAACTTCCAAACATCAAAACAATTTACCATACCTTCAGTACAAATTTAACCTCTTAATTACATACACTAGTAGGTTATAGAGAAAACTCCTGTTAATTGAATAAAAAATCTTGAAATATGGCAAGAAATTACCGTGACATTCACCACATTGCCTCTGTTGAGAGACCTATTTGGCCTCAGTACATCCAATACAGGCATTCAGTCTACTGTATCTTGTTTGGCAGAGCTCCATAAGCTTTGCCAAACCAGATATAATAGAATATTAAATGCTCAGTTTATCCCAAGAATACAAGAAATTGACCATTTCCTGTTTATTGAATACTCCTGTTAACTGAATAATTTTCACTGGCAAAGTGGCAATTCAGTTAACTAGGTTCCACTATATAACACGAGTTTTCCATTCATGAAAATTATATTTTCTTACAGTAACGGTTTATAGCCTGAAGGTAATCTCAGATAAATCGTAAGAAATTTGAAGAATTTTTAAATAGAGTTACAAGCAAGCGTTGCAGTGGAGCATGTGCTAATTAAAATAATAGGCAAATGATATTTTTAATTCTTTCCGCACAAAACAATGTAAACAATCCAATGTACTTTTGATCAGGTCCAACTTGATCTTTTCCTGTGAAATGCATGTTAAAACTCTAAAAGTCAGTGAAAGTGAAGGGTCAGGGTTTAACCATTTTCCCAACATAAGGGCCATATCTTGCCAGTGCTACTCACACAAAATTGCCACTAAAAGTTTCTTTTTAAGTTTTTTTGTCTTCAAAACATAGTTTATGACCTTTCTGTGGAATGATATCATTGAGCTTGTTCCATTAAGAGGTTACAAGCTCTTTTTATACCTCCACCCCCCCCCCCCCTCCCCACACACACACACAACGAGTTAGAGGGGCTTTACTTGAATCATCTGATCCTTCTTTCCATCTGTCTGTAGACATAAGTTTGTCCTGGGATTTTCTCTGATCTTTATAGGCCAATCCCTTTGAAACTTGGTATGTATGTTTACCACCATGGGAACCTGCAATTATAGTTCCAGTCGGACTATTTTTGCCACAGTATGCCCCTTTTTGACTTAGAATAATTTGCTACTAGGTCTCAATTTTGTCTGGAGGTTTTCTCTGATGTTTCTGGGCCAATCCCATCAAAACTTAGTATCCATATTCACCACCATGGGAACCTGAGCACCTGCAATTATAGTTCCAGTCAGACTATTTTTGCCATAGTTTTCAACTTAGAATAATTTGCTGCTAGGTCTAAATTCTGGATGTGCATTTCAGTGCCGAGGTGCTCATCTTACAACTATTCCTTTAGCGGTTTGCCAATCATTGCGGCAGGAATATTGATAGGCCCATCCAGGAACAGTCACACCTCTAGTTGAAATATATTTAGTTATCCAAGAAAAAAATGTAAGTATTGTTCCTAATTGTGTTAAGCAGAGGCTTAATTAAAATGCCTCCAGCTTTTACAAGATTTGTATTTGCAGTTCAGTCATTTATTCTTTCTTTCACAGATTGTTTCCATTGATGGTGTGTTAGCTTACAGGGATCCCCACTTTTGGAATCACACTTCTACAAAGTTTGTAATCAACTTACACATGCAAGTCCGAGCAGATGCCAATGAACAAAAAATAATCAACCAGGTAGTCTTTTCTTTGTTTTATATTCATTTTATCACTGAATTAGGATTTATTTTGAAAAATAGAAAAAAAAGATGAGAAAACACCCTCACTTTCACCAAGCCTTAAGTTGATTCTGCCATTTTGAAATTTGTCTTACCTCCAATTTTTTGAGAATTTCATTAGTTCTAAAATGTCACATGCACGCTGTGTATAAACTTTTTGAAGAAAGTCGAAATCGATATACAGTTGACAGAGTGGTCTCCTTTTTGTTCATTGCCTTTCAGAATATCGGCAGACATTCACCACCTCACATTATCTGGTCGAGTGCTAAGTTTTTTTTTTCAAAATTTGTTCACATGTTATTGCCTTGTTACAGTTTATGGGAGAGTGCCTGTAGGCACTCTCCCATAAATTGCAACAGGGCAAATCCACCTATTCTAAATAATATCACATCCAAAATTAATTGAAGCACATCCACAGAATATGAAGCCTTTAAGCTGTGGAACCAGCACTTCAGAATACAGCCCGAAATGGGCTTCCAGTACTAAACCAGTTAAACATGCAAGAATTAAATCACAACTCTTTATCACAGTCTTAAGTTCAGTGTACAGAAAAAGCAAACCGTGAGATATTAAGTCAGAACACAGTGAGATTGGATGGAGTATAGGGTCTGGAATCAATGACTCGAGATGGAGTTTTTGCTGTATTTCTCAACCGCTGAAAGCTTTAGTAATAAAACACAACACAACAAGGGTGGAGTACGGGGGACTGCAATCAACGACCCGAGGTGGATTTTTTCCTGTATTTCACGATTGCCAAGGCACGCATAAACTTGAGGAACAACTCCATCGCTGGTCATTGATTCCTATTCCCACACACTCTACCCGAGTTGTGTTGTGTATTTATACCACAATTAAACCTAATTAAAGTGAATGCAGCTGATTTTTTTAACAACAAATATCACAGTGCGGCAGTCGGATAACATTCTTGATTGACACTTTTGTGTTGAAACATTTCAGTCATGCCTAATGCCACTCCAGGAATGTCAAAGTACTGCCGGTACCAGCATTACTGGTACAGGGATGGGACAGTATCTGTCATGTCAAAACCGGTACTGGGACCAGTCAACAGTTGGGTGACATCACAATCAGATGGGAGAAATTCGGATTTAAACCGCCCCAGGACCCAAGATCGCAAAGACAAACATGGCATCGTACCAATTATTCTGCGATGATATCAGAGTAATCACAAAGCACGAAAATCGTGCTTTATGATTACTTTGATGCCACCACAGAATAATTTCTTTGAAGTAGCCGGTGATGGTGCTTTCATTTTGATGCCACGTTTGGACAGTTAAAATGATCGGTCTTATTGAGGTGGTGGTGCAGGCAGAACACGCCCCTTTAGAGTGTTTTGATATGTTTATTCACAAATAAGCTGAAAGTATGTTGTGCAAGTGTGCCATACACAATTATTAGCCTGTTTACCCTCGTTCAGTTAGAAATTTTCCCATAAAATAATTTTGTCCCGGTACCGGTGGGACAAAAGCTTCAGTACCGGTGCAGGTTGGAGAATGAAGGAACTGACATGCCCATGCCACTCATATGCGTTAATGTCCAGTTAGACGCATAGGGCTTTGTCACAAGTTTTATTATGAATTAAATGCTTATATTCAAGAAGATACTGAGGCCTCAAAGGTTTGTATAAATTTTGGATCAATTGCATTTTTTTTCAGTTTACAGGGATTTACTCTGTAACCCAGTGTCATTAACATTTAACTAATGAATCAGCCACATCTATTTTCTTGATATACAAACTGACCAGATGACATCTTTACCTTGTCACCGCCTCATTGGGATGAGTCTGTTACATATTCTTTCTTTCGCAGATTGTAAAAAGGCAAGAAGATGTGAAGTTTTTCAGATCAAAATAATTTTACCAGTTATCAAACAAGAAAAATAAAAATAAAGGCCTCCCTTCCCTCTGATAGGGACCTGTGAATCACACATTTTTGATTTGAATCATGTCTGTTACTCAAAATCAAATCGAGGCCGAGGCATCTTGAAGAAGACCAATGAGGGTTGGAGGTGCTATAAATGTGATTTATTTCGACTGTGATGGCTTAAGTCCCGACTGATAAAATAATTCAACTGCATCATCAAGGCATGCCTTAGGGCACTGTAATTACTTGAATTTTGAGTCGGAATGCAAAATTGACTCGACTCATCTCCGATTCATGGATGTCCCTTTTCTTGAGTCGATTCAGTCCTGATAAACGACAGAGTTTTCATTGTGAGTTCTTTCTTTAAATCCAGTTTGGCCACAAAAGAAATAGGAAAATATGTTACAAAACCCTCTTCATATCACTGTTAAATGATACCAAAACAATTTACTAATGCCTCATCGCAGCCTCAGTAAAGTCAGCATTATACATAGGTCATAATGGGATTCTAAACAGTTAAATCCCTCTCTGTTGAGAAGAAATCGGGCCGTCAGTTTTATAAAAATCGACTCGAACTAAAATATCCAATTCACGGGACCCTGGCATGCCTTCGTCATAGGCATTCCTTGATGATGTAGTTGGAATGCAGTGGAGCCCACTTAATTGGATATCTCTTAATTGTATATCCCTGTTAATTGAATATAATTTTCAAACACAAAACCATTTACCATACCTTCAGTACAAATTTGATCTGTTAATTGCATATGGGTTGTAGAGTAAACTCCTGTTAATTGTATATAAATTTTTGTAATATGTCGAAAAAATTACTGTGACACGCACCAAATTCTCCTTATTTATCAACCTTTTGGCCTCACTACATCCAATACAGGCATTTATTCTATTATATCTTGTTCAACAGAGCTCTATGAGCTCTGTCGAACAAGATATAATAGAATAAATGCTCAGTTTACCTCCAGAACATAGAAAACTGACCAAATCCCTGTTAATTGTATACTCCTGTTAATTGAATAATTTTCACTGGCAAAATGGATATTCAATTAAGAGGATTCTAATGTATTACCCTGTCAGGATTTTAGTTCACCATCGACATTGTTTCTAAATTTTAAATGTGCATTTATATAGGGGTAGGGTCTAGTGATACTGGAATTAGAATGGTTGGTGGCATGTGTTAAGATGTTATTAATGTAACAGAAGTTACACTCGGTCTTTTTATTACAACATTATTTATGTACAATTTCCATCTGAACTATACATTTTGTGAGATGACTGATACCAGACTATATTCACATGAAGAAGATTCAAGAGGAAAATAATCGAGCAACCTATTTCTATTTATTTACTTATTGGTGTTTAAGGTCACATATTTCTGAATAATGGCTAATCATGACCGTGACAGTTTTATGGGTGGAGGAAGCCGGAGTACCCAGAGAGAACCACTGAGCAATGGCGAGCAACTGTCAGCTCCCCAACATACTGACTCCACACAAGAAGGGTTAGCATTGGTTGAAGACAGGTGCACCATCGACGTGCAGTACGCCTTAGTACACAATGCCACTCTGCCCCCATGTGGGCAATGGGGGTGAAGTGTCTTGCCCAAGGACACAACGCGGTTGCCGCAGGTGGGATTTGAACCAAGGACCTCTTGGCTTGCAGTCTGCACCTCTACCAACTGAGCCACCGTGCCCCCCCCCCCCCTCCCTATTTCTATTCGAACTGAATTTCAACTTAAGATTCGAAATCGAATGAAATCTCAAAGCTTCGTAGGGCCCTACCAAGGCAGAAAATAAGCAGACTGTCATCTGCAAAATGAGGTCCCCAGAGGGTAGCATCACTAAATTTACCCTCTGTGAACCTAAGTCTGAATCAGGGTCTCAAAACTAAACAGAAAGAGGTACCCAGAGGATGAATTGGCCCACTGTTTGGGACAGCATGATCAAATTCACCCTCTGGGACCTCATTCTGCAAATGTCAGACTGCTTATTTTCAGGCCTGGGCCCTACCCTCAGATGTGAAAAATTAATTGCCCAAGACCCAAATGTATCTTTTTATTTGGCCTAGGTTAATTGAAATTATTGCTCTTCATTTCAGGCCTCTAATATTCTCAGAGAAGCTGGTATATCTAGTGTGATAATACAAGTAGAGAAAGAAGTCTACTACCATCATTTATCAGGCTTGAGTTCCAACCTCGATCATTTCCGTGAATACACAAAAAACTTCCAGGCTTTACGATTCAATGATCATGAACTGTCACAGATAACTTCAATATAGAACAAAGACTAGTGAAATATAAATGCCAATATTGTACAGTACAACTTATAAATCATTTCAATGTTTGTGATTCAAGCAGTTGAGTGCAATCAGCAATATCTTTTTATTCCAAGGACCCAAAATTTAACTTCCTTATGTCCCAAGCCCAGGATTTCCATGGGGACTTGGATTCAAGGAAACGCCTTTAACCCTTTACCCAATGCAGACGATATCAAAATTTATAATTTTAAATATCATTTTCTCAATTTTTTCAAAAAATTTCAATAAAACCATATCATGTGACCCCTCATTGGAATGAGCTCGAGGAGCTCGTTCCAACGAGGGGTCACATGATAAGGTTTTGTTGAAATTTTTTGAAAAATAATATTTTTTCAACTGCTGAATTTGCATATTACGCAGGCGGATGCGGCCAATTCGTTGGGTAAATGATTAATTTGATATGGAGGCCATTCAAGGCCATGGTATCCAGGAAAATGGGCCAGGAGGCCTTGAATATTCATGAAATAAAACTGCTGACAGGACAAGTAATCATAACTAGATTGTTTTATATGCTAGAGTTTGTGAAGGTGTAATCCTAACTAAGACCCTCTGGTCATTACCCCCTCCTACGACTTCCCCTGTCAGGGGAA
The DNA here is from genome assembly GCA_031216915.1 of Pictodentalium vernedei. Classification (NCBI taxonomy): domain Eukaryota; kingdom Metazoa; phylum Mollusca; class Scaphopoda; order Dentaliida; family Dentaliidae; genus Pictodentalium; species Pictodentalium vernedei. The sequence goes on along the minus strand of CM062293.1, from coordinate 73,203,196 downwards.
GGGGTAATGACCATAGAGCCATAGTTAGGACTGCTGATGGCTGGACCTTGAAAATCCTTGAATTTCGCTATTGTAGCATCTTGAAAAATGCTAAAAAGTATCAAGAAATGGCCTTAAATTTTATCAGTCCTTGTCTGCAAGAACCCTGTATTTATTTATTTATTGGTGTTTAATAACACTTTCAACAGCTAGGTTCACCTCGGGTTGGGACAGTTTTACGGTTGGAGGAAGCCGGAGTACCTGGAGAGAACCACCGAGCAACAACAGGCAATTGTCAGACTTCCCAACTCCACACAAGCAGGGATAGCATTGGTTGAAGACAGGTGCACCACCGACGAGCAGTACATCATAGTACACAGCGTCACCCAAGGCAGAAAATAAGCAGACTGTCATCTGCAAAATGAGGTCCCCAGAGGGTGAATTTAGTGATGCATAGCAGGGTAGCATCACTAAATTTACCCTCTGTGAACCTCAATCTGAATCAGACAGAGGTACCCAGAGGATAAATTGGCCCACTGTTTGGGATAGCATCATCAAATTCACCCTCTGGGACCTCATTCTGCAAATGTCAGACTGCTTATTTTCAGGCCTGGCATCACCGTGCCCCCACATGGGCAATTTGGATAAAGTGCCTTGCCCAAGGACACAACGCAGTTAGGAAGCCTGTAAGTGCCACGTATTATTGTTCTGGCCTCGATAGTTTAAAACAGTGAAGTCTGTACATGGACAATCCTATAATACTGTTAACCCACTGCACACTGACAAAAAAAAAATACCGAAATTTCAAGCCACAGATTTTCCCCCTGATGCAACTAAGAATTTAACCAATTCAATCTTGTTTGACAAAGCTCAATGAGCAGTTTCAAACAGGGTTCAGTTAGTTGAGTTCCTAGTTGTTTCTTGGGGAAAAAGTTGCAGCTGTGACACCTGTGTGTAGAGGGTTGGTGGGGTACCGATAAATTGTCACATCTTTTAAAAATTCTAATAATTGACTTCAACAACTTTGTTGCAATTCTGAAAACTATAATTATAAAAGCTTGACCCTTTACCAAATGAATTGGCCACATCCACCATGTAATTTATAAGTTGAGCAGTGGAAACAATTTATTTTTCAACAAAACCATGATTCATGTGACCCCTCATTGCAACTAGTTCACTAAGCTCGTTCCTATGAGGAGTCACATACTGTTTTATTGACATTTTGTGAAAAATTTGAAGAAAAAAAATTAAAATAAATTTTGTTATTTTGTGTATTAGTTAAAGTGTTAACAATATTGCATCCCCCCTTCACCCCCACCACCAGAGCAAATGCATTGCAAAGCCTTCTGGCATGAAATACACCACCACCTACAGTGTTCTGTAGATTATGAGGCCTAAAACACACCAAGAACATGAACTTTTGATGGCAAAGAAGTAATTGCAAAAATAAAAAAATGCCCGTCCATATGTAATTTTACAAAAAATGTCCTGAGAAATGGAAGATCTGCTTTGTGGAGCCTTACCACAGTAAACAAGCACTGCTCCACTTCTCAGGGTTCCTGTTTAACAAATTTCACATATTAAATGCATCATGGTTTTTAATAAATTACTGTTACCACTCTTCACACTGATGTCAAAATACCATGGAGCCACTTAATTGGATATCTCTTAACTGAATAACCCTGTTAATTGAATATAATTTCCCAACACAAAATCATTTACCATTCCTCCAGTACAAATTTGACCTGTTAATTGAATATAGGTTATAGAGTAAACTCCTGTCAATTGAATAAAAAATCTTGTAACCTGTCAAGAAATTACCCTGACTCTCCACTGTTTTCCTTTCTTTATAGACCTATTTGGCCTCAGTACATCCAATACAGGCATTCAATCTATTATATATTGTTTGACAGAGCTCAGGGAGCTCTGTCAAACAAAATATAAAAGAATAAATGCTAAGTTTATCTCAAGAATACAGGAAAGTGACATGATCCCTGTTAATTGAATACTCCTGTTTAGTGAATAATTTTCATTGGCAAAGTGGCTATTCAATTAAAAGGGTTCCACTGTACCAAAATTTCAAGCAGTTCATTAGTTAAAAAAGTTATTCAAGAATTTTGTTTCTAAGTGTCGTCTGCCTTTCATGTTAGGAAGTGAAAGGGTTAATGAAACAGCCTCATCCACCCCCATAATTTACAAATAGGGCAGTTGATAATGAAATTTTTTTTAACAAGTTCCACAAAACCATGTCGTGTAGGATACATTCATTTCAACGATTGGTTACATTACATGGTTTTGTAAAAAAAAAAATTTTAAAGTGTGAGAAACAAATAATTAAAATATTTTGAACCATGTGCATTGGGTAAAGGGTGGAAAAAAGGTTGTGAGGCATTGAAAATTTATTCAGACAACAAAATACCTCTGCTTTACAGATTTATTTTTAGCCTCAATACTTACACGTAGGCTCTTCATCCATTTTTAGCAAAAATTGTTATCAGGGAGATGGGTGGGATTGTCTTGATGCACTGCACTTTTTTCAACTCAATTTATTTTCAGCTGTGATGATGGAAGAGAAACGAATTGTATGTGGCAAGAAAAAACAACTTATTTTATGGAATCCCGTGAATCTCCTTTCTGAATGTGTAGGAAGTTTGGGAAACAAAGATTCTTTTTTTTATGCCGCCACCATAAAAGGGCCAGGGCCAAATATACAGTGTTACCCTTGCCCATCTGTCATTATTATATCTTTCCATCATTCAAAAAAAAGTTTTCCCGACATATTTTTTCTTTATACATTGTGATAATTGGCAGATTTCTGGTATGTGGCATTGTCATGGGTACCAACTAATGAAGTTAAAGTTTTAGCCCATTTTGGTGATTTTTTGCGGAGCTGTTGACCTTCAACTTACAAAATAATAGTTTTCTGGACTTTTTTTTCACAAAACATTGAAATAATTGCCTGATTTATGGTATGTGGCTTTGACATAAGTACATACAAATCAAGCACCAGTTTGGTTCCAGTTAGCTGATTTTTCATGGAGTTATTGTGAATTGTGAATTTATTAAGGTTTAATAACACTTTAACAGCCAATGTCATATCATGTCGGTGACAGTTTTACGGGTGGAGGAAGCTGGAGTACCTGAAGAGAACCACCGAGCAGCTGCCAACTCCCCAACATTGTAAATCTACACTGCAGCACAGGCAGGGTTAGTTTGGTTGAAGACATGCGCACTTTCGATGTGCAGTACGCCTTAGTACACGGAGCCATTGTGCCTCCATGTGGGCAAACAGGGTTAAGTGCCTTGGCCAAGGACACAAACTGGGGGTGTGAATCGATCGCTCAGACGGTCACCGGTCCAAGGACTAACCAGGCTCGACGGTGCTGAAATTCGGTGATCTTTCGATGGTTAGCGCAACGCCACCGCAGCCCCTTGTGGAGTTATTGACCTTGAACTTAATTTATGGTGTGAAAACTCTGAGAATCAGTTTTGCAGACTTTTTTTTTTGCTTGTGGGAGTATACATGTTGTACCGATACATCTAGTTTTTATGCCCCTGCCAATTTGGCTAAGGGGCATTAAGTATTACCCTTGTCCATCTGTCCCTCCATACATACGTCCTGAATATGGTTTCCAGACGATAAGTTTAGTCTGACTGAACGAAAGGAAACAAAATTTTATGCATAGGTTTTTAACCACATGAAACAGGTTGGGATTGATAATGGGCTTGGTTCGATATTTTTTGGCAGAGTTATGGGCCTTTTTCCAAGGTTTTTAATAAAGTGAGGGCATTAGTGTCTCATGGACACATTTGGTGGCCCCCTGTATTGGTGCTATGATTTAATGAAGATAAGATATTTATTAATTCAATATCAACAAAGATAAATGACTAGAAACTCATGCTTGGCAGTGGGGGCATAGCCACCCTCTTTCATTGCACTTGTTTAAACAAGAAGCAACTAAAGCCATGAGAATCAAACTTTGGAATAGCATGTCTTATCCTCTTAATTGTGCCCATTAGATTAGACATGGAAGTTCCGACTGAAATGGAATGATAAAACCATGGTGGATATCTGATTAAATCTTTTTTATTATATGTTGAGTGATAGATTATTGAAAAAATTGCGGAAAGATAGAAATTGTATCCATCACTGTGAAGATATAGAAGAAATTTTCTCTTTCATGGTGTCAATCAAAATGGCGGCTTTCAAAGCATCACTTCAAGGTGAATACAAGTCAAATTATCACTGGAAATGATCAATTTGTTCTAAAAACGTATAATGAAAAGAAAATCTAGTGTTTTTGAGTGGAAACCAATCATTTCCAGCAATAATTCAACATGTATTCACCTTGAATTGATGCTTGAAACCCGCCAGCTGAATCAGATCACAAGATGCTACCTGTTCTGAGTATCGATCAAATCACTTCCACGTGTCAATGTGCGATGGAGGCCAGACTGTTATAGGCAGTGATCAGCTGTTTAATTTCATGCATCATTTCAAGATTGAAACAAGTGGAATTATCGTTAGGAATGATCAGATTATTATAAGAAGCGTATAATAAAAAGAAAATCTAGTGTTTTTGAGTGGATACCGAAAATGTTTGGTATCCACTCAAGAACACCAGATATCCTCTATTTACTCAACTTTATGGATTCATATGTTGCATTTATACCTTTCAATTGGAGTACTGTGGAATAAAAATTCACCACACCATGACAAATTAACTTTCCATTCAAATCTTTACATTTTTCTGTTTCTTTGTTGGGGATTCCCTCAGAATTATAAAGTCACAAAGATTGTTCTGTAGAATCGCACATTATTTATTTTAATATTTTACGTTAACTCTTCACCTAACAAATTGTCCAAATTTAGTCACATGTAACCTGTAGCCAGCTGCTAGCTTTTGAAAACGTAATTCATAATCAATGTAAGCAACCTGTCATTTGCAAAATGAGGTCCCCAGAGGGAGGGTGAATTTGCTGATGCTATTCCATACAGTGGGCCATTTTATCCTCTAGGTACATCTTTCTGTTTTGGCTTGAGACCTTGATTCAGACTGAGGTTCACAGAGGGTAAATTTTGTGATGCTACCCTGCTGTGCAGGCTAGCATCACCAAATTCACCCTCTGGGGACCTCATTTTGCAGATGACAGTCTGCTTATTTTTTGACTTGCATCTAAGCCTCATTGTGGAATGTCTGTCTCTCCACCACACTTCTGGGTGATCCGGATGATTTTTTAGATAATGAGGAAAAATAATGTGTTCTTGGGCCTTCTAAACCAGGCTTCTTTGATTATATTCAACAGGCAAGATTAAATGAAAGTGTCAATGACACTGTAGCTCAACTTGACAAACTTGAACTTGGTAAGTTATAAATGAAATGGCAAAAGTGAAGATCATTGGGAACCAAGGTCAGTTTTTTTGCCAGTGGCAACATTTTTTGACAGAAACCAAAGAAAATCGATAGCTCCCATCTAGAGGCCTCCCCAAACAAGCATGCCAGGTTTCAAAGCAATCCGATCATAAATGTGCCCTGTAGGGTGTACAAAAGGGAAATATTGTGGTCTGACTAAACTAAATTCTAAGAACGTTGGCCGTGGCAACATTTTTGGACGGAAATAGAAGAAAATCGATAGCACCCATCTAGAGGTCACCGTAAATAAGCGTACCAGGTTTCAAAGCAATCTAATCATAAATGAGCCCTGTAGGGTGAGCCAAAGGGAAATATTGTGGTCTGACTAAACTAAGTTCTAAGAATGTTGGCTGCGGCAACATTTTTTGATGGAAATTGAAGAAAATCGATAGCTCACATCTAGAGGTCACCCCCAAACAAGCATGAAAGGTTTCAAAGCAATCCGATCATAAATGTGCCCTGTAGGGTGTGCCAAAGGGAAATATTGTGGTCTGACTAAACTGAGTTCTAAAAACGTTGGCCACGGCAACATTTTTTGACGGAAATTGATGAAAATCGATAGCTCCCATCTAGATGTCACCCCAAACAAGCATGCCAGGTTTCAAAGCAATCCGATCATAAATGTACCCTGTAGGGTGTGCCAAAGGGAAATATTGAGGTCTAACTAAACAAAGTTCTACGAACGTTGGCCGTGGCAACATTTTTTGCCGGAAATTGAAGAAAATCGATAGCTCCCATCTAGAGGTCACCCTAAATAAGCGTATCAGGTTTCAAAGCAATCAAATCATAAATGTGCCCTGTAGGGTGTGCCAAAGGGAAATATTGTGGTTTGACTAAACTAAGTTCTAAGAACGTTGGCCGCGGCAACATTTTTTGACGGAAATTGAAGAAAATCGATAGCTCCCATCTAGAGGTCACCCCAAACAAGCATAAGAAGTTTCAAAGTAATCTGATCATAAATGCGACCTGTGAGGTGTGCCAAAGGAAATTGTGGCCGTACGTACGGACGAGAAGTGATGGCAATAGCTCAGCTTGACTTTGTCAAGTTGAGCTAAAAATGCTAAGCCCCCCCCCCCTAAAGTTTTTGGATTCTCAGGCAATCCCTCTTTGAAATTGAACCCCCTCATTGGACGTTTTTATTGGATATCAATCTTTCAAAATTACTACTAGATCGGGAGACTCTAAATTTTTTACGTTTAATGAAATCTGAAGGCCACAACTAAAGACAGTTTACTTCCTGTGGCATTGCAGTTGTTTCTAGGCAAGTCTGGGCTGCCTATATAGGCAGCCAAGCCTTGCCTAGAAACGACTGCCAAAGCACTTGGAATGAATATGCATATATACCCAGAGACAGCATGTTGGGGACGTGTTCTGTTGCAGTAAAAAGTGGTTAAATTCAGAATTAGGCCCTTGAAGGTTAAAATTAAATGAGTTAATCTGTATAATTATGCACTATCTATATGTTCAGTGTGTGAAAAAATAGTGGAAAGCCTCAATCTATGCTCATCATAATAATTCATCCCCTGAGTTCCAATGTGTTCAATGTGCACTGGAACTCAGGAGACATATTGAAGAAAAAAAAAATAAAACTCTTCCCCCACCCTGATTAAAACAAAAAATTGCCTGAGAATCAGTTTATTTTGTATGGCTTAAAGTTCAACATTTAGCATCACCACTCTCAAAATATAATCAATGGACCTTGACACAAATCAATTTGATACACCGAGTTTACGGAGCTGTCACTATTTATCAAGGTAAAGAAATTCCCATTTTTGAGCATCCATGACTTGAATGCTCATCAAGTTTTATCTTTACCATGATAACTGGAGACGGAAAATGAGTCATTCATGTAAATGTGTCACTTGAGGGAATCGATGTTTGTTCAAACAGAATGGACCACCTTCGCTTCAGTTTTGTCAGTACTTTTCACGAAAATGACCATTCAAATTATATTTTCAGACGATGTTCTTCCAAACCATTTCTTTTGACTTTGAAATTTGAATGAGTAAATTAACCCTGTGAACACTGATGTCGAAATATGAGTTCAAGCTGCACATTTCTCCCATTAGCACAACTGAGAATTTGATTAACCCTTTACCTAACCTGAAAAGCAGACGACACTTGCAAAAATAATTCTTGAATAACTAATTTTTTTCATTTTTTGTCTCAAAAACATAGGTTATGACCCCTCGTTGGAACAAGCTCGACGAGCTCGTTCCAACGAGGGGTCATAACCCATGTTTTTGAGACAAAAAATGAAAACAATAATGAAAATTAATTGGCGATTTTTGAGAATAGTGCTGGCCGGTTTTGGCCGTTACGTTAGGTAAAGGGTTAATTCAGTCTTATGTTCCTGTTCTCTGGAGGAGCTATTCAGTGGGAGTACAAAGTATGAATGTTTTGTATCCGGTTTTGATGTTTGATGTCCTTTGGTATGGTGATAGATCAGTATGGGGAAGGGGGTGATGAGTATTCACATATGGCAGGTTTTGTCCACATCTACTTGCCAGTTATTTCCCTTGTTAAATTTAGAAAACTATCCCTATAAACTTTTTGCATTATTGTTTTTTGTTACTCGGAATAATTTTTATTGAATGGCAGCATAAAAATTGATAAATTTTTAAATTGCCCATGTTGAATGAGTACGCAAGGGGCATTTAATTTGTTCAGAATGGTAGACATTTATGTTATCTTGGTCCCTGCCAGTGGCAACTGTGTTGGGTCCTTGGGCAAGGCACTTAATCCCGATTGCAAATGTGGGGGCACCGTGGCGCTGTGTACTAAGGCATACAGCACTTCAATGGTGCACTTGTCTTCAACCATTGCAAACCCTGCTTGTATGGAGTTAGTACTTTTGGGAGTCTAACACATGCTTGCCGTTGTGCAGTGGTTCTCTCCAGGAACTCCAGCTTCCTCCACCCGTAAACTTCGACATGAGATGACCCTGGCTGTCAAAAGTGTCATTAAACCTCAATAAATTATGTCAATTTTGGTATTTTACATACAATCGCATACATTTTTCACAGAAAACACTTTTTTCAGATCAGTTACCTGTGAGAAATGCTACCACACCTATGCTCAGTATAATTATGCTAATCAAGGCACAGTAAAACCTGTCTTGAGAGACCACCCGTTTTGTCAGGCAAACATGGTCTCTCATAACAGGTCCATTACAGAGTAAAACAACCAAGCGGTACACAGCCCTGGTAATTCACCCTCAGCAATCAGCAGTGCCGAGGAAAATGCCGAGGAAAACGAAAAATATCCACAGCAAAAATACTGCCGAGGATGGCTTCTTCTGAAAGCCTTGTGGTGGCTGAAATTGCACAACTCCCAGGTTACACAAGGAATAAAACCATGTGGGTTGCACCATGCTTTATGGCTAATCTTACAATTTACAGTACAAATTGCAGCATAACCACTACAATCTATGTGTTCTGCTTCTTCTATGTTGATAACACCAGAATCTGACATCAGTCTCTGGAAAGCTCTTACAGAGCTTTCCAGAAACTGATGTCAGATTCTAGTGTTATCAACATAGAAGCAGTGAGTTACTTAGTTTGTGGTAATGCTGCATCTTATTTTCACTCATACTATACATATTGAGCAAGTCGCCCACTTACTTGAAAGATTTTTTCTCGGCATTCACATGGTTCATGATATTGGTATGATCCAATTGAGTGAAAGATTCTGCACATTGGTTGTGATTATATACACATGTATCTCGAACTACTTTCACATGTTAAAGTTACTTGAAAGTTTTCACTTCACCGCATACTACATGTGCATGGCAATTGAGACTATGCCCTGTCCCTGATGAGTTTTAAAAATTCAAACAGGTTTCACAGCAATTGCCGTAGAAGCACCAGTTTTCTACAGCAATTTTTTTGCCGAGGAAACAAGGATGAATTACCAGGACTGGGTACAAGGTCACAGTGGTCTTTCAAACCAGGTTTTACTGTATTGCAGGAGGGCCATATGCAACTTTTATCTTTTTTCTTATCTGACAGAGCTCAATGTATTCTGCCACACAAGCTTGAATTATTTATTTATTTATTGGTGTTTAAAGTAACATACTTCTACACAATGGCTAATCATGACCACAACATGGAGATAAAGTCAAGGTCAGTCAATTGTTTATACCCCATGTTGCCTATTTTTGAGGACTTGCACCCCAAGCATTAGTGACTGGGTCCTATTTTACCAGTGAAACAGAGCTTGTTTACCACAGTAAACAAGCACTGCTTCACTTCCCGGGGTTCCCACGAGGGACAAGATTGAATTAGTCAAATTCCTTGTTATATTATGGGAAAAATTAGTTGCTTGAAATTTTGGTATTTTGATAACGATGTGCAGGTGGTTAAGCTTGTTCCATTAACTCTTTACGCAACACGAAAAGCAGACAACACTTTGAATAAACTAAATTTTATCAGCTTTTTGCGTGAAAAATATAGCTTATGACCCCTCATTGGAACAAGCTCACTGATCTTGTTCCAATGAAGGGTCATAAGCTATGTTTTTGAGACAAAATTTTTTAAAAACAATGAAAATTGAATTGTAATTTTTGTGAATAACACTGGCCTGTTCTGGCCATTAATGTTGAGCAAAGGGTTAAAGGAGCACAAGCTACAGTTTATCTGAAGAAAATTATTATAAAAAGGTATCATTATAAATGTTAGGTGAATGGCCAAAATAATTGTTGATATTTATTTACAGGGACGTAAAACAAGCATAACTATTTTATAAAAAAAAAATAAAGTTTTAATGTTATAATTTTGTTTTTCTCATTTACTAAACCAGAATTTGTCGTGGTGATGGTTGAGGTACAATGGTAGGTGTATCAGAATTCTCTATCAGCTTTGAAAGCCCTTGCTTTATAAAATATCAATTCAAGATTACTTTTAGGTCCTGTGGATATTCAAGATTCAATTCAGTATTGATAACAATGATTGGATTTGATTTCAAATCAATACACTGAGGCCTTTTAAAAAAATATTCTTGTTTCTCAGACAATTTTCTCACAATTTTATGAGGGAAGGAGGTCATAGGTACTTGATTGATGCCCCCCAAATTTTTTTTATAGCCCCAGTGGGAACCCGAGGTGCTAAAAATAGAAAAAAACTCAAACGCTCATATTTAAAAAACTGCATGGACCAGAATATTGTTTTTTGGTATGCAGCTTCCTAAGGCCCAATGGAATCAGATGGATCAAAAAAGAAGAGAAAACCACAGAAGTTAAAAATAAAACAAAAATTTCATACAGACACTTTTTTGAGACTTGACAAAACAGAGCTTTGTTTTTGCCTAGAAAGCTTTCCTAGGACCAGCAGAAATGAGTGGCCAAAAAAATCGCCTTTGGTTGTGTCGTGACAAATCAAACAAGAGCAATGCCAGGCGTGGCTAAATACGCCTGTTAGCCATTTTGAATTGTACCAACTTTGGTTAAGATCAAATAATTCAAACTGGAGTTAATAGACAGCTGAATTCTAAGTTGAAAAAGGGTCATAACTCATGTAAAAATATTTGGACCGAACCCCTAATTGAATCTGGCCTATATTACTAGCTGGGAAGTACACATACTGACTTGGGTTGAGATCAAATAATCCAAACTGGAGTTATCGGTTGGAAACCCAAAATGTTAATAGATGGTCAAATTCTAAGTCGAAAAAGGGCTCCAACTTTTAATTGGACGGAACCCATGTTCGAACTTTGCCTGTATTACTAGATGAGCAATACACATACAAACCTTGGTTGAAATCAAATAATCCAAACTGGCGTTATCAGTTGGAAACCAAAAATGTTAATAGACGGTCAAATGGTTTCCAGATGACAACTCTTGTTCACTTTGATGTATGACCTTACAATTTTGTAACCTTACTACCTACCATGAAATGTAGGTACAGTTAGATTTTCACCGTTATGACATATACCATTCCAGAGTTATGCCCCTTGCAATGTGGCAAAATGGTCAGGTGATAACATTTCTGATGGTATCTTATTAAATGTCCAGAGCATGTATAATCAAGCCTGCTTATACATTCACCCTAATTGAGCACTGACCTGCCTTCAAGGTCCAGTTTAATCCCCTTCCCATGGAGCTTTTAATACAGGTTTACTGTGTACTGTTACCCTTGTCCTTCCACACGTTTTTGTATTTTTTTTATGTGACTTTAACCATTTCACAGTTCATTTGAAAAAATCATTATGTTGTTTCCATCAGTTTGCATTTTGGCAGGAATCTGTTGGCTGTGCAAACTTTTTACTTGTTTTGTTCAGATACCATGCTACCAGCAAAGTGAGCCCATGTTTAGAAAGATTTTATTCATAAATAATTTTATTACATTTTATTGGAGATTGCAAACACAGGTACTCTCCAATAAATTGAAACAAAAATTTATTTGAACAATTCGTTTTTACTGCCCAGAAGCAAAGAGCTCATGTATACAGTGTTAAGCCACCAGTGACTTTCAGCACTTTTCAATAGAGCCAGGGTAGTGCCTACCAAGCCAGAAAATAAGCAGACCGTCATCTGCAAAATGAGGCACAGGAATCAAAACTTTGGATACCCAGGATAAATTTAGTGATGCACAGCATGGTAGCATCACTAAATTTACCCTCTGAGAACCTCAATCTGAATCAGGGTCTCAAAACTAAACAGAAAGAGGTACCCAGATAATAAATTGGCCCACTGTATGGGATAGCATGATCAAATTCACCCTGAGGACCTCATTCTGCAAATGTCAGACGGCTTATTTTCAGGCTTGGTGCCTACTTGCACTCAACCCCCAAAGTACTTTTGTCCAAGTACTTGTACTTTGCCTATAATTCAAATACCAGATTTTTCAAATTCTTCAAGCCAAACTCTCATAATTTATGACTACAGTACACAGAGAGTGAATTACCACACAACACCTGTTGAGTGGAGTTTTCATCCAGGAATAGCCCATGTCCCATGAAAAGGTATGAGAAACACAAGCCAAGTTCCAAAATGACCTTCAGGCTGAAGATGCATTAGAATTTTGTATTTGCTGCTTATATACAGCAATTTAGAGATATATTTTTTGAGTTCATTGTCCAAAAAGATTTCATTAAATCTAGTCATGGCTGCTTTTCAGCAACCATGACAAGATTTGATGAAAATATTTTAAAGAAATACTCAGCAAGTAAAGAGTTAGTTGGATAAATCAATTGCAAATATCTTTTTTTCACTCACATTACCGTTCTCTTTCATTCACTGAATCTTATTCACTGATACTGATATCTTGGAAAGCCTTGGTGTATTATCTAGTGTTGAAACGATTAGTCAACTAGTCAAAGTCTATTCGATTTTCGGAAAAATCGACTCTGAAATATGCCAGCCGACTAGTCGGGAAACTCAAAAATTAAGTCGTAAAATGCCAATAGTGGGGGTTAATGATTACAAACATCAGACGTTTCTGCTTCGTGGTGGACCTATTTTAAATTGTATTGAGAAGTGGATATCAATGCAATCATTGTCATTTGTTGATGCCGATAATGTTACAACTTAGATTTCAGCAGCATTACAACCACTGATTTCCCCTAACCTAATCACTGGTATGCGTTGGAAGAAAAATACTTTGATGTACAACTTCAAAGATGCCGTTAATTCATGCAAGCGTTCTGTCCCTCACCCAAGTCGCCCACACTTTTTAACTGATATAAAAATAAAATACATGCCTGAATTTCGCTAAGTCCTTTCTCCTCTCATTAGTCCGCAGTACTCTGCACTCCACACAAGAGTCAGTTGAAGCGCTGTAACTCTGCATTTTCTGCAGAGTTCCCGTGCTTAAACTGACTCTTGTACATATATATAAGTGAATCTTCTTTGAGCCAATTGCCCTGTCTTCCTCAAAGGTAAATCAATGCCATAGCTTCATATTCTATGATATTACTGTACTGGTTTGGGTGCGAGCTGGTGAAGACCGGATATGAAGGTGAGGAAACTGTCAGTCATAAAATTTGACCCGGGAGTTTTTAATTGCACCGGGCGAATGGCGGCACACTTCAAACATTTTACAAATTCATGAAACTTCTGTTTTAACATTATTGGGTACTTTTTCCACTGTACTGACAGAGGACTAGGAGGCACACACTTCCCAGGTATCCTAATTTTTTTACTGAATGGTTAAAGCTATAATATGCATGACATTTTAAATAAACAGCTGCACCATGAGCGCATGATACGCCCGTTATTAATTACAAGAGGGAACCACACAATATGCGTATACATGTGTACTTGTCAGGTTACATATACTTGCCACCAAAAAATCATGAAAATTGCTCAAAGTCCAACATGTGGAAAATTGCCTATATTTTGATGAATAAAGTCCCATAACTCTGGAATGACAAATCGGGCAGCGACACAAATCGAAAGGGAGATTCCTTCTATCAACATATACTTGCAAACATAATATCATGAAAATTGCTCTAAGCATTTTCAAGTTATTGTTCGACATGTCAAAAATAAAGTCCCATAACTCTGGAATGACTAATCGAACAGCGACACCAACTGAAAGGGAGCTTCCTTCCATCAACATAAACCACCTACCAAAAAATCATGAAAATCTCTGGAAGCGTTCTCGAGTTATCGTACGTGTAAAAAATCAACAATTTTCTAAGTAATAAAGTCCCATAACTCTGGAATGACTAATCGAACGGCGACACTAAACGAAAGGGAGCTTTCCTCCATCGATATACACCACCTACCCAAAAATCACGAAAATCTCTCACAGCGTTCTTGAGTTATCATACAACATGACAACGGACAGACGGACAGCAGTATACCATAATATGACCCATTTTTTCAAAACAGACGTATAAAAACTCAAAATGTGAAAAAAAGAACAGCTACGTTCATGACTTTGACAAGGAAACTTCATCAAACACCTGTCAAACGAGTCATTAAATGAAAGGGTTATCAACTTACATGTAACAGTCTCTTATCACCTAATTTACTGAGACAATTATATTTTTCAACAGAAAAGCCAACTAGTCGATTTTGAATCGATTACTCCCGTCGACAAGTCGACTTTAAAAAATAGATAATCGTTTCAACACTGGTATTATCAAGGGAGGAAAAAGATCAACATTTTTCTTTGGTTGTCCAAGAAATAAGAATTTCTTCACAGAGAACTGTTTTGTTACAATCTGCTGGAGAGAGTCATTACACACTCTCCAACAAAATGTAACATGACAAATACATACAATCTTGCTTCTACATGAATTTGAATGAAGCCTTTAAATTATTGTACAAACACTTTACAGTAAAGCTCCAATTTGAGCTTCAAGCACTCAATCAGTTAACTAGTGGAGTGCTGGAAGCCCATAATTTGACCCCACTCTGAAGTGCAGGTACTGCAACTTAACCATTTACCCAATGCAGACGATATCAAAATTTATTATTTTAAATATCATTTTTTTCAATTTTTCAAAACATTTCCACAAAACCATATCATGTGATCTCTCACTTGAACGAGCTCGTTCCAAAGAGGGGTCACATGGTATGGTTTTGTTGAAATTTTTTGAAAATAGTATTTTTTCAGCTGCTAAATTTACAAATTACGCGGGCGGATGTGGACGATTCGTTGGGTAAAGGGTTAACCCTTTACCCAACGAATCGCCCGCATCTGCCCGCGTAATAAGCAAATTCTGCAGTTGAAAAAATATTTTTCAAAAAATTTCAACAAAACCATATCATGTGCCCCCTCGTTGGAACGAGCTCGTCGAGCTCGTTCCAACAAGGGGTCACATGATATGGTTTTGTTGAAATTTTTTGAAAAATTTAAAAAAAATATATTTAAAATAATAAATTTTGATATCGTCTGCATTGGGTAAAGGGTTAAAGGCTGGATATTCAGTGGATGTGCTTCATACCATATTCAAAGTGAAATTATTTTGTCTGTAAGGATTGTCCTTGTTGCAAGTTATGGAAGAGTGCCAAGAGACACTCTCCCATAAATTGTAACAAGTCAAAGACATGAGAATGCAACCACAAATAATTTTGTAGTCATCCAGTTAATGATTTTTGACAAAATTTCAGTTAATTTTCAACTACCATGTCAAACCAGGGGCTCAAGTGAGCCTGAAATGCTCACCTGGCTCAAGCTGTCAAAAGAGATGAGTGTGTCAGTATGTGATGGACAGCAAGAGCAATTTTCTGATTTACTATGACACAACCAAAGGCAATTTTTTTAGCCATTCATTTCTACTGATCCTAGGAAAGCTTCCCAGACAAAAACAAAGCTCTGTTCTGTGAAGTCTCAAAAAAGTGTTCGTACAAAATTTTGTTTTTAACTTCTGTGGTTCTCTCTACTCCACCCCACAAAAACATTTTCAGGCATAAATCAAGTACTTATGACCCAGTTATACTACATGACAAATTTGGTTCAAATCAGCCCATTGGTTCTGGGATTAGAAATATGGAGTGGGGCCCAAAATGGGCAGCCTCCCTCAGGGAACCCAAATTTTGATCTACCAGGTTCCTTTGAAAAAACCTGAATCTGCATCACTAAAGTAAGTTCTATACCAGAAATCTAAGCATTATCACAAGTGGCTTATGAGAAGATGATATTTAAAGCACTTTAAATTAGGCTTATTTGGCATTAACCCCACCCCAATGGGCACAGTAACTTTTTGGGAAAAAAATCAGAAGAGTCAACTCCACCAAGATGCTTTGTACCAAATCCGTTTGGACTCTGCCCAAAGGTCCTAAAGAAGAATACTCAGTTGATGGAACACAAGAAAAATAATGACTCGGCATTTTCCCATTGCCAACAGCGTTAAAATTGGGCATCCCCATACAGCTTATGCTGTGTAACTGGAATGAAGTCAATAAGCTCATTCAAATCAGGGGACATACATTATTGCATGAAAGAACAAGAGCAATGCAAAGCGTGGCATATGCCACCGAGCGCCGTCATAAAAGGGAAGGTAAGTCTCTCGGGGGGGAGGGGGGTATAACCAAAATCAAAAGAAGCTTCCTCCAGACATCAATAATGCATAACCAAATGAAATCGTCAATGACACTGTAGCTCAACTTGTGTAAGACATGTACATGTATAGTATGTGACACAGAAATGACATTCTGTACATAAATGCTGACCGTAGCCTGTAACAAATGTATAGGTAAAGTATTGTAAACGTGGGCGAAAGTTAGATGCTCAACTAGAAAAGAAATCTTTGAGTCCCAGAGTGGGTCTGACTGAACCCCAAAATATTTGTTCTCATAGCACAGTGATAACAAGGGCACCAAAAAACACTTGTTCCTGTTCCAAGATGATAACAAAGGTACCCAAGAAGTTTCGTGAAGATCGGTTCATAAGCACAGCCCCTAGCCCGAGCCGTATTGACATGTGTACTTACTGTGTGTAAGTAGCACTGAATAAATCAAAATCCATCTAATTTGCATAATTTCTGCACAAGAAAAAAACCCTATTATATGTGATTCCATGTTACTAAACATTAATTCAAAAATTTATTCAAATCAGAACCTTCATATAGAAGTTCTGTACCAAAAACTGATTGTACCTAATTTTGGTACAAAATGGCCGCCGTCATCCATCTTGAATTTTGGACCGCACTCAAAAACACTCGTTCTCCTCCCAAGGTGATACAAAGGTACCCAAGAAGTTTCGTCAGATCAGTTCATAAATAGAGCCTCTAGCCCGAGCTGTATTGACATGTACACTTACTGTCCATAAGCTGCACTGAATAAATCAAAGTTCATCTAATTTGCATAATTTCTGCATGAGAAAAAAACCTGTATTATATGTGATGTATTCCACGTTACTAAATCCTCATTCCAAAATTTATTCAAATCAGAACCTTCATATAGAAGTTCTGTACAAAAAACTGATTGTACCCAATTTCAGTACAAAATGGCCACCGGCAGCCATCTTGAATTTTGGACCGCACCCAAAAACACTTGTTCCCGTCCCAATGTGATAACAAAGGTACCCAGGAAGTTTTGTAAAAATCGGTTCATAAATACGGCCTCTAGCCCGAGCTGTATTGACATGTGCACTTACTGTGTATAAGTAGCACTGAATAAATTAAAGTCCATCTAATTTGCATAATAATGTCTGCATGAGAAAAAAACCTGTATTATATGTGATGTATTAGATGTTACTAAACATTCCTACAAAAATTTATTCAAATCAGAACTTTCATACAGAAGTTCTGTACAAAAAACTGATTGCACTAATTTTGGTACAAAATGGCTGCTGGTGACCATCTTGAATTTTGGACCACACCCAAAAACACTCGTTCAAGTCCCACAGTGATAACAAAGGTACTCAAGAAGTTTCGTAAATATTGTTTCATAAATATGGCTTCTAGCCTGAGCCGTATAGAAGTTGTGTACAAAAAACTGATTGGACCTAATTTCGGTACAAAATGGCCGCTGGCATCTTGAACCCAAAAATATTTGTTCTCATAGCACAGTGATAACAAAGGCACCCAAAAACACTTATTCCTGTCCCAAGGTGATAACAAAGGTACCCAAGAAGTTTCATTAAGGTCGGTTCATAAATACAGCCCTGAGCCCAAGCCGTATTGACATGTGTACTTACTGTGTGTTAGTAGCACTGAATAAATCAAAGTTAATCTAATTTGCAGAATTTCTGCATGAGAAAAAACCTGTATTATATGTGATGTATTCCATGTTACTAAACATTCAGACAAAAATTTATTCTAATCAGAACTTTCATACAGAAGTTCTGTACAAAAAACTGATTGCACTAACTAAGGTACAAAATGGCTGCTAGTGGCCATCTTGAATTTTGGACCGCATCTAAAAACACTCGTTCTCGTCCCAGGGTGATAACAAAGGTACTCAAGAAGTTTTGTAAAGATCTAGCCCGAGCCGTATTGAATTGTTGATGGACAGACGGACGACGGGCCATGGCATAACCTCAAATTTGACTTACGTCAAAGTTGAAATAAAATTGAAATTGATTCGAGTCAGTCTTCATTATTTATTGGGTGGAAACCAAATTCAAGATGGCCACCATAATGAATTGCCCATTGGTGGCAATCTTGGTTCAGCTGACTGGTCCGAAATCGAAAGGAAGCTTCCTCTAGACACCAATAATGCATAATTAAAAAATGAAAATGATTCGAGTTGGCATTCATTAATTATTGGACGGAAACCAAATTCAATATGGTGGCCATATTGAATTGGCTAGCTGCACCAAAATCGAAAGGAAGCATTGGTTGGTCATCCCCAAGTAACCCCTAAAATAATGATTTGATCAAATAAGCGGTTCTTTAGTTATTTGTCCTTGTCCTTTAGCACATCAACATCAAAATGAAAAGGGTTCTACCTCACACCATACCTAACCTCCATACTGACTTATATCAAGATCAGTCGAGTAGAACTTTAGTTATATAGCGGAAACCAATTTCAAGTGTATTTAACATTGGACGTCACTGTGACCTTGACCTTTGGCACATCATGGTCAAAATAAATAGGCTTCTTCCACTCATCATACACATACGAAGTTTGGTAAAGATCCGGTTGGTAGAACTTTAGTTAAATGACAGAATGCAAAAAGTTAACGGACAGACAACAGACATGGTGGTAACATAATGCCCCCTCCTCAAAGAGGCCGAAGGCATAAAAAGATGCTCCCCGAACACCAAAGGGTGGCTATGCTCCAGCCCCCAACTGCCAAGCATGAGTTTCTACTCATTTGTCTTTGTTTGATATTGAATTAATAAATATCTTTTATCTCCATTAAACCAAATGTGTCCATGGGACACTAATGCCCCCGTTTCATGAAAAACTATATTTTAGTGATTCATCAGATAGTTGCATCCGAGTACTTAATTCTACGAACTGCACCTCAGAAGAAATCGGTGACATTTGTCTTTTTCAAATTTCCCGGATGCCATAGAATTCAGAAAGGACGCTGGTTTTGTTTACATTGGTATGGCGAGGGTTCGAACCCACGTCGAGAGAGTTTCCTTCGGCACCAACCACCTAGCGAATCTATACTGAACCACGCACACCACTCAGCCACCGACAAGACCCCAAAAGGGAATGCTAATTAACCAAGTATATACAAGACCAGTACAGAACACACACGGAATACTCAATTATTTAATTATTCATCAGATACACACACACCACTCGGCCACCGATAGACCCCAAAAGAGGATGCTAGTTAACCAAGTATATACGAGACCAGTACAGAACACACGGAATACTCAATTATTTAATTATTCATCCGATAGTTGCATCTAAGTACTTAATTCTACGAACTGCACCTCAGAAGAAATCGGTGACATTTGTCTTTTTCAAATTTCCCGGATGCCATAGAATTCAGAAAGGATGCTGGTTTTGTTTACATTGGCATGGCGAGGGTTCGAACCCACGCCGAGAGAGTTTCCTTCGGCACCAACCGCCTAGCGAAACTATACTGAACCACGCACACCACTCAGCCACCGACAGACCCCAAAAGGGAATGCTAATTAACCAAGTATATACAAGACCAGTACAGAACACACACGGAATACTCAATTATTTAATTATTCATCAGATAGTTGCATCTAAGTACTTAATTCTACGAACTGCACCTCAGAAGAAATCGGCAACATTTGTCTTTTTCAAATTTCCCGGATACCATAGAATTAAGAAAGGACAGGGCGGCAACTATACGCTCCCCCGAGATTTTTTCGGGGAGCATAATTAGATGATGGGCTATAAGAAAGATGATGACTCAGTGTTTTCCCATTGCCAACAGTGTTAAAATGGGCATCCCCATGACAAAACTGATCACAATTTTTTCCGTCCATCCAGTTCCACTGGACCTAAGGTTGCTGCATACCAAAAAACAACATTCTGGTCCATGCAGTTTTTGAAATATGGGCGTTTGAATTTTTTTCTATTTTTAGCTCCTGGGGTTCCCACAGGGCATCAATCAAGTACTTATGACCCAGTTATACTACATGCCAAATTTGGTTAAAATCAGCCCATCAGTTCTTGAAATACAAATTTAGGGTGGAGCCCAAAATGGCCAAGCGCCCACAGAAAGCAAAAATATTATCTATAAACTTCCTTTGAAGAAACTTTAATCTTCACCACCAAAGGAAGTTTAGTACCAAATATCAAGGCATTCTATCTGGAGGTTCATGAGAAGATTTTTATTAAAGATTTTTAGGCTTTTTGGGCATTAACCATAGCCTGAAGATGGCGTCGGCTTCATTTGAATAAAGTAGAAAGTAGAGGTCTGTTCAATATATGTTAGACAAGTTTCAAAAGTTGATGGTCGTCAAGTAATGGTAATAGCTTCATTGACTTTCAGCCAGGTGATCTAAAAAAAAAAGCAATCGGTTTTAATTGAAGGCCTTAAAAACTGTAATGAAATGTAAAATTCAAGCATTTAGAAGGACATCACGCACCTTTAACCCTTAAGTCCTCAGATTAATTTTAAAGTATTTATGGCCTTTTTCTGCTTACATAGTTATTGATGACTTGGCAGTGGTTCTACGTCACTGCTGGCTGCCTATACAGGCAGCCAGCAGTGATGTAGAACCACTGCCAGGGAAAATTCAGTCTGCACACAAGAGTAATAAAAAAGATTACACAAGGGAGCACCTGCTTCATTGCAATATAAAAGTGGCAGTTTGGGGCTATATGGGGGCTTAAGGGTTAACTGGTAGAGTGCTAAATTTTATTTGGCCACCAAAATTTTTTCACAAAGGCCTTGTTACAATTTATAGGAGAGTGCCCACAGGCACTCTCCTATAAATTGTAACAAGGCAAATCTTAACAGACTAAATAATATCACTTCAAAGATAATATGATGCACAGCCACTGAATTTGAAGCCTTTAAGTTGCAGTACCTGCACTTCAGAATAAAGCCCAAATATGGGCTTCCAGCACTCTACCAGTTAATAGTTTTTTTTTCCTGAATAACTTGAAAAAATTAATTTTCTTGTTTTGAAACAGCTTATGTTGTGTAACTGGAATGAACTCAATAAGCTCATTCAAATCGGGGAACATACACTATTGTATGGAAGAAAAAGATTCCAAAGAAGAAGCAGGCCTGCAAACTGAGTCGAAAAATGAATTGCCTTTGTAAAATGACTGCCTCGTCAAAAAACACCATTTGCTTCGACAGTTTCAAATCAGCATTTCAGATTCAAAGCATCTGCAACACAATCACAAAAGGAATACCTGGAGATCACCAAATAGGGATGAACCAGGGGTAAGCCCACAGTAGTCCGTCAGCGTTGGACTGGTGAATTCGACACTTTTTAGCTCACCTGACTTTCAGTCAGGAGAGGTGTGATCACTCACTGTCCGTCGTCTGTGAACATGGTGTTTGTCTTCTCCTCCTCCCAAACCGCTGAACCAATTTAATTGATATTTGGGATAATAATTTGTTATAACATCGCAATTTGATTTTGTTCAAATCAAGTTGCCTCGCCCTTCAGTAGGGCCACGCCCAATAAGTGTGCTTAAATCTTAAAAAATCTTCTCATGAACCAGCAGTAGCAGAGACTTGATATTTGGTGTGCAGCTTCCTTTTGAGGTGTAGACTCAGATTTGTTCAAGAGAAGTTTGAAGAGCTATATTTGCCTTCGTTATGGGAGGAGGAAGAATTTTCGACCGCCCAGAATTTCTAATTTCCAAACCAAGAGGCAGATTTGAACCAAATTTGAAATGAGGGCTTTTTGGGTCATAAGTTCTTAGTTTATGCCCAAATTTTTTTTCCTGTCTCCCCATGGGAACCGCAGGAGCTAAAAATAGAAAAAAATTAAAACGCCCATTTCTCCAAAACTTCATGGCACTGAGAATTCTTATTTGGTGTGAAGCTTCCTTAGGACTAACAGAATGGAATGGTAAAAAAAATTGCTATCGGTTTTATCATGGAGTACTTTTTGGGATAGTTAACACTACTTTTCTCCTAAACCACTGCTCCAAAAACTTTCAAATTTCACATATAACATCTTTGGAAGATTGTTTCACATGTTTATTGAAAGCAAATCCCTAGGTCTATATTTGGGCTCTCTATGGGGGCCCAAATGTTTAAATTAGTGCAGTATGAGGAATATTCTTTAAAAATCTTTTTCAGATCTACCAATCAGAATCGTTTGATATTTGGTATGCAGCATGCTTTTGGGGGTGAGATTCAAGTTTGTTCAAGCCAAGTCTCTGGGTTCATATTTGGGCTCCCTGTGTGAGCCTGAATTATTACTTAGTTCAGTATGAGGAATATTCTTTAAAAATCTTTTTCAGATCTACCAATCAGAATATTTTGATATTTGGTATGCAGCATGCTTTTGGGGGGGGGGGGGGGGGGGGGAGATTCAGTTTGTTCAAGCCAAGTCTCTGGGTTTATATTTGGGCTCACTGTGGGAGCCCAAATTATAACTTAGTTCAATATGAGGAATTTTTCTTTAAAAATCTTCTTCTTCACATCCACCAGTCAGAATCTTTTAATATTTGGTAAACAGCATCCCACTGGAGGTGAGATTCAAGTTTGTTCAAGCCAAGTCTCTGGGTTCATATTTGGGCTCCCTGTGTGAGCCTGAATTATTACTTAGTTCAGTATGAGAAATATTCTTTAAAAATCTTTTTCAGATCTACCAATCAGAATATTTTGATATTTGGTATGCAGCATGCTTTTGGGGGGGGGGGGGGGGGGAGATTCAAGTTTGTTCAAGCCAAGTCTCTGGGTTTATATTTGGGCTCACTGTGGGAGCCCAAATTATAACTTAGTTCAATATGAGGAATTTTTCTTTAAAAATCTTCTTCAGATCCAGCAGTCAGAATGCTTTGATATGTGGTATAAAGCATCCTTAGGGGGGTATGAGTCATGTTTGTTCAAGCCAAGCCCCTGGGTTGATATTTGAGCTCCCTGTGGGAGCCTGAATTATAACTTAGTTCAATATGAGGAATATTCTTCAAAAATCTTCTTCTTCACATCCACCAGTCAGAATCTTTTAATATTTGGTAAACAGCATCCCACTGGAGGTGAGATTCAAGTTTGTTCAAGCCAAGTCTCTGGGTTCATATTTGGGCTCCCTGTGTGAGCCTGAATTATTACTTAGTTCAGTATGAGGAATATTCTTTAAAAATCTTTTTTGTAGATCCACTGGTCAGAATCTTTGGATATTTGGTATAAGTTTTTCTTAGGAGGGGCAGATGCAACTTGTTGAAATCAATTCCCTGGCTTGATATTTAGGCTACCATGTCAGTTGAGCGCCCTCAGGGCCTCGTTTCATTTCTGACTATTTTGTTTGGAAAGTTAAAAAATTTATAGTAATTTATATATTTTTTATACTTACCAATGACCCAGACATAGCTGGTGCTAACTCTTAAAATATAGGGCCAAACACAAATTTTGCCCCCCCAATCCCCAAAATTTGCATCTAAAACTAAAGAAAACATGTCCTGAAAGGCTCTCCACACTTCGCCCCTACTGCGCATGCGCAGTGTCAAGGACGTTCCGAAATTGGCGCCATTAATCATTCTAATAACCAGTGCCTGGTAAGCGCTATGTACTCAGCGGGGAGGCAAGAGTTCCCAACTCCTGGGAGGGCCATCCCCGTCTGGGTTATTGGTAAGTATAAAAAATATATAAATTACTATAAATTTTTTAACATTTTTATACTGTACCAATGACCCAGACATAGCTGAATAGTAAAAAGGCTGGAGGGCCAAGGACATAGAGCAAAATGGAATACGCTCAATAAAATAAAATAGAGTCATCCCCTGTAGGGAAAAAGAAGTAATAGGCCTTACATGTATCTTTCTTATTTATGATAAATTAGAAAGATACAACACCTTCCAAAATTGAGCTTCATACATCCATGTACTCTATTAATATCCAATATAATCCTTATACTAATAATTTTTAAAGTAAGCCAATAAATAAAGTAAGTCTAGAGAATAGAGACTCTTATACTCCTAAAAGTGTCTGAGGATTGCATAATCATGTCCGTTGACATATGCAATATTCAAAAGCTATACTTTAAAAACTAAGACTTGAATGAATTTTAAAAACCTAAACTTCTCAGTAAACAACCATCCCAATAACAGCTCAGAATTACTAACTCCGGAGGAGGTATCCCCTTGTTTTCATAGTAAAACAGGTGACCCAAGGGAACACCCTCCCCCCCCCCCCCCCCCCCCCCCCCTTTTTCTTGCCCTGGGTCAAATAGCCCAGAGCGAAGAGGGCAGCCGAACGGAGACACTGCCGAAACAGACAGCCTACCTAGCTATAGTAGCAACTGTTAAGTGAATGACATTCTGAGCAGTAGATAATAGACCTAACAATAGAGGCCTCCAGAAATGGACTCGATATTTCTGAGATAAAATTCATGAATGTGGATGGCTGAGCGCAATGAGCGGTCTTCAAAAATCTATAATAGCGACACTATTAATGTAAGCCCAAGAAGTAGAAGAACTCTTACTTCATGAGCCGAAATCTTAAGCACAACTGCTAAGTCAATGATATACCATAAGCAGTACCGATAGTTAATAGAATCCATTAACAATAAAATGGAGCGTAACGTCCTTCTACTAGACATCAAAGACAGAAGAAGCTTACGCCCATAGTAATAAACAGATATCTGTTTATAAATACATAAACTGTACCCGGAAAGAGTAAAGGCCTATGCCCATACGAAGACGGAAGGACCTTAAAATAATAGGTTCCGGATAATAGGAGCCTAACTCTTATGCAACAATCCAACCTAAATAGTAACGGAAGTATTGATTCCGAAACTATGAAAGTGAAAATCATCCATCGATAGTGCATGAAACTCACTGACTCTACAGTAAAAGAGAAACCAACAGAATTACTGTCTAAAAGGTCAGAATTTGAAAACTACTGTTTCCAGAGGCTCAAATGATTACTTAGCTAAATAAGAACCGAAGTTAAAATCCGTATAGGAATTTAATCTAAAGATTCTAAGTCTATTTATCAAAAAGTTACTAACTGACTTAGATAAAGAGACAAAAGACTCAATTGTAAACTATCGTAGAGTGCATAGGTATGAGGTAACATAAACCTATAACCTAAATAATAACAGGCTGCAGTAGATCCTGTGAAACAAGTATACTAAAAAATAGCAATGAGTAGTATGGAGGGATCAACAATATGAACATAATGATCCCTACACCACGACGGAAGAGCCTCCACTTTAGCCGCATAGAATAGCGAAGAAGAGGATCTCCTATAGTAAGAAATCGCGTCCAAAGCTCGTCCAGTACAGTGCTTACAATGCAATACGGACCACACAACGGAATACATGAAGGTTGCGACCTTGCTGGTTGTGATAAAGATGACACGATTTACCCAGTGAAAAAGATCCTCACATAGAGGAAGATTTCACGTTAAGACCCACAGTAGACAAGAGAGTAAATTACTCATGATCTCTGTGAAGATAGAGATGCTATCAACAGAAATGTATTGTGGTTGTTTATCTTAGCAATACCTGCTAAAACAACAGCGCCGGAGGATACGCGTATCCTATCATTCCGTCCTATAGATCAATAGAGCGTTAACAATATTAGCTCAGAGATCTGGACAAGCCAACACATACGTCTGCAATTGATTAGCAAGCTGTGTCATAAATAAATCATCATTGGGCGCTCCCATAGATAGCAAATCTGATTGAATACTTGTTTGTTGAGAGTCCATTCTGACAGCAACAAGCGACCCGTAAGAGAACGGGAGTCCGATAAAACAATCAGACGACCCGGAATATGACGGACCAAAACTGAACTTGGTGTACTATAACCAACAGACGGATTCTTTCCATTAAATTGAATAACGGAAACGAAAGAGTGCCTCCCTGGTTCCGGAGATACGCCACTACTGTCGAATTAAAGGACAGGAACTTGGGCATGCGTTTCTGAATAATGTTCATGCAATGACATAAAGCAAGCCTAAAAAACATTATTCCGCGGAAGAAAACTGATTGCTAAAAGACTGCGGAACCCAAAGACCCTGGCACTTCGAATCCGTAGGGATCAGTATTATATCCCAATCTGTTTGACTGGCAACCGTCATAACAGCCACACTCGGGTCCGGCAACTGCGGCGGCACTCTCTGAGTCAACCACCGAATGTTTGCCCCAGTCTGAATCTCTTGTAACACTAGATAGACAAGAGAACGTGTAAATCGAGCAATTCATGGATTGCCGAAAAGTTGCCGTCGAAGAGAAGCTCCTCCGAGAACGAAGCGACTCTGAGAGAGTTCTTAACCTTACTATCCACGCGTGTGGATGTAGCTAGGGCTGCGTCACGTCTAACTAACTCCAATCAGCTACTGAAGGGCGGAGTTATACGTGAACAATCTACTGCCCTCAAAAGAAATTACATTGAGAATAATATCCCGTAAATCTTTTCTTGAAGACGTAATGATAACGCCTCAGTAAGGCGGGTTACGTATAATAAAGCGTCTAAGTTAAGTCTACTATACATAATGTCGTTCCCAACATTGAAATTGGAAAAGACATAAACGGCGAAAAAGAATATATGCAGTCTTTAATCACACCGTCTAGACGCATATGAACTCTCGGTATGCCCTGCTCTGCCAAAATAAACTATTTGTATAAATGATAAAATGGCAGAAATGAGCAACGCGGACAAGAAACTAAACTATCATGCTTAGTAGCAGGCTTATATATATATATATATAGCGTCGAAAAATAAAACACATGTTGTAATGACAATATTGGACTGCGTCGGTAAGTCAGGGACAATGTCCCTGAACCGATCGAAAAATCCGAGTCCAATGACGCTATAAGTCTCTTATCCAAGATCGCAGCAATGAAGTCCGAAATAATAATCACTGGAAGATAATGCCAGAAGATATGAAAGGCATCTTCCGATACTACTAAAGGGAAAACTCGAAATCTTTCGAATCCCTTTCGCCATCCTGTCGGACCCTATAAAGCGTTCGGTCGTCCGTACCTGATGCAACCGCGGACCGCACCGACCCAGCGCCGTCGGATAATTCCTGATTCGACCAAGAAACTGTCAATTGCTGGGATGCTGCGAAACAACTGTGCTAACTCGGATAGCACGTCCGTCACTGAGGCCTGAGGAGAAGCGGTCTTACGATGCATTGCCGCTGGAAGCTCCGTGATCGTTACCCCGTGCATACTACCAATATGCGAGCGAACGGAGTGTATAGGCCTCGTGTCCCTTGGCTACCGGATGGCGCGACCTATTCGCCGTGGAATCACTGAATGCCGAAACTGATCGGATACTCGAGGTCACGTAGCCAATGTGCGGTCGTGTGCCCTGCTGTGAGGATGAGGAAGCATTAAAGACAGTCTCTCGGACTGTCAATATAACGGAGCGTCCCGACCAACGGACATATGCTCCGAATGTAAAATATCTGAACCACAACATGCGGTCCCCTATGTTGTTGGGCGAGAGAGGGACCTCTCTCGCTCACAGCCCGGACGGACCTGGACCAGCCAGGAACCGGACTAACAGGCTTCCTCCGATCTGTCCTCAATCTGCCGTCACTGGGTGAGTACTAAAGTAATTAAAGTGCTCGCATCACCCAAATCTCCTTCCTAGACCGCAACGGACGAACCCGGCAGCCGAACCATTCGATGAATGTACGCTACACCGGGTGAGCTAGCGAATGTCACTCTGTAGGCGATAGACATATTCCATGAGCACTTATTGCCGCTAACTCTTCATTAACTATGACGACAGAGGCACACTTTTGAAAGACATCTCCATAACTCTTCGAACAAGAAACCAGAAATGCTTGGTTAGCAAGCATAAAATAATAATATATATAGCGTCGTTCAATAATTCGAAAGTTTGTGTGACATTATTGGACTATGTCGGAACTGAGGGACGATGTCCCTGAACCGAACCAAAAATTTCTAAGTCCAACGACGCTATCAGTTTCTTATCCGGCATCGCAGCATTCTGGTCCGACGAAAGAAGCTGTAGAAGACCAAGTCAGATGACATACACAACAGCATATGTTGTTCCGAAAGGGAAAGCTCGAAATCCTCCGAATCCCTTTCGGTATCCCGTCGGACCGGATGAAACTTTCGGACGTCCGTACCCGCTTCCGCGAAGCGTCCCGACCCAGCATCGTCGGATAAAGTATATGCGACAGATTCAGTTGATGCTGGGATGCTGCGATAAACTGTGCTATTAAGGAAAGCACGTCCGTTCCCGAGGCCTGTGCAGTAGCGGTCTTACGATGCATTGCCGCCGGAAGCTCCGTGTACGTTGACTCCCGCACACTTCCTATGCGAACGTCCGGAGTCTGCAGGCCTCGTGTCCCTGGCTACCGGATGGTGTGACCTGGTCGCCGAAGAATCCTTGATCGGCGAAGCTGGAAATATATCGGCGGTCACGCAGCCAAGGTGCGGTCGTGTGCGCTGACGAGAAGAGGAAGCCTTAGCAGTCTCAGCGGACTGCCTATACAACGGAGCGTCCCGAGCGACGGACGTATGCTCCGCTTACGACACATTTTGTACCACAACATCTGGGGCCAGATGTTGTTGAACGAGAGAGGGGCCTCTCTCGCTTGCCGTCCGGATGGACCGGAGCGAGCTATGAACCGGACAAAAGGCTTCCTGCGTTCTCCCTCCGATCCGCCGTCACTGGGTGTGCATTAGGTTAATTTATAGTGCTCGCATCACCCCAAAATTCCTTCTAGACCGCAACGGACGAACCCGGCTGCCGAACCATTCGGTGAATGGACGCTACACCGGGCGAGCTAGCGGACGTCAAAGGCCGTCGAACCTACTAGGGTCCTCTTAGGCAATTGGCGTATTTACATGAGCACTTTTCCGCTAGCCCTTCATTAATTGTGACGACGGAGGCACACTGTTGGAAGACATCACAGATACATCACCCTAATCTTGATCGTCTGAAATAGAAATTGATAAAGTAGAGTGACCCTGCGGGGAAAGGACCGGAGTGTCCAAATCCCCAACAACATACCGTGACATACGCTTCCCATATTGTCATCGAAATCATACGATACAGAACAGGAGTTAATGCGAGTACACTGACCACATATAGAATGATAATAAAGTCAGAGGAAGACTTCCTCTTAAAACAATTGATCAATATCCTTTCAATGTGAAAAGAAAACAAGTCCTGGTACTCGCACTAACCCCTGGCAATCAAAATACATAATAATAATATGATCCATTAATATAGAAAAAATAATTGAAATCAAAATATTTTGAAAAAATATTTTTTCAGAACAGCCCAAGTTTCTGAAAAGTAACGTTGAGCCCCAATGGATCCCAAGCCTAAGTGTGGACAAAAATTTTAAAAATATTTTAAACAATTTATTCAACACTTACGAACAATAATAATGTATCTAGTTATGATTAAAATAACATCAAGATATTATTTTTAGAAATCCCCCCCTCACACAGAGGACTGTTGTAAATGTAAACAATGAGTGTAAAAACACTAAAATAAGACTCCAGGCACCCAGGCCCGAAATCAGTTACCAAAAATACACTATCTGATGCAAAACAGAGACTTCCAGGGAAGAAACTGCAGAACATCAGATGGTAGATGCAGAACACAACGCCTAACCACCCGTAGGTGAAGACGTAAACATGGGGAAAGAACAGAATTCATTCTGTTATTCAGCTAAAACTCCCAAGAAAATTTAGTAATAATAATTACAAAAACTATGCCAAAAGCATGGGAGAATAGCAAGGGGGAACTTAAAGGACAGGGAGAGAGGAAAACACTTAAAAAAACAGTGTAACTAAATAATCAGAATGACAACAAAATGGCTGCTGCCTTGAAAATAGGTAACTTAACATAATTTCATTAAAAAATTTTAAGTTACAGCCCTGATAATATTCTGTCACACATTCTTTTCCTCTCCTCCTTCTCTATCCTCCTTAGAATCACCATTTCACTAATATTTATGTGTCTGGCATCATTTAAACTGAGATTTATAAGCACAAAGATCAGTCAGATGTTAACTGATGAAGGGCCAAACTTAGAATGATTAATGGCGCCAATTTCGGAACGTCCTTGACACTGCGCATGCGCAGTAGGGGCGAAGTGTGGAGGGCCTTTCAGGACATGTTTTCTTTAGTTTTAGATGCAAATTTTGGGGATTGGGGGGCAAAATTTGTGTTTGGCCCTATATTTTAAGAGTTAGCACCAGCTATGTCTGGGTCATTGGTACAGTATAAAAATATGGCATTTTGACCACCACCAATTCTTCACAGTGAGAATCACAGAGGAGGCCCCTGGTCTGTTATCATTCAGAAATCGAAAAAATTATGGACAGGACCCAGACGAACACAAGTGGACCCAGACAAACACAAGCAAAGTTTATTAAAAAGGGTAATTTAAACGTAATTTAAAGGTTAAACGGAAGTATACGAACTCAAGTGCACTTCATTCTTCACAAATAGAGTTATCTACCAACCATTGGGCATTTCACCTTGAGAGCAAAGCCTTATCTTCAGGTGATGAATCCCATTACAACTTATGCATAATGCCGACTTTACTAAGGCCGCGATGAGGCGTCAGTAAATCATATTGGTATCATTTAACAGTGATACGAATAGGGTTTTGTAACATATTTTCCGATTTCTTTAGTGGCCAAACTGGATTATTGTATCGTTTAATGAAAGAACTCACAATGAAAACTCTGTCGTTCATCGGAACTGAATCGACTCGAGAAAAGGACAGCCCATGAATCGGAGACGAGTCATGTCGATTTTGCGTTCCGACTCAAAATTCGAGTTATTGCAGGGCCCTATAGCAAATGCGTCATATTTACCAATAAAAGAGAGGTTGTTTACCACAGTAAAGAAGCACTCCTCCACTTACCACAGTTCCCATGGGGAACTGAATGCTGTCAAATGGGACTGAATTGTGCAAAAAATGTGCTACTTGAAATTTCAGTATTTTAACATCTGTGTGAGGTTAAAGATGGATGGATAAACAAACCCTGGGTAATCCACATACGTTTGCTTACTGGTATGTCTTATTAACCCTTGTCCAAACAAAATGGTCATATCCAGTCAGGCCCATTCAAATTATATTATTTAAAAAAAATTTGCCTCCAAAACACAGCTTATGATCCCTCATTGGGTCAAGCTTCTTTCAGATTGTCTAATTCAGGGATGTAACTGACTTTACAAGACGATTGCTGTTCTAACCTTCAGAGACCTAATTCCAACTTTGATAACTATTTACCGCAACAGAACAGGTGCTCCAAGATACGGTTTCTGTGTAAACTCAAAGTTACATTACAAGTACCTTAGCAGCCATTTTTAACCCTTTACCCAATGCAGACGATATCAAAATTTATTATTTTAATTTTTTTAAATTTCTCAAAATTGTTTAACAAAACCATATCATGTGACCCCCCTCACTGGAACGAGCTCAATGAGCTCGTTCCAATGAGGGGTCACATATGGTTTTGTTGAAATATTTTGAAAAATGTAATTTTTTCAACTGCTCAATTTACATATTACGTGGGCAGATGCTGGCGATTCGTTAGGTAAAGGGTTAAAGCCCGTTTTTGGCTACCTAAACAGGTAGACAAGACATGCCTAGATACAACTGCAAATACAAACGATGTAGACTTTCCGTGTAAAACAGACATATTTCACAATCTCTAGGCCTTTAAGGGTCAAGTCACTTGTGAAATTGGACATTTGTATTTATTTCTTTATTGGGTGTTGTTTGAGGCTGCATATTTCTGCACAATGGATAGTCATGGTGACCCCAACATGGGTACTGATTAAGTAAAACAAAGCAGTGATACTGTGGTATTTTGTTTAATTTACATATTTTTATCACACACGAGGACCTCTAAAGCTTGTTGCAGTGATTGGTTGAGTAACTTGTAGATTTGACATGTTTCCAAAGTCCTGAAAATATAAAGAAAAATGATTGATACAACTGAACATAAAGGTAGGAAGTACAGGTTAACTAAATTTAACCCCCTCCACACTGATGTCAAAATATCTAAATTTCTGGCAGAAAAAATTTCCCATAATGCATCTAGAAATTTAACCAATTCAATCTCGTTTGACAGAGCTCATTGAGCTCTGTCAAACAAGATTTAATTGGTTAAATTTCTGGATGCATTATGGGGAAAAAACAGCTTCTTGAAATTTTGGTATTTTGACATCAGAGTGAAGGGGGTTAAATATTTCAATTGGATTCCTTTCCCACAAAACGCATATAATTTCGTTCACCACCTTCACCATTTATCTATGATTCGGAACTACCCAAACACTATATTTCATATTTTCATTTTTTGACACAAGGAGAGCTACTGGGGCCTGTTCTTTAGATTGGTAATTTTACCATATCTTTCCATCTTATTCTTTGCATTGAGCATATAATATCTAATGTAGGTTTGAAAAATGCAATAATTTCTTGCAAAACATGTTAGGATTTCTACCTGAAATATGTATGTACATGTAGTCCGACAATTATAATTAGTATCCGATAAGTAAGCAAAATTGCTACCAGTTAGTCTCTGTGAGACCCCAACCCCTGGCCTCCTGCTCCAAGCCGAAGGCCAGGCATAGCGGCCTCACAGAGACTAGCTACCAGAAAGCTTTCCCGAAGTACACAATCACATATTAAGATGAGCGATCACCGCTACTGAACAAAGTTCACTTTTGTGGCTCTTCTTGTATGTGGCAAGGAGGGCAGTTACCACTCACGCAAATTTTGGTTTAGGCGAGACATTGAGAGCGAGAGCGGAAACCCTTCTTAAAATGACAGGCCTGCAGCCAATCGTTTATACCATGTTGCCCATTTTAGAATAGAGGACTTGTCAAGTTTACACAGGTCTGAAGAAAAAAAAACTTTCTTCAGCTTTTTTGCAGAAGAACGAAAGTCAAATTCAACTCATCATCCCTGTTTATACCTTTGATATTTATTTATTGGTGTTTATGGTCACATATTTCTGCACAATGGCTAATCATGACCGCAACACTGAGATGAAGTAAAGGTTCACAAATCATTTATACCCATGTTTCCCATTTTAGAGGACTTTCACACCCCAGGCATTGGTTACCGGGTTCTAATGTACCAGTAAAATAGAGCTACTTTAGCACAGTAAACATGCACTGCTTCAGCTCAAAGGGTTCACATTGGGAAGGCATTTTGTAATTTTATGAAATGTTACTAATCAAGTCACTTGTATATGTATGTTACTTTCATTGTTTATTTATTGATGTTTACCTCTTAGAAGCTGGGGAAATCAGAATTAATTTATTGAAAATCAGATATCACGAAAGACTTGCAGTAAGGCAGGAGCTTCCAGTCATGTCGTTTGCTTGTTCAGGCAGATGACACTTGACTGGAAACACCTGCTCAGCATTCACGTCTCTCCCAGCACAAAGATAGCCGGATCACAGGCAAGAAAACTCGACTCCCGTCTTCTAAGAGTTAAGTCAAACCGGAGGCCGGGCGTAGCGGCCTCGCAAAGACCAGCTACCAGTGAGTTTTTCCGAAGTACACAATCACATATTCAGTGAGGGACATCGATCGCCGCTACTGAACAAAGTTCACTTTTGTGGCTCTCCTTGCAGGGTTTCGCAAATATAGTTTTTGCGGAACCCATTTATTTTTTGTGGGACCCATTTCCAACATGTCTTAATCACATGAATTATGCTTATTTATCTTCAAATACATAGATTGTTAAATTGTTCAACCACCATATCAAAGGCTATTGCAGTAATCATGTTTAGGGAAATTAATCTATTTTTATTAAATTTTATCTGATGAAAAAATGCTTATATTTTTGGGGAACGGTAAATGGGTCTCCTTAACAAGCATTTGCAAGAACATCACAGGAACAAAATGACCGTTCTCTCAATTTGCAAAACTCTGCCTTGTATGTGGCAAGGAGGGCGGTTACCGCTCTCGCAAATTTTAGTTTAGGAGAGCCATTGAGAGCGAGAGTGGACACCCTCCTTAAAATACCCATGTTGCCCATTTTAGAATAGAGGACTTGTCAAGTTTACACAGGTCAGAACAAAAAAAACTTTCTTCAGCTTTTTTGCAGATGAACGAAAGTCAAATTCAACTCATCATCCCTGTTTATACCTTTGATACTTACTTATTGGTGTTTAAGGTCACATATTTCTGCACAATGGCTAATCGTGACCGCAACATAGAGATGAAGTAAAGTTTAACCAATCATTTATGCCCATGTTGCCCGTTTTAGAGGACTTTCACCCCCCAGGCTTAGATAGAGCTACTTTAGCACAGTAAACATGCACTGCTTCACCTCCAAGGGTTCCCATGGGGAAGGAATTTTGTAAATTTTATGAAATGTTACTCATCAAGTCACTTGTATATTTATGTTACTTTCATTGTTACTTATTGGTGTTTACAGTCACTTTCAGCACCTTGACTATCTTATCGCAACATGGGGATAAAGTCAAGTTTAACCCTTTACCCAACGTAGCGGCCAAAACTGGCCTGCGCTATTCTCAAAAATCGCCAATTAAGTTTCATTATTTTTTCCATTTTTTGTCTCAAAAACATAGGTTATGACCCCTTGTTGGAACGGGCTCGATGAGCTCGTTCCAACAAGGAGTCATAACCTATTTTTTTAGACAAAAAGTGAAAAAAAATTAGTTATTCAAGAATTTCTTTTGGCAAGTGGCGTCTGCTTTTCATGTTAGGTAAAGGGTTAACCAATCATTTACACCAATACTACCTACTTTAGAGGACTTCCACCCCAGATGTTGGTTCTGGGTCTTATTTTACCAGTAAAGTAAAACTGATGACTGCAGTGAACAAGCACAATTCTACTTCCCCATGTTCCTGCGAGGAGTTACTTTCCTTGATAAATAATTTCATCTTGAGCTAATTTTGACACTATGTTCAGGTGCTTAGACAAAGAACAGCAAGAAGTCTATTCATCCCAGATAACGATAAAATTACTCCGGCACTGACAGTGGTTTCTAGTTAAGTCTTTGCTGCGTAAACATGCCAAGATTTGCCTGGAAATCATTGCCTGCTCCCCTTTTGTGCATGCCCCGTTATTCTGGTTGGGTAATGGGCCAACACCATTTACCATTCACATAGGCAACTATAAAAATGTTATACATCAATCGGGAAATTTTATTCTATTTACAAATATGGACAGAACACATCTCAAACAAAACACTATCACATGGATTGAGCAGTACTCTAGACAACAGAAAAGCATGGCAGTTGACACTTATGCCTTCTGGGACTGAACAACTTTATTGTGAAAAGAAAACTGTATAGAATTCTCCAGAACCAATAAAGTGCAATGCTGCATGGGTTGAATTTTTAAAAAAAATTAACCTGCTCAGTGTCAAAGTTTTGCATGCGATACTTCACTACAATCAGCAAACACTCTTTTCAGAAAACGTCTACACTAACTATTTACCCAACACATGATATCAAAATTTATCATTTTAAATCCAAGGCTGAAACTTGTGTTTGCCGCTTTTGTGACAGGTATGAATGGGTTATCTGTTATTTTGTTGTGCTATAATTACAATGCATGGCAAGCAAGCCAGAAAATAAGCAGACTGTCATCTGCAAAATGAGGTCCCCAAAGGGTAAATTTACCCTCTGTGAACCTCAATCTGAATCTGGGTCTCAAAACTAAACAGAATGAGGTACCCAGAGGATAAATTGACCCACTGTATGGGATAGCAACATCAAATTCCCCCTCTGGGGACCTCATTCTGCAAATGTCAGACTGCTTATTTTCAGGCCTGGTGGCGAGCCTTCCTGGGGAGAACTATTCTGTGTCCACACAACTCAATGACACAAACGATATTTTCATGAATGTTCTCCGACTTGCTAATTTTAGCCTGATATTCTTTTCCATACTATACTAATTGATGCTATTTTTAATTATGGAGAGCACAAGTTTAGCACTGATGGATTGTCAGTATGTTATCATTTGGTTTCTCCTTTCCCTATCACTGAAGTTAGATTATTGCACATTGTTTCACCACTGGGAGTGATTAACCCTATAGAAAAATTAGTAGTATTTGGAACTAATTTTTATCATGTAATCCTTGTCACTTCATCCTCGTCATGGTCTTTAAACCAGTAATTCAAGTGTAGGCTGCTTTGTTTCAACATAATTT
Organism: Pictodentalium vernedei; assembly: GCA_031216915.1. Classification (NCBI taxonomy): domain Eukaryota; kingdom Metazoa; phylum Mollusca; class Scaphopoda; order Dentaliida; family Dentaliidae; genus Pictodentalium; species Pictodentalium vernedei. The sequence goes on along the minus strand of CM062293.1, from coordinate 73,166,678 downwards.
CCCTCCCACCCATTTCCTTCCCACGTGATTCTCTCCCTATCGGTTTCACAGGAATGGGAGCTTGCTCATTCATTCACTCAATACATATTCATATGGTATGGGCGTGTTTTGGCCCAACAATTTTCAGGATCTTTATTATTATTGCTTTTAACTGTGTGTAATTGGCGGCTACACTGTCCTATAAGCCTCTGGAGGCTCCTATTAATAATTTAATAAATATCAGTGCAGCCCTCATCACAAGCAGTATTCATTGTTGTTTTATTTCCCATTCCTTTCTTTCACAAATAGTATTTTTTCCAGAAAATTCAACAAAACCAGATCATGTGATTCCTCACTGGAGTATACACATCAAGCACATTCCAATATGAGGGGTCATTTGATATAGTTTTGTTGATATTATTTGAAAAATAAATTTTTTTCAACTGCTCTGTTTGTATACAGAAAAACCTGTCTTGAGAGACCACCCGTTTGGCCAGGCGAATGTGGTCTCTCAAAACAGGTGGTCTCTCAAGACAGGACCATTACATTGTAAAACAACCAAGCGGAACAAGGTCACAGTGGTCTCATAAGACAGGTGGTCTCTCACAACAGTGGTCTCTCAAAACAGTATTACACAGGCAGTTGCAACCAATTCATTAGGTAAAGTTTTATGCCCTGCAATGGGTATCCATCCCTTCCCCCGCTCAGCCATCATCACTCTAACAATCTTGCTTACTGACATCAATATACAGGCATACAAAATAGTGAAATCGGAATTTTTATGTAAATAGTAGGGACTGACGAGAAAGGAAAGTGATCACTCTCACTCGCCATTACTCACGTGAACTTTTCACTAGCGAAGCAATTAATGATTCACCTTCATGATGTGTGCAGAAAGTATGTCTAACCCCCTGCACCCTGATGTCAAAATATCTAAATTTCAAGCAGAAAAAATTTCCCATAATGCATCTAGAAATTTACCAATTCAATCTCGTTTGACAGAGCTCATTGAGCTCTGTCAAATGAGATTGAATTGGTTAAATTTCTAGATGCATTATGGGAAAAAACAGCTTCCTGACATTTTGGTATTTTGACATCAGAGTGAAGGGGGCTAAACATCACTTATATACTACATTGCAATCACCCGGTCGTTATCTGACCCAACATGGAAACAATACTTGCAAAACATTATCTCGCATTACTAAAATCTTTCATTTTTTGCTTTAAACATATCTTATGACACCTCATTGGAACGAGCTCAATGAGCTCGTTCCAATGAGGGATCATAAGCTATGTTTTTAGAGTAAAAACGAAAGAATATGTATGGTCATTTTCGTATATAATGTTGGCCAGTTTGGGCTGTCATCATAAGTAAGGGGTTAAAATCACTCTCCTGAACTTTTCACTCTCGTAAAATCAAAATGAGGAGAGTGATCATTCACACACCTGCATTTTCTTCCCTGCAGTCACTAAAACAGACAATTATTATGGAGTATAAGAAATGAAATAAAAATCTAATGATGTAATCATTTTTATTTCGTAGCAAAAGAAAACCTTTCACTGAGAAGGAAGAGAAAGAGAAAACAGAGACAGGAATATTTACCAGTGATTTCAACATTTCCTTTGTATCTGGATCAACTTCGATCAGATCATTCTGCTCAATCACGGAAATCTGAAATACAAAAATTCCTTCATCAACCTCTTTTCCACATTTGCTGCTGATATGCCTGGTACTACAAACATATATATTAAGTTTTGCATGAGTCAGAAATCATATTTCCAAAATGCTGGAAGGGGGGGGGGGGGGGGGGAAACACTATTTATTTATTTATTGGTGTTTAAGGTCACATACTTATGCACAATGGCTAATCAAAACTGTGACAATTTTATGGGTGGAGGAAGCCAGAGTACCCGGAGAGAACCACCAAGCATCGATGAGCAACTGTCAGCTCAACATTCTCTATTCAAGCAGGGTTACAGCGGTTGAAGACATGTGCACCATCAACGTGCAGTACAGCTTAGTACATGGCGGCATTGTGCCCCCATGTAGGCAACCAGGATAAAGTGCCTAGCCCAAGGACACAACGCAGGTCGTCCCGAACCGGGATCAAACTCGGGACCTCTAGCATAGACGGGGGTAAATACTATATCAAGTGTTAAGTTGGAACTGAAACAAAATATAATCAAAATCATGCCTGTACAATACAGAAAAGATTTACTCCGAGCAGTTGGACAATTTTAACACATTCTCTTGTATCACAGTATTTCACAACAGACCAAATATTTAACCAGTTATATCTTGTTTGACACTGTTGATGTCAAATAAGAAATAATTGGTAAAATTTCACATCTTCATTGTGGGGAAATTCTGCTGCAGAAAATATGGTCCGACATTAGTGCCGAGATAAAAAAGAAGGGGTGTTTCCCAGTCTTCATACCTACCCTAATTTTAGAACCCGACTTTTTATTGAGGTCTCCGCTGAAAATGTTACCAACAATTACATGAATTCAAGCCCAGAAATAAGCAATCCGTCATTTGCAAAATGAGGTCCCCAGAAGGTGAATTTGCTGATGCTCTCCCATATAGTGGGCCAGAATCCCCCAATTTATCCTCTGGGTACATTCTATTTAGGCCCGAGACTTTGATTCAGATTGAGGTTCAGAGGGTAAATTTAGTAATGCTACCCTGCTGTGCAGGGTAGCATCACCAACTTAACCCTCTGGGGACTCCATTCTGCAGAATACGGTCTTCTTATTTCCAGGCTTGCATGTATTGGGTTTTGTGATTATATCACAGTACAGACACCTTGGAATGGTCACTTTCCACGGGTGGGCAATATTTCCATGGACACAATTAGTATTAGATTCCAAGCACTAATTATAGGAATAATCATCAAAATTTTAATTAATGAAGCACCGGGAACAAAATTTCATTAAAATTTTGCTGGTGATGATTTTTATTACCTGGTCAACGCATGCGTGGACATTGTTACCCACAGTTGGATTACGACCAGTCCACAGTGGCTGAACTGTAGCACTACATAGCAAAGTCATTTCTTTTTTTTTTTGCTTCTCGTTTAAATATTCAGCAATTTATGGATAGGGAGCATACTGTCTTCATTGAACACAAATTTGTGCTAGAAAGTGGGGAATAAAATGTAAGTGTCAATGACACTGTAGCTTAACCTACCTGTGCGTTATGTTTGATGGAAAGGATAATGTTCAATGTTTAATGAAAGGATTTTGATATAAAAAAAGAATAGAGATAATTGGGAATATGTTAATTTCTGTTCCCTGTATGATATGCTTTCAATAAAAATAATATGAGGTCTTGAGTGTACTAAAGAATTGAGGGGTGGGTTAATGTGGCCCTCACAGTTAATATATGTGCCCCTGTTATAGCCCCCATATTATATTGAGATTGATATATCCTTAAGTTGATAATTATGTGAGAAAGATTTTTTTTTATTTCTGCATTTTCTGACTGGTCTAACTCTTTTGCACTCAGTGACCTTGTTTACATCTTTGTTACACTGATATATTGTACATATAGCTGTTGATTGTTTAATTGTTTAAATAGGTCAATGACCTTGTTTACTTGAACTTTAACAGAATTCCCCAGAAACAAATAGAACATTGCAGAAACTTCCTCTTCTGGGACATTCTATCTGGTTACTATAGAAAGGTTTGTCAACAGAATTCAAAAACTCATTTTAGAAAACCATTTCAGAAAGACTAACTTCAATTGTTTCCATTGGAGATTATTATTGTTTCAGAGCAGTGCATTTATTATAGAAGCAGTGCTTCTTTGTGAATTTGGAGATTGATTCCAAAAGAGAATTTTGAAGAGAATTTGTTCGTCTTGGAAAAGAGAATTTATACTTTCTGTGAAACAGAATAATATTTTGTGAAAAGCCAGGATTCTACTGGATTGTTTGGAAATTACCTGTGACGCCAATACTTCTTGGATTTTTACTCCATTTGAATTTTGCGGAGAATTTTATTATACTTTATTGGAGACTGCTGAAATTTCTAAGTGAAAATTTTATTATAAATCTACGGGATACTGTTTCTGAAGAGACATTCTTGGATTTAATACTACATCAACCAGCTGGTAACTTTCTTCAGAAGATACTTCACCACTGGATTACTGGATTCTGACAAACTGTACTTTGGACTAATTCTATAATTGATAAGTACCATTGTTTTTTTTTATTTTCTGTAACCCAATTAGTGTAAAAGATCTTTGTATCATTTTTTTTTATATCAATTTTTTTTCATTAAATTTCAGAACAGTTAAATTGATAGTTTTGTTGCTGATTCTCAGATTTCTTTCTGTTACCAATATCATTAATAATTCCACACCGTAACAGAAATTGGGGGCTCGTCCGGGATTGAATATAAGATAACGAGAAAACTTTATTTGCATCTTGCAATTATTATTTGGCTCACTTTTAAAACATTTAAATTTTCTTAGAAAATTTCAGTATTATTATTTATATTCTGAGAACCAGCAAACCTTTTCATCATGGTATTTATTGTGACAGAATTTATTTCTGAATTTGAAAGATCTCCTAGTTTGGCCCTTTTAGAATCTCTTAAGAAGGAGGATTTATTTCAACTTGCTCAGTGTCTAAAATTACCTGCCACCCCTGGTCTGAACAAGCATAAACTTAAACAGCTCATTGTTAATCATTATATTGAGGAGGGTCTTTCGCCTCAGTCTGGGTCACCTGTCTCTGAACCACAACCTACTGATGCCCTTGAACTCAAAAAGTTAGAATTAGAACTAAAGAGATTGGAAATGCAACAAGAAATGAAAAGGCAGGAAAATGAAATGAAATTAAAAGAATTAGAGGCCCAAAAAGAAGAAAGAGAAAATTAAATTAAATTAAAAGAATTAGAAGCTCAAAAAGAAAGGGAACAAATTCAGGCTCAAAAAGAAAGGGAACTAAAATTAAGGGAAGTAGAAGCTCAAAAAGAAATGCACTTAAAATAATTAGAAATTCAGGCCCAAAAGGAAATAAGAATAAAAGAATTAGAATCTCAACGTCAAGGCTCAAATGTAATTTCTCCAAGTAGATTTGATGCAACTAAACATGTTAGGCTAGTTCCCCCCTTTCAAGAAAAAGAAGTAGATAAATATTTTTCACATTTTGAAAAAGTGGCAACAAGTTTAGAATGGCCAAGGGATGTCTGGACTTCGCTACTGCAAAGTGTTTTGAAAGGGAAGGCCCAAGAAATCTATTCCGCTCTATCTTCTGAGCAAAGCAACAATTATGACGCTGTTAAAGAGGCAATACTTAAGGCATATGAACTTGTTCCAGAGGCCTATAGGCAGAAATTCAGAAATTACTATAAAAATGAAAATCGAACTCATCTTGAATTTGCCAGAGAAAAGCAAAATTTATTTGACAGGTGGTGCCACTCAAAAGAAATAGGGAAAGATTTTACAAAATTAAAGGAAATGATGCTGATTGAGGAGTTTAAAGGAAAGATACATTCAGATATAAAGGCCCACCTGGATGAACAAAAAGTTGACACATTAAATAGAGCAGCAGTACTGGCAGATGACTATGCCTTAACTCATAAAATGAGTCGTAACGCCACAAATTTTTGGCCACACAAGAATTCTTTCCAAAGTGGACATAGACCAACTTCAGATAAATCTCATCCTTCCAATCATCCTTCCAATCCTCCAAACTTTTCATCACCCAAATTTAATAGAAAGCCTAATGAGAATAAGTCATCCAATGCCAGCCCTACACCATTACGACCCAACAGTTCAACTAAAACTTGTAATTATTGTAAGAAAGCAGGTCATTTATTATCTGATTGCTGGCTGTTAAAAAGGAAAAATGAGTCCTCTACTTCACAGAATGCACTAGCATGTGCTCCATGCCCTGAAAATTATGTTATAAAGCAAGACGCTTTAGAAAATTATAAGCCATTTATTTCTGAAGGCTTTGTTTCCCTTGATGGGGATAAGCACTGTTCCTTACCAATAAAAATACTGAGAGACACAGGGGCTACTCAGTCATTAATGTTAGAAGGCATTTTGCCATTTTCTGAAGAAAGTGCTACAGGGGCACAAGTTCTAATATCAGGTATTGAGTCAAACTCTTTAAATGTCCCACTTCATAAAATAAATTTAAGAAGTAGCTTAGTAAATGGGACTGTGACAGTAGGAATCTGACCTACTCTACCTGTAAAAGGTATTTCTTTATTATTGGGAAATGACTTAGCTGGTGACAAAGTCACTGTAGAACCTCAAGTGGTGGATAAGCCGAGCACAGATGAAAGTATTATTAATTTGAAGGAATGTTTTCCTTTTGCCTTTCCAGCATGTGCTGTGACTCGGTCCATGGCAAAGAAAACTGAGGTTGATAACAACCTCAATTGTGTTGATTTAAACAGCAAAGCTGAGGATAAGAACTGTCACAGAATTACGGATTCTGAAGACATTGATTTGTCTCAGACATTTTTGAGTCAGTGTGATGACTCGTCCAGACATTGTAAAGAGGCCACTACACCTGAGAGTGATAGGGGGAGCTCCTTGAATGTCATTTCCCGGACATCTTTAATTCAGGAACAGGAAAGTGATCCTGACCTTGCCAAGCCACGTGAAAAGGCTCTAATACAGGCTGAAGCCCAAAACTCCCCTGTCTGTTATTTCAGAAAATCTGGTGTACTTATGAGGAAATGGCGACCACCAGAAGTACCCTCCAATAGTGATTGGGAGGTTATTTATCAAATAGTTGTCCCCACTAAATACCGGAATGAAATAATAAGCCTGGCTCATGAAAATCCAATGGCTGGACATTTGGGAATTAGGAAGACCTACTCTCGTATTCAGCAATGTTTTTACTGGCCCAAGCTTCGACGGGATGTTGTCGAATTTTGTAAAACCTGCCACATCTGTCAAATTGTAGGAAAACCCAACCAGAAGATTCCTCCTGCTCCCCTTCAACCAATCCCTGCTTTTGAGGAGCCATTCAGTAGAATTATTATTGATTGTGTTGGCCCATTGCCTAGAACAAGATCTGGAAATGAATATCTTCTTACCATCATGTGTGCTTCTACACGATTTCCTGAATCTATACCTCTAAGAAATATTAAAACCAAGACAATAGTTAAGGCCTTGATAAAATGTTTTACAACTTTCGGTCTACCCAGGTCAGTGCAATCGGACCAAGGCTCAAATTTTATGTCAAACCTTTTTCAGCAGGTGATGTATGAGCTCAAAATTAAGCAGTACACATCAAGTGCCTACCATCCCGAAAGTCAAGGAGCTCTAGAACGCTTTCATCAAACACTGAAGACCATGATAAAGGCCTATGAAGAGGATAATGAGAAGGATTGGGATGAAGGAGTACATCTCCTCTTATTTGCAGTCTGTGAGACTGTACAGGAATCTCTGGGGTTCAGCCCTTTTGAATTAGTGTTTGGACACATAGTGAGGGGTCCACTCACTGCTTTGAAGGAGAAATGGCTCGAAGAAGAGCCACCTGAAATTTCTCTTCTGGACTATGTGTCCACTTTTAAGGAAAAATTGCACCAGGCCAGAGAAATGGCAAATAAACATTTACAGAAAGCCCAGAGTCATATGAAGACCTGGTATGATAAAAAGGTGAAATTTCGCTCCTTTAAACCTGGGGACAAGGTGCTAGTATTATTCCCTGTAAAGGGCAATGCTTTACAAGCAAGATATTCAGGCCCTTATATTGTTAAGCACAAGATAGTGATACTGATTATGTTGTTGAGACTCCCGATAGACTCAAAAATACTCAGCTGTGCCATATAAATATGTTGAAAACTTATTATGAGAGAGAACCAAACTCTCTACCAGTCTCAACAGTCACCCACATGGATGAGCTGGAAAATCCTGTAGAGGATATTCATGAAGGCGGCGAAAATGTACCTCTGAAGTTACAGAACTCAGATGTCCTGAGAGATCTACGAAATAAAACAGATTATTTACTGCCTGACCAAAGAAAAGATTTAGTTGATTTAATTTTCAAATATCAACACTTATTTCCCGATGTGCCTAGTAGGACATCTGTTATTTTTCATGATGTTGATGTAGGAGAGGCAAATCCCATCAAACAGCATCCATATAGATTGAACCCTTTCAAAGCTGAGATCATGCGAAAGGAAATACAGTATATGCTGGACAATGATATCATAGAACCTAGCCATAGCAACTGGAGTTCGCCCTGTATACTCGTCCCAAAACCTGAAGACAGTTACCGATTTTGTACGGATTACCGAAAGGTGAACAGCCTCACCAAAACAGACAATTATCCAATTCCAAGAATTGATGACTGCATTGACAAACTTGGCCATGCTAAATTTGTGACAAAATTTGACTTGTTAAAGGGTTATTGGCAAGTCCCTTTAACAGAAAAAGCAAAAGAAATATCTGCTTTTGTTACCCCATTTGGGTTGTATCAATATAAAGTAACCCCTTTTGGCATGAAAAACTCTCCGGCAACGTTCCAGCGCATGGTTAACCACTTAATTGCAGACCTAGATCACAGTGAAGCTTATATTGATGATGTTATTATACACACAGATACAAATTGGGCTGATCATCTAAAGCATATTCAAGAATTTTTTGACAAAGTGACCCAAGCCAACCTAACTATTAACTTGGTAAAATCAGAATTTGGCAAAGCAACTGTAAATTATTTAGGTCATGTTGTGGGGCAGGGGCAGGTGAGGCCAATTGCGGCTAAAGTTGATGCCATTGTAAATTTTCCAGTACCAAACTCTAAAAAAGAGCTCATGAGATTCTTAGGCATGGCTGGATATTATAGAAAATTTTGTTTAAATATTTCAGATGTTGTCTCCCCTTCGACCAGTTTATTGAGCAAAAGGGTTAAGTTTGTTTGGACTGAGGAATGTCAGAAATCCTTTAACAGAATAAAAACTTTATTAAATAATTCCCCTGTCCTGGCCAGTCCCAATTATGAAAAGCCCTTCAAATTATTTATAGATGCAAGTGACAATGGAGCAGGTGGGTATATTGCCCAGGAAGATTCCCAAGGTATTGATCACCCTGTATGTTATTTTTTCAGAAAATTTCTCAAACATCAAAAGAATTACTCTACAGTAGAAAAAGAAACTTTGGCTCTAATTTTGGCATTAACCCATTTTGATGTGTATCTAGGAACCGCCCAATGTCCAATTACAGTTTACACCGATCATAACCCCTTAACATTTATCAATAAAATGAAAAACAAGAATCAAAGATTATTGCGGTGGAGCTTAGCCCTTCAAGAATATAATTTAGAGATTAGGCATATTTCGGGAAGAGATAATGTTGTAGCTGATGCTCTTTCCAGAATATCCTAATTTAAAATGATATGATCGGTCCCTATTCACTTCAAGTGTATATATGTTTATTAAAAAAAAAAAAAAAAAAAAAACGTGAAGATTATGGTGTGTGTGTATTGTAAACCAGTCAGAGTCTGCTAAAATTATGTAAAAAGTTTTCAGTACCTTCAAACTTTTTCTTTTAAGGCGGGGTGTGTTATAGCCCCCATATTATATTGAGATTGATATATCCTTAAGTTGATAATTATGTGAGAAAGATTTTTTTTTATTTCTGCATTTTCTGACTGGTCTAACTCTTTTGCACTCAGTGACCTTGTTTACATCTTTGTTACACTGATATATTGTACATATAGCTGTTGATTGTTTAATTGTTTAAATAGGTCAATGACCTTGTTTACTTGAACTTCAACAGAATTCCCCAGAAACAAATAGAACATTGCAGAAACTTCCTCTTCTGGGACATTCTATCTGGTTACTATAGAAAGGTTTGTCAACAGAATTCAAAAACTCATTTTAGAAAACCATTTCAGAAAGACTAACTTCAATTGTTTCCATTGGAGATTATTATTGTTTCAGAGCAGTGCATTTATTATAGAAGCAGTGCTTCTTTGTGAATTTGGAGATTGATTCCAAAAGAGAATTTTGAAGAGAATTTGTTCGTCTTGGAAAAGAGAATTTATACTTTCTGTGAAACAGAATAATATTTTGTGAAAAGCCAGGATTCTACTGGATTGTTTGGAAATTACCTGTGACGCCAATACTTCTTGATTTTTACTCCATTTGAATTTTGCGGAGAATTTTATTATACTTTATTGGAGACTGCTGAAATTTCTAAGTGAAAATTTTATTATAAATCTACGGGATACTGTTTCTGAAGAGACATTCTTGGATTTAATACTACATCAACCAGCTGGTAACTTTCTTCAGAAGATACTTCACCACTGGATTACTGGATTCTGACAAACTGTACTTTGGACTAATTCTATAATTGATAAGTACCATTGTTTTTTTTTATTTTCTGTAACCCAATTAGTGTAAAAGATCTTTGTATCATTTTTTTTTTATATCAATTTTTTTTCATTAAATTTCAGAACAGTTAAATTGATAGTTTTGTTGCTGATTCTCAGATTTCTTTTTGTTACCAATATCATTAATAATTCCACACCGTAACAGCCCCTCACAGTTAATGTATATCAACAAAAGTTACCAATTTACAGTAAAATTATTCCAAAACGAGTCATCCTATTAAGTTAAGTTATTAAGTCGGGCCTGTGTAGTCATCACAGTTGACCGATCGCAACCAAAAGGGGACGTCCTCATCTAGACATTATACTCAGTCATCCTACCAAGTTAAATGAAATCCCTTCATAAATATGACCTGTAGTTTGTTCTAAAGTTTCTCGGGTTTTGGGCACAGGCAGCAGTCATGGTTGAATGATCACGAACAAAAGGGGACGTTCTCATCAAGGCATTATCTGGCGTCATCCTACCTAGTTACAATGAAATCCCTTCATAAATATGACCTGTAGAGTGTGCTAAAGGTTTTCGGGCTTCGGGCCCCTGTAGCCATCACAGTTGACCAATCGCAACCAAAAGGGGATGTTATCATCTAGACATTATATGGAATCAACCTACCAAGTAACAATGAAATCCCTCCATAAATACGACCTGTAGACTGTGCTAATTGTTTTCGGGTTTTGGGCTGGGACAGCTGTCACGGCTGAATGATCGCGACCAAAAGGGGACATTCTCATCTCGACATTATCTGGAGTCATCCTACCAAGTTACAATGAAACCCCTTCATAAATATGGCCTATAGACTCTGCTAAAGGTTTTCAGGCTTCGGGGCCCTGTAGCCATCACAGTTGACCACTCACAGCCAAATGGGGACGTTCTCATCTAGACATTATATGGATTGAACCTACCAAGTTACAATGAAATCCCTCCATAAATACGACCTGTAGACTGTGCTAAAGGTTTGGGGGTTTTGGTATCGGGCAGTCGTCATGATTGACAGATCGCAACCAAATGGAGAAGTTCTCATCTAGACATCATACAGAGTCAGCCTACCAAGTTACAATGAAGTCTCTCCATATTAAATATGACTTGTAGACTGTGCTAAAGGTTTTGGGGTTTCGGGCTTGGGCAGGTGTCACGGTTGACAGATCATGACCAAAAGGGGCAGTTCTCATCTAGATATTATACAGATGCATCCTACCAAGTTACAATGAAATCCCTTCATAAATACGACCTGTAGACTGTGCTAATGGTTTGGGGGTTTTGGGCTCGGGCAGCCATCACAGTTGACCGATAGCGACCAAAAGAGGACGTTCTCATCTAGACATGACCTCAATCCTGCGTATGAAATTCCGTGATGATCGGACAAAAACTACAGGGTGTAGCCTGTGCTAAAGGAAACTGTGAACAGACTTCCGCACGAGTGATGGCAATAGCTCATCTTGACTTTGTCAAGTTAAGCTAAAAATAAACCAAACTGACTACCTACCATATTTTCTTCAGACAGGCAATGACGTGTAGTTTTGGGGGGGGGGGGGGGGGGGGGGGCCTGGTCATTAAGCGACACAATTAAAATTTCCTTTAAACAATTTGGATGACATGTGCAGGGTGTCTTGCAAATTCGGAGACAAAAATGCTGGAATTTTCAATGAATTTTAGTTGTAAGAATTAGCTCATAGGGATTTGCCTTGTAACAATTGATTGCCGAGTGCCTAGAGGCACTCTCCAATATATTGTTACAAGACAATTTCATATGAATAAAAATTGTGAGAACACATCTAAGCAAGAATGAAACGCAATCTCGGTCCATGAAGGGCAATTTATTCATTCATTGATGTTCAAGGTCCATTTGACCACAACATAGATATGAAGTTTAGCCAATCGTTTATACCCATTCTTTCCACTTTACGAGGACTTTCACCCCAGGCATTGGTTCTGGGTCCTATTTTACTAGTAAAGCAGAACTTGTTTACCACAATAAACAAGCATTGCTCCACTTCCCCGAGTTTCCACTGGGTGTCAAGGCAATAACTCTAAAATACTGAATAACACCTACATTGAACATGGGACTGGTCATCAATAAGATACACCTCCATATTGTCGCAGCTCAAAAAATATTAACTTCTGAGATAATCCAAAGCACATTCTCGGTATATGAAGTCTTTTAATTTATGTACCAGTTCTTTTCACAGGGATTCCTCTGTCCTCCAGGTAAAAGGGTCCGGGGCTCACGCCATTGAGAAAATTTCATCATGGGATCTCCAAATGGAATTTGTTTTGGAGGGCAAAGAAACAAAGACTAAGAAATTTTATATTTGAATTGAACAAAGAACATTAACCCTTTACCTAACGTAACGGTCAAAACCGGCCAGCGCTATTCTAAAAAATCGCTAATTAATTTTCATTATTTTTTTCATTTTTTGTCTCAAAAGTTAAAAAATTTATGGTAATTTATATATTTTTTATACTTACCAATGACCCAGACATAGCTGGTGCTAACTCTTAAAATATAGGGCCAAACACAAATTTTGCCCCCCAATCCCCAAAATTTGCATCTAAAACCAAAGAAAACATGTCCTGAAAGGCCCTCCACACTTCGCCCCTACTCCGCATGCGCAGTGTCAAGGACGTTCTGAAATTGGCGCCATTAATCATTCTAATATCCAGTGCCTGGTAAGCGCTATGTACTCAGCGGGGAGGCAAGAGTTCCCAACTCCTGGGAGGGCCATCCCCGTCTGGGTTATTGGTAAGTATAAAAAATATATAAATTACTATAAATTTTTTAACATTTTTATACTGTACCAATGACCCAGACATAGCTGAATAGTAAAAAGGCTGGAGGGCCAAGGACATAGAGCAAAATGGAATACGCTCAATAAAATAAAATAGAGTCATCCCCTGTAGGGAAAAAGAAGTAATAGGCCTTACATGTATCTTTCTTATTTATGATAAATTAGAAAGATACAACACCTTCCAAAATTGAGCTTCATACATCCATGTACTCTATTAATATCCAATATAATCCTTATACTAATAATTTTTAAAGTAAGCCAATAAATAAAGTAAGTCTAGAGAATAGAGACTCTTATACTCCTAAAAGTGTCTGAGGATTGCATAATCATGTCCGTTGACATATGCAATATTCAAAAGCTATACTTTAAAAACTAAGACTTGAATGAATTTTAAAAACCTAAACTTCTCACTAAACAACCATCCCAATAACAGCTCAGAATTACTAACTCCGGAGGAGGTATCCCCTTGTTTTCATAGTAAAACAGGTGACCCAAGGGAACACCCTCCCCCCCCCCCCCTTTTTCTTGCCCTGGGTCAAATAGCCCAGAGCGAAGAGGGCAGCAGAACGGAGACACTGCCGAAACAGACAGCCTACCTAGCTATAGTAGCAACAGTTAAGTGAATGACATTCTGAGCAGTAGATAATAGACCTAACAATAGAGGCCTCCAGAAATGGACTCGATATTTCTGAGATAAAATTCATGAATGTGGATGGCTGAGCGCAATAAGCGGCCTTCAAAAATCTATAATAGCGACACTATTAATGTAAGCCCAAGAAGTAGAAGAACTCTTACTTCATGAGCCGAAATCTTAAGCACAACTGCTAAGTCAATGATATACCATAAGCAGTACCGATAGTTAATAGAATCCATTAACAATAAAATGGAGCGTAACGTCCTTCTACTAGGCATCACAGACAGAAGAAGCTTACGCCCATAGTAATAAACAGATATCTGTTTATAAATACATAAACTGTACCCGGAAAGAGTAAAGGCCTATGCCCATACGAAGACGGAAGGACCTTAAAGTAATAGGTTCCGGATAATAGGAGCCTAACTCTTATGCAAAAATCCAACCTAAATAGTAACGGAAGTAGTGATTCCGAAACTACGAAAGTGAAAATCATCCATCGATAGTGCATGAAACTCACTGACTCTACAGTAAAAGAGAAACCAACAGAATTACTGTCTAAAAGGTCAGAATTTGAAAACTACTGTTTCCAGAGGCTCAAATGATTACTTAGCTAAATAAGAACCGAAGTTAAAATCCATATAGGAATTTAATCTAAAGATTCTAAGTCTATTTATCAAAAAGTTACTAACTGACTTAGATAAAGAGACAAAAGACTCAATTGTAAACTATCGTAGAGTGCATAGGTATGAGGTAACATAAACCTATAACCTAAATAATAACAGGCTGCAGTAGATCTTGTGAAACAAGTATACTAAAAAATTGCAATGAGTAGTATGGAGGGATCAACAATATGAACATAATGATCCCTACACCACGACGGAAGAGCCTCCACTTTAGCCGCATAGAATAGCGAAGAAGAGGATCTCCTATAGTAAGAAATCGCGTCCAAAGCTCGTCCAGTACAGTGCTTACAATGCAATATGGACCACACAACAGAAGACATGAAGGCTGCGACCTTGCGGGTTGTGATAAAGATGACACGATTTACCCAGTGAAAAAAGATCCTCACATAGAGGAAGATTTCACGTTAAGACCCACAGTAGACAAGAGAGTAAATTACCCATGATCTCTGTGAAGATAGAGATGCTATCAACAGAAATGTATTGTGGTTGTTTATCTTAGCAATACCTGCTGAAACAACAGCGCCGGAGGATACGCGTATCCTATCATTCCGTCCTATAGATCAATAGAGCGTGAACAACATTAGCTCAGAGATCTGGACAAGCCAACACATACGTCTGCAATTGATTAGCAAGCTGTGTCGTAAATAAATCATCATTGGGCGCTCCCATAGATAGCAAATCTGATTGAATACTTGTTTGTTGAGAGTCCATTCTGACAGCAACAAGCGACCCGTAAGAGAACGGGAGTCCGGTAAAACAATCAGACGACCCAGAATATGACGGACCAAAACAGAACTTGGTGTACTATAACCAACAGACGGATTCTTTCCATTAAATTGAATAACGGAAACGAAAGAGTGCCTCCCTGGTTCCGGAGATATGCCACTACTGTCGAATTAAAGGACAGGATTTGGGCATGCGTTTCTGAATAATGTTCATGCAATGACATAAAGCAAGCCTAAAAAACATTATTCCGCGGAAGAAAACTGATTGCTAAGAGACTGCGGAACCCAAAGACCCTGGCACTTCGAATCCGTAGGGATCAGTATTATATCCCAATCTGTTTGACTGGCAACCGTCATAACGCCACACTCGGGTCCGGCAACCGCGGTGGCACTCTCCGAGTCAACCACCGAATGTTTGCCCCAGTCTGAATCTCTTGTAACACTAGATAGACAAGAGAACATGTAAATCGAGCAATTCATGGATTGCCGAAAAGTTGCCGTCGAAGAGAAGCTCCTCCGAGAACAAAGCGACTCTGAGAGAGTTCTTAACCTACTATCCACGCATGTGGATGTAGCTAGGGCTGCGTCACGTCTAACCAACTCCAATCAGCCACTGAAGGGCGGAGTTATACGTGAACAAACTACTGTCCTCAAAAGAAATTACATTGAGAATAATATCCCGTAAATCTTTTCTTGAAGACGTAATGATAACGTCTCAGTAAGGAGGATTACGTATGATAAAGCGTCTAAGTTAAGTCAACTATACATCATGTCGTTTCCAACATTGAAATTGGAAAAGACATAAACGGCGAAAAAGAATATATGCAGTCTTTAACCACACCGTCTAGACGCATATGAACTCTCGGTATGCCCTGCTCTGCCAAAATAAACTATTCGTATAAATGATAAAATGGCAGAAATGAGCAACGCGGACAAGAAACTAAACTATCATGCTTGGTAGCAGGCTTGTATATATATATATATAGCGTCGAAAAATAAAACACATGTTGTAATGACAATATTGGACTGCGTCGGTAAGTCAGGGACAATGTCCCTGAACCGATCGAAAAATCCGAGTCCAATGACGCTATAAGTCTCTTATCCAAGATCGCAGCAATGAAGTCCGAAACAACAATCACTGGAAGATAATGCCAGAAGATATGAAAGGCAGCTTCCGATACTACTAAAGGGAAAACTCGAAATCTTTCGAATCCCTTTCGCCATCCTGTCGGACCCTATAAAGCGTTCGGTAGTCCGTACCTGATGCAACCGCGGACCGCACCGACCCAGCGCCGTCGGATAATTCCTGATTCGACCGAGAAACTGTCAATTGCTGGGATGCTGCAAAACAACTGTGCTAACTCGGATAGCACGTCCGTCACTGAGGCCTGAGGAGAAGCGGTCTTACGATGCATTGCCGCTGGAAGCTCCGTGATCGTTACCCCGTGCATACTACCAATATGCGAGCGAACGGAGTGTATAGGCCTCGTGTCCCTTGGCTACCGGATGGCGCGACCTATTCGCCGTGGAATTACTGAATGACGAAACTGATCGGATACTCGAGGTCACGTAGTCAATGTGCGGTCGTGTGCCCTGCTGTGAGGATGAGGAAGCATTAGGGACAGTCTCTCGGACTGTCAATATAACGGAGCGTCCCGACCAACGGACATATGCTCCGAATGTAAAATATCTGAACCACAACATGCGGTCCCCTATGTTGTTGGACGAGAGAGGGACCTCTCTCGCTCACAGCCCGGACGGACCTGGACAAGCCAGGAACCGGACTAACAGACTTCCTCCGATCTGTCCTCAATCTGCCGTCACTGGGTGAGTACTAAAGTAATTAAAGTGCTCGCATCACCCAAATCTCCTTCCTAGACCGCAATGGACGAACCCGGCAGCCGAACCATTCGATGAATGTACGCTACACCGGGTGAGCTAGCGAATGTCACTCCGTAGGCGATAGACATATTCCATGAGCACTTATTGCCACTAGCTCTTCATTAACTATGACGACAGAGGCACACTTTTGAAAGACATCTCCATAACTCTGCGAACAAGAAACCAGAAATGCTTGGTTATAGCAAGCATAAAATAATAATATATATAGCGTCGTTCAATAATTCGAAAGTTTGTGTGACATTATTGGACTATGTCGGAACTGAGGGACGATGTCCCTGAACCGAACCAAAAATTTCTAAGTCCACCGACGCTATCAGTTTCTTATCCGGCATCGCAGCATTCTGGTCCGACGAAAGAAGCTGTAGGAGACCAAGTCAGATGACATACACAACAGCATATGTTGTTCCGAAAGGGAAAGCTCGAAATCCTCCAAATCCCTTTCGGTATCCCGTCGGACCGGATGAAACTTTCGGACGTCCGTACCCGCTTCCGCGGAGCGTCCCGACCCAGCATCGTCGGATAAAATATATGCGACAGATTCAGTTGATGCTGGGATGCTGCGATAAACTGTACTATTAAGGAAAGCACGTCCGTTCCCGAGGCCTGTGCAGTAGCGGTCTTACGATGCATTGCCGCCGGAAGCTCCGTGTACGTTGACTCCCGCACACTTCCTATGCGAACGTCCGGAGTCTGCAGGCCTCGTGTCCCTGGCTACCGAATGGTGTGACCTGGTCGCCGAAGAATCCTTGATCGACGAAGCTGGTAATATATCGGCGGTCACGCAGCCAAGGTGCGGTCGTGTGCGCTGACGAGAAGAGGAAGCCTTAGCAGTCTCCGCGGACTGCCTATACAACGGAGCGTCCCGAGCGACGGACGTATGCTCCGCTTGCGACACATTTTGTACCACAACATCTGGGGTCAGATGTTGTTGAACGAGAGAGGGGCCTCTCTCGCTTGCCGTCCGGATGGACCGGAACGAGCTATGAACCGGACTAAAAGGCTTCCTCCGTTCTCCCTCCGATCCGCCGTCACTGGGTGTGCATTAGGTTAATTTATAGTGCTCGCATCACCCCAAAATTCCTTCTAGACCGCAACGGACGAACCCGGCTGCCGAACCATTCGGTGAATGGACGCTACACCGGGCGAGCTAGCGGACGTCAAAGGCCGTCGAACCTACTAGGGTCCTCTTAGGCAATTGGCGTATTTACATGAGCACTTTTCCGCTAGCCCTTCATTAATTGTGACGACAGAGGCACACTGTTGGAAGACATCACAGATACATCACCCTAATCTTGATCGTCTGAAATAGAAATTGATAAAGTAGAGTGACCCTGCGGGGAAAGGACCGGAGTGTCCAAATCCCCAATAACATACCGTGACATACGCTTCCCATATTGTCATCGAAATCATACGATACAGAACAGGAGTTAATGCGAGTACACTGACCACATATAGAATGATTATAAAGTCAGAGGAAGACTTCCTCTTAATACAATTGATCAATATCCTTTCAATGTGAAAAGAAAACAAGTCCTGGTACTCGCACTAACCCCTGGCAATCAAAATACATAATAATAATATGATCCATTAATATAGAAAAAATAATTGAAATCAAAATATTTTGAAAAAATATTTTTTCAGAACAGCCAAGTTTCTGAAAAGTAACGTTGAGCCCCAATGGATCCCAAGCCTAAGTGTGGACAAAAATTTTAAAAATATTTTAAACAATTTATTCAACACTTACGAACAATAATAATGTATCTAGTTATGATTAAAATAACATCCAGAAATTATTTTCCAGAAATCCCCCCCCTCACACAGAGGGCTGTTGTAAATGTAAACAATGAGTGTAAAAACACTAAAATAAGACTCCAGGCACCCAGGCCCGAAATCAGTTACCAAAAATACACTATCTGATGCAAAACAGAGACTTCCAGGGAAGAAACTGCAGAACATCAGAGGGTAGATGCAGAACACAACGCCTAACCACCCGTAGGTGAAGACGTAAACATGGGGAAACGAACAGAATTCATTCTGTTATTCAGCTAAAACTCCCAAGAAAATTTAGTAATAATAATTACAAAAACTATGCCAAAAGCATGGGAGAATAGCAAGGGGGGACTTAAAGGACAGGGAGAGAGGAAAACACTTAAAAAACAGTGTAACTAAATAATCAGAATGACAACAAAATGGCTGCTGCCTCGAAAATAGGTAACTTAACATAATTTCATTAACAAATTTTAAGTTACAGCCCTGATAATATTCTGTCACACATTTTTTTCCTCTCCTCCTTCTCTATCCTCCTTAGAATCACCATTTCACTAATATTTATGTGTCTGGCATCATTTAAACTGAGATTTATAAGCACAAAGATCAGTCAGATGTTAACTGATGAAGGGCCAAACTTAGAATGATTAATGGCGCCAATTTCGGAACGTCCTTGACACTGCGCATGCGCAGTAGGGGCAAAGTGTGGAGGGCCTTTCAGGACATGTTTTCTTTGGTTTTAGATGCAAATTTTGGGGATTGGGGGGCAAAATTTGTGTTTGGCCCTATATTTTAAGAGTTAGCACCAGCTATGTCTGGGTCATTGGTACAGTATAAAAATACATAGGTTATGACTCCTTGTTGGAACGAGCTCGTTGAGCTCGTTCCAACGAGGGGTCATAACCTATGTTTTTGAGACAAAAAATGAAAAAAATTCGTTATTCAAGAATTATTTTTGCAAGTGTCGTCTGCTTTTCAGATTAGGTAAAGGGTTAAGACTGATACTTAAAAAACTGCATGTATGAATTACAAGTACGTTTTATAAGTCACATGGAATTATGTTCACTCAGTCTCTGTAGTCGTGATTAAACTGTACTAATACTATTAAAGAAGAATCATTGAATTCAGACACTTTCCAAGTGGAGCTGGGAGGTTGTGGGATATACGTAATACACTGCGGTTGCGGTTTCGTTTTTTAAAATAAAAAAACCTTGGTTGGCAGTTGCAGTTTCGGTTGTCTGTCAGAATATAGAAATCATCCGTACATAATTATCAGATCGGCCATTAATTACTACACCTTCTACAAGGCATCTTCTGCTGATTGTATGAGTTGAATAAATAACTATAACATATAATAATGCAATGTTGTAAAATGTCAGGCCAAAACAAAACAAAAAAAAACTGTCTTTCGGGTAACCTGACTGACCCTAAAAATTTTATCAAGTAAGTCACTCATTTAGATCATTGTAACCCTAAATTTCCATCCGACTTCAACTATGAATTCAAACCAATTTTGGAGTTCAAGCTTTCAAAGTTACATGTAGAAATAAATATATATATCGGACATTATAAATGCAGAGCAAGTTCTAGTTCAGCAAAGGAAAATACATTTGATAAACTGATGAACATTTTACAATGTTCTACCATTGGTGTTGACAGGTCATGAATGTTTATTAAATCGTGTTGACTGTTGAGTTTCGTGTATCGATACTGAAAGCCCCTTGGCTTACTGTCTTGAAAATGTTATTGGTGCAACAGTTTTGTTTTTTAATTCCACTCAAATATATACGTAGAAATGATTGACAATGGCCAGCAAAAGCATGTATATTGCATTTAAGTGAATTATGAGGTCATTTTGTTAATTCGATATTAGTGTTATTTCTGTCAGAACGCGCTGGAATCTTAAAACTGAATTTGCGGTTGTGTTTGTTGGAACACGGTTGCGATTTTCCATGGTCTCACACTACCGATCCCGACCGGTGATTGCAGTTGACCTCCCAGTTATATTTCTAAGCTTCATTAGGTAAGCATTTTAAATTTAATGCACATCCAGTGGTGTCCTGAGATCTTATGACTTTCCAGCACAGGGAACCAACTGCGCATTAAATTTTTGTTTCAGTGGGAACTAAGATCAGGAAATTTGGGGTTGGGAATTGGGAAAAATCATGCCTTAATGCTATTGGGAAAGGGTCCCATATTCATGAATATGAAATATTCAATATGAATACATTAAACGCACCTCTGGCACATAGTTATCTCTTCTTTCTCTCTCTTCCTCCTGCAACTTAATGGAAATACCACGGACTGGTCCTCTTTGAATACGCTTCATCAAATGGGTAACAAATCTAATGAGAATAGAAAAAAAACATTTCTAATTTTTTAAATTATATATTTTGAGCAAAAAAAAAGTTTTGACACTCAGGCAATCCCTCAGAGAAATGGAACCCCCTGAATGAATGTTTTTATTGCCCTGCAGTGTCTTCAAATATTACCTCAAAATCGGGATACTCAAAACATTTTATGTTTTTTGACTGATGGACATAACTAACTCTGAAGGTCATAACTAGAGAGAGTTGACATCCTGCCTGTGACTATGTAGTTATTTCTGGGCAAGTCTTGGCTGCCTGTGCCTAGAAATGACAGTTAAGACACTTAGAATTATTATCATAATATTATTGTATTATCAATGACAACTGGCAACAAACCACACTAGATAAACGAACTTGTATTTATTTATTTATTGGTGCTTTACGCCACATCAGCAACCAGGCCTGGAAATAATTTTTTTGGTGCATCGGTCATAATGACCGGCTCCATAATGATCGGATCGGTCAAACAGTAACCCGAGTCTGTCATATTTTTTAGCTTCCAAATCAAATATTAACTAGGGCAAAACCCATGTAAATTATGTTGGGCTAACGTCGTATCGATATACAAAATATTAGGGCCTACCTGCGTTCTATTTTGTTGAAATGACACTTAACTTTTATAACATTAAACTACATGGCGGGGATGTCTTCAGTTCGCAAATCACTTTTTTTTTTCTTAAAACCTAACAACTGGACTCCAATGCGACAATTTCTTTGAAATTGAATGCTGAACATCTCCGCACCTGGAGCCTGGACGTCTCACCACTGGGAAATCTGGTACCTGGTCGAAACCAACCCCATCATTTTCGGCACCAGGTAACCTCGGCACCAAATAAAATAAGCACTTGCACATCTGTCACCTGAGTTGAAACTGGTTATATTTTTCTGGAAGTATTACTGAATTACTGTAAAGCTTTCTGGAAATTATGACAAATTCTGCTGCTCACAGTCTTCAAAGAAAGTATATTACACAAGGGAAAGGAAAGAGGAGGGGATCAACTGGTTCGATTTGCAAAGAACATACACGGAAAAATAGAGTACAAATGAGTTTCAGTTTCGTTTGTGAATGAAGCGTCTCTCATTTTTAAGTTTGTCTTGTGTTTTGTGATTTTGTATTTTAGAGAATATATTCGAATGTGGAAATTATTCACCATCAACAGCCATAATTAATGATTCAAAACACAAGGTCTCATGTGAAAAATTAATATACTTGGGAGAAAAATGCACTGGTCATTCATGACCAGTTGGATACAGTTAGCGCCAGTTACATCGACGTTTCGTGGCGGTCACTGTCCGTGACCGACCACTTATTTCCAGGCCTGTCAGCAACTAAGGCTATATCGTGGCGAGAAACGAACTTGTATGATAGTTACTGTAACTGACAACAACAAAGCCATACACAATATGAAGTCAACAATATAATTAACATCAGATTGATTACAGGTGCGCACATTCCGTCCTTTAACTGGTGGAGTGCTAAATTTGTAACGTGTATTTTTTTCACAGATTCTATTGCTACCAGCGAGGAAAGCCTTAGTTTAAAAAGATTTTCTTGATAATTCATTTGTTATAATTTATTGGAGAGTGCCTCTTGGCACTTTCCAATAAATTATAACAAAACAGGTTCATACAAATTTTCTTTGTCTTTGTTCTACTGCTGAGCAAACACAATGCTAATGCTTGCAGCATAAAGCAACTAAAGTGGCTTTCCAAACTTTTCAATAGAACCATGATAGTGGCTTCTAACACTCAACCAGTTAATCCTTAATTTTATAAATATTTCACCACACTCTTGACAGTCCACATCCTGTGGCTTTGCAGTTGTTTTAGGCAGGTCTTGGCTGCCTATACAGGCAGATAAGACTTTCCAATAAACAACAACAATTGCAAAAAAAATTTAGAATTTAACTTGTGAGTTAACCCTGTCACAGCAAGTTGGGGCACCTGTTCTGTTGTAGTAAAAGTGATCAAAGATGGAATTTGGCCCTTAAGGGTTAACCCTGACTGCAGTGTATGTCTCACAGTAGAGAATTCTATGAGGATAATATATGGTTTGGTGGAATAAAATGGACAGGGGAATGAGAGCATAAAGGTACCCCCAGCCCCTCTCTTAAAGCAGGCCTGGCATTCTTTAGGAGTGCAGGAGTGCTTCATGCAGGAGTGCTTCATGCCTTCTGCACGCCTAGAAAAAATTGAGGAGGGCAATTTTTGCACCCCACGATTTTCTGGAAAACCAGACCTGTTTGGGACTGCCTTTGAAATCTGTTATAATTTGGTCCCCTGAGTTCCAGTGTGTTCTATGTGCCTACTGGCACACAGAACACATTGGAACTCAGGGGACGATTTGTCAATGTTGCATTAATTCGCAATAATTCATGACCCATTCTGTGTCACAATTCGATACATTTTGAGTGTAGAAGACAGTCACATAAGAATTGAATGCAACATTTTGAATAATGTGATGTGTGTGCCAATTTTTCCACTATGTAGCTGAATGAATTACAATTTTTCAGTCACAATATTAATACCTTGAAGTGAATATAACCAAAATAGCATACAAGTTTTTGCATTGAAAATTCCAGAATTTGGGGGATTGGGGGGTTCAAAATTTGTGTTTGGCCCTGAATTATATTGAGTTTGCACCAGCTAAGCCTGGGCCATTGGTTATTAGTATAAAAATATGGCATTCCGAATTAAAACGAGTTCCCGGTCACCAAAAATGACTAACACTGTTAATTAAAGTGTTGAAATGAGTTCTTTCACTCAATTTCATAAGGCTGAAATACCAGACTTTGCCTTTAAACATTGACCACTGAGCAAGTTACTGCACAAATTAACATTATATGAACTCATTTTGCATGTATCCCCATTCAACTGATATTTGACTGCTTATCAAGCGAAGTGTTGTGGTGTACTGGTGTATCTTTATACTCCTATATTATTGCAGATTGAAAGAGCAATCTGGTAATAAGGCAATAACCTGGCATTTTTGAGAGGATTATGTTGCCTAAGGCACTGTTATCGGCTCTACTGCAGTATAGCACACAATAATATGATTACCTACCCAGCAATTTGGTTCCTCAGTCGTTTACTTGGTATGATGGCAATTTCTTCACATACTCTTTTGTTTGTGTGAAAATCATTTGTCAGCCTTGTATAATATTTCTCAATAATAACACGGGCTGCTTTTTTCACTGTCTTCGTTCGTACACGAGCCTGCAATAAACACAGCACAATCATTCTGAGAAATATTCAAACTTCCACATAATTTCAATCTGACACAGGCGTACATGATTAGAGCTGGGCAGTTATTATTTTTCAGATTCTGTTTCAATTTGATAATAATTTTGATTACAGGAAAAAAAACCCTGATTTCGGTTCAGTTTTTCTGTCGGTTTAGAACATATAATAAACAACACTTCAGGCTTCTTTTCTTGGAAAAAATCTGAAACAGTCTGTACGAAAGTTAAAAAATTTATAGTAATTTATATATTTTTTATACTTACCAATGACCCAGACATAGCTGGTGCTAACTCTTAAAATATAGGGCCAAACACAAATTTTGCCCCCCAATCCCCCAAATTTGCATCTAAAACCAAAGAAAACATGTCCTGAATGGCCCTCCACACTTCACCTCTACTGCACATGCGCAGTGTCAAGGACGTTCCGAAATTGGCGCCATTATTCATTCTTATAACCAGTGCCTGGTAAGCGCTATGTACTCAGCGGGGAGGTAAGAGTTCCCAACTCCTGGGAGGGCCATCCCCGTCTGGGTCATTGGTAAGTATAAAAAATATATAAATTACTATAAATTTTTTAACATTTTTATACTGTACCAATGACCCAGACATAGCTGAATAGTAAAAAGGCTGGAGGGCCAAGGACATAGAGCAAGATGGAATACGCTCAATTATATAAAATAGAGTCATCCCCTCTAGGGAAAAAGAAGTATTAGGCCTTACATGTATCTTTCTTATTTATGATATATTAGAAAGATACAACACCTTCCAAAATTGAGCATCATACATCCATGTACTCTATTAATATCTAGTATAATCCTTATACTAATAATTTTTAAAGTAAACCAATAAATAAAGTAAGTCTAGAGAATAGAGACTCTTAATACTCCGTAAAAGTGTCTGAGGATTGTATAATAATGTCCGTTGACACATGCTATATTCAAAAGCTATACTTTAAAAACTAAGACCTGAATGAATTTTTAAAACATAAACTTCTCACTAAACAACCATCCCAATAACAGCTCAGAATTACTAACTCCGGAGGAGGTATCCCCTTGTTTTCATAGTAAAACAGGTGACCCAAGGGAACACCCTCCCCCCCCCCCCCCCCCTTTTTCTTGCCCTGGGTCAAATAGCCCAGAGCGAAGAGGGCAGCAGAACGGAGTCACTGCCAAAACAGACAGCCTACCTAGCTATAGTAGCAACTGTTAAGTGAATGACATTCTGAGCAGTAGATAATAGACCTAACAATAGAGGCCTCCAGAAATGGACTCGATATTTCTGAGATAAAAATTCATGAATGTGGATGGCTGAGCGCAATGAGCAGCCTTCAAAAATCTATAATAGCGACACTATTAATGTAAGCCCAAGATGAAGAAGAACTCTTACTTCAAGAGCCGAAATCTCAAACACAACTGCTGAGTGAATGATATACCATAAGCAGTATCGATAGTTAATTGAATCCATTAGCAAAAGAATGGAGCGTAACGTCCTTCTATTAGGCATCAAAGACAGAAGAAGCTTACGCCCGTAGTAATAAACAGATATCTGTTTATAAATACATAAACTCTAACCGGACAGAGTAAAGGCCTATGCCCGTACGAAGACGGAAGGACCTTAATAACAATAGGTTCCGGATATTAATTAGGAGCCTGACTCTTATGCGAAAATCCAACCTAAATAGTAAAGGAAGTAGTGATTCCGAAACTACTAAAGTGAAAATCATCCACCGATAGTGCATGAAACTCACTGACTCTTCAGTAAAAGAGAAGCCAACAGAATTACTGTCTAAAAGGTCAGAATTTGAAAACTACTGTTTCCAGAGGCTCAAATGATTACTTAGCTAAATAAGAACCGAAGTTAAATTCCGTATAGGAATTTAATCTAAAGATTCTAAGTCTATTTATCGAAAAGTTACTAACTGACTTAGATAAAGAGACATAAGACTCAATTGTAAACTATCATAGAGTGCATAGGTATGAGGTAACATAAACCTATAACCTTAATAATAACAGGCTGCAGTAGATCTTGTCAAACAAGTATACAAAAAAGTTGCAATGACTAGTATGGAGGAATCAACAATATCAACATAGTGATCCCTACACCAACGACGGAAGAGCCTCCACTTTAGCCGCATAGTAAAGCGAAGAAGAGGTTCTCCTATAGTAAGAAATCGCGTCCAAAGCTCGTCCAGTACAATGCTTACAATGCAATAAGGACCACACAACGGAATACGTGAAGGTTGAGACCTTGCGGGTTGTGATAAAGATGACACGATTTTACCCAGCGAAAAAAGATCCTCTCATGGAGGAAGATTTCGCGTTAAGTCCCACAGTAGACATCAGAGTAAATTTACCCACGGTCTCTGTGAAGACAGAGATGCTATCAACAGAAATGTATTGTGGTTGTTTATCTTAGCAATACTTGCTGAAACAACAGCGCAGGAGGATACGCATATCCTATCATTCCGTCCGATTAGATCAATAGAGCGTTAACAACATAAGCTCAGAGTTCCGGACAAGCAAACACATACGTCTGCAATTGATTAGCAAGTTGTGTCGCAAATAAATTATCATTGGGCGCTCCCATTGATAGCAAATCTTATTGAATACTTGTTTGTTGAGAGTCCATTCTGACGGCAACAAGCGACCCATAAGTGAACGGGAGTCCGGTAATACAATCAGACGACCCAGAATATGACGGACCGAAGCAGAACTTGGTGTACTATAACAAACAGGATTCTTTCCATTAAATTGAATAACGGAAACGAATGAGTGCCTCCCTGGTTCCGGAGATACGCCACTACTGTCGAATTAACGGACAGGATTTGGACATGCATTTCTGAATAATGTTCATCCAATGACATAAAGCAAGCCTAAAAAAAAAACATTATTCCGTGGAAGATAAGTACTTGCTTAGAGACTGCGGAACCCAAAGACCCTGGCACTTCGAATCAATATTATATCCCAACCTGTTTGACTGGCAACCGTCATAATTATAAAACTCGGATCCGGCAACTGCAGTGGCACTCTCTGAGTCAACCACCGAATGTTTGCCCCTGTCTGAATCTCTTGCTACACTAGATAGACAAGAGAACGTGTAAATCGAGCAATTCATGGATTGCTGAAAAGTTGCCGTCGAAGAGAAGCTTCTCAGAGAACGAAGCGACTCTGAGAGAGTTCTTCACCTTACTATCCACGCGCGTGGATGTAGCTAGGGCTGCGTCACGTCTAACCAACTCCAAGCAGCCACTGAAGGGCTGAGTTATACGTGAACAAACTACTGCCCTCAAAAGAAAACACATTGAGGATCATATCCCGGAATTCTTTTTCTAGAAGACGTAATGATAACGCCTCAGTAAGGTGGATTACGTATGATAAAGCGTCTAAGTTAAGTCTATTAGACATCATTGTCGTTTCCAACATTGTGGTTGGAAAAGACATAGACGGCGAAAAAGATTATTTCCAGTCTTTAACCACGCCGTCTAGACGCATATGAACTCTCGGGATGCCCTGTTCTGCCAAAATAAATTAATCGTATAAATGATAAAAGGCAGAAATGAGCATTGCGGACAAGAAACTAAACTATCATGCTTGGTAGCAGGCTTATATATATATAGCGTCGATAAATAATACACATGTTCTAATGACATTATTGGACTGTGTCGGTAAGTCAGGGACAATGTCCCTGAACCGATCCAAAATTCCGTGTCCAATGACGCTATAAGTCTCTTATCCAACATCGCAGCAATGTAGTCCGAAATAACAATCACTGGAAGATAATGCTGGAAGATATGTATGGCAGCTTCCGATGCAACGAAAGGGAAAACTCGAAATCTTTCGAATCCCTTTCGCCATCCTGTCGGACCCTATAAAGCGTTCGGTCGTCCGTACCTGATGCAACCGTGGACCGCACCGACCCAGCGCCGTCGGATAATTCCTGATTCGACCAAGAAACTGTCGATTGCTGGGATGCTGCGAAAAAACTGTGCTAACTCGGATAGCACGTCCGTCACTGAGGCCTGTGGAGAAGCGGTCCTACGATGCATTGCCGCTGGAAGCTCCGTGATCGATACCCCGTGCATACTACTAATATGCGAGCGAATGGAGTGTATAGGCCTCGTATCCCTTGGCTACCGGATGGCGTGACCTGTTCGTCGTGGAATCACTGAATGACGAAACTGATCGGATACTCGAGGTCACGTAGCCAATGTGCGGTCGTGTGCACTGCTGTGAGGATGAGGAAGCATTATCGACAGTCTCTCGGACTGTCAATCTAACGGAGCGTCCCGAGCAACGGACATATGCTCCGAATGTAAAATATCTGAACCACAACATGCGATCCCCTATGTTGTTGGACGAGAGAGGGACCTCTCTCGCTCACAGCCCGGACGGACCTGGACAAGCCAGGAACCGGACTAACAGGCTTCCTCCGATCTGTCCTCAATCCGCCGTCACTGGGTGAGTACTAAAGTAATTATAGTGCTCGCATCACCCAAATCTCCTTCCTAGACCGCGACGGACGAACCCGGCAGCCGAAGCATTCAATGAATGTACGCTACACCGGGTGAGCTAGCGAATGTCACTCCGTCGATCCTACAAGGGACCCCTTAGACGATAGACATATTCCATGAGCACTTATTGCCGCTAGCTCTTCATTAACTATGACGACAGAGGCACACTTTTGAAAGACATCTCCGTAACTTTGCGAACAAGAAACCAGAAATGCTTGGTAATAGCAAGCATATAATAATAAATATATAGCGTCGTTCAATAATTCGAAAGTTTGTGTGACATTATTGGACTATGTCGGAACTGAGGGACGATGTCCCTGAACCGAACCAAAAATTTCTAAGTCCACCGACGCTATCAGTTTCTTATCCGGCATCGCAGCATTCTGGTCCGACGAAAGAACCTGTAGAAGATCAAGTCAGATGACATACACAACAGCATATGTTGTTCCGAAAGGGAAAGCTTGAAATCCTCCGAATCCCTTTCGGTATCCCATCGGACCGGATGAAATTTTCGGACGTCCGTACCCACTTCCACGGAGCGTCCCGACCCAGCATCGTCGGATAAAACATTATGCGACAGATTCAGTTGTTGCTGGGATGCTGCGATAAGCTGTGCTATTTAGGATAGCACATCCGTCCCCGAGGCCTGTGCAGTAGCGGTCTTACGATGCATTGCCGCCGGAAGCTCCATGTACGTTGACTCCCGCACACTTTCCTATGCGAACGTCCGGAGTCTGCAGGCCTCGTGTCCCTGGCTACCGGATGGTGTGACCTGGTCGCCGATGATTCTCTGACTGGCGAAGCTGACTGGATATCCGAGGTCACGTAGCCAAGAGCAGTCATGTGCGCTACCATGAGAATGAGGAAGCCTTATTGACAGTCTCTCTGGACTGACTATATGTCGGAGCGTCCCGAGCGGCGGACGTATGCTCCGAATGCGAAACATTTTGTACCACAACATCTGGGGCCAGATGTTGTTGTACGAGAGAGGGGCCTCTCTCGCTTGCCGTCCGGATGGACCAGAACGAGCTATGAACCGGACTAAAAGGCTTCCTCCGTTCTCCCTCTAATCCGCCGTCACTGGGTGTGCATTTGGTTGATTTATAGTGCTCGCATCACCCCAAAACTCCTTCTAGACCGCAACGGACGAACCCGGCTGCCGAACCATTCGATGAATGGGCGCTACACCGGGCGAGCTAGCGGACGTCAAAGGCCGTCGAACCTACTAGGGTCCTCTTAGGCAATTGGCGTATTTACATGAGCACTATTTCCGCTAGCCCTTCATTAATTGTGATGACGGAGGCACACTGTTGGAAGACATCACAGATACATCACCCTAATCTTGATCGTCTGAAATAGAAATTGATAAAGTAGAGTGACCCTGCGGGGAAAGGACCGCAATGTCCAATTCCCCACTAACATACCGTGACATACGCTTCCCATGTTGTCATCGAAATCATCAGATACAGAACAGGAGTTAATGCGAGTACACTGACTACATATAGAATGATTATAAAAGTCAGAGGAAGACTTCCTCTTATTACAATTGATCAAAATCCTTTCAATGTGAAAAGAAAACAAAGTCCTGGTACTCGCACCAACCCCTGACAATGAAAATACATAATAATAATATGATCCATTAACATAGAAAAAATAATTGAAATCAAAATATTTTGAAAAAATATTTTTTCAGAACAGCCCAAGTTTCTGAAAAGTAACGTTGAGCCCCAATGGATCCCAAGCCTAAGTGTGGACAAAAAATTTAAAAATATTTTAAACAATTTATGCAACACTTAGGAACAATAATAATATATCTAGTTATGATTAAATTAACATCAAGATATTATTTTCAAGAAATCCCCCCCTCACACAGAGGGCTATTGTAAATGTAAACAATGAGTGTAAAAACACTAAAATAAGACTCCAGGCACCCAGGCCTGAAATCAGTTACCAAAAATACACTATCTGATGCAAAACAGAGACTTCCAGGGAAGAAACTGCAGAACATCAGATGGTAGATGCAGAACACTATGCCTAACCACCCGTAGGTGAAGACGTAAACATGGGGAAAAGAACAGAATTCATTCTGTTATTCAGCTAAAACTCCCAAGAAATTTTAGTAAAAATAATTACAGAAACTATGCCAAAAGCATGGGAGAATAGCAAGAGGGGACTTAAAGGAAAGGGAGAGAGGAAAACACTAAAAAATCAGTGAAACTAAATAACAAGAATGACAACAAAATGGCTGCTGCCTCGAAAATAGGTAACTTAACATAATTTCATTAAAAAATTTTAAGTTACAGCCCTGATAATATTCTGTCACACATTTTTCCTCTCCTCTTTCAATATCCTCCTTAGAATCACCATTTCACTAATATTTATGTGTCTGGCATCAATTAAAACTGAGATTTACAAGCACAAAGATCAGTCAGATGTTAACTGATGAAGGGCCAAACTAAGAATGAATAATGGCGCCAATTTTGGAACGTCCTTGACACTGCGCATGCGCAGTAGAGGTGAAGTGTGGAGGGCCATTCAGGACATGTTTTCTTTGGTTTTAGATGCAAATTTTGGGGATTGGGGGGCAAAATTTGTGTTTGGCCCTATATTTTAAGAGTTAGCACCAGCTATGTCTGGGTCATTGGTACAGTATAAAAATACTAGGGTTTCATCCCGGGTTCCCTGTTCCAAAAGCCGGCCCCGATACCCGGGAAATCTACAGCATGGAACCGGGAATGAAGCGTGGCACTGTTTGTGTATTGAACTGAAGTTTTCTGACTTGCAACTTTGTACGATTTCGTCAGCTCTTCCAAACCTGAAATTTTTACAGTCCTGATTCCTGACGACCCATTTTCAACAAATCACTGTAACTCTCATCCAGTTCTGGAGGACGCTCCCCCTACCCTTTCAACAGAAAGATCTTCTTCACCGGCTTTGAAGTTCAAACTCGTCTTCATTTTCAGAATTACTAGTATCACTATTCACTACCTGCTCCAACATCAACATCCTCTTTACAGATGTCACCAGTCTACTCTGCTTAAAGCAGAGGAGACTGGTGATGGCAGTGAAGATGAGGGTGTCGATGTTGGAGAAGGTTGAAGTGATAATGCGAGTGATTCTGAAAATAAATACAAGATTGAAGTGGGTTTGGGTTTTCATACTTATCTTAGGAAAAGAACTTTTCTGTTTGGAGATGGGAGATTACCTATGAAATATGCTCATCATCATTAAAATAAATGTGTCATGTTACCCTCGTAAATTTGTTTGGTATTACCCGGGAAATTTCCCAGTTCAGAGAGTAAGTTCATTCCCGTTCCCGGTTCCCAGAAGACCAGGGAATATATTATTCTCCCCCAACTATACATGAAACATACGCATGACCCAGGTGAGACAGCAGGGTGGGATAGAAAGTGGGATATTTCTATCCCACCCACCCCATGTGACATACTCATTTGCATATTTTATTTGGTCGCTGGAACTATTTCATCATCGTCTGCATAAAAAACGCTTCTTAAATTGTGTTCGTTTATTACCTATTTATCTGTTCCTTGTTGATATAGACTCAATATTTAATTATTATTCAAATATTAAACTTGATTTGTTTCAATCCCATGTTTCTCTGCAGATTTAATAATATCACTGCGCGAATTTATCGATCGATCAATAATCTCACAATGCCCTTTACATTAGAGTTTGACGCACGCAAATTCATTAACCCCTTAACGGACAGTGTTACAAATCAATTTTTTAGTATATACCTATGGTATATACCCAACTTTTGTACGATCTTTCAGATGAAATTGTTCCGTTTTTCGAAAGGACGACGACTTGATAAATTGGGTATGTCAGCATGTGATAGCCAATTATCTATAATGACGTAATCCTCGTGTGTGGGGAGGAAAATCATCCTTGATGTGTCTGAAGATGGGAATGGGGAAATCTCACCCTCGGGGCGAGATATTTGAACCAGACCCTCGGCAAGCCTCGGGTCTGGTTCAAATATCTTGCCCCTCGGGTGAGATTTCCCCATCCCATCTCCAGACTCATTGGGAATCATAATAAACCCCAACGAAAACCACTCACAACAAAAAGCCCTGTCTGTAAGTATCACTATTCAGTATTGGGTTCAATCTAACTTCCCTTTGATCAATCTTAGGAGTTCTAGATCAGTTACAAACATAAATAAACGTAACAAGTGAAGTTCGTCTAATTTTAGGGCTGTCACGATTTTTTAATTTAGGAATCGATTAATCATCGCAAATAATCGATAATAATCGATTAATCGTACCTAGATGACCCCCTCTCCCTCTCTCTGAAGTCGATAAAAAATAAAGTTCAAGTCAGTTGACCTACCTCCGGTAAACAACAAAGACGATCCTCTTTTACAGTTAAAACTAGAAGTCCTGTCACGAATAGTGCGCTTATCTAGGCTTAATTGCACGGAATTGCGCGCAATTGCCATATCGAATGGCTTCCAAATCACGGCAGGTTCTCCTGGTTTTTCATGGCAAACACATGCAATGTTTCTGCCAATGGACCTCCGGGTTACCCGGAGGTCCATTGGCTGAAACATTGCTTGTGCACAGGCCATGTGTACATAATTTGATAGCTTTACTATGGCCATAACGCGTACATTAACGCGCAGATCAACGTGCTATTTGTGCGCATTTCATGACAGGACTTCTAGTTTTAACTGTAGGTACATTCAAAGCTTTGATGTTCTGAACTTTTGAACAGTCAGTGTAATAATATGATAGCAGACATCCAGGAACCAGTGGTGCCTGCTGTCAACTCCAACATCAGTTCATTACTGCAAAGACTTGGGAATACATTTCATTGACCACTGGGATTCATTCTGGGGACAAGGAGAGTTGTATGGGCGAGACGGATTGCATTTAAGTAGGATGGGTACAGACCTGTTGGGCCAAAAAATTTTACAGGTGACTGGGCCTTTTTTGGAGAAAAGGGGGGTAGGGGACCACAGCCGATAACCCAGAGGGGCACAAATGCTGGGAACGTAGGAAGAACAACAAACATGCACAATACAGGGACATACCAGGGTTATAATAATGTGCCAGTGATGACAAAAAAACAAAGATTCATTAAGTTTGGGTACTGCAACATCCAGGGTCTGCACAAGAAAGTAAGCGAAATATCAACAATGATGGACGAAGGAGACTTTGATATAATGGGTCTAAGTGAGACGTGGATACGACGGGATGAGCGGGTTGATCAGATGAAGGGTTGCGTGTGGATAGGAGCTGGGCGAACTGAGGGTCAGAAACGGGGTGGGGGTGTTGGCATCTACGCTAAAGAGGAATTACAGCCCTCATTGATTACAGATCTCACAGAAGCAAGGACTCAGATTCCAGTATCCAACGAAATAGTATGGGCAAAAATCAAGTTAGGAAGCAGGAGTGTTGCCGTTGGTGTTGTATACTTAGCAGTGGAGGGAAGTAAGCCTGAGTGGAATGATTCAATATATACAACTCTTAGATCGAATATCACAGAGCTTGGAAGCAGGGGGTTCAGTATTGTCCTAATGAGGGACTTCAATGGGCACATCGGGGATAAGGAGGAGGGCATACAGGGAGGTGATAGGAAAATTAACACGAATGGGAGGAAGATGTTGGACCTATCAAAAGAGCTTGGTTTAAAGATCCTGAACAGGGATGCGAAATGTAAGGGTAAATGGACCTGGGAGAGGAACGATAAGAAAACAATAATTGATTATATACTCACTGACATTAGCGTATGGAGGGAGGTTATAGATGTAGAAATAGATGACGAGGGAAAAAATGACTTGGGTAGTGATCACAACCTGATAACAGTTAAGATTATGGGCAAAAAGACGAATAGAGACAGAAATACCTTCAAGGAAGTTTGGGGGCTAAAACAAGGAACCGACTGGAAGCAGTTTCGGGAAAAACTAAAACCAAATCTTGAATGTATACCTAGGGATGCAAATGTCCAGAGTATTTCAGATGGCATAGTAAATAGCCTAACAGAGGCAGGGAGGGATTGTATAGGAAGGGTGAGGGTCCCAACGAGAGAACTTGGATACAGGGTTAACGAGGGACTGAAAAAGGCTATAAAAGAAAGGAAGGTAAAATGCGCTGCTTACAGAAGAAGTAGGAAGCTTAAAGGGGTGGATAACAATGACACGAGACTAATGAAAGGAGAATATGAACTGGCACGGAGAAAGGTGAATGAGATAAAGAATAATAATAGGAAGGAGCACAATTGCAGTCTTGCCAGAACAATAAAGAAAACGGGGGGTTCGAGCTCAAACGTATTTTGGAACTGGATAAATAAACGGGGGAAAAGTAGTGTGCAGAGTATCAAAGTGGATGGGGAAAGTACAGAAGATAAAGGCCGTATCGCTTCAGAGTTAGTCAAGCACTGGGAAAAGATAAACGATAGGCGATGGGGCAGTGGGTCCCCACCAAAAAGAAATACACTGGTGGAGGAGAACCTATCCAATCGTGTATGTAGCGAAATAACGGCAGAAGAAGTGCGGAACGTGGTCTCGAAATTAAAAAATGGTAAAGCGGGAGGGACTGATGAAATTCCGAACGAATTCCTCAAAAATGGAGGGGAGGCACTTATTGAAGTCCTGACAAACCTTTTCAACCTGGCTCTGCGAAAGCAAGAGGTCCCCAGAGAGTGGAGGGAAAGTAAGGTGTCGTTCATACACAAAAAGGGGGATAAGGAAGTTCTCGATAACTATAGGGGGATATCAGTTAGTAGTAACATCGGAAAAGTATTCTGTAAGGTCATATACGGTAGACTAGAGGAAGTTATTGAAGAGAAAGGTTTTTTAGGAGAAATTCAAAATGGTTTCAGGAAAGGACGAAGAGTCACTGATCACCTATTTACACTCACCCAACTGATAGAATCAACAAAGGCTGAAAAGAAAAAGGTGTTTCTGGCATTTCTAGATGTGAAAAAAGCGTACGACCGAGTGTGGAGGGAAGGTATGTGGCGAAAGCTCGAGGGCATCGGACTGGGGGGTGACTTTGTGGGAATCATGAAAGCACTGTATACAGATGTGCAAAGCCAACTCAGTCTAGGGAGTATCACTACAAAACGAGTCCCTATGGATATAGGCCTCAAGCAGGGGTGTATCTTTTCACCGATTTTGTTTGCATTGTATGTTAAAGATTTAGGGGACGAACTAATTCAGAGTGCGGAGGGGGTAAATGTTGGAGACATAAAGATACCAGGCTTATTCTTTGCGGACGACATGGTGTTAATGTCTAGAACTGAACAGGGGCTAGAGAAACTGATGGAAATTGTTGGTAGATATGGGAACACTTGGCGGCTCGAACTAAATGAAAATAAAAGCAAGGTAATACCCGTTGGACGCAAGGTAGATATGACGAAGAGATGGAGAGTGGGGGAGTTCTCAATCCCCGAAGGGGAAAGCAAACAAATCACTGTAGGAGAAACGGGAGAGTATGAGTATCTAGGGGTAAGCATAAATATAACGGGAAGAGGGGTGTACAGAAATTACTCAGCCAAACTGATTCTGAAGGGGAAAAGAATTCTGAACCAACTAAAACTTTTAGGGAAAAATAGTTTCAATAAGGTCTTTGTGGGGAAAACACTGTGGGAGAGGGTGGGTTTACCAAGTATAACGTATGGCACGGACGTGATTCCATTAAACCAAACCGTTATTAAGAAGTTGGAAAGTACTCAGAATGATGCCGGCAGATGGATAACAGGGTCGAGTAATGCTGCAGCTTTGGAAGCAGTAAGGGGGGAGCTTGGGTGGATGAAAATCAAGGACAGGGTAGATTTGGGAAAACTGTGTTACTTTAACTACTTGAGAAACCTGCCTGACAACCGGTGGTGCAAATTGATGCTCGATACCATTTGGAATTCTAATATAGAAACGGGGTGGTCAAAACATGTGAGGGAACTAATGGACAGTTACTCTATAGAGGTCACAAACATAGAAGTAGGAATGAAAGAAGGCAAAAGGTTTGTCAAAGAGAGAGTCATGGAAGACTGCAATCGAAACTGGCGAGCAGGGGTTAGCGTGAAAAGATCACTGCAGGGGTTACAATATAAAGAAAAGCCAGCTTTTGAGAAGTACCTAGATGGCACCTTTGGAGGGTCACTGCTGTTCAAACTGAGATCAAGATCACTGGAGCTTCGGGGAAAAATTGGGAGAGATGGGGAAAAGGGATGCCAAATGTGCCACTCTGGAGTAGTGGAGACCCTGGAACATTTTCTCTTGGAATGCCCACAGTATATACCTCATAGAATAAAATTTACTGGAAGAATAATGCAGAAGTGGGGTGAAGAAACAAAGGATAGATGGCTGAAGGGGGACACGAGGGAGAGGGTAGTAATGCTTATTGAAGAAATTGAAAAAGAGGAAGTGAGGGACACTATTAAGCAGTTTATATCTGAATGCTGGGAGGAGAGGAGGGGAAGAGGGGGTGGGGTGCAGGGGGAATGATGGCCTTCTCTTATGAGGACCGCGACAAATCAGCGGCTGGCCAAAGAGTTATTATTATTATTACTTGGGTTTGTGACGTTTCGGCCTTGAGACGTTTTGGCCCCATAAAAGGCCGAAACATCCCACTTTAGGAGGCCGAAACGTCTCACTTTTAATACTTTTACCAAGTCATTTCGGCCCCAATAAATAAATATTTGCTTATGAGTCAATGAATATATTTAAATATTATTCAACATTTACATCTCGAGAGGTTTTTTTCATCAGCCCAGTACATAATTAAACACAGTGACAGGCTGTCAGTTGTTACTCATATAGATGATTCTTGAGTTTGGTTTTTGCAAAAAAAACAAAAATCAACAGCAAACCATCATATGTCAATCTTGGAGTAAATGGGGGCATATCTCCCCCTCCCCTCCCCCCCCCCCCCCCAGCCCAGTCTGCCACTCTCTTAAATGAATTTCTCGTTGTTTAGCAGTGACTAAAATAAACTGCAATTGTTAGATTTTATTCCGAAGTCTGTAACATTGATTGTTATTAAATTATTAAATTTTTCACCAGATTTCATTTAATTTAATAAATTGCTAGATAAGTCTGTAACATTAACTGTTATCTAAATTTGTCTCCAATAATTTCGTGTAAATATTAATTGAAAAGGCTTCACTTCAGCTTTTTCAACGAATAAACGCAAAATTATTACAATTCTATCAGATAAAATATAATTTAATGCATTGCTAGATAAGACTACCGTATTTACTCTATGTATTGGGACAGCTAAAAATAATTATTTTCACAGGTGTCCCAGTTCTTAGAAAATGGGGAAAGAACACAGCCTGGTCTTGATTTGATGCTGAATAAAGTTGTGTGTGATTTGTTTTCCATCACTATAAACGAAAATCACCGTCCAATTTTTTTATATATTTTCATTTTTTGCTTCCAAAACATAGCTTATGATCCCCCATTGGAACGAGCGCATTGTGCTCGTTCCAATGAGGGATCATAAGCTATGTTTTGGAAGCAAAAAATGAAAATTTTTAGTTACTCAAGAATTTTTTTAGGAGTGTCGTCTGCTACTAGCGACGGGCCAACTGGAAACAAATCTCCTGAATGTCCCAAACTTTGGAGCATAAAAAAATATAGTTTTCTGGAAAAAATGTGTGTCCCAAATCATAGAGTGTCCCAATACATAGAGTAAATACGATAACCCTAATTCTTATATATACAGTACGTGGAGAGTGGATTGTAACTAAATCACCCGCAGAGTGGAGTTATCACCCAAGCTATAACTTTCAAATTTTGTACATATCGACAAAAAACACAAGCAATGTTTCAGCCAATGGACCTCCGGGTTTAACCCGGAGGTCCACTGGCTGACACTTTGCTGGTTCTGGTTATGCTCTACAACAAATTTGCAATTATTGCTCGGGTGGAGTCTCCACTCTGTGGGTGATTTAGTGATAATACACTCGCCACGTACTGTATATGTCGCCAATAATTTTTTGTTTATTCATGTGGGAGGGGGGGGGGGCACAGTTGTTCAAGCTGAGGTCGCGGTCCCTGGAATCAGGGGAAAAATTGGGAAAAACAGTGAAAAGGAGTGAGAGATGTGTAATTTGGGCGTGGTGGAGACCCTGGAAGACTTTCTTCTAGAAAGCCCAAAATACCAGTTTAAAAGAACAAGATCCACTGGGAGTATAATGGGGAAGTGGGATGGGAAAATGAAGGACATGTGATTAGTGGGCGACTCAAAGGAGAGGATTAATATGCTAATCGGAGAGATTGGGAAGAAGGGGGCAAGAGATGTCATCAAGCAGTTCGTCTCCGAGTGTTGGGAGGAGAGAAGCGTGGGAATAGGGAGACAGTTGGGAGTACAGGGGTAACCAGGGCCTTCTGAGCTTCTCATACGAGAATCGCGACAAATCAGCGGGCGGCCAAAGTGTTATTATTATTATTATTACATTGTCAAAGCATTCTTCGACTGAATCTATTTTATTTACGTTGTCCCTTTACCCTTATCCTACGAGGCCGAAACGTCCCAGGCTGAAAAGTCTCAAGGCCGAAACGTCTACATATGCGTTTCATTTTCAAAACATCTCAACCTTCATTACCATGTATAATTTGTGTATATTTAATTTGTATTGAAGGAATATCAGAGATGAGAATTTCAAAATAAACAAAATTCTAGTACTTATATAGAACAAGGGCCGTTCAGTCGAAAACTGTGGGCCGTTCCGTCTCGAAATGTGGGCCGTTCTGACCTAAATCAATCTCATGAATCTGGCCGTTTCGTCCAGCATTCTTTGTGGAAATTACAATTCAAAATAAACTGATTTTCGTTACGAATTTAGCAACATTTCAGTGGGTTTCTGGTATTTTACGGGACCGGTGGTGCTGCGAACGCCCACCCTAGAAGTTCTTAAGGGGGAGAGTTTTTGTCATTTTATCTTCAAATTTCCAAGACAAGCACCTCATATTATTATTATTCATTGGTGTTTAAGGTCACAGCACCTCATATAAAACGCTTATTGTTGGCTTTTGAAATACTAATGTGGAAAAATAAGTGCACAGAGTTCGGTATGAATGTTTTATTGAGTCAAGTAATTAATTAAAGATGGTGATTATTTGCAATTTGTGTAAAGAAAATGGGATTAGTTTTAAGTTAGATTGAAATCATGACCAACCATGATGAAAAATGCCGGAAAAGGACACCAGTGCTTCTAATCAAAAAGTTGTTCCGGAAAATATACCGGAACACAATATTTTGGTGTAAAAATTAGGAAACATACGAGCGCCGACAAAATATCGCCGTTTGTACGTTTATAGTTGTCCTTTATTGTACATCATCTAGAGTTTCAAGATATATGCTTTTGCATCAAATAATATCATGAAGAGGTTTCTGTGGTCCGTTTGAATGGCTAGAATCCAATTTTGAAATAGTTCACTTGTAAATGATGTTCGTTTGATTTCGTTCTCCATAATTTGTGGCTCAAAGTCAAATAAAACCAAAAATTGATTTCTCTGGTGTCACTGCTATATTTGAAGTAGACATTTTGATGCAAATCAAAGATATTTATTGACACTGCCAAGAAACATCCTGCGTTTCAAAGAAGGTGAACTTCTCATGTTGGCCATTGATCGTCGATTTACCCAAACGGCTCTGTGGCCAGCGTTGGTTTACCAATTACTACAATTTACAAACGCCCGAATTACACGAAAATGTCCAGTGACATATGTTATCACCCTCTCACCAGTATATAATGTAAGATCTGTGTGAAGTATATAGTCGTATGTTTATCTGGCCAACTTTCATTGACTAGTTGGAGAGGGTGGTCCTCCGGTCTTGTTCAGCGATCTGAATGTAGTGGCTACCCCTCTACGTTCAGATTCCTCTCATTAAAAACTGTGGTAAACATGCAGAGTAAATTAATCCAAACTATATGTTATCCTTTATTTATCGAGATTTGAAGCGTCAACAATCTCTTTCGATGCTGTCCATGTTACTTTTCGCTTGTATCGGCTATAAAATAATAACCCAGAGTTGCGCCTAAACAAATATTGATGTGGAAACGGGAATACGATCGTATTCGCACAGAGAAAGTCGATTATGTTCATTGCGTGGGAGGATTTTATTAGGAGTTACCATTTCCGCATCGATTTTCGTATCGGCAGCAACTCCAGGTTGCGCAAAAACATGGCCGACATTAGCTAGTTTTCTAGCCTCGAACGAACTTATTTTATGATTTTGATATTTTATGTGCTCGTTCTCAGCTAGAAATTTATAGGCGATTTTTCAATCGGGCGTTCGTAACGGTTTTCCGGTACGAACGGTTTGGGTGTATAAAAATGACTGAATTACCTTCTTTCATAAGCTTATTCCAGTTTGCAATTCAAGTTGGTCACCTCTTAAACAATTATGCACAAAAATATTGCCCAGTTCGATGTTTGTTATTCCAAAAATGTTCGATATTCGACATAGCCCTAGCAAAATTCAACAAGATTTCCTAATTTCACATTGGGATTTACCATCACCACCGTGATGTCACAGTCAAATCCTAAACTCGGAAGCCACAAAGCGGGCCAATTTAAGAACGACGTTTGAATTAGGAGGGAACTAAAAGGCAACGTAATACAAAAATGTGAATTGGCCTATTTTTCACATAAATCCTTCAGACAAACAATATTTTTTTTTATTTGGCACTCCCGACATCGGTTTGAGCTGTCAGAGCAAGTGACCTCAATCAAACTCAGAAGAAAACAATTAATAATGAACTCGCAAAAGTGTGAAGCACAGTGGCACGTTACAAACTATTTTTTTAATTCCCAAATAATATTTATTAGAAAATCATACTCGA
This sequence comes from Pictodentalium vernedei, assembly GCA_031216915.1. Lineage (NCBI taxonomy): Eukaryota > Metazoa > Mollusca > Scaphopoda > Dentaliida > Dentaliidae > Pictodentalium > Pictodentalium vernedei. Next base: position 73,124,900 of record CM062293.1, on the reverse strand, counting down.
CACCCACATGATAATAGTATAATATGCCTCTATTTATAATATACTATGATCATTGGGGTGACCAGTATGATTTTCGAATAAATATTATTTGGGACATAAAAATCATGTGTAACGTGACCCTGTGTGTGAAGTATATGAACAAATTGAAAGTTGGGGTACTCTCTTGTTCCACTTCATTCTTCTTTCTTTTTTTTTTGGGGGGGGGGGAGGGGGGCTGATTTCCTCCCCAATTACAAGGTCGGAAAGGCAACCGGTGTGTGTGAGGGGGGGGGGGGGGGGGGGAGAGATTTAGCTAAAAAAATGATTCTGCATGCATTATCGAGGCTCGTAACACCAAGGTGGGTGTGTGAAAATTGGCAGCCCCTCTTCCCCCTTCTTTCTGCCTGCATGTGGCCTGGGGATCTCTGCAGAGAAATTTTGAAAAATATGATGGCCTGAGATCGAATTTAGAGCCCCCGCCCACACACACACAACGGCTGCCTTTCCCACCTTGTAATTGGGGAGGAAATCAGTCGCATTTGGAGGACAACCATTTTTTAGCAAGTCCCCCCCCCCCCCCCCCTACACACACACAATATTCGATAAAAGGCCATTTTAGGGGCTCGTCTCCAATTCCTTCCTGGTAGACAAGGGTATAAAGTTGCAAATATGTTTTTGAGCTAGCCTCCCCCCCCCCCCCCCCCTGCCACCGCATTCGCCTAACTGATCAGAATATGTAAATATCTTTGTAACTGAATGCTGGACACATCACCATATATACACAACACACCACAAGGCCAATAACGCATGCATGGGTCAATAACGCATGCATGGGTGTACAAAACTCCATACATTACCAGAAGGGACATTTTCCCATGTGTGGACGAACAAAACCTTATATTGTATCTTGACATACGTTAACAACACTTGGAATTTTTTTTTTTTATTTTCATATATCAAATGTTTGTACACAACTGCATCGTATGAAACTATTTTCAACAAAAACATTTGAATGCCAGACATGTGCCCCCCCCGGATGAGTGTCCCCTTGACATTTGCCACCCGGACATGAGTCCCCCCCCCCCCCCCCCCCCCCCCACCAGAAACTGCCAAGGCTGGCGAAAGAATACCGGAAAGAATAAGAGAGACTCAAAGTCCGTAATATAATTTTCTGGGTACGTCCTATTAAATAGTAATTTTTTAGAATAATAAAATGATGACGGGCAGGGTGGAGGGAGGGGGGGGGTCAGTTATCAGGGCCGTCGAGGTGGGGGGGGGGAGGTGCGAGGTAACCGATGTAGTAACACTGGAGCCCACCGTTAATGAAGGCCCGGTAGCATAGCGTATGGGTTAATGTTTGAGGTGGGGGGGGGCTGGGATATTTGCCCAAAAAATGATTTCGCCGCAACTCCAATTGGCCCGAAAAAATATGAAATTGCCCGAAAAATTCAATTTTTAATAGGAAATTGCCCGATAAATCCAATTTTTTTCACATTCATACGCCTATGCCCGGTAGCTTCCCTGCTGGAGTACAAGCTCCAGCATTCTTATGCAATTGAAACCATGCTTTGTGGTGGATATTTCAATATTACGCGCCGCTCTGCAAGAATTCATGGTCATGTGCCATCCATTAACGGCGGGCTCTGGTGTTACTACATTGGCTACCCCCCCTTCCCCCCCCCCCCCCCCCCCCCCCCCCGCCTGTCATTACTTTATTATTGTGTCCGACACGAAACATTTTATTGTATACCGTTGTTCAAGTGCTTTTCGCAGTAAGCAGTAATAAAATGATGACAGACAGGGGAGGGGGGGCAGTTGTCCGGGAATGGGAGGGGGGGGGCTCATGTCCATATTTGCTATAACGGGGGCTCATGTCCGGGGGCAAATGTCAGGGGGGGGGGGGGGTGTTACGGTGTGGAAGTATTAATGATATTGGTAACAGAAAGAAATCTGAGAATCAGCAACAAAACTATGAATTTAACTATTCTGAAATTTAATTAAAAAAAAAATTGATATAAAAAAAAATGATACAAAGATCTTTTACACTAATTGGGTTACAGAAAATATAAAAAAAACAATGGTACTTATCAATTATAGAATTAGTCCAAAGTACAGTTTGACAGAATCCAGTAATCCAGTGGTGAAGTACCTTCTGAAGAAAGTTACCAGCTGGTAGATATAGTATTAAATCCAAGAATGTCTCTTCAGAAACAGTATCCCGTAGATTTATAATAAAATTTTCACTTAGAAATTTCAGCAGTCTCCAATAAAATATAATAAAATTCTCCGCAAAATTCGAATGGAGTAAAAATCCAAGAAGTATTGGCGCCACAGGTAATTTCCAAACAATCCAGTAGAATCCTGGCTTTTCACAAAGTATTATTCTTTTTCACAGAAAGTGTAAATTCTCTTTTCCAAGACGAACAAATTCTCTTCAAAATTCTCTTTTGGAATCAATCTTCCAAATTCACAAAGAAGCACTGCTTCTATAATAAATGCACTGTTCTGAAACAATAATAATCTCCAATGGAAACAACTGCTGTGAAAATAAGTTCTTCTGAAATGGCTTTCTAAAATGAGTTTTTGAATTCTGTTGACAAACCTTTATATAGTAACCAGATAGAATGTCCCAGAAGAGGAAGTTTCTGCAATGTTCTATTAGTTTCTGGGGAATTCTGTTAAAGTTCAAGTAAACAAGGTCATTGACCTATTTAAACAATTAAACAATCAACAACTATATGTACAATATATCAGTGTAACAAAGATGTAAACAAGTTCACTGAGTGCAAAAGTGTTAGACCAGTCAGAAAATGCAGAAATAAAAAAAAATCTTTCTCACATAATTATCAACTTAAGGATATATCAATCTCAATATAATATGGGGGCTATAACACACCCCGCCTTAAAAGAAAAAGTTTGAAGGTACTGAAAACTTTTTACATAATTTTAGCAGACTCTGACTGGTTTACAATACACACACACCATAATCTTCACAATTTTTTTTTTTTTTTTTTTTTTTTAATAAACATATATACACTTGAAGTGAATAGGGACCGATCATATTTTAAATTAGGATATTCTGGAAAGAGCATCAGCTACAACATTATCTCTTCCCGAAATATGCCTGATCTCTAAATTATATTCTTGAAGGGCTAAACTCCACCGCAATAATCTTTGATTCTTGTTTTTCATTTTATTGATAAATGTTAAGGGGTTATGATCGGTGTAAACTGTAATTGGACATTGGGCGGTTCCTAGATACACATCAAAATGGGTTAATGCCAAAATTAGAGCCAAAGTTTCTTTTTCTACTGTAGAGTAATTCTTTTGATGTTTGAAAAATTTTCGGGAGAAATAACATACAGGGTGATCAATACCTTGGGAATCTTCCTGGGCAATATACCCACCTGCTCCATTGTCACTTGCATCTATGAATAATTTGAAAGGCTTTTCATAATTGGGACTGGCCAGGACAGGGGAATTATTTAATAAAGTTTTTATTCTGTTAAAGGATTTCTGACATTCCTCAGTCCAAACAAACCTAACCCTTTTGCTCAATAAACTGGTCAAAGGGGAGACAACATCTGAGAAATTTAAACAAAATTTTCTATAATATCCAGCCATGCCTAAGAATCTCATGAGCTCTTTTTTAGAGCTTGGTACTGGAAAATTTACAATGGCATCAACTTTTGCCGCAATCGGCCTCACCTGCCCCTGCCCCACAACATGACCTAAATAATTTACAGTTGCTTTGCCAAATTCTGATTTTACTAAGTTAATAGTTAGGTTGGCTTGGGTCACTTTGTCAAAAAATTCTTGAATATGCTTTAGATGATCAGCCCAATTTGTATCTGTGTGTATAATAACATCATCAATATAAGCTTCACTGTGATCTAGGTCTGCAATTAAGTGGTTAACCATGCGCTGGAACGTTGCCGGAGAGTTTTTCATGCCAAAAGGGGTTACTTTATATTGATACAACCCAAATGGGGTAACAAAAGCAGATATTTCTTTTGCTTTTTCTGTTAAAGGGACTTGCCAATAACCCTTTAACAAGTCAAATTTTGTCACAAATTTAGCATGGCCAAGTTTGTCAATGCAGTCATCAATTCTTGGAATTGGATAATTGTCTGTTTTGGTGAGGCTGTTCACCTTTCGGTAATCCGTACAAAATCGGTAACTCCCATCAGGTTTTGGGATAAATATACAGGGCGAACTCCAGTTGCTATGGCTAGGTTCTATGATATCATTGTCCAGCATATACTGTATTTCCTTTCGCATGATCTCAGCTTTGAAAGGGTTCAATCTATATGGATGCTGTTTGATGGGATTTGCCTCTCCTACATCAACATCATGAAAAATAACAGATGTCCTACTAGGCACATCGGGAAATAAGTGTTGATATTTGAAAATTAAATCAACTAAATCTTTTCTTTGGTCAGGCAGTAAATAATCAGTTTTATTTTGTAGATCTCTCAGGACATCTGAGTTCTGTAACTTCAGAGGTACATTTTCGCCGCCTTCATGAATATCCTCTACAGGATTTTCCAGCTCATCCATGTGGGTGACTTTTGAGACTGGTAGAGAGTTCGGTTCTCTCTCATAATATGTTTTCAACATATTTATATGGCACAGCTGAGTATTTTTGAGTCTATCAGGAGTCTCAACAACATAATCAGTATCACTGATCTTATGCTTAACAATATAAGGGCCTGAATATCTTGCTTGTAAAGCATTGCCCTTTAAAGGGAATAATACTAGCACCTTGTCCCCAGGTTTAAAGGTGCGAAATTTTGCCTTTTTATCATACCACGTCTTCATAAGACTCTGGGCTTTCTGTAAATGTTTATTTGCCATTTTCCTGGCCTGGTGCAATTTTTCCTTAAAAGTGGACACATAGTCCAGGAGAGAAATTTCAGGTGGCTCTTCTTCGAGCCATTTCTCCTTCAAAGCGGTGAGTGGACCCCTCACTGAGTGTCCAAACACTAATTCAAAAGGGCTGAACCCCAGAGATTCCTGTACAGTCTCACGGACTGCAAATAAGAGGAGATGTACTCCTTCATCCCAATCCTTCTCATTATCCTCCCCATAGGCCTTTATCATGGTCTTCAGTGTTTGATGAAAGTGTTCTAGAGCTCCTTGACTTTTGGGATGGTAGGCACTTGATGTGTACTGCTTAATTTTGAGCTCATACATCACCTGCTGAAAAATGTTTGACATAAAATTTGAGCCCTGGTCTGATTGCACTGACCTGGGTAGGCCGAAAGTCGTGAAAAATTTTATCAAGGCCTTAACTATAGTCTTAGTTTTAATATTTCTTAGAGGAATAGCCTCAGGAAATCGTGTAGAAGCACACATGATGGTAAGAAGATATTCATTTCCAGATCTTGTTCTAGGCAATGGGCCAACACAATCAATAATAATTCTACTAAATGGCTCCTCAAAAGCAGGGATTGGTTGAAGGGGAGCAGGAGGAATCTTCTGGTTGGGTTTTCCTACAATTTGGCAGGTGTGGCAGGTTTTACAAAATTCGACAACATCCTGTCGAAGCTTGGGCCAGTAAAAACATTGTTGAATACGAGAGTAGGTTTTCCTAACTCCCAAATGTCCAGCCATTGGATTTTCATGAGCCAGGCTTATTATTTCATTCCGGTATTTAGTGGGGACAACTATTTGATAAATAACCTCCCAATCACTATTGGAGGGTACTTCTGGTGGTCTCCATTTCCTCATAAGTACACCAGATTTTCTGAAATAACAGACAGGGGAGTTTTGGGCTTCAGCCTGTGTTAGAGCCTTTTCACGTGGCTCTGCAAGGTCAGGATCACTTTCCTGTTCCTGAATTAAAGAAGTCCGGGAAATGACATTCAAGGAGGTCCCCCTATCACTCTCAGGTGTAGTGGCCTCTTTACAATTTCTGGAGGAGTCATCACACTGACTCAGAAATGTCTGAGACAAATCAATGTCTTCAGAATCCGTAATTCTGTGAGTGTTCTTATCCGCAGCTTTGCTGTTTAAATCAACACAATTGAGGTTGTTATCAACCTCAGCTTTCTTTGCCATGGACCGAGTCACAGCACATGCTGGAAAAGCAAAAGGAAAACATTCCTTCAAATTAATAATACTTTCATCTGTGCTCGGCTTATCCACCACTTGAGGTTCTACAGTGACTTTGCCACCAGCTAAGTCATTTCCCAATAATAAAGAAATACCTTTTACAGGTAGAGTAGGTCTGATTCCTACTGTCACAGTCCCATTTACTAAGCTACTTCTTAATTTTATTTTATGAAGTGGGACCTTTAAAGAGTTTGACTCAATACCTGATATTAAAACTTGTGCCCCTGTAGCACTTTCTTCAGAAAATGGCAAAATGCCTTCTAACATTAATGACTGAGTAGCCCCTGTGTCTCTCAGTATTTTTATTGGTAAGGAACAGTGCTTATCCCCATCAAGGGAAACAAAGCCTTCAGAAATAAATGGCTTATAATTTTCTAAAGCGTCTTGCTTTATAACATAATATTTTTATACTGTACCAATGACCCAGACATAGCTGGTGCTAACTCTTAAAATATAGGGCCAAACACAAATTTTGCCCCCCAATCCCCAAAATTTGCATCTAAAACTAAAGAAAACATGTCCTGAGAGGCCCTCCACACTTCGCCCCTACTGCGCATGCGCAGTGTCAAGGACGTTCCGAAATTGGCGCCATTTATCATTCTAAGTTTGGCCCTTCATCAGTTAACATCTGACTGATCTTTGTGCTTTTAAATCTCAGTTTAAATGATGCCAGACACATAAATATTAGTGAAATGGTGATTCTAAGGAGGATAGAAAAGGAGGAGAGGAAAAGAATGTGTGACAGAATATTATCAGGGCTGTAACTTAAAATTTTTTAATGAAATTATGTTAAGTTACCTATTTTCAAGGCAGCAGCCATTTTGTTGTCATTCTGATTATTTAGTTACACTGTTTTTTCAAGTGTTTTTCCTCTCTCCCTGTCCTTTAAGTTCCCCCTTGCTATTCTCCCATGCTTTTGGCATAATTTCTGTAATTATTATTACTAAAATTTCTTGGGAGTTTTAGCTGAATAACAGAATGAATTCTGTTCTTTCCCCATGTTTACGTCTTCACCTACGGGTGGTTAGGCGTTGTGTTCTGCATCTACCATCTGATGTTCTGCAGTTTCTTCCCTGGAAGTCTCTGTTTTGCATCAGATGATGTATTTTTGGTAACTGATTTCGGGCCTGGGTGCCTGGAGTCTTATTTTAGTGTTTTTACACTCATTGTTTACATTTACAACAGCCCTCTGTGTGAGGGGGGGATTTCTAAATAATAATATCTTTATGTTATTTTAATCATAACTAGATACATTATTATTGTTCGTAAGTGTTGAATAAATTGTTTAAAATATTTTTAAAATTTTTGTCCACACTTAGGCTTGGGATCCATTGGGGCTCAACGTTACTTTTCAGAAACTTGGGCTGTTCTGAAAAAATATTTTTTCAAAATATTTTGATTTCAATTATTTTTTCTATATTAATGGATCATATTATTATTATGTATTTTGATTGCCAGGGGTTAGTGCGAGTACCAGGACTTGTTTTCTTTTCGCATTGAAAGGATATTGATCAATTGTTTTAAGAGGAAGTCTTCCTCTGACCTTATTATCATTCTATATGTGGTCAGTGTACTCGCATTAACTCCTGTTCTGTATCGTATGATTTCGATGACAATATGGGAAGCGTATGTCACGGTATGTTGTTGGGGATTTGGACACTCCGGTCCTTTCCCCGCAGGGTCACTCTACTTTATCAATTTCTATTTCAGACGATCAAGATTAGGGTGATGTATCTGTGATGTCTTCCAACAGTGTGCCTCCGTCGTCACAATTAATGAAGGGCTAGCGGAAAAGTGCTCATGTAATACGCCAATTGCCTAAGAGGACCCTAGTAGGTTTGACGGCCTTTGACGTCCGCTAGCTCGCCCGGTGTAGCGTCCATTCACCGAATGGTTCGGCAGCCGGGTTCGTCCGTTGCGGTCTAGAAGGAATTTTGGGGTGATGCGAGCACTATAAAATTAACTTAATGCACACCCAGTGACGGCGGATCGGAGGGAGAACGGAGGAAGCCTTTTAGTCCGGTTCATAGCTCGTTCCGGTCCATCCGGACGGCAAGCGAGAGAGGCCCCTCTCTCGTTCAACAACATCTGGCCCCAGATGTTGTGGTACAAATGTGTCGTTAGCGGAGCATACGTCCGTCGCTCGGGACGCTCCGTTGTATAGGCAGTCCGCTGTGACTGCTAAGGCTTCCTCTTCTCGTCAGCGCACACGACCGCACCTTGGCTGCGTGACCGCCGATATATTACCAGCTTCGCCGATCAAGGATTCTTCGGCGACCAGGTCACACCATCCGGCAGCCAGGGATTCGAGACCGATGGACTCCGGACGTTCGCATAGGAAAAGTATGCGGGAGCCATCTGATGCGGAGCTGCCCTCGGCGAAGCAGCGATAGACTGCGCCTCCGCAGGTCTCGACGCCGGACATTCTTGTGCACATAGCACAGCTTATCGCAGCATCCCAGCAGCCGACAGAAACGGTGTCGGATCGAGAATTATCCGACAGCGCTGGGTCGGTAGCCGGGGACTCGAGGTCTGCAGACTCCGGACGTTCGCATAGGAAGTGTGTGGGAGTCAACGTACACGGAGCTTCCAGCGGCAATGCATCGTAAGTCCGCTACTGCACAGGCCTCGGGAACGGACGTGCTTTCCTTAATAGCACAGTTTATCGCAGCATCCCAGCATCAACTGAATCTGTCGCATATATTTTATCCGACGATGCTGGGTCGGGACGCTCCGCGGAAGCGGGTACGGACGTCCGAAAGTTTCATCCGGTCCGACGGGATACCGAAAGGGATTCGGTGGATTTCAAGCTTTCCCTTTCGGATCAACATATGCTGCGATGCCGGATAAGAAACTGATAGCGTCGGTGGACTTAGAAATTTTTGGTTCGGTTCAGGGACATCGTCCCTCAGTTCCGACATAGTCCAATAATGTCACACAAACTTTCGAATTATTGAACGACGCTATATATATTATTATTTTATGCTTGCTATCCAAGCATTTCTGGTTTCTTGTTCGAAGAGTTATGGAGATGTCTTTCAAAAGTGTGCCTCTGTCGTCATAGTTAATGAAGAGTTAGCGGCAATAAGTGCTCATGGAATATGTCTATCGCTTACGGAGTGACATTCGCTAGCTCACCCGGTATAGCGTACATTCATCGAATGGTTCGGCTGCCGGGTTCGTCCGTTGCGGTCTAGGAAGGAGATTTGGGTGATGCGAGCACTTTAATTACTTTAGTACTCACCCAGTGACGGCAGATTGAGGACAGATCGGAGGAAGCCAACAACATTGGGGACCGCATGTTGTGGTTCAGATATTTTACATTCGGAGCATATGTCCGTTGCTCGGGACGCTCCGTTATATTGATAGTCCGAGAGACTGTCTTTAATGCTTCCTCATCCTCACAGCAGGGCACACGACCGCACATTGGCTACGTGACCTCGAGTATCCGATCAGTTTCGGCATTCAGTGATTCCACAGCGAATAGGTCGCGCCATCCGGTAGCCAAGGGACACGAGGCCTATACACTCCGTTCGCTCGCATATTGGAAGTATGCACGGGGTAACGATCTCGGAGCTTCCTGCGGCAATGCATCGTAAGACCGCTGCTCCTCAGGCCTCAGTGACGGACGTGCTATCCGAGTTAGCACAGTTGTTTCGCAGCATCCCAGCAATTGACGGTTTCTCGGTCGAATCAGGAATTATCCGACGGCGCTGGGTCGGTGCGGTCCGCGGTTGCATCAAGCTACGGACGACCGAACGCTTTATAGGGTCCGACAGGATGGCGAAAGGGATTCGAAAGATTTCGAGTTTTCCCTTTAGTAGTATCGGAAGATGCCTTTCATATCTTCTGGCATTTCTTCCAGTGATTATTTTTCGGACTTCATTGCTGCGATCTTGGATAAGAGACTTATAGCGTCATTGGACTCGGATTTTTCGATCGGTACAGGGACTTTGTCCCTGACTTACCGACGCAGTCCAATATTGTCATTACAACATGTGTTTTATTTTTCGACGCTATATATTTATATATACAAGCCTGCTACTAAGCATGATAGTTTAGTTTCTTGTCCGCGTGGCTCATTTCTGCCATTTTATCTTTTTTACATATAGTTTATTTTGGCAGAGCAGGGCATACCGAGAGTTCATATGCGTCTAGACGGTGTGATTAAAGACTGCATATATTCTTTTTCGCCGTTTATGTCTTTTCCAATTTCAATGTTGGGAACGACATTATGTATAGTAGACTTAACTTAGACGCTTTATTATACGTAATCCGCCTTACTGAGGCGTTATCATTACGTCTTCAAGAAAAGATTTACGGGATATTATTCTCAATGTAATTTCTTTTGAGGGCAGTAGTTTGTTCACGTATAACTCCGCCCTTCAGTGGCTGATTGGAGTTGGTTAGACGTGATGCAGCCCTAGCTACATCCACGCGTGGATAGTAGGTTAAGAACTCTCTCAGAGTCGCTTCGTTCTCGGAGGAGCTTCTCTTCGACGGCAACTTTCCGGCAATCCATGAATTGCTTGATTTATACATTCTCTTGTCTATCTAGTGTTACAAGAGATTCAGACTGGGGCAAACATTCGGTGGTTGACTCAGAGAGTGCCGCCGCAGTTGCCGGACCCGAGTATGGCTGTTATGACGGTTGCCAGTCAAACAGATTGGGATATATACTGATCTCTACGGATTCGAAGTGCCAGGGTCTTTGGGTTCCGCAGTCTTTTAGCTATCAGTTTAACTTCCGCGGAATAATGTTTTTTAGGCTTGCTTTATGTCATTGCATGAACATTATTCAGAAACGCATGCCCAAATTCCTGTCCTTTAATTCGACAGTAGTGGCGTATCTCCGGAACCAAGGAGGCACTCTTTCGTTTCCGTTATTCAATTTAATGGAAAGAATCCGTCTGTTGGTTATAGTACACCAAGTTCAGTTTTGTTCCGTCATATTCTGGGTCGTCTGATTGTTTTATCGCACTCCCGTTCTCTTACGGGTCGCTTGTTGCTGTCAGAATGGACTCTCAACAAACAAGTATTCAATCAGATTTGCTATCTATGGGAGCGCCCAATGATGTTTTATTTATGACACAGCTTGCTAATCAATTGCAGACGTATGTGTTGGCTTGTCCAGATCTCTGAGCTAATACTGTTAACGCTCTATTGATCTATAGGACGGAATGATAGGATACGCGTATCCTCCGGCGCTGTTGTTTTAGCAGGTATTGCTAAGATAAACAACCACAATACATTTCTGTTGATAGCATCTCTATCTTCACAGAGATCATGAGTAATTTACTCTCTTGTCTACTGTGGATCTTAACGTGAAATCTTCCTCTATGTGAGGATCTTTTTTCACTGGGTAAATCGTGTCATCTTTATCACAACCAGCAAGGTCGCAACCTTCATGTATTCCGTTGTGTGGTCCGTATTGCATTGTAAGCACTGTACTGGACGAGCTTTGGACGCGATTTCTTACTATAGGAGATCCTCTTCTTCGCTATTCTATGCGACTAAAGTGGAGGCTCTTCCGTCGTGGTGTAGGGATCATTATGTTCATATGGTTGATCCCTCCATACTACTCATTGCTATTTTTTAGTATACTTGTTTCACAAGATCTACTGCAGCCTGTTGTTATTTAGGTTATAGGTTTATGTTATCTCATACCTATGCACTCTACGATAGTCTACAATTGAGTCTTTTGTCTCTTTATCTAAGTCAGTAACTTTTTGATAAATAGACTTAGAATCTTTAGATTAAATTCCTATACGGATTTTAACTTCAGGTTCTTATTTAGCTAAGTAATCATTTGAGCCTCTGGAAACAGTAGTTTTCAAATTCTGACCTTTTAGACAGTAATTCTGTTGGTTCTCTTTTACTGTAGAGTCAGTGAGTTTCATGCACTATCGATGGATGATTTTCACTTTCATAGTTTCGGAATCAATACTTCCGTTACTATTTAGGTTGGATTGTTGCATAAGAGTTAGGCTCCTATTAACCGGAACCTATTATTTTAAGGTCCTTCCGTCTTCGTATGGGCATAGGCCTTTACTCTTTCCGGGTACAGTTTATGTATTTATAAACAGATATCTGTTTATTACAAGGGCGTAAGCTTCTTCTGTCTTTGATGTCTAGTAGAAGGACGTTACGCTCCATTTTATTGTTAATTTATTCTATTAACTAGCGTACTGCTTATGGTATATCATTGGCTTAGCAGTTGTGCTTAAGATTTCGGCTCATGAAGTAAGAGTTCTTCTACTTCTTGGGCTTACATTAATAGTGTTGCTATTATAGATTTTTGAAGGCTGCTCATTGCGCTTAGCCATCCATTCATGAATTTTATCTCAGAAATATCGAGTCCATTTCTGGAGGCCTCTATTGTTAGGTCTATTATCTACTGCTCAGAATGTCATTCACTTAACAGTTGCTACTATAGCTAGGTAGGCTGTCTGTTTCGGCAGTGTCTCCATTCGGCTGCCCTCTTCGCTCTGGGCTATTTGACCCAGGGCAAGAAAAAGGGGGGGGGGGGGGGGAGGGTGTTCCCTTGGGTCACCTGTTTTTACTATGAAAACAAGGGGATACCTCCTCCGGAGTTAGTAATTCTGAGCTGTTATTGGGATGGTTGTTTAGTGAGAAGTTTAAGTTTATAAAATTCATTCAAGTCTTAGTTTTTAAAGTATAGCTTTTGAATATTGCATATGTCAACGGACATGATTATGCAATTCTCACACACTTTTAGGAGTATAAGAGTCTCTATTCTCTAGACTTACTTTATTATTGGCTTACTTTAAAAATTATTAGTATAAGGATTATTGGATATTAATAGAGTACATGGATGTATGAAGCTCAATTTTTGGAAGGTGTTGTATCTTTCTAATTTATCATAAATAAGAAAGATACATGTAAGGCCTATTACTTCTTTTCCCTACAGGGGATGACTCTATTTTATTTTATTGAGCGTATTCCATTTTGCTCTATGTCCTTGGCCCTCCAGCCTTTTTACTATTCAGCTATGTCTGGGTCATTGGTACAGTATAAAAATGTTAAAAAATTTATAGTAATTTATATATTTTTTATACTTACCAATGACCCAGACGGGGATGGCCCTCCCAGGAGTTGGGAACTCTTGCCTCCCCGCTGAGTACATAGCGCTTACCAGGCACTGGTTATTAGAATGATAAATGGCGCCAATTTCGGAACGTCCTTGACACTGCGCATGCGCAGTAGGGGCGAAGTGTGGAGGGCCTCTCAGGACATGTTTTCTTTAGTTTTAGATGCAAATTTTGGGGATTGGGGGGCAAAATTTGTGTTTGGCCCTACATTTTAAGAGTTAGCACCAGCTATGTCTGGGTCATTGGTAAGTATAAAAAATATATAAATTACTATAAATTTTTTAACTTTCAGGGCATGGAGCACATGCTAGTGCATTCTGTGAAGTAGAGGACTCATTTTTCCTTTTTAACAGCCAGCAATCAGATAATAAATGACCTGCTTTCTTACAATAATTACAAGTTTTAGTTGAACTGTTAGGTCGTAATGTTGTAGGGCTGGCATTGGATGACTTATTCTCATTAGGCTTCCGATTAAATTTAGGTGGTGAAAAGTTTGTAGGATGGGAAGGATGATTAGAAGGATGAGTTTTATCTGAAGTTGGTTTAGGTCCACTTTGGAAAGAGTTCTTGTGAAGCCAAAAATTTGTAGAGTTACGACTCATTTTATGAGTTAAGGCATAGTCATCTGCTAATACTGCTGCTCTATTTAATGTGTCAACTTTTTGTTCATCTAGGTGGGCCTTTATATCTGAATGTATCTTTCCTTTAAACTCTTCAATCAGCATCATTTCTTTTAACTTTGAGAAATCTTTCCCAATTTCTTTGGAATGGCACCACCTATCAAATAAATTTTGCTTTTCTCTGGCAAATTCCACATGAGTTTGATTTTCGTTTTTATAATAATTTCTGAACTTCTGCCTATAGGCCTCTGGAACAAGTTCATATGCCTTGAGTATAGCCTCTTTAACAGTATCATAATTATTGCTTTGCTCAGAAGATAGAGCGGAATAGATTTCTTGGGCCTTTCCTTTTAAAACACTTTGCAATAGCAAAGTCCAGACATCCCTTGGCCATTCTAAACTTGTTGCCACTTATTCAAAATGTAAAAAATATTTATCAACTTCTTTTTCTTGAAAGGGGGGAACTAGCCTAACATGTTTAGTTGCATCAAATCTACTTGGGGAAATTACATTTGAGCCTTGACGCTGTGATTCTAATTCTTTTATTTTTATTTCCTTTTGAATTTCTAATTCTTTTAAGTGCATTTCTTTTTGAGTTTCTATTTCTCTTAATTTTAATTCCCTATCCTCCTTTTCTTTTTGAGCTTCAATTTCTTTTAATTTAATTTCATTTTCTCTTTCTTCTTTTTCTTTTTGAGCCTGAATTTCAATTTCCCTCATTTTTTGTTGCATTTCTAACTTTTTTAATTCCAATTCTAACTTTTTGAGTTCAGGGGCATCAGTGGGTTGTGGTTCAGAGGGGAGAGTTTCAGACTGAGGCAAAAGGCCTTCCTCCATATAATGATTAACAATGAGCTGTTTAAGTTTATGTTTGTTCAGACCAGGGGTGGCAGGTAATTTTAGATAATGAGCAAGTTGGAATAAATCCTCCTTCTTAAGAGATTCTAAAAGGGCCAAACTAGGAGAGCCTTCAAATTCAGAAATAAATTCTGTCACAATGAATACCATGATGAAAAGGTTTGCTGGTTCTCAGAATATCAATAATAATACTGAAATTTTCTAAGAAAATTTAAATGTTTTGAAAGTGAGCCAAAATAATAATTTCAATTTGCAATTTTCTCGTTATCTAATATTCAATCTCGGCAACAAGCCCCCAATTTCTGTTACGGTGTGGAATTATTAATGATATTGGTAACAGAAAGAAATCTGAGAATCAGCAACAAAACTATGAATTTAACTATTCTGAAATTTAATTAAAAAAAAATTGATATAAAAAAAAATGATACAAAGATCTTTTACACTAATTGGGTTACAGAAAATAAAAAAAAAACAATGGTACTTATCAATTATAGAATTAGTCCAAAGTACAGTTTGACAGAATCCAGTAATCCAGTGGTGAAGTACCTTCTGAAGAAAGTTACCAGCTGGTAGATATAGTATTAAATCCAAGAATGTCTCTTCAGAAACAGTATCCCGTAGATTTATAATAAAATTTTCACTTAGAAATTTCAGCAGTCTCCAATAAAATATAATAAAATTCTCCGCAAAATTCGAATGGAGTAAAAATCCAAGAAGTATTGGCGCCACAGGTAATTTCCAAACAATCCAGTAGAATCCTGGCTTTTCACAAAGTATTATTCTTTTTCACAGAAAGTGTAAATTCTCTTTTCCAAGACGAACAAATTCTCTTCAAAATTCTCTTTTGGAATCAATCTTCCAAATTCACAAAGAAGCACTGCTTCTATAATAAATGCACTGTTCTGAAACAATAATAATCTCCAATGGAAACAACTGCTGTGAAAATAAGTTCTTCTGAAATGGCTTTCTAAAATGAGTTTTTGAATTCTGTTGACAAACCTTTATATAGTAACCAGATAGAATGTCCCAGAAGAGGAAGTTTCTGCAATGTTCTATTAGTTTCTGGGGAATTCTGTTAAAGTTCAAGTAAACAAGGTCATTGACCTATTTAAACAATCAACAACTATATGTACAATATATCAGTGTAACAAAGATGTAAACAAGGTCACTGAGTGCAAAAGAGTTAGACCAGTCAGAAAATGCAGAAATAAAAAAAAATCTTTCTCACATAATTATCGACTTAAGGATATATCAATCTCAATATAATATGGGGGCTATAACAGGGGGGGCACATGTCCGGCATTCGCAGATGATATTTCACTCTATGCAATGCGCGAAATCTCAAAATTGTGTGGTTTCTCGTGAGTTGTTAGAAATCACATATTCTCCCATTTTCAAACTTTGCGATGAATCTACACCAGCATGAATATGTTGGTCGGAATATAGTGTGGTCATGTGTAAAAAGCCCCGATGGGCCACACTGACTTTCACAAGTGCCAATTTCCAATTTTTTGAAGCTTCAGAATCCCGACGACGAGAGTGGTAGACCCCTTTTCGTTTTAGTCATCATCTCGCCTCTATACGCGCGTAGGACAATGCGCGCTCGCATGTGTGTGTGTGGGGGGGGGGGGGGGGGGGGGAGCGGTAGATGGTAGTGTGCTATACCTATACTTAAATGATCGATTGATAACTCGGAGCTAAAATTGAATAAAAGTATTACCAAACATATTTAATGTTATCTTTTATAAATGAATGTCGGTCATTCCCCACCACCAGGAGACCTGTCCAACCAGAAGTTATCACCTGAATATTTACCACCCGGACAGGAGCTGAACTGAGGGCCTTATTTCCTGTTGGCGGATGTCCGGGTGGCACATCATATATAGACGGGCAAATGTTGGGGGGGGGGTGAAGCTGGATTGCTGTATTTCCCTGGTGAGGGGCCTAGGCCTATATCAGTGACCCGGCACTACCAGTGGTGTAGGCCGTCGACAGGAGGTAGGAGGGGTGGGGATGTAGTAACAAGAGGCAGACGTTAATGGGCCCCACTCGCGTCACTGCTGGAGTACATCCTCAAGCACTCCTATGCAGTTGAAACCATGTTTTCTGGTGGTTATTTCAATATTACGCGAATTCTGCGTTCCCCCACTCCCTCACGCAAGAATTCATGGTCATGTGTCAAAATTAAGGAAACCTCATCTTTTGACATCCATAAAAACGATTTTGTTTTTTTCCCTTCCCCCACCTACGAGAAAGGGACGCCCCTTTTGTACTCGCCTCCACTCGTCGCCATACGACTGGGTACGATGCGCACCGCCTCGCGGCTAGACATTAACACGGGGCCTAGTCCAAACTTCAACCCAAAGTCCTTTATATATTATTTTGGTGTTATAAGTCCTTTGGGGCATATCACCCCAAAAAATTATATTACGGACTTCAGGTCCAAGTTTGGACGCCACGAGCCCCTTTTTTTCTCTCGATCGGGGTCTGGATATTCCTTGACGGCCCTGCACTGATGAGATCGATCATTCGTTATTATCAATATAATTTCCGTTTTATTCGAGAATAAGAGTAGAATGCTCATTGGCGATTTTATTTCAAACACAGTTTTTATTTTGTTTTAGAACGTGTTCCGGGAAAACTGTTAAATGTTTTGATATTAAGACGCTCGTATCAGCTTGTATAGGCATTTTTGTTGAAGAATCTTCTTTAAAACTTGTTACTTGACTTCGTTTCGGCTGAGTGTCCATTGCCAATTTTCAATCCCCCGAAACATGCACTGATTGTCGTATGAACGGGAAGAAAAACATTTTTTTAATGCGGTAGGTGTTATCCATGTCAATAAATATCCGATTCTTTTTCAGTGTTGTTTAGCGAGCACATGCAATGTTTTGTTTGGACCGAACGACCAGCATGTATTTAACAAGGACCAATTATCTAAACTTGTTTCTCGTTTCGTGGTATATAATGAATACAAGGTCCAGATGTGGAGCGCAGTGTGCGGCAAATAAATATCCGATTATAAAAATCAGAGCACCTGGGCTCCAAATTGGAGCTAGGCCGACATCAAAGCGATTGTTGACGCTTCAAATGTGTTCAAATCTTGATAAATAAAGGCTAACATATAGTTTGGATCAATTTACTCTACACAAATCAGGGACCGACTTGGGGAAGTAAAAGATGGGGCCAATCTAGGCCCTAGGGGCCAATTAAGAAATTTGGGAGTCAAATGGCGAAATCAGGACTGAGGAGTCAAATTTCAAGTGATTTTATGAAAATGAAAAATGGCTGGAAAAAAGTAATGACAATAGTTTACCATTTACCAAGCCTCACATAACTGTGCAATCAAATTTTGTTTCAAAGGAGTCATGAGATATATTTCTGTTATATAAAAAAGAATAAATTAAGCCACAGTCAAGTGACTGTGCGGGGCACGGTTTAAGGAAGGAACCCCAAACCAGCAATCTGCCAGAACTGGCGTCTTAAACTTCGCACGAAGTGAAAAGGGTTTATTCTGGCTTGTCAGCTTAACAACTCTGCAATGGTGACCAGCGTGTCATTAAATGCTTCAATGACCAAAACTGAATACAAATGATCCTAAAGTCTGAGATCACTTATATTATTTAAAATTTATTATTTAAAATCAGCATTGGAACGAAGCAAATTAAATTTGTCGAAACATATGGGGCGTCACCTAAGGTGGAAGCACTGTCAGAAATTTCCATTGTATGAAACAAGTCAAGTTCTTCGATAGCTAATTTGATTACCTCCCTTAGACCAGAATCCTTTCCAACATTACAAAAACACACTCTTATGCTTCTGTCTGGCGAGTTCATTCCCACAGTTGTTACGTCCCAATACCGCCTCGGACGCTGTGTTGGTTAAGTGGCTGATTAAGGACCTTACGAAAAACTGTGGGGACAAGGAGAGGGGGAGGGGGTGCTGCACCTGGGCCCAAGTTTGCCGACGTGCACTGTCAACCAAATTTTGAAATTTAATCCGAAAAGATGCGATTATAAGGCTCGCATCTGATGCAGATATCCACAATGCGCAACCCATCCCTGGGAAAAGAATGGGGGGGGGGGGGGAGGCACACCAAGTCGTCAATGCCTGGATTCGCCCTTGTGGTAAAATAATGTTAGTGTAACATTATTGATAGACCGTATAATGAATGTTTCAATGCATAAGGCAACTATTTGATGCTTGTCAATCGCGTTGTTTGTGTATGCCAAGTCTGAGTTGTTTGAACCTTTATAATGCAGATCAAGTTCAGTTGTGTTAATTTCGGAAGCTGTCAGTTTATCCACGCGTCAAATTTAGCGCCACTTGTCTGTTTACTAGAGCCAAATTGTAATCTTTTCCAACTTCTTAGCGCAATGGCACGTTGGTGCACGTGTAGGACAGTCCCTGGCACAAATGTTATACTACTATCAAATTCAGCTGGTGATAAGGGTGAAAGCTTGATATATATTTCTGTTTTCGAGTTTTGAGTTCCCATTATAACTTGATGGGGAAATTTTATCACAGATTTGAATGGGAAGAATCTGAATGTAGAGGGGTAGTCACTTCGATCAGATCGCCGAACTACCTCCAGGCTAACCACTGGTCCACTGGAATTAATGACCCAGATTTACCTATTTTAAATCATATTTTTCACTCTTTGCTTATTATTTTATATATTTACTCGAGTTGTGAAAAGTTCTCATAATGTCCCATGTTGCCATTCTCCTTATCATTCACCCAACTACAAACTAATTTGTGGTGTCTGATTTCACTGGTTCACTGTATCAACAATCCATTGACCATAATGGCATAAGCATCATCCATCTGGCTTATTTCACTGTCTTTGTGCTTTGTTCTGTGTTTGTTTCTCATTGTTATAACAACATTGATATGTAACGGTAACTCCTTAACTCTCAAAAAAGCAGAACTCAAAACCACGTATACTCTCAGGTGCTGCATAAACATGCAGGCACATTTATTGATTTGTGAATAAAATACAAACCATCACTTTTCCCCATCACGTTTATTATTTTCCCCAAGTGAGACCAAGAAAAAAATTACCTGTTTTTAGGGTGACCCAAAGGACCCTTAAAAAATATGCCAACCCTAAAAAGTTTATGCTCTCGATGGTGCACCTGTCTTCAACCAATGCTAACCCTACTTGTGTGGAGTTAATATGTTGGGGAGCTGACAGTTGCATTGCTCAGTTGTTCTCTCCGGGTACTCAGACTTCCTCCACCCATAAAACTGACATGGTCAGGATTAACCAATGTGCAGAAATATGTGACCTTAAACACCAGTAAATAAATTGAGGGCTGGTACTTCTTCCCAAGGGTTTATGTTAGTTACATATTTGTCTATGTCTGACTGTGAGTCTGTGACACATGAAATACAGTTCTCTTTGAGTGGTTAGAATTTGTTTATCAGATTTGCTTTATTAAAAATAAATGGAGAGTACCATCAAGTGCTCTCCAATAATTTGTAATAAAGCAAATTGATACAAACAGAATGGCAATGTGTTTTTATTTTTGACTGAATATGATATGTAACGTTACGTGTGTGATGAAGATTAGGCTAACTGTAAAATTATGGCAGATTATATTAAGAACCTGAATTTTTACCAGATTCTTTTTATCAGCCCTTTAATACAGAATAAAGAAATGCAGTAATCTCTCCACAGTTATTCAACTAAAAGTTGATGTATCCACCTATCATGTTACGTGTGTGACCAATCTTTGGCTTGAATGGAAAAACATGCTGACAGTGAAAAAAATCTGTTTTGCAACTCATAATTAATAGTTAACCTTTTATAATTATGCTATTGCTATTAGTTTCAAGAAAGAATATCAGTATTTCCTGTAATTAATATACCAAATGACCTGAAAGTTATAATGTAGATCATTAATGGGAGAATTGCCCTACATTCACTTCAAAGTTAAATTGAAGAACCGTGTCCGCTGTTTTCCTACTGTAAACAAGTGACTATACAGCAGATTTAGAATTTCATGTTACGATAACCCTGCCCTCAATCAATTTAACAACCGTTCTTTCTGGCATTATTTGGCATGTTAAATTATTCTTATACCAGCCTCATGGCATGTTAACTAGATAATGTAACTTGTATAAATGTAAATTAATACTAAGTCCTAGTTGAATATTTTTAGCTGCGACTAGCAGCTCTATAAGTGGCAATGTCGGTCTGTTGGTCGGTCGGTCTGTCTGTGACCAACAAGTTTCAAAACTTAATAACTTTTGAAATACTTGATGGAATGACTTTACATTTGGCATGTAAGTGTATCTTATTGATGTCTAGCCACTGTTCAATGCATGTGTTGTTCCAAATATTTTTCTTGGAGTTATGGCCCTTGATGAACTTAGAATGTTGGTCGGTCTGTCTGTGACCAACGAGTTTCAAAACTCAATAACTTTTGAAATACTTGATGGAATGACTTTATATTTGGCATGTAAGTGTATCTTATTCATGTCTAGCCACTGTTCAATGCATGTGTTGTGTTCCAAATATTTTTCTTGGAGTTATGCAGGGCTCGCCTTGAGTAAAATGGTTGGGGCCTAAAAAAAGTGCCCCACATATTGAGGTCGGGGCCTTTTCGGGGCTGATTTTCCATTTTGTCCATTATTGTTAGTGCTTTTTTGTGGAAAATGTCGGGGCTTGAAAAAAAGCCCCCAACATGTGCTCCTCAGGGCTGATCTCGGGGCCTGGGCTGATCAGCCCCGACTCAAGGCAAGCCCTGGTTATGGCCCTTGATGAACTTAGAATTTTGTGAAATTGCACCACCCGTCGCAGCTACGGCGTCGATGTCGCGATTTTTGACTTACAAAAAGGCTATATAAATTACCAAACAGCTGTATCAGTGCTCTCATTGCCTATTTTTTACTGTTTTCAGTCAGATATTTATGTGAGTTTACAGAATTAAATAAACTTAGAAATATATAAACTGTATTGTTTTTTATTCGATTGCAATTGTAAGTATCAAAACAGTACAAAATTTAACTTGATATATCCAGCTTAATATGTACATTTTTATACTGTACCAATGACCCAGACTTAGCTGGTGCTAACTCTAACAAAACCAGGGCCAAACACAAATTTTGCCCCCCAATCCCCAAAATTTGCATCCAAAACAAAAAGAAATCATGTCCTAAAGGACCTCCATACTACGCCTCTACTGCGCATGCGCAGTGACGCAGACGTCCCGAAATTGGCGCCAATTATCATTCTCTGTTTGGCCCTTCATCAGTCAACATCTCACTGATCTTTGTGCTTGTAAATCTCAGTTTAAAGGATGCCAGACACGTAATTTTTGGAGAAAATGTGATTCTAAGGAGGATAGAAGGAGGAGAGGAAAAAGAAGTGACAAAAAATAATCAGGGCTGTACTTAAAATTTTTTGATGAAATTATGTTAAGTTGCCTATTTTCGAGGCATGCGCCTCTTGTTGTCATTCTTGCTAATTGTTGCACTGCTTATTCAGTGTTTCCTCTTCCCTAACCTTCTAAAGTCCCCCCTTGCAATTCTCCCATGCTTTTGGCATATTTTTGAGAAATTTCATTTCTAAAATTTCCTGGGAGAGTTGCTTGGTTACAGAATGTTTTCTGTTATTTTCCCCATAGTTACGTTTTCACCCATGGGTGTATAACGTTTGTGTTCTGCATCTTCCATCTGATGTTCTACAGATTCTCCCCTGGGAGTCTCTGTTTTGCATCAGATAGAGTGTAATTGATGACTGATTCCGGGCCAGTTTTTTCAGTGCCTGGAGTCATGTTTTCTGGTGTTTTTACACTGTTTGTTTTCATTGGCAACAGCCTTTTTTGAGGGGGGCTGTTTGCCTTTGCTGTAGTTTATCTCACTATAAGATACATTTATATTATCCGAAAGTGTCTCATTAATTATTTAATATAAATTTAAAATTTTTGACCACACTTTGCCATCGGATCCATCGGGGCTCAACGTTACTTTTCAGCAACTTGGGCTTCGCTGAAAAAATATTTTTTCAAAATTATTTTGTTTTGCAATTGTTTTTTCATTTATTAATGGATCATGTTATTATGTATCTTTGTGTCAGGGGTTTTTGCGAGTAACTAGGACTTATTGTTGTTCTTTCACAATGAAGGGACATTGTTCAAATTGTAATAGGAAGAAATCTTCCTCTGACTTTCATGATCATTGTATTAATTGTAGTCAGTGTTCTCGCATTAATCCCTGTCCTATATGTGAATATTGGGATGAGAAACATTGGAAACGTGTGTCACGATATGTTGTTTCTGGAGAAAGAGCGATTCCGGCTCTTTCTCCGCAAGGTCACTCTACTCTCTCAGTTTCTATTTCAGAGGAACCAGAACAGGGTGATGTTTCCATGTTATCTTCTTCAAGTGTGCGTCCGTCGTCACAAATGAATTCAGAGCTAGCGGCAAAAGTGCTCATGGAGATTAGACAAATGTCGTCCGCTAGCTCGCCCAGTGTAGCGTCCATTCACCGAATGGTTCGGCAGCCGGGTTCGTCCGATGCGGTCCAAGAGGAAATTTTGGGTGATGCGAGCACTATAAACATAATAGATGCACACCTAGTGACGGCGGATAGTAAGCGAGAACGGAGGAAGCCTTTGAGTCCGGTTCCTAGCTCGTCCAGGTCCAGCCGGGCCGCGAGCGAGAGAGGCCCCTCTCTCGTACAACAACATCTGGGACCAGATGTTGTGGTACAAAATGTGTCTTTAGCGGAGCATACGTCCGTCGCTTGGGACGCTCCGCTGTATAAGCAGTCCGCAGAGACTGTTAAGGCTTCCTCTTCTCGTCAGCGCACACGACCGCACCTTGGCTGCGTGACCGCCGATATATTACCAGCTTCGCCGATGAAGGATTCTTCGGCGACCAGGTCACACCATCCGGCAGCCAGGGATTCGAGACCGATGGACTCTGGACGTTCGCATAGGAAAAGTATGCGGGAGCCATCTGATGCGGAGCTGCCCTCGGCGAAGCAGCGAAAGACTGCGCCTCCGCAGGTCTCGATGCCGGACATTCTTGTGCAGATAGCACAGCTTATCGCAGCATCCCAGCAGCCGACAGAAACGGTGTCGGATCGTGAATTATCCGACGGCGCTGGGTCGGTACGCTCCGCCGAAGCATTGGGGGCGGACGACCGGGAACATCATGAGGTCTGACCGGATGGTGAAAGGGATACGGATGACTTGGAGCTATCCCTTTCGGAACAACATAAAGCTGCCGTCGACTTCATCCGGCACTTTCTCCCTCAAGTTGTTCCGTCGGGCCAGACTGCTGCGCTTCCTGACAAGAGAATTATAGCGTCATTGGACTCTGAATTTTTTGAGCGGTTCAGGGACATCGCTCCCGAGTTTCCGTCGCAGTCCAATAATGTTGCAAGAACATTTGAATTATTGAATGACGCTATATTTAAACTTGCTTCCAGGACGGGGAAAGCAGGTTTCTTGTCCGCTAATACTCTCAACCTGCCTTTCATTAATGCAAGGAATAAATTCGATACGGCAGGACAGGGTATACCGAGAGTTCCTCTGCGTATGGACGACGAGGCGGAAGACTTAGAGCTATCATTACTGTCGTCAGCTTCTATTCCAACCGCTGTGTTGGAAACAGCTATTGCGTCTAACAGAGCCAATTTAGATGCCTTATCTTACGCAGATCACCTTACTAAGGCGTTATCACTGCGCCTTCAGGGGAAAGAGTTTCAGGATATACAATCCTCTTTAAGACTTCTTTCAAGGGCAGTAGCTTATTCCACGTGTAACTCCGCCCTTTCAGTGGCAAATCTGGAGTTGGTTAGACGTGACGCAGCCCTAGCTACATCCACACTAGTGGATTCTAAGGTGAAGAACTCTCTTAGAGTCGCTTCGGTCTCAGGAGAACTTCTCTTTGACGGCAAGCTTTCCGCTATTTATGATAAAATTAAAAAGAAAGCTAATGATTCTCTGTTGTTCAGATCTGCTCCTAAGAAGTCGGATACAGCAGACACGAATAAGACAGGCACTTCTGGGTCTAATGCGCCCAAGAGAGGTTCCTATAGAGGTTCCGGTGCGTCCTCTTGGTCTTATTCGAGAGACCGTCAGGATAGCGACTCTCGTTCGGGACGTCCTTCAGGCCGGGACAATCGGTTGGACGCCCCGAGGTCGACGAGGCGAGGTGCGGGTCGTGGAAGACGTGGTTTCTCCTACCGCAGGCCTCGCAGGTCCAGGAGGTGATGGCTTAAACCTCTATCGCGTTCCGGTTGGCGGAAGGTTGTCGAGCTTTTCACAAGAATGGGCGTCGATTACGGACGACCCTTGGGTGAGAGGAGTGACTTCGGAAGGTCTAAAGATATCCTTCAAACGAAAGCCTCCATTAACTCGAAGTCCAAAGTGGACTCATCTTCCGTCAAATCCACAGAAAAGAGACGCTCTGTTATCAGAGGTGCAGTCTCTTTTAATGAAGAACGCGGTAGAGGTCGTAGAAAACCAGGAATCTCCGGGATTCTACAGCCATCTGTTTCTGGTTCCGAAACCAGACGGCTCGTTCCGTCCAGTCATAGATTTGAGCTGGATAAACAAGCTGATCGTCGCTCCGAAGTTTTATATGGAGACGATTCGATCGGTCAGAGCGAGTATTCGGGTGAACGATTATGCAACGAGCATAGATCTCAAAGATGCGTACTTTCTCGTCATGGTACATCCGACATTCCGAAAGTATCTACGCTTCGCAGTCCTCGGAGTGGTGTATCAATTCCGGGCGATGTGCTTCGGATTGAATCTAGCACCCTGGGCTTTCACTCGGGTAATGAACTCGGTAATGATCTACTTCCGAGCTCATTCGTCTGCGGTAACGTCGGCCTACCTGGACGACATTCTTCAGAGGTACGGCAACGAGTTAACGCTTCAGAACGATGTTCAGAATCTTCTTCTATTGCTCCGACGTCTCAGTTTTATAGTAAACGAGGAGAAGTCGGATCTGGTGCCGTCCAAGTCATTCACTCATCTGGGAATGAGCTTCGAGACGCACAACAATCTCGTTCGTTTGCCGTTAACCAGAGCGAAATTAGTCAGTTGTTACGCTCGCTATTGTCTGCACGCAGACAAAGTCACGGCGAGAGAATTTATGAGACTGATAGGTCTGTGCGGAGCCGCCGCGGATCTCATTTCGATGGGGCGGTTACGCACATGTCCTCTTCAAATTTTCCTGGCTCAGAATTGGAGTGTGAAAATTCATTCGCTCGATGTAGACGTTCTCTTGTCAGATCAAGTGAAACAAGAGATACAGACTTGGGCAAACATTCAGTGGTTAACTCAAGGAGTTCCGCTGCAGTTTCCGGATCCGAGTTTTACCGTTATGACGGATGCCAGTCAAACAGGTTGGGGTGCATCATTAATCCCAACGGATTCGAGATGCCAGGGTCTTTGGGATCCGCAATTCCTGTGCAAGCACATAAACATTAAGGAAATGATGTCAATTTGGCTTGCGTTACGTCACTGGATGGACATTATTCACGATGCTCATGTCCAAATCCTATCCAACAATACGACAGTAGTGGCGTATATATGGAATCAGGGAGGCACTCATTCAGTTCCATTGTTCAATCTAACGGAAAGAATCCTTCTGTTTGCGTTAGAACATCACGTTCTTCTTTCGGTCCGTCACATACCGGGTCGTCTGAATGTGCTAGCAGACTCCCTTTCACGAAAGGGTCGCTTGTTGCCGTCGGAGTGGACTCTCAACAAACAAGTATTCAATCAGATTTGCTACCAATGGGAACGGCCAATGATAGACTTATTTGCGACACATCTCAACAATCAGTTGCAGACGTATGTGTCTCCGTGTCCGGATCCAAGAGCTTTTGCAGTAGACGCTCTGTCGATCCCTTGGGACGGAATGATAGGATATGCGTATCCTCCAGCGCCGTTAATTCAACAAGTATTCCTAAAGATAAAACAATCTCAATGCAAGATTCTGTTGGTAGCATCTCTGTCGCCACAGAGACCGTGGATAAATCTACTCAGGTGTCTGTTGTGGGACCTACCGCGGAAGCTTCCTCCACGGAAGGATCTTCTTTCGCAGGGGAAATCGCGCCAACTCCATCACAACCCGCAAGGTCTCAACCTTCACGTTTTTCCGTTGTGCGGTCCTTCTTGCATGGGAAGCACTTTACAGGACGAGCAGTGGACGCGATTTCTAACTGTAGGAGGACCTCCTCTTCGCTAAACTATGTGGCTAAGTGGAAGGTTTTTCGTCGTTGGTGTAGGGATCATTCTGTAGATATATTCGTTCCCTCTATACCAGACATTGCAAACTTTCTAGTATACTTATTTGACCCAGGGCAAGGGGAAGGGGGGGGGGGGCGGGGGTTCCCTTAGGTCACCTGCTTTATAGTGAAAAGCAAGGGAATGCCTCCTCCAAGTCAGTATTTCTGAGTCGCTTCCGGGATGGTTTTAAAGTGTAATATTAATGTTTAAATTCATTCATGTCTTATTTTTAAAGTGTAGCTCGGTGTGAAGCATTTGTATATGTCAAGTGTCAAACGGGCTTTAATATACAATACTCGGACACTTTTAAATGACTATAAAGAGTCTCAATTCTCTGGACTACTTTATTTATTGGCTTGCTTTAAAAATAATTAGTATAAGGGTTATACTGGATGTTAATAGAGAACATGAATGTTATTGTGCTCAATTATTAAGGGTAGTGTATCTTTCTAATTTAATATTAAATAAGAAAGATACATGTAAAGCCTAATACTCCTTTTCTCCTTAAGGGGTTACCTCTTTACTATATAGTTGAGCTTATTGGATTTTCCTCTATGTCCTAGGCCCTCCAGCCTGTTTACTATTCAGCTAAGTCTGGGTCATTGGTACAGTATAAAAATGTTAAAAAATTTATAGTAATTTATATATTTTTTATACTTACCAATGACCCAGACGGGGATGGCCCTCCCTGGAGTTGGGAACTCTTGCCTCCCCGCTGAGTACATAGCGCTGACCAGGCACTGCCAGTAAGAATGATAATTGGCGCCAATTTCGGGACGTCTGCGTCACTGCGCATGCGCAGTAGAGGCGTAGTATGGAGGTCCTTTAGGACATGATTTCTTTTTGTTTTGGATGCAAATTTTGGGGATTGGGGGGCAAAATTTGTGTTTGGCCCTGGTTTTGTTAGAGTTAGCACCAGCTAAGTCTGGGTCATTGGTAAGTATAAAAAATATATAAATTACTATAAATTTTTTAACATTTAGGGATTTTCCATGTCTTAAATTGACGACATATTACTGTCCAGTCAGACAATGGGGATTTAAATTATTTGGCATGTGATTGAAACCTGCTGTTTGATTAGCTGAATTCCTTTACTACAACCTGTTACACCACCAT
Organism: Pictodentalium vernedei; assembly: GCA_031216915.1. Classification (NCBI taxonomy): domain Eukaryota; kingdom Metazoa; phylum Mollusca; class Scaphopoda; order Dentaliida; family Dentaliidae; genus Pictodentalium; species Pictodentalium vernedei. The sequence continues at coordinate 73,096,836 of CM062293.1, read as the reverse complement.
AGTAGAAAATTAAATATTTTACTGTTGGATAGGGCATCACAGGCTTCAGGAAACATTTATACTTGTTCTGCCTCAAATTACATGTTTAACTCCCTGACAGAACCTGCCTATTTATAATGTAACAGGCTCTTATTGAAACACCATTTTCAATGAAACTGCTCAAACCTAGAATCCACTGTGTTTTGACAATGCCAGCATTCCCACATGTGACTTGAGAAGCAAAACAATACAGCTTATGAATATGTAATCAGGATGCCCGGTTGAATAACTGTGACCCCTTAATGAAAATATAACATCAATGTCTGCAGTCATACAACTCATTTTGTTGATACTGATTAAACATACACAGGGCTCGCCTTGAGTAAAATGGTCGGGGCCTAAAAAAGTGGCCCACATATTGAGGTCGGGGCCTTTTCGGGGCTGATTTTCCATTTTGTCCATTATTGTTAGTCCTTTTTTGTGGAAAATGTCGGGGCTTGAAAAAAAGCCCCCAGCAAGTGCTCTTCGGGGCTGATCTCAGGGCCTGGGCTGATCAGCCCCGACTCAAGGCAAGCACTGCATACAATGACTGTACATCAGTTGTTGATTATTTTCAAGGGATTCACAAAAAATGCACAACAAACAACATTATGTATGAAACTTTGAAGTTTCATTTCAGAGCACTGTACTAGCAATCTCAACCTTTTTAACAAACATTATTCCAGAAATTAATAATCAATTTAAATAAACATAATATTTATATCTTAACCCTCTAAGACGGGTGTTATCGACCCATCACATGATGTGCAGCTGTGTGGTACCGGTATGTGTGTACATATGGTGAAGAAACAGAGATAAAGAGAAGCAAGCCTGCACCACAGTAAACCATTCAGACATTAATAATGGCCACTTACGTGAACATTAATACCCAACACAAACATAACTCTGACTGGACATATCTATTAACACTAAAAATACAATAGCTGATAAGAAGAATCAAACAATGCTGAACAAAACACAGGGTACAAATGTATTCTCCCAAATTTAGATGAAATATAAGTCCTGATGAATGTGGAATGGGTATAGTAAGTTATATGAACTTAGAAATGCATAGCACTTTATACAAAACTTTTAACATGCCCATCCCACATTCATATTCTGATAAAGCAACAGATAAATCTTTTCAGTTGTTACAATTAAATTCAGTGTTTGTGTGTATTGTAATGTTCCCTTATGTGGGCAGAATCTCAATCATTTATACCATTGCAGTCATATCAACTTTTGTGCAGACGACAGTTTTATTATTTTCAGCATAAGCTAATACATACAGCCTCGAACACTGAAGAAAAAAAACTGAACAGCTCAAGTGAATACTAACTAACATCCCACCTGAAACAATTACAGTTCAACTCCTTGCATGCCGCTGGAGGATATTCCTGCCAGAGGATAGGAAATTTATTGCTACTATAATAAGTAAAAATTGAGCATATTTACCCAAAAATTCCGCTGCGAAATGTATCAGTTTTTTGACAAGTGAGTTCACAAGTCAACTTTTCATGAATTTTTCATCAAATTTAGTCATGGCTGCTTCACAGCAGCCATGATTAGATTTGATGAAAAATACTAAGTGGGTTAAGAGTTAATTGTACCATTGGACCCCCTGCCAATTTTTGTCCCCCGACATTTTGTTGGATGACTATTATTATCAGCTTCTGTCCAGAGTGATAACTAAAGTTTGGGTCATCAAATCAAAACCAAATTTGGTGTATACATGTATGTCCCTTACCCCAATGGTTAGGTTAATTCCGAATATTGGCTGGATCCAATAATTTTTAGCTCAACTTGACAAAGTCAAGCTGAGCTATTGCCATCACTTCTCGTCCGTCGGCGTACGTGTTAGTATGTTAGTACGTTAGTACGTACGTCCACAATTTCCTTTGGCACACCTCACAGGTCGCATTTATGATCAGATTACTTTGAAACTTCTTATGCTTGTTTGGGGTGACCTCTAGATGGGAGCTATCGATTTTCTTCAATTTCCGTCAAAAAATGTTGCCGCGGCCAATGTTCTTAGAACTTAGTTTAGTCAAACCACAATATTTCCCTTTGGCACACCCTACAGGGCACATTTATGATTTGATTGCTTTGAAACCTGATATGCTTATTTAGGGTGACCTCTAGATGGGAGCTATCGATTTTCTTCAATTTCCGGCAAAAAATGTTGCCACGGCCAACGTTCGTAGAACTTAGTTTAGTCAGACCTCAATATTTCCCTTTGGCACACCCTACAAGGTACATTTACGATCAGATTGCTTTGAAACCTGGTATGCTTATTTGGGGAGACCTCTAGATGGGAGCTATCGATTTTCTTCAATTTCTGTCCAAAAATGTTGCCGCGGCCAACGTTCTTAGAACTTAGTTTAGTCAGAAGACTCAATATTTCCCTTTGGCACACCCTACAGGGTACATTTATGATCGGATTGCTTTGAAACCTGGCGTGCTTGTTTGGGGTGACCTCTAGATGGGAGCTATCGATTTTCTTCAATTTCTGTCAAAAAATGTTGCCGCGGCCAACGTTCTTAGAACTTAGTTTAGTCAAACCACAATATTTCCCTTTGGCACACCCTACAGGGCACATTTATAATTTGATTGCTTTGAAACCTGGTATGCTTATTTAGGGTGACCTCTAGATGGGAGCTATCAATTTTCTTCAATTTCTGGCAAAAAATGTTGCCATGGCCAACGTTCGTAGAACTTAGTTCAGTCAGACCTCAATATTTCCCTTTGGCACACCCTACAGGGCCCATTTATGATCAGATTGCTTTGAAACCTGGTATGCTTGTTTGGGGAGACCTCTAGATGGGAGGTATCGATTTTCTTCAATTTCTGTCAAAAAATGTTGCCGCGGCCAACGTTTTTAGAACTCAGTTTAGTCAGACCACAATATTTCCCTTTGGCACACCCTACAGGGCACATTTATGATTTGATTGCTTTGAAACCTGGTATGCTTGTTTGGGGAGACCTCTAGATGGGAGCTATCGATTTTCTTCAATTTCCATCAAAAAATGTTGCCGCGGCCAACGTTCTTAGAACTTGGTTTAGTCAGAAGACTCGATATTTTCCTTTGGCACACCCTACAGGGCACATTTATGATCAGATTGCTTTGAAACCTTTCATGCTTGTTTGGGGTGACCTCTAGATGGGAGCTATCGATTTTCTTCAATTTCCATCAAAAAATGTTGCCGCGGCCAATGTTCTTAGAACTTAGTTTAGTCAAACCACAATATTTCCCTTTGGCACACCCTACAGGGCACATTTATGATTTGATTGCTTTGAAACCTGATATGCTTATTTAGGGTGACCTCTAGATGGGAGCTATCGATTTTCTTCAATTTCCGGCAAAAAATGTTGCCACGGCCAACGTTCGTAGAACTTAGTTTAGTCAGACCTCAATATTTCCCTTTGGCACACCCTACAAGGTACATTTACGATCAGATTGCTTTGAAACCTGGCATGCTTGTTTGGGGAGACCTCTAGATGGGAGCCATCGATTTTCTTCGGTTTCTGTCAAAAAATGTTGCCGCGGCCAACGTTCTTAGAACTTAGTTTAGTCAGAAGACTCAATATTTCCCTTTGGCACACCCTACAGGGTACATTTATGATCGGATTGCTTTGAAACCTGGCGTGCTTGTTTGGGGTGACCTCTAGATGGGAGCTATCGATTTTCTTCAATTTCTGTCAAAAAATGTTGCCGCGGCCAACGTTCTTAGAACTTAGTTTAGTCAAACCACAATATTTCCCTTTGGCACACCCTACAGGGCACATTTATAATTTGATTGCTTTGAAACCTGGTATGCTTATTTAGGGTGACCTCTAGATGGGAGCTATCAATTTTCTTCAATTTCTGGCAAAAAATGTTGCCATGGCCAACGTTCGTAGAACTTAGTTCAGTCAGACCTCAATATTTCCCTTTGGCACACCCTACAGGGCCCATTTATGATCAGATTGCTTTGAAACCTGGTATGCTTGTTTGGGGAGACCTCTAGATGGGAGGTATCGATTTTCTTCAATTTCTGTCAAAAAATGTTGCCGCGGCCAACGTTTTTAGAACTCAGTTTAGTCAGACCACAATATTTCCCTTTGGCACACCCTACAGGGCACATTTATGATTTGATTGCTTTGAAACCTGGTATGCTTGTTTGGGGAGACCTCTAGATGGGAGCTATCGATTTTCTTCAATTTCCATCAAAAAATGTTGCCGCGGCCAACGTTCTTAGAACTTGGTTTAGTCAGAAGACTTGATATTTTCCTTTGGCACACCCTACAGGGCACATTTATGATCAGATTGCTTTGAAACCTTTCATGCTTGTTTGGGGTGACCTCTAGATGGGAGCTATCGATTTTCTTCAATTTCCATCAAAAAATGTTGCCGCAGCCAACATTCTTAGAACTTAGTTTAGTCAGACCACAATATTTCCCTTTGGCTCACCCTCAGGGCTCATTTATGATTAGATTGTTTTGAAACCTGGTATGCTTATTTACGGTGACCTCTAGATGGGAGCTATCGATTTTCTTCCATTTCCGTCAAAAAATGTTGCCACGGCCAACGTTCTTAGAATTTAGTCTAGTCAGACCACAATATTTCCCTTTTGTACACCCTACAGGGCGCATTTATGATCGGATTGCTTTGAAACCTGGCATGCTTGTTTGGGGAGACCTCTAGATGGGAGCCATCGATTTTCTTCGGTTTCTGTCAAAAAATGTTGCCACTGGCAAAAAAACTGACATTGGTCCCAATGATCTGCAATTTTGCCATTTCATTTATAACTTACCAAGTTCAAGTTTGTCAAGTTGAGCTACAGTGTCACTGACACTTTCATTGTTGGAGTTATGCCCTTTTTGACACTTTTCTGCCCAATTTTGCAACTTTGGAAAATTGTTGTCCGGATAATAACTTCAGTTTGAGTTATTGAATCAACACCAAAGTTTGTACATACGTTTGTCTCAAGAATAATATGCAGGGCAAGTTCAAATTTGTGTTCAGTCCGATCAATATTGGCTGAGTTATGACCCTTTTTCCATTCTGTTGACTTTGAAAATTGGATTTCCGGCTGATAACTTTAGTTTTAGGTATTGAATCAACACCAGATTTTGTACATAGAATTGTCTCACGAATATACAGAGGTCAATTTCGAATTCGGATTCAGTCCTACCAATTTTAGCTGAGTTATGGCGCTTTTTCTTTTTTTTTTGACTTTGAAAATTTGTTGTCTGGAAATATGTCCAATGTAAGAATGTGCTGCCGGGGGGACATAGCCCACGCCTGGTGGTGCACTTGTTTATTTTTAAATGGACAGGACAGCAAAAACATTCATGTAAAGGGAAAATGATTCACCGCTTTATGAAAAATGCACATCGCAGGCCTTTCAATTCATTTATTTTGGGCACACCGTTCTGCCCTAATTTGGGTACATTAAAACCAGAAATAACAGCCTTATAGCCTTTCCTTATGTTTCCATGGTCATATTATGAAGGAAGGTATTCTCAAATACAAAAGAGGCTCAGAAAATTTATATATTTTTCTTGATGTCTTCACACTTTCTCTAATTTGGGCACACCTGTAAACGATATGAAATTTGAAGTAATCTAAAGGCTTGCATCGACCAATCATATGCAATAAAATCGGATATCATTAAAGAAAATTAAATAATTATATGTTTATTTTCAACACATTGTAGGTTGCAGTATCTACAGGAGCTCATTTATGTGAAGAATTTGTATGTAAACAAAAGAAAAGAGAGGATACAACAGCACAATGGAAGAAGGAACACCAGCAAGCTTTGATTTCTCAAAAAGCATGGAAAGCGTCCTGGAGAACTTCTCATGCAACTTCAGTGTTGACTCAAATCCAAACAAAACCTCAGCACCACATCCCAGATTTTCACAGTATAAAGTAAAGAGAAATGTTCCAGATCAGACAGAGAGACGAGATAGGATACTGACTGCTCAAAAAAGGTAAACAGAAAAATAGTCTCAACCTTGAAGAAAAACAAACAGTTATTTATACCTTGCCTACTGTTGAAGTGCAGAGCCACTTGAAAATAGTAAGTTACAGTACAAGTCAAAATTAGTTGTAGCATAACTGCAATAAACTAAGTATACTGCTGCTCCTGCACTGATAAGATCAGAATCTGAGAGCTTTCTAGAAAAAGATGTCAGCTTCTGGTCTTATCATTGTAGGAGGAGAAAGATACATAGTTTATAGTGGTCATCCTATAACTTTTTTTGACTTGTACTGTACTTCCAGTCCCTGCTGAAAAGCAGGATTACCCCAAGAAAACTTCAGTTCCAATTTTGCTGCATTGACAAGTGCACAATTTGACATCATTTCTCTGTGTGAGAGTTCCCAAGATATGATGTCAGAGGCTGAAATTATCAGCAAAGGAAGATGTTTCTGGAATTTTCTTGTGTGCAGGCTGTTGTTAATAAATTCTTTGTTTTATGGCAAACCTTGGTTCTGATAGAAAGATGCAAAATGATTTAATGATTAATTGCTGTTGTTAATTATCTCCAGGCAAGTATCCATCTCTTCATTTCATTTCTAAAATAATAATTGAATAGCCACTTTGCCAGTGGAAATTATTCATTTAACAGGAATATTCAGTTAACAGGTATTTGGTCACTGTTCTGTATTCTAGAGAAAATCTTACCAATTATTCTATTATATCTTGTTTGGCATAGCTTATGGAGCTCTGTCAAACAAGTATAATACATTAAATGCCTGCATTTGATGTACTGAGGCTAGTGCTGAAACGACTCTCAGATTATGGAGTCAATTAGTCAACACCCAAAAGTCATGTTGAAGTCGACTAGTCGGCATCCCCACTTTCTGCCGCCATGATTTACATAGCTATACATCTGCAGTTGAATATTTTTTGCCAATTGCGAACATTATTGATGCTCATTGATGGGTGACATACATAGGCATGATGGACTATATTTGGATTATATTTCAATGGTAAGTTGTTAACAAAACGTCCATTTCATTAGAAACTTGCATATCAGATTAATGATTCAATTAAAGATACATTTGACCTCAGATATGGAGAGCAATCCTGATGATTGATTAATCACATACTTTCGATATTCAGACTGTGGATAGCTGCTTGCCCAACACATAGTGTAATGCACAAGTTACAAATCATATGATTTAAACAAACTAGTGTTCCAGGCCTGGCATTTTCAGGAGAGCGATTTATTCGCTCGCCTTAAAAAAATTAAGAAGAGCGAAAACTGGCCCTACCATAACAGCCTATTTCTGAAATCCACATCTTTTCAAATCTCTACTAAGTTAGTGGTCTCTGTAAGATGGCCACACTGCCCCTCCCACACCTCTGGGCCTTGCCGAGGCCCGGAGGTGTGGGAGGGGCAGTGTAACCATCTCACAGAGACTACCTTGTTAGCAGCACCAAATAAAATGTACAAAACCCACAAGGCAGAATTCATTAATAGAAAAACTTCATTTTGACACTTTTAGCTTTTGTACGGTTGAGTTGAGAAGATCTAATTGCTCCCCTAGGCCATGCGAGGGGAGCGATTTTTAGCCCTCCTGCATTTTTAAGAATGCCTGGCCTGGTGTTCTTAAAATCACCTGACTAAGATACAAACAAAGTTCTTCTGAAACAGTGATTCATTCAGCATACTACAACAGTAAAAAATGTAGACATAAATTGTGCCCAACTTAGCCATACTCTTTGTAAAAATAGAGTATGACTTTAATCTGACTGCATTTGACCATGGTGTACACAAGGTGTAAACATAATGTTCAAAAAACTATGCTGTTAACAGTATTAAGGCATGTGCTGTGTGACCACTGTCATTGAGTTCAAAGGAGCCGACTCAACACAGTTAACTTTCACATCTACTTTGATCTAAAAGTCTATGTCAGTTATCTCATTATTAGTGTTGCTACCTTTACGCTCTGAGCGGGAGCACGGTGGTTCAGTGGTTATGGCATTAAACTTCAAACCACAAGGTCCACAGTTCAGTCACTGCCAGGGGTAACTGCGTTGTATCTTTGGGCAAGGCACTTCATCCTGATTGCCCATGTGGGGGCACGTTGGCGCTGTGTACTATGGTGTACTGCATGTTGATGGTTCACTTGTCTTCAACCAATGCTAAACCTGCTTGCACAGAGATAGTACGTTGGGGAGTCTGACAGTTGCTCAGTGGTTCTCTCCAGGTACTACAGCTTCCTCCACTTGTAAAACTGTCCAACACAAGGCGACCCTACCTGCCAAAAGTGTTGTTAAACCCCAATAAATAAATAAATAACTCTCTGAGCAGATGAAATGACAATTGTTTTAACTCTTCCTCAGAAGACCTTGCATCAGAATTTTGTTATTATGTTGTAATGTTTTTATAGGAAATACTATGTTCTGACTAGTCGATGTGGAAATCCAGAGCCCACATTGGGCTTTATTATTGTACAGAAAAAATCTGGTAATTTAATTGGCTAAAACACTCATTGGAAGTGTTGATACACTCCAGTATTGCTGATCTGTTCTATATCTATCAAAATCGAGTTGATATTTCCCCACTCATTGTTGTCCATAAATAACGCAGATAGGTTGATATACTACTCAAAGTTTGCTAAGCACCAAATATTTGACACATCATTGTGAAATTTGCTTGTGACATATTAGCGATATTTTGGGTGGAATTGATTGAGGAATGTATTGAGATGGTTCCCAGTGTTTACATTCGCTCTCTTGACAGACAGACTTTTCGTGACAGTCTTGGAAGGCATGTACCCCTTGATTTCCATGATGTTTTTGTGTGCTGCCTACATGTACATGACATGTGTAGGGTATTCAATCTTCATTTCAACACAAACCCTTGTGATTTAATGATTATATTACAAATGTGAGAAGACATTTGTCTGAAGCAGAAATGTGTCGGGATGTAGGGATGGTGAAGCAAGGTGCTACCCATCGTCAGGTTGGTGAAGCCCTTGGTGTGCACCACACAGTGATCACCAGAGCGTGGGCAAGACTTCAGCAGTATGGCACACAAGTAAGATGGCCTGTGGTGGCAGAGACAGGGCAACATCTGCAGCTGAAGACTGTTTTTTGATCATTCAGGCCTGTAGGAACTGCTTTGCCACAGCAACCCAGCTTCGCAGTGACCTTCAGAATGCATCCAGTGGTAAATGTTTCGAAGCAGACTACCCAGGCAAGGTTGCACAAAGGTGGTCTCCGATCGAGAAGACCATGTTTTCGCATTCTGCTGTCCCAGAATCACAGCCAGACACGATATGAATGGGCCATGGACCATGTTGGATGGACCAGAGAAGATTGGCGACCAGTCCTTTTTACAGATGAGTCAAGGTACTGCCTAGACCACACAGATAGGCATCCTAGGGTATGGAGAAGACCAGGAGAGCGATTCCATGCAGCCAACACTGCTGAGTATGACCGCTGTGGTAGAGTCAATCATGGTCTGGAGCGGCATCAGCTGGGATGGTCGTACAGGGCTCTGTGTCCTTGAACATGGTACATTGACTGCACAAGGGTATATTGATGAGATCCTGGATGTCCACGTCAGATTGTATGCAGGTGCAGTGGGTGATAGATTCATTCTGATGGACGATAATGCCCGTCTTCATGTTGCCCATGCTGTCTGGGAGTATCGACAGAGGGAAGGGATTGAGCGTATGGACTGGCCAGCAAGATCCCCTGGCCTCAGTCCATTCAAACATGTCTGGAATGAGTTGCAGCTTGTAATTTCAGCCCATCAAGTCCAGCCAAGAAGTGTCCAGGAGCTTGGTGCCATGCTGGTCCAAGAATGGAACAACATCCCACAAAGGATGACCAGGAACCTGATTGGGAGCATGAGAAGGCATTGTCAAGCTGTAATTAACAGTAATGGTTCTCATACCAGATATTGAAGCCATACCAGTTCGCTCCGTCAACTTTTTGGGATATTGAAAAATTTCCTCTTTTACCCAAAATATCCATTTTCTATGGTTATCGTATTCAAAAGCTAAAAAATAATGTCAAACACAAATAAAATCTTAATTTCTGTACTTAAATAATTAAAGATATAATTAAATAAAAAGTATATACTTTTTTCATAACAATATTTCAACTAAAACGTAAAACAGGTAGTTGGATGTACTTGGTACTCAGCAAACTTTGAGTAGTATATAATGATTCCAAATACCTGTTTGCGATAAAAAAAGAAATAGTATTTCCAACTTGCTCCTTCCTTTAATTGTACTGTTCCAATGTTTAAGCACTGATCAAATACAACAGTTAGCTGCAACAAGAAGAATTAAGTTAATGCATATTGCTTCTTTTATATATATGTTGAAAGTAAATTTATTTTTTATATATGAATATGCTAGGGGGGGGGGGGGGGGGGGGGCGCAGTGGCGTTGTGATTACCGGTTCTCGTCAAATCACCGAAGTTAAGCAAAGTCGAGCCCGGTTATTCCTTGGATGGGTGACCGTCTGACTGATCTATTCGGACTCCCACATTGTGTCCTTGGGCAATGCACTTAACCCCTATTGTGCACATGGGGGCATGATGATGCCGTGTACTAAGTCGCACTGCACTTCGATGGAGTGCATGTCTTCAACCAGTCTAACCCTGCCTGTGCTGCAGTGCGGAGTTGCAATGTTGGGGAGCCGGCAGCCGCTCATCATTGCTCGGTGGTTCTCTCCAGGTACCCTGGCTTCCTTCACTATGGTTTCTATGTTTAAACGTGTAAACGGAAACGTTTCATATCATGATGATAAACGTTTACGATTTTCGTAAACATTTACATAGGACAGAGTTTAGTTAGAGTGATTTCCCCTCAACATGGGAGTTCAGTTAGAGTAATATCCCCTTGCAATGTAAATCCCACGTGTCTGAAGTTAACAACTTACGTGGCATCAAAATCAACAAATAGTAAAACTGAAAACTTGAAAAGTGAAGTATGGAAATACTTCACCAACGTGGAGACGACATCAGGTGTGAAAGTGATGGTGAAGACCTATAACAATGGGTTGTAAACTAGCATTTTAAGATGGGGGACCTAAAACAGATGCCAAGAAGAAGAAAATATCAGTGCTTTTTCTCCAGCCATGCAGCTCACATCCATATTTGCCGTTGTGCCCAAATTAGATTGATCTAAAGGTCTGTGCTTCATCGGATTGAACGTTTTTTGTTGCCAAGATATTTTGATGGTGATCAAATAAAAATGTTGTCGCACTGTTTGCTTTGCTGCCACAAAAGATATTTCCGATGGCATAGTTGTGCTGTTGCGAAAATCGGCCAAATACCATTTCCCAGGACTACTTTCACTCATACTGGTAGTAGTAGCACCATGTAAACATTTGCATTTCGATTACACACTGTCTTTAACCGTTTACGAAAATTCCTAAATGTTGAAGCCTTATCCTCCACCCGTAAAACTGTCACCGACACGATATGACCTTGGCTGTTAAAGTGTTGTTAAACCATAATAAATAAATGAATATGATGTTTTTCTTTGAAAAATATATAATAAAGCAAGGAATTTGCAAACGATTTTTTGTGTCAATAATAATAAAACAATAACTGACTTTCCTTGAGGATGATTCAAGGAATTATCAACCTGAGAAAAGTAAAATTCACTTCAGTGACTATTACTTTTCTCGGGTTGATAATTCCTTGTATCAACCTCAAGGAAAGTCAGTAATTGTATAATATCATCCTCAAAATACTGGTACTAAAACCGAACTTGAACTTTCATTCCTGCCCACCTCTAGATCTCATCTAGAAAAATACTGCTTTTATGTCAATGTAGTACTTGATGTCATTTTCAGAGGTGGTGGAACCAGGGGGGCACAGGGGATACATGCCTCTCCACTTCTTTCTACAGACATGTTGCGTGGTTACACAACAAGTTAAAATGAGTGCATGCTAATGTGCCAATATACAGGCATTCCTGTAATATATTTGCAAATCCAAGCAACATTTGGCCGAGGAATCTTACCTTCGGTCGCTTTAGTCCCTTTTTCTACTTCGACCCTCTTCCAACCCGAAGGCTAGCCTTCGGGTTGGAAGATGATTGAAGTAGAAGAAATGGACAGAATAGTGACCACACTGCGGCATGCTCATCTAAACGAGACACTCACTGCACATTTACCAATATATGATTGCAACTTTTTCTCCCACTGGGCCGAACCGTGGCAGCCTCGAAAATTTGTGCCCCAACACTTTTATCGAGCTTCTGCCACCTCTGGTCATTTTTATTTTGCATTTTTACAGCAACAGATTTGATATAATGCAGCATATACGTCGTCTAACAGAAGGCAAGTGGGATAACATGGATGCAGAAGAGTACAATGATGATGGAGAGGATGAAGAGATGGAGGTAGAAGTGAAAATCAGAAGACCAGGACGATATTACAAAAATCAGGTGCCTACATGGTAGAATGCAAATTATAGATTTCACAGTGAATGTGTACAGTCAGGAAACTTGTTTTCCTCCATGCTTTCAGTAAATACTGTGGAACCCACTTAATTTGATATATCTTAATTGAATAATGTTGTTAATTGCCTGAAACTTCCAAACACCAAACCATTTACCATACGTGAAGTACAAGTTTGACTTTTTGATTACATACAGGTTATAGAGTAAACTCTTATCATTGGAATATAAATATTTTATTATATATCAGAGAGTTTCTATGACAACCAATTGGCTTAGTACATTCAATATGGGCATTTAATCTATTACAGTTAAAACTAGAAGTCCTGTCATGAAATGCGCACAAATAGCACGTCAATCTGCGCGTTAATCTACGCGTTATGAACATAGTAAGTCTATCAAATTCTGTACATATGGCCTGTGCACAAGCAATGTTTCAGCCAATGGACCTCCGGGTTACCCGGAGGTCCATTGGCAGAAACATTGCATGTGTTTGCTATGAGTAACCAGGAGAACCTGCCGTGCTTTGGATGTCATTCAATATGGGAATTGTGCACAATTCCAACACGTAATTAAGCCCAGATAAGCGCACAGTTCGTGACAGGATTTCTAGTTTTAACTGTATATCTTGTTTGAGCTCTGTCTCTATGAGCTCTGTCAAACAAGATATACCAGACTAAGAGATCAGTTAATCACAAAACTGAAGAATGGCCAATTCCTGTTAATTGAATACTCCTGTTAATTGTTATTTTTCACTGGTAAAGTGGATATTGCACTGATAGAGTTTTACTGTACATCTTATTATCCCCTGTTAAAACGAAGTTTGTAGGGGATATAGAAATGGATGTCCATCCATCCGTTCCAAGCCTGGAAATCAGCAGACTGTCATCTGCAAAATCAGGTCTCCAGAGGGAGAATTTGGTGATGCTTCCCTGCACAGCAGGGTAGCATCACCAAATTCATCCTCTGTGAACCTCAATCTGAATCAAGGTCTCAGGCCTAAACAGAAAGAGGTACCCAGAGGATAAATTGGGGGATTCCAGCCTACTGTATGGGATAGCATCAACAAATTCACCTTCTGGGGACCTCATTCTGCAAATGACAGATTGCTTATTTCCAGGCTTGATCCATTCGTCCATCCGTCCGTCTCCGTCCGTCTGTCCGTCCGTCAGTCCATCCATCCATCCATCCATCCATCCATCCATCCATCCATCCATAACAACTTTGGACCTTCATATCCGTCAGTGGATGTTGGATTTAAATGCTCCTTGGTATGCTGATAGACTACCATGTGGGAAAGGATATTCACAAGTAACAGGTTTTGCCTGTTTTTTTTTTTGTTGAGTTATGGGCCTTTTTCCACTTTTTTTCAACTTAGAAACCCTCGGATGGATGGGGATACTGTTGTCACCTTGTTTCACATTTACTTTGAATTGAGGCAAATCATGGATCACTTGCCTCTAGGGCCTCACAGTATTGAGATTTCAACACCGATAATGATATCCAAAACAATATCGTGATAAACCGGTATATTGTGATTCGACTTGGCATTTTGGGATGTTTTCAGTTCCTGTCTAAAAACTAATCCTAGAATTTGTTGGCTACAGTGTTTGTTGTTTACATCAACTCTGGGATTAATTTGTAGATTGGAACTACGTATAAATGGTAAAAACAAATGTCAAATTAATGATGGATGCTCCGTAAAACAAAAGTACCGTATTCAGTGTCAGGCAAGTCACATTTTTTCTACTCTATGCTTTGGCCAGAGCTGGATAGAAACAATATTAACATGTGATTGACAGCAGACAAATAAGGCCTAAAAAATTAACAATCTGTTTCTCAGGCCCTCTTGCATGGTCATTTTGGCTGCCACATGCTCTCTTTTTATAACCAGTGCAAACTTAAAAACATATAAATTAAATGGTTTCTAAAATTAAATGGTTCTGTCTGATATGTTAGCCAAGTAAATAAAATTGATAAATTTGTCACTTGAGTACAACAAGGCTTTGCGATGCTTTAGCACTGCAAAACCTTCTTGCACTCAAGAGATGAGATACACCTCCACCCATGCTATTCTGTAGATTATGAGACCTAAAACATGAAACAAACCAAGAATATGAACATTTGATGGCAAAGAAATAATTACAAAAATAAATAATAAAATAAAAAACTACCTGCCCACATGCAGTTTTACAAAAAATGGCATGAGAAACAGAAGATTTGCTTTGTTGGGCCTAAGTAGGAATTTTTTAAGACAAAATCATATTGAAACCTGAAACCAAAGCTTAAAAAACCCAAACCTCACAACAATCTGTAATATTCATATAGGTTTGTCGAAAGCATTCAGTTTATAACTGAAGATGTTGCAAGTGCATATTCCCTAAATTCACACATTATTTTTTTGTGTTCAATGAATCAAGAACTGTGACTTGAAAGGAAGAAGAAATCCTGGTATCTTGCGATCAATTTGAATACTGCTACTCATGATATACCGGTAGCCATTTACCTTGCACAATTTTTGACCGGTGAAGATTTCAGTACCAGCGTTACTGGTACAGTGGAACCCTGTTAATTGAATAGCCACTTTGCCAGTTAAAATATTCAGTTAACAGGAATATTTAGTTAACAGGGATTGTGTCATGTTCCTGTACTCCAGAGATAAACTTAGCATTTATTCTATTATATCTTGTTTGACAGAGCTCCATTAGCTCTGTCAAACAAGATATAATAGATTAAATGCCTGTATTGGATGTACTGAGGCCAAATAGGTCTATAACCAAAGGAAAACTGAGGAGAGTCAGGGTATTTCTTGACATGTTTACAGTTACAAGACTTTTTATTCAATTAAAAGGAGTTTACTCTATAGCCTATATGCAATTAACAGGTCAAATTTGTACTGGAGGTGTGGTAAATGGTTCTGTGTTGGAAAATTATATTCAGTTAACAGGGATATACAATTAAGAGATATCCAGTTAAGTGGGCTCCACTGTATATCAAAATACCATACAGCCCTATTTGCCTTCAGTTTCGTTATTGAGTGCCCTGTCTGTCTCTATGTATGCACTGGTCAGTGCTCCTAATTAGATTACTAGTATATTACAAAGGGTATTTTACCCCAATAACTTTTTTTCGAAAGTTATTTCAGCATTTGAAAATTGAGGCAAATTAGATTTTAAAATTTACAAAGAGTAATTTATGTGTTGCATTGAGGTGACATGATGTGAATCCTGGAAAATCTGTGGTGGGCTCATTTTGGGGTGTCTTCCAATTAAATACGTTTTTCTGAAAGTTGGGGGGTGGGCTTATCCACGGAAGTGGGCTAACTGACGGGTCTGTACGGTAAGCACATTCATCACAGCAGTACTTAATTTTTGGAAATGTAGGGGTGTCATGTACTGATCGTCCATTTTGGGAAGTGCCTGCACACTTTTTCCAAAAGCCTGGTTGATTCACTCATGGCACAGCACAGATAGCACAGACGGCACACTTTTGAGCTATGCTGTGAATCAACCTGAACTGCACAGTTTCATCACATTTACTGAGTTAACGGACAAATCACCCGGAAGTAAACATACTTGCAGCATCAAAAAAAAGAGCTGCTCCCTATATGAGCAGTGCTGTGAAGTTGGCAGACTTTAATAATGCCCTTCAAGTGACAATGTTTCAGAATTAGTTAGAACAGCTCATTTTAAAAGATGCCATATGATTCACTTTGAATGTCAAAACAACTGTCGTTTTGGCTTGTAACATTTTGTGGTTTTTCTATTTTTTGTAGACCGATTCGGGAGTTTTGTTGGGTAAAAGGACTGTTTTTAGTCCTTAACTTAAGTTTGCACCACGTTTTAAAGAATGCCTATAGGTATTTTTGATTAGAGTCTGAAATGATAAGCTCAAACCTTACATTTGCTCCACCCATTATTATTTTTAATCAGTAAGCGCATTGTAACAAATTTTTGGCATGCAGAAGCCATGTTGAAATGACGTCACTGTGACGAACACACTACCTCAAAAAAATTCACACCTTCCTCATAGTGACAGCACATGCACTTTATTGGTTGTTTGGAAAAATCACAGTACCGGCACAGGTTTTAGCTGTGAAAGAGGTGAATCAACCGGGGCCCCAAATGCATGCCACCAGGCAACTGTCCTACTATCAATACAAGAACACATTAGATGTAATATTCTAGTACAATGTAGAGCACTGTGTCACAGTGGTTAGAGCATTGAACTTCAAATTTAACGTTCCACGGTTTAACCTTTTACCTAACGCAGACAATATCAAAATTTTTTATTTTAAATATCATTTTTTCAAAAAATTTCAACAAAACCATATCATGTGACCCCTCTTTGGAACAAGCTCGACAAGCTCGTTCCAATGAGAGGTCACATGATATGGTTTTGTTGAAATTTTTTGAAAAATAATATTTTTTCAACTGCTGAATTTACATATAACATGGGCGGATACGGCCGATTCGTTGGGTAATTTTAATTCTAACAGGCAATAACAGTGTTATGTGCTTGGGCAAGACATGTAATCTAGATTGGCACTGTGTATTAAGGCATACTGCATGTCAAAGGTGCACTTGCCTTCAACCAATGCTAACCCTGCTTGTGCTGAGTTAGTACTTTTGGGTAGTTTGACAGTTGTTTGCTACTGCTCAGTGGTTCTCTCACTGGGTACTCTTGCTTCCTCCGCCCATAAAAACTCTGACACAAGATGACCCTTACTGTCAAAAGTATCATTAACAAAAACCTGTTTACTGCGGTGAACAGGCTCTGTTTTACTGGTAAAATAGGAGCCAGTCACCAATGCTTGGGAGGTGCAAACTCTCTCTAAAATGGGCAGCATGGCTTATTAACGGTCACCCCTGGTCTTGAGTTGATAGCCATTGTGCAAAAATATGTGACCTTAAACACCAATAAATAAATAAATAATCATTAAAAAACCCAATAAATAAATAAATAGTGGTGCAATGTATTTTTAATTAAACCACAATTAAATCACAGAAATGAAGGCCTGTCATTTTGAAAATCTCAGAAGAGCAACTAATACCCTCGTAGGAAAAGGTACAGGGGACAACTGCTCCCATAGTAAAACAGTCATTTCACAATCATTGGAAAACCCGTACTGTAGGCTGTTCTTTAATACCATCTGTTGAGAGCTGTTAACCATCAAAGGTTGTTATTCGACTGACAAACTCTGCAATATGAGAACAATCAAGAAGAGTGGACAAAAATCAACTTGTTTCTTGTCAAGTCTTGACTGCCTACAGAGGCGGAGCTCTGCCAAACAAGATACAGTTGGTTAAATATAAAATGGCATTATGAGAAATTTTCAGCTGAAAACATTGTTTATAATTAGTCATAATTAACATTTCCAACTATTTTCAGGACTGTTTTGTGAATTACCCCAAAAAACAAACCACAACAGAAAACCACACAAAATCCTCCTTCCATCATCATAAAATGGAGGAAAAATTGTCTGAGATTTTTTTTCTTTTTGTTTATTCACAAAACATTTCTGAAAATAGTTGGAATCAGAAATTTAACTGCATTCACTATTATGTGGCAAACAAATGTTTTCAGCAGTGAAATTTTCCCATAATGTAGTTGAAAATTTAACCAGCTCTGTGAGCTCTGTCAAACAAAGTAGAGTTGGTTAAATATTTGTTCTACAAGTGCAAAATAGTTTCCTAGAAGAGATTTCCAGGTGAAAAAAAAAAGTAAGGCAGACTTTCTGTGATGAGCGAAGTGCCTGAGAAACAAGAATTTTTTTTAATAGCCTTATTTTGAGTAGTTTCTGAAGATTTCATTTGGTAGAATAAAGTTGAAAGTGTTACTGTTCTGCATGTTCAAGTCAATGATGAGAACTTTTTCTTGATCTGCCGGTGACAGGGAATACAGTGGTTCAGTGGTTACAGAATTGGACTTCAGACTGAAAGGTCCACAGTTCAATCCCTGCCAGGGGTAACTGCATTGTGTCCTTGGACAAGGCACTTAATCCTGATTGCCCACTTGGAGGAACGGTGGTGCTGTGTACTAAGATGTACTGCATGTCAATGATGCACCTGTCTTCAATCAAAGGTAACCCTGCTTGTGTGGAGTTGGTACGTTGAGGAGTCTGACAATTGCTCGGTGGTTCTCTCCAGGTACTCTGGCCTCCTCCACCCATAAAACTGTCCAACATCTCAATAAATAAATAATTTGGTGACAAAACATCATGTACCTGTTTTTGCCATTTTGTAGTTGATGTTTTCGGAATGGATGATAGAAGTACCAGTGGATTTTCCCAATGAATGGATGATGACAGTCTGTCCAGTTGGTAAAAGATGTCTTATTGTAGCCTCAAGGGTAAGAATCTGTTTTGAACTTGTTTTCTGATAGTTACAGTTGGAATTCATATCAGGAGAGTATATTCTATTCCAACTCATGAAAAGCTTGAATAGGAAATGCATTTTGATGACAATTCATTCTCAACTCCATCGTCTCAGTTGCAACTAGGGCTGCATGGTATATCAATAAACCGATATATACCGGTATTCAAACCAATAGGGAGCGCGGTGGCTCAGTAGGTAGAGGTGCAGGCTGCAAGCCGAGAGGTCCTCGGTTCGAATCCCAACTGCGGCAACCACGTTGTGTCCTTGGGCAAGACACTTCATCTCCATTGCCCGCGTGGGGGCATGATGACGCCGTGCACTAAGGCGTACTGCACGTCGATGGTACGCATGTCTTCAACCAATCTAACCCTGCCTGTGCTGCAGTGCGGAGTTACGATGTTGGGGAGCTGGCAGCTGCTCGTCGTTGCTCGGTGGTTCTCTCCGGGTACTCCGGCTTCCTCCACCCGTAAAACTGTCACGGTCATGATTAGCCATTGTGCATAAATATGTGATCTTAAACATCAATAAATAATAATAATAAATATTCAAACCAATATCGATTGAATACCGGTGTAATTTAAAAAATATCGGTTTATCATCATTATTTATTTACTCACAATTTAATTTTCAAGATGTCTTGAGTTTCTTAACTGTAGCCCCAAATGAATAATATTGTCCCTTTATCCAAGGAATCGTCTGCTTGTGCCCTTGTAATATACAAATTCAGCAGTTGAAAAAATAAGTTTAAAAAATTTCAACAAAACTATATCATGTGACCCCTCATTGGAACGAGCTCGTTGAGATCGTTCCAATGAGGGGTTACATGATATAGTTTTGTTGAAATCTTTGGGGAAAATCTGATAAACTAATTTTGAAAATAATAAATTTTTATATCGTCTGCGTCAGGTAAAGGCTTTTCAAATCGCATCATCAAGGCATGCTAATTCATTCCGACTGATGCCTCGAGTCGTGATTGTGGTACTTGTCTTCACATATCTGAACAGTTTTCGATATACCGGTATACCGTGGTATTTTTTTGAATACTAATACCAGTATTCAGTTTTCGTGCAGCCCTAGTTGCAACTACAGTGTAGATTTTTTATTAATCCTTGGTTATTTTGAACAGACCATTCTTTTTGTCTGCCATATGTCTCTAACTCTACTGTTTGAATCTATCAGCTCTATCAAATTGACATATATGACTTATATTTTCAATTCTAAACTATGCTCTATCAGACAAGTTTTGTAATCGGTTCTCCTTTCAATTTCTTTTTTGGAGCTTGTTTTACAAAACTTACACATTTAAATTGATTTTTATTATTGATTGATTATGAATTGAAGTAGTTATTGAATATCAAAGTAGTTATCATTTATTTATTGTCACCCCCAACCCTCAACCCCTCCCCCACCCCCTTGCCTTCTTTCTCCTGCCATAATGCCAAAAGGATGCCAAAGAATAATGGCACAGTATAAACCATTAACCCTTTACCTGATACAGACAATATCAAAATTTATTATTTTGAATATTATATTTTTATACTGTACCAATGACCCAGACATAGCTGGTGCTAACTCTTAAAAATCTAGGGCCAAACACAAATTTTGCCCCCCAATCCCCAAAATTTGCATCTAAAACCAAAAGAAATCATGTCCTGAAGGACCTCCATACTTTGCCCCTACTGCGCATGCGCAGTGTCAAGGACGTTCCGAAATTGGCGCCAATTATCATTCTCTGTTTGGCCCTTCATCAGTCAACATCTCACTGATCTTTGTGCTTGTGAATCTCAGTTTAAAGGATGCCAGACACATAATTATTGGTGAAATGGTGATTCTAAGGAGGATATAGAAGGAGGAGAGCAAAAAGGAGTGACAGAAAATAATCAGGGCTGTAACTTAAAATATTTTTATACTGTACCAATGACCCAGACTTAGCTGGCTGGTGCTAACTCCAACAAAACCAGGGCCAAACACAAATTTTGCCCCCCAATCCCCAAAATTTGCATCCAAAACAAAAAGAAATCATGTCCTAAAGGACCTCCATACTACGCCTCTACTGCGCATGCGCAGTGACGCAGTCGTCCCGAAATTGGCGCCAATTATTATTCTCTGTTTGGCCCTTCATCAGTCAACATCTCACTGATCTTTGTGCTTGTAAATCTCAGTTTAAAGGATGCCAGACACGTAATTTTTGGAGAAAATTTGATTCTAAGGAGGATAGAAGGAGGAGAGGAAAAAGAAGTGGCAAAAAATAATCAGGGCTGTACTTAAAATTTTTTGATGAAATTATGTTAAGTTGCCTATTTTCGAGGCATGGGCCTTTTGTTGTCATTCTTGCTAATTGTTGCACTGCTTATTCAGTGTTTCCTCTCCCCTAGCCTTCTAAAGTCCCCCCTGGCAATTCTCCCATGCTTTTGGCATATTTTTGAGAAATTTCATTTCTAAAATTTTCTGGGAGAGTTGCTTGGTTACAGAATGTTTTCTGTTATTTTCCCCATAGTTACGTTTTCACCCATGGGTGTATAACGTTTGTGTTCTGCATCTTCCATCTGATGTTCTACAGATTCTCCCCTGGGAGTCTCTGTTTTGCATCAGATAGAGTGTAATTGATGACTGATTCCGGGCCAGTTTTTTCAGTGCCTGGAGTCATGTTTTCTAGTGTGTTTACACTGTTTGTTTTCATTGGCAACAGCCTTTTTTGAGGGGGGCTGTTTGCCTTTGTGGTAGTTTATCTCATTATAAGATACATTTATATTATCCGAAAGTGTCTCATTAATTATTTTATATAAATTTAAAATTTTTGACCACACTTTGCCATCGGATCCATCGGGGCTCAACGTTACTTTTCAGCAACCTGGGCTTCTCTGAAAAAATATTTTTTCAAAATTATTTTGTTTTGCAATTGTTTTTTCATTTATTAATGGATCATGTTATTATGTATCTTTGTGTCAGGGGTTTTTGCGAGTAACTAGGACTTATTGTTGTTCTTTCACAATGAAGGGACATTGTTCAAATTGTAATAGGAAGAAATCTTCCTCTGACTTTCATGATCATTGTATTAATTGTAGTCAGTGTTCTCGCATTAATCCCTGTCCTATATGTGAACATTGGGATGAGAAACATTGGAAACGTGTGTCACGATATGTTGTTTCTGGAGAAAGAGCGATGCCGGCTCTTTCTCCACAAGGTCACTCTACTCTCTCAGTTTCTATTTCAGAGGAACCAGAACAGGGTGATGTTTCCATGTTATCTTCTTCAAGTGTGCGTCCGTCGTCACAAATGAATTCAGAGCTAGCGGCAAAAGTGCTCATGGAGATTAGACAAATGTCGTCCGCTAGCTCGCCCGGTGTAGCGTCCATTCACCGAATGGTTCGGCAGCCGGGTTCGTCCGATGCGGTCCAAGAGGAAATTTTGGGTGATGCGAGCACTATAAACATAATAGATGCACACCCAGTGACGGCGGATAGTAAGCGAGAACGGAGGAAGCCTTTTAGTCCGGTTCCTAGCTCGTCCAGGTCCAGCCGGGCCGCGAGCGAGAGAGGTCCCTCTCTCGTACAACAACATCTGGGACCAGATGTTGTGGTACAAAATGTGTCTTTAGCGGAGCATACGTCCGTCGCTCGGGACGCTCCGTTGTATAAGCAGTCCGCAGAGACTGTTAAGGCTTCCTCTTCTCGTCAGCGCACACGACCGCACCTTGGCTGCGTGACCGCCGATATTTTACCAGCTTCGCCGATGAAGGATTCTTCGGCGACCAGGTCACACCATCCGGCAGCCAGGGATTCGAGACCGATGGACTCCGGACGTTCGCATAGGAAAAGTATGCGGGAGCCATCTGATGCGGAGCTGCCCTCGGCGAAGCAGCGAAAGACTGCGCCTCCGCAGGTCTCAACGTCGGACATTCTTGTGCAGATAGCACAGCTTATCGCAGCATCCCAGCAGCCGACAGAAACGGTGTCGGATCGAGAATTATCCGACGGCGCTGGGTCGGTACGCTCCGCCGAAGCATTGGGGGCGGACGACCGGGAACATCGGGAGGTCCGACCGGATGGTGAAAGGGATACGGATGACTTGGAGCTATCCCTTTCGGAACAACATAAAGCTGCCGTGGACTTCATCCGACACTTTCTCCCTCAAGTTGTTCCGTCGGGCCAGACTGCTGCGCTTCCGGACAAGAGAATTATAGCGTCATTGGACTCTGAATGTTTTGAGCGGTTCAGGGACATCGCTCCCGAGTTTCCGTCGCAGTCCAATAATGTTGCAAGAACATTTGAATTATTGAACGACGCTATATTTAAACTTGCTTCCAGGACGGGGAAAGCAGGTTTCTTGTCCGCTAATACTCTTAACCTGCCTTTCATTAATGCAAGGAATAAATTCGATACGGCAGGACAGGGTATACCGAGAGTTCCTCTGCGTATGGACGACGAGGCAGAAGACTTAGAGCTATCATTACCGTCGTCAGCTTCTATTCCAACCGCAGTGTTGGAAACAGCTATTGCGTCTAACAGAGCCAATTTAGATGCCTTATCTTACGCAGATCACCTTACTAAGGCGTTATCACTGCGCCTTCAAGGGGAAGAGTTTCAGGATATACAATCCTCTTTAAGACTTCTTTCAAGGGCAGTAGCTTATTCCACGTGTAACTCCGCCCTTTCAGTGGCAAATCTGGAGTTGGTTAGACGTGACGCAGCCCTAGCTACATCCACACTAGTGGATTCTAAGGTGAAGAACTCTCTTAGAGTCGCTTCGGTCTCAGGAGAGCTTCTCTTTGACGGCAAGCTTTCCGCTATTTATGATAAAATTAAAAAGAAAGCTAATGATTCTCTGTTGTTCAGATCGGCTCCTAAAAAGTCGGATACAGCAGACACGAATAAGACAGGCACTTCTGGGTCTAATGCGCCCAAGAGAGGTTCCTATAGAGGTTCCGGTGCGTCCTCTTGGTCTTATTCGAGAGACCGTCAGGATAGCGACTCTCGTTCGGGACGTCCTTCAGGCCGGGACAATCGGTCGGACGCCCCGAGGTCGACGAGGCGAGGTGCAGGTCGTGGAAGACGTGGTTTCTCCTACCGCAGGCCTCGCAGGTCCAGGAGGTGATGGCTTAAACCTCTATCGCGTTCCGGTTGGCGGAAGGTTGTCGAGTTTTTCACAAGAGTGGGCGTCGATTACGGACGACCCTTGGGTGAGAGGAGTGACTTCGGAAGGTCTAAAGATATCCTTCAAACGAAAGCCTCCATTAACTCGAAGTCCAAAGTGGACTCATCTTCCGTCAAATCCACAGAAAAGAGACGCTCTGTTATCAGAGGTGCAGTCTCTTTTAATGAAGAACGCGGTAGAGGTCGTAGAAAACCAGGAATCTCTGGGATTCTACAGCCATCTGTTTCTGGTTCCGAAACCAGACGGCTCGTTCCGTCCAGTCATAGATTTGAGCTGGATAAACAAGCTGATCGTCGCTCCGAAGTTTTATATGGAGACGATTCGATCGGTCAGAGCGAGTATTCGGGTGAATGATTCTGCAACGAGCATAGATCTCAAAGATGCGTACTTTCACGTCATGGTACATCCGACATTCCGAAAGTATCTACGCTTCGCAGTCCTAGGAGTGGTGTATCAATTCCGGGCGATGTGCTTCGGATTGAATCTAGCACCCTGGGCTTTCACTCGGGTAATGAACTCGGTAATGATCTACTTCCGAGCTCATTCGTCTGCGGTAACGTCGGCCTACCTGGACGACATTCTTCAGAGGTACGGCAACGAGTTAACGCTTCAGAACGATGTTCAGAATCTTCTTCTATTGCTCCGACGTCTCGGTTTTATAGTAAACGAGGAGAAGTCGGATCTGGTGCCGTCCAAGTCATTCACTCATCTGGGAATGAGCTTCGAGACGCACAACAGTCTCGTTCGTCTGCCGTTAACCAGAGCGAAATTAGTCAGTTGTTACGCTCGCTATTGTCTGCACGCAGACAAAGTCACGGCGAGAGAATTTATGAGACTGATAGGTCTGTGCGGAGCCGCCGCGGATCTCATTCCGATGGGGCGGCTACGCACACGTCCTCTTCAAATTTTCCTGACTCAGAATTGGAGTGTGAAAATTCATTCGCTCGATGTAGACGTTCTCTTGTCAGATCAAGTGAAACAAGAGATTCAGACTTGGGCAAACATTCAGTGGTTAACTCAAGGAGTTCCGCTGCAGTTGCCGGATCCGAGTTTTACCGTTATGACGGATGCCAGTCAAACAGGTTGGGGTGCATCATTAATCCCAACGGATTCGAGATGCCAGGGTCTTTGGGATCCGCAATTCCTGTGCAAGCACATAAACATCAAGGAAATGATGTCAATTTGGCTTGCGTTACTAACGTCACTGGATGGACATTATTCACGATGCTCATGTCCAAATCCTATCCGACAATACGACAGTAGTGGCGTATATACGGAATCAGGGAGGCACTCATTCAGTTCCGTTGTTCAATCTAACGGAAAGAATCCTTCTGTTTGCGTTAGAACATCACGTTCTTCTTTCGGTCCGTCACATACCGGGTCGTCTGAATGTGCTAGCAGACTCCCTTTCACGAAAGGGTCGCTTGTTGCCGTCGGAGTGAACTCTCAACAAACAAGTATTCAATCAGATTTGCTACCAATGGGAACGGCCAATGATAGACTTATTTGCGACACATCTCAACAATCAGTTGCAGACGTATGTGTCTCCGTGTCCGGATCCAAGAGCATTTGCAGTAGACGCTCTGTCGATCCCTTGGGACGGAATGATAGGATATGCGTATCCTCCAGTGCCGTTAATTCAACAAGTATTGCTAAAGATAAAACAATCTCAATGCAAGATTCTGTTGGTAGCATCTCTGTCGCCACAGAGACCGTGGATAAATCTACTCAGGTGTCTGTTGTGGGACCTACCGCGGAAGCTTCCTCCACGAGAGGATCTTCTTTCGCAGGGGAAATCGCGCCAACTCCATCACAACCCACAAGGTCTCAAGCTTCACGTTTTTCCGTTGTGCGGTCCTTCTTGCATGGCAAGCACTTTACAGGACGAGCAGTGGACGCGATTTCTAACTGTAGGAGGACCTCCTCTTCGCTAAACTATGCGGCTAAGTGGAAGGTTTTTCGTCGTTGGTGTAGGGATCATTCTGTAGATATATTTGATCCCTCTATACCAGACATTGCAAACTTTCTAGTATACTTGTTTGACGAAATCAAACTGCAGCCTGTTACTATAAAGGGTTATAGATCTATGTTATCTGATACCTATGCACATCATGATAGTTTACAAATTGGATCTAATGTCTCTTTATCGAAGTTGGTTAGAAACTTTTCGATAAATAGACCCAGAACTCTTAGATTAATTCCTAAGTGGAATTTAGCTTGGGTTCTTCTTAAATTGAAGGAAAAGCCATTTGAACCTCTTGGGACAGTAGATTTCAAATTCTTATCTTATAAGACAGCTTTTCTCTTAGCTTTCTCTTCTGCCAGAAGAGTCAGTGAGCTTCATGCACTATCGGTGGATGATTCTCATTATCGTAGTGTTGGGAACACTATCACCTTCACTACTAATGTGGGTTTTTTAGCTAAGAATCAGGCTCCTAATAAATATCCGGAACCTATTGTTATTAAGGCTCTTCCGTCTTCAGACGGGCGTAGGCCTTTACTCTGTCCTGTTAGAGCACTACGTATCTATAAACAGAGATCTCAGTTTATCAGAAAGGGACGGAAACGTTTCTTTCTGTCTTTGATGCCTAATAGAAAGGACATTTCAGTCCATTCTATTGCTAGATGGATTCAGTTAACTATCCGTACTGCTTATGAAGATTTATCTTCTTCTCAGCAGTCTGTGCCTAAGATTTCTGCTCATGAAGTAAGAGCTCTTTCTACTTCCTGGGCTTATGCTAATAGTGTTGCTATTACAGATTTAATGAAGGCTGCTTATTGGTCTCAGCCATCCACATTTACGAATTTTTATCTCAGAAATATTGAGTCCATTTCTGGAGACCTGCATTGTTTAGGTCCGTTATCTGTTGCTCAGAATGTCGTCCACTAAACAGTTGCAACTATAGTTATGCAGGCTTTCTGTTCCGGCAGTGACTCCGTCCGGCTGCCCTCTTCGCTCTGGGCTATTTGACCCAGGGCAAGGGGAAGGGGGGGGGAGGGTGTTCCCTTAGGTCACCTGCTTTATAGTGAAAAGCAAGGGAATGCCTCCTCCAAGTCAGTATTTCTTTTCAACCTACTCACAATTGTTTACAATTGGCTGTAACATAAGTGCAAGCCCTACTTCGGAACTAACTCAAGCTTTTAGAATCTTTTCCAAACGAGTTGGAAAAGTACTAGAGTGCAAAAGCACGAAAAAGATCGAAAAAAGGGTCGAGCGAGACCAGCGCTCGAAATTACAGGTACTCTCTCTGCACACCTCTTGCGTTTACCGAGCGCATGCGCAACAACCGTGACGTCAATTCCTTTATTTTCCGCCATTGTTCATGGTCGGAAATTTTTGTGACTGTGCTGTTTATGATATTAATTCTTCGTGAACAACTTATTAATCGTCTTTAGTGTGCTACTGGATTGTATCCTTTTTCAAGCTACCAAATTATTACTCTCATTTAATGTTAATTTGTATTATTATTGCTGTGCTTTTCACACTTTATCTTGCCTTTCCCCCACGTGTGAACACGACCTTCGTTCTGTTTTCCGTCGGCGGGAAGCTTGATTGTTGTATTTATATCATGCCTAAGACTATTCCTTGTACCTCTTGTTTGCAGGTGAAACATGTGGACGATTCCCATACCACATGTGTCACTTGCAACAATTGCACTCAGGCCCAATCATGTGGTATCTGTGGGGTTTGGTCCTCTAAATTTTGGGCTTCTGTTAACAAGGTGGTTCTTTCCAGAGCTAGAACCCCTCGTTCTCGGGGTAAGGGTAGCCGTGCCGTTGCAGACATTTCTGCTGGTGCACGTGGTGACTCTGTCACACAGGATTCGGATCTGACTTCTGTGGCGAGCTCCTCTGCAACTGTTGACGGTGTTTGTTCTGTGATACCTGATGAGGAGACCGCGGTCTCTTTGTCTTCGGATGTCACTATTGAGGCGTCTGTTTTCGTTGAGAGCTTTTCCGAGGTCAACTCGGTAACCCTCTCCGATCTGCCTCCAACACCGTCGACCGTTGTTGAGGGGGTTGCTACTCCAGATCCTATTCTGTCTGATGGTGGCTCTTCCATCTCTTCTGGGGATGGTCTACAGTCTCGGGGGACCGAGGCTGTATCTGCTGGTGTGTCTGTGTGTTCTCAGCCTCCCCCAGCCTCGCGGCGAGGCTGTGCGGGTTTGCTGTCTGCTCCGTCTCATCTGGCTAGGTTTGCTCCTAGTCGGTTGAGCCGGCCGGTCGCTTCGGCAGCGATTCCTCGTCCCTCGAGTGAATCGTTTATTGTTCCACCTTCGCCTGCTAGTGTGCCGACTAGCGGGATGGTGTTGGGACGTTGGCATCCAGGGCCTGCTGTTCGGCAGCGGTCAGTGACAGCCCCGGTTAGCTGTCACTCTCGGAACCTTCCTCCGGTGATTCCTCACTGTGTTCCGAGTCTGGGTGTCGATCGATGCTTGCCGTCGGTCTCAGAGGATAGGCAGTTGGGGCCGTCTGCTGCGCAGAGGTCAATGACAGGTTCCTGTCATTCTTGGGACAATCCTCCGGTGTCTTCTCACCGTGTCCTAGGTCCAGCTACCGATCGACGTGCGCCGTCGGTCCCTTTCGAGGATTTGCAGGCAGGGCCTTCTGTTTCGCAGAGGCCAGTGATGGCTCCTGGGCGTCACAATCGGGACTATCCTCCGGTGTCTCTCACCGTGCTCCTATTCTGTCTGCCGATCGACGTACGCCGTCGGTCTCTTCTGAGGATTTGGGTTCTTCTACCAGAAGGGTCCATTGGGAGGACACTCCGTCGGGCGATTCTGCTGCGACGGATTCTCAGGGTGACCTGCGCCAGGCCGTTTTGGCGCTCACCCGGTTGCTTTCTGGCAACCCTCAAGTTGGCCTCCCTGTGCCTCCTGAGGCACAACCTCCTTTGGTCGGTCGCCGAGATGTCTCGCCTGGCCCCTTGGATACTGCACAGTATTCACAGGAGGTTTCTGCTGGTCAGCCCGAGTTGGGCTACGTCTCCTCTGCTACGGAGGATGACGAGTATCTTGAAGGTGATGGTCCCCCCTCGTCAGTCTTGGGGCAGGCTTTGGATTTCGTCTTTGGCTTATTGCCGGACGTTCTACCTTCCGACCAGCCTTCTGTGACCGTCCGGCCGCGGTCCACTGTGGAGCGCCGTAACCCTGTTGAGCCTTCTAGCTCCGGGGCTTTGCGTCCTCTGCAATCGGCTCAGGTGGTTGAGTCCTTCCAGGGTTTAGACGCCAAAATGCGTTCTAAGGCCCTCAAGGGTTCCTTCTTTTCTAGAGCTGATGCCTTCCTGCCTCCATCGCGGTTTCGTGTTTACGATTCCGTCTCTCCACCAGTCTTCCAAGGGATGACTACTGTGGATGAGGATTCTTCTTCCCTCGGGTTGACTAAGCCTAAGTTGGCAGTTCTCCCGATGTCGGTAGTTGAGTCTATGGTGGGCCTGTCCCGAGAGATGCTGGGTATGTTATCTCTCGCGGACCATGTCGTCGCTGCTCTGGCTGAATATTTTCCACCAGGGGAGTTTGATGACGCTCAGGCGCCTTTTCGCGTTTTGTCACAGGCTCTTATGAACTTGACTCACGCTCACGCCTGTAACACGGCCAATTTGGAGCTGGCACGCCGGGATGCGGTTTTAGATTCTTTACCTTCCCTTCCTTCTGAGCAACGTGCTGTTCTGAGGTCTGCCTCTTTGGTAGGACCTCAGTTGTTCCATGGTTCCGTGGAAGCTGTTCGTGGCGAAGTTCTTCGTCATTCGAAGGACCAGCTTTTGCTGAGACAGCTTGACCCACCTGCTGCTGCGGGTGGGGGTCGTTCCAGGCCCGCCAAGCGTGCTGCTGCGTCTGCCTCGTCGGCGACGTCGGCTACGCCTTCGGCTCCGTCTGCTCCTTCTGCTCATAAGAAGCGCCGACGTGGCCAGGCCCGCTGGCAGCCTCAGGCTGGAAAGTCTCAGGACTCTGTCACTTCCAGAGGTGGTTTCTCCTCTCGGGGGCCTCGTCGAGGCCGCAAGTGAAGGTTCTCACCTCGATTCGCCTCCAGTCGGAGGAAGGCTGTCGCTGTTTTACGACCGTTGGACAGAGATAACGTCGGACTCTTGGGTCCTCGACGTCATTCATTCCGGTCTGCGACTGTCCTTCCATCGGCACCCCAGTTTATCTCGGGTGCCCCTTCCGACTCAGGTCCCTTCAGATTCTCTGCGTCGGGACCTTCTGGTGCAGGAGATCGACAATCTCCTCACCAAAGGGGCGATCGAGGTGGTCAGGAACACCCTTTCACCGGGGTTTTACTCGAGACTTTTCTTGGTGCCGAAGAAAAACGGCCAATTTCGTCCTGTCATCGATCTGAGTACCCTGAACAAGTACATAATTGCTCCTCGTTTCAGTATGGAGACTTTCCGGTCGGTTCGACATTCAGTTCATCAGGGCGATTTTGCGGCCAGTATCGACCTGAAGGATGCCTACTTCCATGTACCCATTCATCTGGCGTCACGGAAATACCTTCGGTTCTCGTTTCGGGATCGAGTTTTTCAATTCAGAGCTCTCCCGTTCGGTTTGAACCTGGCTCCTTGGGCCTTCACCCGACTGATGTCACATGTGCTTGCTTTCCATCGCACTCAGTCGGCGGTGACTTCGTCCGCCTACCTAGACGACATCCTCCAACGGCACCACGATGCTGCTGTTCTGGAGTTCGATGTCCGGCAGTTTCTTTGCCTGCTAGCGTCGCTGGGTTTCAGAGTCAATCGCGAGAAGTCGGATCTTCTTCCTTCTCAGCGATTCCGTCATTTGGGGATGGATTTCGACACTCTTCACAATGTAGTGTCGGTTCCCCAGGCTCGGGCGACGATTCTTTCCGCCTTGACTCGGGACCTGCTTCAATCTTCCTCGGTCTCGGCCAGGACTTTCCTTCGGATGCTGGGCCTTTGCGGTTCGGTGACCGATCTCATTCCGCTCGGTCGCTTGTTTGTCCGACCTCTCCAACACTTCCTGTTGGATCATTGGCGTCCGAATGTAGATCCGCTGGACCTGGAACTCACTATTCCTCGGTCTCTGCTTTGTCACCTCCGCCCTTGGGCAAATATTCCCTGGCTGACACAGGGTGTTCCGTTGGATCTTCCTTTGGCCGATCGCATCCTTACTGCGGATGCCAGCGATCGGGGCTGGGGTGCGACGTTGGACCCTCTCGGTCTGTCTACTCACGGAGAGTGGGACAGCGAGCAGGTGGGCCTTCATATCAACCAGAAGGAGCTCCTTGCTCTTCTGTTGAGTTTTCGGCTTTGGATCCCTCATCTGTCGGACCATGTTGTCCTACTTCTTTCGGACAATTCGACAGTAGTGGCCTACATACGGAATCAGGGAGGCACTCATTCGATTCCTATGTATCGGCTGTCTCGGGATCTTCTTCTGTTGGCACGGGATGTGAACGCTCGGGTGTCCATTCGACACATTCCAGGGCGTCTCAACGTCCTAGCAGACTCCCTGTCCCGACGCGACAGTGTCCTTCCAACCGAATGGATGCTACATCGGTCGGTGTTTCAGGCGATTTGCGAGCAGTGGGGTCGTCCTCAGGTCGACCTTTTCGCTACTCGCTGGAATCATCAGGTAGAGACTTTTGTCTCCCCTTGTCCAGATCCTCTGGCTTTTGCAGTAGACGCTCTGTCTCTGGACTGGACAGGCTGGGTCGGCTATGCCTTTCCTCCTGCACCGATTCTTCCTCAAGTTTTAGCGAAGATTCGTGCTTGCAGTTGCAGGATCATTCTGATCACACCCCTGTCTCCACAGAGGGTGTGGATCAATCTGCTGCGGCCTCTATTGGCCGATCGACCGATTCGTCTACCTCTACGTCGCGATCTTCTTTCACAGGGTCGTCCCAGGAAGTATCACAACAACCTGGCGAGCCTGTCCCTTCACGCCTGTCTTTTATCAGGTCCAGTCTCCGACGTAGAGGTTTTTCGAGATGATCAGTGGAGTGCATTTCTGCATCGCGGCGACCTTCCACTGGAATGACTTATGCCGCCAAGTGGAAGGTTTTCTGCCGCTGGTGTTCAGATCACAATGTGAATTACCGTGATCCGTCTATCGCTCAAATTGCGGATTTTCTGGTTTTTCTTTTTGACTCCAAGGGCCTCCAGCCTATTACGATTAAGGGCTATCAGTCTATGCTGTCTGATACTTTCTCTTATGTGGGAAAGCGGTGTATCGGTCGTAATCTTTTCCTCTCCAAACTTATTCGGCACTTTTCTTTGAAGAGGCCTCGAGTTTTGCGTCTTACACCCAAGTGGAACTTGGCATGGGTGTTGCACTGTTTGGAGGGGGCGCCTTTCGAGCCTTTATCTGAGACCGACATGCGTTTTCTCACCTATAAGACGGCTTTTCTTCTAGCGTTTGCTTCTGCTCGTCGAGTCAGTGAGCTTCATGCGCTATCTGTTGATTCTGCCTTCTTCCGAAATGAGGCTAACAGTGTCACATTCACTACTGATTGCTCTTTTCTGGCTAAGAATCAACTCCCCGATTCGGTACCTCCTCCCATCTGCATTCGGGCTCTCCCTGCTGTAGATGGACGGAGGCCTCTTCTTTGTCCTGTTCGTGCGGTCAAGACTTACATTACTCGCACTCAGTTCATTAGGACGGATCGGAAGAGATTTTTTCTGTCTCTCATTCCTAAGCGGCAGTCTATCTCTTCCCATTCTATTTCCAGGTGGATCTGTCTTGCAATCAAGCTGGCTTATTCTCGCTTGTCTGCATCGGATCTTGTTTCGAACCGGCTTAATGCTCAGGAGGTTCGTGCCATTTCTACATCCTGGGCGTTCTCCAATTCTGTTTCGCTCCGTGATGTTATGAATGTGGCTTACTGGAGGAATGCTTCTACCTTCTCCTCCTTTTATCTCCGCCACCTTCAGCAGCAATCTGAGGACCTTTATTCTTTAGGCCCTCTCGTGGCTGCTCAGGCTGTGGTGCACCCTCGTTAAATTGTTTTTGTCGAGGTTGCGCTTCTCTCAGCCTTGTTCTTTTCAGGTGCCTTCTCTCTTTCTTCATTACAGGTTTTAGTTTTTGTTCTCTGCCATCCTTGCTTTCGTTCTGCTACTCTTGTTGGTATTGGTTATGTGATTCACCTCCTCCTATTGTTTATTCAGCCAATTGTAAACAATTGTGAGTAGGTTGAAAAGAAATTAAAATTTTTTAGTAAATTTTGTTTCTTAACATACCTACCACAATTGTTTACCGGAGGCCCACCCTCCTTGGGGATATCTTTGATATCGATGCCTCCCTGCTAAATCACAAACTTCTCGTTGGCGGAAATACGGAATTGACGTCACGGTTGTTGCGCATGCGCTCGGTAAACGCAAGAGGTGTGCAGAGAGAGTACCTGTAATTTCGAGCGCTGGTCTCGCTCGACCCTTTTTTCAATCTTTTTCGTGCTTTTGCACTCTAGTACTTTTCCAACTCGTTTGGAAAAGATTCTAAAAGCTTGAGTTAGTTCCGAAGTAGGGCTTGCACTTATGTTACAGCCAATTGTAAACAATTGTGGTAGGTATGTTAAGAAACAAAATTTACTAAAAAATTTTAATTTCTGAGTCGCTTCTGGGATGGTTTTAAAGTGTAATATTAATGTTTAAATTCATTCATGTCTTATTTTTAAAGTGTAGCTCGGTGTGAAGCATTTGTATATGTCAAGTGTCAAACGGGTTTTAATATACAATACTCGGACACTTTTAAATGATTATAAAGAGTCTCAATTCTCTGGACTACTTTATTTATTGGCTTGCTTTAAAAATAATTAGTATAAGGGTTATTCTGGATGTTAATAGAGAACATGAATGTTATTGTGCTCAATTATCAAGGGTAGTGTATCTTTCTAATTTAATATTAAATAAGAAAGATACATGTAAAGCCTAATACTCCTTTTCTCCTTAAGGGGTTACCTCTTTACTATATAGTTGAGCTTATTGGATTTTCCTCTATGTCCTAGGCCCTCCAGCCTGTTTACTATTCAGCTAAGTCTGGGTCATTGGTACAGTATAAAAATGTTAAAAAATTTATAGTAATTTATATATTTTTTATACTTACCAATGACCCAGACGGGGATGGCCCTCCCTGGAGTTGGGAACTCTTGCCTCCCCGCTGAGTACATAGCGCTGACCAGGCACTGCCAGTAAGAATGATAATTGGCGCCAATTTCGGGACGACTGCGTCACTGCGCATGCGCAGTAGAGGCGTAGTATGGAGGTCCTTTAGGACATGATTTCTTTTTGTTTTGGATGCAAATTTTGGGGATTGGGGGGCAAAATTTGTGTTTGGCCCTGGTTTTGTTGGAGTTAGCACCAGCCAGCTAAGTCTGGGTCATTGGTAAGTATAAAAAATATACAAATTACTATAAATTTTTTAACTTTTTAATGAAATTATGTTAAGTTGCCTATTTTCCAGGCATGGGCCTGTTGTTGTCATTCTTGCTATAAAGTTGCACTGCTTATTCAGTGTTTCCTCTCCCCTGGTCTTCTAAGTTCCCCCTTGCTATTCTCCCATGCTTTTGGCATATTTTTGAGAAAGATCATTTCTAAATTCTCTTGGGAGAATTAGCTTGGTTACAGAATGAATTCTGTTATTCTCCCCATGGGTGTATAAACGTTGTGTTCTGCATCTACCATCTGATGTTCTGCAGATTCTCCCCTGGGAGTCTCTGTTTTGCATCAGATAGTGTGTAATTTTGATGACTGATTTCGGGCCAGTATTGTCAGTGCCTGGAGTCATGTTTTCTGGTGTTTTTACACTGTTTGTTTACATTGGCAACAGTCTCTTTTGAGGGGGGGCGGTTTGCCTTTGGAGTAGTTTATCTCACTATAAGATACATTATTATTATCCGTAAGTGTTGCATTAATTATTTAATATAATTTTAAAATTTTTGACCACACTTAGCCTTGGGATCCATTGGGGCTCAACGTTACTTTTCAGAAACTTGGGCTTCGCTGAAAAAATATTTTTCAAAAAATTATTTTGATTTTCAATTGTTTTTTCAATATTAATGGATCATGTTATTATGTATCTTTGTGTTTAGGGGTTTGTGCGAGTACTAGGACTTGTTGTTGACTTTTCACAATGAAAGGATATTGTTCAAATTGTAATAGGAAGAAATCTTCCTCTGACTTTCATGATCATTGTATTAATTGTAGTCAGTGTACTCGCACTAACTCCTGTTCAATATGTCAATATTGGGATGACAAACATTGGAAACGTGTGTCACGATATGTTGTTAGTGGAGAAGAGGCTATGCCGGCTCTTTCTCCGCAGGGTTACTCTACTCTATCAGTTTCTATTTCAGAGGAACAAGAACAGGGTGATGTTTCCATGTTATCTTCCGCAAGTGCGCTTCCGTCGTCACAAATGAATGCAGAGCTAGCGGCAAAAGTGCTCATGGAGATACGACAGTTGTCATCCGCTAGCTCGCCCGGTGTAGCGTCCATTCACCGAATGGTTCGGCACCCGGGTTCGTCCGTTGCGGTCCAGGGGGAAATGTTGGGTGATGTGAGCACTATAAACATTCAAGGTGAACACCCAGTGACGGCGGATAGTAGGAGAGATCGGAGGAAGCCTTCGTGTCCGGTTCCTAGCTCGTCCAGGTCCAGCCGGGCCGCGCGCGAGAGAGGCCCCCTCTCTCGTACAACAACATCTGGGACCAGATGTTGTCGTACAAAATGTGTCGCAAGCGGAGCACACGTCCGTCGCTCGGGACGCTCCGTTGTATAGGCAGTCCGCTGAGACTGCTCAGGCTTCTTCCTCTCACCAGCGCACACGACCACACCTTGGCTACGTGACCGCCGATATTCTACCAGCTTCGCCGATCAGGGATTCTTCGGCGACCAGGTCACGCCATCCGGTAGCCAGGGACACGAGGCCGGTTGACTCCGGACGTTTGCATAGGAAGAGTATGCGGGAGTCACTAAATGCGGAGCTGCCCTCGGCGAAGCAGCGAAAGACTGCGCCTCCGCAGGCCTCGATGTCGGACGTGCTTGCTCAAATAGCACAACTTATTGCAGCATCCCAGCAACCGGCAGAAACGGTGTCGGATCGGGAATTATCCGACGGCGCTGGGTCAGTATGCTCCACCGAAGCATCGGGTGCGGACGACCGGGAGCATCGTGAGGTGCGACCGGATGGTGAAAGGGATACGGATGACTTGGAGCTATCCCTTTCGGAACAACATAAAGCTGCCGTGGACTTCATCCAGCACTTTCTTCCTCAGGTTGTTCCGTCGGGCCAGACTGCTGCGGTACCGGACAAGAGAATTATAGCGTCATTGGACACTGATTTCTTCGAGCGGTTCAGGGACATCGCTCCCGAGTTTCCGTCTCAGTCCAATAATGTCACAAGAACATTTGAATTATTGAACGACGCTATATTCAAGCTTGCTTCCAGAACAGGAAAAGCAGGTTTCTTGTCCGCCAATGCTCTTAACCTGCCTTTCATTAATGCAAGGAATAAATTCGATACGGCAGGACAGGGTATCCCGAGAGTTCCTCTGCGTATGGACGACGAAGCGGAAGACTTAGAATTATCATTACCGTCGTCTACGTCTATTCCAACCGCGGTGTTGGAGACGACTATTTCGTCTAACAGAGCCAGTTTAGACGCTTTATCGTACGCAGACCACCTTACAAAGGCGTTATCACTGCGTCTTCAAGGGAAAGAATTCCAGGATATACAATCCTCTTTAAGACTTCTTTCAAGGGCAGTAGCTTATTCCACGTGTAACTCCGCCCTTTCAGTGGCAAACCTGGAGTTGGTTAGACGTGACGCAGCCCTAGCTACATCCACACTTGTGGATAGTAAGGTGAAGAACTCTCTCAGAGTCGCTTCGGTCTCCGGAGAACTTCTCTTCGACGGCAAGCTTTCTGCAATTTACGATAAAATTACTAAGAAAGCTTCGGATTCTCTGCTGTTTAAATCCGCTTCTAAGAAGTCGGACACGGCAGATAAGAGTAAGACAGGCACTTCTGGGTCTAATGCGCCCAAGAGAGGTTCCTATAGAGGTTCCGGTGCGTCCTCTTGGTCTTATTCAAGAGACCGTCAAGGCAGCGACTCTCGTGCGGGACGTCCTTCGGGCCGGGACAACCGGTCAGACGCCCCGAGGTCGACGGGATGAGGTGCGGGTCGTGGAGGACGTGGTTTCTCCTCCCGCAGGCCTCGCAGGTCCAGGAGGTGATGGCTTCAACCTCTATTGCGTGCCAGTTGGCGGAAGGTTGTCGAGTTTTTCACAAGAGTGGGCGTCGATTACGGATGACCCTTGGGTGAGAGGGGTGATTTCGGAAGGTCTAAAAATATCCTTCAAACGAAAGCCTCCATTAACTCGAAGTCCAAAATGGACTCAGCTTCCGTCAAATCCACAGAAAAGAGACGCTCTGTTATCAGAGGTGCAGTCTCTTTTAATGAAGAACGCGGTAGAGGTCGTAGAAAACCAGGAAACACCGGGATTCTACAGCCATCTGTTTCTGGTTCCGAAACCAGACGGCTCGTTCCGTCCAGTCATAGATTTGAGCTGGATAAACAAGCTGATCGTCGCTCCGAAGTTTTATATGGAGACGATTCGATCGGTCAGAGCGAGTATTCGGGTGAACGATTATACAACAAGCATAGATCTCAAAGATGCGTACTTTCACGTCATGGTACATCCAACATTCAGAAAGTATCTACGCTTCGCAGTCCTAGGAGTGGTGTATCAATTCCGGGCGATGTGCTTCGGATTGAACCTAGCACCCTGGGCTTTCACTCGGGTAATGAACTCGGTAATGATGTATTTCCGAGCTCATTCGTCTGCGGTAACGTCGGCCTACCTGGACGACATTCTTCAGAGGTACGGCAACGAGTTAACGCTTCAGAACGATGTGCAGAATCTGCTTCTATTGCTCCGATGTCTCGGTTTTATAATAAACGAGGAGAAGTCGGATCTGGTGCCGTCCAAGTCATTCACACATCTGGGAATAAGCTTCGAGACGCACAACAATCTCGTTCGTCTGCCGTTAACCAGAGCGAAATTAGTCAGTTGTTACGCTCGGTATTGTCTTCAGACAAAGTCACAGCGAGGGAGTTCATGAGACTGATAGGTCTGTGCGGAGCCGCTGCGGATCTCATTCCGATGGGGCGGTTACGCACCCGTCCTCTCCAAATTTTCTTGACTCAGAATTGGAGTGTGAAAATTCATTCGCTCGACATAGACGTTCTCTTGTCAGATCAAGTGAAACGAGAGATTCAGACTTGGGCAAACATTCAGTGGTTAACTCAGGGAGTTCCGCTGCAGTTGCCGGATCCGAGTTTTACGATTATGACGGATGCCAGTCAAACAGGTTGGGGTGCATCATTGATCCCAACGGATTCGAGATGCCAGGGTCTTTGGGATCCGCAATTCCTGGGCAAGCACATAAACATCAAGGAAATGATGTCAATTTGGCTTGCGTTACGTCATTGGATGGACATTATTCACAATGCTCATGTCTAAATCCTGTCCGACAATACGACAGTAGTGGCGTATATACGGAACCAGGGAGGCACTCATTCAGTTCCGTTGTTCAATCTAACGGAAAGAATCCTTCTGTTTGCTCTAGAACGTCAAGTTCGACTTTCGGTCCGTCATATACCGGGTCGTCTGAATGTACTAGCAGACTCCCTTTCACGAAAGGGTCGCTTGTTGCCGTCGGAGTGGACTCTCAACAAACAAGTATTCAATCAGATTTGCTACCAATGGGAACGGCCAATGATAGACTTATTTGCGACACATCTCAACAATCAGTTGCAGACGTATGTGTCTCCGTGTCCGGATCCAAGAGCATTTGCAGTAGACGCTCTGTCGATCCCTTGGGACGGAACGATAGGATATGCGTATCCTCCACCGCCGTTGATTCAGCAGGTATTGCTAAAAATAAAGCAATCTCAGTGCAAGATTCTGTTGGTAGCATCTTTGTCTCCACAGAGACCGTGGATAAATCTACTCAGGTGTCTGTTGTGGGACCTACCGCGAAAGCTTCCTCCACGGGAGGATCTTCTTTCGCAGGGGAAACCGCGTCAACTTCATCACAACCCGCAAGGTCTCAACCTTCACATTTTTCCGTTGTGCGGTCCTT
This sequence comes from Pictodentalium vernedei, assembly GCA_031216915.1. Taxonomy (NCBI): domain Eukaryota; kingdom Metazoa; phylum Mollusca; class Scaphopoda; order Dentaliida; family Dentaliidae; genus Pictodentalium; species Pictodentalium vernedei. Next base: position 73,057,766 of record CM062293.1, on the reverse strand, counting down.
CTTGCATGGCAAGCACTTTACAGGACGAGCAGTGGACGCGATTTCTAACTGTAGGAGGACCTCCTCTTCGCTAAACTATGCGGCTAAGTGGAAGGTTTTTCGTCGTTGGTGTAGGGATCATTCTGTTGATATTTTCGATCCCTCCATACCAGACATTGCAAACTTTCTAGTATACTTGTTTGACGAAATCAACTGCAGCCTGTTACTATTAAGGGTTATAGGTCTATGTTATCTGATACCTATGCACATCATGATAGTTTACAAATTGGATCTAATGTCTCTTTATCTAAGTTAGTTAGAAACTTCTCGATAAATAGACCCAGAACTCTTAGGTTAATTCCTAAGTGGAATTTAGCTTGGGTTCTTCTTAAACTGAAGGAAAAGCCATTTGAACCTCTTGGGACAGTAGATTTCAAATTCTTGTCTTATAAGACAGCTTTTCTCTTAGCTTTCTCTTCTGCTAGAAGAGTCAGTGAGCTTCATGCACTGTCGGTGGATGATTCTCACTATCGTAGTGTCGGGAACACTATCACCTTCACTACTAATGTGGGATTTTTAGCTAAGAATCAGGCTCCTAATAAATATCCGGAACCTATTGTTATTAAGGCCCTTCCGTCTTCAGATGGGCGTAGGCCTTTACTCTGTCCTGTTAGAGCGTTACGTATTTATAAACAGAGATCTCAGTTTATCAGAAAGGGACGGAAACGTTTCTTTCTGTCTCTGATGCCTAATAGAAAGGACATTTCGGTCCATTCTATTGCTAGATGGATTCAATTAACTATCCGTACTGCTTATGAAAATTTATCTTCTTCTCAGCAGTCTGTGCTTAAGATTTCGGCTCATGAAGTAAGAGCTCTTTCTACATCTTGGGCTTACGCAAATAGTATTGCTATTACAGATTTAATGAAAGCTGCTTATTGGTCTCAGCCATCCACATTCACGAATTTTTATCTCAGAAATATTGAGTCCATTTCTGGAGACCTGCATTGTTTAGGTCCGTTATCTGTTGCTCAGAATGTCGTCCACTAAACAGTTGCAACTATAGTTATGCAGGCTTTCTGTTCTGGCAGTGACTCCGTCCGGCTGCCCTCTTCGCTCTGGGCTATTTGACCCAGGGCAAGGGGAAGGGGGGGGGGGGGAGGGTGTTCCCTTAGGTCACCTGCTTTATAGTGAAAAGCAAGGGAATGCCTCCTCCGAAGTCAGTATTTCTGAGTTGTTTCCGGGATGGTTTTAAAGTGTAATATTAATGTTAAAAATTCATTCATGTCATATTTTTAAAGTGTAGCCCGGTGTGAAGCATTTGTATATGTCAAGTGTCAAACGGGCGTTAATATACAATCCTCGGACACCACTTTTAAAGAATGTAAAGAGTCTCAATTCTCTGGACTAACTTTATTTATTGGCTTACTTTAAAAATAATTAGTATAAAGGGTTATACTGGATGTTAATAGGGAACATGAATGTTATTGTGCTCAATTATGAAGGGTATTGTATCTTTCTAATTTAAATAAAATAAGAAAGATACATGTAAAGCCTAATACTCCTTTTCTCCTTGAGGGGTTGACTCTATATTATATAGTTGAGCTTATTGGATTTTCCTCTATGTCCTAGGCCCTCCAGCCTTTTTCCTATTCAGCTATGTCTGGGTCATTGGTACAGTATAAAAATGTTAAAAAATTTATAGTAATTTATATATTTTTTATACTTACCAATGACCCAGACGGGGATGGCCCTCCCAGGAGTTGGGAACTCATGCCTCCCCGCTGAGTACATAGCGCTGACCAGGCACTGCTTGTAAGAATGATAATTGGCGCCAATTTCGGAACGTCCTTGACACTGCGCATGCGCAGTAGGGGCAAAGTATGGAGGTCCTTCAGGACATGATTTCTTTTGGTTTTAGATGCAAATTTTGGGGATTGGGGGGCAAAATTTGTGTTTGGCCCTAGATTTTTAAGAGTTAGCACCAGCTATGTCTGGGTCATTGGTAAGTATAAAAAATATATAAATTACTATAAATTTTTTAACTTTTTTCAAATTTTTGAAAAAATTTCAACAAAACTATATTGGACCCCCTTATTGGAATGGGCTCATTGAGCTCATTCCAATGAGGGGCTGCATGATATAGTTTTGTTTAAATTTTTTTTTAATTGCTCAATGTGTTACTTACGTGGACAGATGCGACTGATTAATTAGGTAAAGGGTTGACTCAGAAGGAACAAAACGGACATGTGTAGGGGGGGCAGACTCAAAGGGGAAAGCAAGTGGTCATTATTTATGTACAGACCTTTACAATACTTTACATGTACCTTTGTTATCATGTCATTACCTAGATGTGTGTCATTGCTGTGTCACATACTATACATGTACTTGTCTTACACAAGTTGAGCTACAGTGTCATTGACACTTTCATTATAGTTGGATTATTTTATCAGTTGGAATAAATTAGCTTTATTGCACCCCACCCCCCATCGGTCATCTTCAAGATGCCACTGATTCAATTTGAGGTTCAATTCGATTTCGAATAATAAAAGTGATTCTGTTCAAATTGAAAATGTGCGATATCAGTTCTTGTCCCGCTCTTATTTTCCTATTTCTAAGTGCTAAAACAGCGCCCATAAAACTTATTGCAAAGTTTGAAATGGGGACGGGCAGTAAATTATAATCACTTCATCTGAGGATAACTTATCGAGAGATTTATTCCAAGTTATCAGCTCAAAATGTTACTTTGTCAGTGCTTCTCCTGGTTATGTCGGCACTTAGTTAATTGGCCACCTGTTTATTTCAGCTCCTCGTCATTCCATGCCAGTGCCTGGTTAGTATAGCAGTAATACAGATTCCTGTAGTCAAATCAGAACTTCAGCTCAGCTACTTTTGACGACGCACAGATACATTGTTTTCTGCGAATGTGTGTGTGTGTGTGTGTGGGGTGGGGGGGGGGGGATGGGGGGAGTTTATCCATATCCAAACTTCTAATTGGAACCCCTTCTGCATTTTGGTAGTGGTGTTGGGGCTGTAGAGTTGCACAGTATTTCAATATACTAAATATTTTTGGTATTGAAAACCATACCTTACCATTACCATGGTATGGTTTACTGAAATCCGGTATCAGTACTATTATCATGATGTAACAAAGCGAGTAAACACAGTAAAGTTACTTAAGGGTTAATAGTCCCAGAATGCCTGTGGTAAATTGTCTGAAAATGAAGGAAAAAGAGCAACAATGGTCACACACACAACCACTATTAATTTTTTATGATTCGTGACAGTCACAATCGTGGCAAAATTGCACGGGTCTATGACAATAATTTCTAAGGTGAAGGAATGCATGCTCTCCATTGGGCTGGTATGGGGTTCCAGTGACTTAAATGTCCCTCAGAGAGCTAAAAAAAACCTTTTAATTTGTTATTACCCAAAATCTGAGTGCAGACTGTCATGATTAAATATCACTGACACCACTAATACAGTCTATTATGATATTTTCTTTGACACTTTGGTACCTTTTTATTCCAATACCATGCAACTCTGGGTGGGGGCTATGACTGTTTCAAATGTGCTAATATAACTGGCAAAAACTTAGCTGAAAATTTACATGGGGTAACTTGCACTTGTCTTCGGAAAGACAAGAGGGAAAAATTGCACCTGTAAATTTTCACTCAGGACCTACGGTGAAATTTTTCGCTCAGGACTTGGACTGCGATACACAGGGCCCTACTTGGCCTTCGTTCCTCAATAAACAAGTATTTTTTATCTTGCAGGGTTCAACGACTGCTTATTCAAAAGGAGGATACAAAGTCAATACATTCCCATCTAGTTTGCCTGGTGGAAACAGGAAGGGTGGATTTAAGAATACAGGTACAGTTTAATCATTTAATCCTCTTACTAACTTGACTAGAAATTGATGCTAGGATTTGCTTAGTGTTGTTTCTTGCTTGTCATCCACCTGTTAACCCTTTACCCAACATAACGGCCAAAACCGGCCAGCGCTATTTTCAAAAATCGCCAATTAATTTTCGTTATTTTTAATTTTTTGTCTCAAAAACATAGGTTTTTGACCCCTCGTTGGAATGAGCATATGTCCGCCCTCCACTTCACGCATATCTTTTGTCAGGTCCTGTCTCCTCCATGGAGGTTTTTCGAGATGAGTAGTGGTCAGGAGTGCATTTCTTCTTCAAGGCAGCACTTTACTGGTTTAGCCTATTCAGCTAAGTGGAAGGTCTTCTGTCGATGGTGTGCTGATCACTCTGTTGATTATGCCAATCCTTCGATAATACAGATTGCAGAGCTTCTGGTACATCTGTTTGATTCTCGGGGTCTCCAGCCTGTAACCATCAAAAGGTACAGGTCCATGCTTTCGGAGACCTTTTCGTATGTGGGAAAGCATCATATCGGCACTAATCCATACCTCTCCAAGCTTATTCGGCACTTTTCTTTGAAAAGGCCTAGGATTTTGCAGTTTACCCCAAGATGGAATCTTTCTTGGATGCTGCTTTGCTTGGGGGGGGGGGGGGGGGGGGGGGGTGTTCAAACCTTTATCCCAGGTGGATATGTGTTTTTTTCACATACAAGACGGCTTTTCTGATGGCTTTTGCCTCAGTCAAACGGGTTAGTGAGCTTCATGCCCTGTTGATCCGGCCTTTTTCAGGAGCTCTGCCAACAGTCTTACTTTTACCACTGATTGCTTCTTTCTGGCCAAGAATCAGATACCAGAAACAACTCCACCTCCTATCTGTATCAGGGCTCTTCCTTCGGCTGAAGGTAATCGCCCTTTGCTCTGACCGGTTTGTGCACTTCGCATTTATCTCAACCGGACGCAGTTCATTAGGAAAGGCAGGAAGATCTGGTCGACAGAAGATTTCTCCTCAATCCATTTTTCAATGGATTTGTCTTGCTATTGGCTTATGCTTGTCTAGGGACTGATGATTGTATTACCAATCGTATTTCTGCCCACGAGGTGTGTGCATTGTCTTACTCCTGGGCTTAGGCTAACTCTGTTATGTTGTCAGATTTTATGCAGGCAACCTACTCTTGAAATGTTTCTACTTTCTCCACCTTCTATCTGGGTCAGTTGCAGTAGCAGTCTGAGGACCTTTTTTCTTTGGGCCCTCTTTCTTCTGCTCAGGCTGTTGTCTATCCTAGCCATTAGGCTTCAAGGTCAGTTCCAGCCCTGTGCTGTTTTACTGTCCATTCTGTCTGTGCGTCATGCAGTGCCATACACCTCATCTCTCATTGTCTTTTACTAATGTTTGTGATGTTATGGTTTGATAGGCCTTGGGAACTCTTCTTCTGTCCACAGTTCCAGTGCAGTTGGGTTATGTAGGGATTGGTTATGTGATTCCCTCCTCCTATTGTCTATTCGGCCTGTAGTAAACAATTGTAGAGTAGATTGATAAGAAATCTAAATTTTATAGTAAATTTCCTTTCTTATTATACCTACCACAATTGTTTACATGGAGACCTGCCCATCTTATTCGGGTAAGAATCCTTCCTCCCCGCTGATCACATAACTCCAATGTTTGCGGATTCAAAATAATTACTCATAAGTTACATGACTGCGCACCGGTACCGGAAGCCGTGGATCTGTACTAGGAGACGAGCACCCCCTACTGGTTGTGCGCCGATAGCACTCGACCCAGTCTTTGCTTATTTTTTCTTGGTGCTTTTGCACCCCTTTTCTTTCCCAAATCCCTTGGGAAAGATCAAAATAGAGAGTATATTTTCCGAGTTGGGGACTTCCACTGTAGTGCAAGCCTCCAGTAAACAATTGTGGTAGGTTTAATAAGAAAGGAAATTTACTATAAAATTTAGATTTTTTGCCTCAGAAACATAGCTTATCAACCCCTTACAGGAACAAGCTTATTGAGCTCGTTCCAGTGAGGGGTTATATGCTATGTTTTTGAGGTAAAAAAAAATGAAAAAAATTAATTGTTCAGTAATTTTCTTTGCAAGTCTTGCCTGCTTTTCATTTTAGTTTCAGGGTTAAATTAACATCAGGCTCTGGTGCAGGAACCGCAATGTCTGCTGTCCTCATGGGAACTACAGGTAATCATACACCCAACAGTAACCACAGGCAGTGTTGTTCCTATTGATTCTGTTCCAGCGGTTACCAGCCATAGGCCCCCCCCCCCCTATTAGCCCCAGTCCACCAATAGTGTATTGCAAGGAAACTACCTGTTTTGCAATGAGGTCTTCACATGCAAGCAAGCTTTGCATGATACTCTGCCACCCATGGCCAATGTCTTCATGGTGCAGATGCACAAACAAATGAGAGGTACAGGTGTATGCAGCCCAGGTGGTTGGCTAGTACTGAGCAATGTCAGAAATGAGGCTTCTCTTTTTGTGCATTCTTAAGGAGAAGATGGAAGGCCATGGCCTTGTCTTGGCTCTATTTCTGTTAGACGTTATAGGGGTTGAGGTGGATCCCATAAATTGGTACATTCGTTCCCTTGCTGCAGCTGTGGTTTTTATGTGATTTTGTTGCTTGAAATGCATCATTTTACCCGCTATACCTGCATGATATGGTTTTGTTGAAATTTTCTGAAACATTAACCCTTTGAGACTTTAATTAATCCTGACGTTCAAACTTCATTGGGAATTCAATTTCTTCATTTTTAGCTCAACTTTGACGAAGTCAAATTTGAGCTATTGTCATGGCCCGTCGTCCGTCCATCCGTCTGTCCGTCTGTCCGTACGTCCGTACGTCAACAATTGGCTATGGCTCGGGCTAGAGGTCGTATTTATGAACCGATCTTTACGAAACTTCTTGTGTACCTTTGTTATGACCCTGGGACGGGAACGAGTGTTTTTAGGTGTGGTCCGAAATTGAAGATGGCTGCCAGCGGCCATTTTGTACAGATGATGCAAAAATCAGTTTTTTGTACAGAACTTCTGTATGAAAGTTCTGATTTGAATAAAGTTTTGTATAAATGTTTAGTACCATGGGATACATCACATATAATACGGGTTTTTTTCTCGTGCGTAAATTATGCAAATTAGACTGACTTTGATTTATTTAGTGTTACTTTAGGAGCTGTAAGTGCCAAGCTGCTATGGCTCGTGTTAGAGGCCGTATTTATGAACCGATCTTTACGAAACTTCTTGGGTACCTTTGTTATGACTGTGGGACGAGAACGAGTGTTTTTGGGTGCGGTCCGAAATTCAAGATGGCTGCCATTTTGTACCGACGATGCAGAAATCTGTATTTTTATACTGTACCAATGACCCAGACATAGCTGGTGCTAACTCTTAAAATATAGGGCCAAACACAAATTTTGCCCCCCAATCCCCAAAATTTGCATCTAAAACTAAAGAAAACATGTCCTGAGAGGCCCTCCACACTTCGCCCCTACTGCGCATGCGCAGTGTCAAGGACGTTCCGAAATTGGCGCCATTTATCATTCTAAGTTTGGCCCTTCATCAGTTAACATCTGACTGATCTTTGTGCTTTTAAATCTCAGTTTAAATGATGCCAGACACATAAATATTAGTGAAATGGTGATTCTAAAGAGGATAGAAAAGGAGGAGAGGAAAAGAATGTGTGACAGAATATTATCAGGGCTGTAACTTAAAATTTTTTAATGAAATTATGTTAAGTTACCTATTTTCAAGGCAGCAGCCATTTTGTTGTCATTCTGATTATTTAGTTACACTGTTTTTTCAAGTGTTTTTCCTCTCTCCCTGTCCTTTAAGTTCCCCCTTGCTATTCTCCCATGCTTTTGGCATAATTTCTGTAATTATTATTACTAAAATTTCTTGGGAGTTTTAGCTGAATAACAGAATGAATTCTGTTCTTTCCCCATGTTTACGTCTTCACCTACGGGTGGTTAGGCGTTGTGTTCTGCATCTACCATCTGATGTTCTGCAGTTTCTTCCCTGGAAGTCTCTGTTTTGCATCAGATGGTGTATTTTTGGTAACTGATTTCGGGCCTGGGTGCCTGGAGTCTTATTTTAGTGTTTTTACACTCATTGTTTACATTTACAACAGCCCTCTGTGTGAGGGGGGGATTTCTAAATAATAATATCTTTATGTTATTTTAATCATAACTAGATACATTATTATTGTTCGTAAGTGTTGAATAAATTGTTTAAAATATTTTTAAAATTTTTGTCCACACTTAGGCTTGGGATCCATTGGGGCTCAACGTTACTTTTCAGAAACTTGGGCTGTTCTGAAAAAATATTTTTTCAAAATATTTTGATTTCAATTATTTTTTCTATATTAATGGATCATATTATTATTATGTATTTTGATTGCCAGGGGTTAGTGCGAGTACCAGGACTTGTTTTCTTTTCGCATTGAAAGGATATTGATCAATTGTTTTAAGAGGAAGTCTTCCTCTGACCTTATTATCATTCTATATGTGGTCAGTGTACTCGCATTAACTCCTGTTCTGTATCGTATGATTTCGATGACAATATGGGAAGCGTATGTCACGGTATGTTGTTGGGGATTTGGACACTCCGGTCCTTTCCCCGCAGGGTCACTCTACTTTATCAATTTCTATTTCAGACGATCAAGATTAGGGTGATGTATCTGTGATGTCTTCCAACAGTGTGCCTCCGTCGTCACAATTAATGAAGGGCTAGCGGAAAAGTGCTCATGTAATACGCCAATTGCCTAAGAGGACCCTAGTAGGTTCGACGGCCTTTGACGTCCGCTAGCTCGCCCGGTGTAGCGTCCATTCACCGAATGGTTCGGCAGCCGGGTTCGTCCGTTGCGGTCTAGAAGGAATTTTGGGGTGATGCGAGCACTATAAAATTAACTTAATGCACACCCAGTGACGGCGGATCGGAGGGAGAATGGAGGAAGCCTTTTAGTCCGGTTCATAGCTCGTTCCGGTCCATCCGGACGGCAAGCGAGAGAGGCCCCTCTCTCGTTCAACAACATCTGGCCCCAGATGTTGTGGTACAAATGTGTCGTTAGCGGAGCATACGTCCGTCGCTCGGGATGCTCCGTTGTATAGGCAGTCCGCTGTGACTGCTAAGGCTTCCTCCTCTCGTCAGCGCACACGACCGCACCTTGGCTGCGTGACCGCCGATATATTACCAGCTTCGCCGATCAAGGATTCTTCGGCGACCAGGTCACACCATCCGGCAGCCAGGGATTCGAGACCGATGGACTCCGGACGTTCGCATAGGAAAAGTATGCGGGAGCCATCTGATGCGGAGCTGCCCTCGGCGAAGCAGCGATAGACTGCGCCTCCGCAGGTCTCGACGCCGGACATTCTTGTGCACATAGCACAGCTTATCGCAGCATCCCAGCAGCCGACAGAAACGGTGTCGGATCGAGAATTATCCGACAGCGCTGGGTCGGTAGCCGGGGACTCGAGGTCTGCAGACTCCGGACGTTCGCATAGGAAGTGTGCGGGAGTCAACGTACACGGAGCTTCCAGCGGCAATGCATCGTAAGTCCGCTACTGCACAGGCCTCGGGAACGGACGTGCTTTCCTTAATAGCACAGTTTATCGCAGCATCCCAGCATCAACTGAATCTGTCGCATATATTTTATCCGACGATGCTGGGTCGGGACGCTCCGCGGAAGCGGGTACGGACGTCCGAAAGTTTCATCCGGTCCGACGGGATACCGAAAGGGATTCGGTGGATTTCAAGCTTTCCCTTTCGGATCAACATATGCTGCGATGCCGGATAAGAAACTGATAGCGTCGGTGGACTTAGAAATTTTTGGTTCGGTTCAGGGACATCGTCCCTCAGTTCCGACATAGTCCAATAATGTCACACAAACTTTCGAATTATTGAACGACGCTATATATATTATTATTTTATGCTTGCTATCCAAGCATTTCTGGTTTCTTGTTCGAAGAGTTATGGAGATGTCTTTCAAAAGTGTGCCTCTGTCGTCATAGTTAATGAAGAGTTAGCGGCAATAAGTGCTCATGGAATATGTCTATCGCTTACGGAGTGACATTCGCTAGCTCACCCGGTATAGCGTACATTCATCGAATGGTTCGGCTGCCGGGTTCGTCCGTTGCGGTCTAGGAAGGAGATTTGGGTGATGCGAGCACTTTAATTACTTTAGTACTCACCCAGTGACGGCAGATTGAGGACAGATCGGAGGAAGCCAACAACATTGGGGACCGCATGTTGTGGTTCAGATATTTTACATTCGGAGCATATGTCCGTTGCTCGGGACGCTCCGTTATATTGATAGTCCGAGAGACTGTCTTTAATGCTTCCTCATCCTCACAGCAGGGCACACGACCGCACATTGGCTACGTGACCTCGAGTATCCGATCAGTTTCGGCATTCAGTGATTCCACAGCGAATAGGTCGCGCCATCCGGTAGCCAAGGGACACGAGGCCTATACACTCCGTTCGCTCGCATATTGGAAGTATGCACGGGGGTAACGATCTCGGAGCTTCCTGCGGCAATGCATCGTAAGACCGCTGCTCCTCAGGCCTCAGTGACGGACGTGCTATCCGAGTTAGCACAGTTGTTTCGCAGCATCCCAGCAATTGACGGTTTCTCGGTCGAATCAGGAATTATCCGACGGCGCTGGGTCGGTGCGGTCCGCGGTTGCATCAAGCTACGGACGACCGAACGCTTTATAGGGTCCGACAGGATGGCGAAAGGGATTCGAAAGATTTCGAGTTTTCCCTTTAGTAGTATCGGAAGATGCCTTTCATATCTTCTGGCATTTCTTCCAGTGATTATTTTTCGGACTTCATTGCTGCGATCTTGGATAAGAGACTTATAGCGTCATTGGACTCGGATTTTTCGATCGGTACAGGGACTTTGTCCCTGACTTACCGACGCAGTCCAATATTGTCATTACAACATGTGTTTTATTTTTCGACGCTATATATTTATATATACAAGCCTGCTACTAAGCATGATAGTTTAGTTTCTTGTCCGCGTGGCTCATTTCTGCCATTTTATCTTTTTTACATATAGTTTATTTTGGCAGAGCAGGGCATACCGAGAGTTCATATGCGTCTAGACGGTGTGATTAAAGACTGCATATATTCTTTTTCGCCGTTTATGTCTTTTCCAATTTCAATGTTGGGAACGACATTATGTATAGTAGACTTAACTTAGACGCTTTATTATACGTAATCCGCCTTACTGAGGCGTTATCATTACGTCTTCAAGAAAAGATTTACGGGATATTATTCTCAATGTAATTTCTTTTGAGGGTAGTAGTTTGTTCACGTATAACTCCGCCCTTCAGTGGCTGATTGGAGTTGGTTAGACGTGATGCAGCCCTAGCTACATCCACGCGTGGATAGTAGGTTAAGAACTCTCTCAGAGTCGCTTCGTTCTCGGAGGAGCTTCTCTTCGACGGCAACTTTCCGGCAATCCATGAATTGCTTGATTTATACATTCTCTTGTCTATCTAGTGTTACAAGAGATTCAGACTGGGGCAAACATTCGGTGGTTGACTCAGAGAGTGCCGCCGCAGTTGCCGGACCCGAGTGTGGCTGTTATGACGGTTGCCAGTCAAACAGATTGGGATATATACTGATCTCTACGGATTCGAAGTGCCAGGGTCTTTGGGTTCCGCAGTCTTTTAGCTATCAGTTTAACTTCCGCGGAATAATGTTTTTTAGGCTTGCTTTATGTCATTGCATGAACATTATTCAGAAACGCATGCCCAAATTCCTGTCCTTTAATTCGACAGTAGTGGCGTATCTCCGGAACCAGGGAGGCACTCTTTCGTTTCCGTTATTCAATTTAATGGAAAGAATCCGTCTGTTGGTTATAGTACACCAAGTTCAGTTTTGTTCCGTCATATTCTGGGTCGTCTGATTGTTTTATCGCACTCCCGTTCTCTTACGGGTCGCTTGTTGCTGTCAGAATGGACTCTCAACAAACAAGTATTCAATCAGATTTGCTATCTATGGGAGCGCCCAATGATGTTTTATTTATGACACAGCTTGCTAATCAATTGCAGACGTATGTGTTGGCTTGTCCAGATCTCTGAGCTAATACTGTTAACGCTCTATTGATCTATAGGACGGAATGATAGGATACGCGTATCCTCCGGCGCTGTTGTTTTAGCAGGTATTGCTAAGATAAACAACCACAATACATTTCTGTTGATAGCATCTCTATCTTCACAGAGATCATGAGTAATTTACTCTCTTGTCTACTGTGGATCTTAACGTGAAATCTTCCTCTATGTGAGGATCTTTTTTCACTGGGTAAATCGTGTCATCTTTATCACAACCAGCAAGGTCGCAACCTTCATGTATTCCGTTGTGTGGTCCGTATTGCATTGTAAGCACTGTACTGGACGAGCTTTGGACGCGATTTCTTACTATAGGAGATCCTCTTCTTCGCTATTCTATGCGACTAAAGTGGAGGCTCTTCCGTCGTGGTGTAGGGATCATTATGTTCATATGGTTGATCCCTCCATACTACTCATTGCTATTTTTTAGTATACTTGTTTCACAAGATCTACTGCAGCCTGTTGTTATTTAGGTTATAGGTTTATGTTATCTCATACCTATGCACTCTACGATAGTCTACAATTGAGTCTTTTGTCTCTTTATCTAAGTCAGTAACTTTTTGATAAATAGACTTAGAATCTTTAGATTAAATTCCTATACGGATTTTAACTTCAGGTTCTTATTTAGCTAAGTAATCATTTGAGCCTCTGGAAACAGTAGTTTTCAAATTCTGACCTTTTAGACAGTAATTCTGTTGGTTCTCTTTTACTGTAGAGTCAGTGAGTTTCATGCACTATCGATGGATGATTTTCACTTTCATAGTTTCGGAATCAATACTTCCGTTACTATTTAGGTTGGATTGTTGCATAAGAGTTAGGCTCCTATTATCCGGAACCTATTATTTTAAGGTCCTTCCGTCTTCGTATGGGCATAGGCCTTTACTCTTTCCGGGTACAGTTTATGTATTTATAAACAGATATCTGTTTATTACAAGGGCGTAAGCTTCTTCTGTCTTTGATGTCTAGTAGAAGGACGTTACGCTCCATTTTATTGTTAATGGATTCTATTAACTAGCGTACTGCTTATGGTATATCATTGGCTTAGCAGTTGTGCTTAAGATTTCGGCTCATGAAGTAAGAGTTCTTCTACTTCTTGGGCTTACATTAATAGTGTTGCTATTATAGATTTTTGAAGGCTGCTCATTGCGCTTAGCCATCCATTCATGAATTTTATCTCAGAAATATCGAGTCCATTTCTGGAGGCCTCTATTGTTAGGTCTATTATCTACTGCTCAGAATGTCATTCACTTAACAGTTGCTACTATAGCTAGGTAGGCTGTCTGTTTCGGGAGTGTCTACGTTCGGCTGCCCTCTTCGCTCTGGGCTATTTGACCCAGGGCAAGAAAAAGGGGGGGGGAGGGTGTTCCCTTGGGTCACCTGTTTTTACTATGAAAACAAGGGGATACCTCCTCCGGAGTTAGTAATTCTGAGCTGTTATTGGGATGGTTGTTTAGTGAGAAGTTTAAGTTTATAAAATTCATTCAAGTCTTAGTTTTTAAAGTATAGCTTTTGAATATTGCATATGTCAACGGACATGATTATGCAATTCTCACACACTTTTAGGAGTATAAGAGTCTCTATTCTCTAGACTTACTTTATTATTGGCTTACTTTAAAAATTATTAGTATAAGGATTATTGGATATTAATAGAGTACATGGATGTATGAAGCTCAATTTTTGGAAGGTGTTGTATCTTTCTAATTTATCATAAATAAGAAAGATACATGTAAGGCCTATTACTTCTTTTCCCTACAGGGGATGACTCTATTTTATTTTATTGAGCGTATTCCATTTTGCTCTATGTCCTTGGCCCTCCAGCCTTTTTACTATTCAGCTATGTCTGGGTCATTGGTACAGTATAAAAATGTTAAAAAATTTATAGTAATTTATATATTTTTTATACTTACCAATGACCCAGACGGGGATGGCCCTCCCAGGAGTTGGGAACTCTTGCCTCCCCGCTGAGTACATAGCGCTTACCAGGCACTGGTTATTAGAATGATAAATGGCGCCAATTTCGGAACGTCCTTGACACTGCGCATGCGCAGTAGGGGCGAAGTGTGGAGGGCCTCTCAGGACATGTTTTCTTTAGTTTTAGATGCAAATTTTGGGGATTGGGGGGCAAAATTTGTGTTTGGCCCTATATTTTAAGAGTTAGCACCAGCTATGTCTGGGTCATTGGTAAGTATAAAAAATATATAAATTACTATAAATTTTTTAACTTTTTGTACAGAACTTCCATATGAAAGCTCTGATTTGAATAATTTTTTGTATGAATGTTTAGTACCATGGGATACATCACATATAATACGGGTTTTTTTCTCGTGCGTAAATTATGCAAATTAGACTAACTTTGATGTTTTTTGGTGTTACTTTCAGCACTGTAAGTGCAAATGCCAATACGGCTCGGGCTAGAGGCCGTATTTATGAACCGATCTTTACGAAACTTCTTGGGTATCTTTGTTATCACCGTGGGACGAGAACGAGTGTTTTGGGTTTCGGTCTGAAATTCAAGATGGCCGATGGCAGCCATTTTGTACGAAATTTGGTGCAATCAGAACTTATGAAAGTGCTGATTTGAATAATTTTTTGTGTGAATGTTTAGTACCATGGGATACATCACATATAATACAGGTTTTTTTCTCGTGCAGAAATTATGCAAATTAGATGAACTTTGATTTTTTCAGTGCTGCTTACACACAGTAAGTACACATGTCAATACGGCTTGGGCTAGAGTCTGTATTTATGAACCGATCTTCACGAAACGTCTTGGGTACCTTTGTTATCACCTTGGGACGAGAACAAGTGTTTCTGGGTGCGGTCCAAAATTCAAGATGGCTGCCAGTGGCCATTTTGTATCGAAATGAGGTCTAATCAGTTTTTTGTCACAACTTCTACACAGCTCATATTTTTATGAACTGATCTTCACGAAACTTCTTGGGTACCTTTGTTTTCACCTTGGGACAGGAATGAGTGTGTTTTGGGGTGCCTTTGTTATCACTGTGCTATGAGAACAAATATTTTGGGGTTCAGTCAGACCCACTCTGGGACTCAAAGATTTTTTCTAGTTTAGCATCTGACTGTCACCCACCTTTACAATACTTTACCTATACATTTGTTACAGGCAACGCTCAGTATTTATGTACAGACCGTTACAATACTTTATATGTACCTTTGTTATCAGGTCATTACCTAGGTGTTTGTCATTGCTGAGTCACATACTATACATGTACATGTCTTTGTCTTGACAAGTTGAGCTACAGTGTCATTGACACTTTCATTTTTTTAAATGGGCCATCAAATTCAGAAAGTACAAATAACAAGATATTTTTCACATTAGTGATTATCTGGTTGAGGGCAAGATTATTTTGGGGGGTCTGAATTTGTTATTCAAAACTTGTATTATTATAAATTATTGGAGAGTGCCCACAGGCACTCTCCAGTAATTTGTAATAAAACAAATTTATTAAACAAAATATTATTTATGTTTGACTGGATATGAAATATAAGCAAAAAAAGTGTTGGCTTTTGCTCTGGTATCCTCATTTTTGAAAGCCCTGATGGTGGCTTCTAGCACTCAACCAGTTAAGAAATCTTGACAGCAGGATTATATTAGTATTTCAAGCTGCGATATCATTTGGCTCAACGGTTGTCACTGAGCACTATTTGGTAGAAAACAGGAATGAAGGTTAAAACTTTAAAAAATCGAAAAATAATAAGAAACAAATGACCACAAAGTAGCAACGCGCTGTTTGATTTCTAACGTCATAAGACGTACACAAGTATTAACACGCTGTTTGATTACGTACGTCATAAGAGGTACAAAAGTATCAAAGGGTTCAAAATAATTAAAATAATAATATTGATATCCTGTCCTTTGGGTGAAGGGTTAAACACTAATAATTTAACCATTTGCCCTGCTTCTGCAGTCATTGGTTAAAAGCATATCCACACATATCTTAACTTGCTATGCAAGTTATGAAGCTTGTGATGAAAATTTTCAGTTTATTTCGCATAAACCGAAAGAAAACAATAGTTATTTCTTAAATAAATAAAGAAATTGAATTATGGGGAAAATTTTGTTTTTCTGTTTTCAAAATTATGGCTTTCATTGTTGTTTATATTGTTACTCTCTTAAATTGCAGATTCCAGTGTTATTTTAGACTGTTTGTTCAGTGAAGCTGACAAGACATATTATGTATTGGATGTAATGAGTTGGAGGAATTACCCACTCTATGACTCGGAGGTAAGCATTCTTCTTATCAGAGCTCCTCAAGACAACTGCTTTACAGCATTTCCGACTAAAGCCACTGATTAGTACAATGAAGTCTTGATAATTTGATTTTCAAAAAACTAAATAACTCAAGTGCTTTGTTGGTTCCGACCACCCAGGGCTTATATTTCGATGAGAATCCCAGAATCGATTCACGTAAAGATTCGGGTAACAAAACCAGCAAGAATCCATGTCGATTCTTGCTGCACCACGCAAGGATTCATGTGGAAAGAATTGAGTCAGTTTAACCCTTTACCTAACAGATCGTAATCAAGTTAACCACTACAAGGCTGTCATGAACTGAAATACCCTGACACTTTGTCAATACAATTGTACAAATTTGGCTGTCATTGGAACCGGCTCAACAAGCCAGTTCCAATGACATCCATATTTGTAAGGTTTTATTGGTAAATATTGTTTATTTTTTAAAAATATTTTCAAATTCAGTTTATGTTTTAAAAATTAAAAAGCTGTGTTTGCTATAAAGGGTTAACATGTGTTATCAGTCTACAACAGGGGTTCAACCATGGTGGCCGCATGGGATCCTGCGACACACATAGCCGGTATGGATTCTCGCAACCATTTTCGCGAGAATCCAAATGGATTCTCCCAAATTTAGATGAAATATAAGCCCTGCCACCTGAGTGAACAAATTTAGTAATTTCAATTTTCAAAACTCGAACTTTGTTATCTCGAAAACCTACAATCTTTCAAAGTCTTTTGTTGCTCTGGAAATAGTAAATCCATTGAATAATACCCTCGAAAAGTCAGACTGATCTTGTATATCCCTTTGAACACTGGTGGTACAGTGGAGCCCACTTAATTGGATATCTCTTACTTGTATATCCCTGTTAATCGAATATAATTTTCAAACACAAAGCCATTTACCATACCTTCAGTACAAATTTGATCTGTTAATTGCATATGGGTTGTAGAGTAAACTCCTGTTAATTGTATATAAATTTTTGTAATATGTCGAAAAAATTACTGTGACATGCACCAAATTCCCCTTATTTAGCAACCTTTTTGGCCTCACTACATCCAATACAGGCATTTATTCTATTATTTCTTGTTTGACAGAGCTCATAGAGCTCTGTCAAACAAGATATAATAGAATAAATGCTCAGTTTACCTCCAGAACACAGGAAACTGAAAAATCCCTGTTAATTGTATACTCCTGTTAATTGAATAATTTTCACTGGTAAAATGGATATTCAATTAAGAGGATTCTACTGTATCATCAACAATGAAATGACATCTGTGCTTTAAAATCTCCTCTTCTGAGGATGCCAGACACAAATCAATGCAAGAATTGGTGGATACAAGGCTGTTATTGGATGAAGGAAGTGTTCAACGGTGGTTTTGGACGTTCAAGGCTGTAACTTTATAATATTTATAAAATTATTTTATGTTTCCCAATTTCAGGACATATGCCTGATGTCTTCATTTTTGAAAATGATTATTCCACTGTGTGTTAGGTATTCCTTCCCTATCCTTCCATGAACCCTTCCTGTTAAACTCTTAAGTGTTTTGGCTATATTTTTATACTGTACCAATGACCCAGACATAGCTGGTGCTAACTCTTAAAATATAGGGCCAAACACAAATTTTGCCCCCCAATCCCCAAAATTTGCATCTAAAACTAAAGAAAACATGTCCTGAAAGGCCCTCCACACTTCGCCCCTACTGCGCATGCGCAGTGTCAAGGACGTTCCGAAATTGGCGCCATTTATCATTCTAAGTTTGGCCCTTCATCAGTTAACATCTGACTGATCTTTGTGCTTTTAAATCTCAGTTTAAATGATGCCAGACACATAAATATTAGTGAAATGGTGATTCTAAGGAGGATAGAAAAGGAGGAGAGGAAAAGAATGTGTGACAGAATATTATCAGGGCTGTAACTTAAAATTTTTTAATGAAATTATGTTAAGTTACCTATTTTCAAGGCAGCAGCCATTTTGTTGTCATTCTGATTATTTAGTTACACTGTTTTTTCAAGTGTTTTTCCTCTCTCCCTGTCCTTTAAGTTCCCCCTTGCTATTCTCCCATGCTTTTGGCATAGTTTCTGTAATTATTATTACTAAAATTTCTTGGGAGTTTTAGCTGAATAACAGAATGAATTCTGTTCTTTCCCCATGTTTACGTCTTCACCTACGGGTGGTTAGGCGTTGTGTTCTGCATCTACCATCTGATGTTCTGCAGTTTCTTCCCTGGAAGTCTCTGTTTTGCATCAGATGGTGTATTTTTGGTAACTGATTTCGGGCCTGGGTGCCTGGAGTCTTATTTTAGTGTTTTTACACTCATTGTTTACATTTACAACAGCCCTCTGTGTGAGGGGGGGATTTCTAAATAATAATATCTTTATGTTATTTTAATCATAACTAGATACATTATTATTGTTCGTAAGTGTTGAATAAATTGTTTAAAATATTTTTAAAATTTTTGTCCACACTTAGGCTTGGGATCCATTGGGGCTCAACGTTACTTTTCAGAAACTTGGGCTGTTCTGAAAAAATATTTTTTCAAAATATTTTGATTTCAATTATTTTTTCTATATTAATGGATCATATTATTATTATGTATTTTGATTGCCAGGGGTTAGTGCGAGTACCAGGACTTGTTTTCTTTTCACATTGAAAGGATATTGATCAATTGTTTTAAGAGGAAGTCTTCCTCTGACCTTATTATCATTCTATATGTGGTCAGTGTACTCGCATTAACTCCTGTTCTGTATCGTATGATTTCGATGACAATATGGGAAGCGTATGTCACGGTATGTTGTTGGGGATTTGGACACTCCGGTCCTTTCCCCGCAGGGTCACTCTACTTTATCAATTTCTATTTCAGACGATCAAGATTAGGGTGATGTATCTGTGATGTCTTCCAACAGTGTGCCTCCGTCGTCACAATTAATGAAGGGCTAGCGGAAAAGTGCTCATGTAATACGCCAATTGCCTAAGAGGACCCTAGTAGGTTCGACGGCCTTTGACGTCCGCTAGCTCGCCCGGTGTAGCGTCCATTCACCGAATGGTTCGGCAGCCGGGTTCGTCCGTTGCGGTCTAGAAGGAATTTTGGGGTGATGCGAGCACTATAAAATTAACTTAATGCACACCCAGTGACGGCGGATCGGAGGGAGAACGGAGGAAGCCTTTTAGTCCGGTTCATAGCTCGTTCCGGTCCATCCGGACGGCAAGCGAGAGAGGCCCCTCTCTCGTTCAACAACATCTGGCCCCAGATGTTGTGGTACAAATGTGTCGTTAGCGGAGCATACGTCCGTCGCTCGGGACGCTCCGTTGTATAGGCAGTCCGCTGAGACTGCTAAGGCTTCCTCTTCTCGTCAGCGCACACGACCGCACCTTGGCTGCGTGACCGCCGATATATTACCAGCTTCGCCGATCAAGGATTCTTCGGCGCCCAGGTCACACCATCCGGCAGCCAGGGATTCGAGACCGATGGACTCCGGACGTTCGCATAGGAAAAGTATGCGGGAGCCATCTGATGCGGAGCTGCCCTCGGCGAAGCAGCGATAGTCTGCGCCTCCGCAGGTCTCGACGCCGGACATTCTTGTGCACATAGCACAGCTTATCGCAGCATCCCAGCAGCCGACAGATACGGTGTCGGATCGAGAATTATCCGACAGCGCTGGGTCGGTAGCCGGGGACTCGAGGCCTGCAGACTCCGGACGTTCGCATAGGAAGTGTGCGGGAGTCAACGTACACGGAGCTTCCAGCGGCAATGCATCGTAAGTCCGCTACTGCACAGGCCTCGGGAATGGACGTGCTTTCCTTAATAGCACAGTTATCGCAGCATCCCAGCATCAACTGAATCTGTCGCATATATTTTATCCGACGATGCTGGGTCGGGACGCTCCGCGGAAGCGGGTACGGACGTCCGAAAATTTTCATCCGGTCCGACGGGATACCGAAAGGGATTCGGTGGATTTCAAGCTTTCCCTTTCGGAACAACATATGCTGCGATGCCGGATAAGAAACTGATAGCGTCGGTGGACTTAGAAATTTTTGGTTCGGTTCAGGGACATCGTCCCTCAGTTCCGACATAGTCCAATAATGTCACACAAACTATCGAATTATTGAACGACGCTATATATATTATTATTTTATGCTTGCTATCCAAGCATTTCTGGTTTCTTGTTCGAAGAGTTATGGAGATGTCTTTCAAAAGTGTGCCTCTGTCGTCATAGTTAATGAAGAGTTAGCGGCAATAAGTGCTCATGGAATATGTCTATCGCTTACGGAGTGACATTCGCTAGCTCACCCGGTGTAGCGTACATTCATCGAATGGTTCGGCTGCCGGGTTCGTCCGTTGCGGTCTAGGAAGGAGATTTGGGTGATGCGAGCACTTTAATTACCTTAGTACTCACCCAGTGATGGCAGATTGAGGACAGATCGGAGGAAGCCAACAACATAGGGGACCGCATGTTGTGGTTCAGATATTTTACATTCGGAGCATATGTCCGTTGCTCGGGACGCTCCGTTATATTGACAGTCCGAGAGACTGTCTTTAATGCTTCCTCATCCTCACAGCAGGGCACACAACCGCACATTGGCTACGTGACCTCGAGTATCCGATCAGTTTCGGCATTCAGTGATTCCACAGCGAATAGGTCGCGCCATCCGGTAGCCAAGGGACACGAGGCCTATACACTCCGTTCGCTCGCATATTGGAAGTATGCACGGGGTGACGATCTCGGAGCTTCCTGCGACAATGCATCGTAAGACCGCTGCTCCTCAGGCCTCAGTGACGGACGTGCTATCCGAGTTAGCACAGTTGTTTCGCAGCATCCCAGCAATTGACGGTTTCTCGGTCGAATCAGGAATTATCCGACGGCGCTGGGTCGGTGTGGTCCGCGGTTGCATCAACTACGGACGACCGAACGCTTTATAGGGTCCGACAGGATGGCGAAAGGGTTTCGAAAGATTTCGAGTTTTCCCTTTAGTAGTATCGGAAGATGCCTTTCATATCTTCTGGCATTTCTTCCAGTGATTATTTTTCGGACTTCATTGCTGCGATCTTGGATAAGAGACTTATAGCGTCATTGGACTCGGATTTTTCGATCGGTACAGGGACTTTGTCCCTGACTTACCGACGCAGTCCAATATTGTCATTACAACATGTGTTTTATTTTTTTCGACGCTATATATTTATATATATATACAAGCCTGCTACTAGGCATGATAGTTTAGTTTCTTGTCCGCGTGGCTCATTTCTGCCATTTTATCTTTTTTACATATAGTTTATTTTGGCAGAGCAGGGCATACCGAGAGTTCATATGCGTCTAGACGGTGATTAAAGACTGCATATATTCTTTTTCGCCGTTTATGTCTTTTCCAATTTCAATGTTGGGAACGACATTATGTATAGTAGACTTAACTTAGACGCTTTATTATACGTAATCCGCCTTACTGAGGCGTTATCATTACGTCTTCAAGAAAAGATTTACGGGATATTATTCTCAATGTAATTTCTTTTGAGGGCAGTAGTTTGTTCACGTATAACTCCGCCCTTCAGTGGCTGATTGGAGTTGGTTAGACGTGATGCAGCCCTAGCTACATCCACGCGTGGATAGTAGGTTAAGAACTCTCTCAGAGTCGCTTCGTTCTCGGAGGAGCTTCTCTTCGACGGCAACTTTCCGGCAATCCATGAATTGCTTGATTTATACATTCTCTTGTCTATCTAGTGTTACAAGAGATTCAGACTGGGGCAAACATTCGGTGGTTGACTCAGAGAGTGCCGCCGCAGTTGCCGGACCCGAGTGTGGCTGTTATGACGGTTGCCAGTCAAACAGATTGGGATATATACTGATCCCTACGGATTCGAAGTGCCAGGGTCTTTGGGTTCCGCAGTCTTTTAGCTATCAGTTTAACTTCCGCGGAATAATGTTTTTTTAGGCTTGCTTTATGTCATTGCATGAACATTATTCAGAAACGCATGCCCAAATTCCTGTCCTTTAATTCGACAGTAGTGGCGTATCTCCGGAACCAGGGAGGCACTCTTTCGTTTCCGTTATTCAATTTAATGGAAAGAATCCGTCTGTTGGTTATAGTACACCAAGTTCAGTTTTGGTCCGTCATATTCTGGGTCGTCTGATTGTTTTTTCGCACTCCCGTTCTCTTACGGGTCGCTTGTTGCTGTCAGAATGGACTCTCAACAAACAAGTATTTAATCAGATTTGCTATCTATGGGAGCGCCCAATGATGTTTTATTTATGACACAGCTTGCTAATCAATTGCAGACGTATGTGTTGGCTTGTCCAGATCTCTGAGCTAATACTGTTAACGCTCTATTGATCTATAGGACGGAATGATAGGATACGCGTATCCTCCGGCGCTGTTGTTTTAGCAGGTATTGCTAAGATAAACAACCACAATACATTCTGTTGATAGCATCTCTATCTTCACAGAGATCATGAGTAATTTACTCTCTTGTCTACTGTGGATCTTAACGTGAAATCTTCCTCTATGTGAGGATCTTTTTTCACTGGGTAAATCGTGTCATCTTTATCACAACCAGCAAGGTCGCAACCTTCATGTATTCCGTTGTGTGGTCCGTATTGCATTGTAAGCACTGTACTGGACGAGCTTTGGACACGATTTCTTACTATAGGAGATCCTCTTCTTCGCTATTCTATGCGACTAAAGTGGAGGCTCTTCCGTCGTGGTGTAGGGATCATTATGTTCATATGGTTGATCCCTCCATACTACTCATTGCTATTTTTTAGTATACTTGTTTCACAAGATCTACTGCAGCCTGTGTTATTTAGGTTATAGGTTTATGTTACCTCATACCTATGCACTCTACTATAGTTTACAATTGAGTCTTTTGTCTCTTTATCTAAGTCAGTTAGTAACTTTTTGATAAATAGACTTAGAATCTTTAGATTAAATTCCTATACGGATTTTAACTTCGGTTCTTATTTAGCTAAGTAATCATTTGAGCCTCTGGAAACAGTAGTTTTCAAATTCTGACCTTTTAGACAGTAATTCTGTTGGTTTCTCTTTTACTGTAGAGTCAGTGAGTTTCATGCACTATCGATGGATGATTTTCACTTTCATAGTTTCGGAATCAATACTTCCGTTACTATTTAGGTTGGATTGTTGCTTAAGAGTTAGGCTCCTATTACCCGGAGCCTATTATTTTAAGGTCCTTCCGTCTTCGTATGGGCATAGGCCTTTACTCTTTCCGGGTACAGTTTATGTATTTATAAACAGATATCTGTTTATTACAAGGGCGTAAGCTTCTTCTGTCTTTGATGTCTAGTAGAAGGACGTTACGCTCCATTTTATTGTCAATGGATTCTATTAACTAGCGTACTGCTTATGGTATATCATTAGCTTAGCAGTTGTGCTTAAGATTTCGGCTCATGAAGTAAGAGTTCTTCTACTTCTTGGGCTTACATTATTAGTGTTGCTATTATAGATTTTTTAAGGCTGCTCATTGCGCTCAGCCATCCATTCATGAATTTTATCTCAGAAATATCGAGTCCATTTCTGGAGGCCTCTATTGTTAGGTCTATTATCTACTGCTCAGAATGTCATTCACTTAACAGTTGCTACTATAGCTAGGTAGGCTGTCTGTTTCGGCAGTGTCTCCGTTCGGCTGCCCTCTTCGCTCTGGGCTATTTGACCCAGGGCAAGAAAAAGGGGGGGGGGGGGAGGGTGTTCCCTTGGGTCACCTGTTTTTACTATGAAAACAAGGGGATACCTCCTCCGGAGTTAGTAATTCTGAGCTGTTATTGGGATGGTTGTTTAGTGAGAAGTTTAAGTTTATAAAATTCATTCAAGTCTTAGTTTTTAAAGTATAGCCTTTGAATATTGCATATGTCAACGGACATGATTATGCAATTCTCACACACTTTTAGAAGTATAAGAGTCTCTATTCTCTAGACTTACTTTATTATTGGCTTACTTTAAAAATTATCAGTATAAGGATTATTGGATATTAATAGAGTACATGGATGTATGAAGCTCAATTTTTGGAAGGTGTTGTATCTTTCTAATTTATCATAAATAAGAAAGATACATGTAAGGCCTATTACTTCTTTTCCCTACAGGGGATGACTCTATTTTATTTTATTGAGCGTATTCCATTTTGCTCTATGTCCTTGGCCCTCCAGCCTTTTTACTATTCAGCTATGTCTGGGTCATTGGTACAGTATAAAAATGTTAAAAAATTTATAGTAATTTATATATTTTTTATACTTACCAATGACCCAGACGGGGATGGCCCTCCCAGGAGTTGGGAACTCTTGCCTCCCCGCTGAGTACATAGCGCTTACCAGGCACTGGTTATTAGAATGATAAATGGCACCAATTTCGGAACGTCCTTGACACTGCGCATGCGCAGTAGGGGCGAAGTGTGGAGGGCCTTTCAGGACATGTTTTCTTTAGTTTTAGATGCAAATTTTGGGGATTGGGGGGCAAAATTTGTGTTTGGCCCTATATTTTAAGAGTTAGCACCAGCTATGTCTGGGTCATTGGTAAGTATAAAAAATATATAAATTACTATAAATTTTTTAACTTTTTATTGAAACATTTTATTAAATTTCTTGGGAGTTTAACTTTATTACAGAATATTATTCTGTTTCTTCCCTAGGGTTACGTCCTCACTCTAGGGGTGTTAGGCCGTTTAGTCTTGCATCTTCTATCCATTGTATCGTTTTTCTTCATATGAAGATCTAGCTTTGCATCTGATAGCATTTCAATTGGATCTGACTTTGGGCCTTTTTGTGTGCCTGATGTCTTGTTTACATTGATGTTGTTTACACTGTCAACATCCTCATATATAGGTAGTTTTTTTATTTTCTATTACTGTAGTATACTGTAGGATACATGGATTATTATTCTGGTAGTGTAGCTCAAAAAAATTTGGATTTTGTCCACACTTAGGCTCTATCGGGATGCCCTTGGGCTCTTAATGTTCCTTTTGGGAACTTGGGCATTTTTTCAAAATTTTTTGTTTACAAAAAATATTTTGAATTTAATTATGATTGCTATTATTAATGTATCTCAGTAATATATATATATTGTTGTGGAGTTTGGAGGACGGATATCGACCTTAGTTGATACACTCCTGCAGACTTTTGTCATTCTTGTGTTGCACTGGGATGACTGATGTTGGAGTCGGGTGTCGCTGTACGTTGTTGGCAGTGAGGTTCTGAGGATCAGAGCCTCTCACTTTAATTCATTCTGTCAGTTTCTATTTCAGAGGAACATGAACATGGTGATGATATTCTGACACCCATCCAAGTGTGCTACCGTCGACGCGCACCGTGGAGCATATAGAGCTAGCTGCAGTGCTCATTATTGCAAGAGTTAGGGGCTTTTGTTAAAGGTTTTAATCTCTTGCAAGTGGCTAGCTCCACCCGTGAAGCGGTACTCCGTCCGGTAAGTCTGTTGCAGTCTAAGAAGTGGATTGGGTAGAGCGAGCACTATAATATAAATAGCTCACCCAGCGACAACGGAAATAGGGAGGAAGTCTGCAAGTTCTTGTACTCGGCGAGGTCTGATAGACCGCGAGCGGGAGAGGCCCCCTCTCTAATCTAGCAACATCTGGAGTCAGATGTTGTCTTGAAAAACTTGCACAAGCCGGAGCATATGTCCACCCTCCACTCGGGACGCTCTTTTAGTCTGCAGCCGGGGTTGGCTTCAGTCAAGGCTTCTTCCGCTACGTTTCACAAGGCCAAAATGAAGTTTTCTGGTTGGAAACTTGCATGACACAGATCATATGTCCACCCCTCGCTCGGGATGCTCCATCTAGTCTGCAGCTTCCTCCGCTACTTTATTTAAGCACACAAGACCGCATCCTAGATATCCAGCCTGTTGTACGAAGACGGAACCACTCTTCGCCGTGAAGTCGGACCATCTGGTAGCTATGGAGACAAGGCCTTGATCATCGGGATGTTCGGAGAAAGGATCCGTTTCCGACACACTGTCCCGGGAGCAGCATGTGGCTAAGGAACGGAAGGCTGCTGCTCCTCAGGCATCGATGACGGACTTGCTGTCGCAGATTATGCAGCTCATAGCAGCATCCCAGCAAGTGCAGATGCAGCCTCCCTCAGACTCTGAATCTGAGCTGTTGGACGGTGCTGGGTCGGTCCAGTCGTCTGTTCACACAGATGCAATGGACCGAGATTTGCAACTGATTCTCTCTGATGGTGAAAGGGATAAGGAAGAGGATTACCCTTCCCTTTTTGAATAGTACATGGTTGCGATGGCTTTCATCCATCAATACTACCCTGATTTTGTTCCGCTGAATCAGAATGCTGCAACGACAAGAGAGAAACCGCTGGCGTCTTTAGGCGCAGACTTTATGTGGACAAAGGAGGATGTCCTTTCTTTTCCGGTTCAGTTTATGCAGGTGTCTTAAGCAGATCTATGACGCAATGTCTCAAGGGAAAGGAATTTAAGGACGTTCGTACCTCTCTTAGAGTTCTTTCCAGGGCAGTTATGTATACCACGTATAACTCCGCCCTAACAGTGGCTAATCTGGAGTTAATCAGATGTGATGCTGCCCTTGTGTCGTCATCACTGATAAGATGACAAGGTGAAAAGCTCTCTCTGAGTCGCTCCGGTTTCTGGTTATTTTATTTTTGACGACCAGCTTTCGTTAGTCTATGAACAGGCTACTAAGAAAGTGTCTAGTGCTCTACTTTTGAAGTCGGCATATCAACTACCCACTTCAGCAGACAAGAGTAAAGAGTGACATTCAAGACAAAAATTGTCAAAAGGAAACTCACGAGGGTACAGGAACCCTCTTATAATTACTCTGGAAGTCGTGAGTATAGCGACTCGGGAAATGGGTGTAGATCTGATCGGGACTATAGGTCAGACGCCCCTAGGCTGATGAGACGAGGTTTTTCGCGGGGAGGATGTGGTTCCTCCTCCCGTAAGCCTCGCAGGTCATACAGGTGATGGTTTAGACCTCTATTGCTGGCCAGTTGGCGGAAGGTTATCAAGCTCTGCAAAAAAATGGATAATAATCACGGAAGATCAGTGGGTGAGAAGTGTAGTCTGAGACGGCGTATGGCTATCATTCTGAGCAAAAACCCCACTAACAAGTTGTCCGCATTGGACATATCTTCCATCAAATTCTTGCATAAGGGAGTTTCTCCTGCCGGAGATATATGCTCTCTTATCAAAGGAAGCAATACAGGTCATCGAGAATCAGGATTCTCAAGATTTTTACAGTCATCTGTTCCTGGTACCGAAGCCAGACGGCCTCGTTCCGACCGTTAATAGACTTGAGCTGGATAACAAGCTTATCATGGCTCCAAAAATTTATTTATGGAAATCATTTGGTTGGTTAAATCTAAGGATGCATACTTTCATGCCCTGGTACATCCGGCATTCTAAAAGTACCTGCGGTTTTCCATACAAGGGAAGGTGTATCAGTTAAGAGCAATATCCTTTGGTCTGAATCTGGCCCCCTGGGCATTTCACTCGAATAATGAACTCAGTAATATCATACTTACGAGCTCATTCATCTGCGGTAACGTTGACTTACTTGGACAACCTTCTACAGGGATATGGCAACAGAATTATTCTTCAGAACGATGTTCAGAGACTGCTTCTATTACTCCGATGTCTCGGTTTCATCGTAAACGAGAAAAAGTCGGATCTAGCTCCATACAAGTCGTCTATTCACTTGGGAATGAGCTTTGAGACTCGCAGCAATCCGTCTGCACACGCGTCCCCTCCAGATATTCTTCACTCAGAACTGGAGTGTGAAGACGCTTTCACTTGAACCAGTATAGTAAAACAAGGGTTCAGATTTGGGCAGATATTCAGTGGTTAACTCAGGGAGTACCACTGCAACTGCCGGATCCGGCTTTCACGATTATGACTGATATGAGTCAGATGGGTTGGGGTGCGACCCTAAGTCCCGCAGTTTTGTAGTGTCAGGGTCTTTGGGACCTTCGGTTCCAGGAGAAACACATAAACATCAAGAGATGATGTCAACATTGCTAGCGCTACAATATTGGATTCACATAATAACAGATGTCCATGATCAAATTTGGTCGGACAACTCGACAGTAGTAGCATACATCGGGAACCAGGGCAGCACCCATTCATTTCCATTATGCCAACTGATGGAGAAGATTTTCCTTCACGCATGAATCATCTTTTCATCTTTCTATCCATCATGTACCGGGTCGTCTGAACATACTAGCAGACTCGCTCTCTCGGAAAAGTTGCCCGTTGCAATTGGAGTGGACGCTCAACAAGCGAGTATTTGGGCAGATTTGCTACCAGAGGGATCATCCCATGATAGATCTGTTTATGATGCACCGGCACAATCAGTTACCGTTGTTCGTGTCGCCATGCCCAGACCATTGAGCGTGTGCAGTAGATGCGCTCCCGATCTCTTGGGGATGAATAAAAGGATATGCATATCCTCCAATTCAGTTGATTCAGTAGATTATGTTTAAGATCAAACAGTCTCATTGTGAATCCTACTAATAGCACCTCTGTCGTCACAGAAACCTTGGATCAGTCTTCTCAGGTGTCTTATTATGGGACGTTCCCCGGAAGCTTCCTCTACGAAAGGACCTTCTTTATCAGGGGAAGTTTTTGTTCTTCATGTCCTTCTCCACCCATAGTGGCATAATGGAGTCGGTTAGATATATTCATATAACGAGATAGGTTGCATGCTTCCTGAAACCACAGCGGATCTGAAGAGTAGAAACACCACAACAGAATCCCTCTTCTCGACTGTGAAATCGGACATTAGGAGTATGTACACATGTTTTATTTCAAGTTTTTGGAATATTCTCATGAAACAATATTGTTCTCATTTTGTTTGAGAGTCTGAATGTTTATTATTACAGACGAAAATGTTTGAGATGATGGGTGAAAGGGAAAACGGCAAAGTGTACCATATAATGTCTGTACACCCCTTTTAGCTGTCACATGATGTTCTCATACACTTCGTTGAACTTCGTATAGCCAGTTGGAGTTAAGTGTATCTTACTGGATGCATTGGTTACTGACCAATCAGGAAGCTTATAAAATTTTAAAAGAGTAATAATATTAGTTATTCTTGTGTTTTCTAGGGTGTATGGGAATTGACACTGGTTTGGGAACTTACACCCTGAGGCAAAGCCGAAGGGTGTATGAGTTCCCAGACAGTGTAAACTCCCATACACCCCGAAAAACACAAGGATAATGGATTTATTTCCAAGAATTTTGGTGAACTTAATGCTTTAACCTACATTGTGGGCAATAAGTGACAGAAAATTTGTACTTTGTAAGTTACAAAAAGGCTACTGTGGATTGCAGTTTACACCGTACCTCTCAGCCAAACAAAATGCAGTACTTTGTTTCATTTGGAAATAAAGATAGATACTTTAGTCAGCAGCAGGTGCACATTTATGTATTGGAGTTTAGTGACACTTTAATGGTCACCTCGAGTCGGACAGCTTTCTGGGTGGAGGAAGCTGGAGTACCCAGAGAGAACCACCAAGCAATGGCAAGTAACTACCAGGCTCTCCATCGTACTAACTGCTCACAAGCAGTGTTAGCCTTGGTTGAAGACAGGTGCACCATCAATGTGCAGTACGCCTTAGTACACAGTGCCACTGTGCCCACACGTGGACAATCAGGATTAAGTGCCTTTCCCCAGGACACAATACAGTTACCCCTGGTGGGATTGAACCATGGGCCTCTCAGTTTGAAGTTCAGTGCTATAACCACTGAGCTGCTGTACTCCTGTGCATGTGTACTTATACTCTAATGTATTGGGACACTCTATGATTTGGGACGCACATTTTTTCCAGAAAACTATATTTTTTTATGCTCCAATGTTTGGGACATTCAGGAGATTTGTTTCCAGTTGGCCTGTCGCTAGTAGCAG
Organism: Pictodentalium vernedei; assembly: GCA_031216915.1. Taxonomy (NCBI): domain Eukaryota; kingdom Metazoa; phylum Mollusca; class Scaphopoda; order Dentaliida; family Dentaliidae; genus Pictodentalium; species Pictodentalium vernedei. The sequence goes on along the minus strand of CM062293.1, from coordinate 73,027,655 downwards.
ACGACACTCATAAAAAAATTCTTGAGTAACTAAAAATTTTCATTTTTTGCTTCCAAAACATAGCTTATGATCCCTCATTGGAACGAGCGCAATACGCTCGTTCCAATGAAGGATCATAAACTATGTTTTGGAAGCAAAAAAAGAAAATATAAAACAAAATTGGACGGCGATTTTCGTATATAGTGATGGAAAACGAATCACACACAACTTTATTCAGCATCAAATCAAGACCAGGCTCTGTTCTTCCCCCATATTTTTATACTGTACCAATGACCCAGACATAGCTGGTGCTAACTCTTAAAATATAGGGCCAAACACAAATTTTGCCCCCCAATCCCCAAAATTTGCATCTAAAACTAAAGAAAACATGTCCTGAAAGGCCCTCCACACTTCGCCCCCACTGCGCATGCGCAGTGTCAAGGACGTTCCGAAATTGGCGCCATTAATCATTCTAAGTTTGGCCCTTCATCAGTTAACATCTGACTGATCTTTGTGCTTATAAATCTCAGTTTAAATGATGCCAGACACATAAATATTAGTGAAATGGTGATTCTAAGGAGGATAGAGAAGGAGGAGAGGAAAAGAATGTGTGACAGAATATTATCAGGGCTGTAACTTAAAAATTTTTAATGAAATTATGTTAAGTTACCTATTTTCAAGGCAGCAGCCATTTTGTTGTCATTCTGATTATTTAGTTACACTGTTTTTTTAAGTGTTTTCCTCTCTCCCTGTCCTTTAAGTTCCCCCTTGCTATTCTCCCATGCTTTTGGCATAGTTTTTGTAATTATTATTACTAAATTTTCTTGGGAGTTTTAGCTGAATAACAGAATGAATTCTGTTCTTTCCCCATGTTTACGTCTTCACCTAGGGGTGGTTAGGCGTTGTGTTCTGCATCTACCATCTGTTGTTCTGCAGTTTCTTCCCTGGAAGTCTCTGTTTTGCATCAGATAGTGTATTTTTGGTAACTGATTTCGGGCCTGGGTGCCTGGAGTCTTATTTTAGTGTTTTTACACTCATTGTTTACATTTTCAACAACCCTCTGTGTGAGGGGGGGATTTCTAAAAAATATTATCTTGATGTTATTTTAATCATAACTAGATACATTATTATTGTTCGTAAGTGTTGAATAAATTGTTTAAAATATTTTTAAAATCTTTGTCCACACTTAGGCTTGGGATCCATTGGGGCTCAACGTTACTTTTCAGAAACTTGGGCTGTTCTGAAAAAATATTTTTTCAAAATATTTTGATTTCAATTATTTTTTCTATATCAATGGATCATATTATTATTATGTATTTTGATTGCCAGGGGTTAGTGTGAGTACCAGGACTTGTTTTCTTTTCACATTGAAAGGATATTGATCAATTGTTTTAAGAGGAAGTCTTCCTCTGACTTTTCAATCTATATGTGGTCAGTGTACTCGCATTAACTCCTGTTCTGTATCGTATGATTTCGATGACAATATGGGAAGTGTATGTCACGGTATGTTGTTGGGGATTTGGACACTCCGGTCCTTTCCCCGCAGGGTCACTCTACTTTATCAATTTCTATTTCAGACGATCAAGATTAGGGTGATGTATCTGTGATGTCTTCCAACAGTGTGCCTCCGTCGTCACAATTAATGAAGGGCCTAGCGGAAAAGTGCTCATGTAAATACGCCAATTGCCTAAGAGGACCCTAGTAGGTTCGACGGCCTTTGACGTCCGCTAGCTCGCCCGGTGTAGCGTCCATTCACCGAATGGTTCGGCAGCCGGGTTCGTCCGTTGCGGTCTAGAAGGAATTTTGGGGTGATGCGAGCACTATAAACTAACCTAATGCACACCCAGTGACGGCGGATCGGAGGGAGAACGCAGGAAGCCTTTTAGTCCGGTTCATAGCTCGTTCCGGTCCATCCGGACGGCAAGCGAGAGAGGCCCCTCTCTCGTTCAACAACATCTGGCCCCAGATGTTGTGGTACAAAATGTGTCGTAAGCGGAGCATACGTCCGTCGCTCGGGACGCTCCGTTGTATAGGCAGTCCGCTGAGACTGCTAAGGCTTCCTCTTCTCTTCAGCGCACACGACCGCACCTTGGCTGCGTGACCACCGATATATTACCAGCTTCGCCGATCAAGGATTCTTCGGCGACCAGGTCACACCATCCGGTAGCCAGGGACACGAGGCCTGCAGACTCCGGACGTTCGCATAGGACGTGTGCGGGAGTCAACGTACACGGAGCTTCCGGCGGCAATGCATCGTAAGACCGCTACTGCACAGGCCTCGGGAACGGACGTGCTTTCCTTAATAGCACAGTTTATCGCAGCATCCCAGCATCAACTGAATCTGTCGCATATATTTTATCCGACGATGCTGGGTCGGGACGCTCCGCGGAAGCGGGTACGGACGTCCGAAAGTTTCATCCGGTCCGACGGGATACCGAAAGGGATTCGGAGGATTTCGAGCTTTCCCTTTCGGAACAACATATGCTGTTGTGTATGTCATCTGACTTGGTCTTCTCCAGCTTCTTTCGTCGGACCAGAATGCTGCGATGCCGGATAAGAAACTGATAGCGTCGGTGGACTTAGAAATTTTTGGTTCGGTTCAGGGACATCGTCCCTCAGTTCCGACATAGTCCAATAATGTCACACAACTTTTGAATTATTGAACGACGCTATATATATTATTATTTTATGCTTGCTAACCAAGCATTTCTGGTTTCTTGTTCGAAGAGTTATGGAGATGTCTTTCAAAAGTGTGCCTCTGTCGTCATAGTTAATGAAGAGTTAGCGGCAAATAAGTGCTCATGGAATATGTCTATCGCCTACGGAGTGACATTCGCTAGCTCACCCGATGTAGCGTACATTCATCGAATGGTTCGGCTGCCGGGTTCGTCCGTTGCGGTCTAGGAAGGAGATTTGGGTGATGCGAGCACTTTAATTACTTTAGTACTCACCCAGTGATGGCAGATTGAGGACAGATCGGAGGAAGCCTGTTAGTCCGGTTCCTGGCTGGTCCAGGTCCGTCCGGGCTGTGAGCGAGAGAGGTCCCTCTCTCACCCAACAACATAGGGGACCGCATATTGTGGTTCAGATATTTTACATTCGGAGCATATGTCCGTTGGTCGGGACGCTCCGTTATATTGACAGTCCGAGAGACTGTCTTTAATGCTTCCTCATCCTCACAGCAGGGCACACGACCGCACATTGGCTACGTGACCTCGAGTATCCGATCAGTTTCGGCATTCAGTGATTCCACGGCGAATAGGTCGCGCCATCCGGTAGCCAAGGGACACGAGGCCTATACACTCCGTTCGCTCGCATATTGGTAGTATGCACGGGGTAACGATCACGGAGCTTCCAGCGGCAATGCATCGTAAGACCGCTTCTCCTCAGGCCTCAGTGACGGACGTGCTATCCGAGTTAGCACAGTTGTTTCGCAGCATCCCAGCAATTGACAGTTTCTCGGTCGAATCAGGAATTATCCGACGGCGCTGGGTCGGTGCGGTCCACGGTTGCATCAGGTACGGACGACCGAACGCTTTATAGGGTCCGACAGGATGGCGAAAGGGATTCGAAAGATTTCGAGTTTTCCCTTTAGTAATATCGGAAGATGCTTTTCATATCTTTTGGCATTATCTTCCAGTGATTATTATTTCGGACTTCATTGCTGCGATCTTGGATAAGAGACTTATAGCATCATTGGACTCGGATTTTTCGATCGGTTCGGGGACATTGTCCCTGACTTACCGACGTAGTCCAATATTGTCATTACAACATGTGTTTTATTTTTCGACGCTACATATATATATACAAGCCTGCTACTAAGCATGATAGTTTAGTTTCTTGTCCGCGTTGCTCATTTCTGCCATTTTATCATTTATACAAATAGTTTATTTTGGCAGAGCAGGGCATACCGAGAGTTCATATGCGTCTAGACGGTGTGATTAAAAACTGCATATATTCTTTTTCGCCGTTTATGTCTTTTCCAATTTCAATGTTGGGAACGACATTATGTATAGTAGACTTAACTTAGACGCTTTATTATACGTAATCCGCCTTACTGAGGCGTTATCATTACGTCTTCAAGAAAAGATTTACGGGATATTATTCTCAATGTAATTTCTTTTGAGGGCAGTAGTTTGTTCACGTATAACTCCGCCCTTCAGTGGCTGATTGGAGTTAGTTAGACGTGACGCAGCCCTAGCTACATCCACTCGCGTGGATAGTAAGGTTAAGAACTCTCTCAGAGTCGCTTCGTTCTCGGAGGAGCTTCTCTTCGATGGCAACTTTTCGGCAATCCATGAATTGCTCGATTTACACGTTCTCTTGTCTATCTAGTGTTACAAGAGATTCAGACTGGGGCAAACATTCGGTGGTTGACTCAGAGAGTGCCGCCGCAGTTGCCGGACCCGAGTGTGGCTGTTATGACGGTTGCCAGTCATACAGATTGGGATATAATACTGATCCCTACGGATTCGAAGTGCCAGGGTCTTTGGGTTCCGCAGTCTTTTAGCAATCAGTTTTCTTCCGCGGAATAATGTTTTTTAGGCTTGCTTTATGTCATTGCATGAACATTATTCAGAAACGCATGCCCAAATTCCTGTCCTTTAATTCGACAGTAGTGGCGTATCTCCGGAACCAGGGAGGCACTCTTTCGTTTCCGTTATTCAATTTAATGGAAAGAATCCGTCTGTTGGTTATAGTACACCAAGTTCAGTTTTGGTCCGTCATATTCCGGGTCGTCTGATTGTTTTATCGGACTCCCGTTCTCTTACGGGTCGCTTGTTGCTGTCAGAATGGACTCTCAACAAACAAGTATTCAATCAGATTTGCTATCTATGGGAGCGCCCAATGATGATTTATTTATGACACAGCTTGCTAATCAATTGCAGACGTATGTGTTGGCTTGTCCAGATCTCTGAGCTAATATTCTTAACGCTCTATTGATCTATAGGACGGAATGATAGGATACGCGTATCCTCCGGCGCTGTTGTTTTAGCAGGTATTGCTAAGATAAACAACCACAATACATTTCTGTTGATAGCATCTCTATCTTCACAGAGATCATGAGTAATTTTCTCTCTTGTCTACTGTGGGTTTTAACGTGAAATCTTCCTCTATGTGAGGATCTTTTTCACTGGGTAAATCGTGTCATCTTTATCACAACCTGCAAGGTCGCAACCTTCATGTATTCCGTTGTGTGGTCCGTATTGCATTGTAAGCACTGTACTGGACGAGCTTTGGACGCGATTTCTTACTATAGGAGATCCTCTTCTTCGCTATTCTATGCGGCTAAAGTGGAGGCTCTTCCGTCGTGGTGTAGGGATCATTATGTTCATATTGTTGATCCCTCCATACTACTCATTGCTATTTTTTAGTATACTTGTTTCACAAGATCTACTGCAGCCTGTTTTTATTTAGGTTATAGGTTTATGTTACCTCATACCTATGCACTCTACGATAGTTTACAATTGAGTCTTTTGTCTCTTTATCTAAGTCAGTTAGTAACTTTTTGATAAATAGACTTAGAATCTTTAGATTAAATTCCTATACGGATTTTAACTTCGGTTCTTATTTAGCTAAGTAATCATTTGAGCCTCTGGAAACAGTAGTTTTCAAATTCTGACCTTTTAGACAGTAATTCTGTTGGTTTCTCTTTTACTGTAGAGTCAGTGAGTTTCATGCACTATCGATGGATGATTTTCACTTTCATAGTTTCGGAATCAATACTTCCGTTACTGTTTAGGTTGGATTGTTGCATAAGAGTTAGGCTCCTATTATCCGGAACCTATTATTTTAAGGTCCTTCCGTCTTCGTATGGGCATAGGCCTTTACTCTTTCCGGGTACAGTTTATGTATTTATAAACAGATATCTGTTTATTACAAAGGGCGTAAGCTTCTTCTGTCTTTGATGTCTAGTAGAAGGACGTTACGCTCCATTTTATTGTTAATGGATTCTATTAACTATCGGTACTGCTTATAGTATATCATTGACTTAGCAGTTGTGCTTAAGATTTCGGCTCATGAAGTAAGAGTTCTTCTACTTCTTGGGCTTACATTAATAGTGTCGCTATTATAGATTTTTGAAGGCCGCTCATTGCGCTCAGCCATCCACATTCATGAATTTTATCTCAGAAATATCGAGTCCATTTCTGGAGGCCTCTATTGTTAGGTCTATTATCTACTGCTCAGAATGTCATTCACTTAACAGTTGCTACTATAGCTAGGTAGGCTGTCTGTTTCGGCAGTGTCTCTGTTCGGCTGCCCTCTTCGCTCTGGGCTATTTGACCCAGGGCAAGAAAAAGGGGGGGGGGGGGGGGAGGGTGTTCCCTTGGGTCACCTGTTTTACTATGAAAACAAGGGGATACCTCCTCCGGAGTTAGTAATTCTGAGCTGTTATTGGGATTGTTGTTTAGTGAGAAGTTTAGGTTTTTAAAATTCATTCAAGTCTTAGTTTTTAAAGTATAGCTTTTGAATATTGCATATGTCAACGGACATGATTATGCAATCCTCAGACACTTTTAGGAGTATAAGAGTCTCTATTCTCTAGACTTACTTTATTTATTGGCTTACTTTAAAAATTATTAGTATAAGGATTATATTGGATATTAATAGAGTACATGGATGTATGAAGCTCAATTTTGGAAGGTGTTGTATCTTTCTAATTTATCATAAATAAGAAAGATACATGTAAGGCCTATTACTTCTTTTTCCCTACAGGGGATGACTCTATTTTATTTTATTGAGCGTATTCCATTTTGCTCTATGTCCTTGGCCCTCCAGCCTTTTTACTATTCAGCTATGTCTGGGTCATTGGTACAGTATAAAAATGTTAAAAAATTTATAGTAATTTATATATTTTTTATACTTACCAATGACCCAGACGGGGATGGCCCTCCCAGGAGTTGGGAACTCTTGCCTCCCCGCTGAGTACATAGCGCTTACCAGGCACTGGTTATTAGAATGAGTAATGGCGCCAATTTCGGAACGTCCTTGACACTGCACATGCGCAGTGGGGGCGAAGTGTGGAGGGCCTTTCAGGACATGTTTTCTTTAGTTTTAGATGCAAATTTGGGGGATTGGGGGGCAAAATTTGTGTTTGGCCCTATATTTTAAGAGTTAGCACCAGCTATGTCTGGGTCATTGGTAAGTATAAAAAATATATAAATTACTATAAATTTTTTAACTTTCTAATAATTGGGACACCTGTGAAAATAATTATTTTTAGCTGTCCCAATACATAGAGTAAATATGTTAATAAGTTTTGTATAGACAAATTGGCTGTATATGTGCCATCTCTCTAAAGAATGGTATTATATTACTTTAATTCAATTCAATTCAGACCAAGCTAAGTTTTCCTGCTGAACACTCTGCACAACTAAAAACTTAATTAAGTACAGAAAGTAAAAAAACAAAAAATATAATTGACTGTGACCAGGTAAGAAAAGTGTGTTCATAAACCTGATAAAGGTAAACAATGATAATAGGTTAACCCTTTACCCAATGCAGACGATATCAAAATCTATTATTTTAAATAATATTTTTCTGATTTTTCAAGAAATTTCAACAAACCCATATCATGTGGCCCCTCATTAGAATGAGCTCGGTGAACTCGTTCCAGTGAGGGGGTCACATGATAGGGTTTTGTTGAAATTTTTGGAAAAATATATGTTTTCCAATGATTCATTTTGTAGATTATGCGGGCGGATGTGGCCGATTTGTTAGGTAATGGGTTAACCCTTTAACCAACGAATCACCTGCATCTGCCCGTGTAATATGCAAAAACATCGGCAGTTGAAAAAATATTTTTCAAAACATTTTAACAAAACCATATGATGTGACCCCTCATTGGAACGAGCTTGTTGAGCTCATTCCAACGAGGGGTCACATGATATGGTTTTGTTGGAATTTTTTTTTTAAATTTGAAAAAATGATATTTAAAATAATAAATCGTCTACGTTGGGTAAAGGGTTAATAGGACTGATATTTACAAATAACAAAATATTATATTTTGACTACAGCCAAGATTTGGAGCAGCGTTGCTATGCATCTTAGGCTGACCATATCTGACAATCATGAGCAGCATCTCAATTTATGATGAACAACACATGACGAAGCCGACAGTTGTCAGCAAATGGAAGCTCTGTTGTTATCTCTGAAAGGCACACCGAAGTTGGACGGTTCCCTCATAATGGCTTTACAATCAAGCCGCTGATGAATATTAACATCATTACTTTTTTTTTTTTTTTATTAGGGTTTAACGACACATTAACAGCCAGGGTCATATCATGTCGGTGACAGTTTTATGGGTGGAAGAAGCCGGAGTACCTGGAGAGAACCACCGAGCAACGACGAGCAGCTGTCAGCTCTCCAACATCGTAAGTGAGCTCTGCACCACAGCACAGGCAGGGTTAGATTGGTTGAAGACATGCGCACCATCGACGTGCAGTACGCCGTAGTACACAGCGTCAACGAGCCCCCATGTAGGTAATCAGGGTTAAGTGCCTCGCCCAAGGACACAACGCAGAAGAACAAATCAGTCACTGAAATGGTCACCCATCCAACTACTAACCGCGCTCGACGTTGCTTAACTTCGGTGATCTGACGAGAACCGGTTACCACGACGCCACCGCGCCCCAACATCATTACTTCAACATTTTGTTGCATCACATGGCATTAACTCTGTTTTGCCATGCTGTTGTAGAAAAGTTAATGTAGAGGGATGCCTTACAAGTAGAAATATTTAATTACCTAATTGCCTACAAATTTACATAAATGAATATCAGCAGGGGATCCCCCATGGGAACCCCAGGAAGTGAGATGGTGCTTGTTTACTGTGCAAAACAAGCTCTGTTTTACTGGTAAAATAGGACCCAGTCACCAGCGCTTGGGGTGCAAATCCTCTAAAATGAGCACCATGGGCATAAACGATTGATTAAACTTGACTTTATCTCCATGTTATAATCACGATTATCCATTGTGCAGAAATATGTGACCTTAAACACCAGTAAATAAATATATAAATCGGCATGGTAGCCAGATGAGATACCAGACAAAAAGGCATAAATCATACACAACATATGGTTTAGAGAAATTATTCAGTTTGTGTGCATTTTCCATGTTAAAAATTATGGGAGAGTGTTAACCCTTTACCCAACGAATCGGCCGCATCCGCCCGCTTAACATGCAAATTCAGCAGTTGAAAAAATATTATATTTCAAACAATTTCAGCAAAACCATATCATGTGACCCCTCGTTGGAACATCGAGGGGTCACATGATATGGTTTGGTTGAAATTGTTTGAAAAATTTGAAAAAATGATCTTTCAAATAATAAATTTTGATATCGTCTGCATTGGGTAAAGGGTTAACAAATTGTTACAACCTGAAATAATTCAGAACTCTACCAGTTAACCCTTTACCCAACGCAGACGATATCAAAATTTATTATTTTAAATATCATTTTTTAAATTTTTTCAAAAAATTGCAACAAAACCATATCATGTGACCCCTCTTTGGAACGAGCTCGATGAGCTCTTTCCAAAGAGGGGTCACATGATATGGTTTTGTTGAAATGTTTCGGAAAATAATATTTTTTCAGCTGTTGAATTTGCATATTACGCGGGCGATTCGTTGGGTAAAGGGTTAACCAGTAGAGTGTTGGAAGTCCATTTTTAAACTTTACACTGGAGTGCAGGTGTATGCGGCAACCTAAAGGCTTTATATTCAGTGAAAATGCTTTGTGTTATCTTTGAAATGAAATTATTTAGTCTGTATGTATTTGTCTTGTTAAAATTTATTGGAGAGCAGTCTCACTCTCCCATAAACTGTAACACAGCAAAAACATGTGAACAAATTTTAAAATCTGGAATTTTGAGATAATCTATTTTCCATTCATCTGGATATAATAAAGAGGACCAATTATAGTACAGTCATCGTGGATGGGCCAAAATCTATTTGAGATGATCCGCTTTGACACCTAACAAAATTTCCACCAATGAAGCACCATGGTAATCCCGGTGCTTATTGGCAGAAATTTTGCTAGGTGTCATAGCAGATCATCTCTGAAATATATGCATGGAGAAAATGACAACCCATGGATTTTGACCCATACATGATGGCCCTACTAAATGACAGCACAGATTTTGAAAGCATCTGCGGCAAGCACAGGGGCCATCTTCTGTCTTTGGGAGTTTGAGCATTGAAGAGAGGGGTCTTCCCACAGGAACATTTTAAAACAGTGCTATAAAATAAGGTGATAAGACACAACTTTTTGATGAACTGTTTGTAGTTCCAGACAAACAACTTTTTGGTTATCTGTTTTTTTCATTTAGATAACCATCAGAGGAATGATAAAATCGTTTCTCTCAAATTTTATGGCCTGAAGGTGATAGGTGTAGTTAAGCAGAGTACTCTCTAAACTTGTAGCTTAGTTGTGGTTTGTAATCAAGAGTTGTCTGCTTATTTAGGAAGATAACTCTTGAGACTATCATCATGTGCTCATGTTAAGTGCCTTTTTCTCTTCACCATTATCCTCCTCCTATCCGACAAGCACAGACCCCCAGCTATACATCAGAAGCAAGTAGATTTTTGGTTTCTTGTTATTCATTGGGAACTCCCAGCATATTCTGATGTTCTCTTATGCATGATTTCCTTTGGACGTCCAGCACCCAGTTTCTGTGAGACCCATGTACATCTGTCACCAAGGTGAAGATTGGACCATCCACATGGGGGATGTGCATCTATTGTCTTTGTTTTACAGCATAGCAAATGAATTTTAACAGGCAGTGCCATTTTTTATGAGTGATTTTATTTTTATTTTTTTGTAGACTGAGTTTCGTTCATATTGGATGCATTCAAAGTTTGAAGAATTTCCTGAATTGTCTAAAACTACAAAAATAAATCCAGTAAGTACCATCTTAGTAATGAAATTAAATTTTAGTTTTTCAGAAATATTTATCAGATTTCTTTTATTATTATACCCCCGCTTCGAAGAAGTGGGGGCTATATAGGAATCGCCCTGTACGTCCGTACATCCATCCGTCCGTCCGTCCGTCCGTCCATCCGTACATCCGTCCGTACGTCTTTCCGGACATGAAATTCTTGTGTGCGCAACTCCTCCTACATTTATCAATCAATTTGGACAAAACCTTTCAGACATCATCACTACTAAGTGAACATGCGCATATTCCAAGATTTTTGATCTGCGACAATTTTAACCAGGTTATCTCCCTTTGACTTAGATTTATTGTGTCTTTCCATCCGAACAAATTCTTGTGTGCGCAACTCCTCCTACATTAATGAACCGATTTTGATGAAACCTTTCAAACATCATCTCTACTAAGTGAACATGTGCATATTTCAAACTTTTTAATCTGCGACAATTTTAACCAGGTTATCTCTCTTGAACTTTGATTTAATATGGGTTTCTACATGAAATTCTTGTGTGCGCAACTCCTCCTACATTTATCAATCAATTTGGACAAAACTTTTCAGACATCATCACTACTAAGTGAACATGCGCATATTCCAAGATTTTTGATCTGCGACAATTTTAACCAGGTTATCTCCCTTTGACTTAGATTTATTATGTCTTTCCGTTCGAACAAATTCTTGTGTGCGCAACTCCTCCTACATTAATGAACCGATTTTGATGAAACCTTTCAAACATCATCTCTACTAAGTGAACATGTGCATATTCCAAACTTTTTGATCTGCGACAATGTCCGTACGTCCGTCTGTCCATCCGTCCGTACGTCCATCCGTACGTCTTTCCGGACATGAAATTCTTGTGTGCGCAACTCCTCCTACATTTATCAATCAATTTCGACAAAACTTTTCAGACATCATCACTACTAAGTGAACATGCGCATATTCCAAGATTTTTGATCTGCGACAATTTTAACCAGGTTATCTCCCTTTGACTTAGATTTATTGTGTCTTTCCATCCGAACAAATTCTTGTGTGCGCAACTCCTCCTACATTAATGAACCGATTTTGATGAAACCTTTCAAACATCATCTCTACTAAGTGAACATGTGCATATTCCAAACTTTTTAATCTGCGACAATTTTAACCAGGTTATCTCTCTTGAACTTTGATTTAATATGGGTTTCTACATGAAATTCTTGTGTGCGCAACTCCTCCTACATTTATCAATCAATTTGGACAAAACTTTTCAGACATCATCACTACTAAGTGAACATGCGCATATTCCAAGATTTTTGATCTGCGACAATTTTAACCAGGTTATCTCCCTTTGACTTAGATTTATTATGTCTTTCCGTTCGAACAAATTCTTGTGTGCGCAACTCCTCCTACATTAATGAACCGATTTTGATGAAACCTTTCAAACATCATCTCTACTAAGTGAACATGTGCATATTCCAAACTTTTTGATCTGCGACAATTTTAACCAGGTTATCTCTCTTGAACTTTGATCTGCGACAATTTTAACCAGGTTATCTCTCTTGAACTTTGATTTAATATGGGTTTCTGCATGAAATTCTTGTGTGCGCAACTCCTCCTACATTTATCAATCAATTTGGACGAAAGTTTACAGACATCATCACTACTAAGTGAACATGCGCATATTCCAAAATTTTTGAGCTGTGGCAATTTTAACTAGGTTATCTCCCTTTAACTTAGATTTATTATGGGTTTCTACATGAAATTCTTGTGCGTGCAACTCCTCCTACATTTATCAATCAATTTGGACAAAACTTTTCAGACATCATCACTACTAAGTGAACATGCGCATATTCCAAGATTTTTGATCTGCAACAATTTTAACCAGGTTATCTCCCTTTGACTTAGATTTATTATGTCTTTCCGTTCGAACAAATTCTTGTGTGCGCAACTCCTCCTACATTAATGAACCGATTTTGATGAAACCTTTCAAACATCATCTCTACTAAGTGAACATGTGCATATTCCAAACTTTTTGATCTGCGACAATTTTAACCAGGTTATCTCTCTTGAACTTTGATTTAATATGGGTTTCTGCATGAAATTCTTGTGTGCGCAACTCCTCCTACATTTATCAATCAATTTGGACGAAAGTTTACAGACATCATCACTACTAAGTGAACATGCGCATATTCCAAAATTTTTGAGCTGTGGCAATTTTAACTAGGTTATCTCCCTTTAACTTAGATTTATTATGGGTTTCTACATGAAATTCTTGTGCGTGCAACTCCTCCTACATTTATCAATCAATTTTGACGAAACCTTTCAAACATTATCACAACTAAGTGAGCATACGCATATTCCCAAATTTTTGATCTGCGACAATTTTAACCAGGTTATCTCCCTTTAACTTGGATTTATTATGGGTTTTCAAATGGGATTCTTGTGTGTGCAACTCCTCCTACATTAATGAACCGATTTTGAATACATGTTGCACATTGTAAATGTGTTTTTCCAAATGTAAACCATATATGTGTGGGCTCTTTAAGTATTCAGTGCTGTTCTGTGGAAGGCCACATGCAAATACAAATTTCAACAACAAAAAATGATCTTTATGTATCCATTTCCTTATGGCCTTCGCCTACATGATCAGAAGTGCATTCCTCTAAAAACCCAAAGCGGGGATATTAATCACCTTCAGTGATAGTTCTAGTTAATTTTATTTTGTTTCACACAAACGATTGTTTTTGTATGATTTCTTTTTCCTTCTTTTCTCCTCTTCTTCATATTCTCCTGTCTTCTGTCTTCTATGCACTTTCTTGTCCGCACGATAACGTGAAAACAAATTGTCCTACCATGCTGATTTTTGGCATGCTGATAGGTAGTCACAAGTACTCGGCCACCTATGTTTTTCAGATTCCTGGGGTATTGGGTGTGTGTGTAGGGGTGTTTCAAAAGTGGGTCACGCCCATATCTCAGACTTGGGACCAACACCAAATGAGTCGACACTCAATGGAGGTTCAGAATCTGGGTCAAGGTCACAGAGGTCACCCAGGGGTCATTGAGTGTATTTTTCAGAATGGATGGAAATCATATATTTTTATACTGTACCAATGACCCAGACTTAGCTGGTGCTAACTCTGAAATAATTAGGGCCAAACGCAAATTTTACCCCCAAATCCCAAAATTTGCATCTAAAACCAAAAATTACATGTCCTATATGGTCCTCCATACTTTTACTCCACTGCGCATGCGCAGTGTCAAGGAGGTCTCGAAATTGGCGTCAAAAATCATTCTTTGTTTGGCCCTCAAAACAGTTACACTTCACTGTTATTTGTGCTTGCAAATCTCTGTTTTAATGATGCCAGACACATAATTATGAGAGAATTGGTGGATATAAGGAGGAAATAGAAGGAGGAGAGGAAAAAACAGTGGAAAGAAATGTTCAGGGCTGTAACTTATAATTATTTTACGAAATTATTTCATGTTACCTATTTTCGAGGCATGGCCCTGTTGTGGTCATTCTTGCTATGAATGTTCCATTGTTTAATCAGTGTTTCCTCTCTCCCTTTCCTTTATTCCCCCCTAGCTATTCTCCCATGCTTTTGGCTTATTTTTTGTTATATTTTTGTAATTTTTATTACTAAAATTTCTTGGGAGTTTTGGCTTGGAAACAGAATTATTTTCTGTTTTTTCCCCATGTTTACAGCCTCACCCTTGGGTGTTTAGGCATTTTGGTCTGCATCTACCATCTGATGTACTGCAGTTTCTTCTCTGGAAGTCTCTGTTTTGCATCAGATAGTGTTTAAATTGGTAACTGATTTCGGACCGTGTTTATCAGTGCCTGGAGTCATGTTTCTGGTTTGTTTACACTTTTTCTTTTTGTTGACAACGGTTACTTCTTATAGTGATTACTTGTCCTCTGCTTAGTTCAGTTCATAGTTAGATACATTAATATTGTCCGTAAGTGTCACATTAATTTTTGAAATGATTTTAAAATTTTTGTCCACACTTAGGCTTTTTTGGGATCAATTTGGGCTCATTGTTCCCATTGGGAACTTGGGCTCTTCTGAAAATTTTTTCCAAAAATTTTTTTTGGGGGAAATTATTTTCTTTTGAAATGTTATAATGGATTATAATATATTATGTATATTTGTTTCAAGGGTTAGTGTGAGTAATATGACTGTATATTTTTCATGTTGGAAAAATATTGTTCAAATTGTAATGCGAGGATATCTTCCTCTAATTTTCATTGTGTTTCTTAGTCAATGTATTTGCACTAATTCTTGCTCTGTGTGTGTTGGTTGGAGACGTGTGTCACGGTATTTTGTTAGCGGTGAGGGGTCCATTACGGTCCTCTCTCTGCAGGGTCACTCAATATTATCATTTTCTTTTTCAGAATTTAGAGTGATGTTTACGTGATGTCTTCAATTCGTTGCAATATTAGGGCTAGCGGGAAGTGCTCAAGGTATTACAACAATTGCTGGGAGTTCGCTGGTTCGATCGAAGTCATTGTCGCCCGCTAGTCCGCCCGGTGTTGCGACCATTCCCTGAATGGCTCAGCACCCAGGTTCATCCGCCGCAGTCCAGGGATGCAGATTGGGTAATGCGAGCACTATAAAACATCAGATGTGCACACCCAGCAACGACGTATCCGAGGATAGTATGGAGGAAGCCTGTCAGTCCGGTAGCTAGCTCGTCCAGGTCCACCCGGACCGCGGGTGAGAGAGGCCCCCTCTCTCTTGCATCAACATCTGTGCTGCGATGTTGTTGTATGTTTGTTTGCTTAGTCGGAGCTTACGTCTACTTCTCCTGCTCGGTATGCTCTGTCACATGACAGTCCTACGTGGCTGTTATATTGGCTTCCTCATCCTCGTCAACACACACGACCGCACTTTGGCTATGTGACCACAGATTTCCAGGGGACGTTCGCATATTATATAAATGCAGGATTGAACGCCCCTGGTGCTCCTGCTTCGCCGACCAAGGAATACACGTCGACCAGGTCACTCCATATGCTAGCCACGGATACGAGACCTTTCCAGTTAGGACGTTCGCATATTATTTTAATGCAGGAATGAACATCCCGGGAGCTTCCAGCGGATAATTTATGTAGGACCACGGCTCCACAGCAGATCACCTTACCAGAGCGTTATCATTATGTCTCAAAGGAAAAAGAATTCAAGGATGTACAACCTCCTTAAGAGTTCTTTCAAGGGTCGCACATAAAACTCCGCCCTTTTAGTGGCAATATGGAGTTGGTTAGATGTGACGCGGCCCTGGCTACATCCACGCGTGTGGATAGTAAGGTGAAAAACTCTCTAAGAGTCGCTCCGGTCTCCGGAGCGTTTTATTCGACGGCAAGCTTTCCGCAGTCTATGATCAGATAACTAAGAAAGCTTCAGACTCTCTGCTATTCAAATCCGCTTCCATATAGTCGGATTCATCAGAGAAAAGTAGGACAGGCACTTCTGGGATGAATACGTCCAAGGGAAGTTCCTATAGAGGTTCCTATGCGTCCTATAGGTCTTACTCTAGAGACCCTCAGGGTAGCGACTCAGGTAGGGGCTGTAATTCTGGCCGAGACATCCGGTCAGATGCCCCTAGGTCGACGGGGCGAGGTGCGGGCTGCGGAGGACATGGCTTCTTCTTCTGCAAGCCTCGCAGGACCAGGAGGTAATGGTATTAACCTCTATCGTGTACTAGTGAGCGGAAGACTGTCGAGTTTCTCAATTAATTGGAAGTAGATTACGGACGTCCCTTGGGTTCAAGAGGTGATTTTGGAAGGACTAAATTGTCCTTCAAATGAAAACCTCCGTTAACTCGAAGTCCAAGATGGACTCAGCTTCCGTCAAGTCCACAGGAAAAAGGCTCGCTTCCATCAGAAGTCCAGTCTCTTCTGGAATGAGATCGTAGAAATCCAGGAATTTCCAGGTTTCTACAACCATCCTTTTCTGGTTCCAAAACCAGACGGCTCGTTCCATCCACTCATAATTCTGAGCTGTATAAACAAGCTGATCGTGGCTCCAAGTTTATATATGGAGTCCATCCGATCAGTCAGAGCAAGTATTCGGGTGTACGACTATGCTACATGCATAGATCTCAAGATGCATACTTTCACGTCATGGTACATGAGGCGTTCAGAAAGTATCTTCGCTTCTTCATCATCGGAGTCGTGTATCAGTTCCGAGCAATGTGCTTCGGTCTGAATCTAGCCCCCTGGGCTTTCACTCGAATAACGAACTCGGTAATGACTCATTTCCGAGCTCATTCGTCTGCGATAGCGTCGGCCTACCTGTACGACATTCTTTAGAGGTACGGCAATGAGTTAACGCTTCAGAACGATGTGCAGAATCTGCTTCTATTGCTCCGACGTCTCGGTTTCATAAGTAAACGAGGAGAAGTCGGATCTGGTATCATCCAAGTCATTCACCCACTGGGGGATCAGCTTCGAAACGCTCAACATTCTCGTTCGTATGCCGTTACCCAGATCGAAATTAATCAGTTGTTATGCTCACTATTGTCTTCGATCAGACAAGGTCTCAGCGAGAGATCTCATGAAACTGATACGTTTGTGCGGAGCTGCCGCGATTTTATTCCTATGGGATGGTTACGCACTTGTCCTCTCCAATTTCTTCTGATCCAGAATTGGAGGGTGAAGATTTTTTCGCTCGCTACGGACATCTTCTTGTCAATCAAGTGAATAAGAGATTCAGACTTGGGCAGGTTTTTAGTGGTTAACTCAGGGAGTTCCACTGCAGTTGCCAGATCCGAGTTTTACAGTTTTGACGGATGCCAGTCAAACAGGTTGGGTCATATCATTGAACCCAAACGGATTTGAAGAGCCAGGGTCTTTGGGATCCGTAGTTCCTAATCAAGCACATTAACATCAAGAATGATGTCATTTTGGCTTGCACTACGTTATTGGATGATCGTTATTCAGAATGCTCATGTGCTAATTCTGTCCGACAATTCGACGGTATTAGCATATTTTCAGAACTAGGGAGACACTCATTCCATTCTGTTATTCATGTTAACAGAAGGAATCTTTCTGTTTGTACTAGAACATCAAGTTCCCTCGGTCCTTCATATTCCGGGTCGTCTGAATGTATTAGCAGACTCCCTTCCCGGAGGGGCCGCTTGTTGACGCCAGAATGGACTTTCAACAAACGAGTATTCAATCAGATTTGCTACCAAGGAGAGCGGCATATGATCAACTTATTCGTGATGCATCTCAACGATCAGTTGCAGATGTATGTGTCACAATGTTTGGATCTTCGAGCGTTTGCAATAGCGCTCTATCGATCTCGTGAGACGGAATAATAGAATATGCATATCTTCCAGCGCCGTTGATTCAGCAGATATTGCTCAAGTTATATATCTTAATGCAATATTCTGTTGGTAGCATTTCTAGCTCCACAAAGATCGTGGATTCATCTACTCAGGCGTCTGTTATGGGACATGCCGTGGAAGCTTCCTCCACATTTCGGTCCATTCTATGGTCAGATGGATTCAATTTTCTATCAGTACTGCTTAAATATCTTCAATCAGCAGTCTGTGCTTTAGTTTTAAGCTCATGAAGTAAGAGTTATATTTTTATACTGTACCAATGACCCAGACTTAGCTGGTGCTAACTCCACAAAAACCAGGGCCAAACACAAATTTTGCCCCCCAATCCCCAAAATTTGCATCCAAAACAAAAAGAAATCATGTCCTAAAGGACCTCCATAGTACGACTCTACTGCGCATGCGCAGTGACGCAGTCGTCCCGAAATTGGCGCCAAATATCATTCTCTGTTTGGCCCTTCATCAGTCAACATCTCACTGATCTTTGTGCTTGTAAATCTCAGTTTAAAGGATGCCAGACACGTAATTCTTGGAGAAAATGTGATTCTAAGGAGGATAGAAGGAGGAGAGGAAAAAAGAAGTGGCAAAAAATAATCAGGGCTGTACTTAAAATTTTTTGTTAAAATTATGTTAAGTTGCCTATTTTCGAGGCAAACGCCTCTTGTTGTCGTTCTTGCTAATTGTTGCACTGCTTATTCAGTGTTTCCTCTCCCCTAACCTTCTAAAGTCCCCCCTTGCAATTCTCCCATGCTTTTGGCATATTTTTGAGAAGTTTCATTTCTAAAATTTCCCTGGGAGAGTTGCTTGGTTACAGAATGTTTTCTGTTATTTTCCCCATAGTTACGTTTTCACCCATGGGTGTATAACGTTTGTGTTCTGCATCTTCCATCTGATGTTCTGCAGATTCTCCCCTGGGAGTCTCTGTTTTGCATCAGATAGAGTGTAATTGAGGACTGATTCCGGGCCAGTTTTTTCAGTGCCTGGAGTCATGTTTTCTTCTGTGTTTACACTGTTTGTTTTCATTGGCAACAGCCTTTTTTGAGGGGGGCTGTTTGTCTTTGAGGTAGTTTATCTCATTATAAGATACATTTATATTATCCGAAAGTGTCTCATTAATTATTTTATATAATTTTAAAATTTTTGACCACACTTTGCCATCGGATCCATCGGGGCTCAACGTTACTTTTCAGCAACTTGGGCTTCTCTGAAAAAATATTTTTTCAAAATTATTTTGTTTTGCAATTGTTTTTTCATTTATTAATGGATCATGTTATTATGTATCTTTGTGTCAGGGGTTTTTGCGAGTAACTAGGACTTATTGTTGTTCCTTCACAATGAAAGGAACTTGTTCAAATTGTAATAGGAAGAAATCTTCCTCTGACTTTCATGATTATTGCATAAATTGTAGTCAGTGTTCTCGCATTAATCCCTGTCCTGTATGTGAACATTGGGATGAGAAACATTGGAAACGTGTGTCACGATATGTTGTTTCTGGAGAAAGAGCGATGCCGGCTCTTTCTCCACAAGGTCACTCTACTCTCTCAGTTTCTATTTCAGAGGAACCAGAACAGGGTGATGTTTCCATGTTATCCTCTTCAAGTGTGCGTCCGTCGTCACAATTAAATACAGAGCTAGCGGCAAAAGTGCTCATGGAGATTAGACAAATGTCGTCCGCTAGCTCGCCCGGTGTAGCGTCCATTCACCGAATGGTTCGGCAGCCGGGTTCGTCCGATGCGGTCCAAGAGGAAATTTTGGGTGATGCGAGCACTATAAAAATAATAGATGCACACCCAGTGACGGCGGATAGTGAACGAGAACGGAGGAAGCCTTTTAGTCCGGTTCCTAGCTCGTCCAGGTCCAGCCGGGCCGCGAGCGAGAGAGGCCCCTCTCTCGTACAACAACATCTGGGACCAGATGTTGTGGTACAAAATGTGTCTTTAGCGGAGCATACGTCCGTCGCTCGGGATGCTCCGTTGTATAAGCAGTCCGCAGAGACTGTTAAGGCTTCCTCTTCTCGCCGGCGCACACGACCGCACCTTGGCTGCGTGACCTCCGATATCTTGCCAGCTTCGCCGAGGAAGGATTATTCGGCGACCAGGTCACACCATCCGGCAGCCAGGGACTCGAGACCGATGGACTCCGGACGTTCGCATAGGAAAAGTATGCGGGAGCCATCCGATGCGGAGCTGCCCTCGGCAAAGCAGCGAAAGACCGCTCCTCCGCAGGTCTCGACGTCGGACATTCTAGTGCAGATAGCACAGCTTATCGCAGCATCCCAGCAGCCGACAGAAACGGTGTCGGATCGAGAATTATCCGACGGCGCTGGGTCGGTACGCTCCGCCGAAGCATCGGGGGCGGACGACCGGGAACATCGGGAGGTCCGACCGGATGGTGAAAGGGATACGGATGAATTGGAGCTATCCCTTTCGGAACAACACAAAGCTGCCGTAGACTTCATCCGGCACTTTCTTCCTCAAGTTGTTCCGTCGGGCCAGACTGCTGCGCTTCCGGACAGGAGAATTATAGCGTCATTGGACTCTGATTTTTTCGAGCGGTTCAGGGACATCGCTCTCGAGTTTCCGTCGCAGTCCAATAATGTTGCAAGAACATTTGAATTATTGAACGACGCTATTTTTAAACTTGCTTCCAGGACAGGGAAAGCAGGCTTCTTGTCCGCAAATACTCTCAACCTGCCTTTCATTAATGCAAGGAATAAATTCGACACGGCAGGTCAGGGTATACCGAGAGTTCCTCTGCGTATGGACGACGAGGCGGAAGACTTAGAGCTATCATTACCGTCGTCAGCTTCTATTCCAACCGCAGTGTTGGAAACAGCTATTGCGTCTAACAGAGCCAATTTAGATGCCTTATCTTACGCAGATCACCTTACGAAGGCGTTATCACTGCGTCTTCAAGGGGAAGAGTTTCAGGATATACAATCCTCCTTAAGACTTCTTTCAAGGGCAGTAGCTTATTCCACGTGTAACTCCGCCCTTTCAGTGGCTAATCTGGAGTTGGTTAGACGTGACGCAGCCCTGTCTACATCCACACTAGTGGATTCTAAGGTGAAGAACTCTCTTAGAGTCGCTTCGGTCTCAGGAGATCTTCTCTTTGACGGCAAGCTTTCCGCTATTTATGATAATATTAAAAAGAAAGCTAGTGATTCTCTGTTGTTTAGATCCGCTCCTAAAAGGTCGGATTCAGCAGACACGAATAAGGCGGGCACTTCTGGGTCTTATCCGCCCAAGAGAGGTTCCTATAGAGGTTCCGGTGCGTCCTCTAGCTCTTATTCGAGAGACCGTCAGGATAGCGACTCTCGTTCGGGACGTCCTTCAGGCCGGGACAATCGGTCGGACGCCCCGAGGTCGACGAGGCGAGGTGCGGGTCGTGGAAGACGTGGTTTCTCCTACCGCAGGCCTCGCAGATCTAGGAGGTGATGGCTCAAACCTCTATCGCGTTCCGGTTGGCGGAAGGTTGTCGAGTTTTTCTCAAGAGTGGGCGTCGATTACGGACGACCCTTGGGTGAGAGGAGTGACTTCGGAAGGTCTAAAGATATCCTTCAAACGAAAGCCTCCATTAACTCGAAGTCCAAAGTGGACTCATCTTCCGTCAAACCCTCAGAAAAGAGACGCTCTGCTATCAGAGGTGCAGTCTCTTTTAATGAAGAACGCGGTAGAGGTCGTAGAAAACCAGGAATCGCTGGGATTCTACAGCCATCTGTTTCTGGTTCCGAAACCAGACGGCTCGTTCCGTCCAGTCATAGATTTGAGCTGGATAAACAAGCTGATCATCGCTCCGAAGTTTTATATGGAGACGATTCGATCGGTCAGAGCGAGTATTCGGGTGAACGATTATGCAACGAGCATAGATCTCAAAGATGCGTACTTTCACGTCATGGTACATCCGACATTCCGAAAGTATCTACGCTTCGCAGTCCTAGGAGTGGTGTATCAGTTCCGGGCCATGTGCTTCGGATTGAATCTAGCACCCTGGGCTTTCACTCGAGTAATGAACTCGGTAATGATTTACTTCCGAGCTCATTCGTCTGCGGTAACGTCGGCCTACCTGGACGACATTCTTCAGAGGTACGGCAATGAGTTAACGCTTCAGAACGATGTTCAGAATCTTCTTCTATTGCTCCGACGTCTCGGTTTCATAGTAAACGAGGAGAAGTCGGATCTGGTGCCGTCCAAGTCATTCACTCATCTGGGAATGAGCTTCGAGACGCACAACAATCTCGTTCGTCTGCCGTTAACCAGAGCGAAATTAGTCAGTTGTTACGCTCGCTATTGTCTAAATACAGACAAAGTCACAGCGAGAGAATTTATGAGACTGATAGGTCTGTGCGGAGCCGCTGCGGATCTCATTCCGATGGGACGGCTACGCACACGGCCTCTTCAAATTTTCTTGACTCAGAATTGGAGTGTGAAAATTCATTCGCTCGATGTAGACGTTCTCTTGTCAGATCAAGTGAAACAAGAGATTCAGACTTGGGCAAACATTCAGTGGTTAACTCAAGGAGTTCCGCTGCAGTTGCCGGATCCGAGTTTTACCATTATGACGGATGCCAGTCAAACAGGTTGGGGTGCATCATTAATCCCAACGGATTCGAGATGCCAGGGCCTTTGGGATCCGCAATTCCTGTGCAAGCACATAAACATCAAGGAAATGATGTCAATTTGGCTTGCGTTACGTCACTGGATGGACATTATTCACGATGCTCATGTCCAAATCCTATCCGACAATACGACAGTAGTGGCGTATATACGGAATCAGGGAGGCACTCATTCAGTTCCGTTGTTCAATCTAACGGAAAGAATCCTTCTGTTTGCGTTGGAACATCACGTTCTTCTTTCGGTCCGTCACATACCGGGTCGTCTGAATGTGCTAGCAGACTCCCTTTCTCGAAAGGGTCGCTTGTTGCCGTCGGAGTGGACTCTCAACAAACAAGTATTCAATCAGATTTGCTACCAATGGGAACGGCCAATGATAGACTTATTTGCGACACATCTCAACAATCAGTTGCAGACGTATGTGTCCCCGTGTCCGGATCCAAGAGCATTTGCTGTAGACGCTCTATCGATCCCTTGGGACGGAATGATAGGATATGCGTATCCTCCAGCGCCGTTAATTCAACAAGTATTGCTAAAGATAAAACAATCTCAATGCAAGATTCTGTTGGTAGCATCTCTGTCGCCACAGAGACCGTGGATAAATCTACTCAGGTGTCTGTTGTGGGACCTACCGCGGAAGCTCCCTCCACGAGAGGATCTTCTTTGGCAGGGGAAATCGCGCCAACTGCATCACAACCCGCAAGGTCTCAACCTTCACGTTTTTCCGTTGTGCGGTCCTTCTTGCATGGCAAGCACTTTACAGGACGAGCAGTGGACGCGATTTCTAACTGTAGGAGGACCTCCTCTTCGCTAAACTATGCGGCTAAGTGGAAGGTTTTCCGTCGTTGGTGTAGGGATCATTCTGTTGATATATTTGATCCCTCTATACCAGACATTGCTAACTTTCTAGTATACTTGTTTGACGAAATCAAACTGCAACCGGTTACTATAAAGGGTTATAGATCTATGTTATCTGATACCTATGCACATCATGATAGTTTACAAATTGGATCTAATGTCTCTTTATCGAAATTGGTTAGAAACTTTTCGATAAATAGACCCAGAACTCTTAGATTAATTCCTAAGTGGAATTTAGCTTGGGTTCTCCTTAAATTGAAGGAAAAGCCATTTGAACCTCTTGGGACAGTAGATTTCAAATTCTTATCTTATAAGACAGCTTTTCTCTTAGCTTTCTCTTCTGCCAGAAGAGTCAGTGAGCTTCATGCACTATCGGTGGATGATTCTCATTATCGTAGTGTTGGGAACACTATCACCTTCACTACTAACGTCGGTTTTTTAGCTAAGAATCAGGCTCCTAATAAATATCCGGAACCTATTGTTATTAAGGCTCTTCCGTCTTCAGACGGGCGTAGGCCTTTACTCTGTCCTGTTAGAGCACTACGTATCTATAAACAGAGATCTCAGTTCATCAGAAAGGGACGGAAACGTTTCTTTCTGTCTTTGATGCCTAATAGAAAGGACATTTCAGTCCATTCTATTGCTAGATGGATTCAGTTAACTATCCGTACTGCGTATGAAGATTTATCTTCTTCTCAGCAGTCTGTGCTTAAGATTTCTGCTCATGAAGTAAGAGCTCTTTCTACTTCCTGGGCTTATGCTAATAGTGTTGCTATTACAGATTTAATGAAGGCTGCTTATTGGTCTCAGCCATCCACATTTACTAATTTTTATCTCAGAAATATTGAGTCCATTTCTGGAGACCTGCATTGTTTAGGTCCGTTATCTGTTGCTCAGAATGTCGTCCACTAAACAGTTGCAACTATAGTTATGCAGGCTTTCTGTTCTGGCAGTGACTCCGTCCGGCTGCCCTCTTCGCTCTGGGCTATTTGACCCAGGGCAAGGGGAAGGGGGGGGGGGGCGGGTGTTCCCTTAGGTCACCTGCTTTATAGTGAAAAGCAAGGGAATGCCTCCTCCAAGACAGTATTTCTGAGTCGCTTCCGGGATGGTTTTAAAGTGTAATATTAATGTTTAATTTCATTCATGTCTTATTTTTAAAGTGTAGCTCGGTGTGAAGCATTTGTATATGTCAAGTGTCAAACGGGCTTTAATATACAATACTCGGACACTTTTAAATGATTATAAAGAGTCTCAATTCTCTGGACTACTTTATTTATTGGCTTGTTTTAATAATAATTAGTATAAAGGTTATACTGGATATTAATAGAGAACATGAATGTTATTGTGCTCAATTATTAAGGGTAGTGTATCTTTCTAATTTAAATATTAAATAAGAAAGATACATGTAAAGCCTAATACTCCTTTTCTCCTTAAGGGGTTATCTCTTTATTTTATAATTGAGCTTATTGGATTTTCCTCTATGTCCTAGGCCCTCCAGCCTGTTTACTATTCAGCTAAGTCTGGGTCATTGGTACAGTATAAAAATGTTAAAAAATTTATAGTAATTTATATATTTTTTATACTTACCAATGACCCAGACGGGGATGGCCCTCCCTGAGTTGGGAACTCTTGCCTCCCCGCTGAGTACATAGCGCTGACCAGGCACTGCCAGTAAGAATGATATTTGGCGCCAATTTCGGGACGACTGCGTCACTGCGCATGCGCAGTAGAGTCGTACTATGGAGGTCCTTTAGGACATGATTTCTTTTTGTTTTGGATGCAAATTTTGGGGATTGGGGGGCAAAATTTGTGTTTGGCCCTGGTTTTTGTGGAGTTAGCACCAGCTAAGTCTGGGTCATTGGTAAGTATAAAAAATATATAAATTACTATAAATTTTTTAACTTCTACATCATGGGCTTACGATAATAATGTTGCTATTACAGATCTAATGAGGGCTGCATATTGTTCTTAGCCCTCCACTTTCTCGAATTTGTATCGGAGAAATATTGAGTCCTTTTCTGCAGATCTGCATTGTTTAGGTCTGTTAATTTGCACTCAGAATGTCGTCCACTAAACAGTGGCAACTATATATATGTAGGCTTTCGGTTCCGGCAGTGACTCTGTCCTTCTGCCCTCTTCGCTCTGGAGTATTTGAGTATTTGTGGGTGGTGGGGGGGGGGGAGGGGGGGGGGGGCAGGTGTTCCCTTAGGTCACCTGCTTTATAGTGTAAAGCAAGGGAATACCTCCCTTGGAGTCAGTAATTCCGAGTCAGTACCGGGATGGTTTTAAAGTAAAGCTAATGTTTACTCATCTGTGTAATATTTTTTAAGTGTTGCTCGGTGTGAGACATTTATATATATCACGTATTAATCGGTCGTTAATATACAATCCTTGGACACTTTTAAATGAATATATAGAGTCTCATTTTGCTGGACTTCCTTATTTATTGGCTTTCCTTTAAAAAATATTAGTATAAAGGGTTATACTGGATGTTAATAGAGATCATTGAAGTTATTGCGCTCAATTACAGAATGGTGTTGTGTCTTTCTTTTTGATACAAATAAGAAAGATACATATAAAGCCTATCTCTCATTTTCTCCTTCAGGGGATAGCTCTGTTATATGTAATTGAGTCTATTGGATTTTCCTTTATGTCCTAGGCCCTCCAACCTTTTTACTATTCAGCTAAGTCTGGGTCATTGGTACAGTATAAAAATGTTAAAAAATTTATAGTAATTTATATATTTTTTATACTTACCAATGACCCAGACGGGGATGACCCTCCCATGAGTTGGGAACTCATACCTCCCCGCTGAGTACATAATGCTTACCAGGCACTGGTTGTAAGAATGACATTTTGCGCCAATTTCAAGACCACCTTGACACTGCGCATGCGCAGTGGAGTAAAAGTATGGAGGACCATATAAGACATGTAATTTTTGGTTTTAGATGCAAGTTTTGGGGACTGGGGGGTAAAATCTGCGTTTGGCCCTACATATTTTAGAGTTAGCACCAGCTAAGTCTGGGTCATTGGTGAGTATAAAAAATATATAAATTACTATAAATTTTTTAACTTTTAATGCAAGGGCAAGAAATCTAACCCTTCAGTGACAATAATGAGGTGTATTTGATGAAATAAAAATGTAGAGAGAAAAACACCTTCCCTGTCCACTCTGTTTGTTTTGGTGAGTGTACATTTCATGAAACAAGCAACTGTCAGACTCCCCAACATAATAACTCCACTCAAGCAGGGTTAGCATTGGTTGAAGACAAGTGCACCATTGATGTGCAGTACACCTTAGTACACAGCACCACCATGCCCCCACATGGTCAATCAGGATTAAGTGCCTTACACAAGGACACAACGCAGTTACCCCTGGTGGGGTTCAATATCATAAACCACCGAGCCACTGCACTCCATAAATAAGTATAGTTAATCGGTTAATAATGAACATTTTTACAACCAGAAAGTGTGACTGCCATATCACACACTACATAAAAATATACATTGACTAATATTGGAAAAATGCACAGGGTTAGTTGGTTACATGTTACATAGGGTGCAGGAATCAATGAACTAATGGAAATACTTATACAGTGAAGCCCACTTAATTGTTTATCTCTTAATCGAATATCCCTGTTAATTGAATATAATTTCCAACACAAAACTATTTATTAGACCTCCAGTACAAATTTGACCTGTTAACTGAATGTAGGTTATAATAGAGTAAACTCCTGTTAATTGAATAAAAGATCTTGCAACCTGTCAAGACATTACCTTAAATCTCCCCAGTTTTCCTTTGTTTATAGACCTATTTGGCCTCAGTACATCCAATACAGGCATTTAATTTATTATATCTTGTTTGACAGAGCTCATGGAGCTCTGTCAAACAAGATATAATAGAACAAATGCTAAGTTTATCTCTAGAATACAGGAAAGTGATGTTATCAAGCCTGAATATAAGCAACCTGTCATTTTCAGAATGAGGTTCCCACAGGGTGAATTTGCTGATTCTATCCCCTACATTGGGCCAATTTATCCTCTAGTTGCATGTTTCTGTTTTAGCTTGAGACCTTGATTCAGACTGAGGTTCACAGAGGGTAAATTTTGTGATTTTGCATCACAAAATTCACCCTCTGGGGACCTCATTTTGCAGATGACAGTTTGCTTATATTCAGGCTTGGATGTTATCCCTGTTAATTGAATATTCCTGTCAACTGAATAATTTTATTGGCAAAGTGGATATGCAATTAACAGGGTAACCACTGTACTGAATTGTGGAAATTTTTTAAATTAATTTCCAAAAATGAAATCATATTCTATTTTCAATTAATAGCTTGTTCAGGGTATATTTAAGTTTGGATGTAATTTTTACACTTCAAACAACAACAATACAATAATAAAACAAAAAGACAACCTTTAGAAGTGAAAATAATAACAATTTCCTTTGATAGCTGAAAAAACAATGAAGTTATCAAATTGATAACAGTGTCATAAATAAGTGAGTTGTCAATGGATAGCAAAAATTGTAACCTGAAAACATTGTAACTATTCGATTAATCATTTTAGGATTACAGCACTGATACAGCAGGCCTGAAAATAAGCAGTATGAAATTTGCAAAATGAGGTTCCCAGAGGGTGAATTTGATGATGCTATCCCATACAGTGGGCCAATTTATCCTCTGGGTACTTCTTTCCGTTTAGTTTTGAGACCCTTATTCAGATTGAGGTTTACAGAGGGTAAATTTAGTGATGCTACCCTGCTGTGCAGGGTAGCATCACTAAATTCACCCCCTGGGGACCTCATTTTGCAGATGACGGTCTGCTTATTTTCTGACTTGTGCGACAGTTACTTAGCGCTAATAGCAGACAAAATTTCCAAAATTACAAAAATAAATTCTTGAACAACTAAAAGTTTTCATTTTGTGAATACTGCTGACTGATTTTGGTGAAGAGTTAACCCTTTACCCAATGAATTGGCCACATCTGCCCGCATAATTTACAAAATGGGCTGTGTTTTTTTTTTCAAAACTTTCTAACGAAACCATATCATGTGACCCCTCATTGGAATGAGCTAAATTATCTGGCACTAATAGCAAATGACACTTGAGAAATTGCTAAAAACATCCTTGAACAATTGAAAAGCTTTAATTTTTCAAGACAAAACTTGAAGAAAAAAATAAAGTTTAAATGGGGATATTTGTGAATAGCACCCACCGGTTTTGGCTGTTATTTTTAGTGAATTGGCTGCATCCACCTGTTTTATTATGCCCCCAGCTTGAAAAGTTGAAGGGGTATCTAGTGGAGAGCACCTTCCATCCATCTGTCCATCTGTTCATCCAACCTCACCAACATTTTCCCTTGTCTCTCAGCCACTACTTGTCCGATTTGAATGATATTTGGTGTTTTGATAGAGCATCATGGGGGAACGATACCTGTATAGCGTGAGTTTCTTCCACGTCTTTTTTTTCCAGAGTTATGGCACTTTTTCACTCTTTCAACACAGAAAAATGTTTGCGGGTCAGGGGCATTGACCCACACTTTGTGTTGCCCCTCTTGTTTCAGTTTCTTGATGGTTCATTCATGCTGAAAAATTATTAACAGTCAATTAACCCTTTTGTTTACAGAATGTGCCATTGGATAACAAATATTTTTCAAAAAATTTCAACAAAACGACCCCTCATTGGAACAAGCTAATAAACGTATTCCAATGAGGGGGGTCACATGATATGTTTTTGTTGACATTTTTTTTTAAATTTGAAAAAATATTTAAATTTTATAAATTTTCATATCATGTGCCATGGGTAAAGGGTTAACCTCTAAGGCACATCATATCGTGAATGTTATCAACAGGTAAATTATATAAAATGTGCTCATTCCAATTACGTGTAACCTGATATGTTTTGTCAGAAAAAAGTATATTCTCAAGTGGATATCCATCACATGCTATTTGGTATTAATATTCTATTCTACTTTTTCTACTTACAGTACAAGTTTCTTCCTCTCCCATACTTCCAGTGCAGTGCTGATACAATCACAGAATCTCTATGTTCAGCAAGCTTTGAGGTAAGTAATCTGAACTCAGTCGTAATAAAGCTTAAACCCTTTACCCATGGCATTTTAATTACTTTTTTTTCAAATTTTCCCACAAAACCATATCATGTGATCCCTCTTTCGAACAAGCTTGACGAGCTTGTTTCAGTGAGGCTCTCATGATATAGTTTTGTTGAAATATGTTTTAAATAATTTTTTTCAAATGCTCAATCCATATATTATACTACAAGATGTGGCCGGGGGCGCAGTTGTTCAGTAGGTAGAGGTGCAGGCTGCAAGCTGAGAGGTCCTTGGTTTGAATTCCACCTGCGGCAATCATGTTGTGTCCTTGGGCAAGACAATTGCCCATGTGGGAGCATGGTGGTGTTGTGTACTAAGGCGTACTGCAAGTCGATGTCGCATGTGTCTTCAACCAATTCTAACCCTGCTTGTGTAGAGTTAGTATGTTGGGGAGCTGACAGTTGCTTGCCGTTGGTCGGTGGTTCTCTCCAGGTACTCTGGCTTCCTCCACCAGTAAAACTGTCGTGGACATGATAAGCCATTGAGCAGAAATATGTGACCTTAAACACCAATAAATAAATACAAGATGCGACCATTTCATTTACAAAGGATAAACCCTTTAATTACTCTATTGGGTGGGTTCTTTTGGGTTTTGTCCGACAGGCTCATTCCTGTGAGGGGGTCACATAATATAATTTTGTTGAAATATTTTTTTAAACAATTTTTGTTCAACTGCTCAATTCGTGTATTATACTAGAAGATGCTGACAGTTTGTTAGGTAAAGAGTCAACCCTTTAAGTGCTCAATTAGGTGGGTTCTTTGTGTTTTCTTTTAAATTTAAATATTTTACAAGGATTGGTGAGCAAGTTTTTACAGTAACTTATATTAACATCTGTCCTTGACAAGCCTGAAAAAAGCTATCTGTCATTTGCAGAATGAGGTCCCCATATGGTGAATGTGGTGATGCTATCCCATTCAGTTGGCCAATGTATCCTCTGGGTACCTATTTCTGGTTAGGTTTGAGACCTTGATTCAGATTGAGGTTCACAAAGGGTAAATTTTGTGATGCAAATTCACCCTCTGAGGACCTCATTTTGCAGATGACAGTCTGCTTATTTTCAGGCTTGAACTCAAGCCAGTCAGGGCCGAGGCTACTTCAACAACTTTCAAATATTATTTCACGAAAAATACAATTCTTTTCATAAATAATAAATAACATAGCCTGTAAAATTATAAATTGGTTTCCACCCTGCCACCCCCTCCACACACACACAGAGTTTATTCCAAATTACCACAACTCATTTGAATCACTATCTCATCTGCAAATATTGCCTTTTTTCCAGATACAAAAGTATATGAAGTAAAGGTTATTAGCTTAACTTGACAAAGTCAAGATAAGCTACTGCCATCACACATATGGAAGTCTGTGAGTCTGTTGACATTTTCTTTAGCACAGGATACACCACATAGTTCTTGTCCGATCATCACAAAATTTGATATGCAGGTCCAAGGTCATGTTCAGATGGTCATGATTGGTCAACTGTGATGGCTGCATGGACCTGAAACCCTAAAACATTTAGCACCATCTGCAGGTCGTGTTTATGAAGGGATTTCATTGTAGCTTGGTAGGATGACTCTGAATAATGTCTAGATGAGAACGTCCTATTTTGGTTGGGTTCAGTCAACCGTGACAACCATGTGAACATCCTATTTCGGTTGGGTTCAGTCAACCATGACAGCCGCAGGGACATGTTACCTAGATTCCTTTAGCACAGTCTACAGGTTGCATTTATGAATGGATTTCATTGTAAATTGTTAGAATGACTCGGTATAATGTCTAGATGAGAACCTCATATTTTGGCCGTGAGCAGTCAACCAAGATGGCCACACAGGCATGTGACCTCGATTTGTTTAGCACAGTCTACAGTTCATATTTATAAAGGATAACTTGGTATGATGTCTAGATGAGACTGTCTTATTTTAATCACGATCGATCAGCCATTACCACCTGATCACGTGACCTAGATTCCATTAGCACTGTCTACAGGTTGTTTTTATGAAGGGATTTCAACTGTAACTTGGTAGGATAACTCGGTATGATATCTAGATGAGACTGTCCTATTTTGGTCACAATCAGTCAACCCTGACCAGTGTCCCAGCACGTGATCTAGATTCTTTTAGCAAAGTCTACAAGTCATATTTATGGAGGGATTTCATTGTAACTTGGTAGGATGACCCATTTTGGAATGATTTTACTGTGACGTGGTAACTTTCGTTGACATGCGTTAATTGTGAGGGCCACATCAACCCAAACCTCAGTTCTTTAGTACAGTCTACACCTCAGATTATTCTTGTTGAAAACATAGCATGTTGGGTATAGAACTTAACATATTCTCAATTATCACAATTCTTGTCTATTTCATAATCCTTTCATAAACATTGAACATTATCCTTTTCATCAAACACTACACACAGTCAAGTTGAGCTACAATGTCATTGACACTTTCATTTTCTATATATTATTGCTTCCAACAACTAACTCTCATATTTTGATCAGTCTCGAAGCTTAAGCAATATAAAAATACTACACAAGGGCAGCCATTTCACTCCTTGTATACTGCTGGCAGATATTCCTGCCCAGCAAGCCAGAAAATAAGCAGACTATCATCTGCAAAATGAGGTCCCCAGAGGGTGAATTTACCATCTGTGAACCTCAATCTGAATCAAGGTCTCAAACCTAAACAGAAAGAGGTACCCAGAGGATAAATTGTCCAACTGTATGGTATAGCATCGGCAATTCACCCTCTGGGGACCTCTTTTTGCAAATGACTGATTGCTTATTTTCAGTCTTGCTCCCCAGCACAGGCTTTGTCTTGCCAGCGTGATAAGTATAATTCAGGCACATTTAATCAAATTTCCCCCCTGTAAATTGCATAGATGTTTTCACCAATGATTTCTTGACTTAAATTTAGGGACATTTTCTAGAAAATCTAGACTGAGCAAGTGTAGGTTTGGTGAAAAATATCTTGAGTTAAAAGTTGAGAAAAGTTGAAATTTTGGTGATTCTGTGCAAAACAGGCAATCCAATATGAAAAGCTGCCAATTCTTCACATGATCACCCAACCTCTGAGTTGCAGGTGCAAGTAACTAGTTCATCATGAATTTAAACGGATCTGTGATATACTTGAACTGTTCAGTCATTTTTCTATCCTAACATGTCCTATTTGTAATTTCTGTCCTAAAACAGCATGTGTAAGTTCAATAAATCAAAGTGTAGCCACATCAAAATGTTAATGGACTTTTCTGGTTGACAGTTGGCATTTGCCAATGTTTACCCCACCTTTTGATGGGAGAGCCGATGGTCGGATATCGGTTGATGACTGATTGTATACTGATTAATCATTTCAGCACTACTTTTTTAAGGAAACTGCTTGAGACACACTGTTAACTGAAAAAAGAATATGTTTTCATTTTTGGAATTCACTAAAAACAACACAGTCCATTCCAATGAGAGGCCATAAGCTGAGTTTAAATGCTTCTTGAGAATATTACTGGCTGGTTTTGACCATCACATTGGGTAAAGAGTTCATATAGATAAGATTTACACTAAGGCTGTACAATGCACAGGGTTAGTTACTTGTGTAATAATGAAATTTTTTTATACTGAGCAAGTGTAATTAACCCTGTTCAGTGCACAGGGTCACTCACACTTTCTGGTTCTAAAAAATTGGTAACTGCCATCTCAAACACTACATGAAAATATTCACTCACAAAGCTGTGCAATATACAGAGATATTATATATCACGTGACTTCCTTGCATTCTGATTGGCTGAAAGATGATACCCTATTTCGTGTAGTTTGCATCCCAAGAACTGACCAGGCACTACACCCAGACACTACACGTTTTCTATATTTTTATACTGTACCAATGACCCAGACATAGCTGGTGCTAACTCTTAAAATATAGGGCCAAACACAAATTTTGCCCCCCAATCCCCAAAATTTGCATCTAAAACTAAAGAAAACATGTCCTGAAAGGCCCTCCACACTTCGCCCCTACTGCGCATGCGCAGTGTCAAGGACATTCCGAAATTGGCGCCATTTATCATTCTAAGTTTGGCCCTTCATCAGTTAACATCTGACTGATCTTTGTGCTTTTAAATCTCAGTTTAAATGATGCCAGACACATAAATATTAGTGAAATGGTGATTCTAAGGAGGATAGAAAAGGAGGAGAGGAAAAGAATGTGTGACAGAATATTATCAGGGCTGTAACTTAAAATTTTTTAATGAAATTATGTTAAGTTACCTATTTTCAAGGCAGCAGCCATTTTGTTGTCATTCTGATTATTTAGTTACACTGTTTTTTCAAGTGTTTTCCTCTCTCCCTGTCCTTTAAGTTCCCCCTTGCTATTCTCCCATGCTTTTGGCATAGTTTCTGTAATTATTATTACTAAAATTTCTTGGGAGTTTTAGCTGAATAACAGAATGAATTCTGTTCTTTCCCCATGTTTACGTCTTCACATACGGGTGGTTAGGCGTTGTGTTCTGCATCTACCATCTGATGTTCTGCAGTTTCTTCCCTGGAAGTCTCTGTTTTGCATCAGATGGTGTATTTTTGGTAACTGATTTCGGGCCTGGGTGCCTGGAGTCTTATTTTAGTGTTTTTACACTCATTGTTTACATTTACAACAGCCCTCTGTGTGAGGGGGGATTTCTAAATAATAATATCTTTATGTTATTTTAATCATAACTAGATACATTATTATTGTTCGTAAGTGTTGAATAAATTGTTTAAAATATTTTTAAAATTTTTGTCCACACTTAGGCTTGGGATCCATTGGGGCTCAACGTTACTTTTCAGAAACTTGGGCTGTTCTGAAAAAATATTTTTTCAAAATATTTTGATTTCAATTATTTTTTCTATATTAATGGATCATATTATTATTATGTATTTTGATTGCCAGGGGTTAGTGCGAGTACCAGGACTTGTTTTCTTTTCACATTGAAAGGATATTGATCAATTGTTTTAAGAGGAAGTCTTCCTCTGACCTTATTATCATTCTATATGTGGTCAGTGTACTCGCATTAACTCCTGTTCTGTATCGTATGATTTCGATGACAATATGGGAAGCGTATGTCACGGTATGTTGTTGGGGATTTGGACACTCCGGTCCTTTCCCCGCAGGGTCACTCTACTTTATCAATTTCTATTTCAGACGATCAAGATTAGGGTGATGTATCTGTGATGTCTTCCAACAGTGTGCCTCCGTCGTCACAATTAATGAAGGGCTAGCGGAAAAGTGCTCATGTAATACGCCAATTGCCTAAGAGGACCCTAGTAGGTTCGACGGCCTTTGACGTCCGCTAGCTCGCCCGGTGTAGCGTCCATTCACCGATTGGTTCGGCAGCCGGGTTCGTCCGTTGCGGTCTAGAAGGAATTTTGGGGTGATGCGAGCACTATAAAATTAACTTAATGCACACCCAGTGACGGCGGATCGGAGGGAGAACGGAGGAAGCCTTTTAGTCCGGTTCATAGCTCGTTCCGGTCCATCCGGACGGCAAGCGAGAGAGGCCCCTCTCTCGTTCAACAACATCTGGCCCCAGATGTTGTGGTACAAATGTGTCGCTAGCGGAGCATACGTCCGTCGCTCGGGACGCTCCGTTGTATAGGCAGTCCGCTGAGACTGCTAAGGCTTCCTCTTCTCGTCAGCGCACACGACCGCACCTTGGCTGCGTGACCGCCGATATATTACCAGCTTCGCCGATCAAGGATTCTTCGGCGACCAGGTCACACCATCCGGCAGCCAGGGATTCGAGACCGATGGACTCCGGACGTTCGCATAGGAAAAGTATGCGGGAGCCATCTGATGCGGAGCTGCCCTCGGCGAAGCAGCGATAGACTGCGCCTCCGCAGGTCTCGACGCCGGACATTCTTGTGCACATAGCACAGCTTATCGCAGCATCCCAGCAGCCGACAGAAACGGTGTCGGATCGAGAATTATCCGACAGCGCTGGGTCGGTAGCCGGGGACTCGAGGCCTGCAGACTCCGGACGTTCGCATAGGAAGTGTGCGGGAGTCAACGTACACGGAGCTTCCAGCGGCAATGCATCGTAAGTCCGCTACTGCACAGGCCTCGGGAACGGATGTGCTTTCCTTAATAGCACAGTTTATCGCAGCATTCCAGCATCAACTGAATCTGTCGCATATATTTTATCCGACGATGCTGGGTCGGGACGCTCCGCGGAAGCGGGTACGGACGTCCGAAAGTTTCATCCGGTCCGACGGGATACCGAAAGGGATTCGGTGGATTTCAAGCTTTCCCTTTCGGAACAACATATGCTGCGATGCCGGATAAGAAACTGATAGCGTCGGTGGACTTAGAAATTTTTTGGTTCGGTTCAGGGACATCGTCCCTCAGTTCCGACATAGTCCAATAATGTCACACAAACTTTCGAATTATTGAACGACGCTATATATATTATTATTTTATGCTTGCTATCCAAGCATTTCTGGTTTCTTGTTCGAAGAGTTATGGAGATGTCTTTCAAAAGTGTGCCTCTGTCGTCATAGTTAATGAGGAGTTAGCGGCAATAAGTGCTCATGGAATATGTCTATCGCTTACGGAGTGACATTCGCTAGCTCACCCGGTGTAGCGTACATTCATCGAATGGTTCGGCTGCCGGGTTCGTCCGTTGCGGTCTAGGAAGGAGATTTGGGTGATGCGAGCACTTTAATTACTTTAGTACTCACCCAGTGACGGCAGATTGAGAACAGATCGGAGGAAGCCAACAACATAGGGGACCGCATGTTGTGGTTCAGATATTTTACATTCGGAGCATATGTCCGTTGCTCGGGATGCTCCGTTATATTGACAGTCCGAGAGACTGTCTTTAATGCTTCCTCATCCTCACAGCAGGGCACACGACCGCACATTGGCTATGTGACCTCGAGTATCCGATCAGTTTCGGCATTCAGTGATTCCACAGCGAATAGGTCGCGCCATCCGGTAGCCAAGGGACACGAGGCCTATACACTCCGTTCGCTCGCATATTGGAAGTATGCACGGGGTAACGATCTCGGAGCTTCCTGCGGCAATGCATCGTAAGACCGCTGCTCCTCAGGCCTCAGTGACGGACGTGCTATCCGAGTTAGCACAGTTGTTTCGCAGCATCCCAGCAATTGACGGTTTCTCGGTCGAATCAGGAATTATCCGACGGCGCTGGGTCGGTGCGGTCCGCGGTTGCATCAAGCTACGGACGACCGAACGCTTTATAGGGTCCGACAGGATGGCGAAAGGGATTCGAAAGATTTCGAGTTTTCCCTTTAGTAGTATCGGAAGATGCCTTTCATATCTTCTGGCATTTCTTCCAGTGATTATTTTTCGGACTTCATTGCTGCGATCTTGGATAAGAGACTTATAGCGTCATTGGACTCGGATTTTTCGATCGGTACAGGGACTTTGTCCCTGACTTACCGAAGCAGTCCAATATTGTCATTACAACATGTGTTTTATTTTTCGACGCTATATATTTATATATATATACAAGCCTGCTACTAAGCATGATAGTTTAGTTTCTTGTCCGCGTGGCTCATTTCTGCCATTTTATCTTTTTTACATATAGTTTATTTTGGCAGAGCAGGGCATACCGAGACTTCATATGCGTCTAGACGGTGTGATTAAAGACTGCATATATTCTTTTTCGCCGTTTATGTCTTTTCCAATTTCAATGTTGGGAACGACATTATGTATAGTAGACTTAACTTAGACGCTTTATTATACGTAATCCGCCTTACTGAGGCGTTATCATTACGTCTTCAAGAAAAGATTTACGGGATATTATTCTCAATGTAATTTCTTTTGAGGGCAGTAGTTTGTTCACGTATAACTCCGCCCTTCAGTGGCTGATTGGAGTTGGTTAGACGTGATGCAGCCCTAGCTACATCCACGCGTGGATAGTAGGTTAAGAACTCTCTCAGAGTCGCTTCGTTCTCGGAGGAGCTTCTCTTCGACGGCAACTTTCCGGCAATCCATGAATTGCTTGATTTATACATTCTCTTGTCTATCTAGTGTTACAAGAGATTCAGACTGGGGCAAACATTCGGTGGTTGACTCAGAGAGTGCCGCCGCAGTTGCCGGACCCGAGTGTGGCTGTTATGACGGTTGCCAGTCAAACAGATTGGGATATATACTGATCCCTACGGATTCGAAGTGCCAGGGTCTTTGGGTTCCGCAGTCTTTTAGCTATCAGTTTAACTTCCGCGGAATAATGTTTTTTAGGCTTGCTTTATGTCATTGCATGAACATTATTCAGAAACGCATGCCCAAATTCCTGTCCTTTAATTCGACAGTAGTGGCGTATCTCCGGAACCAGGGAGGCACTCTTTCGTTTCCGTTATTCAATTTAATGGAAAGAATCCGTCTGTTGGTTATAGTACACCAAGTTCAGTTTTGATCCGTCATATTCTGGGTCGTCTGATTGTTTTATCGCACTCCCGTTCTCTTACGGGTCGCTTGTTGCTGTCAGAATGGACTCTCAACAAACAAGTATTCAATCAGATTTGCTATCTATGGGAGCGCCCAATGATGTTTTATTTATGACACAGCTTGCTAATCATTTGCAGACGTATGTGTTGGCTTGTCCAGATCTCTGAGCTAATACTGTTAACGCTCTATTGATCTATAGGACGTAATGATAGGATACGCGTATCCTCCGGCGCTGTTGTTTTAGCAGGTATTGCTAAGATAAACAACCACAATACATTTCTGTTGATAGCATCTCTATCTTCACAGAGATCATGAGTAATTTACTCTCTTGTCTACTGTGGATCTTAACGTGAAATCTTCCTCTATGTGAGGATCTTTTTTCACTGGGTAAATCGTGTCATCTTTATCACAACCAGCAAGGTCGCAACCTTCATGTATTCCGTTGTGTGGTCCGTATTGCGTTGTAAGCACTGTACTGGACGAGCTTTGGACGCGATTTCTTACTATAGGAGATCCTCTTCTTCGCTATTCTATGCGACTAAAGTGGAGGCTCTTCCGTCATGGTGTAGGGATCATTATGTTCATATGGTTGATCCCTCCATACTACTCATTGCTATTTTTTAGTATACTTGTTTCACAAGATCTACTGCAGCCTGTTGTTATTTAGGTTATAGGTTTATGTTACCTCATACCTATGCACTCTACGATAGTTTACAATTGAGTCTTTTGTCTCTTTATCTAAGTCAGTTAGTAACTTTTTGATAAATAGACTTAGAATCTTTAGATTAAATTCCTATACGGATTTTAACTTCAGGTTCTTATTTAGCTAAGTAATCATTTGAGCCTCTGGAAACAGTAGTTTTCAAATTCTGACCTTTTAGACAGTAATTCTGTTGATTTCTCTTTTACTGTAGAGGCAGTGAGTTTCATGCACTATCGATGGATGATTTTCACTTTCATAGTTTCGGAATCAATACTTCCGTTACTATTTAGGTTGGATTGTTGCATAAGAGTTAGGCTCCTATTATCCGGAACCTATTATTTTAAGGTCCTTCCGTCTTCGTATGGGCTTAGGCCTTTACTCTTTCCGGGTACAGTTTATGTATTTATAAACAGATATCTGTTTATTACAAGGGCGTAAGCTTCTTCTGTCTTTGATGTCTAGTAGAAGGACGTTACGCTCCATTTTATTGTTATAATGGATTCTATTAACTAGCGTACTGCTTATGGTATATCACTGGCTTAGCAGTTGTGCTTAAGATTTCGGCTCATGAAGTAAGAGTTCTTCTACTTCTTGGGCTTACATTAATAGTGTTGCTATTATAGATTTTTGAAGGCTGCTCATTGCGCTCAGCCATCCATTCATGAATTTTATCTCAGAAATATCGAGTCCATTTCTGGAGGCCTCTATTGTTAGGTCTATTATCTACTGCTCAGAATGTCATTCACTTAACAGTTGCTACTATAGCTAGGTAGGCTGTCTGTTTCGGCAGTGTCTCCGTTCGGCTGCCCTCTTCGCTCTGGGCTATTTGACCCAGGGCAAGAAAAAGGGGGGGGGGGGGGAGGGTGTTCC
Source organism: Pictodentalium vernedei (assembly GCA_031216915.1). Taxonomy (NCBI): domain Eukaryota; kingdom Metazoa; phylum Mollusca; class Scaphopoda; order Dentaliida; family Dentaliidae; genus Pictodentalium; species Pictodentalium vernedei. Next base: position 72,987,838 of record CM062293.1, on the reverse strand, counting down.
CTTGGGTCACCTGTTTTTACTATGAAAACAAGGGGATACCTCCTCCGGAGTTAGTAATTCTGAGCTGTTATTGGGATGGTTGTTTAGTGAGAAGTTTAAGTTATAAAATTCATTCAAGTCTTAGTTTTTAAAGTATAGCTTTTGAATATTGCATATGTCAACGGACATGATTATGCAATTCTCACACACTTTTAGGAGTATAAGAGTCTCTATTCTCTAGACTTACTTTATTATTGGCTTACTTTAAAAATTATTAGTATAAGGATTATTGGATATTAATAGAGTACATGGATGTATGAAGCTCAATTTTTGGAAGGTGTTGTATCTTTCTAATTTATCATAAATAAGAAAGATACATGTAAGGACTATTACTTCTTTTCCCTACAGGGGATGACTCTATTTTATTTTATTGAGCGTATTCCATTTTGCTCTATGTCCTTGGCCCTCCAGCCTTTTTACTATTCAGCTATGTCTGGGTCATTGGTACAGTATAAAAATGTTAAAAAATTTATGGTAATTTATATATTTTTTATACTTACCAATGACCCAGACGGGGATGGCCCTCCCAGGAGTTGGGAACTCTTGCCTCCCCGCTGAGTACATAGCGCTTACCAGGCACTGGTTATTAGAATGATAAATGGCGCCAATTTCGGAACGTCCTTGACACTGCGCATGCGCAGTAGGGGCGAAGTGTGGAGGGCCTTTCAGGACATGTTTTCTTTAGTTTTAGATGCAAATTTTGGGGATTGGGGGGCAAAATTTGTGTTTGGCCCTATATTTTAAGAGTTAGCACCAGCTATGTCTGGGTCATTGGTAAGTATAAAAAATATATAAATTACTATAAATTTTTTAACATGCGTCTAGACGGTGTGATTAAAGACTGCATATATTCTTTTTCGCCGTTTATGTCTTTTCCAATTTCAGTGTTGGGAACGACATTATGTATAGTAGACTTAACTTAGACGCTTTATTATACGTAATCCGCCTTACTGAGGCGTTATCATTACGTCTTCAAGAAAAGATTTACGGGATATTATTCTCAATGTAATTTCTTTTGAGGGCAGTAGTTTGTTCACGTATAACTCCGCCCTTCAGTGGCTGATTGGAGTTGGTTAGACGTGACGCAGCCCTAGCTACATCCACACGCGTGGATAGTAAGGTTAAGAACTCTCTCAGAGTCGCTTCATTCTCGGAGGAGCTTCTCTTCGACGGCAACTTTCCGGCAATCCATGAATTGCTCGATTTATACGTTCTCTTGTCTATCTAGTGTTACAAGAGATTCAGACTGGGGCAAACATTCGGTGGTTGACTCAGAGAGTGCCGCCGCAGTTGCCGGACCCGAGTGTGGCTGTTATGACGGTTGCCAGTCAATCAGATTGGGATATATACTGATCCCTACAGATTCGAAGTGCCAGGGTCTTTGGGTTCCGCAGTCTTTTAGCTATCAGTTTAACTTCCGCGGAATAATGTTTTTTAGGCTTGCTTTATGTCATTGCATGAACATTATTCAGAAACGCATGCCTAAATTCCTGTCCTTTAATTCGACAGTAGTGGCGTATCTCCGGAACCAGGGAGGCACTCTTTCGTTTCCGTTATTCAATTTAATGGAAAGAATCCGTCTGTTGGTTATAGTACACCAAGTTCAGTTTTGGTCCGTCATATTCCGGGTCGTCTGATTGTTTTATCGGACTCCCGTTCTCTTACGGGTCGCTTGTTGCTGTCAGAATGGACTCTCAACAAACAAGTATTCAATCAGATTTGCTATCTATGGGAGCGCCCAATGATGATTTATTTATGACACAGCTTGCTAATCAATTGCAGACGTATGTGTTGGCTTGTCCAGATCTCTGAGCTAATAGTGTTAACGCTCTATTGATCTATAGGACGGAATGATAGGATACGCGTATCCTCCGGCGCTGTTGTTTTAGCAGGTATTGCTAAGATAAACAACCACAATACATTTCTGTTGATAGCATCTCTATCTTCACAGAGATCATGAGTAATTTACTCTCTTGTCTACTGTGGGTCTTAACGTGAAATCTTCCTCTATGTGAGGATCTTTTTTCACTGGGTAAATCGTGTCATCTTTATCACAACCAGCAAGGTCGCAACCTTCATGTATTCCGTTGTGTGGTCCGTATTACATTGTAAGCACTGTACTGGACGAGCTTTGGACGCGATTTCTTACTATAGGAGATCCTCTTCTTCGCTATTCTATGCGACTCAAGTGGAGGCTCTTCCGTCGTGGTGTAGGGATCATTATGTTCATATTGTTGACCCCTCCATACTACTCATTGCTATTTTTTAGTATACTTGTTTCACAAGATCTACTGCAGCCTGTTATTATTTAGGTTATAGGTTTATGTTACCTCATACCTATGCACTCTACGATAGTTTACAATTGAGTCTTTTGTCTCTTTATCTAAGTCAGTTAGTAACTTTTTGATAAATAGACTTAGAATCTTTAGATTAAATTCCTATACGGTTTTTAACTTCGGTTCTTATTTAGCTAAGTAATCATTTGAGCCTCTGGAAACAGTAGTTTTCAAATTCTGACCTTTTAGACAGTAATTCTGTTGGTTTCTCTTTTACTGTAGAGTCAGTGAGTTTCATGCACTATCGATGGATGATTTTCACTTTCATAGTTTCGGAATCAATACTTCCGTTACTATTTAGGTTGGATTGTTGCATAAGAGTTAGGCTCCTATTATCCGGAACCTATTATTTTAAGGTCCTTCCGTCTTCGTATGGGCATAGGCCTTTACTCTTTCCGGGTACAGTTTATGTATTTATAAACAGATATCTGTTTATTACAAGGGCGTAAACTTCTTCTGTCTTTGATGTCTAGTAGAAGGACGTTACGCTCCATTTTATTGTTAATGGATTCTATTAACTATCGGTACTGCTTATGGTATATCATTGACTTAGCAGTTGTGCTTAAGATTTCGGCTCATGAAGTAAGAGTTCTTCTACTTCTTGGGCTTACATTAATAGTGTCGCTATTATAGATTTTTGAAGGCCGCTCATTGCGCTCAGCCATCCACATTCATGAATTTTATCTTAGAAATATCGAGTCAATTTCTTGAGGCCTCATTTGTTAGGTCTATTATCTACTGCTCAGAATGTCATTCACTTAACAGTTGCTACTTTAGCTAGGTAGGCTGTCTGTTTCGGCAGTTTCTCCGTTCGGCTGCCCTCTTCGCTCTGGGCTATTTGACCCAGGGCAAGAAAAAGGGGGGGGGGAGGGTGTTCCCTTGGGTCGCCTGTTTTACTATGAAAACAAGGGGATACCTCCTCCGGAGTTAGTAATTCTGAGCTGTTATTGGGATGGTTGTTTAGTGAGAAGTTTAAGTTTATAAAATTCATTCAAGTCTTAGTTTTTAAAGTATAGCTTTTGAATATTGCATATGTCAACGGACATGATTATGCAATTCTCACACACTTTTAGGAGTATAAGAGTCTCTATTCTCTAGACTTACTTTATTATTGGCTTACTTTAAAAATTATTACTATAAGGATTATATTGGATATTAATAGAGTACATGGATGTATGAAGCTCAATTTTGGAAGGTGTTGTATCTTTCTAATTTATCATAAATAAGAAAGATACATTTAAGGCCTATTACTTCTTTTCCCTACAGGGGATGACTCTATTTTATTTTATTGAGCGTATTCCATTTTGCTCTATGTCCTTGGCCCTCCAGCCTTTTTATTATTCAGCTATGTCTGGGTCATTGGTACAGTATAAAAATGTTAAAAAATTTATAGTAATTTATATATTTTTTATACTTACCAATGACCCAGACGGGGATGGCCCTCCCAGGAGTTGGGAACTCTTGCCTCCCCGCTGAGTACATAGCGCTTACCAGGCACTGGTTATTAGAATGATAAATGGCGCCAATTTCGGAACGTCCTTGACACTGCGCATGCGCAGTAGGGGCGAAGTGTGGAGGGCCTTTCAGGACATGTTTTCTTTAGTTTTAGATGCAAATTTTGGGGATTGGGGGGCAAAATTTGTGTTTGGCCCTATATTTTAAGAGTTAGCACCAGCTATGTCTGGGTCATTGGTAAGTATAAAAAATATATAAATTACTATAAATTTTTTAACTTTTAGCACACTACTATATCAGTTTTCTTTTCATACTGGACGAATAAAACTAATCAGGCTAAATTTAAATATCGATTCACAGAGGCACAACATCCACAAAACGACCCAGAAAGAAATCATTGTGGAAAAATGTATTGCTTTTCCATTGTTGAAGTCACATTTTCCGAGGCGTTCATTTTATTCCTTGAGAAGATGATCCATATCTCGTTTCGAAGAGAATGATCCATACCTGGGTCCAACTTTCATGAGAAGGCATCCGGATATGAAAAATCGTTTGTTTCGCTGCTCATATTATTTCGCTATTTAATTGTATGTTTTGGGCAGTAAACGAATAAATAATGGAATTCAATTGAATCTTCCGAGTTTGTATCCTGTGTTGACCCACTCGGTAATGTATATGTGTGACAAATGTGTGGAAATATCAAACTGCGTTGTCAAATTTCGAAAATTTTAGTTTTCATTCGCGAGTTGCTCCATTCTAGAATACACAGTTCCATTTGTGGGAAATGTTTTGTTTACCCTTGCCAACCGATTCAAAATCTGTCTTCTGCTCATATCAATAATCCAAGTTAGCCGTGTTTTGGAAGACGAAAATGTTTTTTAAAAACTACATGGTATTTTTTTCTATGTAACGCTGGTTGGTAGGGCTGCTACCTTGGTAATAGATTAACAAATTGGACAGATGTTTTTCTTGATGGGTGTTCGATATAATATAAGGATTAGTGGATGTCTTGTCGTTGACTACGCCCATATAGTGCCCAGTGAGGTGGTGTAGTTCCCTCCGCTTCGCGGCGGGAACTACACCACCTCACTGGGCACTATATGGGTGTAGTCAACTCCAAGCCATGCACTATTCCTTAATTAGTCACATAATAGAGGTGACCTTATTAAAAACCAGAAAGAAAAGAGTGACTAACCCTGTGCATTGCATAGAGAATGCATTGCACAGAGTTAGTTGGTAAGCTAACATACATTGACTAACCATAGGCATTGCACAGAATTAGTTGATAGACTGCCATGTCACACACTACATGAAAATATACACTGACTAAGGCTGTGAAAAGGCACAAGGTTATTTGGTTGCATTTTACACAGGGTGCCAGATTCAATCAACTAATGGAAGTACTTTTACCACATAGTGGAAATTTTTTTAATGTGAATTCAAAAATGAAAACATCATCTATTTTCAATTAGTATTTTACCCAATGCAGACGATATCAAAATTTATTATTTTAAATATCATATTTTTGTACTGTACCAATGACGCAGACATAGCTGGTGCTAATTCTCAAAAATCTAGGGCCAAACACAAATTTTGCCCCCCAATCCCCAAAATTTGCATCTAAAACCGAAAAAATCATGTCCTAAATGGTCCTCCATACTTTTCCTCCACTGCGCATACGCAGTGTCAAGGAGGTCTCGAAATTGTTGCCAATTATCATTCTTTGTTTGGCCCTTCATCAGTTCACATCTGACTGATATTTGTGCTTGTAAATCTCAGTTTAAATGATGCCAGACACATAAATATTAGAGAAATGGTGGATCTAAAGAGGAAATAGAAGGAGGAGAGGAAAAATGAGTGGCAGGAAATAATCAGGGCTGTAACTAAAAATTTTTTTACGAAATTATGTTATGTTGCCTAATTTCGAGGCTTGGGCCTGTTGTTGTCATTCTTGCTATAAAGTTACACTGCTTGTTCAGTGTTTCCTCTCTCCCTTTCCTTTAAGTCCCCCCATTGCTATTCTCCCATGCTTTTGGCATATTTTTTGTAATATTATTACTAAAATTTCTTGGGAGTTTTAGCTGGGTAACAGAATGAATTCTGTTCTTTTCCCCATGTTTACGTCCTCACCCATGGGTGTTTAGGCGTAGTGTTCTGCATCTTCCATCTGATGTTCTGCAGTTTCTTCCCTGGAAGTCTCTGTTTTGCATCAGATAGTGTGTTATTGGTAACTGATTTCGGGCCATGTTTATCAGTGCCTGGAGTCATGTTTCTGGTGTTTATACACTTATTGTTTACATTGACAACGGTTTCTGTTGAGAGGGATTTTCTTGTCTTTGTATTAGCTTTATCATAACAAGAAACATTATTATTATACGTAAGTGTTGCATTTTTTAAAAATATTTTTAAAATTTTTGTCCACACTTAGGCTTGGGATCCATTGGGGCTCAACGTTACTTTCAGAAACTTGGGCTTTTCTGAAAAAATATTTTTTCAAAAAATTTTTTTGATTTCAATTATTTTTTCTATGTTAATGGATCATGTTATTATGTATCTTTGTTTTCAGGGGATGGTGCGAGTACTAGGACTTTATGTGTTCTTTTCACAATGAAAGGATATTGTTCAAATTGTAATAAGAGGAAATCTTCCTCTGACTTTCATAATCATTGTATTAATTGTAGTCAGTGTACTTGCATTAACTCCTGTTCAGTATGTGTCAATTGGGATGACAAACATTGGAAACGTGTGTCACGGTATGTTGTTAGCGGGGAAAAGGCCATGCCAGTCCTTTCTCCGCAGGGTCACTCTAGTTTATCAATCTCTATTTCAGAGGAACAAGAACAGGGTGATGTTTCCGTGATGTCTTCCAAAAGTGTGCCTCCGTCGTCACAGTTGAATGAAGAGCTAGCGGCAAAAGTGCTCATGGATATACGTCAATTGCCTAAGAGGTCCCTAGTAGGATCGACGGCATTGGCGTCCGCTAGCTCGTCCGGTGTAGCGACCATTCATCGAATGGCTCGGCAGCCGGGTTCGTCCGTTGCGGTCCAGGAAGGAGATTTGGGTGATGCGAGCACTATAATAAGACAAAGTGCACACCCAGTGACGACGGATCAGAGGAGAGAACGGAGGAAGCCTGTTAGTCCGGTTCCTAGCTCGTCCAGGTCCATCTGGGCTTCGAGCGAGAGAGGTCCCTCTCTCGTACAACAACATCTGGGACCAGATGTTGTGGTACAAAACGTTTCGCATTCGGAGCATACGTCCGCCGCTCGGGACGCTCCGTTATATAGACAGTCCGGAGAGACTGTCGATAAGGCTTCCTCATCCTCATGGCAGCACACACGACCGCACCTTGGCTACGTGACCACGGATATCCAGCCAGCTTTGCCAATCAGGGATTCCACGGCAACCAGGTCATGCCATCCGGTAGCCAGGGACACGAGGCCTGTAGACTCTGGACGTTCGCATAAAAGAAGTATGCAGGAGTCAACGTACACGGAGCTTCCAGCGGCAAAGCAACGTAAGACCGCTACTCCACAGGCCTTAGTGACGGACGTGCTATCCCAAATAGCACAACTTATCGCAGCATCCCAGCAAACGACAGAATCTCTGTCAGATCAGGAATTATCCGACGACGCTGGGTCGGTACGCTCCTCCGAAGCATCGGGTACGGACGACCGAGAACTTCATGGGGTCCGACAGGATGGCGAAAGGGATTCGGAGGATTTGGAGCTTTCCCTTTCAGAACAACAGAAAGCTGCCGTAGATTTTATCCGGCATTATCTTCCAGAGGTTGTTCCGTCGGACCAGAATGCTGCGATGCCGGATAAGAGACTGATAGCGTCATTGGACACAGAATTTTTTGATCGGTCCAGGGACATCGTCCCTGAGTTTCCGACACAGTCCAATAAGGTCACAAGAACATTCGAATTATTGAACGACGCTATTTATAAGCTTGCTACCAAAACGGGCAAGTCAGGTTTCTTATCCGCAAATGCCCTAAATCTGCCTTTCATCAATTCAAGGAATAAATTCGAAACGGCAGGACAGGTCATACCGAGAGTTCCACTGCGTCTAGACGACGAGGCTGAAGACTTGGAATTGTCTATACCGTCGTCTATGTCAATTCCAACCACGACGTTGGAAACGGCAATAATGTCTAACAGAGTTAACTTAGACGCTTTATCATACACAGATCACCTTACTAAGGCATTATCATTACGTCTTCAAGGGAAAGAATTCCAGGATATACAATCCTCATTAAGACTTCTTTCAAGGGCAGTAGCTTATTCCACGTATAACTCCGCCCTTTCAGTGGCAAACCTGGAGTTGGTTAGACGTGACGCAGCCCTAGCTACATCCACGCGCGTGGATGGTAAGGTGAAGAACTCTCTCAGAGTCGCTCCGGCCTCCGAAGAGATTCTCTTCGACGGCAAGCTTTCAGCAATCTATGATAAGATAACTAAGAAAGCTTCGGATTCTCTGCTTTTCAAATCCGCTTCCAAAAAGCCGGATACAGCAGAAAAGAGTAAGACAGGCACTTCTGGGACAAGTACGCCCAAGAGAAGTTCCTATAGAGGTTCCTATGCGTCCTCTAGGTCTTATTCTATAGACCGTCAAGGCAGCGACTCTCGTGGGGGACGTTCTTCTGGCCGAGATTACCGGTCAGACGTCCCTAGGTCGACGGGGCGAGGTGCGGGTCACGGAGGATGTAGTTTCTCCTTCCGCAAGCCTCGCAGGTCCAAGAGGTGATGGTTTGAACCTCTATCGTGTTCCGGTAGGCGGAAGATTATCGAGTTTTATAAACGATTGGGCGTCAATTACGGACGACCCCTGGGTTTGAGGGGTAATTTCGGAAGGACTAAGAATATCCTTCAAATGAAAGCCTCCATTAACTCGAAGTCCAAAATGGACTCAGCTTCCGTCAAATCCGCAGAAAAGAGACGCTCTTTTATCAGAAGTACAGTCTCTTCTGAAGAAGAACACGGTAGAGGTCGTCGAAGACCAGGAATCACCAGGTTTCTACAGCCATCTGTTTCTGGTTCCAAAACCAGACGGCTCATTCCGTCCAGTCATAGATCTGAGCTGGATAAACAAGCTGATCGTCGCTCCGAAGTTCTATATGGAGACAATTCGATCAGTCAGAGCGAGTATTCGGGTGAACGACTATGCTACAAGCATAGATCTCAAGGATGCGTACTTTCACGTCATGGTACATCCGACATTCAGAAAGTATCTACGCTTCGCAGTCCTAGGAGTTGTATATCAGTTCCGAGCGATGTGCTTCGGTTTGAACCTAGTGCCCTGGGCTTTCACTCGAATAATGAACTCTGTAATGATATATTTCTGAGCTCATTCGTCTGCAGTAACGTTGGCCTACCTGGACGACATTCTTCAGAGGTACGGCAACGAGTTAACGCTTCAGAACGATGTGCAGAATCTGCTTCTTTTACTCCAACGTCTGGGTTTTATAATAAACGAGGAGAAGTCGGATCTGGTGCCGTCCAAGTCATTCACTCATCTGGGAATGAGCTTCGCGACGCACAACAATCTCGTTCGTCTGCCGTTAACCAGAGCGAAATTAATCAGTTGTTACGCTCACTATTGTCTTCACTCAGACAAACTTACAGCGAGAGAGTTCATGAGACTGATAGGTCTGTGTGGAGCCGCTGCAGATCTCCTTCCGATGGGGCGGTTACGCACTCGTCCTCTCCAAATTTTCTTGACTCAGAATTGGAGTGTAAAGATTCATTCGCTCGATATAGACGTTCTCTTGTCAAATCATGTGAAACAAGAGATTCAGACTTGGGCAAACATTCAGTGGTTGACTCAGGGAGTCCCACTGCAGTTGCCAGATCCGAGTTTTACGATTATGACGGATGCCAGTCAAACAGGTTGGGGTGCAACATTGATCCCAACGGATTCGAAGTGCCAGGGTCTTTGGGATCCGCAGTTTCTAGGCAAGCACATAAACATCAAGGAAATGATGTCAATTTGGCTTGCACTACGTCATTGGATGAACATTATTCAGAAAGCACATGTCCAAATCCTGTCCGACAATACGACAGTAGTAGCATATATTCGGAACCAGGGAGGCACTCATTCCGTTCCGTTATTCAATTTAACGGAAAAAATCCTTCTGTTTGTTCTAGAACACCAAGTTCTACTTTCGGTCCGTCATATTCCGGGTCGTCTGAATGTATTAGCAGACTCCTTTTCACGGAAGGGTCACTTGTTGCCGTCAGAATGGACTCTCAACAAACAGGTATTCAATCAGATTTGCTACCAATGGGAGCGGCCAATGATAGACTTATTTGCGACACAACTCAACAATCAGTTGCAGACGTATGTGTCTCTATGTCCGGATCCCCGAGCATATGCAGTAGACGCTCTATCGATCTTGTGGGACGGAATGATAGGATATGCGTATCCTCCAGCACCGTTGATTCAGCAGATATTGCTAAAGATAAAACAATCTCAATGCAGAATTCTGTTGGTAGCATCTCTGTCTCCACAGGGACCGTGGATAAATCTACTCAGGTGTCTGCTGTGGGACTTACCGTGAAAACTTCCTCCACGAGAGGATCTTCTTTCGCAGGGGAAATCGTGTCAACTACATCACAACCTGCAAGGTCTCAACCTTCACGTATTTCCGTTGTGCGGTCCTTCTTGCACGGCAAGCATTTTACAGGACGAGCAGTGGACGCAATTTCTAACTGTAGGAGGACCTCCTCTTCGCTAAACTATGCGGCTAAATGGAAGGTCTTTTGTCGTTGGTGTAGGGATCATTCTGTTGATATTTTTGATCCCTCCATTCCAGACATTGCAAACTTTCTAGTATACTTGTTTGACGAGATCAAACTGCAGCCTGTTACTATTAAAGGTTATAGGTCTATGTTATCTGATACCTATGCACATCATGATAGTTTACAAATTGGATCTAATGTCTCTTTATCTAAATTAGTTAGAAACTTCTCGATAAATAGACCTAGAACCCTTAGATTAATTCCTAAATGGAATTTAGCTTGGGTTCTTCTTAAACTAAAAGAAAAGCCATTTGAGCCTCTTGAGACAGTAGATTTCAAATTCTTGTCTTATAAGACAGCATTTCTCTTCTACTAGAAGAGTCAGTGAGCTTCATGCACTATCTGTGGACGATTCTCACTATCGTAGTGTCGGGAACACTATTACCTTTACTACTAATGTTGGATTTTTGGCTAAGAATCAGGCTCCTAATAAATATCCGGAACCTATTGTTATTAAGGCCCTTCCGTCTTCAGACGGGAATAGGCCTTTACTCTGTCTGGTTAGAGCTTTATGTATTTATAAACGAAGATCTCAGTTTATCAGAAAGGGACGAAAACGCTTCTTTCTGTCTCTGATGCCTAATAGAAAGGACATTACAGTCCATTCTATTGCTAGATGGATTCAATTAACTATCCGTACTGCTTATGATAATCTATCTTCAACTCAGCAGTCTGTGCTTAAGATTTCGGCTCATGAAGTAAGAGCTCTTTCTACATCTTGGGCTTACGCAAATAGTGTTGCTATTACAGATTTAATGAAAGCTGCATATTGGTCTCGGCCATCCACATTCACGAATTTTCATCTCGGAAATATTGAGTCCATTTCTGGAGACCTGCATTGTTTAGGTCCATTATCTGTTGCTCAGAATGTCGTCCACTAAACAGTTGCAACTATAGTTATGCGGGCTTTCTGTTCTGGCAGTGACTCCGTCCTGCTGCCCTCTTCGCTCTGGGCTATTTGACCCAGGGCAAGGCGAAGGGTGGGGGGGGGGGGGGGGGGGGGGGTGTTCCCTTAGGTCACCTGCTTTATAGTGAAAAGCAAGGGGATACCTCCTCTGGAGTCAGTAATTCTGAGTCGTTACCGGGATGGTTTTAAAGTGTAAAGTTAATGTTTAAAATTCATTCATGTCATATTTTTAAAGTGTAGCTCGGTGTGAAGCATTTGTATATGTCAAGTGTCAAACGGGCGTTAATATACAATCCTCGGACACTTTTAAAGAATATAAAGAGTCTCAATTCTCTGGACTGACTTTATTTATTGGCTTACTTTAAAAATAATTAGTATAAAGGGTTATACTGGATGTTAATAGAGAACATGAATGTTATTGTGCTCAATTATAAAGGGTATTGTATCTTTCTAATTTAACATAAATAAGAAAGATACATGTAAAGCCTAATACTCCTTTTCTCCTCGAGGGGTTAACTCTATTATATATAGTTGAGCTTATTGGATTTTCCTCTATGTCCTAGGCTCTCCAGCCTTTTTACTATTCAGCTATGTCTGGGTCATTGGGACAGTACAAAAATGTTAAAAAATTTAAAGTAATTTATATATTTTTTATACTTACCAATAACCCCGACGGGGATGGCCCTCCCAGGAGTTGAGAACTCATACCTCCCCGCTGAGTACATAGCGCTGACCAGGCACTGCTTGTAAGAATGATAATTGGCGCCAATTTCGAGACCTCCTTGACACTGCGCATGCACAGTGGAGGAAAAGTATGGAGGACCATCTGGGACATGATTTTTTCGGTTTTAGATGCAAATTTTGGGGATTGGCCCTAGATTTTTGAGAATTAGCACCAGCTATGTCTGGGTCATTGGTAAGTATAAAAAATATATAAATTACTATAAATTTTTTAACTTTTTAAAAATTTTCCATATATTTCATCTCGATGAGCTCGTTACAAAGAGGGGGTCATATGGTATGGTTTTGTTGAAATTTTTCTTGAAAAATAATATTTTTTCAGCTGCTGAATTTGCATATTCTGCGGGTGGATGTGGCCGACTCGTTGGGTAAAGGGTTAACAGCTTGTTTTGAAAGATTAAAAGTTGATCCTTAAAGATGCAAATTCCTGAATTCTAATAGAGATTTTATTTTCATTTTTCAGGTTGATGGTTTATTGTTCTATCACAAGAGAACACACTACACATTTGGAACTACACCACTTGTGTTGTGGCTGAAGCCATACATGGTACCAGAAATCTTAAATATCCCTGTTCCAGGAAGTGAGATGGCTAAAGTTCCATCAACCTACAGCTGTTTTGCGAAACATGTGGAAACTGTAAAAGCTGATAGGGAGGCAGCCGAGAAGAAGAAAGCAGAAGCTGATAAAAGAAGAGCAGAAGGAAATCAGAATTCAAAACCATTTTCTCAACGTGTATTGAAAGGCGGTTCTCCTCAGACAAAAGGACAAAAGTCACCTAAAGGTGTAACTTCACCAAAGGACGGTCAACAAGTCAAAAAAGGGCGAGGCAGAGGCATTCCATCATTACTGGACTTACCTGTACATGAATATAATTTTAACTTTTCCAGTTGTTTTGGTGATGGGGCAATGAATATGCCTATGAACATGCAAACGAATATGCCCATGAACATGCCAATGAACATGCCAATGAACATGCAAATGGGCTACAGGGGTGACAGAGGATATTCATACGGTTATCCAACAAACTATTGACTGTGTCTGTGACAAGATTGATATTACTTGAAGATGAAGAAATCAGGTGCCTGTTATTTATCTGTGCCAAAAACCAGTTGCAACACCTAATTCTCATTAGGTCCTACAAAGTAGATCTTCTGTTTCTCAGGCCATTTTTTTGTAAAATTGCAGATCGGTGGGTGTTTTTTTATTTTATTTTTTATTTTTGTAATTATTTCTTTGCCATCAAAAGTTCATATTCATGTTTTGTTTTATGTTTTAGGCCTCATAATCTACAGAATAGCATGGGTGCTGGTGTATTTCATCCCGTGAGTGGAAGAATGCTTTGTAATGCTTCTACTCAAGGGACAAATTTATCAATTTTATTAACTTAGTTAAAATATCAGACATAAACAATTTTATTTTAATTTTTTTTTAAATTTGCAATGGTTATAAAAAGAGACCAGCCAAATTGACCATTCACGAGGGTCTGAGAAACAGATTTTCAACTTTTTTAGGCCTTATTCTGAAACTGGGTAGTGTTCCTGACAGTGCCCTTACCGAATTAATAATTTACTTAACGGAATGGCCATAGCCGATCAGTGCAATTTACAAAAACTGCTTTTGGTTTTTTGGTTGTTTGTTTATTTGGGGTTTAACAACACTTTTGACAGCCAGAGAGACCCTGTGTTGGATAGTTTTACACATGGAAGAAGCTGGACTAGCTGGAGAGGACCACCAAACAGTTGTAAGCAACTGTCAGACTCCCCAACATACTACTCTTGAGTGCCTAAAAATAGTACAGGGCGAAATAATAGTACAGGGTGGAAAATTTCTGAAAATTAATAGTATAGGGTCGAATAATAGTATAGGGTGGAAAATTCCAAGATGTGAGCCAGCCACTATGCTCAGAGCCATTTTTTATAACACAGATGTCTGATGCTCTTCAAGTGGTGAAGGGCTAAATTACTTTCAGTTATCATAATTTTCACATGGATTTGACTTGTTGCAATTTATGGGAGAGTGCCAACAGTCACTCTCCCATAAATTGCACCAAGGCAAAACCTTATAGACTAATTAATTTTGTTTCAGCAATGGAATGAAGCACATCGACTGAGTACTAGATCTTGAAGTTATGGTAACAGTACTTCAGAATAAAGCCCAAATATATGCTTCCAGATTTCTACCAGTTTCCATTTCCATTGCATCCTGTGTTTGCTTGTACATGTACCTTACTAGTTTGTTTTGGTGAACTTCTTGAGATAAGCGGCTGCTCTGCACATTTGATTGCTGAAAATTAATTAATCATACAGGGCCAAATAATCATCATACAGGCGGGAATTTTGTTCGAAAAAAAATAATCATACATGTATGATTATTAGGCACTCAAGAGTAACAAAAAGACCTTCAGTGTTAGTATTGGTTGAAGACAAGTGCCCCATTAATATGCAGTATGCCTCAGTACACAGCACCACTGTGCCATTCAGGATTAGGTGCATTGCCCAAGGACAAAACACTGTTACTCCTGGTGGGGATCAAACCCTGGACCTTTCAGTTTGAAGTCCACTACTAGGCCTGGCAATCCAGAAAATCAAGGAGTGCAAACAGTTGCCCTCCTCAGATTGCTTTTGAGTGCAATTGCACCTGAAATTTTCAGTGCAATAACTTGTATGTTATTTTGGTTATATTCACTTCAAGGTATTAATATTGTGACTGAACAATTGTACTATATTCAGCTACATAGTGGAAGAATTGGCACACACATTTTCTCATTATTTAAAATGTTGCATTCATTTCTTATGTGACTGTCTTCTACACTTAAAATCTATCGAAATGCGACACAGAAATGGTCATGAAATATTGCGAATCAATACAGCATTGACAAATCATCCCCCTGAGTTCCAATGTGTTATCTGTGCTAGTAGGCACAGAGAACACATTGGAACTCAGGGGACAAAATGATAATAGATTTTAAAGGCAGTCCCAAACAGGTCTGGCATTCCAGAAAATCAAAGGGTGCAAAAAATTGCCCTCCTCAATTTTTTCTAGGCGTGCAGTAGGCGTGCAGCACTCCTGCACTCCTAAAGAATGCCAGGCCTGCATTACCATAACCACTGAGCCACCATGATCCCACAAAAATTGCCATTCAAATTGTATTATTTTTTTGAAGTAAGTATGATGAAAGGAATTATATTTCATGAATGTTCTTCATATTCTCTCGGAAGTAAATATTTTTTATTATTGCTGTGGATTTGTCATGTCAGAGTTTGCTGGAGACTGCCTATAAGCACTCTACAATAAATTGTTACAAGACAAATCCATACTGACCAAATCTTTTACAACCAAAATATATGTAGCTCTCCTCCAGTTAACTGATAAACACTGAATATTAATGTCTTTAACGATACTATTTTGAACTAGTGAGACTAAACATTTATTAATTATATCTTGTTTGACAGAGCTCATTGAGATATTTTGAGATTATCACTTGGTTATATCGGCTGAAGCCTGAGATAGCTTCATATCAAAATGTTGAATTTTTTTTTTCTAAAAACTTGCAGGGAAATATTCTGGAATACTATTTCTTATCAACCAACTTAGCAATTGTTTACAACAGGCTTTCACTTCAGTGGAAGTCCCTAACTTGGAAAAATACTCTCTATTTTCTTCTTTCCGAGGAGATTTGGTAAAGAAAAGTGGTGCAAAAGCACCGAGAAAAAATAAGGCCAAACTGGGTTGAGTGCGACCGGCGCACACCCAGTAGGGGACACTCTTCTCCATGCATTAATCCACAGCTTCCGGAACCAGTGGCAGACGTTTTACCAACGTGTCATTCTATTTTTTTCTGCCATCTTAGAAGGATGGTAGATCATCTCGCTCTTTAACAGTGATACCTTTTGACTCGATATTAACGATGTTTCCTGTTCTGATATGTGGATTCATAGCTGTTTCTTCACTATCCAGATATACAGGGCTTTGTTTTTATATATTCTCTCGATTATTCACTGTATTTTTCGTGATAAATCTTTATACCAATTTCGCGCGTGATTTTTGCATGCCATGCTGTTCCAGTCTTTTGTTCATTAATGCTAACCCTTTGGGTTCTGCTTTTAACTGAGTTAGGTGTCAGCTGGAGACATTGCTCTCGCTAGATATGCCTAGGATGATACTTTGCAGGTCATTTTGTTGTCTTTGCATGCTGAAGTTTCCCATTATTCAAGCTCTACTGGGGGGGGCGCGGTGGCGTTGCGGTAACCGGTTCTCGTCTGATGACCAAAGATAAGCAACGTCGAGCCCGGTTAGTCCTCGGATGGGTGACCGTCTGAGCAATTGATTTGGTCTCCCACGTTGTGTCCTTGGACGAGGCACTTAACCCCGATTGTTCACAAGGGCGCTCAATAATGCCATGTACTAAGGCGTACTGCACCTCGATGGTGCACATGTCTTCAACCAATCTAACCCTGCCTGTGCTGCAGTGCAGAGTTACGATGTTGGGGAGCTGGCAGCTGCTCATCGTTGCTCGGTGGTTCTCTCCGGGTACTCTGGCTTCCTCCACCCATAAAACTGTCACAGTCATGATTTGCCATTGTGCATAAGTATTTGACCTTAAACACCAATAAATAAATAAATTCATGCTCCACTTTATTTGGGTGTTCTATTGAAAGACCCTGTGGGCTGGGTGGTCTTCCACCTTTTGGGCATCCGTCTATTGTGTAATTCGGGCATGTGATGTTTTCCTCCCACACTCATGGGAAGGGGAATGCAGACGTTCGGGGCCTCCCGATTCGACTCTTTCTGGAGAGTGTTATATCCCCTCCTGGAGATTTTGCAGTCTTTTTATGGCGTGAATACTGCAGTAGCTGCTGACTTTCTGGCAAAGAGATGCTGGTTCTGGGACTACTGTCCTCCTACAGTCGACATCTGAGACTGTCACTAGGGTTGTGACTCCTCTTTTGAGCCGAGCTTTATTGCTATCTCCCCTTTTCCGCCTTTGTCAACAGCTACTGATGTATCTGCTCCTGCTGTTGCCTCCAGATTAGTTTGACGTCATCAGTCTCTGTTTCAGCTGGCCTCTGCTTATCCCTGCAGGGGTCTGCAGGGATTTCTGCTTCTTGGGTGTTGGCCTCACCCTTCCCTGGCTTCAGCTCGGCAAAGTCAGAAGTGGTGAACCCTCTGCTGTGGTCTTTCTGCCGTCGAGCCCAGCAGGTTTCAATTTGGATTTGTATTCAGATGTCCATGGTGGGGTTGCGCTTCAATCCACGCACTCTGGTCCTTCAGCCATTTTTGCGGGACTGGCACTTTTTTGTGCAGCCTGGACCTTCTGTCCCTCAGAGGTCTGCGGGGACTCATCTGAGTTTCCGCTCTTCAGATCCTTGGGATATTTCATACCCCTATAAGTGTCTAATTTTGGCTGCCACCCATCACCCCATTCGGTTGTTCTAGAGGATCGTGATCCTTTGCTGGTTTAGAGGGTCAGATGCGAAGCTACTTTGCCGGGCCGTTCCTACATCGTACCGGCAGATACGGGTTGTGAACTTAGCGAGACCCCTCCTTGCTCATGCAGGTTCTTTCCAAGAGCATCCAGTGAGGCTTCTTGTGGCTTCCAGGCACCCGTTGTGGCATCACCTCCTGGGATTGTAAGCAGGGTGCTGTTTTCTGATCCCCCTGGTGTTCCTACACCATGGGAGGCATCTGCTGGTATGCCCAACATGGGCTATGTGTCTTCCGACTCAGGCGATGAGTCAGACACACCTGAAGTTGAGAGCCATCAGTCTTCTGACTTGTGGGTGGCTTTTGACTTTGTGTTTGAATTCCTTCAAACCATCAGACCAGCCGGAGGTTTCAGCCAGTCCGCGATCATCGGTCGTGTGCCAACAGCCTGTGGAGCACCCTGCTTCTGGGGACCTTCGACCATACAAGTTGTCAAAGCTTTTGCAGCATTGGACTCAAAGCTGAGTTCCAAGGCTACTTCTTTCTTCACTAGGCTGATACCTTTTTGCCCCCTGTGCATTATCGTTACTACGATTCCGCCAATCCATCGGTCTGCAAAACTTTGTTGGTCTTGGATCAGGACTCCACGCCAAGTCGGCCGTTATTTCTATGGCGACTTTGGAGTCCATGTTGGACTTATCCAGAGAGATGCTAGGCATGCTTTCTCTCTTGGATCACGTCATCTCTGCCTTCGTTGCTTACCTGCCGCCAGATAAGTTTGACGACGTACAGGATCCTTTGCGTGTGATCTCTATGATGCTCATGCATCTTACTCACATGCATGCCTGTACATCTTCCGACACAAAGCCCATATTTGGGAGGCATCGGTTGGTATGCCCGACATGGGCTTAATCCGCCTTCTGTTGGAGGCCGGGGCCATTCCAAGCCTAACAAACGCCCTTCTGCTTCCTCTGTGAAGTGTAGGGCTGATCCTCCTGCCGCCACTTCCTCTTACTCACGTGGTAAAGGTAAGCGTCAGCAGTCCAGAGGAAGGTCTCAGGATCCTTCATCTAGCAGAGGAGGTAGTTTCTCCTCTCACGGGCCTCACCGGGGCTCGAAATGAAGGTCCTCACCTCGATTCGTCCCAGGTTGGAGGAGGGATTCCAAGTTTGCAAACCGTTGGGCCACGATCACATCTGATCCTTGGGTGTTAGATGTTCGGTTCAGTCTGCGGATATCTTTTCTGAGGCACCCCACTCTGTCAAGTGTACCTCTTCTAATCCAATTTTCTTTTGACTTTTCACATCAGGAACTTTTGATCAGAGAGATAGACATTCTCCTGTCAAAGGGGGTGATTGATGACCTCATTCATGCAGTGGGATTTTATACCTGCCTGTTCTTGGTGCCGAAGAGGGACGGCAGACTCCAACCGGTCATAGATCTGAGTATCCTAAACCAGTCTCCTATTGCTCCCAAGTTCAGCATGGAGACTTTCAGGTCAGTTTGCCGCTCCATTCACCAGGGGGATTTCTCTTCCAGCATCGACCTGCAAGACTTATTTTCAAGTTCGATTCATCGGACATCGTGGAAGTATCTCAGGTTTGCTTTTCATGGGCGAATTTACCAGTTCAAAGCCATACCTTTCGGCCGCAGCCTGGCTCCTTGGGCCTTCATCCGACTGATGTCACATGTGATAGCCTTCCATCGCACTCAGTCCAGGGTGACTACTTCAGCCTATCTGGATGATATCCTCCAGGGCAACTTGACCAAATTATATATAACAATTACACAGCAAAAATTTACAAAACAATTTTAAACACTGCGTAAAGCCCTCCATCTACCCATCCATCCGTCTGTCTGTACAAACGTTTTGCATTGTAATTTCAAAGCCATTGGTCGGATTTGGATCTCCTGTGGTATGCTGATAGACCTACATGGGGGAACGGATAAACCCAAGAAACTGGCCCTGTCCAATACTTCTGGCCCATTTTCTTTTGACTTAGAAAATTTTTCTGCCCCACAATACCTTTAACATGCCTACGTATCAGGGCAGTGCCTCATGCTTTGCATGGCCCTTGTATATAATGGTGACACTGCAGGAATTTACAAAATAGTTTGAAACACCACTTGACCCTTTACTAACGAATCGTCCACATCCGGCCACGTAATTTACGAAATGTGGAAAGCAATTATTTTTCATAGAAATGTCAACAAAACTAGATCATGTGGCCCCCCTCATTGGAATGAGCCCATCCAGCTCGTTCCAATGAGGGGGTCACATGATATGGTTTTGTTGAATTTTTTTGAAAAATGTGAACACATATTTAAAACAATAAATTTTCATATTTTCTGAATTGTTAAAGGGTTAATTCGGGCACAACTATGTAATTTGGGCACAGCATTTACCGTTGTTATTTGGGTGAATTAAAAGGCTTGTTATCAAAATCCTACTAAGTGTCTCCTGTTGAACTCTTCATCTGGGGACGCGGTGGCTTAGCATGTAGAGGTGCAGGCTGCAAGCCGAGAGGTCCTCGGTTCGAATCCTACCTGCGGCAACTGCATTGTGTCCTTGGGCAAGACACTGCACCCCCATTGCCCACCTGGTGGCATTGTGGACTAAGGCGTACTGCACGTTGATGGTGCACTTGTCTTCAACCAATGCTAACCCTGCTTGTATGGAGTTAGTATGTTGGGGAGCTGACAGTTGCTGACCGTTGCTCAGTGGTTCTCTCTGGTACTCGGCTTCCTCCACCCATAAAACTGCCATGGTCATGATTAGCCATTGTGCAGAAATATGTGACCTTAAACACCAATGAATAAATAACTTCATCTATCATGAGATCCTGTGTACAGGAGACCTGATGAAAGAAGAAAAGTTCAAGGAGGTTCCACTTCCGAAACTATTTTAATTCCATTTTTGGAGTATTCCACTTTCCTGATTGACTTGACCAAACAGTCGAGACACTGCTGAATACAATATACCAGAGTGGAGACTGACAATATTTCCATCTTTCAATTTCGAGGTGAGCTGTTGCTCTTGCACACCCTTGCACCTGCAAATTTTACTTTTTGTTAGGAGATAACAGTGTGCCTCCGTTCCACCTAGTGAGTGATTAACTGGTAGAGTGCTAAAATATTTTTGGCCATCAAATCTTGTACACACGTCTTTGCCTTGTTACAATTTATGGGAGAGTGCCTATGGGCACTCTCCCATAAATTGTAACAAGGCAAACCCTTACAGACTAAATAATATCATTTCAAAGATAACACAAAGCGCATCCACTGAACATGAGCCTTCAAGCTGTGGTACCTGCTCTTCAGAATAAAGCCCAAATATGGGCTTCCAGCACTCTACCAGTTAACCCTTAATTATCGAATTGGCTGCATCCGTTGCATAATTTACAAATTGTACAGTCGAAAAATATTTTTCAAAAATTTCATTCAAACCATAATTATCATGTGACACCCCATTTGAATGAGATTGTCAAGCTCATTCCAGTGAGGGGAGGTCGCGTGGTATGATATTGTTGAAAGTGTTTTAATAAGTGGTGGAAAGAATTTAAAATGTCAAATTTTGATAATGTATTTTCTATAACAAGTTCAAATCATTTCATTGGAAATGGGCCAAATGCAACAATGCTTGTATTAACCCTTTACCAAATGCAGAAATATCAAAATTTATTATTTTAAATATCATTTTTCTCAAATTTTTCAAAAAATTTAAATGAAACCATATCATGTCACCCTGCAAAGAGGGGTCACACGATATGGTTTTGTTGAAATTTTTTTAAAAATAATATTTTTTCAACTACTGAATTTGCATATTAGTTGGGTAAAGGCTTAAAATGTGTACTTTACACCATAAATTATAAGCTGTTGAATTCCAAGATTTCAACCTAATCGCGAAACTTCACTTTCCAAGAATTGGTATCTAAACAACATAATCCAACAAACATCAAAGGCCAGTAATACTGCCTTTTTGCTCATGCATTTCATAGAGAATCATCTGATTGGCTTGTGATTATTACATTGAAGTTACCTTTCATGTATTATACAAAACTCAAATAAATTTGTTTACTGCTGCAAAAAACTTATTCTAAAAATCAACCCTCAAATGCGAATGCTTCTCACCCTCAGGCCAGGGTTCTTCTCATGAGTGAATTGCAATGTGTTCTATGGGACCCACACCACACCTTGCCCCAGGGTGGCAGGGAGTGGAGGAAATGCCCCATTTTTTTTTAAAAAGATATTTGCATTTAACAAATTTATCATCATTATCCTCAAATTTTGTTTAACCCTTTACGTAATTTGAAAAGCAGATGACACTTGCAAAAAAAATTATTGAATAACTAATTTTTTTCATTTTTTGTCTCAAAAACATAGGTTATAACCCCTCGTTGGAACGAGCTCAATGAGCTCATTCCAAAGAGGGGTCATAACCTTTGTTTTTGAGACAAAAATGAAAAAAATAATGAAAATTACTTGGCAATTTTTGTGAATAGCACTGGCCAGTTCTGGCCGTTGCGTTGGGTAAAGGGTTAAAAAAATTTATGTATAATACCATCATTACTTGGCTAAGAATTATTTTTGTTTCTCATTCTTTTGATTGTTAATGTGAGTTTCGCTTCAATTGGATAGCGAGGGTTTATTATAGGTCATCTCATGAGGTTGGAATCTCCTCATTCAGGTGAGAACCTTGGGGGCCCCTGTGGGCATCTTGCCTTGAACATCTCATAAAATCTAGTCATGGCTGCTTTACAGCAGTCATGAGTAGATTTGATGAATAATTCAATACAGTCTGACATCTAGATATCCCTGATGAAAGGAATACAACTATTTGAAGGGCATAATTTCCCCCCATGGGAACCTCGGGAATTGAAGCAGTACTTGTTTACTATTTTTCTGGTAAAATAGGACCAAGTCAACAACACTTGGGGTGGAAGTCCTCTAAAGCGGGCAACATGGGTACAAAAGAGTGACTAAACTTGACTTTATCTCCATGATGTAGTCACAATTAGTCATTGTGCAGAAATATGTGACCATAAACACCAATAAAGGGCATAATTCTTGTCATGAGAGCCAAGATTACACCTTTACATCCAAGTGGGGTAGTGGCAGGTCCCCCTCTGCCCTGAGGTTAGGGCTAGCAGGAGGAGGGTACTTGTGCCTTTTTGCCAGAAGTGCACAAGTGGAAAAGATTTTACATTCCAAGAACTAAATGAGACACTCTCAAGTATTCATTTCTAGTGTATTTCACTTGTATTGGTGCTATTGGGGTGTGTGTGGGGGTGGGGGGGGAGGGGGGATTGGAATTAGGTATAATGATGGAAGCTTGTTGATAATCACCAATTTATGATATGTTGTTAACTTCCAGTCTAATCTGAAACTCAGTGTCCAGTACCCTTTTTAGCACAATTTGACGTCAAGTATGAGCTATTGGGATGGGTTGTGATCCGTCGTCTGTCCATATGTCCATCCATATATGCATACATTTGTCTGTCTGCCTGTCTACAATTCCTTTAGCACACCCTACAGACTGCAGCTCTCAACCGATCAGTCCCAGATTTCATCTGTAGCTTTGGGGCAATGTCTAGATAGGAGCTATCAAATTTTTTCCAAATTTTGTTAAAAAACATGGCCTCCAGTGGCCATCTTAGATTTGGCAGACAAATTGTCAACAATTCCATTAGCACACCCTACAGGCTGCATCTCTCATCTGATCTTTTTCAGATTTTATCTGTAGCTTTGGTGTGATGTCTAGATGGGAGTTATCGAATATTTCTTCATTTTGTTGTAAAACATGGCCGCCAGCAGCCAACTTGGATTTGGATATAAATTTTACTGGTAAAATAGGACCCGGTCACCAATCCTGGGGTGGAAGTGCTCTAAAGTGGCCAGCATGGGTACAAACAATTGGCTGGACTTGACTTTATATCCATGTTGCAGTCACGATTAGCCATTAAATGGAAATAAATAAATAAATAAATACTATCTGTTGTGGCCATAGATGCTGAATGGTGACCATGAACATCAGTAAATAAATTAATGCATGCTACTGCTATCTCTTTCTCACCAGTTCAAGCTATTGTTGCCACTTCTAACTGAATTTGGCCCTCAGATAATAAATTAACCCTTTACCCAACGAATCGGCCACATCCGCCCATGTAATATGCAAATTCAGCAGTTGAAAAAATATTATTTTTCAAAAACATTCAACAAAACCATATCATGTGATCCCTCGTTGGAACGAGCTGGTTCCAACGAAGTGTCACATGATATGGTTTTGTTGAAATTTTTGGAAAAATTTGAATAAATGATATTTAAAATAATAAATTTTGATATCGTCTGTGTTGGGTAAAGGATTAAGATTAATTGAAAAGAGTTCAGTTTGTGTTTATCCAAATGATTGAATATATAATTTTTATTTCAATGAAAGTACATTTTGTTATCCATGTACATTTTATTATGATGATTTTAAGAAAAAATATATTGATTTTTGAGTCAGTGTATTATTATGTTGTTCGTATGAAATTAAAAAAATATGAGGAAATATTATTTTGATTTTCTTTTATTTAATTTAAAATATTTGACTTTTTGCCAGCTTTTATTTAGTGTTGATTTTCAAAAGATATCTGTCAGTATGATTTAACCACGTAATTTTACCACCTGACAGTTGTTCTGGGTTTGAATGGGTTCTCCAGGATTCACACAGCTCTTTGAAATTCCTTGGAAAGTTCAGGAATTTAGAAAGCTCTCATCAAGGACCTTCAAATTCTTTGAAAAATGGAGCATTCTTTGAAACCCTTTATAAATAAGATATCAGGCAATCTGCAGAGATTCATTGCAGTAATATTACTGATAGAATTAAACTTGCATATCAGGTTGCAAATATGATTGTGATACAATATAGTCACCGTGGGCTGGTAATAATCCACACCTTGGCAGTGATGGCCATGCATGCCTTTACCAGGTAATAAAAATCATCATCAGCAAAATTTTAATTAATGAAGCACCGGGTTTCCAGTGCTTCATTAATTAAATTTTTGATGATTATTTCTATAATTATACCCCCCGCAAACAAAGTTTGGGGGAGGGTATATAGGAATCACCCTGTCCGTCCATCTGTCCATCCTTATAAGCGCAACTCCTCCTAAACCATTTGAAGAATTTTCATGAAACTTTACACAATGGAAGAACTCCATATGAAGATGTGCATGAAGCAATATAATTCCGTTCTGACAGACGCGGGGGGTATCACTTTGTGAGTTTGCTCACAGTACCTCTAGTTAGTGTTTGGAATCTAATATTATTGCGTCCAAGGAAATATTACCCACCTATGGAAAGTGAGCAGTTCACAGCGACTCTACTGTATGACATCATTGAAGGAAATATTACTTGCAAAATCCCTTAACTTTGATGTTTGTCTATTGGAAGCAAGCTCTCTTGTTTTTGACTCATTAGAGATGGGCAGTGTTGAAATTTCAAGTTCAGTCTGGGTGGATCTTTTGAAGGGTCATTGTTGTTCAAAGTGATATCAAAGTCCCTGGCATTGAGGGGGAAAATCGAGGAAAGAAGGCACCAACTGTGCAGCTTAGTAATGGAGATCCGGGAACATTTTGTTTTCAAATGCCTCAAATACTTGCCAAGTAGAATACCAGTCCTTGAAAAACTAATGGGATGAAAACATGGGAGATAAGTGCATGAGGGAGAGTGTTGGGAAAGCACCCGTTGAAAAGAAGCAATCTGTCATTTGCAGAATGAGGTTCCCAGAGGGCAACTTTGCAGAAGCTATCCCTTACAGTGGGCCAGTTTATCCTCTGGGTACCTCTTTCCATCCAGGTTTGAGACCCTGTTTCATAATATGGTTCACAGAGGGTAAATTTAGTTATGCTACCCTGCTATGCAGGGTAGCATTACCAAATTCACCCGCTGGGGACCTCATTTTGCAGATGATAGTCTGCTTATTTTCTGGGTTGGTTGAGAAAATTATAAAACAGTTTGTATAATAACGCTTGGAGATTAGGAGGGAGATGGGGGAAGGAGTACCCAACTGGTGGGATTGACATTGGCCTACCTGTTAAGAGGACCGCAGCAAATCAGCAGAAGGTCTGAGTATTATTATTGTCTGTTTTTACAAGGATTTACCTCAGTATGGGTACGGTATTTAGTGTAACAACATACTGACACCAATACCAATATATTTATTTATATATTATTTATTTATTTATTGGGGTTTAAGGTCACATACTTATTCACAATGGCTAATTGTGACTGTCACTGTTTTAAGGGTGGAGGAAGCCAGAGAGAACCACTGAGCATCGATGAGCAACAGCTAGCCCCTCAACATTCTAACATTCTAACTCTGTTCAAGCAGGGTTACAGTGGTTGAAGGCATGTGCACATCGACATGCTGTATGCCTAAGTACACAGCGTCATCATACCACCATGTAGACAACCAGGATAAAGTGCCTTGCCCAAGGACACAAAGCAGGTCGTCCCAGATGGGGATCGAACTCGGGACACCAATACCAATATCGAATGGTATTTTTAGCTCACCTGACTGAAAGTCGGGGTGAGCTTTTCTGATCACTCTTTGTCCGTCGTCCATCCGTCGTCCTGCGTGAAGCTCGTGTTTGAGCCTCTTTCTCCTAAACGACTGGCCACATTTTAATTAAATTTCTTGTAAGTAGTGTTTATATAGCGGCATTTTGATTTTTATGAAAATTAGGTTTCGGCTCATATTGAGCAGAGGGGTGGGGAAAAAATTGCCAAATTTTTTGAAAATCTTTTTCTAATGAACCACCAGTTGCAGAGACCTGATATGTGGGATGCAGCTTTCATTTGAGGTGTAGACCCAAGTTTGTTCAAGAGAATATGTGCCTTTGTTCTGAGAGGGCAAGAATTTTTGCCCCGCCCAAAATTTCTATTTTCTGAACCCAGAGGCTGATTGGAACCAAATTTAATATGAGGTATTATTGGGTTATAAGTACTTGATTTATGCCAAAAAATAATTTTTCCTGCAGCCCCGGAACCACAGGAGCTAAAAATAGAAAAAATTGAAACGCCCATATCTCCAAAACTGCACAGCACCAAGAATTTTTATTTGGTGTGAAGCTTCCTTAGTACCAACTGGAAGGATTGGTAAAAACAAATTGCAATTGGTTTTATCACAGGGTACAGTTTCGGGACTTTGAAAAAGTGCTGAGTCAGCACTTTTTAACACTGTAGGCAATGGGAAAAATATTAAAAAATCTTCTTCTCCAGATCCAGCAGGCAGAATCTTTTGATATTTGGTATGCAACATTGTAGGGTGGATCTGATTCAAGTTTGTTCAAATCAGCCCCCTGGGTTCATATTTGGGCTCAGTATAGGAGCCTGATTCCGAACTTAGTGCATTTCAGGCAAATTTCTTAAAAAATCTTCTCCATACCCAGCAGGCAGAATCTTTTGATATTTGGTATGCAACATTGTGGGGTGGATCTGATTCAAGTTTGTTCAAATCAGCCCCCTGGGTTTATATTTGGGCTCGGTATAGGAGCCCAAATTTGAACTTAGTGCATTTCAGGCAAATTTCTTTAAAAATCTCCTTCTCAAGATCCCGCAGGCAGAATCTTTTGATATTGGGTATGTACCATGCTTAGGGGGGGTGAGATTCAAGTTTGTTCAAGCCATGTCCCTAGGTCCACATTTGGGCTCACTGTGGAAGCCTGAATGATAACTTAGTTCAAAACGAGGAATTTCCTTTAAAAATCTTCTTCTTCAGATCCAGCAGTCAGAATGTTTCGATATTTAGTATGCAGCATCCTTAGGGGGTGAGATTCAAGTTTGTTCAAGCCATGTCCCTAGGTCCATATTTGGGCTCACTACTGGAGCTTGAATTGTAACTTTGTTCGAAATGATGAATTTTCTTAAAAAATCTTCTTCTTCAGATCCAGAAGTCGGAATTTTTTGATATGTGGTGTGTAGCATCCTTTTGGGGGGGCGGGGGAATTATAACTTAGTCAATATGAGGAATTTTTCTTTAAAAATCTTCTTCTTCAGATTCAGCAGTCGGAATGTTTTGATATTTTGGCATGCAGCAACTTTAGGAGGTGAGATTCAAGCTTGTTCATGCCAAGTCCCTTGGTTCATATTTAGGCCCAACGTAAAGGCCAAAACTGGCCAGCGCTATTCACAAAAATCACCAATTCATTTTCGTTATTTTTTTCACTTTTTGTCTCAAAAACATAGGTTATGACTCCTCTTTGGAATGAGCTCGTCAAACTCATTCCAAAGAGGAGTCATAACCTATGTTTTTGAGACAAATAATAAAAAAATGAGTTATTCAAGAATTTTGTTTCCAAGTGTCGTCTGCTTTTCATGTTATGTAAATGGTTAAAGGTCCACATTTGATAGCTGTGTATTGATTATGACAGGGTGTCCACACACACTTCCACCGCACGCACTAAAGTTGCAGATTGCATTTTGGAGACCAGTGATGTGTTTTGAGAATGACTTTTCAGATGAGTCCAATTCCAACGAAATTTACAGTGTAGGAGGGATTACACACAGCTGAAAAAACACCACCGTTTGTTCGGAACCAGTTATGAGATTAATGCATCCTTGAAGTTATCTTTTATCAAGGTATCCCTTAGCAAGCACAATAATTACCAACTGGTATAGTTCTGACTTTTTAGGTACTGTCATAATTTAATGTCTTTGCCTTGTTAAAATTTATGAGAGAGTACATATGGGCACTCTCATTAATTATAAGACAGTAAAGCTACACAGACTAAATAATCCCACTTCAAAGATAATATTAAATACATCAGCAGAACATGAAACCTTACGTTGAAGTGTCTGTTCTCAAGAAACAAAACACAAGTTTGGTCTTCCAGCACCGAGCTGGTTAATTAGTGGATGGGTGAACAATCAGTGCTCACGTACCATGGTGCCATGTGTGGCTGTGAACACCCAGACATCCCCACCCCCTTCCCGTATGCCTATGACCAACTCATCTGTGTACAACTGTCCATGTGCATAGGTATATCTCCATGATATATAATGGACATTTGATTTCCATTTAGCAATTGAAGGTCTCCCATAACAAACTTAGTTATTCGTAATTGGTATAGTACTGAATTTTTAGGTACCTTCGGAATCTAAGGTGGCTTTGCTTTGTGATCATATATGGGAGAGATCTTTTGGGTACTCTCTCATAAATTTTAAGAAAGTAAAGCCACATCAAATAATTCCACTTCAAAGATAATATAACATCAGCAGAATATGAAGCCTTAAGTTGAAGTACAAAAAAGCACAACTTAGATCAAACAGCATAACCAAATAATTCAGTTTGTAATTAGTGGATCGGTGAACATCAATACTCAATCACTGGAAATATTAACATACCCCCGGCCCGTACGCCTTTGCCGGGCTCTTCTGTATACAGGTGTTCACGTGTACAGTATATTGTCATGATAAACAATTGGTCTTTTGGTATTTTTTTTTAACTTAGATGTGGTAACTGAGATTACGATTTCAACCATTTTTAAAAAATGTAGATTCCCCTCTTGTTAAAGGTCCACATTTCATGGTTGTGAATTGTCCACACACGCACTTCTGCCACACCAAGTGGCAGATGGTGTTTTGGAGACCATTGGTATGTAGACAAAAGTTCATGTGTACAGGTATATTTCCAGGATATATAATGGACCTTTGGTTTCCATTTGGCAAGGTCACCCTTAACAAAACCAATTTTTCGTAACTGGTACAGTGCTATATTTTTAGGAACTGTTCATGTCGAAACTTAATTTGGCTTTGCCTTGATAAAATTTATGGGAAGAAAATATATAGGATGAAAAGAAAATAAAGCCACACAGACTAAATGATTCCACTTCAAAGCTAATAAAAGATTAATCAGCAAACTATGAAGCCTTAAATTGAAGTACCCGTCCTGTAGAAAAAAAAATACAACTTTGGTCTAACAGTACCCAGCTGGTAATTAGTGGGTCGATGAACAATCAATGCTCTCAACCGCGGCGTTATGTCTGGTTGTGTACACCTAGCCACCCCGGCCCGTACACCTTTGACATACTCCTCTGTTTTCAATCATTCATGTTCACCGAGTACATCGCCATGATAAACAATTGGTCTTTCAGCATTTTTTTCCAATTAATTGTAGCTGAGATTAGGATTTTAACCATTTTTTTAAAATGGAGATGTTCCGGTTATTAAAGCTCCATATTTGAAGGCGGTGTTCTGATTATGACACAGTGTCCACACACACACTTCCACTGCACAAAGTACCAGATGGTGTTTTGGAGACCAATATGTTTTGAGAATGAGACTTTTCAAATGAGCCCAAATCCAACGAGATCTACGATGCGGCAGGGATTACATAGAGGTGAAAAACACCATCATTTGTTTGGAACCAATTATGAGCTGAATGCACCCTTTAGGTTGTTTTCTAGCGAGGTCTCCCTTAGCAAACACAATTATTATTCATTGGCATAGTGCTGAATTTTAAATACTGTCGTAATTTAATGTCTTTGCTTTGTTAAAATTTATTAGAGAGTACATATGGGTACTCTTATTAATTGTAAGAAAGTAAAGCCACACAGACGAAATAATTTCACGTCCAAAATAATATAAAATTTATCGGCAGAACATGAAGCCTTAAGTTGAAGTATCTGCACTCTAGATAAAAAAAACACAACTTTGGTCTTCCCGGACCCACCTAGTTAATTAGTGGGTCGGTGAACAATCATTGCTAGCATACCGTAGCGTCATGTGTGGCTGTGAACACCCAGACCCTAACCCCCCCCCCCCCCCCCCCGGCCCGCACGCCAGGCTCCTCTGTATATAATTGTTAATGTGAACATATCGCACTGATAAACCATTGGTCTTTCAGCATTTGTTTTTCAGTTTAGATGTGGTACCAGTACTGTGAATTTAGTTACTTATTCCCATTTCCTTACTCTACATTCAAATATCGAAAAAAATCAAGGAATATTTTGGTGTTGATGGGTGGCCCCCGAGGAATAAAGAAGATTGACACCTCAACCGTCCCAATCGGACCGCATTTAGGGGTCCTACTAAGGCCCCATAAAGGGCTAATTACAAAATATCACCAAAGCAGGTTAAAATCACAGGATATTTGGATGTTGATGGATGGCCCCCGGGGAATAAAGAAGATTGACGCCTCAACCGCCTCAATCGGACCACCTTTAGGGGCCCTACTATGGTCCCAAAATGGGCCAGTTACAAAATATCACCGAAGCAGGTTAAAAGTCATGGGATATATTGGTGTTGATGGGTGGCCCCAAGGAATTAAGAAGATTGACGTCTCAACCGCCCCAATCGGACTACATTTAGGGGCCCTACTAAGGCCCCCAAAAAGGGCCAGTTACAAAATATCACCAAAGAAGGTTAAAATCACGGGATATATTGGTGTTGATGGGTGGCCCTCCGAGGAATAAAGAAAATAGACACATCAACCGCCCCAATTGGACCACATTTAGGGGCCCTACTAAGGCCCCATAAAGTGCCAGTTACAAAATATCACCAAAGCAGGTTAAAATCACAGGATATTTAGATGTTGATGGGTGGCCCCCAGGTAATAAAAAAGATTGACACCTCAACCTCCCCAATCGGGGCCAGTTACAAAATATCACCAAAGCAGGTTAAAATCACGGGATATTTTGGTGTTAAAGGGTGGCCCCGATGAATAAACAACATTGACGCCTCAATCGCCCCAATCAGACCACATTTAGTGGCCCTACTATGGTCCCAAAAAGGGCCAATTACAAAATATCACCGAAGCAGGTTAAAATCACGGGATATATTGGTGTTGATGGGTGGCCCCCGAGGAATAAAGAAGATTGACGTCTCAACCGCTCCAATCTGATCACATTTATGGGCCCTACTAAGGCCCCAAAAAGGGTCAGTTACAAAATATCACCAAAGCAGATTAAAATCACGGGATATTTTGGTGTTGATGGGTGGCCCCTGAGGAATAAAAGAAGATTGACACCTCAACCGCCCAAATCGGACCACATTTAGGGCCTTACTAAGGCCCCCAAAAGGGCCAGTTACAAAATATCACCAAAGCAGGTTAAAATCATGCGATATTTTGGTGTTGATGGGTGGCCCCGAGGAATAAAGAAGATTGACACCTCAACCGCCCAAATCGGACCCCAATTAGGGACCATACTAAGGCCACAAAAAGGGCCAGTTACAAAATATCACTAAAGTAGGTAAATATCACGGGATATTTTGGTGTTGCTGGGTGAACCCGAGGGATAAAGAAGATTAACACCTCAACCGCCTCAATCCTACCCCATTTAGTGCCCTACTAAGGCCCCAAAAAGGGCCAGTTACAAAATATCACCAAAGTAGGTAAAAAACACAGGATATTTTGGTGTTGATGGGTGGCCCCCGAGGAATAAAGAAGATTGACACCCCAACCGCCCCAATCGGACCCCATTTAGGGCCCTCCTTAGGCCCCCAAAAGGGCCAGTTACAAAATATTACCTAAAGAGACAAACATCGCCAGATATTTTGATGTTGGTGTGCGACACAAGAAGAATAAAGAAGATTCCAAGGAACGCCATCCCCAAATATGAGGATATGAGGAATGACAAATTGTGGCTCACTAAGAATTTTCTTGTGGCCCTTATGACCATGAGGATATGTTGAAAGGCAAGTTGTGCCTCATTGCCCTGGTGTTTTCATATAATGAAAAGGGCATCCTGAAGGCTAGTCAAGTAATAGAAAGAGATTCCATAAGTGTATCTCTATGCAATATGGTCCGTAAATACCCCAAACCGGGGCCCAACTTCCACTTCACAATTTACTCACCTTACCCTTACTTCCTTTCCTTCCTATCTCTAAGTCTGGGAATGTCCAAGGCCCTGCCTGATGTTTGCTTGCTTCTCCAAGCTTACCAATACTGATTCTGAAAGCCATTCAGATACTAGAAAGGGATTCCAAAATTGGAAATCTGTGGACCGTGGTGACCAAATACCGAGATGGGGATGAGAGCAATGGAATTTCCTTGTGGCCCCCATAGCTCTTATGACCTCATTCGGTGAAAAGGGGATTTGAAGGCCATCCAGATACTAGAAAGGGATTCCAAAATTGGGATTCTGTGGACTGTGGTGACAAATGTGGAGATGAGGATGAGAGTAATGGCATTTCCTTATGGCGCTCATTGTCCTCATGGTCGCATACTTTAAAAAGGGCATTCTGAAGGCCATCCAGATACTAGAAAGGGGTTCCAAATTGGGATTCTGTGGACCGTTGTGACAAAATATCGAGATGAGGATGAGAGTAATGGCATTTCCTTATGGCCCTCATAGCCCCCATGGCCTCATACGATGAAAACGGGGCACAGATGGCCCATCGGGAAAGTGTCACCTGTAGCTATGTCTGGATCTACTGGTAAGCCAAACAAATGGTAGACTAGTGTAGATAATAGACATATTACGGTAGAACAGGCCAAATAATCTACCAAGGTAAGAAACGGCCATGAATACACGGACAATGACATCATATCATGGGTAGAACAGGCATAATAATCGACAGGGACACTCAGGGATAATCAGAATACTAGAGTAGATAGAAGTCAGATGGAACAGATAGGGTATAAAATATGTAGTACTAAACGAGGATTCTTATGGAATTCGAGTTAGATAAGGAACACACATTTTATGGATCTTATAACACTGCGGGGTGCTATTAGGGTCAATATTCTAAAATAATTCTGGTCCATTTTGGTGATTTCCGGTGAAAATAAGTCGTTCTCGGGATCATCTGGGTAACTCTTTGTACTCCTATTGCATCGAACGTACCCTCCAAACATACCCCCGTCTTATTAGATGCCTTTGGGCCACTTAGCAACCGCGTGCTACCATAGAAACCAAGATGGCGGCGCCCTGTATACAAAATGGACGACGGAAACGCTGATTACCATAACAATAAGCGCTGCACATGCGCAGTGACACAACGTTTCACCATGGGGATGACGTCACAACATGGCCAGCCACGCGCGTTACCATGACAACACAAAATGGCGGCACACAGTCACGTGACTATGACGCCACTTCCGGGGTCCACCGCGGGGTTCACCAGATCTTGCTCGAAAGGAACGAGCACTACTACTTTGATCCATGCGCATGAAATAATAATCCGTGCGCATGAAATGAAAGATATAAAAACTATGCTATAGTTTATTAAGTCAAAATGGCCCCCAACCTGTGACCTTGGCATACTGGAATCCTATCATTTTAACGTTGAAATAACAATTCTTAGGTCTACTTGTTCTTGTTTGGACCCAAGTTATCTAGGACCCTTCGGCCCTCGGTCGATACCGCCTCCTCTTCTCTTCAAGAAGGATGGTCAGGAGGGGTAAACTAACGACCCGAGGTCCGTCCTTGTTAGGCCTGGTTCCCCTTTTTAACGTGCGATAGACAGCTAGGATGAAGTGAAGTTTGCGTAAGACCTCACATCGCTGCACTCTGGGTCTGTAGCCTCTGGCAGTAAGTAGGTGTATGCATGCGTGGCGGGAGAGGGGGGTCTCTTGTTGAGACGTGGGGGCGCAAAAATATGTCAGCGAAGATATAAAATTCAGATGTCTAAAAGGGCCTATAAAGCAGCCATTGAAAAGTACTTCACAATGCCGGGGGAATATGGGATGGGACGTCACCTAAGGTTGGCTGGGATGACAACATATGCCTATGTGCTTGTCCGCTACATGTCTAATCTTGGCGGTATTATATATATTTTTGGTAGGTCCTGGGAAGGTTGGGATTAGTGACGGGAGCATGGGAAAACGCACACAGCTCGCCCCCAAATAGACTTACATTGCCCCCCCCCCCCCCTTCAAAATAAATACAAACTGCCAGATATGATTTCGACCCCCTCCCCCACGTTCCATTAGGAGACTTCAAAACTGTTGATATAGCTTCGAAATTTGAGGATATTTCAAAGAAACTCAGGCCCTTACCGATGACCTCGCCATCCTCCATTAGGCTCCAGAATTGCTCCCAAAGCTTCACAGTTAAAACTGAAAAATTTCCCGAGGGAGGATAACCGGCCCCCACCAATATCCGCACCTCCTCTAAGGAGGCTTCAGAGTCGCTTATAGAGCTCCAAAAATGAATAATTCGTGGAGAGCTCCAGAATCCGGTGGTGGCGCTACAGGAGGCCATGAAAAAGCATTTGCCCCCGAACAAAGTCTTTGCCAACCCACCCCCCCCCCCCATCTCTCTCTCTCTCTCTCTCTCTCTCTCTCTCTCTCTCTCTCATTTGCCCCTCTCCAAAACTTCATATCCAGCCAACCTCTCTTACACACACAGTGACTCTCTTTTCTTTATTTACATACAAACTCAGCTGATAAACTTAAATCCACTGGAATTTTGTAAGTTCGGATGCAGGAACTTATGAGCCATGTACGTTCATAAACCTTGTCTCTAAAATGTGGGTCACCCCAAAATGTGGCGATTTACCCTAAAAGCCACCAGAAAGCTTGATTTAAATGCATAGTGATCTTCTTTTTTTTGTCTGGGAAGAGACCCCCCCCCCCCCCCCCTCTCCCGGTGAGGGCATGCAGGCTTCTCCACTCAGGAGAGCCCTCCGTACGAAGCATGCCCCCTACTTTGTTCGTTTTCTATAGAGAGAGACTATATTGGAGACTACCATCTTGGTTTCTATGTTAGATTGTTGTTGCCATGTGATCCAGTGACCTCTAAACGGACGGGGTCTGTTCTGAGGGTTTGTTCGATTCAACGGGGGTCTTGCGAATTACCAAAATAAGCTCGACACTTACCCCAAATCACCGACATCGACTTTATGTTGCCGAAACAGAGTCGTGCGAAGAGTTATATGACCCCTAACGGGTATTTTCAATTGATGAGGGATGTACTCCGGTAGAACAAAAGAGCCCCATACTTGGAGTAAGATCGGTGTTTTCTTACTATAATTAACCTTTGTGGCGTGTTCTGACTACTCTCTGACCCAAGTATTCAACTGCAGGAGTTAGTACTCATGGCATAGCAGACGGGCATCAGGCAGGTCCTTGGGCAAGTTATGGCTGCAGGAAGAATAAGCAAGTGGAAGGGAATGGGTGGTGTTAGCGTGCATAGTAAGTAGACACCAGAATGGGGAAGTGGGAGGGAATGAGTTGTGTTAGTATGAATGGTGTAGCAAGCAGACATCAGGGAGACCCTCGGGCATGTCAATGCTTAGGAAGAATAGGGAAGTTGGAGGGAATGGGTAGTGCTGGTATGCAAGACGTAGCAAGCAGACACCAACAGGCCCGTTGGTATGCCAGAGCTTAGAAAGAATAGGAAAGTGGAAGGGAAATGGGTGGTATTGGTATGCTTGGAGAAGCAAGTAAACATCAGGCAGGGCCTTGGGCATGCCAAGACTTAGAGATAGGAAGGAAAGGAAGTAAGGGAGAGGTGAGTAAATTGTGAAGTGGAAGTTGGGCCCCAGTTTTGGATATTTACGGACCATGTTGCATAAAGATACACTTGTGGAATCTCTTTCTATTACTTGGCTGGCCTTCAGGATGCCCTTTTCATTATATGAAAACCCGAGGGCAATGAGGCACAACTTGCCATTCCACATATCCTCGTGGTCATAAGAGCCACGAGAAAAATTCTTAGCCACAATTTGTCATTCCTCATATCCTCATATTTGGGGATGGTGTTCCATGGAATCTTCTTTATTCTGCTCGTGTCGCACACCAACATCACAATATCTGGCGATGTTTGTCCCCTTAGGTAATATTTTGTAACTGGCCCTTTTTGGGGCCTAAGGAGGGCTCTAAATGGGGTACGATTGGGACGGTTGAGGTGTCAATCTTCTTTATTCCTCGGGGGCCACCCATCAACACCAAAATATCCTGTGACTTTAACCTGCTTTGGTGATATTTTGTATCTGGCCCTTTTTGGGGCCTTAGTAGGGCCCCTAATTGGGGTCCGATTGCGGCGGTTGAGGTGTCAATCTTCTTTATTCCTCGGGGGCCACCCATCAACACCAAAATATCCCGTGATTTTAACCTTCTTTGGTGATATTTTGTAACTGGCCCTTTTTGGGGCCATAGTAAGGCCACTAAATGTGGTCCGATTGGGGCGGTTGAGGTGTCAATCCTCTTTATTCCTCGGGGGCCACCCAGCAACACCAAAATATTCCGTGATTTTAACCTGCTTTGGTGATATTTTGTAACTGGCCCTTTTTGGGGCCATAGTAAGGCCCCTAGGCCTCTAAGTGTGGTCCGATTGGGGCGGTTGAGGTGTCAATCTTCTTTATTCCTCGGGGGCCACCCAGCAACACCAAAATATCCCATGGTTTTTACCTACTTTTGTGATATTTTGTAACTGCCCTTTTTGGAGCCTAAGGAGGGCCCTAAATGGGGTCCGATTTGGGCGGTTGAGGTGTCAATCTTCCTTTTTCCTCGGGGGCCATCCATCAACACCAAATTATCCCGTAATTTTTACCTACTTTTGTGATATTTTGTAACTGGCCTTTTTTGGGGCCTTAGTAGGGCCCCTAATTGGGATCCGACTGGGGCGGTTGAGGTGTCAATCTTCTTTATTTCTCGGGGGCCACCCATCAACACCAAAATATCCCTTGATTTTTTTTTCGAATTTTTAATGTCGAATAAGGAAACAGGAATAAGTAACTAAATTCACAGTACTAGGTATATTCCCTCTAAAATTTTAGAAAGAAAGCATCATGCCCCCCCCCCCCCCCCCCCCCCATCATAGTAATAATAATAATAATAATAATAAACGAAAGTAAAAGCATAACATAATTCTGCATTTCAGGATGGGTGAATTTCTTCAAAACCACGCTGATGAGGGCGTGGCACATTCAAAAATTGTTTAATGGTATTCTTTCAAACATTTGAAGAGACATCCTACTCCCAAGCCATCATCTGACAAGTGCCCATTCATTCAAATTTTGAAATATTTCCCCATTTTCTTCCAAACCATAGTTTGAGACTTTCTCAATGAAACAGGCTCACAGGGCTCATTCCAATCAGATGTCACAAGCTAGAATACAGGGATGTGACTGTTACAAAACCTTAAATGGGGTAGTTTTTCACCCGATGAGTGTTAATAATTTCTAAGAATGAAGCCCAAGAATTATTAACAAACATTAAACTCACAGTGGCAACTACTCCCCCCCCCCCCACCCCACACCCCACCCCGATTACAGAAATGTTCCAAAATTAGAGGGTATTTCAGATAATTTGGTTTGTTCTTATACTTTTAGTCATATTTCAAACGTGATTAAACTCAAAAATGTTGGAAGAATTTGGGAATTTATGCCCCACACGACCAGTTTACCTATACTGGCAGCCACGATTTGCCTAGAAACAACAGCCAGGGTACTTGTAATGTAACTTCGATTTTACCCAGGGACTCACTGCGTGTTGGGGCACATGTTCAAAGGCAATAAAACCGAACAAAGTTGGAATTTGGCCCCCAAGGGTTAATAAGTCGTCTGAGGCACCAATGAAGCCTGAAAAGCCAAACAGGGTCACTTCAGACAGTCAATATTACATATATTTTTCTTCAATGTGGCCAAACAATCACTGACTTCAAATCCCAGTAAACAAGCCCTGTTTTACTGGTAAAATAGTACTCATTAACCAATGCCTGGATCGACAGTCCTCATAAATGGGCAACATAAGTATAAACGATTGTTGGACTTAACTTTAGATACATGTTGTGGTCACGATCAGTGAGTGTGTAGAAATATGTGATCTTAAACACGAATAAATAAATAAATAAATAAATAAATAAATAAATAAATAAATAAATAAATATTGACAAAGAAAATCTACAGTGTCCCATAATAAGAGTTAGTCGGAAAGCCTGCCACCGAGTTGCACCCAGTGGTTCCCAAGCTGAAACTTTATTATTGATTCCTTTGACATTTCCATAAATCGTAAATAACAGAAATAAAAAATACCCAAATGTTTGGTAATGATTTCCTCTCCATGCCCCGCAGTGTACGGTCAGGGATGAGGCTGTACATTTTAACAGAGAAAATTCTTTTTTCTGTCGAGAGTAAATCCTGTACGGTATTGGGTTAAAAGAGGATGCAACAAATATAAACTGTTTGGCAATCCAATGTTCGAGAGCAGGGCTTAGACGGTGTCAAACCATACAGCTGAGAATACTTCCAAAAATGCATCATAACCACACCCCACACAAAAAAAGAGTGAGTTGTTGTACAAAAGGGCATAACTAAACAGGGTTATCCTATCACTACCCTCGTCACTCACTTCCCTGTCGCGCAGTGA
This sequence comes from Pictodentalium vernedei, assembly GCA_031216915.1. Taxonomy (NCBI): domain Eukaryota; kingdom Metazoa; phylum Mollusca; class Scaphopoda; order Dentaliida; family Dentaliidae; genus Pictodentalium; species Pictodentalium vernedei. Next base: position 72,948,834 of record CM062293.1, on the reverse strand, counting down.
GTGTTGGGGCAGCGACGAAAAGGTCCTATTTGGTATTAATATTCAGCAAACAGAATGGTTTGTTATTAAATATGGAACAAATATATGAAGACCATGGTTGGAGTGGTGGTCAGACACCTGAAAATACACGGGTCAACAGCGAAGGTAAATTGTCCATTGTGAAGGTAGTAGTTACTGTCAGTACTCTGGCGATGTGCTTTGGAAACTAGAACTAAAAGCTGGAGGTGGAAGCACCAACTCCCTAGGTTAAATTTGGCGACCAGATACAAAGGGTGACCGTATAACTGAGACTGAATGTACCGATGGGCATTGTATGTCAACCAACTGGCTCCTTCTAATCATCCTCAACCCAGGTACTTTTCAGTTGTTGGTATCCTGTTTATCATGTTGCAAATGCTTGTCATGCCGTTTCGGTAAAATGTCCGATATGCTTGGTTGTGTCGGTGCCTGATAAATACTAAGTTGGAGCAGCGCGTCGATGTTTGATTGAAGCCGTGGACCTTGCAGTCGGTGGTGTCACTGCTGTTGTGAGCTTGTGAGCTACTGTGTTTCCCGTGGGGAGGGGTGGGGGGAAGGTAAAGTGTATGTGTGCCGGAAGAGGAAGCGGGGTCGGGGGGGGGGGGCGGTGAATGGTGACT